>OW051476.1:4914599-6143249 GCA_932521405.1 Oscheius sp. JU1382
ATATGTGTCTAATTGGAACGGAGTGATTCGAGGAAGAAAACAGTAACCAAAGAGAAACTAATTGGGAACATTTTGAGTGTCGTCTGATCCTTGAGTCCCGAGCAATTTCCCTTGATTAATTTTCCCAGTAGACCTATACCCATGTCATAGCATATGAGCTCTCGACTAGTTCGTCTTGATGATGAAGAAAAATCCTGCGATGTACTACGATGGATTTGATATCGTCGCTCTCGTCTTCTCTTTGTTCTCAGTCCTCACAACTCCCCTCTATATCTCCCTTGTTCTTCTACTTTTCAAAGAAAGGCATGTTTAGCGGATGGAAATTAAGAAGAAGAAGAATTTAGGAAACGGGCTTTCAAAGGCTCCTTTTTTCGATATTTCAGTGCAGTTGGACTCCTCGATATCACTTCCTCTTTGAATAATTTCTTTGGTAAAATTGGTTGGCAAGCTGATAAAATAATTCAGGAGTTTCCCTTCCCGGATGGGGGATAACGACTCATTTCTTACAGGAACACGGTTCAATCTATGCTAAAATCTACCTTTTTCTAGCTTGGTTTACAAGGAATGTCTCACGTCGATTGCAATTATATGTTTACCGAATGAGAGAAAGAATTCCCTTTTGTGAAAAAAAAACTTGACCTTCTTATTCCAAAGGAATTCTTCTTCTCTTTCTAAGCTCATTGCAATCGCTGTGAGACAGATTTGTTTTTAGGGCGAATCAGGTACGAATTTCTAAAGAAATCTAACTCATGTTTTTGCAGGGAACAAGCACGATTCTCATAGCTGTGAACAGAGCCTACGCGCTTGTTTTTCCCATGAAATTTGCAATGGTAAAACTCTTTTTTGAACTCCGAACGAACAAAGTTTTCAGATGGATCCAGAAGTCAATTGGCTTCATTTGTTCCAACTCCTTCCAGGGCTCACTTTTGGCTCCGCAGTTGCTTATTTCGATTGTGACTACAACTTCTTTCCCAACCATACACTTCGGGTAGAAAGATCTCAATGAAAAAGAAGAAAAGTTCAGCGAGCGACTCCTCGAATTAAAGACGCCAATGGTAGAGATTGGCTCTATCGATTCGCAGCAATCATCGAGATATTACAAGTGACCGTCATCCTCATTTGCTACGTCATTTCCTCCTTCAAACTGATGTGTAAACCTAAAGTTTTGGGCAAAAAGACTCAGGTCTATCTCTGCTTTCAAATCTAAAAAGATTTGCAGTCTGGAAGTAGCGCAGAGAGATCGGCGACGCTCATGGGAGTTTGTATTTGTTCCTTCGAATTAATTTACTTCGCCTATATGGTTTTCACTCAAGTCTCGAATGCCGAAACTTGGCGATATTTCTCCATTCACAGTACGATCACAGACTTTTATTCTTTCATCAACTGTTATTTGATATTAAAATTTAGTCCTTCTGTCCGGCGGCGGATGTGGTAGGCTTTCCTTCTTTTTTAGGCTAGATTCACTCATAGATTGACTCATTTAGACGGGCTAATTTTCAGGAGTTTTATCTGTCGAAAAGGTTCTGATGTGGTCTCTCTTCAGCACAGAAAAAGCATTCCATCTTCGGTTATATGATTCGGGTCAAATGCGTATTCTATTGGGTGATTTCAGTAATAAATAATTATGAATTTCTATAGTTTATTCCTCTACTGACCATCTCCAGGAAAGGAATCACAAGGATGACGGTTTCTCTTCTTTTTCAGGATCTGGCTTCAGATGTGATTAGTAGTCGGTGGAATGCTATGAACAAAGCATTTTGAGTCAAAAATTCATCTAATTCAGTGTCTGACTGATCGAAGAATTTTGTCTTTTTCTACGCCTCTTCTACCATATAACCTAAATCGAATAAATCTTTTGGAGGTTCATAACTTTTTGTAAGGGCAATCTTGTAACTTGGATGGATAGTTGGGGCCCTGCTGGTCTAATAGCACTGAATATTAGAAAGATGTGTAAAAATACTTTGTTCGGTGCTGATTTGTTCTTGCTCTGGCGAAATGTTCTCGAAATCAGTTAGAATCTCTACTTTTGGCGTTTTAAGGTATTCGTTTTGTCTTTCTTCCATTTCTTTGCCAGTTTCCAGCTTAAAAAGATCTTTGTTTGGTGATCAACTCACTAATAATGGAATTGCTTCAAGTGCTTATCAATGATGTGGATCGCCATCATCTCTCGTTCCTTCTGTTTCTCCTCACATGTGTAACATTTCAGAAGCATTTTCAAGGTTTTTCTGAAGTTACAAATACATTTTTAAATTGCGGAGGTGTCTCGACTAGAGGAGGAGATGTATAAAAGACGAGAGGAGTCCCAACCCCTTTCCCTTAATAAGTGGATAAAGATAAAAAGAGAGCTGATCAAAATCTACAATTTTATTAAAGGACAAGTGCGTTGGAGTCTTACTGAGACTCCTGATATAGGAAAGGGTGACGCACTCTGGAGTCAGCAGCAGAAGCTGAAATTTATTAGCTGTAACGAAATGGCTAAGATGCAAATTATAAAGGTAACGAGTTACTGGTGGTCTAAACTTCTAATGACTTAGTTTCTTTATAAGTGAATTGACAACAAAAAAAATTTTTTTAATGCACAACGAGATCGGAATTTGATAAAAATTTGAAAAAATATAATCAAGGGCTATTCAGCTTCGACGGCTGCAGAAGGCGAGGCAACAGATGAGACCATCGGTGAGACAATCTCCTCCTCAATTGCGAACTCATCTGGTTGGACGAGAAGAGAAGAGTCGGGATTTGTTTCATTAAAAAAAAGAGGATCACTATCTTCTTTTTCTAAATTTTTTACTTCGAAAACTCGACTAACTATATTTTCCATCCTGAAATCGTCGAATTTTATCCAATTCCGTGATGATCTTCCTTTCTTTAGCATACGCATCTCGAAGCTCCAATATTCGTTCCTCTAGGATGACTATAATTTCATCCTCATCAAATTCGTTTTCAATTTCCTCTAAAAATTCTTCGGGTGAATCCATAATAGGAATTACCAAGAGTTTGATCGAATTCCAAAAAGCTAATGTCATATGGTTCACCAGATGCCTCCATCTGCTTGGCTACTGCATTTTTCCTCTTGTTAAAAGACTCCCTGCTAATAGCAGCTGTAACCTCTTAATAGACAACAAAAGAGACTAATTCTTACATTCTTCGTCTTCTTCCTCCGTCTTTGCTTCAGGTTTTAGAGCTTTCATCTTTTTCACATATTTCCTATCCACAACCATATTACTGTAGCGGGAATGCCTCTTTCTTTTTAGTTTTGTGCCTCCAGGCGTCAATGTGGAGACTCCTTCTTCACCATCTAGAAAAACGTTTTTGTGGAGAATGGATTACCTTCTCCTTCATCAGTTCGGTTCGCTGAGTCAGAATCGGATTCGTCTTCCCTCATCGAATTGCAGACATTATTGGCATCTGCGATTATTATCTTCTTTAAAAATAAAATAATCAAACCGTCTTCCATCTGGTCGAACTGGCCATCTTCTTCTTCCTCTTCATCTTCGTTTTCTATTTCCTCGTCTTCTTCATCCTCGTCGTCCAAATCTGGCTCTGGTTCGTCGATCGGCTCTTCTATACGCAATGTCACTTAAATTATTTGTTTCAAGGGAATAACAGCTCTCTTACATGAATCTTTAGAAAGCAGAGCCATTCTTCGAGGAGGAGGTCGTTCGGGTTCTTCTTCTGGAATTTCGGTTTGTTCCTCTTCCTCTTCTTCCTCTTCGTCTTCCTCCTCTTCATCCTCTAAATGTTCATCTTCTTCTCCCTCTCTTTCATTTTCGTCTTCCTCTTCTTCCAAAAGTTCCTCTCCTTCAAAATTCTCTGCATTATTTGCTTCGGCTTGTTCCATCTCCTCTTCATCATAGTCTTCTTCGTCGATTTCCTCGTCTTCTGTTGGTTCCTCTTCTACTGGTTCTTCTGGGGCTTTCTCTTCTTCTTCTTCTTCCTCTTCCTCCTCTTCGTTTTCATCTATTGGAGTTGGTTCTTTTGCGACAACAACAGGAGCGGGAGGGGGAGATCGAACGAGCTGGGCAGGAGGCGAGCGAACTGTTGATACAGAAGGAGATCGAACAGCTAGAGGTGAAGTGACCCTCATGATAACCGACCTGGTGGCAATTGTTGACTCTACTGGTTCGTTTACTGAAAATTGTGATATTTGTATTGTTGACTGTCTCGTTTACCTTGCTCATTTCTGTGATTTTCTCTCGATTCAACAGTTAGATTTTTCTCTTCAATTACAGCAGACTTTTTCTCAGGACTTTTAGCGGGAGAAGGACGAGCAGAAGATTGCTCAGAGGCGGAAGCAGTTCGAGTTCGAGGTCGTCTTGGCGGAGAGACGGCTTTCTAAAAAATGAAATATTTATTTGGGAACAGATCTCTAACATACAGGTGGGGAAATGGATCTTTTATGCGATGTCGTTGGCGCTGGTGAGGGAGTGGCAAGTGATTGTTGGATGATAGCGGGCGATACGGTGCGATTACTATTCGTTGAGACAGTGCGTTGACGTCGTGGGCGAATTGGCAATTGGAGTGGAGGGGTTGGATCTCGTAGAACCTCATTTTCTTCATCTACTTCTTCATCCTCGCTAGGTAACTCTACAACTTGTGTAGCAATTGATTGTCTGTTCTCAGCTCGAACAGGCGGAGCTCGAAAAACTTGAGGCTGGACTTGCAGTCCTTCATTCCGTGGCTGTCTCCTTGCGTCTTCAAGACGAAATGCTGGAGCAGATGAAGGAGGCGGAGGTGAATTGTAAGTTTCAAGGACTCTGTTTGGCTGGCTATTTTGTATATTATGGCGAGTGTTGGTACGCAGAGCGGCTGCCGCAAGTTGTTCATATTGGCTTACACTCATTCTTCTGGGTCGATAACCACCCTAGAAGAAAAGCAAATTCTACAACAAAAGTAGAAGGAAACTCACCATTCCAATAACTGGGAGGCCATTTACAGTATCTTCTTGATTTGCTGAGCCAATTCCGTCAGAACTTCGAACCCAATCAACCACCCGGTTTAGGAAGTTCTGGTCGAAATCGGTTCCAGACGAGTTTCCTGGTCTAAAGTGTGTCATCGAGGCTTCTTGATCCTAAATTTGAAAGTTAAAGAGAAATAAATTCAATACCTTGGTACTACTTTTGACTTTAGCCAAAGGAATGACTTCATCGTAGCGACTATTCCATCCCAAATAGTGGACAGTTACTTTAGTGTCTTGAATCACTTTCTTTAATTTTTCGATCAATTCATCGGGTAAATTGTAAGGGCAAGGGGTGATAACCTGGATATTATTTTAATAGAAAAATGCAAGCTTTTTGACTGACATCTACATAGCTGGACATTATGTCCATAAGTTCAGAAGCTTTGGTATAATGGCGGCCGATGACTCGAGCGTCGTACCAATGACCGTCATGACAAGCGTTGACTTTCTGTCCCAAGTAGAACTGAGTAAAGCTGAAAGAGCCGACTGTTCCCAGCTTGCAAGACAAATTACCAGTCAGCTAGCTCATATTCTACGTCCTCGGCTGGTTGCTTTGCAAATTTACCGACTCTTGGAGCTGATCTTTTTTGACTAGAAGATGAAGTCGAAGACTGATCTAGAGACGAGTCGTCCTTCCTTTTATTTTTTGTGTCCGGCTGAAATCTTTCTTCTTAGTTGGACAGGAATACTTACAGATTTGTATGATTTTTTGTCTTTTTCAGAGGCTTCAGTACTTTCGGAATCTTCCTTCTTTCTTTCGGTCTGAAATGATTTTGTTCAGATGAGAAACAGTCTTTAGCAACTCTTTTCCTTTCGTCCTTCTTTCCATCAAAGGAGCTGCCTTCTTTTTCTTTCCGATCGTCCTTCGACTCGACCGAGGACTCCTTCTCTACAGTAGACTCTTTTTCGCCTGGCTTTCTTTCTCTTTTCTTCCTTTTATCCTCGACTGGTCCTCTCAAAAGGACTCGTCTATCGCGAGGAGTCGTCGAACTTCCAGATTGAGAGACGATTCCTAGACGACGGTAGAAGGTAGAGAATTCTTTCAAATATCTAAAGGATCTTGTAAAAAAAAAGATTAAAAATCTCGAGACCTGACGTAGGCTTTTTTAATTGTGACTGGAGTGGCACCGGGACATCCGTCGAGCTTCATACGAACCAAGACCCTTTTCCAGTCGTTATTTGCATTGATTTTCTTACTTCCGCCATAATGCCGGACGGTTCTATGGAAACGGTAAAGGTCAATGTCCTTTCCTCCGAGAACTGGGGCTCTATTGATTGGCATACCTGAAAACAATTATGTTTTTTTTCAAGTTTGTTACCTCTATCCTCTTCAAATTTATAAAGTTGAGCAACGAAAAAATCTCTTTCCTCCGCTGTGGTCTCTTCATCGCTCTCTTCATCAGAAGACTCTTCACTTTCGCTAAAATCCTTTTATCGTTTTTTGTTGAATTCTACCTTTCCTCTTCCACTTCCTCGTTCTTTTTGGTTTCCTTCTTTTTTTCTTCCTAAAAGGTTGGAATTATTTTTCAATTAGAAAAGCTATACCTTTTTATCCTTGGTCCTAGAAGTTCCAGGTTTTTCATCGTCGACAATTTCGCTGAGCTTCCAACCCGGAGGGAGAGTCTGCTTCTCAGCATAGGCAGTGGCCTTTTCTGTGGCTATTCGAAAAGCTATAGTTTCTTTTTCCAAAAGTTTTTTTGTGACTTTGCTTGGACTATATGGAATCAAACAGTTAGCTGGAGCATGGGCGCTAAACATGAAGATGATCGAGAAACTCAAGAGCTACTCACAATAAAGAAGATCCAAAGGAGCGGTAGGTAATAAAATCTTTGGGAATTTTCTCATTCCTCGGTGCTTGTTTTGCAAAGGCGGGACGAGAAACAACAAGAGCTGGAACATAGGATCCCTTCAAATCGGCGTGGCTATAAACACAGATGAGTTCTCCCGGAGCAAACTGGAAAGATATTTTTGAAGAGAGGATGGAAAACTACTTTGTCAGTTGAACGAAGAACAGAACGCTCTCGTTTTTCCATTTCAGCTTTCTTTCGGTCTTTTTCCTTCTCTTTTTCAACATCACTCGCGTCTCCACTCGACGCTTCGTCGCTCACTTCAGTATCTCCCTAAAGTTTATCACGTCGGAAATCAAAAAGTCAAAAGTGTAATTTTCCATCTGTCAATCGAGAACAAATGACGAGGAAATCACTTCAGAAATGGACAAACCTGGTCCATTTCTTCGAGAGCTACACTTGCAGCTGAAGCAGCTGCTCGTTTCTCTCGCTTCTTGGACGTTTCGTCGTCAGTCTCCTCCTCATTCTTACGTCGTTTTCTCTTCGTCGGCGTCTCTTCTTCTTGAACTTTCCTGGAATTTCTTTTTCTTCAATAGGATAAATCAATTACCTCTTGTATTTGCGCATCATCTCCTTCGGCATAATCTCCATACTTTTGACAATGTCGGGGTGATTGATCCACTGCTCTGGATTGTATAATGGCATAGCATCTAGACTGGCTTTTTCGTCGAAATGGCGAGCTCCTTTCAAACACATTTGCGTCCTCCGCAGCGTCTTCTCGTCTCCATCGTTAAACACTAAAATGCTTTTTTTTCTTCCTCATCGCAATGGTTTGATCTCACCGACGTGATAAGTGCTGCAATCTTTGATATGCTGAATCTGCGCTCGGATTGTGCTTTTGCCTTGTTGGACTTCGACAATTTGAGAAACTTCAAGAGTATCCGACTTGATTTGTGTGTGTTCGGCAAAGAAGGCTCCACTGCCGGGTTGGTCTTTATTTAACAACTGAAAGAGGAATTAATCAAAGAAGGACTTCTTCTGGCAGAAATAATGGGTCATTCGAATTGTATTTCGAGTCACGAACTCACCTTTACTTTAACAGATTTCGTGACTTTTTTTATTTTAGCCTCACAGAAGGCTCCTTTGAATCTAGCTGAGACTTCGGTTCCAACGGTTAGAAAGGGCGGGTCGTCGGACTAAAATATATCTTTTTTTTTCGCTTATGTTACTCGTTTACCTGCATCTTATTTTTTTATTATATTTTATTGTTTTTATATAATCGGCTAATCACCTGAAATTTATTATTACTCTCATTACCAACATAGGTTTTTAGAAAGAGCTGGCTAAAACGTTTATTTTTTCTGAACTCCCTTCTATAGGCGTTTTTTAAAATCCTAATAAGTTTTTAGAAAATTAGAGAAGAAGAGTGCATTGTTGAATGTGAACATCTGACATCTTGATAGAAACAGGTTTCGTTTTTCGAAGATATTTTCTTTTACTAACAAGATTTGCACAATTCTAGCTATGCTTGAGAAGGTGATAGTCAATTGTAATGACAGCCTGATTAAACAAAGAAACGGATCAGTAGATCGGCGATTGGAAACGTCAACATAGCTCAAACAAAACGCGTCAATAAGGCGAGTATAGTGGGCGGGACTGAAGGCGCCGCACAGTTGTAGCTAACGCTGGCATGAATCAGTTTCCATCAATTAGTTGGAGATGAAGAGGTGATAAAGAAGTGACAGGAACAGTATAGACGAGTAGGGAAGAACATACAACGTAACATTTATTAATGTTTTTATGTAAAACCTTCAAAATTCGGCTATTTCTTCCTTAATATACCCACTTTTTTCTTTCTATTTCTGCATTTTTATACCCGAAAAGTAGTATTTTTTGCTAGCAAGTAAGGTGAAAGCTATTTAACAAATCAAACTGCTAATTTAAAGGTCAGGCTAAAAGCTTTAAAGGTCTAAAGCGTGTCGCTCTGGAAATGACGTCAGCGGCTTTCTATAGACGACCAATTGCACAACCGACATAGTCCCTCAAAAACACGGTTTCTTCGCTAAAATCTTTCACACATTGCCATCAAATCTCTCTTCTCATTTCTCGTTCTCTAATCATCCATATTATTTTATTAACTATCATTTTTAGGACTCGAAATGCCGCAGTTCGAACCGCATAAGAAAGAAAATTCCTCAAAAAAGAATGGAAAAAGGAATGATAACAACAATCGAAGAAACTTTCAAAATGAAAACAACGCTGGCTAGTTTCTATTTTTTAGATTTATAGTATATTTTTCAGAGACTAGCCAAGGAAATTCTCGAAATCGTCGTTTTTATAATCCAAGACAGCAAAATCATAAAATAGACATGAAAAAGTATGAAAAAATGATAGAAAACATTCAAGTAAGCTGCCAGAAATTTAATTATTAGCGCTTAGAACAACTTTTCCGATATTACAATGTCTGGTCACGTCAAAAATGATTGCTCTATATGCTGCAAACCATGTGATATTTTTGGAGTTACAGAGTGCAGGTTGATTTTTAATTATTTTCACAATTATGAATTAACAGACATCCCGTATGCATCGAGTGTACTCTACGTCTTCGCGTCTTAAATGATCAAAAAGCTTGTCCAATCTGTAGAATGGAGAATGAAATCGTAAATAATTATAATATATTTATTGACATAATGTTGTTAAGATTCACCTGATGTTTGCTTCAAACGATCTCAAAACTTGCCAACTGCTTTCCAAAAACTTTGGAAGTCCAGCTGAAAATCGTTATGGTTAGAAACTTACTTTTCTTTTATTGCTTTTAGGCCTCCGCTTCGAAAATAAGGATGTTGCTAAACGTTATGATCAATATCTATCGCATGTCTGCAAAATTTGCACAACGTAGTTTATTAATTATTATATCAACCGTCCGTTAATTTAGGCAAGAAGGAGATCGTCTCGTGTTTAATACGTTCACAGCCCTTAGGCATCATATGGTAAACACACATAAACAAACATATTGTCAGATATGCACAGATAATTTGCAACTCTTTTCCAGGTTATTTTTGCTCAAGCCAATTAATCAAACATTTCAGAGAAAGAAAGACATATGACAGAAGCAGTTTGCACCAACATATTCAAAAGGGAGATGACGACGAAATAGGTCAAAGAGGTATATTTATTAAATATATCATTAAAACATTTATTTTAGGGCATCCTACTTGTTTATTTTGTTCTGAACGCTTTTATGATAACGATGGACAATATAAACACTTGCGTAAAGAACATTACTTTTGCCAATTTTGTGAATTTGATGGAACCATGACAAATGCATTTTTCAAGTAGGCTCTTTTAAATAATTTTGGAACTAGTAAACCTTTGGGGCCCCAGTAGCCATGGTTCAATTTTTATGTTGTCAGGAGGATTGTGGGTTCAATCTCCCTCCCTGACTTACATTTCTGCTTTATTAATTCAAGTCTTTTTTTTCATATTTTTTGACATTTTGACTCAATTTAGCCGCACAAAGTACACTGAATTAGCCTTTTACTGTTCCAGCTGCTCTGTAGCATTGGAATTCTCTGACTTATCGAGCTGTTAAGCTGATCTGAGTCGAGAAATTGAATTTTTATTTAAAGAGAATCAACTTCTCAATAGACAAGCATTTATTATCAATAGGATTGCTCAAAAATGAGTTTGCCGTTGGATAATGAGGAGATGGCAATGCATATATGCTTATAATGCAGTAAAATCAAGTCAAAAAATTTGAAAAAAAAACTTGAATTAATAAAGCAAAAATGTAAGTCAGGGAGGGGGACTGAATCTGCGAACCCCCTGACAACAAAAATTGAATCATGGCTACTGGGGCCCCAAAAGTTTACTAGTTCCATAATTTTCATTCTTTTTTCCAGTAAGCACGAGGAACTAATAGGTCACTATAAAGCAAAACATTTTCTTTGTACGCACGAAGATTGCCAAGGCTTGGGTATTGCATTTTCTAATAAAAACGAGTTTAATCTCCATCAAACACAGCACTCAGGGAAAAGTGTTCCCTTGGAGTTCTCATATAACAACAGACAGCTCATGGGTCGAGGAAGGTTAGTCAGTTTCACAGTGTTTAATAAGAAATTTAGAATTCGTACCAGAGATGATCAATCAGGAAATCAAATTCCACGGCCCCCAATGGAAAGAATAGCTGTTTTGCCTATGCCAGTCACTCTTCCTCCACCACCACCGTAATAGTTTTTGCCAGTCTAAGCTCTTATTTCAGACCAAACACAGAAATAGTTGTCGTACCATCTGCTCAATCGTCGAATAGATCGTTTATTATACGTAATGGAACATATACACATCGAGCAGAAGATTTTCCTACGCTTCCTGGTGCACCGTCTAATAATGGGCCACAAGTAGTCGTTCCTCAAGCTTTTCCTCGGCTAAAGAAATCAAATCCTACAAAAGCTCCTACAGCTTCAAAGGTTTGTTTTCTATTGTAAATATTTTGGATGAGCTTTAGAGCATGGCTGAAGAATTTCCAACTTTGGATGAACAAGGATCACGTGAACTACAAGTTAATGGTTGGAAAGGACATACTGTAAGTTTAAAAAATAGTGTTTGATCTAGGTTTAGGGCAATTTTGCAATTATTGATGCTGATGAACAGGCTGGATCTGTCTCTCGGCCATACATTCCCCAAAGTGTTCTAGACCCTCCTAGACCAGGGCAAATGGTGCAAAAGAAAAAATCTCCAACTCAAAGAGAAACATTTTTTTCATCGTTGAAGGCTAATAAAGGAAAGCAGCCAGAAGCGTCCACTTCAAGCTGGGCAGCAAGAACAAAGGGCAATGTAAGCAATTTAAAATTAATTTAGCATCTATTTTTCAGAGCGCTATTACAGGAGTAGTGGTTCCAAAGAAAAAACCAGTTGCTATGCCTGATTTTATTCCCGATAGATCTACTACTACTCCTGCTTCTGAATATCAGCCAACAGAGGAAGCCTGGGAAAATGTACCATTTACTCGAAAATTGACTTGGAAAGAGCGAAAAGAACTTGAAAAAAAGAAAGTCACATCCGATTCTTTAGAGCAAGAAGCTATTTTTAAAGAGATTCAAGAAAAAATGGATGAAGAACCAGATGAAGGCATACACTTTAGCTTGATACAATTACGTATTAATTTTAAGATTTGGAAATGCAAGCCATTTTAATGAATGACATTGCTAGTTCATCTTGGAATAAAAATGCAGAAACTAGTCAATCAAGTGTATGTCTTTAAAACTCAAACGTTCATTATTAATTTCAGAATAACTCACGTAATAAAATAGAACTAAACAAAATCGGTGCTCAACTGCCAATTAGACGAGCTGTTCCAACTAACCAAACGGAAAATAAAAAGAAGAAGACTAAAACAGCAGAAAATAATGCAGAGAAAAAGTCGGAATTTCCTACGTTAGAAGCGACAAAGAACAGCCCAACCAAAGTATCAAGAAAAAGCCCTACTAAGGCAAACGCCGTAGAGATTTCAGAACCTGAAGACACGGAAGGAGGAGGCTTGAGCTCGGTAAGCAATTATTCAATTCCTATATTGTTTTAGTGGCTTTTCTCTTCAATGACCAATGCTTTGGGAGGGTTATCTCTATCAAACATTCTTGGAGAACGTTCACAACCTTTAGTTTCTTTAGAAACCAAGCCATTAGAAGAAAAGATTGAAAAGGTAAGAAACATTTACCATATTGTAATTCTTTAACTATTTCAGAAAGTCGAAGAGAAATCTACTTATCCACCTGGGTTTGAATTCTCTAAAGACGAAAGTCCTATATCTTTTGCTGCCCCTCCAGGTTTTGAAAATTTTTTGCCTCCACCTGGCTTATCAAGGCCAGAAATTCACAACAAAGATAAAAGTTCCAAACGAAACTAAGCCATTAGTTTTTTTTCGTAGATTTCTAGAATATTTTCAATTCTACGGGCGGCTGATCAATTAGACTGGGTAATAAACTTCTTAGAGGTTATAGTAGTCTATTTACTATATTCAACTGTGATACCTTTGACCAGTCATTTGCCGGTTTATGTAAAATAAATATTTGTTATAACAGATTTTTGCTTATTTTTGCACAGCAGAGAAACGAGGCTGTAGTGGTTGAGGGCACACAGGTGAAGCCGAAAGGACAAGTGAAGTCTAAAAAGCCAGCACATTTCCGTATTTCATTGTTTACAGGATTCCTAGCAGCGACACTTCCATTCAAGCAACTGAAAAGAGATAGAAGTGAGATCAGCTGAGGCTTACGTGGGAGGACCAATTCCGGGATCCATCGTTATCATCGGAAAGGCAGTTATTTCTTAGATCTCTCTTATTCAGAACTCCATCACCAAACCTTTGAATATTTTAGCAAGCGACTGTCTTCCTCGACTAATAGGAGTAGTTCTTTTCTCTTCGGTAATCTCCATGCTTTCAGGAATTGGACAACAATACAAATGCTCGTTGGACGCTGTCTGACAGATGTATCCGGCCTAAAAGTACAGCCTCTTTTGAAGTTTTAGTCAAACCTTTGGACAGGGGGCTCCCTCTTCTGGACAATGCATGTATTCGTCGTTTGATAATAGCGGGAACTCGCCATTTTCACATTGAGGATCCTCTTGTTCACTTCAATCATAATTCCAAAGTAGGATAGGAACCTACTCTTCTGGAAATGTGATTCTCGAAGTTGTTGTAAATATTGGGATGGTCGTGGCTGTCGCTATTTTTCTCATCCTACAACACAACCAAGAACTGCCTTCTTCACTCTGCATACATTCGTAGCCCGAAGAGCATTTCGTATTGGAAAGAGAACAGCTTTTGCCGTTTCTAGGATCTACTTCTATTGGAATGCGATCAGCTTACGATTTTCTTCTCTCAGGACATGTTTCCATCTTTGGACAACACCACCGCTGGCCATTTATCTGGTTTCTCAATGGAAAAACTATAAAAGGAAGCTACCTCTTCGCATTGTTCGTTTTTCCTACAGCCACCCGCACATACAGCGCGAGCCCTGATTCCCGAGCTGCAAATAGCCAAAGAGCAGCATATACGAGAGCCAGAAGTTGTCAAAGAACATTCGAATCTGAAGAGATCTCTATTTGAAAGAAGAATTACCCAGGAGAACAGGTGCTTTTGGTACAATCTCGAGCTAAAACTCCATCCATCTCGACGATACTCTCAGGTCCGCAAAGAGCAGCAAACGATTGACAACAAACAGAAACGTCGGAATTACGGAAAGATACGCAAATTCTGAACTAATTTCGATGGTTTTTGAGTCAATTATTCACCCGTCTTTGCATGAGCTGCACAGTCTTAATTGATTGTTATCGTGGCTGATGACTGGATGAGTTGCTGGAATATTGGAATTGACGGAGAAAAAGTAGAAAACCTGGGCAGATACTGTTTTTATCAGAAGAAAGGGGAGCTCGATTGGAGAGAGTCTTTCTCACGGAACAGCAGATATTCATTCCGATACGATTGCTCGGCACGCATTTTGTATCCGATGGACAGTTCTGTTTGATCCCTGGGAGACAGGCGAATTGTGTGGGATATCTGCTCTCAACTGGTTTATTCTCATTCTCTTACTTGTATGACAAATCGAGACATTGTGGAGGTTTGACGCAGCAAATTCCCTGAAATTAATAGGAATGAAAAGAGAAGAGATGAATCAGCTTTCATCGAACTATCCCCAGACTCAAAAGGCGTTCGTCGTTCTTCTTTTCCATCAGGAAATGTTGATGAAGATTTTTCTCCTTGTTCTCCTCTTTTTGATCTATTCGACTCATTCCTACCGTAAGATCTTTCACCCTCTATCAACACCTCCCTAGGTCCTGTCACCTGCGATCAAGTCAGTTGTCCTTTCGACTACAAATGCCACCAAGGAGAGGAGCTCGCCGTCAAATGTGTCAAAACTCATGAACGACGTAAGAAAGAGAGAGAATCCAAAAAAGAAGTTCAGATGTCCGCTGCTCAATGGTTAATTGTGGAGATGGGCAACGCTGTGTCGAAAGGGAGCCAATCCAACCCGACACAGATCATCGTCGTGTTGAATGTATCGGAAATGACGAAGAAATCGAAGAATATCCTCCCTATCAGAAATAAATATTACCTGGATACATTGAGCATCGAGGGGACAGAGATCTTCGCAAGTTCGAACGTGCTTTGTCCCGGTCAAAGGTAACATTCCAAAAGGACAGAGTTCTGAAGATTCTTACTGAAAGAAAGAAGAAAGAGTGACCTTTTAGATAAAGATGCATCGGAGTGCTTTTGGCTGAGATGAGAAAGACCAAAGAGAACCATATTGGAAGGAGCATTCGAATGCTTATCTGAAAATGGAGAAAAAATGTCGGTTCAGACAAAAGAGTTCGAGATGTGTTCCTTCTCTTCCTCTTCCTTCCAATTTGGGTCGAGTGCTGGCACGCATCCTGCACTTCTTCTCTCTTGTTTGTCCTCGGTCGAGTAGGAAATCCTGAATTCCAGCCGTTGGAGATGAAGAGAACCATAAAAAGCCATGTGTACTGACTGACACTCCTGTTGCCAGAAGTTTTTTTTCTATCTTATCTCCTTCTCCCAGGCGATTAAGAAAGGTCTCTCTTTTTGCCGGCTCTCACACTGTATTTTTTCTCCTCTCCCCATAAATATGCCGGACATGAGTCAGATAATGTGGTTCGAACTGCATAATAATGGCACTTCCCTCTTCTCTCATATCTTATGAAGAAATGTCTCTCTCTCTCTCTTTCTCGAAACTATAAAGGAACCAATCTGGTATGTTGACTCCTTTCGCTGACTCAATCCGTACTACTGAATGCGCCACTCCGCGCTGGCTTCTTTGTGTCTGGACTATCTGTGGATGGATGGTCGTTATCGGTGAGAGTTTCACAATGGTCGCTCTCTTATTCAAATTTTGTACTTTTCAATTGTCAGGTTTTCATTCCCTTTGTTTGTCTCAATTGTTCTCTCAACATTCTTCGGCATCTTCAAAGATTCTTTTATTACGAGCCATTCAATAGGAATTTTGGGTATAAAAATGCTTTGAGGGTGGCCACATTTTCTCACATTAACATTCAGACGCCCGCTCCGATCTCATTTCAACTTATTAATGCTGCGAAAAATCCTTCGTTTTCGAACTCACTGCTAATTGGATACATCAAATGGATTTCTGGAGGGATTTTAAACCTATTTTTGCTCATTTATCGCCTATTTTTTTACACATCTTTATGTCCTTTAGAGAGTGATTCATTTGGTCCTTGAATTGTTTCCGCAAGATTAAACTATCTTCAAGACCTCCCTCTGGTTTTAAACTATTCCAGTCGGTCTCGGTATTGCACAAGATAAATTGGAAAAGATGGCCCCTCTTGGTCTCGTTTATCTGAGACTCTCCTTGGTTTATCATTAACTGGCTTCACTCCAAATCAGTAGCGTTCAGTTTATCTTTATGGAGCTGTGAAAGAAGCCATTAGCCGGACACCGATAGACACCACTCCCTCCTCTTTTGCCTCTCCTTATCAATTTCGCCATCAAAAATGGGTCCCAATGGAGAATCCCCAGAAATAAAGATTCCCGAAGAAAGACTCTAATGGGTTATTACTTTCTTCGACTACTGATAATGGAACTGATCACGAGAAAACTGGCAATACTCCAAGACGGGTAACCGACTCGCCCTTATCGAGTCGGTTGTAACTACTAATCTCACGGTGGCCTCTGATACGCAACTAAGACACTTTTACGATCTTTTAGAAAAGTACCAAATGAATTGTACAGTTTTAATAATTGAGAAGGCCCTCCATTGATTGTTTTCGGAGCGTGTGAATCAAGCCAACGAGATTCAACTCTGGCGTCCCCCCACCTTTCCAGTCATTTTCCTGCTTTGATCTCTTCCGACCTTCATTGGTGTTTCATCATGTCGATTCGCGCAGAAAGACAATAGTCCAATCTGTATTGTTGCCTCGAAGAAGGCTATGCCCCCAGGTAATGGTACTGTACTCCACGCCCAGCTAATTCTTATCACTCTGCCAATTCGGCTACGATACTCCTTTCTCTTTTACTGCTACTTGTCACTCCATTAATAGTCTTTCAGTGATGGCTAGCCAAATCAAAAAGGAAAAGAAGCTCAAGCGTCTGATCGAGAAGGATCAACTCTCCAATAGCCTCAACGACTCCGGCATTGAACTCTGGTTTGTTTTCTTCTTTTCTTTAAGAATATTAATTTCAGTGAAAAAGAAATCAAAACTCTCCCGTTGACTCCAGCGAACAAATTGCCGAAGAAGGAGACCGCCCCTCCTGTAAACGCCTGTTGGGCACCCAAACGACCACGAATGATTAGCAGCTTAAACGTAAGAAAGACAAGAAAAGTCCTTGTAATCGCCTCGCTTGATAGAAAGTCGACGTCGTGCCGATCAGACTCTTCCAAGATGAGTCCAAGGACGAGGAGAATAAGGAAAACGACGAATTGAGGAAGAGTCCAGAGCCGAAGCCGATGAGTCGTGAACAAGTCCAACGCTTAATGTTGGCTCCGAGACGCCCGAATATCCCACGGCCAAGGGTTGGTCCTCTCTCTTGGCTTGTATCCCAACGATTTTAGAATCGAGCTCTTCGTCCAATTCGACTTTTTCAAAACATGGATCAGGGATATATCACCGACGAGGATCCACAATCTGAGGGCAGCGAGAACAACTTCTCTTTTTCGCCTGGAAAATTTGCAGTTTGTTCTTTTGTTTTCTAGCGAAGAGAACTCTTTAGAATATTGGAATGCGTCATATTCCATTCTAGTCAGATCGTCACCATAATCGCCAAAATCTACCTCTCCGGTGAAGAGACCGTGGATCTGATCTCTTGATTTTTTTGTTTATCACCGTACAAAATACAAAGTGGGAAAGTTTTAAATAAAAGTTTAATTGGAACAAACCACAACAATTTTACTCGTGACACGATGAGAAAATGACTAATTTGTGACATCCAGATTAGAGTTCTTCCTTCTTCTCCTCCTGTAAAAGTTCTCTAATTAATTTTCTCGCAACGATCAAACCTTCTTGTCGCTCTTTTTCTTCTCAGGCTTTTCCTTCTTCTTCTCGTCTTTTTTCTCTGACTTCGCCGGTTTGACTGGCTTCAGTTTGTCTCCTTTCCTCAGCTCAGGAACATCAACTCCATAATGAGTCAGGACGTCCTTCATCGAGTTGAGAATATCAGCTGGAGAGGAGTAGTAGTAGGCGTAGTTTTTGTATTCAGCCTTCTTGTTTTTGAATTGAGAAAGGAGATCTCCATTTTGATCTGAAGACTGAAATCAAAGGAAAGAGATGAATCGAACCGAGGAACAAAAGACGAGGGATATATTTCCCATCTGGTCTGTATTCCTCCTCGAAAGGTTCTTCGTCATCCTCAGTGTTGACCATTACGAAGTATTCGGAAAGAGCTTTGAAGGCCTTTCTGGCATTTGATTGCTGGAAAGTCTTCTTCAAAGCTGAAAGAGAGAAATTCGCGTAAAAAAAGATAAGGAAACGACTACCTTTACAGGCATGGCACCATTGCTTGTGGATCAAAAGGAAGATAGGCTTCTGCTGGTCGAGAGCCGTCTCAATGGCGTCATCCCATTTTACCCAGTTGATATCATCGCCAAACCCTAAAGAGTCGGGAGATGGGAAGGAGAGGAGAAATCCCACCTCGAGCCAGGGGATTCTCATACATCTTCTTGACATCTTCGAATTTGTTGGCGGCGACAAGAGAAACCAAAACCAGACAAGAGGCAATTAGTGTCCTCATGCTGAAAGAGAGGATATTCCAAATGACCTTCCCGATTAGAATCTTCGAGATTTTTGGTCAGAAATGAAGGAGTTCGATTGGCAGAAGAAAAGGAAAGTAATAAGAGTGAGAGGAGCAATAACCACATTAGAGAAGATGCGGATCAGATTGGGTATGGAATGAGAGGGGTCGCGGCCCTCGATGGGTCAAGGCGAGAAAGTCGGACAAGGTCGTCCGACGAAGAAAACTCGAGAACGCCTGTTGGAATTGAACTTTTTCAAAAACATTTGGGTAAAAAGAATAAAGGTAAAGAACTGGGAGTGACCATTAGGATAAGGAGACTTCTCCAAGACAGCGCTTGGTTCTGGTCTCTGCTAACCGTAAATGCCTCCGCCGACTTTCTTCTTCTCTTCCTCGAACCGGTTAGAGACTTGAGCGACGTGGCCAAAACTGTGGACACTCCCGTGGTCATTAATTTTGTTGAGCTGCAAGCCGTCGAAGGTAAAAACTCGGGGAAAAAAAGTCTTACAACTTCAAGTGGTAGTTCATATTGCCAGAAAAAACTCGAAACTTCGAACAAAGTGGAAACAAGTGAAGAAGAAACATTGACACGAATTTTCACTAAAGAACAATTATTCGGCACTTCCTGTAGATGGAAGAATTCTTTTTAAATAAGGTCCTCAGATATTTTTTAGGAAATTCTACCAGTTGGAATAATGAAAATATCAAGGAGTCTTTAAAAAATACCATAACCTCGCCATCTGGTGGAAGACCCTAATTCGACGGTTGAAACCTTCCCGACTGAACTTTTACAACCGTTTCCTCCCAAATCCTTTCTGGCGTGCCCTCTGCTGTACATGTTTATTCGGGCTGTTGTCTCCCCTCAGTCCTTGTGAGTCACTCCCTCACAAGCCAATGTGCCCTGACCAGACGCTGTAGGCTTCTCTTTCTCTCTCTCTGAATCACTCAATAAAGCTTTTTCCTTGCAGCTGTCTTTCCTTATTTGCCTTTCCGTGCTTCCTTTCTACTGTTTAGCATGCCCGTTGGCTGTTTGTCCTTTCGGCGACCTCTCTCTCTCTTTGACCCTTAAGCGGATGCGCAGTGCTCAATTGAGATTGATACCTTTACCTCCATTTCAAGAGCTCCGCCGACTTCCTTTCATGTCGTTTCCTAATCACAAAAGATGACACACCCAATCACAACACCTCCCTATGTTGTTCATAAACAGTCCTCCTTTTGACTATTTCAATTTCTCTCCCTCCTCTTTTTGGATAAATTGGGTTTGAGTTTGCAGAGGTGCAAATAGGAGGACAATGAAGCATGCGCGAATTAGCGGGATGATCAAACAGACTGGGTAATTGTTCCATTTTTGTCGCTTTTGATAAAATAATTTCAAACTCATCATCTTCCGTCATCCCAGTAAAAAGTACAATCAGTCGATTGAGAGAAAGGAGCGTTTTGAGTTATCTGCCTGTCATTTGATGTTGACAGCCAGCCAGTTCCATCCGAGTCATTACCTCTCCCTCATCGAACAACTTTTGTCAACCCAGTTGTGATCATCTCCCGGATCTGAGGTGTCAAGTCCTTCACGAGTGGTCATTTGTTTGTGCAAAGGTGGGTCTGCGTATCAGATTGGCTAGTTTTCATGGAGCTCAGAGCCGCACTTATCTTCAGATTTTTGTGCCACTTGAACTTTTTGTCACTGGATCTCCCTTCGGCAGCCCTTTCTCTCAATGAGTCAAATCAGATTTCTCAGACTTTTTGTCATTTTTTGCCCTGACCCAGCTCCCATGAGTCAGTTGGTTGTGTCATTCGAAAAGTCTTCGTAGGTTCGAATTAGTATATTCTCCTCCTACCATCAGTTGTCTCGACCTTTTACGGATGAACAGTCGCCATTCTCGACTTTCTCGACTGTCCGGCTAAGCCCAATTGCCGTTGGATCGGCCACTACTAGTCTTCCAGCTCGTAAATTAGCACAGAATAGGCGTGAAGTGTCATTTTTTACTTTTATCGCCGAACTGGGTCTGCGGTCTGCGGTTTTAGTTCGTTCCAATTCGAGTGATCCCAGAGATAGTTCAAGCAACTGCTTCGTCTTCCGCCACTCTTCTTATGTGAGTTGACCGACTTTGTTTGACGCTTTCTCGACGCTCTCGGATCGCACCCAACTCCAATTATGATCCGAGGAAGATTCACTCTCGTTCCATCCTCTCCCCCTCTCTTATCACTAAAAGTCTCTCCAGTCTTACCGTAAGCCCAGACAATGAGATTTCCCTCGTCTCCGCGAATAACTAATTCTCAATTATACCATACGGAACCGTGTTTAAAATTGGCTCCAGCATAGGGCTTCGGCCCAATTTACCACCCACTTTCGCCTTTTTGACCACGCGATGAACGGCCGACGGCTTTTTATAAGGCGAGAGATCCATCTGGACGACGTGACGAAATGTTCATTCGGGAGATTCTTCCGTTCTAATTTTCTTTTTCTCTCTTTTCTCCCAAGTTCTAATCTTTTCAGAAGACTGGGTGGACAAGGGTCTCTCGAAAATGAGACAAGTCCAACAGGACTTCATCAATGCCATCACTTTTCGCTATGACGATGAGACTCGAAGGAATCTCGTCTCCATTTTTTCCAGAAAGGTTATTCATTTTTTCCACTTTCTAAACTCTCCTCCAGGAAACTTTGTTGGATGCAGACTTGCTAGAAGAACATTTGGTGAATCAGCCTTTATTGGGTTGTTTGATTCTCCTCCTTCTCTTCTTTTGTGTCACTAGCTTGGTCACCGCCATTGTTTTTGTCTCATGTCGAGCTCTGGGAAACTGCGGCGCCAAGAGATATCAACCCCATCCGACATCAGGAAAACGCTATGCATTCCATCTCACAATCTTCGTCGTCTCATGGATAGCTTTAGCCATTTCTGCCTCCTTCTTCATCCAGTCGGGAGCCAGCATGTGGACTCCAAAAGTTCCAATTGATTTTATGGATAGCGATCACACTGTAATCAAAAGAAATGCCACTGGAATCGACCAGAAAATCAGAGTTTGTTTCTGTCTTTACTTTCACAAACAATTTGATTTCAGTTGAAAAGATCAGTCTCTCATCCAGAAATTACAAATAAGCCCATCAGTGTCTTTGATCTCTTCGCCGATGAGGATTACCGTGGAGATTTCGAACAAACCGAAGCAGCAGCTAGGACGACAGCTCCAGCCTTTGTGACTGTCCCTAGCGACCCGGAGGATCGTCCCATTCCGATTGTTCGAAGCAACAAAACAATCTCTACAACTGCTATTAAAATGGCTAGGTTTGGTCTGCTCTGATTTTAAAAAGAGAAAATTTTAGAGAAGAGGAGAAGCTGGTCTCGATGGAAACCGATGACACTCCTCCGGCTGTTGATCGTCTTCCGATTCGGCCGATTTCCGTTTCTGAGACGACGATTGAGTCAGAGACTACAACTGCGTTGCCGATTACGACGGAGGCCAACACTCGACCCTTGAAGAAATTCGAAATCCCCTTAAGACCGAAGGCTGAACTAGACTTCGCAAGGCACTTTGATCACGAGGTTGGTTCAATAAGTTTTCGAGGGAAATCGAAAGTTTTAGACTTCCTCGATCATTGCTCCTTTCGTTTCGAATCTCTGGAACCCTTCTGGCCTCAAACAAGCCTCCGCGAATCGGATCAGAGTCAGTTTCTCTCAGAAATTAAAAATTCCTTCAGCATTCCAAGCTCCAAATCCAACCAATTCCACAGCCAATTGAACCAACTGTGACTGAGAATTCTGTGGAAAACGAAGTCAACGAAAAATCTCATGAGGTGATTTACTACAAAAAGAGGAAAAGAAAGCAATTTCAGACAACCGAAGCTTCAAGAGAAGATGGAGAAGCTGCTTCTCACGAGGCTATTTCTACTCCAATCTTCACTACCTCCGAGACTTCGATCAAAAATGAAAATGATTTGGATGCCCCTATCACTTCGACTATAGAAACTTCATCTCTTATATCCTCAACGGAAGCTGTTCAGATTGAAGAAAAATCAAATGTCGAATCAACAACAGAAGACGTTTTGTTTTTGGAACATCGCGACAATGAACAGGAAGATGAGAACGAGGAGACTTCTTCTCCCAGGTTTCCCCAGCTGAGACTCGAAAAATCCATGGAAGTCGTTACCTCATCTGAAGCCAAAGAAATGAACCTCGAAGAAACTGGTTGATACTTTTATTGAATTTTATTCAAATTTTAGAGAAAACAACTGAACAGCCAACAATTGAGAGTTCTTCTAAGCAATCGGAGGCTAGTAGCTTGCCATCAGCAGAGCCATTGGTTGTGTCGATTGAAGAGACAACCATTGAGAAAGAAACAAGTAAGATTTTGAAGCACCTTTCTCACTCTCTCTATAGTGGCAGAGACCACCACCATGGAAGATTTGGTTCTGGGGGTGGGCGAAGAGTCTGGACAGGAGGAAGAAACCACCACTGAATCCACTACACTTTCTACACCAACCGAAATGCCAACTGAGGCTTCGACACCTACTAATCCAACAACCACCAGCACCATCCCATCCACCACCACAGTTTTGACAACAGAAAGTACAACTACAGAAGAAATTGTTATCACTACGATGGAAACAACGACGGAATCACGGGAGCACATTGAGATGGTGACGATCCCTGTGATCACAGAGACTCCTCGTATGTGTTAGAATTTGATTTGGAAATATACATTACAGAAAAACGGCCTCTCCCAATGGCGACAACAGAAGAGACTCCAACTCGCCACATTGAGTTCATTGAAATAGCTAAAGCGAAGAAGGAAGAACAGTGGAAGCCGGTGACCGAATCTCCCAAGACAGCAGGCACTTTGGCCATTTTCCCTTCGGTTCCTTTAAGTCCAAGTGGTCCCAATGGAAAAGTCGAGCAATTGGCGACTCCACTTCTCTACCCTTATCGACTTCTTCACACCCCGGCTGTGATTTGGATGACTCGATTCTCTCTGATAATCATCGGCCTCATCATGCTTCTTGTAGCTCTACCGAGTCTTGTTTTGGTCTTTTTAGGTTTGTCTTTTTTCTTTCGAAGACAACTCATTTCAGGTTCTGTCCTCTACAAATCCAACCAGCATCCGATTGACAGAAAGAGGACGTCAGATCAGGTTTGGTACTGGGAAGATAAACCTAAAAGTAAATTTCCAGATTGGTCAATTGCTCGTTTTAATCGCCGGTTTCCTTCTTTTCGCCTTGCCTCTGATGTTATTTTTTGTCCTAATTTCCCTAACATATCACCATTTTCACAGCGCTATTTGTCCTTCTCTCCAACTCAAAGTAATCCATTCTTTTTAAAAATTTAGAACTCCTTCAGTATCAGCAAGATCTGGGAATTCTTGGTCCTTTGACCTCGCTCTCGCCAGAAAGCAGAGAAACTGTCCTCAGAAATGTCGTCAATCGCGACAATTGTCAAGCATCGGGAAGTCAAGTTGAGGTGGGTTCAGAAATCTGGAAATTCAAAAGATATTTACAGACGATGTGGATCTCATGTCTTTGTTTTGTTCTATTCTCAGTGCCATTGATCATTAGTCTCTTCAAATTGTCCAAATATTATCTCCGAATGAAAACGGAGTACTATTGGACTCTCAATGATTACGGTACCATTTACGGCAAGCGAAAACCGACTGAAAGTCAACCCATTTATGGAAATATCGGGAACATTTATGGTAGTTTTCCTTCTTCTTTTAAAAAAAAACTGCCAGGTACGGTAAGTCCCCGTCGTCCAACCAGTCGACCTCCGCCCGTGCCCACATCCGAGTCTCCAAATTATGCAGATGGACCGATTTATTCTGATTCACCAATTTACGGGGTATATCAAGCCTATGGACGATTCTAGCTCATTTCTCTCTTGTGCATCCAAATACGGGCATTTTCTCTACTGTAAATAAATGTTTTACTTCTTAAATCAACAAATTGAAATTCTATCCACGTTAGACATTCGTCTAGCTGAGGCTAAAGGCACATTTAGGTTGGGATTCTTTCTTCTGAAGCAGGCTCCAAGTATTGTTTTTGTCTTTCCTTTTGTCAAAAAGTAGATGGCGATAAGAGGCTCCAACGCTGGACAACTCAGAATCACAATTGCCATAAAATCTGTGAATCCTTGGCTGAAAGCAAGGAAAATCGTCCCAATGAACATGGTGATTATGGGCAAATGAAGCAGAAAAAAGGGGACTATCGACTGAAATTTCTTTTGAAAATGAGTTTCGGATTACTTGAACTATCAACATTCGAAGCACAAGATGATGTTGTTTTTTAGTAGTCGAACTCATAGACTCTTTCACACCCTGCAAGTTCTCTCTTAAGGATCAGAGACTAATTGTCTGAAACAAAGTGAACACTTACAGCAAGAGTCTGGTGAGTTTTATATCCGCAGTAGAGCATAATGAAGAAAGAAAGAATACAAGGAATGAAGAATAAAGCTGTGGTGATCCAGCCATCCTTACAATATTTCTTTTCTCCTTGAAAAGTATCCTGTTTCACTGATTGGCCGTGTGATTATCTTCTTACCCAAAATCTGAAAATGACTCCATTCAGTTGGATTGCAGACAAATTCCATGTACTCCGTGTGATTTCGTTAATAAAGTTTATCGCGTATTCGTCTGGGAAAGGGTTTCGATAAAAAAGAGAAAACTCATAGGTTCCAATGAGAGCAATCGTAATAAAAAGGAAGGCAGAAAGTCTCCTCGTCTCTAAATATTTCTGTAATCCTGGGCTGAAATGAATTGATAAATGAAAAAAAGAAAATTACTTGGCAAGAAGGATAAAGCGATAGGCGAAATGGGTGCTTTGATTGTAGATTTGAATACAGAAAAGAGTCAAAAGAAGACACATAAAGACTCGCCCTAGCCATGGATAAGAGGAATCTGTAAATCCGTCTGAGAAGGCGACAGTTAATCCCGGAGTCATAGCTACTCTCTGAATTGCTTGACTTGAAGACGTTGTAAACGTCTTACTGGAAAGGCAATGCCGTCGAGAATCGTATGGGTGACATTGGTAATAGCGAAGATCATCATTAGGAGTTTGAAGGAGTTGAGAATCCATTTATTGAAGTAGAGAACAATCGGGAGGATGAGCAGATTCAAGAATATCACAAAGACACAATTACCGTAGATAATGACACGGAAAGCCATCTGATAGGCCATTTCTATGTTGGCTTCTGGAAAGGAGAGATGATTGCTGCAGAATTTTGATGAATAGACGAGTTCTCAGGAAATGAGGGGTACGTGGGACGAGGAGAAAGATATATCGTATTTTGATAATTTTTGAGTTAACCGCCGTAGCCCACAGGAAAGGTTGAGACTCAAATATTTCAGGAGTAAATCTTGGATCCTATTTAGATAAGGAGGAAGATCAAAGAATAATCCGAATTGGAAGGAGAAGTGGAACTTGAAGAAAAAAAGAAGAGGAGGAGACGAAAATCTCAACTTTATTCATCTACAGAAACGGTGAGATAAAGTGAAAAAAGAGACGGTTACTCCTTGAAAATGTCGTCTTTGACTTCGGCGAGAGTTTCATACTGTGGGTCTTTTGGCTCAGCCTAAATATTTGTTTTTAAGTTTTAAAAAAAGATACTTTTCGGATTTTTTCTGGCTCCTTAAATTTCTTCTTGTCGGGCTTCTTTTCATCGTCCTTCTTCTCTTCCTTTTTCTCCTTTTTGTCGTCCTTCTTTTCATTATTTTCTTTGCTCTTCTTCGGGTCATCTTCGAAGAGCTCATTGCCCAATCCGGCCAGTGTTTCATAAGCTGCAAGCTCTCTTTATTCAAAAACCATGGCCTATACCTGGATCTTTGGGCTCGGCTTTGGCAACGTTAGCTGGAGCCTTGAATTTTTCCTTCTTCTTATTCTCTCCGAAGACTTTTTCATTGTCTATTCCAACGAGAGTCTAAAGCTTATTGTTTTCATCTGAAAAGAAAACCTGATAATTAGGATCTTTTGAGGCGGCCTTTAATTCTTCGCCCTTTGGCTTTTCGAAGAGATCCGTGTCAGTTCCTTTGGATTCTTCCTTTTTCGCCGCAATCTCCTCTTTGACCTTTTTCTCGCTCTTTTTACTTTTCTTCGGCTCGCTGTTGTGCTCCTTCTTGCCATTTTTCTTGGTTTTAGGATCCTCCTCTTCTCCATCTTCTTCGGCTTTAGGCTGTTTGCCCTCAGCGAAAGCAAGTCCCGCTTTGGGCTTGTTGATTCGAATCATCGTCTCCTGCTTGTAAGGCATTCGGAAATCTTCCAATTTGAGAACCATACAAGTCTTCTCGAAATCGTTGACATCGGCGTCAACCTTCAGTTTGTCTGCGCACAATTGCAGCACCGAATTGGAAATCTCACTGGCTCCGAAGATGTTCAAACAGTACTGGATGCTCGTGTGAATATCCTTCATTTTCATCTGCAGCTCTGTCAGCGATTTCAGGAGTATGTAGGCAAATATATGAATTAACGCCGAAATCATAATGGCTGCTGACAGAATCGCTACGTCGACAAAGGAAGCTGAATGTTAATAGTTGGAGGAGACTAGAAAAACCTACCCATATCGGGGTAGGGGAAGAGATTCACTGATTTTGTCAAAGATTTTCTTGTTGTTTTTGACAAGGATTATCTTTTGTGTTTTTCAGTTCTATTTCGAGGCTCATTATGATATTTAATTGATCTTCAACGATGAAGAGAAGGCTAGAAATGTTAGTGAAAGTGAACAGTCAAAGAATCATGATAAGCCGGCATGTAACGACAAATTGATAGGCTTTTTCTGGCTACTGGTTCCTGCAATCTTTGACCTCACTTTTCTTGTGTTTCAACGTGCCTTCCAACACCTAAATCCTGTTATCAGTATTTAATCCTTCGTTCAACAATCTCAGCTTTTCCCTTTTCAGAAATGGAGGATCGGTTCGAGTTTAAACTCAACAACTATTTCCCTGAATGGGCTCGTTTCACCCATCCTTTAGCCCGAGAATTTCTCTCCGAATTTGCCTCCACTTTTCTATTTTTGGTTAGGTCTCTTGCTAGTTTTAAATAAAAAGAAATCTCAGTTGGTTGGAGTGAGTTGTGTGATCCAATTCAAGACCGGCCAAGGCCAATTCGACTCCTTCCTCAGTATAAACCTTTGTTGGGGGTTTGCTGTGGCCTTCGGCTCTGGATTGGGCATTGGAACTTCCGGTGAGCTCTATAACGTTGACTACACGTGTTCGGGTGTGAAGTCTCTTCTGCATAGCTTTGTGATTAGATAACACTTGTTTGATTCGGAACTAACCACTGGAGTGACCAAAATAATCAAACCTTGAGAGAATTCGTTAATACAAGATTCAGAGAATAATTCTCTTATTTCTTTCAGGAGGCCATATGAACCCGGCTATAACAGTTCCGCAGTGGTAATTCTGTATTTTTATAAAAACATATAGCGTTGAAGGATTCTCGGAAGAAAGACTTGGATCCAAGTACTCGTCTACATTCCAGCTCAGGTTCTGGGAGCTTTCGTTGGAACTGCAGTTGCTTATTGGAATTACATTCGTAGATTTGATTCAAAAATTTAGAGAATTTAGAATTTAGCTGCCCTGAACGCCTTTGATGGAGGCCATCGCAGTGGCGATACGACCAACGGCTCTTTATGTTTCCTCGTCACCTGCAAAGCACACTATGAATCACCTGGAGCGGGTATTCTCGACCAAATTATTGGAACAGGCATATTGGCAGGACAAATGGCCAGCATGATCGACAGGAGGAATGAGGTTCCAAAGTTCCTTCATCCTCTCTTTGGTGGTCTTACTGTATGTTTTGAACCTTTCTGAAAAAAGAATAGGTCATGATGATTGGAATGGCGCTCGGTGTTAACGATGGCTATCCAATCAATCCAGCCAGAGACTTTGGCGCTCGTCTATTTGCTCTTATTATCTATGGAGCACAGGCCTTCAAGTAAGTGAGGAAAAAAATAAAGAGAAAAATAAAAAAGCTGTTTGCCTCGACTTGTGGTTTGAAGGGTGCTTTGTAGTGAAATCAGAATGCACTTCATCAAACAAATTTTTAGGGCAGATAATTATTGGTTTTATGTGCCGCTGTGTGGCCCAATGTTGGGAGGAATTATTGGAGCTTTGATGTACAATTTCCTCTTCGACTTCCATAGCCCAAAAAGGCCACCAATACCAGACGGGGAGAAAACGGCCATTTGATCTCATTTTGTAAAAGGAAGCCTCAGACGTTTCAAAAATATAGGCTCCTTCCTTCAACATTTGTAGCTTTTTCTACGCTTACTGGCCACATCGCACAGGCTCCTCCAGCCCGAGTTTGTACTTTCTGTAAGGAATTTGAATTTCCTCTTTGCCCTCCATAATCCACCAATGATATCGGAGTTTTTTTTTAATAAAGGAAACTTCAGTGTTCAAAAGATAAAGACTCCTTCCTCAACATTTGCAGATTTTTCATCGAAAAGTTAGAATCTCGCCATGTTATCGAGGGAAATAGCCAGGGCAACAACTCGATTTGCACTTTCAGCCATTCTCAATCATCGGCTATAAAGACTGTCAAAATCTTTATGACTCTTTATTTTTCAAATGAAGAACTACGGAAGCTTTGACAGTCTTCTAAGAACCAAAACATCCTCGGCTTATTCGATTACGGTAAGTTTAAAAAGAATCTCTCTTTCAAAATTGTTTTGTTTGTTCGCAGTCCGTGTAAACAATTTTCTGGGAGGGCGCTTTGTCCGGGACAAAAGTCGATCTTTCGAGGGTTTTGCCCAGCTGTCGCCCACCTTTGTCAAAATCGATGAAATCGTGCGCATTTATTGTAGCCTGTCTCTGAGTCACTAAAAACAGTCCCGCCATTCTGAATATTAGCTATAGAGAATTGGTTTTTCCTCTTGCTTTGCTCTCTTTGTCTTGCTATCAGTCGCTGTTTTGTGTCCAAAATGAGCTCTCCCGAACCCGTTTGGAGTTTTATTGAAACGCCTGTGAGTTTTCTTTTATTTTTTCTTGAATTCTCGTCTTTTTCAGGTGATTCAACCAACCGATGAACCAAATATTCATCAAATTAGTCTAAAAGCTTTACTTTTTAATTTTATTCTCCTCTATGGGATTGGTAGGCGCTTGTGACTTATCTATTCGAGTCGATTGTTCAGCTGTCGCTGCTGAAGTGGTTCCTGATTTCACTGGCACCGTAAAACGAGGATTCTTTTGTGACGACGAAAGTATAATGTATCCCTATAGAGTTGATACTTTCTCAACTTCTTTCCTTTTCACTTACTGCATTTTGTTAGTATTTTTTGTGGTTGGTATCTCTTTGCAAATCTAACACGATAGATTAGATTGTTTTGGTAGAATTGTATCGTCTCAAAAGGGAAACTAGTGCAACAGAAAGTCCTCGTTACCGAGTTAAAAACAGCACAGTTCATATATACTTCGTACGAGCTTTCACCTATTTTGGTAAGAAGAAAAAATAAGAAAACAAGGGAGGCCTTTTCAGCCTACTCACAGATTGGCTTTGTGGCCGTTCTAACACTCACCAACACCACGAAAGGGATCGTTGGAAGACTTCGTCCACACTTTTTAGATGTATGTAAGCCCATCGGGACAAACTGTACTGAGAATCCGTGCGCATTTATATCTTCTATGAATAAAAAAGTTTCAGCAGGCAATTTGTTGAGAACTTTACCTGTACGGGTCATCCGGGATTGGTTGAGGAGGCTCGCAAATCCTTTTTTAGTGGCCATTCTAGCTTTTCGATGTACGCCACAGTCTGGTGTCTGGTAGGTTGCTCAGGAAAATAGAAAAGAAGCCAATTAAGCTTTATATGCAAGCGAGATTAGGCAGAATTGGAGGAAACAAGATAATTATTCCTATGTTCCAGACAATTCTTCTAGCATTCGGTATGATGCTTTAGAACTCGAGATAGTCTCTTTAGGACTGGCTATTTGTTATTCACGAGTGAGTGATTACAAACACCACTATCAGGATGTGCTAGTCGGGATTTTTGTTGGATCTTTTATTGCAGCCTACACGGTGCAAATTAAAAGTTAAATTATTCTCGAATTTCAGTGTATTTGTTGGACTGGACTATTCCGAATGTCAAAAACTTCCAATTCGCTACTACCTAGTAACAGTCCTTTCATGGAACTTGTAAACGACGATCGGCGCGATTCAATAATATCGCCTATTGAGCATAGTATGAACGAAAATTTAAAAAGGAAAATAGTTGTTTCAGCCAACTCGCCGGAAATAGATGTCGAACGGGGAACGTCAAGAGCTCGAGCCGATACTTGAGCTTTAATAAAGATTGTTTTACAGATTTGTCTGCAATTTTATTTAGAAAACCGTCTGAAATAGAGATCGATCGTTTACTACGTGAAAACAATAAAAAGATGAAAACTTAACAAATACACCGATTGATGATGAGTTGAAAAGGCAGACGGATTGGAATGTTGCTAAATACTGAAAAAAATGCTGAAAACTGCATTAATTGCTAACCTTAAGCTCCGCGGCCACGAGGTGCACCACGTCCACGTCCCCTAACTCCACGACCACGAGGACCACCTCTTCCTCTTCCACGACCGGGACGAGCAGCTCTAGCTTTCTTCTTTTCGTCATCCACCAGCAGAGTATCCAAAGGCAGAGCGTCCGGCAGGATAATGTAGCGAATGTTATTTCCTGAACAGCTTTAATAGTAAAAATCAGTTTGTCTCTGGATTTAACAAATTCTAAGCAAAATGCGAACCTCGAATACTGAGAGAATCCAGATTGATGGGTTCCTTATTCTTCAAACTCATTTTGACTGAACGGAGATGCATGTTCATCGCGACATCGACTCCCATTACGGCTCCATGAACTAATGTACCGTTCTTCAATTCAACTACGACAGTCTCGTGAGAGAGTTTCATCAGAAAGCGAACAAGCTTCATTTTGCCTAAAGCACATAATAAAACTGAATTTTGTAGGCTTATAAATAGGAAGAAAAGAGGAACATAAATAAAGAATGCGATAGACATGCCGTTGCTTTATCTAAGGTATGAAGTGACTAAAGCCTTATTTTTTTACCGAAATTCAAAAAAAAGAATTTCTTCAAGCTTCGCAATGGTTTTTTAAAAATTACAGCAATAAGCAAACAAAAATAAGCGAAAGAGAAACTAAAAAAACCATTTTCGAATGAAAATATTCAAACTTGGCCCAATGCCAACCTCGCCAGCGATGCGATACGGTAGTCGCTCAACGCAATGCTTACTCCATCCATTCAAATCTAGTTGACCTATTTTTGCATCTCTTGGAGTTATTCCATTTTATCATCACCTTTTTCGTTATAAGTTTACTCTAATAACGCAAACAGATGTTGAAATGTTTTTAGTCGAGAGTATATAAGGAAATTAGGAAAATTGGTCTACGACTGGCTTTCTAATTGAGCTTTCATAGTTGCCTAGTAACTCGACAAAACGAATCTCCACTTTCCCATTTGCGTTGTCATAAAAAGGCCACATCACTCGCTCTGAGTTGCGAAACGTGGCAAAGCCAAGCGTGCAACTCTAGCCATGTGACTGCCTATTTTCGAATGTAATATCGATTTTATTTTTTAATATTACTCTTTATCTTTCTTCATTCATTCATTTTAGATTAATTCTTGCAATTTTCAGCTCAAGCAAAGGTTCTTAAAACCAACATGGCTCGAGTTTATCTGGGAAGAATCCCCTATTCAGCAAGGGAACGTGATGTAGAAAAGTAAGTGTTTTAGAATATCTATAATAATTGTTTACAGATTTTTCTCTGGATATGGAAAGATAAGGGATATCAGTATGAAGTATGGCTTCGCATTCGGTATTTGTTCTTTTCAATTTATTATTCCAGCTAGCAAAATTTTTCCTACAGTGTACTGTAGATTAAAATCTAAACTTAAAAAAGCAATAATAGTAAAAAATTTCAGTTGAATTCGACGACGAGAGAGACGCTGAAGATGCTGTCCATGACTTAAACGGAAAATCAATGAATAGTGATTCGTAAGTTAAATTTTTTTTTCTTTATCGCTATTACAGAAATCTTCGTTGTATTGTGGAAATCGCTAGAGGACGTCCCCGTGGAAGTGATGAGTATAGATATCGAACCGACGGGGGCCGGGGTGACCGAGGAGGACGAGATGGTCGTCGTCGCAGCAGATCAAAAAGCCGAGACCGCAGACGCGGGTAATTTTTATTTTCTGCTACCGTTATACTTAAGAACGTTTCAGCTCTCGCGATCGTCGTCGCTCACCAAAACGTAGTCGTTCTCCAAAGCGACGCAGTCGTCGCGATAGTCGGTCTAAATCTCGTGATAGGTTTGCATTTTTATGCACTTTTCATTGCCATCTCCAGGTCGGAAGACAGATCTCGCAGTCCAGTTCCAAAGAAATCGAAAAGAAGTCAATCTGGAAGCAAATCACCATCGCCAAAGAAGTCTAAGCGTGATGCCTCTCGCAGTGTTAGCGCTTCTCCACGAAAGGACAAAAGAAAGGCTAGCCGAAGCGTCAGTAGCTCAGTACCTTCAAGAAACCCAACTGTTTCACCTCGTCCGACCGACGACTTTTCTCCAAAGAGCCCTCCCCCATCAAGGTATACCCCCGAAGGTCTTGGGTACCCGGATACTCCAAGCCCCAAAAGAGAACGCTCGGCAGAAAGTGAGCATGAATCCAAACACAATGATGTGAGTTTATTTTTATATGTTTAAACTTATTCTATAGAATGCAAGTTCTGGCAGTGGCACACCTGATAATCAACGCAGTCCTGCTTCCTCTCGTTCAGGCAGCCTAAAAAAAAATGGAAAACATCACTCTTCCAAGAGTCGCAGTACTTCTCCAGTTGACAACTAAAAACTAAAAGGTTTGCTTATTATTCTGTTATTGTTTTCTGTTAATTCGTATTAGATTGATAGTGGATCTCCTATCTAACAGCAGTTGTGATACTGATAAAGCTTGTTGGTTTTCTAATTTTTTTATTTGAAGCTTCTGAGAGACCACTACGCTCAATTGTGCTCAAACCGTTCCCTCACAGTTCAATCGATCTCACAGTACAAGGGCTCCTTCGCTCAAGTTTCCAGTGACGAAAGCAACGTCGATCCACAACAACGAAATATAGGCTCGAGGTAGAGGGCAATGCCCTAAATTCTTTCTTAGGGAACTCTTGTTCTGAGGACACCCAGCTAGTTCTCAATCTCGCCGATCCCTCTCGCGAACGCGCTGTCTATCGACATTCTGTGTGTAAGTTCTAGGTGTGCGCTTCTGTGTTGTTCAGAGCTCCATAGCAACGGCTGGCTGCATGATATGACAATCGATGCGATACAGCGATGAGACAAGTCCGCAGTAATTGAAGTGGCTCGTTTATCAGAGCAGAAGACGGGCTTATAGTGAGATAGATTAGAGACGATCTGAAAAATACTGCTGATAAATATCCCTCTAGTCAGACCAGACAATCCAGACAGACGTCGTCTTCCAACAAAAAATCTACCGTATACAATTCAAAAGACATTTTCACAGACAATTATTAAACATAAACGACTTTATTGCCTCTTTTGTCTCGGAAACAATACAATCTTGGGATCACCTGATGATGCCTCACCAAGATTTGCTAAAAAAAAAAAAACCAAAAAAAAAAGTATCGTGATCTTAGAGGCGAAATACGCAACCCATCTTACAACCTCGTCTCAATAATGAGGTCCAGCTGATCTCTTACTCCTGGCGTCTAATGAAATCTTCCGCTAATCAAAGATGAACTAATACTCTCAAATAAGTCAAAATTGAAATCCATGTTTTCCAGAATAAAGATCTCTAATCAGCGGGTATGCTGTAGGATAGCAAAGATCCCGTCAGGCGAGAACATTAGGTTGTCTTCCTAATTAGTATGTCAATTATAAAAGTTCGCAGCTCGTTCGTCCGTGGCGAAGCCTTCCGTTCTCTGGTTTCGGCTGCAAGTAAACAAGCCTCATTCAAACCAAAGTCAACTTTTTTGGCGCCAATCTCTCTCTCTAATTTAATTCTTCGGTCGTCTGCGAGTTGAAAACAATCCCGCAAACATCTAAAAAACGACTGTTCTCTGTCTTCTTTTCCCTCTCCTAGCGGACTCTGTCTTTCAAACCGATGCGGGGCGGGGTTTGGACCTTTGCCAAGAGTACCAGGCCGTGCTCGTTTCGCGCCTTGCCGGCTGTCCCTCGCGTTCGGCCTGCGATCGGCCGCTGCGACTCAGTCGGCTCTGGTGCTGGGCGCCTCATGGTCACTTCTCATGGTGTCGCTCTCTAGTCGTCCACGTAATTGACAGCCGACTTGGACTATTTGTCACAAATCTCTTTCGAATCAACGCTTCAAAACACAGTAGCTTTTTTCGCGCCAAATTCAAATTACGCGCTCATTTCTCATCACCCTTCCGCTCTCTCTCTCTCTCACTTTGGCGCGTTTTTTGAAATCTATTGTAATCCTCCCAAGCTCAAATGCACAAGAGACTAAATTAACTCCATTTGAATTTGATCCAGTTGGACTGAAAGCTCAGCTGACGCACATTGGGCCACGTAAAAAGAGCTTGGGGTTGTTTTCCCCGGCGGGGTTGAGACGCCCGCCGGACAACCACAATGGTCACTCGGCTTGTTTTTCTCCGCCCGAGGTCCTCCGAATTTTAGATTGCGTGGTCTGCTAGCCCAGCCATTGTTTACAACGAATTGCAAAATTCGAATTGATTTAAAGAGAACTAGCAGATGGCTATTCTCTCTCTCTCCTCACGGTCACCGAAGAACGTTCCAGGCAGGCCGAGGACGAGATAGCATAGGCGCCGCAGAGAGCGCAGTCCGCTGTTGGATATGCCCGGCGTTGGCCGCCGAAGATTTTCCATTTTACCAGCTCTTTTGTGCCGATTTCCTTGCGAAAAAAAGTCCCGAAAACTGTTGACCGACAGACTGTGTTTGATCGCGCAACGAGGCGCTTACTCCCGTCAACTTGACCCCGTCGCCAAAATTTCTTTTGACCACAGCCAAATTCTCAATTTCCAATTCAAAAGGCCGCTCCTCCCTCCCTTTCTCTAACCTCTCTGCCTCACCTGTAATTACTAGCCGTGAGATTATCCTCCCACCTGCCTTGCCTGGACAGATCGATGCAGTGTCGCACAGGCTCTTCTCACAGCCATCTCTCTCTCTCTCTCTCTCTCTCTCTCTCTCTCCTCTCTTCCCTTTCACAGAGTCGCATTTTCAGAATCGTCATCATGTCCGCCGAAGACGTCGCCAAGGAAGTCGAAGAGCAGGTCCAGAACCCCGAGGAGGTTGCTGAGGAGAGCCGTGACAGTGTCACCTCGGAGAATGACGAGAAGTAAGTCGACTGGACAGATGGCCCTTTGTTTGATCATCTGTCAGGGGAGAAAGAGTCATTCCGCCGAATTGGGATATGATAGCCTAGGAGGGAAACGAGTAACCTCCAACCTCGTCCTCGTCCTCCTTTTTACCTCCGATTTTTGATGGTTCGAGGTCACTTCAGCGCAACCCACTTTTGGGGAAAAGTTTCCAACATTCGATTCATATCAGTTGCTTACGAGTTGTCTTTATCACCGGAAACTTTTGAGAAAATGACGTTTTTTTTCCAGCGGATCCGAGAACCCAGAAGGAGGCGATTCCGAGGCTGTCGACGACGAGGAAGACGTTGTAGACGAGGAAGGAGAGGGCGACGAGGAAGAGCCTGAGAACGCTGAAAATGGTGTCGAGAAGAACGGACACGACAAGAATGGAAACGATCGCAAGCGCGTCTCTGATGCCCACGAGGAGGCCGATGGAGAGGCTCCCGTCAAGAAGCTCAAGACCGACGACGAGGTGAGAGAGATCCTGGCGCTTCTTATCGATCCTCCGAGAATCGCGCAATTAGCTCCGACAGCTGCGATTTATAATTGCAAACGGATTAATTTTCAGGCAGGAGAGGAGGAGGCTGCTGTAGCTGCCGAGTGAAGTGAGCGAGAGAAGTCGCTTTAAAGACCAAGATCTTGGACGTTGGCTTCGGCTGCGTTCTTCCCTTTCTTTTTATTTTCTGGGATTCTTCTTTTGTTGTAAATCCTGATCTGTTTTGTAGTAATTTTCTCTTTTAACCTCATTCTTAGTATTTATGCAAAACTGTTGATGATAACCACCAAACCAGTGTTGTTGTTTTTCTGCAAAAATCAAGTCAATTTCTCATAGGATATGGTCTGATATGAGACGGTTTTATGGTCTTGAATGGAGAACTTTATGGCTTTGATTTTATGCAATAAAATGTTGTCGTGAGGTCTTTTTTATTGAAAGAAACTATCCTTGCTGAACTGAACCAGAATCAGGAAATTCGTCAGAATCGATGAGAACAGCTGAAAGAACTTTGGAGAAACAAACGGAGAAGAGAGCCCTGAATATCCTCAACTTACAGTAAGGAGGATCTTCTTCTTGATCTTAAAATATCCGCAAGCAGAAAGAGTCAACTTTGTGGTTTGGATTTGATACAACAATAAAGTCGTTCGAGACTACAATTGACTGAAGGAAGGAAAAGACTTAAAACTTACGATTATATGGACATTGGAGAAATTACTCAAAGTTCGGTTGTACATTTTGATAGAAGCGGTTACGAGAAGTTCACTCTGAAGAGAAAGAAAAGCTATAGTCGTCCTCCTCTCTCAAACCTTTTCGTGGATATTGAAAGCAGAGAAACTCATGAAGAGAAGAGCTCCGATATTGGTTAGAGTCCAAAGTGCCAAAGAAATGAGAAAAGCTGTTGAGGCTTTGTGATTTTTCAGCATTAAAAAGATCATAAAGCATAGTGCCGGGATGGAGATTGCGTAGACATAAAACAAGGCGAAATTGTACTTTTTCTGGAGTCTTTCCTTTGCTGATATCACATCGAAATGAAGTCTTTGGATCTTTCGAATTCTGAGGAGAACATCCTCCGCGAAGATATGGCTGACTTATGGTAAGAGGATATTAAAGATCTCTTACACGATATTCTCCTCGATTGCAGCCAGCAACGTCTGAATCTTCTTTTGGACACATTGAGCTGCTTGAACAAAGCTCGCCACCAAAAGATTCATAGCAGTTTGACAGAGAAAATACTGAAAACTCCTGAGATCTTCTGAGAATAAGACTACCATATACGTCTCGAGAATTCTCCATCCAATTCCTTTTCCAATAAGAGGAGCTGTGTAGGGGATTCCTTCACGCGGATGAATATAAACTGTAAAATCTAAACAAAAAAAAAAGATTTTAAAAACCTAGAAATCCAGAAATGGCGATGATTACCGAGTAAATGACGGAGGAAAGCATCAAGATGAAGCATCTCGTGTAGGTCTCATTGTCGATAGATTCCCTCAATTCCTAAGAGTTTCTCTAGAATTTGAATGAGAAAACGAGCCTCAATGAACTCGAAATCTCCGGTATGAATCAAATGTATGATGAGAGCAGAAATTCCTCCGCTTGTGAAGAAGAGTACATTTAGGAAAATCAATTGAAGCTCCGGTTCGAAGAGGAGATCTTTCCATGGCTCCGGGCTCATTTTTAGGACATCGAATTGCTGATAAAGTCGGCGAGCAGCACAGGCAAACTGAATTTTCTCAAAGACTTTCTGGAAGATATTACCAACGCAGTAATAACGACGAATTTATAGACTCTTTGAATATATTTCCATCGAGATTCTTCACTAAAACAACTTGTTTTGGAAAAAAGAAGAAAGTAAAACTTTTCAAGAAGTCCAAGGAGAAGAGATAGTCGAATGGTTGGAAAATCAGTCAGACTTTTGGGGGCCATTTTTGAGGGAGAGGCGGATGGGCCTAAAGGAAATTACCAACCGATGTTTGCACGGCTGAATTGATGAGAACGATTAGATTATTTATTTCACAACGTCAAAAAGAACACGTGTTGGATTGAGATGAGGTGCTTGTGTTGAGAGGAAGAAAAAAAGAACTTAGGTGAGAATAATATAATAACTCCAATAAGCCAGATTGAAACACAAAAAGACGCAAGGATAAATGATTCGACAGCGCTGGTCTATCCTCATCGCTATTCTTCGACCTCTTAATTTCCTCAGCTGATGTGTCCAATTCATTGCCCTCTGAGAAGCCTTCATTACCTAAACATTCTACGTTCTTCTTCTCTTTTCCATTCCACCTGCTGTCTAAAGTAGCTTTTAGATTTCTTCCTATGCAGTCGTTCAGTCATATGATGATTCATCGAAGGGAGACTCGTCACTCGACTTCTATGTCGAAGACTCAGCTCCTCGTTGTCTGTCGTCTCCATCATTATTCCCATTTGTCCATTTGCCATATAAGATTCTTCCGCCTATAGAGTTTTATAGAGAAAAGGAGAAAACACTACAGCTTCTTTCATGGGAGCCATCGGTCCGAAGAGAGTCGATAAAGCCGTGTCCACAGTCGAATATTGGTCCAGATTCTTGTTTTCTCGATTCTTCGCATAATGACAAACTGTGAACTCGATCATCACACTAGATTTCGGTAATTATTGAAGGACTACTAGCTACCTGAATACAAAGGCCATGGAGAATCCCATCCATACGTCTAAAACAACCGTCTTTTTAGAATATTTTTACATTTCAAACCAATGGCTTTCATATAGGAAACCTCAGGAAGAGCTAACTTGACAGCATTGGCTTGAGTTGAGATGGTCAGGAGAGTTGTGATCGAAAGAGAGACTCTGGCAGCTGCAGAGTCAACATCCAACCAGAAATTGAACCTAGAAGAAATGCTAAAAAAAAGTAGAGGGAGAGCCCACCATGAAATGACTACAATCAAAGAGGTCGGCACATATCTGCATCAAATATCATAAAGAGTATTGGAATAGCCTTACGTTTGCATAATATGATGCATGATCTCTCTTTCCACATAGAAAATAGCCTTCACACAGCTCCAATTGCCTAGAGGATTTAGGAAAAAGACAAAAGATCCTACCAGTAGCGTATGTCCCATTGCAGAATCCAACGCTAATATCAGTCAGTCTAAATAGGCTTTCATTTGGTCAAAAAGATTCGACCTCATGTCGGGCATAGTGATCTCTTTGTTGTAGTCGATTGGAGGTAGATTCGGTTTTTCTGTCCACTGGAGACGAAGAACTGACAAAGGATAAGCATCTGGAGAGGGTCTTTTCGAAAAGGAAATAAACGAACAAGACAAAGCACGAAGAGCACATTCCTGAGAGTCGAGAGGATACTTCCAGAGATCCATATTGCATGAGCTGACCTGAATCCGAATCTTTGAATGGGAAGGATCAAAAACTTACCAAAGAGATTCGAGTGTCGTACCAGACCCTCAAATAATAGAAATAAAAGTTCAACTGAAATCCTACCTGCCGTCAGGATATACCCAAACCAAAAAATTATCATCGGTGACTTCCTAAAAAATAATGAAATATCTTTATATTTTTGGGATTTTTACCTGAAATGAAGCCGATCGGGCATTAGCAAAATACCTGAAAAATATGTCGTCTCAATGAAATGAACATGGCTATAAAAATAAAATAAAAACGAACACATCTGGATGCCACATGAGGTCGAAGACAGTTTTATCTTTGACAAGAATTGGAGCTGAATTATTGTGAGCCAGACGACTATCCACCCATTCCTATTCCGCTTTACTTCAAAAAGGGAAAAGGGAAACCTGTTGGAAATAGATATCCAGTTGGAAATCCATTGTTTGAGCACTAAAAGAGGAGATTCCTTCGATAAACATAGACAGAGAGACGTCTGTAGCTTTTCCTAAATTTCGGGAGTATTTTCAAACTCTTCTTCATCCTCACGTTCAACCTGAGTTGGTGTGGCGTATTTGTTGTAAGTCGTTTCGTTGGTTAAAATATTCAAAAATTCCTTGTTTAATGAGACAAATATTCGATCTTCTGCTCGAATTGCTGCCAAAAAGCTGAGAAGAAAAAACATTTTCTCTGGAATATTTTGGTTGAGAGAGCGAGAGAGAGGGCGTCACGTGGAAAGAAAAGTGAATCTCTGCGAAAATTGGGCAAGCACCTGGACTCCAAAATTGACTATTTAGAAAACTAATTCGCCACGGCGATCAACGACCGACGAACAATTTGAATCTCTAAGAGAGAAGAGAGGGTAAGCTGAGGGATGGTTGAGTAGGTGAATTCATACATATTCAGAGGTGAGAACTGAATTAGGTGATGCGGGAACGGACATTTTCAACGGAGTGCTGCTGCGACAAAGGTTAACACATTCCAAAAGGAGCCAACACGCGCCCAAAAAGACTCGGATTAGGACCGGTTGCGGTCTAAAAGCGTGGGAATGCTCCAAAACAGATGGTCCGCCGAGTCACATGGCGTCTGGACTTTCTGACAATTAGGTGCAATTGATACTTGAAGAAAATGTCTGGCCGTTTAAAGGGCAATTGAAGATAGTCTGGTCTTCAAAGAAAAGATGATGTCGATAGTCTTGACTGAATTAGAGAGAGGACAAAGGGGAACAACACAACCCTCTCGGCTCATTTGGTTATAACCACCCAATCATAACATTAAGGGCTCCACGCAATAAACACGATGAATATAAAAATGTTGACACTTCTTTAGGTGCAAAGCATTAGCTCAAATGTCTTATGTTTGCACAGCTGTGAGAAGCAAGAAGGCAACTTTTTGGAACTACGCACTTCCTAAAATTTTGCGGACTCAAATTGGGGCGTTGGCTTGTTGCAAAATTCTGCACATTCGCCCCTTTGTATATTATTAATTTCCTCCATTTATTCTTTTGATAAGAAAAGTTAGACTCCGCTAGAAGAAGTGATCATTTCAAGGGTTCATGTTTGCTCACCGGAATTACTCATTCATAATTAGGAGCCTGAATAATGACTAGGTTTGTCAAAAGATTAGGAGTTCTTCTCGGCGATTTATTGACTCTCAAATGATCAGAGAATTCCTCTAACTTCAAAAAGAGGTAGATGATCAAAGGGCTAAACGAAAGTTAAATAAAGAAGATTAGAGCCAAGTTTTTTCGGGAGAGGTTTGTTGAGTGGAAGCTCTGAAATGGGAAGACCGTGTGATCTACTCGCGAATATTAATTTGCGTAGGGAATTTGCACATCTCGGTTTACAGCTGAGTTTTTGACTCCTTTCGACGGCCGAAGGAGTGTCAAAAGAGGATGTCTTGAAAGGAAGGACTTAACGAGATTGAAGGCTAACATTTTGGTCGGGAGTTAATTTGACGTAGGGAGAGGAGTCCGTGAGAAAAACGGATCTTTCGGCTTGTTTTTGCAGAAACTTGTAATTTGAAACTTTCTTTTTCTTGCACTCACAGATGATGATGACACAACCAATAACACGCCGATGGAGAATTGGATAATGTTAATTATCCCTGTGCGGAGACAGAAGAAGAAGCGCGTGTGTGTGTGTGTGTGCGTGGAGAGAGCTGTTGAGAAGAAGAGGACACGTGGGGGCCGAACAGATCCAAAATTAGTGACAGTGGAGACGTACGTTAATAGCAAAGTAGATATCCGGAAGAGGAAGAGTTTATTCCTTTCATTGTTTATTTGGGGAACCACTCTGACTAATTCTGAGCAGAGGAGAAACAATTCCGCCTATTTTTGTTCCTCAGAGACCCATTTTCTACCTTCTACAGTACAGAGAATACAAAAGCATTTATTAGCGAACCCAAAAAAGAGCTGTAAAAAGCCAGATTATTGACTCTGTTCGGCGAGTTTGCTATCTCCCGCCTCATCCACGATGATCGTGAACTTCTGAGGTTCCGGTGTTCCTGGAGCCAGCAGGGTTTCCTTCTTCGCCAAATCTGAAAATTCTTTTTTTCTTAAATAATTTAACCTACTTGTGCAGGGACAATAGACGGACGCTAGGAGAATAATCATCATGGTAAGAATGGTAGCGGAGACGGAACAAGCTCCAAGGAGAGAGAGCAAACCCGAAGGGGTTAGAGATGAATAAAGAGGAATTTGGACAGTTAAACCGGCCAGGAAAGCTGTGAAGATACAACTCCAGAAATGGTTGTTGACCTGAAGAGATGAATTTGTTTATTTGGAGGAGAGAAAAGAGACCCAATAGTAGAGGAAGAGGGCGACTAGAATACTCCAAACGAGGTAGAGAGCCATGATAAGATACAAAACTAAAAGACGCTGACCAGGCTTACGAGCCGTACTCTACAATTTTCGCTTTTGGCTATGAATTAGTCATTGCTTACAGCTAGGAAAGGCTTCAGTATGGCGAAGGCGCAAAATCCCACGGTTGCATAGAAGAGAGGAATTCCAAGGACGCAGTAGATCAGAGCAAAGATCTGAGAAACATTTTGTCTGAAGAAGATCTAAGATTACCTGGCCAAGAGTCGTTTCAGGGATCTTGGAGCCATGGCCAAGAGTCAGGAGAAGGCCATAAGCGTAGTTGAACGAATTGACAAAAGTCCACTCCATTTTGTCGGGGATTCGAATATCCAACTTCTCCTCATATCGCTTGAGAGATTCAACCAGCAATTGCTGGAAAAACTTTATTCCAAGAGGACCACCACACAATCAGTGTCTTTATGATGGCCCGAGAGTGCCCCCAGAGAACTCAAATGTGACGTTCTATTTGAGAGATTAGATCTCTTTTCTTCTATGACTTCTGCTGGTCAGCCGAAAGCTCCCCCGGTCAATTAGACCTCGTTTGTGCGTCCTGATTCGGCTACAATCGAAACAAAACGCATTGCTTTGCAGCCAATCAACTCTTTGGTCAAAAGATCCACCAACCTGGACTCGTTCTGTTTGTTCTCGGTCGATTATTATAAGCAAATTTCGTGTGTCATTGAATATCCTAGAGCTGATGGAACGCGCAAAGTTGCGTCTGAAATGTGTCAGAAAGCTTTTTTGGAGACTAACCGATTGACGGCGAGATTCATATACCATTTGCGGATTCCAATCTCATGGGGATCGTGTTCAAGAGCCCAGAAGCAGGCGGATCCCATGAAGAGATAGACAATAAGAAGAGAAAGAAGAATAATAGGAGCTAGACGACGGAAGAGAGGCGAGCGAGACCATAGATTGGACGCTCCACCACGGACTCGATCCAGGAGCATCTGGAAGAGGAGATTGATGAGAGAAGACGAAAGGACAAGAAGGGGTCGAACACAACTGATTTAGGGCTGGGAGGAGGAGACATGCGATCCGCAGGAAGTGCGAACCAACTCGTTAGTTGACAACAAAGAGACCATTTGTGCTCCATGCTTTTCGACATGCTCAATACCTTATTAAAGTGGTCAATTCGGCCACAAACGTGCTCGATTGGATAGAGCAGATTGGAGGCCATCGGAACTGTTTGTTAGGCCAAAAAGTAGTAGACAATGAATGAGATATGGCAGAGCCTTTGCTGACAGATGACTGGTAGGGCCATGTCCCAGGAGGCGGGCACATACACAACCCAGATGATAACTCGGTTTGAAGTCCCACACCGCTTTGATTGCGCCTTCTTTTAGCCATAAATACCTCCCTCTTTCCCCTCCTTCTAACCTAAAAGGACAACAAAATCAGCAGATATGTTAGAGCCAAAGAGTCGAATCCTCCTTCTCCCGATGCCATAACCTCTCGATCCGCATGCCATTTCAGCGAAGCATAGCGCCAGATCCTCATTCTTCTTAGCTGACTTTCCATTGTTTCTCTAAAGGGATTTTGTCTTAAAAGGGAGTGATCCCACCTAGTTGAGGTATTTTGACACCAACAGTAGGCAATTGAAAGATCGGTTACGGCCGGTTGACAAGCGTTGTCTGTGATGTGGTTGGCCAAACGATCTCTGATTATTGTCGTCAAATCGCTCAGCGAGCCACAATATTCTCCAGTTGTGCTTCCTGAGATCTTTCTGAGAAAAGAGGAGAAAAAAAACTAACCGTAGAGTCTATTTTTGATGACATAGCAAAAGTCCAATGGTGAACATCTCTCGATATTGCAAAATGGACAAGAAAGGATTTCTACATCTTGGAGAGGATGGGAGACCTATTTGTTGTCTTTTTTTCACTGAGAAAGCGACTTACGACGACTTCAGTTTTATGAGAAACGTGGGGATTTCGGATCTGACGACTGGCACTTTTCTCGTCGATTTGAAGGACAGATGGAAGGAGAAAAAACGAGAAGTTCATGGCTGTCGGAAGAAAGTCTGAAGGGGAAAAGATTCTGAATAGTAAACACAAAGAAAAACTCTGAGATAAACGGCCAATACGCGAGTGTCTCATTCGCCATGAATGAATGGGTCTCCTTCGGGGAATTTAGCCATCCCGATGACAACAAAATTGGTGGAATTTCGGAGTAGTTTCGTACCAAAAAGTGTCTCCCTCAACGATTAATTTCTTCCTTTTTTTGGCGAAAAAATCAAGAAGAGGTGGAAAGAGAGATCTTTAAGAGATCAAAAAGGAGGACAAGTTGTTGGTCTCTGGGGGAAAACGAGAGACGATTAACGGGGTCCTAGCCTCAGACCGCAAAAACTCTAACGACCACTGAGATTTTATTCTATGTTTCTCGGATGAAGGCTTGAATCTTCTCAGCGAACCATTTCGGATATTTCAAGTAAAAATCGTGACCTCCTTGGGCATGGACTTCCAATCTAAATGTCGTCTTTCTCTCAATTATGGCTCAATAAAATACTTGGAATTTTTGAGGACATTGAGGAAACAAGTCTTTGCGTCGGCGCAAAAACGATCCTGACCTCCGTTGACAATCAGCGAGGGGAGAGTCAGTTTCGGAAGAACCAAATCGCTTGGGAAACGGCCTCCACAAAAATCATAGACTCTGAACTCGGGGATTGAGAGGATGGAAGATGGAATCACTGCTGGACAACATCGCAAAGGGCAGCCCATTGGACTCGGAGATATTCATAATCGTAGAATTCGAGATAGGGAGCCTTCGCATTGGGCAGCCAATGGTCTGTGTTCTTCATTCCTGAAAGATTTCCCATCTTGATGCAACGAGGAAGCGTCAAAAGCGAAAACTAACACACAGAGAGATCTTATCCTTTGTCTCTTTGGTGTTAAATGAATAGCCTACCACCAAAAGCCATAGCTCCGAGCTTGTTGACTTTGGTTCCAGCAGCTAGTAGAATCATCTTCTTGACTTTGTCCTTCCCCTGTCCGGCCACATGAACGGCCGTTCGAGCGCCTTCTGACCAGCCCATGACCGTGAAAGGAGTCATTTCAAGGCCCTAAAATAAACATTCAAAAAAGGGGGAAAATACCTGCATGAGTTTGAGACAAAAGCCAGCATCCTTCATACAACGATTGACCTCCTGCTTCCTATCTGGAGGACGAGACGTTCCATAGCCAGGCGGATCAATACAGACAACTGTGAGGAAGTTCGGGTCGAAATGTTTCAATAAAGTTAATGGCCAATCCTTTTTATAACAACCTGAGAAGGAAAGTGAAAAAAAAAACGAAAAATTCTTACCAACTGCTCCACAAATACAAAGCATAAAGTTGGGTCCATTTCCATATTTACAGTAACCGATTTCTAACTCGTCTATGAGCATTTTGCCCTCGAAAAATTCTACTTCTTCGCTAGCTTCTTCCGGCATCTAAAGTGACTTTTATTGGAAGAAATAGTTGAACTGTTGGTCGGAGAATCGTTTGATTGTGAAAGAATGATGAGACATTTTGGTCACAAGCAGAGAGAAAAGAACAGAGAATGCCGCAATTAGTCGGCTGAGAAGCTGTCTTGGTCGCGGCGGGGTAAAACGAATCGTAACAACAGAAACCTGAACGCAATTTGTTACAACAGCATTTGACGTAACGGCCAAATGGGAATCTGCAACAGTTTTTACTGTTTTTGGATCAAAGGAGAAACTAGGATAGATCTGTGTGTGATAGTGGTGTGGCGGGCGTGTGAGTTGGCAAGATCGTCAGGGTCACTCGGGTCATCTAGACACATTTCTAATTGAAGGAGATACAGTAATCCGGGAATGATTCAGCTGAGTGGTATGAGTCTCAATCGGCTTTTCCTCCTCCTCCATAACACTTAGCTGATTGTGAGAGTCTTTTGGAATCTCTTCGGCTGGTATCCAACTTCCTTCTCTTTCTTTTAGAAGAAATGTTCCTTTTACTTTTCTTCTTCCTTAGTGCCGAAGGAAAGAATGCCACCAACGCAACCAACAAGGCGAGTTTTCTGCCTCCTTGCCTAATAATTGAAAATTAGATTATCATCGGCCATATCAGTGCGATTGGAGTTTTGCCGAACTATGAAAAAGTTCTGCAATTATCTCGAAGGGAATTATTAGAAACTGGAGTTTTGGGCGAAGACCTCGATATTGAGTAAGTTGCTTTGATCATAAAAATATCATTTTTAGGGTGATTTCTCGCGATGGATGTGGGGTATTTTTGTTTTATTCTTTTTTCTCAACCAATTTTTAAGGAAAGTTTCGAAGGAGTAGCAGCAGCTGCGGAGTTTTACCACGTCCAGCATGTCCATGCCTTCTTGGGCCCTTATTGTAACGCCGGTTTGTTTTGGAAAGAGAGAGAGAGAGAGAGAGGTCCTTAGAAATGGTTCCTGTAGCCACAATGGCTGCTTATTGGAATATCCCCATTATCGCCTATATGGCGACGGCTAACTCGCTGTCGAATAAACGAGTTGGTTTATCAGAGATCTTTCCACCAAAAATGTTGAGATTTACAAAACTTTGGTGCGCAGCTCCCTGCGAGCGATGAATGCGGTGGCTGAAAGCACTGTTGCCTTTGTGAAGCACAACGGCTGGAAGAAGGTTCGAATTTCTTTGAACTAATTTGAGTTTAGGTCTCTCTCGTCTCGAATCTTGGAGTCAGCGCTTATGAGAAAATACAAGCATTTGAGCCGATACTTCAACGAGAAGGAATCCAAGTCACAAAAAGAATTTTGCTAGAAGAAGCGGCAACGGTAGACGATATCCTGAATAACGGAGTCATCGAGGAGATCAAGAGCACCAGTCGAAGTAGCTTCCTTCTGGGACAAATTAATCCAAATTCAGTTGTTCTTGTGATGTTCTCCTCGATTCGAGATTTGACTAAACCTTTTCGACAAGCCTGCGCCAAGGCTGGACTCTCCGAAAAGGATTTCGTCATGATCTTCCCGTGGATTCAAGAAGGAACCAATGGAGCATCGCCTTTCGTTGGAAGCAATTCCTCCATATTGGACAATGTTAAATCAACTTATGCCAACTGTATTATCGTAAGTTTGGGCTCACTTTTGTCTGAGCCGAAAGCGCTCATCCTCTTCCGTAATCTTTTGCTAGCTGGGATAAGCAGAGGGATGAGTGATTGGATGTCTTAAAAGGCAGACAACATCATCAGTTTTCAGATAGATGATACAAACGGATTTGATTCGAGAATAATAACTCCGTTCATTGAGAGATTATCCTCCGTCAATTTGGGCGAAAAAGACATTGATTTGGTCAGTAGTAGACTTCTCTCCTTAAGAAACGAAAAGAGATTCAGTTAAATATCTATGGCTATATTACTCTCTTCGATGCTTTCAAAATGTACGCAATCGCTGCAAGAACGGTCTACAATAAAACCGGGGATTTCAAGTCTGTTTCTAATGGAGTCATGATCTGGAATGCCATGAGACGAACGACTATTCCTGGTAGGATCTACTGTGTAAATAAGCATAAATACTGTAGGAATGGTGTCGAATGCCGGCATTGGGAGTGGAACAATCATGCTGGACGATATAGCCGATCGACTTCCATTCTTCTCGGCTTTCTATGTCGATGGAGCCAGGAAAAGAGTAGGTTTTTAGAAGCGAAAGAAACCCAGTTTTTTGTACTTTTAATCTCAAAAGTTTAGGTTTCTTCGGTGGCCAACATGACGCCTTCTCTTACTTCGAATTGCGACGGAATGCAAACAGGAACTGGTTGTTTCACAATAGTTCGTTGCCAAAATTGGCTATTCCAGTAAATAATTCATAGAAAGTTTCGGAAGTAGCTTCCAATTTTTGGCCTTCTCTCGATGGTCGTTTGCCCGCTGACGAACCATCTTGCGGTTATCGGTAAAATGCCCAAAAAGATAGCACTCCAGTTCAGAGGGGAGAAATGCGACTTCACCGTCTTCATAGCTGGAGGCTCGGTGGTGGTTCTTCTTATTATCATCGCCGTTGCTGCTTGGCTCCTCAGCAAGCATTGGTTTGTTTTATTAGGATGTGAGTGAAATAGTAAAAAATCACAGTGAAAATCGCGAATTGGATCGAATGCCTTGGAGGATTTTTAGAGACGATGTGAGGATAATCGACGAGGAACAAGTCAAGTCGATGGTAGGGGAAGGGCTTTTCTAACTCAAAGTTTAGCTCTCTTTGGGTTCGCAAAGGACCAAATTATCTGGGAGCACAACGGTTTTCATGAAGAATCATTGTCTAATTGGAATAAACACGCATGCGACTTATCGAATGTACACTCAGCGACGTCAAATCTTGTTCACCCGGCTCGATTTGGCTCTCCTGATGAGGGTCAGTCAGCCCTTCTAGAATAAGAAGAAACTTTTAGATGAAACAAGCAGTCCATGATAATCTGAATCCCTTCCTTGGGATATCTTTCAACGAGAAAAGCGAGATGATGATCCTTTGGAAGTTCTGCTCTCGAGGCACTCTCCAAGATGTTATCTACAATCACAAGATTGATTTTGATGCCAAATTCCATGCTGCCTTCATAAAGGACATAACACTGGGTGTGGAATATCTCCACTCCTCAGCTATTGGATTCCATGGAGCTCTTACAACTTGGTCGGCTCTTATTGACCGAAATTGGATGATTAAGCTCACGGATTATGGAGTGGCTGATCCTCTCTTGCGATGGGAAAAACAGGGCTGGATTGAGAGTGAATCCGTCAAGGAGGGGAATGAGGGTGGTGCGGCGGTCCAGCAGACAAGTAGGTTGCCGACTGGACAAAAGAGTGTTTAGCCATTTTGTACATTGCTCCGGAAGTTCGGTCGAACGACAAGAAGAATCAGCGCAGAAGAATGGATCAGAATTGGCTTCAACAGGTAGTCAAATATTAAAAGACGAAAAAGAGCTTCCTTCAGACGCTAGCAGCTAGACGAGCTGCCGATATCTATGCTCTTGGAATTGTGATCTATGAAATTCTCTTTAGATCTCTTCCATTTAGCGACAAATTGAATCTATCTGAGATAGTTGAGAAGGCGAAAGCTGGGGAGAGAATAACCAAGCCGTCGCTTCAAAAGGATCAACAGCTCAATCCCGATCTTCAGGCTCTTCTTCAGGATTGCTGGAGTGAAGCCATCGATCTTCGTCCAAATATTCGACGAGTTCGGATGGCAACTGAGGCCATCCTCAAATCGTTTGTTTGAATCCTTTTTCGATAAATAAAAATGTTTAGAAAAGGAAGTCTGGTCGATCAAATGATGAGGATGATGGAGGAAAATTGATTTTTAGAAAAGATTTTATCATAATTTTTTAGGAATACGCTGGAAATTTGGAGAAAATAGTCAAAGAGAGAACTGGAATGCTGGAAGAAGCCACCAAAAGAGCCGAACGACTTCTAAGTCAACTGCTTCCCAAGTAAAAAAAAGAAAAATCAGAATCAATTCCAAATTCAGATACGTAGCCAATGAGTTGAAGAATGGCAGAACTGTGGCTCCTCGTCTCTACACCCAGGCTACTGTAATGTTTAGTGATATCGTTGGCTTCACAACAATGTGCTCTTCCTACACGTCCATTGAGGTATGTCATTAGTAGATCCCTTTAAAAGGGTAGGTTGTTTCTCTTCTCAACAGCCTATACACTGAGTTTGATGCGATTATCAACAGAAACGATGGATATAAGGTGGGACTCTCGAAAGGAGAAAAGAAATAAAGTTTAGGTTGAAACTATTGGTGATGCTTATATGATAGTCTCAGGTTTGAGGTTGAATTACATAAGAATAATGTCTTAGGAATCCCCGAGGAGAATGGTAAGAGACATGTTCGAAACATCGCTGATATCGCGCTTGAAATCACAAAGGTTTGCCCATCCTCCAAACAGAATTTCTCTTAAGTTCCTTGCGAACTATCGCGTTCCTCATAAAAAGTCCGATAAGATCAAAATTCGTCTTGGCTTCCACACAGGATCCGTCGCTGCCGGTGTTGTTGGTCTAAACGCACCTAGATATTGTCTATTCGGAGATACCGTAGGCTTTTTCGATCGAATTCAGCCTTCAGGTCACATTGGCTCATTTGATGGAGTCGTCTGGCTCACCGGAGAAGATCCAGCTCTCAGAAGATGCTCGAACTCTTCTTCGGAATGAATTCCCTCAGTTTATTATTGAGACGCGAGGAGATGTTGAAATCAAGGCGAGCTAGTCTCCGCCAGTCGAATTCTTCTTTAGGGATTCGGCAAATTGAAGACTTATTGGCTGGCTGGAAAGGACAAATTCAACTTCGACAAACCGGCGGCTACCGTCGAGGAAGAGGTTCATTTCTAGTAAATTCTGAATAAAATTCTTGTTTCTTTCTCTTGTTTACATCTGGTGGTCAGAGCAATCGCGGCCGGGTCCGATCTCCATAGCAACCGGGTTATTTATAGATTCCTCCACCAGCTGGTCTCTCCCCATCCCTTCTTTATAAAAATGACAAATGTGGTTGGTTTTCGTCGTTATTTTATATCAAAAACTGTCAGAGATCCTCCCTAACTTATCAGATTTTGATTCATTGCAACAAGCCGTATTCGATCTTCCTTTTTATCGCCCTATTGGCTCTCAATCTCTACAAAGGTAAGACTGATTTTACGCATAGAAATAATCCCAGTAAATATCCTTCCCTATCAACAGCATGTGCGCATAATGGAACTTCTAATAATTCTTTCATTTGGTCCAATCGAAGCGGTTCGTCTTGCGTGGGGTAAGTCGCCAACCAGCCACCAATTAATATTGAACATATAGCGGCTCGTGGAAATCTCACGGAAACACCGGCTTTCGTCGGATTTTCCCTATTTTTGAGTGCAGCTTCCGGGGCAATTTGTGTCTATTTGGCCGTCTTTCAAAATTATGGTTTGATTTCTTTATTTTTTCCTCCAAAAAAGGTTTTAGTTCTACTAATTGAAGCCATTATAATCTACGTCGAAGCTGGATTTTTGATCCTGGAATCCATAATAGGACTAACTCTAGTCGCCACATTGAAAGGGTAAAGGAGATCATTCAGATCAAACCTTGAACTTTTAATTTTAGATCGAATTAATTCTCAGCCAACAAAGAACGATTTCGATTTATTTGAGAATGAATCTTTCAAACGCAGTCGATGAAATTGTTTTCGAACGTGGTGTCTTGAACGACTGGATAATTCTCGGAACATCTCCAGACTCCGTCAACGATGAATTTGAATTGAACGCCATTTCCTGAGGGGATTCTGGCTCGAGTCTTCCACGAGTCGTCGCATTTCTCCATCGGCTTTGATGACCAATTCCAGGGAGCCAACGCCAGTTCGACGTGATTCGCTTCTGGGAAATTGACGCTCAAAAGGACTTCTTGTTCCTCTTCCTCGGGCACTTTCTGATCCTCCGATTGAGAAATTAGGTGATGAGTCTCCTGTATGATCTCATCTCTGAAAGCTTTTTTCACGTGAACTCGGCGACAACGTGAGAGAGTGATTGAATTGAAAAGAACATCAATCAAACGGGACGAAACGATGGTAAACAATTGACAGAGACTAATTAGGAGATGAACTGTCCGTATCGGCGGCCGTTTTTGCAGAGAAACCTACTCGGGTTGAGACGCAGATTTCTTTCCAAGTTCAGAGAAGGCTTCCTGCAGTGACTTCAAATGATTCTTCAAATCGTCATTCTTTACAAATTCGGCAACAGCTCTGCAAATATTCTTCTTCTTTTGGAAATAACTCACTCTAAGGCTCCAGCTGCTTCTTCAGCCAATTTCGAGAAAGCAGATTCCTTAGCGTTCAATTCCTTATGTCTGATTTCATGCTCTTGTTTTCTGCAAAAGAGATAAGACCAGAGGGGGTTCTTACAGTTGCTCAAAGTGTTGAACTTGTTGGTTGAGGTCTTGGATCAAAAGAAGAACACCGCTGTATTCCATCCTAAAAATGCTAAATCAACGAGGAAACAAGAAAAGTTGCAAAGGACAGGCGTTCGCCACGTGCATTGCGCAACAAATGAAAAGACAAGCTGTCACGGAGGACGATCAGTGGTCAACTTTGCTGAAAACCTGGGAGACTGGAATTCTCTCTTGGTGTGTAATCCACCGAGTAAAAGAGAAAAGTCAGCCCATCGAAAGGGTTCAACAAAAGGAAACCATAAAAACTGTCGACGCCGTTGACCACATTTCTGATTTCAACTAAACCTATTGAAAGGGGAGAAAAAAATGTATTTTCTGGTAGAGGAGACTTTTTTAAGCTAATACTGGTTAAAATAGTCACTTGAAGTCCCTCATATCATTATCTGTCCATATTCCATATAAATCTAAAGATCGGTTTACTTCTATTCAAAGCTAATGAGAAGCGAAGGAAGGAGGACGTAAGATCTGAACAATTTCAGTTCATTGCTTCTTTTCTCTTGCCCAAAAAAGTTATTATGGAAGAGTAAAAGGAAAGAAATTTGTCCTTGATTGAGTCATCTAAAGTTCTCACAAAGTATCTGAGAAAAATGTTGCTGACGATGAGTATCATCGAATGGTTTTTATATTTTTCAATCGCCGTTTTCGACCTGATCTATCTCAGTCGAATGTCTCAAATTGTCCACACAACGCCCTTCACAACAGCCCTTAAATTTCTTCTTTGTTCCGATGGAGTCTGCCTTCTCCTCAAGTTGTTTCACGACATTCCAGCCTATTTCCTCGCCTCCTCGTTGCATATCTTTTTCGGTGAGATTCAGGGAGATTTCTCTTAAAATATTTTTAGGCAACTGGGTTCTGAAGCTGATGACAATCGTGGAATGTTTTCCTTTCTTTTTTGCGATGTTTATGATTCCAATCTTCAGTTTTTTGTTCCTTTTATCCATCTGGAAGCCGATCTATTTCATCTCAAAAGTCGGCAGAAAATGGTTTCAAACATCAATTGTTTTGTTGATTAGTCTTGGAGATCTGGCTATGACAGGTAAGCCAAAAACATAATAATCAAACTCTCTTCCAGTCTATTTGATGTTGGATTCAAATGCCAACTACATCTACAACGAGAAGGAGAATATTTGGTATTATAAAAACAGAGCCGAATGGAATACTTTCAAAATTATCAACGTTAGTCTTCAGGTCTTTTGATTTTTTTCATCCAAAAAAAAGAGATCAGGGAGTATGCTTCCTTGTTTACTCCGCTTCAATGGCTATTTTCTTCGTTCTTTTATATCGCCACATTTCGCAAAACAAACTCAACGAATTTTCAATTACGATGGTTTGTCGTAGAGGGAAAAGTCTAAATCCTCCAGAAAATCCAACTACAACAGGCTTGTCGATATTTCCTCGTTTGTATTTTCTTCTACTGTGGCACAGTCTATTTTAATCTGTTTGGTGCATGGTAGGTCTTCTTTCTTCTTTCTCCTAAAGAATCCAGCATGTCTCTTCCTTGTCAAATGGCCTATGTGGCGACTCTGATCACAAACCGAGCCAAATGGATAATTTTCTGGTGAAATTTGTAGTTTTGACAGCATTTTTTTAGTCTTTTATCGAGGCGGAAAAAGAGTTTGAAATGATGTGCAGAACCGTTGTTTATTGAGAGAGAAGGAGATCACAATTGAAGGGATATCAGATTGGAATCAAATCCAAGCTGTTCGTGGCACGCGGAAGATGGACGTCGAATGAGAAGAATCATACGCTGAGTCGACTTCAATATTCTTATGGGCTTGATATCGCATCAGAGAGCGTTGTAAATAATCCGAGATGTTGACAACTGGACGCATTGATTCCATCTGAATTTCTTTTTTTTTCTCCCCAAATAAATCTTACAGCTCGCTGGACGCGACCCACAGCCGTAGCTCGAGAGATCTTGTGTCGGTGCATCAGGTAGGCAGCTGCAAAGGCTGGAGCCCTACAAAAAGTTGTTATTTCCAAAGGGTCAGCTCATACTTATTTCGTCCTTTATTGCTAAAGACGAGGACCTTTCGACCAGCTTTGGTCGCCTTCTCCGTCAGAGAGACAAATCTTTCGTAAAGGTCCGTCATCGAGACTTGCTGGCCGTTAGCCTACAATTTGATAACTTGTAATTATCAGACAGACGCTTACGTCAAGCCAGTAGGCAGCACTTTCTTTTGGCAACTGGATGTCAACCATGTAGCGCGAATGACGACTTGGAGTTGAGCATAGACAGGGCGTCTTATTATCTCTGAAGTAGCCCTTATTGTGGGCGAAAAAGAAGACTCACTTCCTATCGGGATCATTAGTGAGATCGAGGAAGAAGGTTACATTCAATCGACAGAGGAGATTCATATTGCAAGAAGCTTCGATGCCTCCAACGTAGACCAAGTCGTCGATCTAAATTTGACTTGAAAAGGAAGGAAAAAGTCCAACCTGCCAGATGATTTCATTAAGATACATGGTGGTTGTCATCGAGAGATTTGGTTCAGTCGCTATTCTCTCTAATGGCCGAGGAACTTCTTCCGATGGATGAGCTGACGCTTTAGCTTGTTGACTGTAGACTGTCCCCGGGGAAGTTATTGGAACAGGCGGTTTCTAAATTCTAGATTTTCTTTGAGAAAAAGTGCAATACATCGTTCCTTGGCATTACAGTGATGATATTTTTCCGAGGAGGAACCCTTTCCCCCGAGATTTTCCTCGTCGGAGGGGGAAGTTGGTCCCTCGTCGTGTCGCCCAATCGTCTCATATATTCAAAGCCGTCTTCGTGAAGAGATCCACGAAGGGTTGAGTTAGTTGTCGAATTTAACGAATAAACGCTGGTTGGCGATTGTGGATCTAAGCGACGAGAGATAAGCGAATGGAAACAAAAAACGAACCAAATGAATTACTCGCGAAGATACTACTTCGACTATCCCTTTTATTGAGGAGAAGATGAACCTGACTCGAATCAAGACCGCTCGAAGCAGCTGAGGATGCTCGTGATCGGATTGATGGACTAAAAAGGCAGAACTTGTTGTTTGATCAATCGAATGGCCCCCCGGGGTGCAACTTACTGTCGGGTAGTCGTATTCGACTTGGCAGTGTCGCTACTTGGCATAGAACTAAAGGACGCCGTTTTGTACTGGAATTCCTTCTTCGTAAAAGGGAGAGACTACGGAAGTTTTCAACTCGAGAAGTGTCTGTGATTTCAATCAAGAAACAGTTGAATTTATTTTCTGAGGAAAAGAGTCATTCAGAGGTTCTGAAGCAGGTGAAAAAACAATTGATTTGGTTCCTTCTCCAATAAAAAGAGGGAGTATGGAGGGAAAAATAAAAGTTTCACAAAAGGTGGCTGTCGAAAAAAGGAGCTCAGAGCAGGTGTTTTTAGCTGCAAAGATCGCTTAAAGATCCCGCTTTTGGGAAAACTCGAAACTTTTCAAGCTAATGGCCTCGCTGGGAACTCAGACAATCAAACAAAAGGTCCGAGAAATGGTTTTCCAAGAATGGAGCTTTTTGTGTTGAGAAATGGGCGGAGACAAAGGAGAGAGAGAGAGGGGGAAAGATGTGTGGAAGACTTTTGCAAAGTCTGCGGCTTTAACGCAAGCGCTACGGTAGAATCAAAGGGGGAAAAGATGACGTTACTCAACATAAAAAGTAGGAAAGTCAAGAAACAGCCGAATGCGCTGGGTCTCGCCTAGAGTGGGTCCCGCCTGAGCCAGGTGCAAATTTCATTTCATCGCTGGTTTTCGCCATTAACTCGTCTTGTCTCCTGAAGATTAAAACGAGAAAGAAAAATGGAGAGAAGGCTCTCCACTTCCAGATCTGATTAGGCTTTCTCCAGTCTTTTCCCGTGAAATGACCTTTCCCGGCAGTGGAGGATTCGTCGTCAAGGAAACGAGGTCCGGTAATCCCGCCGATCGAAATAATGACCAGCTGGGGATAATTGGAAGGGAGTTCTCTCGATTCCACGTGGTCAACCAAGTCAGCTTGATGATTCATTGAAAACATCGAAAAAATGCGTGCTCTCTCTCTCTCTCTCTGAGAAGACCAAGAAATCAAAAAGCAGCTAACCGTAAAGGAGAACTTTGAAGTCAGAAAAAGAGAAAGGAAATTAGCTGGAGGATTCGCCATGGAAATTGAGCTTGTTTTGACCTGGCAATTTCCGACGGAAACGAAGAGGGTGGAAATGAAAAAGATCAACCCGGGTTAGAAAAAAAACAACGGATTCCCACGCACTTGAAATTTTTAGTGACGGGAATTACTCGAACATTCCAGCTGGCTAATTTCTATTGGACAATGCGAGTAAACACTCGGTTCCCTCCCCCTTCCTACCTATCTGAAGCGCCAGATCCTCGCCGATTGAACATTGTCACCGAATTCTTGCCGTAGCTCCTTGTCGAGCTGAGGGTCGAATCTACAAAGTAGTCCGCTTTCTTCCTGAAAATAGCCATCTTGTGATCCTGCTAATCCGACAATGGAGACCTTCTCAGGCGCTGCGGGGGGAAAACAGAGAGGGAAAAGACTCACCCTGTTTGTCGGAGAGAACCCGTCGATTTGGAAAGAAATCTCGAATCCCACATGTTGCTCATTCTTAATCAATCTCCTCCTGAAAAAAAAGTCAAGAGTGGAAGAAAGGAAAAAGAAAGGAGAGATTCTCTCACAAAGTTTTCTTTTGTTTTCAGTACAACAAGCCTGTTCTATGTTCCGATGGAGAAAAAAGATGAGGGAAAATGAATGACCCATTGCTATAATGGTTGAACTGAACGGGAGCGGAGGGGAAATGACTCGATCATTATTGTGATGAAGACGACTCAGGTTACTATGGCACCCGTCGCGATGTCACTAATTGATGCGGGAAGAGGCAACTGATCGTCAATTTTGAACTCTTTTTCTCCCAGACGACGAAGAAGATGTACGGAAATCGCGGAAAAACAAAAGGAGGAGGATTTTGTAGTCTACGTGATGACTGTGTTGACAGAATAGAGTCAGATTATGTCCCGTAATTTATGTAAAACCCATAACGGTTAAATAAAACGATTTTGGTCGAGTCGATCAGTCGCAACACCCTTCGACGATGAAGATCCAGTCACAAAATGGAAAAGAGGAAGTCAGGAAGATCCGAGAACGTCGAGCCGGCTTCCTAGATATTGTAAGTTCTTCTCCTTGTGAGTCCAGCTGATCATCTTGTTTACTCCATCTATTCTATAAAATTTCCTAGACACCCTTTCTCTTATCGTGGGAACTCACTGGTTTTTTTTGTCAGCATCCGGTCCTAAAGTTCATAACTTTCGAAAAGCGCTTGGTGTCTGTCCTTTCCCTCCTAAAAACGATCGCTTTCTATTACATATTGATGAGTCTCTAAAGAGCTTGAGATATCCTTCTGAATTCTATTGATCGGGATTGAATACAACTATGATACACTTGGGATCTGTGGTTTTGAAGGACAATCAGATAGCTCTATTGAAGTCGAGAATTCCACAGCCTTTATTAGTAAAAATTGAAAAATCCAGTGGTGTCTGTTTCGAGTGAGGAGAGTCAGCTGTTGCCTCCGTCCCTTGAGCTTTATCGGTGTCTCTGATCATTCTAACCCGCCTGTAGCTCGGTACAATGCACAAAACTCTTATCGAAAAGGAGCTCAACAAAACAAAAGTTTTCGATCAAAAAGTCATTTTCGTCGCTAGTCTTCCTTCCACTCAGCTGTTTTCTGACTAAAAGTATTCAACCATTCGACCTTCAAAAAAGAGATCCAGAGTTGATTCAAAATGACTAAAATGACCAATAAAAATGCCCATAAATACCCGTTTGATTTGAGAGAAAAGCCAATAGATCTTTTGAATTATAAAGAGAAATACATCCTCGAGCGTCTGCCAGGGGTAAGCCTCCTTTTTTGTCTAAGCTTCCTTCCAGATGAGAGGATGTGATTTTGTTGATGTCCTTCTTCTGATTTCTGGAGTCATTCTCTCCATCGTCAGTGGTGCCTTCCAACCATTCAACAGCGTGGTCTTCAAAGGTTTCTCTCTCCTCCTCCTTTCCTATTTCTCCAGGAATCACTGACACTTTGATGACGGCTGAAGCCAACTATACGGGAGGACATTTAGATTTGGATGTTTTCAAATTGGAAGTCCTTCATTACTGTATGATGTATTTCCTTATTGGATTGGCTCTCTTTGTGTGTGGCTATCTCTCAGTTAGTTTTATCAAAAGTGTAAGGTCAGATTCTCTTAGAATGCTTGTCTTTATACCCTCTGTGAACGGAGGGTCAACTACATCCGAAAGGCCTATTTGAGAGCTGTGATGAGACAAAACGTCGGATGGTTCGATGAGAATGACGCTGGGTCCTTGACTATGAGGATGAGCACAGGAGTCGAGAAGATCAAAGAAGGAGCCGGCGACAAGTTGGCTGTCATGCTTAATTCCATCGGCTGTTTTGTCAGTGGAATCGCAGTCGGATTTACTCTTTGGTTAGGCTGAATGACAAACAGAAATGATATTTCAGCTGGCAAATGAGTTTGGTCATGATGATTACTGTTCCCCTTCTTTTGGGCACAATGTACGTCTCTGGAAAAGTAGAAAGCTCGGATGAATTTGAAAAAAAAAGAATCTTTTAGATGTTATCAGGAGCTGCGAAGAGAGAATTGGCGGCTTCTTCCTCGGCTGGATCAATCGCAATGGAAGTGATGGCTGGAATAAGAACTGTGATGGCTTTCAATGCTCAACCACAAGAAATCAATCGGTTCCTAATTAGACTAAAGACAAAGAAAATGACCTAGATATGGAAAGCAACTGGACTCCGCTCGAGACCTCGGGATACGAAAGGCTTATATCTTGGCTGCTTTTGCTGCCGTTCCATTAGCGCTGATGTTCGCTATGATGGCCGTAGCGTTTTGGTCTTTTTCTACTCGCCTTCTTCTACTTTCCATTGACTTTTAGGTATGGAACGACTCTTGTTGTCGATGGAATCATCACTCCTGGAACAGTCTTCGCCGTCTTCTGGGCTGTCCTGGTGGCTACTCTCCGAATGGGCCAAGCTGCTCCTCAACTAGGAGTCGTTCTTGGCGCCAGAATTGCAGCTCGAGACATCTTTTCCATCATCGATCGAGTAGATAGACATTCTAAAAAATGAAAAAGAATTCAGATTCCATCGATAGACAATGCGAGGGAGGATGGGTTGAAACCGGAGAAGATAACTGGAAATATTCAAGTTCAAGATGTCCATTTCAACTATCCAATTCGACCAGATGTCAAAGTTTTGAATGGACTCAACCTGGAAGTATTCCATTTCTCTTCTTTTCTTTTACAGTTCTTAGGTAAATGCTGGCCAAACTGTGGCTCTGGTGGGTCCTTCTGGCTGTGGGAAATCAACTATTTTGGGATTTCTTCAACGGTTTTATGAACAAGACGCTGGGATTGTGAGTCCCATGTTGTTCAGAAATTCACTGGGATTCAGATAACTTTGGACGGAATTCCTCTTCGAGACTACAATATCCGCTACTTGAGGAGCATCATCGGAGTTGTGCAGCAAGAACCCGTCATATTTTTCGCCTCGGTCAAAGACAACATCCGAATGGGAGACACTTCAATCACTGACGACGACATGGAAGAAATCTGCAAACAAGCCAATGCTCACGAATTTATAATGAAGCTGACTGATGTTGGTTCTTTTTCTTTTTATTCAACTCAAAATGTAGGGATATGATACGGCGATTGGAGAAGGAGCCGTCCAACTGTCAGGAGGACAAAAACAACGAATCGCATTGGCCAGGATATTGGCAAGAAAGCCAAAGATTTTGCTCCTGGATGAAGCTACCTCAGCACTTGACTCCGAGTCAGAGCATGTTGTAACTCAAGCTCTTGAAAAGGTTCACCTATCTTCTAAAAATCTAGTTGTATTCAGGCGAGCAAAGGAAGAACGACGATTACAGTAGCCCATCGGCTGTCGACCATTCGAAATTCGGATAAGATCTACGTGTTCAGCCATGGACATGTGGTCGAAAGTGGAAACCATGAGGAGTTGATGGAGATTGAACATGGCGTTTATGCCAATATGATCAAAGCCCAGGAGATAGCCAAAGGCGAAGAAGATACTACTCTCGATGGTTGGTTTAGATGGTTGATAGACTTTTAGCTACTATAAGTCTTAGAAATAGTGGTTTCCTTGTGAAATTTGGAGAGAAATTTATCGTAGAATCGCGCTGTTTTGTTTTTTTGTTTCTTTACTTGGCTTTAGGAAAGCTTTCAAAAGAATACAATCCTCCTGTCCATATTTTCTTGTTTCATTTGGAGCCGAGGCCGCCAAAACAAACTTTTCGTCGCAAAAAATGTTAGTCTTGAGGCTTCTAGAAACAGAAAATCTTTTATTTTTCCTCCTTTTATTTTTTGAAGAAGGAAGTTTATAGACGTTGATCCAGAGGATATGAAACGGGGAGTCGCGCAAACTGAAGGCGGTGAAGAGCAGATGAGATCTTCGAAGATCGATTTGAAGAGAGCTTCCGATCGAATGAGACAGAGCTTGGTCAGCAATAACGCCCAGGAAGAGCAGTGGCTCATCGAATCGTAAGCTTGTCTTTTTCTAAGAGAAAAGATTCGATCAGGGCTCGATATGAAATGGAACAAGAGGGAGCTATGGAGGCCTCTTTGACTGATATCTTCAAGTATTCCAAGCCGGTTCTTTCTTTAAAAAAAACGGAGAAACGAGATTTTAGGAAATGTTTGTGGCTATTTCTGGCCTTATTTTAACCATTTTGAGAGGACTTACTTGGCCCATTTTCTCGGTTATTTATGGACAATTATTTAAGGTTTTTGACTTGACTTTCTATGGGAACTTTTAGCTCTTATCAAACATCCAAGCAGGAGGAGACACTTCCAATAGTATTGGCAATTCTATACTCTTTCTGGCTTTGGCTATTTATTGTGGACTTACGACATTCTCATCGGGAAGTCTTTTTGGAATTGCGGGAGAACGAATGGCTTCGAGATTGAGGCTCGACGTCTATAAGGTTAACTCTTTTGGATTGAAACACGAAGAACATCTAGAGTCTACTTCGACAAGACGCTTCCTACTTCGATGATCAAAAACACAATGTTGGAACTCTTACTTCTCGACTCTCTACCGATGCTCCGAATGTCCAAGCTGTAAAGACTCTTTAGGAATCTAAGCAAAATTATTAGGCGATTGATCAACGTCTCTCGGAAGTTCTCCAAGGAATCAGCTCATTGATCGCTGGGATCTCGGTAGCTTTTTATTTCGGTTGGAATATGGCTCCAATCGGATTGGCGACGGCCCTTCTTCTAGGTTTGTCCTCTCCCTTGAGAAAATAAACAATTCCAGTGGCTGCCCAGAGTGGAGTGGCTCAATATTTGAAATTCAGAGGTCAAAAAGATATGGATGTGGCTGTCGAAGCAACCAGGGTGAGACTGTCGTTTTTTCATTCGACCATTCGCTTTTCAGTTGACAACAGAGATAATTCTAAATGTTCGTTGTATTCAATCACTCAATCGGCAGGATTATATGTACGCGGAGTATTGTAAGGCCGCAGTGAAGCCATATCGAAGAGCTGTTGTGAGAGGTGAATCGAAGAGTCAAAAAGCCAAAGAAAATCCTTAGGACTTTGGCAATCCTTCAACTTCGCATTAGGAAATTCCTTTGTTCTTTTCAATTTCGCAATTGCTTACGCTTTTGGACTGATGCTTGTCCTCAACGGCTGGAGTACTCCCTTCACCATCTTCCAGTCAGCTCTTTAGACTCCTCAAGACAAACAAAGATTCAGGGTGATTGAGGCACTGAACATGGCTTCATTCTCTGTCATGGCGGCTGCCTCATATTTCCCAGAATATATCAGAGCCAGAATCTCAGCTGGAGTTCTTTTCTCCATGATGAAGCACAAGCCTCATTTCGACAATATGAGTCACCAAGGAGAGACACCTGTGAGTATTTTTGGAAAAGAAAGAGGAAACAAATTGTAGACTTTGACGGGAAATGTTAGTCTGAAGAGCGTCTACTTTAGTTATCCATCCAGACCGCGTTGTCTCATTCTAGACGGTTAGTTCTCTTTTTTAAATATGAAGAGAGAACACAGGCATCACAATCAATGCGAAGTTCGGACAGACAGTTGCTTTAGTTGGATCTTCTGGTAGCGGGAAGAGCACTGTAATTCAATTATTGGAACGTTTCTACGACCCTCTTTGTGGCAGTATCGTATGTCCTTTTCTCTTTTTGTATCATGCTACAAAAATAGAATGCTGATTCGTATAATATTCGAGATCTCTCTATTCATCATTGGAGAGATCATGTTGCTCTCGTTGGTCAGGAACCCACTCTGTTTGATGTAACAATCAGGTAGAAGAAGAGAAAAGTAGATGAGGAAATATTTAGAGAGAATATCGCCTATGGAATGGAAGATAAGTTGACTCAAGAGCAGGTGGAACAAGCGGCCAAATTGGCGAACATCCATTCATTTGTGGCCAGTCTTCCAGAGGGATATGAGACTCGAGTTGGACCGAAGGGCGGACATCTTTCTGGAGGACAAAAGCAAAGAATCTCCATTGCCAGGGCGATTGTTAGAAATCCTAAAATTTTGTTATTGGATGAGGCCACCTCGGCTCTCGACGCTGATTCTCAAAAGGTGGATCGAGTTTCAAATTCAAAAAGAAATAAAAGTTAGGTCGTACAAGAGGCTCTCGATCGAGCCAGATTGGGAAGAACGTGTATTGTAGTGGCTCATCGATTATCGACTATTCAGGTAAGCTCAAATCCTCAAAGATGAAGAAAGAATCATAGAATGCCGATCTCATTGTGGTCTGCCGAGATGGACGAGTCATCGAACAAGGAACTCATTTGACTCTCATGGCTCGGAAAGGATTCTACTACAAGCTGGTCCAAAAGCAACAACATTGACCACACTTATTTATTGCTCTTAATAGAAATATATGGATCTTTAGGGGAATGAGTTTGCACAAAAGAGAGTTAGGAAAAAATTTAAGCAATTTAATGCTGAGGTTGAGTGGGTTGAGGAGTAATGGGTTGAGGAGTTGTCGGCTTCTTGGGAGTAGAAGCAGGAGCTTTGGCCTGGTTGAGTTGAATTCCAAGAGACGTACGAGGGCATCTCTGAAATAATTTCGTTTAATTAGGGGAGGAAATACCGTTTGTCGGGTGGAATTGTCTCCTCCCCTCTTGGGAGTGCCCTGGCTCGAGAGCCAATTAACTTCTTCTGTTGGGAGACGGCCTTCTCGATAAGGGGCGGAAAAGCCATTGATTGTGGTTGTCAAATTGCTCAGAAAAAATTCGTCGAATTTCTCGCCAATAGGCAAAGGCCTTGCCACAATTGTCGGCTCGCCAGTTCTTAAGTTGCGAGTGTTCTGAAAGGATTATTTTAGAACTGGATAGAGAGATTAACCTCATTTTTGATGGTTCTCTTCTTAATTTGAAATCCTTTGTTCTTGGGAGGAGGAGCAGGAAGAGTCTTGGAGTTTCGAAGTCTCATCGGAGAGAATTGTTTATGGGGAGCCATATTAGCAACGTCGTAGTTGGCTGTCATGGATAACTAATGGATTCAAAAAGAACGATCGAATACGGAAAATATGACAGAAGCGAAAGTTCAACTGAAAGCTTTTTTCTTTTAATGAAAATCGATCCACTTTGACCTACGCTTTCCTTTCAGAAGAATAAGTCGATTGACCCAAAATTGAGTGAAAGCGAAAATTTTCGATAAGGAGAGTAACCGGAGGATATGGTTCAAAGAAAAGCTTTATCTAACCAATGGAACAACCAAATTGTGATCTTCGATTATATCCACCTCGGGTTTATCTTCGAGAACATCAGCAAAATGAGCTGAATAATTGCTCATTTCCAAAGTAATTGACATTTTTTTCAAATCGACTTCATCCAAAATCCTGACTCCTTCGATGACTTCTCTGGCTTCTTTAGCCCCATTCATCTTCCCAGAAATCCAAATTTCCCGTAATCTAAAGCTTTTTTGTTTTCTAATCGATAATCAACTCATACCGTAATTTTATATTTAATTTATGTAAGGAAACACCCGTAATTTTGGGACACCCTCTAATATCTAATAGCTGGAGATACTTCATCCCAGCATCGCAAAGGAAATTGATTCCTTCGTCTGAGACCACAGTGAACGCTATATACAATTCGGACAGCCTGAAAGTCTTTTAATGTTTACATTTTTGAGACCACAGCGAGACCAATTTTGAGTGGATTTTCATTGGTGGAAAAAGGATGACTCACCGAGCGATTCTCGTTAAAGTCTTGATGACAGTGTCATTGACTGAAGCGATTTCCGATAGATTGAGAACTTTGAGCGTTGGAATGAGAAACACTTTGGATAATTCTTTGTTTTGAATTTTATAGCAATGCCTCAACAGGAGACTCTCAATTCCCTTAATTTGTGCATTTTCCTCGTGCGGCATTCGCTCACTCTTTTGTTGAGAATAGCCTCAAAAGATTGGCTATAACTGGATAGATTGTGCACATAATTGAGGTCGAGATACTTCAATTTTGGGAGGACATCTCGTCGACAGAGATCAGAAAGAAAATTGCATTCTATTATACAGCCTTCGAGGGAAAGTGTCTCCAGGCTGAAAGGGGTTGGAAACGAAGGGAGGTATCACCTCTTTGGAAAGTTTTTGATATTTAAGTTTTGAATGTTGCTATTCCATAGACGAAGACTCTTCAATCTGATCATTCTCCGTCCCATCCTACTTAGAACATGATTCGTTATTATTGATTGAGAGCCACTGTCTAATCGACGGATCACATAGCCTTCAATACTGAATATTTTGTTTTTTATATTTTTCTCTTCTAACCTGAGATGTTCAACAAATTTCGAGTAAGGACTATTTATGAAAGCTGTCAGTTGCCTCAAATTGACTCGCTCTTTATCTTCGAACCGAATTGACTGCCATAATGTTGGGGAGTGTACTGCCCTGCGCCAGCTATGACACACGCTGAATCTCCACCTTTTTTGAGAAAAGTGACTTGCTTACGTGGAAAACTCTGCTATCTCTTTTAATGAATCGAATTTACTAAATATTTTGACCAATATGTGAGTGGGGAGCACCTCGATTGACATCCGCTTCTTGAATTAGTACATTCAACTTGATTACTATAGTTAGCTCTATGGGACTATTACCCTGTGAAAAATGGAGAAACAAAGTGATTTAAAGTTTATTTCTATGCAGTTTTGATGACAAATGAAGGACTTTTGTACAAGTTGACTAAGTTCTCCTAGTAATAATGCAAGAAGAGTAGGATTGAGATAACCCTGAGTAACACAATAGTTTGAGGCTTTGGTGCCTTGAGAAATGATATGAAAATGCCTAGGGAATGGGAAGTAAAGCTATTTGGCGAGAAGACGTCATAGGTCAATATACCTGCATGGGAGATTCACAGGGCTTGGATTCTTTTTGGCAAGAATGACTACGAAATATATTATGACTTGGCTCTCCATTCATCTGGTACTGGACCCACATCCACGAATAAGTGATAATATAATGGCCGAATTGTTACCTGAGAAGTCTCTCCTTAAGGCTTTAAAAACTTACTTTTCTAACATTCCAAGTAGTTTGATTCAGACCATCTGTGGCTATTCGTTGTTCAGAATTTCCTAATAATTGATATCTAAAGTGGTTTTTATATATAGAGGACGGGAAGAATTACATTAATTTTGGAGCAGTTCTTTGCCGCTTCGCATGCTTCAGCATCGAATATCTGGCCACATCGGGATCGGGTCTCTCGATTGTATAATTCAGAGAAAGGATTCGTTTACCTAAAACCTATTGCTTTTACTTATAAATAAATCAAGTTCCAAGAAAGATATCAAAGAGGAGAAAAACTTTCCAAGATCATCGTCCTCTCCTCCCCATGCGTAGTATAAATTGGAGAAACCGTTGACGGTTCTGTAGTCATTCATTGAGATAGCGAGGACTCCTCCGACAATCTCTTTATACCACAGCCTGTAACTTTCTCTGCTATCTTTTTTCGAGACTCACTGGTAGCCGAGATTACTGACGAAAGCTCCAAGGTGTCGAGGTTGTGAAGGACAGGAATAAGGAGTTCGATCGTCCTGGGGGAACATATCGACGTCGTGGAAAATGACACAGTCGACTCCTAATGTCTCAGCGTAATTGAACGCAGCGTTCATGATCCTTCCTTTGTTAAAGAGATCTCTTCCGTACTGAAAATGCACTCTCTCGTATATCGCTATACACGCTTATGCATGAATAGAGAAGAACCGGTTCGGTGCTGGCTGGGAACCACGCAAAGAAAGCAGTTTATAAGAGAAAAAATAAGCAACCTGTTCGGTGACAATGAACCTGAAGTCGAGTCTTTGACGTTTAAGGATAGGGATGAGAAACGCTAACAATCTGGTGAGATGAGATTGTCGATCTCGGAAGGGAATTATCACTGCCACTTTATATCTTGCCTGAGAAAATCAAGTAAAACAACTTCAAGGAGAGCTCACTTTACAATCTTTTGGGGACCATTTACCACCAGGCTCCAGTTCTGGATGAATGCTGGACACCTCATTTTCTTTTAGATTCTGTATCAAAAGTAGAGCTTGTGGTAGAGGACCCTAAAAGTTTCTTTGTACGTTTTTCTTGATCTTTTAAAATTAAAAGCTTGTAAGAAAGAGACTTACAATCAAATCGGGAATGTCCTCAATTTCTGGACAAATCCCATCTATTTCGATCTTGAATGGTCTTTTTTTCACTTGCTCGATTACATTCGTCTTTTGGTCTGAATTCAAGACTCTTTCCACCAAGACGTCGGCTTCTTGTTCTGTTATTTCTTGCCTATTTGTTTCTATTTTCCACACTAGGATAGGACTCTTACTTGTCTAGTGGCTCTCTATGTACTACAGGAGCAATATTAGAGGCTTCTTTTGTGTTTTCTATTTTCTCCACACTAGGGGCATATTCTGATCCATTAGAATTACTACAAATTGTGTTGTTTTTAAAGGCATTTAAACTTACAAATAGGTTGAAGTTGTTCTAAAAAGGGTTACATAGACTAGACTGGCAAAAATAACAAGAAATGTAACTCTTTTTGGAGTCAATATTCTCAGCACCCGCTTGTGGATAAAAGAATTCATCGCCGCTTCAGCAGGCCTTCATTTCACCTTAAAAATCTCGAGTTAGGGGGGATGAGTCATCACTTCTTGTGTATAGTAAAGAGAGGAACGAAAGATGAAGAAAAGACAGAAAACTTGATGCGATGAAAACAACACGGAAATTGACAAACGACTTTAGCACTAACCACACTCAAAGGGTCGACAGAGACCGGGTTCCAACGCGACTCTTTCAATATCCTATCAGAAACAGTTCTTTTTTATTTCTTTATTTGACTTTACTCACTAATTTATTAATTTTCAGAGAAATGAAAGATCTCATAAAGGATTTGGCTATAAAGAGAAGCCTAGGTACATTATATACGGGAGGAGTTGTAGAATGGAGTGCAAATGGAAAATATCTTTACTCAACATGCACTAATATTATCAAAGTAATCAATTTGGACGATAATTTATCAACGTAAGTCTTTTTATGTACTTATTTAGGCACAATTTAGAACAACGATAGGTGATCCAGAAGAAAGTGTAAGCATTACATGTATATGCTTGGATAACAGACGAATGCGTCTTGTAGTGGCGTATAACAATCAGCTGGTATTATAAAAAGCGACGTTCGATTATGTTTAGGTTCGTGAATATTCTCTTCCTACTGACGAAAATCCAGTCGCTGCAGTAGCGAGAACTTGGAAGAGCAGTCATACAGCTCCAATTCTTCTTATGAAATTCAACGAAGATGAATCCCTTCTTGCAACCGGCTCAGCTGATCACAGTGTTAAGGTAGGCTATTTTGCTTCAATTATTACTTATTTTTAGATTTGGGATATGAACCAACAACATTGCACTCATACTCTGAAAGGAATGGATGTTGTCTCAGCGTTATGCTTTGTGCGTGATAATCGTCTTCTGGTCGGCTATATGGGAGGAATAGTTAGTTCTTTTATAATAACTTTGAACATCTCTGCAGGTAAACTTGTTTGATCTCAATAGGGGAGCTCCTAAGAAACTTGCTCATTCTTGGAGTTGTCATTCGAGTAATGTTACATCAATAATTATAACAAATAATGGAAGAAGAGCTGTTTTTGTGTCTCGAGATCAAACAATTTCAATTGTTGATATAGAATCAAGAGAAAGGATAAAGGTAAAGTCTTTTTCTTTTCTACAATAGGCTCTTTCAGACTCTTCCTTTATTCGAGGCAGTCGAATCTGCAGTTATGGCTCATAATGGAAATATAGTGACGGTTGGAGAAAGCGGAATTCTAAAGGAATGGGTTATTGATACGGCAAAAAATATTCGAAGCAAAAATATTGCTACGTAAGTTGAAAATGTGTTTTTTGTAAGTATTTAGGACACGAATCGATTCGATAGCTTATAACGCTATAAAAGACCAATTATTGTTAGTATCCGCTGAACAAAACTTATTTGTTGTAAATTTTAATAACTTAAAAACAGTCAGACAAATTGCTGGATTTTATGATGAGGTAAGAGATCTATTCACTTCAATGTACATATTTTCTTCAGATTTACTCTTGCTGTCTCTTTGGTAAAGAAGAGTCACATTTTGCGGTCGCTTCAAACAGCGCTGATATTCGACTTTATGATAGTACAACATGGGATTGTCAAATTATTCCAGGTATCGAATGGTATTTAGGCTTTGGATATGTTTTTCAGGTCATTCTGATAATGTACTCGATGTTACTTCTGCAAAGTGGGACAAAAATTTATTAGCATCTTGCTCCAAAGATAATACAATTATTCTATGGCGACTAAAAGGTAAGCTACTTATTTAAACATTATTTTTTTAGAAGATTCTGAGGAAAATATAGCGACATTGGTTCCTATTGCTCGAGCAACAGGTCATACAAATTCAGCAAAATCTACAAGATTTTCACACTCTCAAAAGCCGCCATTTTTACTTTCCGTTTCTACAGACACCACCCTAAAAATGTGGAACTTGAGTGAAATAAATTTGAAGCCTAAGAAAACAGATTGCACTGAGCTGTAGGTCTTCTTGAATTTTTATTTAATATATTCAGGCCAAAAATTCCATGCTCCTCAACAATAGTGGCTCACTCTTCTGACATTAACTGCCTTGACATTTCAATGTCAGACAAAATCTGCGCAACTGGAGGGTAAATTTAAACTTTTACTTGTTTATTTTGTTTTTAGCATGGATAAAATGGCTAAATTATGGCAAATTGATACAAAAAAAATGCAGCTTGGAATTGGTGGAAATCTTGCAGGACATAAAAGAGGTGTGGCTTCAGTAAAATTTGCTCCAAATGTTCCAGTAAGTAAATCGAAGCTATTAATATATTTTTATTACAGAAAATTGCTACATGTGGTGGAGATACTACTATTAAAATTTGGGATTTACAAGAGAAAAATTGTACTCAAACCCTAAGTGAACACAATTTTGCAGTCTTCAGCGTATGCTTTAATTTGACTTTATCGATTTTTTTTAGATTTTATACGTGAACGGAGGAACTCAGATTCTATCAGCTGACAGTACAGGCATTTTAAAAATTTGGACACTTAACAAAGGTGAAAGTGAAAAAACGATTGAAGGCCATACAGATAAGGTAAATTTGACTTTCGGCTAACTAAATCTTTTTTAGATTTGGTCAATTTGTGCAAGATCAAATGAATCAGAATATATTACCGCTGGAACGGATGGAAGTATTATACTTTGGAAGGATATAACAGAAGAAAAAAAAGTCGAAGAAGAAAATAAACGTAGAAAAAAGATCCAGGAAGAACAGGTTTTTTAAATTACAAATCATTCTTCAATTTTTAGACGTTATCCAATTTATTAGAACAAAACCGCTTTCAAGATGCATTAGAATATGCTCTTGGATTAGTTAGACCACATTGCTGTCTAAAGGTATTTTGGCAATTAAAAACATTTAGAAATGAATTTCAGGTAATAGACAAATTAATTGATGTAGATCAATTAATTCCAGCACTATCTAAGCTAGATATGACAAAAGTTCAAGTACTTCTTGATTTCACGACGACATGGAATACAAATTCCAGAACATCACAGGTTTGATGCACTTTTTGCTTATTATAAATCGCTTTAGACCAGCCAGATTGTTCTTTATAGTATTTTAAATATTTACCATCCAAATACCTTACTAAAACTACCAAATATAACAAATGCTGTACAAGGAATGCTACCTTATTCAAAAAGGTAAGCATTTATCACCTTATTCTATCAAAACATATTTAGGCATTATGAGCGTCTAAGTAAGGCACGTCAAGACGTCTCACTGTTAAATTTTAGTTATAATCAAATGCGGCTCAATTAGTTTGTTATTGTTATTTTGTTGTTGTTAATTGTTTTTGTTGAAAGTGAAGTTTCAAGGACTTTCAAATTATTTTTATCTTCGAGTTTTTTGCTCATTCTATCTCAAAAGCCATTATTATGCGTACTTCTATTTAAATAATTTATTTAGATGGCAGACGATTTTCCCATGGAAGAAATGGACGATATGCCGGAGCTGATTGAGACGCTCCCGGTCGACATGCCATCATTGATTGAGCAAAATACTGTGGAAAAAAGTGACGAATATAAAACCGTAAGTCCCTTTTACTTTTTGGATCCCCAAAAGGAGGAAGAGCGTGCTGGGCTGACAAATAAGCAACGTGGGTGGTCGTTTTTTTCTTGTTCTTAATAGCCCGTCGGGTTTGGTTTTATTGCCTTTTTTGCCGAGCAGGTCGTTTCGCTTGAGGTGAACAAGAGCCTGGCACGGATTTAGTCGCAAACACATGACAGAAAGCCCGTTTTTGTGCCAGGCAGGGTCAGGCGCTTTTTTTTTAAAGCTAACGAGCATGTGGAGCCATAATTTTAGTTGCCGTCAGACATAAAATTACAGTAGACTCGCTGTGAAAAATGTTTCTTTGTCTTATCGCGTTCGCTAATCTTGGAGATCTTTACAATGGCTTCGAGTAAAGCTGTAAATTTATGGACAAGTTATGATCATCTACTAATGCACTTTTTATCTGTTATCAAACTCAGTCTGGAAGATGAATCAATGGATATTTTTGAAGCTTCAAGTGGACCCTCCACGCTGTTCCATTAATCTTGGGCAGTTTTTTGAAAGAGCACGTTCCTTTGATGCGTCCCGACTTTTATGGCCTATGCAAAAAGTAGCTGTTAGTGTAGAGATTGTGCAGTAAGAGTAGAGGCAACAGACATAAAGATGGTCGCTTACATCGTTCAATGTGTACGAAAGGCGTCCAACCGTGCGTTTGATTAGTTGCGATTTCAAATCTGAAAGCCATATAATTGATCTACAAAACTGATCCAAACACTGATATCAAGATACAATATTCATGAACAAATTTTTGGCTACATTTTGAACGTATTCTGGGTTGGGTCCCTGTTCCCTGCAGATTTTGCAATCGGGAGAGTGTATCTCTCAGTCGTTGCCGACGTGAGCGAGCGCTTTTTTTCTGAATTTTATGGCATGCCGCGCTCTCAGTGTCGCCGCCGGATATTTCGACCACACTGAGTGTTTTATTGAGCATTGCTGCCTGATGTCACTGAAGGACAAATAGTGGCTTTAAATATGGCAATTGTTCCAGGTCCAACGCAAGAGAAAAGGCGCTAAAGATGTTGAAATGGAAGACAAAACAAAGGAAGAAGAAGCTAGTGGATCAGCTGCATATCAAAAACGAAGAAAGGGAGAGAAGGGAGAAATTCGCAAGGTTTGATTGAATTTTTCAAAATATTTGTTTAGGTCCCTGTCCCAAAACATCGCTATACTTCTTTAAAAGACAATTGGATCAGCATTTTTACACCAGTAGTTAAAAACCTGGGATTGCAAATCAGGTATTTTGGAATTTTTATCGCTTAATAGAAAGTATATAGGTTTAATATGAAGACCAGAGTTGTTGAGATAAGAAATCCAGAGGACAAAGAAGATACAACTGATCTACAAAAAGCTGCTGACTTTGTTCGAGCTTTTATCCTTGGATTCGATGTAAACGATGCCCTTGCCCTGATTAGATTGGACCATCTTTTCCTTGAGACATTCGAGATTGCTGATGTCAAGGCTTCCTTAAAAGGAGATAACCTAAGCAGAGCCATTGGACGTATTGCTGGAAAAGATGGACGCACAAAACTTGTTATTGAAAATGTTACCAAAACTAGAATCGGTTAGACCTTTCTTTTTCATTTTATTGCTAACATTTAGTCCTTGCCGATACAAAAATCCATCTACTCGGAGCTTTTAACAACTTGAAATTGGCCAGAAACGCGATTTGCAGTCTCATTCTTGGTGAGTGTTTTGGGGTTTATATTTTGCTTTACTCGTATCGACCTTCTTTACAAAAAAGTGTCTTGCGCTAATTTGATGTTCGTTCAAAACAGACCTATGCCAATTCCCTGGTTTTCAGGATCGCCTCCGTCAAAAGTGTACGGTAATTTACGAAACATCGCCACTCGCGCTAATGAGCGCCTTTGAAGAACACCACCTCTTGTTTTTGTTGTTTGTTGAAGAATTCTAATGAAACAATTCTTTTATCATAATCTTTATTGATTTATGCCATAGGAGGCCATAGGCCATGCCAAAGGAGAACCATCATGCCGTCAACCGGGGGAGGAAACCGTAACTACAAAAAATAACAATTTAGAGACGAAGGGAGGCCGTCGAACAAATTTGTCGTGCGTCCAGCGACACACAGAGGGATGGGATCCCAACTTAAGATTACGATACAAGTATAACATACACAAAATGGGGTATATAATAAGATATTCGATTAAAATCGAACGCCCGATTCGCCCCCTTGAGCACACTGGTCAACTAGTCGAAAAAACCTCTTTTCAAATTGACATTTGCGTACGTGCAGGACTTTTTCGGCTCTAGTTTACCAACACGCAAGAAGGAGTTCTGTTCTACTTTAACCCAGTAGCTTAAAAAAAGGTTACTTACAAAAATAGAAAAATAATTCTACTTGCATAAAAGTTAAATGGAACAGAAGATGACGTTTTCCTATTCGAGAAACCACTTAAAAATCAAATTCCCGCCCAAATTCAGCTATAATTACAAGAAAAGACCGGATGAGTAAAGACAAATAGCCAAGAAAGTGGACGACAACGCGGTTTAGCTTCCTAGTTTCCTTCTAGTAAGAAAACTAAGAAAGCCGACTACCGCTGATAAAAAAGCGACAACTCTCTATGACCACTTCTAGATCGTCTTGCCCAAATTAAGTCTAACTAGGACAAGTGAATGGCAAGAACAGGATAAATATGACATCTTGGAATTGGATTGGGGTTGGGGAAAAATACTCTCTCTCTCTCTCTCTGTGTGTCGCTTACTGTTGGTGATTTGCTTGATTCATAACGGTGAAGATGAACTCGACCATTCCTGGATTCGACTGGAGGAAGTGATTCAGATTGGCCATTGTTGACAAAAACGTTGTGCTCACAGTTGGAATTCGGTTGAAATGCACCTAAACCATCTACTTTTGTGATCAGGTGTCTTCTACTTGAGGTGGTAGTCTCGGCATGATTGGCATCGGAAGTGGGCGCATCGGCATCGGCTGGATCAGCGGCATTGGTGGGATTGCGATTATTTCAGGAGAGGGACTCCTGGCTGATTCTAAACTCTCTTTACTTGCTGACCAAGAGAGCCGACAAACCACTGGAGCTGCTATCGGTGTTGGAGTCGATGGATTGTCTTCCTTCTCCAAGCAGACGAGCTCTCTGCTGATTTCTTCGCAACTTGATCTGACGGGCCATAACAGCTCGTCGAGAGACTACCAATTGACACTGAAATTCTTCTTTTTATTGGCTTGAGAAACTATCGTCCGAATCACTTGGCCTGGAACCAATTCGTTCATACAGGGGATTCGCTAGGAATTCATCAAAACGACTGGTTTTTATCCGGAAAAACGCCTGGTTACTGTAAATTAATTGTCCGGAAAGACCAGGTGTCCTGACCGTTGGCAACCTTGTCCTGGCGTCAGTTGTGCGCTTTGAGACACTTGTTTAGACTTTTTTGCGTACAGTATAATGCATTGAGGAGCGTCGTCAAACGCAACGTCTATGTCACGTTTTACGAGGGCTACAGTAGTCGGCGGGCGATTCAAAAAACACCTGGCTTATCTCTCTTTATTTTACCTTTTCGCATTCGCACATGTAGAAAGGACAATTTGTCTTTTTGTGGCCGCGGAGTGCTGCGACAATACCATGAGCCTAAAGAGGAGGATGAAAGGAAGAGGAGACTTCACTCACGCTGCAGCGAGCACAATTCGGTGTTCTCTCCTTCTTCTCTCCTGGTGATCGTTTGTCTCCTTTGTTTCCTCCCGGCTGAACGTCCTATTATTACCTCCTAATGATAGAAGAGACTTACTCCTTTGAGTTTGTTGTTCAGTTGTCTCCTCGTTTCAACCATACTACAATTAGGACAACTACAGTTGGAATATCTAAAGCTCGAGGCTAATGGAAAGAGGAGGAAAAAGACTTACGTGCAATAGGGCTTATGTCCTTTACGAGGATGGAACTCATTGTGGTTCAGACATCGTTGGCAATAATACATCTTTTCTCCTGGAGTTAGCTGAGATGGGACGAGGATGGTTGGAGCTGGTGTTACAGCCAAGATATCCACTTCCATTTCCTCCCTGTCTAAAAAAGGAAGAATTATGGATGAATCAGGAAGCGAGCCTAGGGGGGACACGAAAAAGGCTAAACCTTCCCGTGTGGGGATGAAATTGGTGCGAACGGTGAGAGATTTTTCCTCGAGATTAAGAGCCCATGATCGATCTTCTTGAAGGATGTATCAAACCGAGAAATCTGCCTTTTTTGTCCGCCGAATGGACACACCAAGACACCTCAAAACGGAACCGAAAAGATTATGGCTATCAGTTTGCGATCCTGTCCCCCTTTTGGAAGAATAAAAACCGAAAATCGCAATGTGTGGAATCCGTGACAAAACAAGCCCTTCAGGACTAATTTGTTGATTTGACCGTCAGGGGAGACTCTCTTGTGGAGAATAAAAATGAAGAGAGTGCAAGATATTGTATCGGCGGCTTGGGGACAGCGTTCGTCGTCGACCCCATCACGACCCAACTGGAAATCTAGCAAGTTTTTGTTGAATATCGACGCCGATCTCGAAAGAGTTTGGCCCAGGTAGTTCAGCCATAAAGATACAGTAGCTCAGCAGTGCCAAAGTGATTAATCGGCCAGGCAATACTTCGCGGCGGGACCATAAATTGCGGCGAAACTCCGCCATCAGCTCATTGCAAAAAGCGAGAACCGCGATCAGCCCGGAGCAATGCGATGAGTGAGAACTATAATCGCCTTCAAATAGCTGTAAATCGTGTCAGAAAGCATGAAACTGGGGTGGCGAATCGGCGGCAACACTGATTAATCAACAGAAAACGAAAAAAAAGCGCACGGGATAGCCGGTTCAAATTGGGGGAAAAAGATCAATCATATTGACAGTTGCATGTGCGGTCAGCAGCTTTGGGGTTAAAAGGCCGAAAAGGGGAGAGAAGGCGAGTAGCCGAAAGGGGTTCCACTCGTCCAACAAAAAGAGATGGCAACATCGCCAACCGGCCTGGGAAGCTTTTTTCGAGAGAAGTGTGAGAGAGCGACAACTTTCCCTCACAGGAAATGCTAATTACACCAATTCCTCCCAAAAATCTTCTCAAAGCTCTACCGTATTTTCAGAGGAATTTCTGAATCTTCCGAGAGACGAATGCTTTGGCACACAAAACTTGTATCAGTTTTTTGAGAGAAGAGGAGATCTTATCATTTCCTTTGATGGACCACACGGATCTCTCTCGCTTGCAACCTCAAAATGATAAGTTTTTTGATCCTCTTAAAACGGCACTCTAAAAGGAAGTAAAGATATGACCAAAAAGGGATGGGGAATGCCAGTTCGTACGATCCGAATGACGGTTAATAATCTGTTGAGACTATTTGCACTTTTGACTGGAAGAGAGGGAGAGACCGTTCGTCTAAAAACAGTTTCAACTGGAGCAAAAACATTTGGGTTCCAAATCGATAGGAGTGTCTTCTCAAAGCAGATTCTGATCTTACCGTCGCTGGAGCTCATGGTGGTCGCGTCTAATCGCAAAAGACTCATTCGTCGCAACATCGGGGTACGGGAGGGGCGGGCCAGAGACACGCCCCTTTTGTGGCTGGCAAAAAACGGCGGGGGCACAGAAGGGAACGCGGAGAATGAGAGAAAGAGAGGCAACGACTTGAGTCAGAGATCAAAGCGAACACATGAGGGTTTTTTCGTGGAATAACCCTTTCCTTTTGACCTCCAATTGATTACTTGTTGAGGCTACTGGTTTGGTGAGGAATTTGAGAAAATTGAGCTATGACCGATCGACTAAAAAGAGTGCAAATATAGCGAGAGGCACCCTGGACTGGCATCGGCTTACCTAAAGTTCCTCAAAAACGTCATTTACTTCTTTTTTTTTCTCTCTAAACTCTAAGACTCTGAGAACTTAGGCGAGAAGGAGGAAGCAAGAGGAAGAAAGAGATACCAAGAAGTATTGAGCTTCGTCTGTCTATTATCAGACATTTATTGCCTGTAGTGGCTGTGTGAGTCGTCAGCGACGGACCGTTCTTTTTTCTATTTTACTTTTCAAAGAATGGCAGGTGTTCCAATCGGCTTGTAAAACACATTTGACGTTTTTTATGGCCGATCGGTTAATTGGAAAAATAAACTGAGACTGAGCATTACGGTAGCTTTAGCTTTCGCTCGGAGAGAGTCATGAATCAAGGGAGAATGAGGGCAATTTGACTCTGCTTCAAATGGCTGGAATCATCCTAGGGCACCCACCGAACCTTCGTCATGACTTTTCATCCGAAAAGAATGCCCCAAGTGAATTGCTAAGAGGACAAGAGAATTGAGAATACATTTTGGTAACGAAGCGGCCCGAAAGTGGAGATAACAACTCGGCAAAAAAAAACGGTTATGAAGATATCATCGATTGTTCTCGCCGTTGTTCTCAGACGACGCATACGGTAGGTGAGACCCTTTTTTTACCACGCTTGATATCAATTTGGGTCAGGTATCGGACATTTTTCGACGAATTTCTTTCTTTTTTTTGCCTCCTCTTGAGCATTTCTCTCGGTTGCCAAGACAAACAGACCGTTCCTCAGAAGAACTCAATCAATTGGACAATGTGCTGCCACGTTGCGAACGACCGTTCCTCCCTACCGAAATGTTCTTTTTGCAACAAAATGATAGCGAGAGAATACAGGCAAATGGAGGCTGGAGAAGGCCGAAAGAGCGCACCGGCATGAGGAGGCAACAGACACCCATGGCCGTATAAAAAGTCCGCCGCTGGCCGGACCACCCACGACGATCGGCCTCGTGAAGGCGTCGCAAGACAGCGAGTTAAAGGAGTCCTTCTTAGGGGTTAGAGAGTTTACCACCACGAGAGATCAAAATCTTCCTTTCGAGAAACTCGAATACGGTAGACGGCTTGGGTCCACAAGACGACCAACGAGCAGAATATTGAGGTCGAAAAGACAAGAGATCCTTCCCACTCACAAAATGAGATGCCTCACTGAGCTCTCTCCAGTTTTTTTCCAGCTGGTAACTCTAGGAACGCGAACGTCTGTAATGCGTGAAACGACCCTCCATAACGTCATAAATGTCTGTGGAATAGCCGAGGCGATGGAAGGAACGGACGACGATGAATTACCTCGAGAAGGTAAACGGGGGACGAGAAAATCATCAACAGAGAGAGAGACTTTTATTTCACGGAACAGCCAGCTGTTCGCCTAATCTATCTCTTCCACATGATTTTGAATTCATTCCTCCATTCGTCGTCTAACAAGTAAGAGTTAGTGTCCAGATAGTGACCGGATGCGGGTTGACTTCATTTTGCTCGTCAAAATTCTTCTTTGGAACTGTTGACTACACAAAATGAAGTCATCCAAACATCGTTGGGAGCCTGTTAATTGAGACAAAACGGGGTTGGTTTCAGTTATTCCTTAACTTAACATCATTTTGAATTAAGTACAAGGAAAAACTGAAAGCATCCGACTTGGACGAAACTACCGTTGGAAGACGAGAGAAGAAGTCGACTAATCGGTGGGCAGTTACAAAGCCGATTTTTTTTATCTACCCCAGGACTGGAATGTGATAAGAAAGACAAGGCCGAGTGGAGGTTTTAGAGAAAAAAAAAGGTTTTTTTCGTTTCATTCTACCGTAAACCCCGCTGGTCGCATAAATAACTCGTAAGAGGCAATATAGACGTTTTTCTGACGTTTTCTTGCCGGCAATCTCTAGGCCGTCGAGGCGCTCTGAGCCAATTGGCAATTAGGCTTCGAGAGTGAGAGAAAAATCTCAACGGAAAAGGTTTCTCTCTTGGGATTACTGTCGATGACCTTCGACGACAACCCAAGAAGAAGATAAATTGGATGATGAAACTGGAAGGTGGAGGGGACAAAAGAAGACGAAAAACTCTTCAAAGGGACCGCCATCAGACCACCCAATCTCACAAAGAAAAAAGACTCACGGATTCCTCATCCATCGGTATTTCTTCATCTCCACTTAGCTCCTTCTCCTTGGCATTTTATTAAGAAGCCGGACCGCCGGCTCCTCTCGAGGAAACCAGCGGCCGACGAATACTGCAGCTGACGTAGGAGAGCGGTTTCGGCTAAATTACCTGAAAAACTCTTTTTTTAAAGAGAAATTCGAGAAGGAGGAGAGCGAAAGAGCCGGATATACAGTAGACTGACGGAGGATGTGGGGAGGAGGATCTTAGTGGAATCTTTTTGCTCAATTGGCCTCGTTATATTCGCATTTCCTCTTTAGCTCAGCCACATTTCCTGTTGATCAATTGATCGAAAGAGAAGAGCAGAGAGACGAAAGGAATTTCTCTCAGTTTCAGCCACTTAGTACGGTACCGGGCGGTGACACCTAGCCTGTCAAACCATTCTCTCTCTCCTGATCTATCATCAAATTACGCTGTCTACAGTACCCTTGCCTCACATCGCAACATTTTCGAGAGGCAGCTGTCTCTCTTCAAATATTCTCTGGCCGTAAAGGACACGAAGAGGTTGACGGCTCAAAGGGAATTCCTAAACAACGACTTTTTTCTTATCTCCATGGATTCTCCAACTCGGGGAAGATTGAGAAGACAAATAGTTATTTGGTTTATAGTTTTGGTCGGAAAGACGCCTGTTTCCCTTCAGGAAGAGTTTAAACTCCAAAATTTGTCAGGACCTAAAAAATGTTCTCTACCTCACAAAAAAGCCGGTGGGTCCGGCCACACACAGTCAGGCTGTGGTCTCTCGACGAATTTGCATGAGGCTCTTGTCTGTCTCTAGCCTCCTCCGTTCTCTCCCCAAACCAATAAAGCATGTTCCCTCCGTTGCGGACACACTATTTCCGCGAAACTTTTTTGGTCTACTGCACTTTGGCCGACTGAAAACAGCTGCCGATTGGAGGGAGGGAAGGCAACATTTCGGAGGGACGTTTTCTCTGTCAAGAGATAGCGATGACCATACAAAAGGTCAAAAGAGTGGTCGCCGACTACCGTTTTCTTTTGCAAATTTTTGCAGGTTTTTGCAGGTTCGTTTGCACGAGAAACGCTCCTTCTCTCGTACTTCTCTCGACAGAAAAGGAAACTTTGCAGACACACTATTTCCGCGAAACTTTTTTGATCTACTACACTTAGGCCGACTGAAAACAGTTGCCGATTGGAGGGAGAGAAAGCAACATTTTGGAGGAACGTTTTCTCCGTCAAGAGGTAGCAAGGAAGCATACAAAAGATCAAAAAAAAGGTCGCCGACCACCATTTTCTTTTGCAAATTTGTGCAGGTTTTTACAGGTTCGCTTGCACGAGGAACGCTCCTTCTCTCGACAGAAAAGGGAACCTTATCTCGGTGATTCGCGTCAAAAATCTGTGTCAAATCTCAAAAAAGTGTCCTATCGTGACTACGATAAACCGATTCGATGCGGATGGATCTGTTGTTACGACGAAGGATCCATCCGGGGGGTGTCTGGGATTACGGTGAAAGGAAATCCAAAGAGGGGGTGATCAATGTAATCAATCCAATGACCGACCTTGTCTGAGTTATCTCCATCCATCTGCCTTAGTCCTCTTCCTCTCCTCGTCATGCTTATTAGTCGACTGATATTTTGCCAACTATTTTGGCTAATCGCTCGAGGAGAGATCCGAGGTACGTTTGGCATTCTCTCCCCCAGCACGGGAAAGAGTCTATTGATTGCTGCCCGCGAAATAACTGACACCTTCTCCTGGTAATCACGGGGACTTTGTGTGAGAATTTTTGATTTCGACAGATGTTATCGTTGAATCATGAATGGGCCAATCAAGTGCCTACAGGAGAGCGAAATCTGTTCAAAAGAAGCTTCAAGGGGAATCGATTCGAAAATATTTCCCCCGCAGCTCTCAGCTATTACTAATTTTTTGAAAGGCTTCTAATCTTACAGAATCTCTCATCCAGAGAGAAGAGGATTGCCCAGAAGAGTGACCTTGAACTTGGAGAGGAAGATTTATCTTTTGTGGTAGACCTCAGAGACCAAAGGGTAGAGGTTTTTGGAAATTCTTGTGCTTGGTCAGCGCCAGTTTTTACAGTAACGATAAGGCTAATTCAAGGCCGATAAGAGGAGACAATGGTGCGAATGAAATGAAAGCATGACGAGGCTGAGAGAGTGAGGGTTTACGGCAGAAATGAGGAAAGATTGATGAGACCTGCCTGGCAAATGGCATCGTTTCTTTAATTAAAAGATCCACTGGGACATAAATAATATGCTCCATCCACAAATAGAAAGTCTCCTCCCTCTCTTGTATACCAAAGGCTTCAAATTGGGGATATTCAATGCCCACACGACTCCCCTGACTGTAGCCAGATGGCCCACCGCCGTGAAGCATTTGTTCCGATTGATCGATGGGAGAAAAGAGAGAAACGAAAGGTTTTCAGAGATTCCTCGGATTGACTGCAAGTCTGATGGGATTCGTATTTCCGTCAACATGAGCAGTCCATTTTCCGGAAGAATCTACCTGAAGGGACATTCGCAGACTCCAGGATGCTACGAGGTTTCAGAAAAATGGAAGGACAAAAATAGAATTTAGGATTATTCGAATAAATCAGCCGTGGAATTGACGCCAATCTTCAAATTCGAAGATTGTCATCTCAGAAGAAAAAGAGAGGTCTTTTTTTATTGAAAAACTCGTAAAAATCTAGCCAAACGAGCTTTTTTTTCCCACTAAAAGACGCCCTAAGATGTCTCCTAACCGCCTACAGTAAACTGAGATTTCATTTGGAATTCCTTCGAATCGAATCCTCAGAAACATAAATTCCTAAAATATTCCCGATTGCTCTCGAAGTTAGGCTCTTATTCACGTTTTCGTATAGCGCTTTGCATCGCAGCTTCAAGGCTCCTTGGCGCCGTCCAATAGGGACACCGAGTCGGCCTATCGATCCGCCCCCTTGACTACCGTACCCGCCCCAGCGCGGGTCTCCCTCCAAATGATGCTATGAGTTTTAAATGGCTTTAAAAGAAGAACAAACATCAGGTAGGTTTCCCAATGGCTTAACCAGGAGGCAATCTCTCTCCAAAAACGAAATTAGACATTAGGAGGAACTTTGAGGGCCGGGAGGGAGGAAAAAGTAAAATTTAGATTTTTCGACCTACCGATCGAATCAGCCAAGAGATAAGAGTCGTAAGAGGTTTTGGTGAAACTAGAGGTCCTACGGATTACAAAAATAGGCAGATTAGTCTTGGTTCAACGAGTTTCGGCTTGGAAAGTTGAAAAGAAGGAAAGCCGTCAGGGCGCAGTTTGGAACAATCAATTTTATTTGGATTTTTGTCGTTGAAAAGCATCCAAAAGTTGATAATTCAACGAGAAAGGATCCTCTCTTCCACCAAAATCAAAAAGAGAAAACAAAAGCAATTTTAAAAAGTTCTTTTTGATTTTTTGTCCTGTATGTCTCTCTGGGCAGATGTTGTGTCAATAAGCCCTTATTTTAGCTGATGAATGGCTATTTTGTTGATATTTTATTTAACTTTGAAGGAGAGGAAAAAGTTTGAAAATAAAAATACCAAAAGTTAATAAGAGGATGAATTAGCGACAGTAGTAGTCCGCCTTAATGGGTGGTGGGGTGACGCATGAATGAGTAAACACAGCGACCAGGACCGCTCAGTTGAGAAGACTCTTTTTGGATTCTCTTTTCGACTTTGACTTTGTTTATTTCAGACCTCCCCTCGCTAAAACTATTGATTGTTGAATTCGGTTGTTTACCAGCTGCTGGTGGCGGTCTGAGAGGAAAGACGTTTGAAAGCCAAAAAACTGAGAAATTTCCAGCTTCTTTGGTGGATTTTTAGCCAGAAGGTCCAATAAAATTGCGAGCGCGTGATAAAAAGTCGGGAAAAAAATCTCAACGTGAGGGCGTCATCACCACTCGCTGCAGGGACAGCTGCGTACCGAGAGAGAGAAAGAGAGAGAACGGGCCGGGAGAGAGCGAGCTAATAACGGGAGGAGATAAGCCTTACCAAACCTAACTTCTGATTTGGACGAAAAGACGAAACGAAGTTACTCACGACAAGCTTCTACGCAAAAGACTCAAGGGAATTCTTATGGGCTACGGTAGCTAAGAAAGAAAGCCACTTCCTAGGAGTGGACCTCTTCTCTAAAAATATCCCTAAATCCAAGGAGAGAGAGAGAGAGAGAGAGTTGGTAGAGAACTTACATAGAGAATCTTGGAGAAGCCCTACAGTAATCTTACAAGTGAGAGCTTTGTCAATAGAATTCGGCGATACAACTCTCGATTCACCTCATTAGAGCCCAAAGAGTCTGAATATTTGAAGATTTGAAATAAATCCTTCTCCCGCAACCCCTCAAAAGTCCCTCGCCTCTGTTGACCGGAGGGCTCTCTCAATAACAATTGAAGCCTTCGAGCATCATCATCGAGTCTACGGTAGTCTCAAAAGAAGATTGTAATATTCGAGGAAAACTTATATCCGAGAACATCCTACCGTAGCCTCTGATTCTCATTTCCTCTGCTGCTCTGGGACATTAGTGGAATCTCGTATTAATCTCTTTGAGCAGATTTATCCACGTCTGTGATGCTTATCGGTTGGCATACGGTAGAGGCGAAAAAAAAATAGACTAATGAGCTGACACGGGATTGAACCTCTGTGAACAATGTTACGACAGTCAGTGGGCGTTTTGAATGAAGAACTTTCTTAGAAAACTCTCTGAGAGCGAATAGCACCATGGATCACTCGGAATATTTTTAACTGAGAAAAACCACAGTATGCCTAGAGAAAAAAATTGCCTTCGTAAGGACGAATGACAGCACTTTCTAAGTAGGCTTATATAGATGAATGAAATCGTCATTGGAGCACCAATTGTTCCAGTCACTTTTTTGAGTCTTTCGTGGCTGCTGACGTAAGAGACAAGTCCTCTGCTACAATTTCTTTAGTCGTCATTGAATCCTACAATATACCGACTTATTGTCTCTTTTGAGCCAAACATTTAATAAGAGATTCTGAATTGCGATGAAAATCTAGATGAACAATCGGAGCTTGGACAAGACTTCATTCCTCCTTTGCCGTGAAATGTAGAGCACTTTTTTTATCAGTAAAAAGATACAAAAAGTGTTCAAAAGTTTGTTGAATGTCTTCAAATCGTCAGTAGGATCTCTCTCTCTCTCTCTCACCTAGCTGCTCCTAATTAGTTCGTATTAGTGCCCACCTAATCCACCATCAGCAGTCTTGTGATCCCATGCTGGCTTGTGACTATTCTAATCCCATGACTGCTTTCCCAATCTCTTGATAACTTTCTAAGAAAAATGTTCAGACAACTCCGGCTAGAATGAAGGTCGACACGAGGCTGATCATCTCCCATCATCCTAAAGTCGAAACGTTTAGGGATGTGGCCTATGATATCGAGTGTTTCTACAAGCTCCAGGATGAGATGGCCACTGCGGTCCATCAGCTCAGAGTTGTGTAGGAGAAGAATCTGCGAGAGACATTTTCCAGGTCGGATTTACCTCCACAGGAGATGAGAATGGAACCAGCTCCACCCAAATGCACTTATCGAGTAGAGAATGGAAATGCCACCGCCGCTCCTGGAGAACTCATCTCAACTGTCTTCATTGGAGACACGGTAACCCATGTGTGGAGTTGCGATGAAGGACCTTCCACGTCCTTCCAAATGTATTGCATCCACGTATGTTTTATTCAAGAAATTAGAGACTCTCTAGGTCCATGATTGCATAGCTAAGGGAGAGGATGAAGAAATCTCAGTCGTCGATTCCTTTGGGTGAGGAGGAAATCAAAAATAAATAAAATTTTCAGTTGTGCAACCGAGTCTGACTTACTTTCACCTCTTGTTCATTCTCCGTCTTCTACTCGAGTCTCAGCCGTTTCTCGAGTCTTCAAGTTCCCCAATAGTACTGGAATCTACTTCGATTGTCAGATCAGTTTCACTCTCCGAGTTCACGAAGAATCAAAAACTTGTCCGGTAAGCGAGCATACAAAGACCATTAACAAACCTACGAGGCATAGTCAGGAACTCCCAAACTTGATTTTTGAAAACCACTTTCCCCACTAGAGTGCAGCGTCGTCTAGCCGATTAATTATGCATCTCTTATGCCCCAACAAAGCCAATAACCACAGAGAGCTACAAGAAACTTGCAGACTGCCCAATGTGTTCGTCCCTCAACTCGTCAAAAAAGATCAACGAATGAAGACCAAGCAGTCGAAAGTCAAGAGCTGACTGTGCTCGAAGATCGTCTGGTCTTCCTCTCACCAAAAGTGGCAAAATGCGATTGGCTGACTGGACCTTTCTTCGTAGTTTCGACTCTTTTCTTTGTTTACTTTGTCTTCACGTTTTCAGTCTGGCTGACTCCAAGACAATAATAAAAAATATTTATTTAATACTGAGAACTGTCGTGTAATCTCTCTTGTGAGGTCGCAGTTTAGTTGTTCTTTGGCTCGAATCCAGCTTCTCTCTTTCCGTAGTAGCCGTATCCATATCCAGGGTATCCATAATATCCGCCATAAGAGTAGGGATAGCCATAGCCATAAGAGCCGTAGCCATAGTAAGAATAGGGCGAATAGTACTGTAAAATGGATGTTTAGTTCAGACAAACAATGCAGCTTACATATTGGGCATCCGACTCGGAGACCATGGTGCAGAGGACGACAAGAGCGAGGAGGATAAGGCTGGAATCTCTCGTTTGGATCTGAAGAGGAAACTTACAATTTAGCAGAAGCCATTTGGATCCGTTTAGGCAGTGATGCTTGAACCTTGGGACTGCTCATTTTATACTACTTTCTCGTTTACTCATGGCGCAAACTGTCAAGTGTGTCAAAGAGAGTTTTAACCGGTAGCCGGCCAGCAAATTTGTTGGTCAAACAGCCGGCAGAATAGAAGCCGACAAACGGTTTTCGAGCAAATTCCTTAGTGTTTTGAAGAGAATTCTCGCGAAGGGCGGCAACTCCAGGACACAATGCAACGAGGAGAAAAAAGTCGAGAAAGTGACTTCGAATGAATCATCCAAGAACTCTGAAATACCCGACTGCTCAGCAACTCATCTCTTCTACCAAATGAGGTGGTTGTCAGGACAACAAAGGCAGAGACAAAAGAGGCGTGAAGATAGGCGGAGTCTCATAGGAGGCGGGCACTCTCTCTATCTCCATAAAAAGCGATCGCTCGAGGCTTTTGCCATTCGTCTAGTCGACTCTCCCCCTCCTTCCCTCAAAACACTTTCATCCAGCTGAAGTGAAAAAAGTTCGAATGGGTATTTTTCGCTTCATTTGGATGTAAGCATTACGGGAAGCAGCTCTCCCCCCACCCATCTCAATTGAATTTATGGTCAACTGATTGTTGGTCCTGATTAAACGTTTGAGTGCCAACTGGTAGCGCCTTCGGTAAATATCATTGTAGATTCATTCAAGTGCTCGATGAACTGTGAAGAACGTAGTTTCTGGAAGTAAAAGAGCAAAGCACTAAAAAAATTTATTTTAAAATAAATATTTTCGATTAACTTTGTGTTAGTAAATTCTCTTTCCCGATTCATTTATTTAGGCTTTGATCTCTAATAAAGTTGACCGTCCATCAAGAATCAAAAGAGCTTTTCACGCAAAAAGCAAACACAAAATGATGGCAGATCGTCCGAGTTAGTTTTAGAGATGTCTTCCACTAATTAATTACTCCTCCTAATCAAGAAAAAGGGGCGGCGCTTGGCTACTATAGGCTGAGATGAGAATACAGACAAAGAACCTGGGAAAAGGTTTATTTTGAGAGAAATTCCTAGATAGAAATCTGTAGATATGTTAGCACAATCACACTGTCAAATGCTTTCTTCAATTGTTCCAAGAAATCTCGTTGCTGAGCAAATCTCTTCCGACAATTAGCCTCATAACTTCGTTTGTTCCTTCGAGAATCTGGTGGACTCTGAGATCTCGCAGGTATTGCTGCATTGGGTAATCCTTAAGGTAGCCATATCCGCCGAACATTTGAAGAGCTCCATTCACGACCTAAACTCTATCTTTTATCTTGACTATAAGACCAACCTCGATGCAATTGTCTGTGGCATGTAATTTGGCCATTGCGCACATTGCTGCCTTATGCGGTGTGTTGTCATCAACATGGCGACAAGCATCTCGAACAATAACTCTAAAAGGGAAGGTTTGAAGGAAAGTGAAGGCGAAAAAAAACCTGCTAGAATGTAATTTAGTCGCATATTCGGCCAATTTGAACTGATTCCATTGGAATTGAGAGAGAGTTTTTCCAAAAGCTTTTCGAACCTTAAGATATTTCTCTTAAAAGATTGGAAAAAGGTTACTTTGAGATGTTCAATGGCCAGATCCATACTCTGATGAGCCGCTCCCAGGGAACAACTGGCTATGTTGAGTCTTCCTCCATTCAACCCAGCCATTGCAATATTAAAGCCCATATTGTCTGATCCGACTTGATTCACGACGGGAATCTGAAGAGGAATTCTTAGGAAAATCCAATAGGAGCTACCTTGCAGTCCTCGAATGTGATAATGCGTGTGGGTTGAGTATTCCATCCGAGTTTTTCTTCCTTCTTTCCAAACGAAAAGCCTTCAGTTCCATCCTCGACTACAATACAAAAAATGCCTTTTGGACCTGATTGGTTCTCATGACGCATCATCACAACATAGCTGAAGGAAAGACTAAAAACAAATTTAGTTTTTCTTACTTATTGGAAGAACCAGCCCCACTGATGAAAGCCTTCGAGCCATTTACTACATAATAATCTCCGTGCCTGACCGCCGTTGTTCTCAGAGCAGCCGCATCCGAACCTACAACCTTCTCTGCTTGGTTAAAACTCGAATAAACCTGAGTCGGGTTCTGTTAGACAGTAGGAAGCGCGAGTCTTGAAGGTGGACATGGCTGGGAGGAATTTCTCTTTGACCTTTTCGGAGCCATAGGTGTCGATCATCCAAGCACACCTAGAGAGTTCTTTTGATCCGAAGAAAACTTACATGTTGTGAATACTGATGTAGGCAGCCGTGGAAACACATCCCATGGCGAGCTGTTCAAAAATAACAGAAGCATGCAGTCGAGTTAGGGCCGATCCTCCATAGGCCTCGTTGCAATAGATGGCTGCAAAGCCCATTTCTCCGGCCTTTTCCAATACATCAATTGGGAAATGTTCCTACAATTTGAATGGAAAAAAGAAGCGTTTAAATACCTTTTTATCCCATTCTGCCATATTTGGATACATCTCCTTTCTCGCAAAATCTCTTGCCACTTTTTGTACTTCAATCATTTCAGGAGCCAAGCCGATTGATGCTGAATGACTCGCTAAACCATAGAAAATTCAACTCACGATCTAAGCAATAAGTGTGGCTCAATCTAGCTCCAAGACGTAAATTTTTAGCTAAGATTAAAGCCTTTCGAGTAATCATCTCTGAAAATTTCAAAAATTCTGAAGAGACTCAAAGAGTGAAGCAGAAGAATCCACAACAAATTAAGACATAATTTTGCTATATTTCTTTGAGAATAAGTCACGCCACTCATCCAAAAAACATCTGAATACGTGATCACGTACATTAAAATCTGTGCATTTTCTTTGGTTCAAAACGCTTTATATTTAAACTAGTGAAACTGTCCGGTCCATAATAGACCGAAATAATCCGAATTTCGACAGATTTAACCCAAAGGCCGGCCCAGAAAAGAAAAAGAACAGAGAAAGAGACCGAAATGAGAACAGATAGCTTGAACTTGTTATTTATGAACGAGAAAAGTTTACTCGACTTTATATAGAGTTCAATGAAGGAATTGAAGTTTGGCAACGGCGATAAGAAAAACGAGGAAAAGCAACATATACTCGAGCAGAGGCCAGAGATTCACTTCGATCCCTTTCGTCGGACAATTGCTGAGTTCAGAACGGGATAGCTCGGGTTTGATGGTGGCTTGTCTTTGCTCTTCTTGGCGAGCCATTTCGTAGAGATTGGGCCAGGAAGTCGCCGTAAAGACCTCTTTTGGCATCTCGAAAGGTGTATAATTCTCATCGAGTGAAGCATTTCCCGGTAGATCCAAAATCACCTAGAGATGCTAAAAAAAGGGAAAATAAAAACTGACTTTTTGAGCATTGAAAAGAGCCGAAGTGACCTTGAAATGGACTTTGAAGGCAAGATTTTTGTCATTTTTTGTCTCGCTAATTTCTCTAATCCATTGAGCTACAGAGGTCGAATTGTGGCGATTAAGAGGTCGAACAAAAACGAGCAGACCATCCTCCAAATCTCCCGTAAATTCCGGCTTGAAAACGAATGATTCTTCGGCAATTTCTCCCGGCTGAACATCAACAATTCGATGGCTCAAAGTCAATGAATTCGGCCTTATCGGCTGCAGTTTAACCACAAGACGATGGACAGTCGGATTGCGGAAAATAAGCTTCTTTCTCTGCTCTTCAGTCAATGGAGCGTAGACGATCGTCTGTGGGAAGCTGAGCATGCGACAACCGACTGCCCCAACTGCCGACCTTTTTTGTTCTAATCTCCTATAAGCCTCTAACTCGAATATCCCCTGTGGGGGACAGACCATGTCGTACAATTTCTATAGCCGTAAGTCAGCGGCTACTGGTTCGCAGAGAGGCCTCCTCTCAGGCTGCCTCTGTAGTCTGAAAGAAAAATAATTGTGGTTTGAATGTTTTGATTCGCATGGATTCCCGTATCTCGGTCTGTTCAGTGACACAATTCCTCTCCGCGAAGACCGACTTTCGCTTGGATACCTCGACCCGGCGCGGATTTCTCTCCGGGCCACCTTGAAACATTTTACTGATAAAGCGAAAGTTACTTTCTCTTTCATGTTTTGATTCCATTTGCCATTCCTTCGGAGGAATAGATCCAGTTGTGTCCGGCTTTCTTATTCATCTTCTCAGATCAGATTCGGTCCCATTGAACATGCTGATGGCGACATGATCCAACTAGATAATCGTCTTTCTATTTTCATCGCGGCTCTCGCCATTCTCATCGGCTCGAAACTTCTCCGTGCAGCTTTAACTTATTTTTATGTGAGTGATTGATAGGTCCTCAAATTCACAAAATTCCAGATTTATACAATTCCCCTATTGATATTTTGTTATTTTTTCTATGAATTATACTGGAAGCGACGTTTCCTCCCCCAAGGCCCAACGCCTTGGCTTATTGCGGGGAATATGCCTTCCTTTATTTTCTCAGGTAGTTTTCCCTCCTCATCTTTCATCATATTTTTAGGAGTACAATTAGATGATCTCTTACAGTCGTGGCGTAGACAATTTGGAGGAATTTTTACGGTTTGGATCGGTCCGATTCCTCTGGTCATGGTTTGTTTTTTCTCCTCTTTTTTGAAGTCTCTCTTCAGGTTTGTGACTTGGACAATATTAAGAAATATTTTGTCCAAAATGCGGATTTCTTCAGTAATCGATGGAGAAATCATGTGACGGATACATTCATGGGTGAGTCTCCCAATTAACAGACGGATGAGCAATTGGGTTGGCGTCTAAAAAGATCGGGATAATTGACTCTTTTGGGGTCGAATTTTTCCAACACTTCTTTTAATCCAGAAAATTACAGGCGGTGTAAATGGAGTCGTCCAGATTGACGGCGAAAAGTGGCGAGAACAACGTCGATTTTCGCTTCATGTCCTTCGAAATTTCGGGGTCGGACGGGCTCTGATGGAGGATAAAATCATGCACGAGGTTTTTAATTCGTTCATCTCAAATCAAAGGATATTAGGTAGGAGCATTCTGTTCCTATTTGGCCGAGCAAAAAGGCCCCGTTCCAATGCACGATCCAGTTGCAGTTTGTGTTGGAAATATCATCAATAATATGCTCTTTGGATTCCGATATCCCCAGGTGGAGTTGAAAAGATCAGCAAAAAAGTCTCCAGGGCTCATCCGAGATGAAATCTCTTCACGAGCTGCTGGATGCGCAGTCTCATCTGGTTATGCATCCTCTGATGGGACTTTATATCGCAGCTCCATTCACCTCCAATATCCCAGGCATCAATTACAAATGGAAACGTCTTCTCGAATTGAGAGAACGAATGTGGTCTTTTCTCCAAATTCAAGTGGAGGTAGTTGTCGTACTTTTCGATGGAAATAAAGTCGGATTAGGAACATAAAAGACGATTCGACGAGGGCTATCGATGTGAGGATGATTTTACTTTTACCTATTTGATGGAGATGGAGAAGAGAAGGATACAAGGAGAGGACATGGGCTTTTTTGAGTTTGTTTCCTTATATTTTAGAAGAAGATGATATCTTCCAGTGAATGGCAGATGACGATGCTCCTTCTCGATCTATTCTTCGCCGGAATGGTTGGAATATTGTGTAATAAAAACCTTCCATAATTTTTTTAGGAAACTACCGTAACGACTCTCAAATGGGGTTTTCTCCTGATTACCCTCCATCCAGAGGTTTTTTCTTCCTCCTTTTCTTTATGAAAGTACAGATCCAACGAAAAGTCCAAGCAGAATTAGATATTTACTGCCAAGGAGAGCTGGTCACTTTGGCTGATAGACCCAAACTGGCTTACACTCAAGCCACAATAAATGTGAGTGTTGTAGAATACAAAAGAAGGAGAATATTTTTTCAGGAAATTCAAAGAATGGCCAATATTTTGCCGATAAATTTGCCGCGAACGACTTCAGAAGAAGTCGAAATTGACGGTTTTGTCTATCCGAAAGGAACGTTTGTAATTCCACAGATCTCAATCCTCATGCAGGTTTGGAGTTTCCAAAGAATTTTCCAAGTTCTCAGGATGAAAAGCATTTCCCTTCGCCGAAGACATTCAATCCGGAACGATTTCTTTCATCTGAAGGACGTCTTCTTCGAATCGAAGAATTTATTCCTTTCAGCATAGGAAAACGCCAATGCCTGGGAGAATCCCTGGCAAGAGCTGAACTCTTTCTTGTTTTTGCTAATGCCTTAAAAAGTTTTAATTTTTACCCGCCGATTGAACAAAAATTGTCGACGAAACGCCTCTTGGGCCTTACAGTTTCACCGCCAGAATATAAATGCCTGGTGGAAGTGAGAAAATTTGACGCGAATTCCAATGAACTGTAAATAAAAATTCGATTGAAATGTCACTTTGGCCAAACATAAACAACGGAAGGGATGAGTGTGTCTAATTTAGACGGAAACGGTCCAGCGCGTCCTCTAAATAGCCTCGCCGGCTATCGATCACTCTTGCATCCATCTGCTGCTGTTGACTCATGGCTCTCACTTTTTTCGTAGAATTTTCTTTTCTTTGAATTTTTTTCCCATTTTAGCAGCATAATTACGTAAAAATTATTTGATTAAATCCCTTGTTTTAAAATATAGGAACATGCTAATGTATTCGAAACGACTTTTTTTCTGGTTTTTTGCGTTCCTCGGCATCGATTTTTATGGTTAAAAATGTACCGAGTACCTATGAAAAATTATGTCTCATCAGCAAGGGGTGTATTGCAAAATGTTCAAGGTTGAACTCTCTAGCGGTTCCCATCCACTTGTCTCGGCGGCAACAAATACTGACTCATCCTCATTCCTCAAGTAGTCCCTATCGTATTTCGAAGTTCCAGCTCTGTCTCATTGTATTGCAGTCGAACTATATTTTTTTTAGAAGCTAATGTGATAACGATCACTACAGCAATAAAATAGAAGAAATGTCGGCAATGTCATCTGCCGCAGATGAGAAAAGAGGCCCAGATGGATGTAAGTTTTTATTTCTTTTTTCACTTTAGGTTTTGATTTATTTTATCTTTTTTTTGCAATTTTTTATGCTTAAAATAAATAAATTTTAGGTCGATATGATGACGATGCAAATCAGTTATCCATTCAGCTCGTTGTGCGTGGAATACGTGAAAAATCCCTGATGAAGGCCTCAAATACCAGCGTATATCTTAAAAGTGATGACAGGTTTGTTATTTTTAGCTAAAAATTTTGTTTTTTTTTTAATTTCAGAAGTCTTTCTTGTACAATTGAAATAGCAAAAGTTGATAAAAAGAAGAAACCACCTGTGCGAACTGTTGTTGATACACGATTTTTTGAGGTAGGTAATATTTTATTTTTTAATATAAGAAAATGCATATTTATTACATTATTTATTTCAGATCCCGAAATTTCCGTCAGAAATTGCTGATGTCACTTTTAAACTAAAAAAAGATTGTTGTGCTCTGACTGTTAGAAAGAAACAGCCTCAAATTTGGGGCAACGATATCAGTCAATATGGCCTTTAATTTCTAGGGTCTCAAATTGTATTTACTCCCAAAACAATTTAATTTTCTCCCAAACGGCGTGTGATCCTCTGCTCACTTTCAACCTCGCAGCTTTGCTTTTCCAGTATTTACTGTAGCACAATACCGAGTAATAATTGAATCTCTCTTTTACAAAAATATGCATACACTATGATTTCCTAATCGTTCACTTCCTTTTCAATAAAGTTTATTATCTATTGAAGAAAATGGGTAGTTTTTGGCATTTAGGCCATTAAAATATTTCAGCTAATATTTTTAGATTTTTAGAAAGAAAATAATTTAAGAATATGGCCTCTGGTGTAGAAGCAGAATTAGAATTAGATAGACAGTATGACGAATATAAAACTCAATTTGAAGCCTGGAAAGCAGCTAACCAGTTAGTTTTTTTTTCTTTTCTATTTTAGAATTTGCCTTTAGGAGTTCAATTGGCACAAATGCTTATAATGACTATGTTAGGCAATTCTGTGAATGGGAGAAAGACGTAGAAAAGCGAAGAATTAATATAAGAGAAAGAGTTAGCATAATTATTCAACTTATAGTCTAATAAAATGTAGGTGGAACGAGAAAAGGAAGAGGCTCGCCTTCTGAAACAGCAAGAAGAGGAAAGAGCAAGAAAAACACAAGCCCAAAAAGAAGGTATGTTTTTTTTCTCCAAAATATTTACATCGAATCACCTTCCCCTATTGTTTGGTTCTTTTTTCTAAATATTTTTTTCTTTTAGACGAAGATGCCCAGGCCTATTTACGATCACAACAGTCATATTTGGCTCACCATCAGGCTGCAATGGAAGCAGACAGAGCAAAAGCACAAATGCAATCAGTTCATTATCATGTAGCTACGCAAAATTACGGAATTTTAAAAGCTGGTTTGTTATAATTCCTCATGTTATAAATATTTAGATGGGGCATATGGTGCTACTTCGATTGTTGCAACTTCGGTTTCAAGTGCTCCAGTCGCCGCAAATAACCAATTAGCTGCAAATAATACCCAACTTTGGGGAACAAATAAAATTCCTTATGATATTAAGGCAAGAATGGCTAGCGATTAGTTTTAGAAATAGTATTTTCAGGATCCTATGTATATACGATGGGGTGCCAGAGCTGCACCGCCACATATCGAATCTATTCCACATACAGATAAAGTAAGCGTTCTCCACATCAATTTAAAGTTAACTTTTAGGTTCCTAACCCCTATTGGTTAGTCCAGGAAACGATGGCTAAAAGGAAAAAGATAATTGCGCCGATTGCCCAAGCACCACCTCCTCCCCAGCCAATGGCTCCTCAAATGATGGCTCCACCGATGCCACGTCAGCCACGACAATTGCCTTCACTCTTTTCCCTTCCATTCCATATGCCACGAATGAATGGACGACGAATTTAATTTCAAATAAATATCATGCAATTTTGGTTTAGGCGGCGTTCTTCTTTTTCCTCTTGCTGATATCAGAAATCTTCTTCGGAGTTTCGGCCCTCTTTTTTTGGAGATTTCAGGCCAGAGGTTTTTTTTTGACGTTTTCGCAATAGGAGTCTTCTTTATTGCGTCGCCCTTCTTCTCTCCGTCAGTCTTATTATCCGTCTCAGCCTTCTTCTCCTTATCAGAAATGGTGGAATATTTCGCGAGGCTCTTTTTATAAGTGTAATATTTGGCTGCAACAACACGAGCTCGAGGTCGTTCTTCGGATTCAGCTTCCAAGTACTCATCGGAATATTTTCGATTGCCGTTGGAAGGCCTTTGGGAAGTTTGGGAAGAAATCTCGGCTCTTCAGTCTCGATCTTGGCTCGAATCTCTTTGATTTCAAATTCGTCAAAAGGCTTTTGTCCTGAGTAAATCTCAAAGAAGGTCATTCTTTCAATTCTTCGTTCAAGAGAGTTCAGAGAGACTTTACCTAAACTCCAAATATCGCAAGCCTTCGTGTAGACGACTTCAACGACCGAATTTTCAATGATCTCAGGTGCTTGACAATGCATTGGCGTCCTTTCACTTTTCTGAATGCGAAATTGCTCGCATTATCGACTCATCCCAAAGTCGCTGATTTTGATTCTCTTCCTCTTCAAGTCGATCAAGCAATTCTTAGCAACAAGATCACGATGACAAATTCCAATCGCATGGAGATAAAGGAGACCACAAGAAATATCACAGCTGACACAGTTTATTCTCGACGGATCTCATATAAAACTAACCAGAAACTGGTTCTCTCGTTCGTTGATACTTTATCTCCATTATCTTTGATGTATTGGGCCAAATTCAATCCGCCCTTGACGCGCTCCATCACAATAGTCAGCTTATTTTAGCTGGTTGTCATCCCATAGAAGCGAACGACGGTTCCATGATTGAGACCTCTCATCAGTCTTGCTTCTAACAGCATATCCTCCACTTTCATCTTGTTTTCATAACTGATTTTAATGATTTTAATGGCAATCAGACGAGGCTTAGCTTCCAACAGATAGCCCTTATAAACGGAGCCGAAAGCACCTTCGCCGAGTTTTGACTCCGCTTTAATAACTTCTTGTTTGAGTTGCCACGGTGGTCGATTAACCATCCGTTTCAACTTGGATCCCTCGTCATCAATCGACAATCCGAAGCTTATATGCGTTCCGAGAAGATCGCCGTAGCCTGTCGTGGTGTAGCAGCTGCCATTTACAGTGATAGAATCTTTTTTCGTTCCATATTCCACGAAAGAAACGTTTTTGAAGTAAAAAAATACGAAGACTTTCTTTTAATTTGACCACTAATTCCTAGATATTTGTCTTAGCAAAAATTGGCAAAGAAACGAACTAATTCGTTGAAATCTTTCTCGGAGATTCGAATCCCATAGTCGCTGTCCTTTGTGAGAATTTCATCGAGATCTGGATCTGAGCTGTGTCCAAAATAGCATTTTTTTCCTCGTGCCGCCTTCAAAAAAGTCTCTCTGTCCTCCTTTTCTTGGTCGATTGTCGACTTTTTTCCGTCTTCCATAGCCTAAAGGAGCAACGCCTTCATCGCCTTATCGTCTCGACCTTCATCCGCCTCTGGAGCAGTGCGTCCTGACGGTTGATTCGGAGCGATGGCTGGAGATTTTGGAGACTCTTTCTTATTTGCAATTATTGTCATTTTCCTGTTGAGAGTCAACTATCTCACTAATCATTTTCCGGCTGAGACTACAGTAGGACTAATTGTAAGGCATTGGTTTAAAACGAGAGTTAATTAAGATTCCAAAAAATTTTGCAGATCGCCACTTCGTATTCCTTTGACTCAAAAAGGAAGATTTCTGACTCCCTCAATTTCAATCCCTCTGCTGGGCTCCGGATGGTCTCATTTGTTCTCGCAAAGATCTCTTGGAGAGAAGAAAGAAGTTGGGCAATGAGGGTAATATTCTGGAGGTCGGACTCTATCGACAGTTTTTGATCCTCTATCACAAATGGACGAGATCATTGGTCTTACCCCTCTGCTACACAACTGAAACCGAGACCTTGCGTGGGAAAGTGACGCTCAATTACAAAAATCTCTTCCAAGAAGATGTGAGATGTAAATAAAAAATTCAAACAGAAGAAGTTTCTAAGCACATTTTTCAATGAATCTTTTTTTTTTCTGAATTTGTTTGTCGGAAATAAGTTGGAGGATCTTGTTGTTTTGTAGCTACTGTTTCGGGAGAGAGGTCGAAGCTTGTCCGCTCCATTCCCGTGGAGTGTTCTATTGACTCTACTGATTACAAGTGTGCCCACTGATGTTCCTCTCTCCACAATATTTGCGCTCTTGACCCGCCTAATCACTATAATCGTCAAAAGCAGCGGAGAGGACGAGTCTCCGTCGCTTCCAGAAAATTTAGAAGGTGAGTCTCCTTTTTAAAATATTTTACGATGAGTTCTTTCGTTCGGGAAGCCAACGGCTCCGAGATAACGCCTCTTATCAACGGATCCTCTCTGCTGTAAGTAGCCGGGGCGGTAGCTTTCTCCCCTCATTGGGCATCTTATTTGCATGGCCCTCTTCTGCCCTGAGTGAAGTAGTCCTCAATCCGAATACAGTATCTTTATTTGGCAGCGGAGGCGGAGTCCCTTATGCTTGTAAGCCGTCAGATTATCCTTCTGACTGTCCAGCCGACAGACTCCCCACCCCTCCTCTCCCTCCTTTCCTGTTGACCGCGTCATTACTGCCTGTATTCGAGGTAAAGATCCATCTAATACTGTCAGGTAATGATGCTGGCTGAAAGGAATCTCTCCCCCCATCCTATTATCTCCTCAAGAAGAAAAAAGAGTATCAGTGACAAAAAGAGGATTATTTACCGAGCGCTCGTTATACAAGTGTGCTGACCGGAGCCTCTATTTGGTCAAACGACTTAGGGCTACTTGACTGACCTCAGTCAACCCTATTTATCTACGCTTTATGGTTTCCGACGAGAAAAAAACTTTATTCTTTAGCCATAGTACATTCCCGGATAGAAGCCGTAAGGGCCATAGCCGTAGGGATAGCCGTAATATCCAAATCCGAATTGTCTTTTTGTGAGACGAATTCTAAATTAGAAGATTTGGAGGCAGGTGGACGACTAACGTTTGGACGGAAGTTGTTACGACGGAGACAAAGAGAAGAAGAAAGACCAAAAAGGTCAAAAAACTATTCATTTTTTTTGAGAAACACAAGAATGGGAAGAAAAAGAGATTCGCTGAGCGGTCAGAAGGTCCCAATAAGTTTCCGAAATTGCAGGAATTGGAGACAGGTTCCGGTTGTTTTTCTCGTGACAACAGGGAAACAGCTCAAAATATCCACCTTCATTGTGACGTAAGGAGACAGAAAAAGGCTATTTACATGATCGTACATTTTTCTTTTTTTGCTTTGATTTGTCGGGGAGAAGACCATCCCTCCCGGGAAGGAAGCCGGATGTCTTCGATAGGAGAGCGCTTCCTCTCATTGCTATTCTCATCGCAATTTCGGGTTAATTTTTCCAAAAGATAGGCGAATGGATGCATCACATTGAACTCTTCTTTAGCCGAAACTCTGCAATTTTTTTTTCTAATAAAGAAGAGAGAACAACCTGTAAAGACGCAGATGACATCGTCTGAGACGTTCTTCGACTTCTTCTTTTTCGAGAGTCGATTCGTCCAAAAGATCCATTTTATTTTCGATCGCCACGATCGGAAAATATCTACTTTTTCGAATTTCTCGATACAAATCGATAGCATAATCAAAAGACTAAAATATTTTTTTGGAGAAGGAAGAGAGAAAACCCACATCGATGTCATTTGTGGAGAAAATGAGAGCGACAGCATCGACATCTCGAGCCTCTTCTTTGTCCCACTAAAGACGATGATTCGATGAGGTGATCTTACCTTTTCTTTTTCCGACACTCTAATTCGAATGTTTAGTTCTTCAAAATGGAAAATTGTGACTCCGGTCCCCTCGTCGTTGATGATTGTCACTGAATCATTACAAAAACATTGAAGGAGGGCCGTCTTCCCAGTCTGTAAAGAGGATGAGATTTCGGCTTCAAAACTGACTCCTTGAGCGCCGAGAATTCTCAAATGAATATCTTTGTCGAAAGTTTCCAACGTTTTTGGCTCCATGGTGGTTGACCCGTGGTTGAACAAAAAGAAGGGGAGAGCTGAAAATTCCGAGAAAATAAAAGAACTCCAGGAAAAAGAGACGCCCTTACGCCTCCGGCCCTAATGAAGTCGTTAATTTTTACTCCGACGAGCGATCAATTTGGTGTGAGGGTGAGGGATTAGAGAGAGAGAGTGAGGGAGGTGGACTTCCTTATGCGAAGACTGAGAGACTATAGTTTGAAAGAACGGAAACGAGAGGGGGAGTGGTGACCAGTCATTTTTGGTCGTCGTATCCAGGCTACGAGTCTCTTTTGAAACATTTCAGGTGGAGGCTAATTGTCGTCGTATAGCCCAGGCTATTTTGGTCGGGATAAAGGCCCCGAAAACAGACTAGAAACTGGGCGTCACTACATCAAATGAACTTGACGAAGAACGGTTTTACAGCAAATGACAATCTGCGCAATCGCGGACGCTTCAAACATCAACATTTTTGGAAATTTTTTCTGAAAAGGCGGAAGTCACTCTTTTGTGAAGGGGAGATGAACCAGTTGTGGAGGGATAACTGGCCAAATGATCCATGCGAGAGTGCAATTTGCCAGAGAGATTTGGAAGACTGGAATTCGACAAAAACAACAAAAAAAAGCGAAATAAACAAAGGAAATCCCGTCGATATAAGTCGAGAAGACCCTCAAAATGGGAGGAAGAGTAGCGAAAGCAATTCTAATCGACTGATTCAATGTACGATTTGTGATCAGCTGATCATAAAACAAGCACCTTGAGCAAAAACAAAAGATTAGGGAAGTTGTAGAAAAGGAGAGAGACCGGTTGAGATAAAAGGATGAAAAGGAAGTGACAGACACCCTTTAATTTGATACGGCAAGTATGCTTCTCCAACCTTCTTCCCCACCCAAAATAGATGAATTTCCTACTAGCCGATGCATGAAAGGGAGAGCTGCGCGCCGCGGACTCGGAGATTCAACACAGAATTTTTGTAAAATTTATTCGAGCCACCGGATTCAAAGCTTGAATGAGTTGAGGTTTGTGGCGGCATCCAGAGTCGAGTTCCTCTCGCAGATGTAGTGGAACGAGTAGGTGCAAGGGTAGTAATAAGCGTACTTTCCAATTGAGCCAGAGGGATTCCAATGAGCAGCACATTCCGAGGTAGTTGTCCAGCCATTGTTAGCAGCCGAAAGAGGATCTCCCTTGATGAGCCAAGGCCTAAACCAATTTTGATTTGGATCCCAAAAAATCTAACAATTCCTTGTAGCTGATGGACGAGGGCAGATGGAAGTGAGGCTCCTGATTCTCGGATTCTTTCATGAGTCCCAGCCAAGTCCAAGTGTTCATCGGGGCCTTCTCAACAACGTAGGAATATTCCTCCATGCTGTCCAAAACGAAGAGTGTAGCCTTCTTGCTAATGCAGTCCTGCTCGGCATCGCGAAGAGTCTTCTGGACCTGACGCTCGACATAATAGCAAGAGTCCTTGTATCTCATCCATCCATCCTCGCACTTGTCGCTCTGAAATCTCTTCCTTTTCTCTGAACAACAAACTCACAGCAGTGATAGCCAGAGGAGCGACGGTCGTTTGGGCATCATAGGCGGTTGGAGCGCAAGGATCATAGCAAGGAGCCTCAGTAGGCACTTGGTAGACACAGGGAGCCTCAGTAGGCTCTTGGTAGACACAGGGAGCCTCGGTGGTTGTGGTTGTGGTTGTGGTGGTGGTGGTAGGGCAAGGACGAGGAGTAGTCGGAGGATCACGAAGACAAGGCGGCTGAGTAGTCGTTATCATACATGGAGGACGGGTAGTTGGAGGGTCGCGGAGACAGGGAGCTTGGGTAGTGGTCGTAGTGGTTGTGGTGGTGGGACAGGGAGCACGAGTTGTCGTCGTTGTTGTTGTTGGAGGATCACGAAGACAGGGTGGCTGAGTGACGTCTTGGAAGCATGGAGGCTGAGTGACGTCTTGGAAGCATGGAGGCTGAGTCGGAGGAGTCTTCATGCACTTGGAGTAGCATGGAGCTCCCGAGACTGCGGCCACCAGCAGGACCAAAGAGACGAAACGCAGCATCTTCTTCGAATGAGTTCCAAATGAATATCTCGGCTCTTTTATAGGGGATTGGAGGGCGGAGCAAGAAAAGAATGATATGCCCTGGGAGGATGATTACGAGTGACCATAACTCGGGGATACTTTTTACGGCGCAGGTGGCGGACCCTCAGAGAAGATTACCCTAATGCGAGATGACCCACTTGGCACAGAATTCTTCATTCAAAGAAAAGACCAGTAAAGAAAACAATAAAGCACCATTTGAGAATTTTTTCCTAATTTTATTGGTCTTTCTTCTCTGTTCCAGCCACGGCTCCATTCTCTGTAGCTGCTGCAGCTCTTCGTTCTCTCGATGCTTGAAGAGCTCTGAAGAGAATTTTTATAGAAAAGAAGTCGAAATAACCTGGAGAGAGCATCCCAAATTCCTCCCATAAAAACAGCACAAAACAGATTTTCCAATGGAGCAAAAGGATCGTTCACATGAAGGATAACTGCTGAGAGCTTGAAGTAGATGAAGAATCCGACGATACACTAAACATTTTATCAAAATGGATATTGTAGCAACTTTTAAATAAATCGAGTAAACTCTCACCAAATAGACGATGTCGTGGGGAGCAGAAATGTAGAGACTGTTCTTTTCGAGAGCGAAAACAATTGCAGCAACCAGACAGGCCTTTGTGGCGAAAGTCGGTCGAAGGACTTCATTCTGATTCGGAAGCCATACTCCTCTTACCAGCTGAATTGCTCCTTGCCCCTTTCCTTCAAATGAAATACCTGCTCGATGGTTTTAATGATTCCGGACCCGGCTCCTTTGGCTGTTCCGACGATGATTTGTACAAGATAAGAATTCGGATACAACTTGGCCGCGTGAGAGACTCCATGAGTAACCTGGACTCTCTTCTTTTGGTAGGAATTTGGTCTACCTTGTAGGCTCGTTTGACTTCTTTTAAAATGGCAAGGGCACATTTGATTGGAAGAACTTTTGAGAGCTTATAAACGCCGTCGAAGGGAGCGTAAAATACAAGGTACCAGATCAAAGTAGCCTATGGAACATCAAAAGACTTTAAAAGAAAACTTACGAGAAGAATATCGTCGTGTCTCTGAAAGAGAAAATATTTTTAAAAGTATCGAATCGGATACCTTGAAAGGAGCGATGACGGGCTCTCCAAGTAGAAAATTGGCCAAGAAAGCATCGGCAAAGCACATGAGCATGGAGGATAGCCAACAGGAGAGAGGATGTTTCCGAGAGAAGAGTGATGCCGAAGTCGCCAAATCATCTCGAACTTCCACAATCATCTAATCTCTTTTAAATGGAGAAGAGGCAACAACAAACGAGGATGTAATGGGCGATATCGAAGTAGGGATACATCTTCGTCCGATGGAGCCACGCTCCCCAGTAGACGATGATCTCCTGGTCAAGCTGAACCCAATCCGGCAGCATGGCTGGCCTTCAAAAAGTTATCAGATTCTGTTTGATAAGAGAAAGGGCAAAATAACTTTTTCGGACCACATGTCCTCCCTCTCCGGTTGTAAGGAGCTGTGTAATTTCCGCAAAAACAATTGTACTTTTCCTCTTTTATTTACTTTTTCCTTTGGGAATTTCCTTCTACAAAAAGAGAAAAAAGAAGAATTTTTCGAGCATAAATCAACTAATAGAGAGTGTGATTTGCTCGAAATAAGTTTCAATAAAATGAAAGAAACAAGAGCCTCCAAAATATGCTTGAATACTGCGTAATTGTGTCCTTTCCGCCGTAGGAGGAGGAACAACTGTTGGCATCCAGTTGCCAGCATCGATTGCCATCTTTTTCCAAAGATTTTTCTCCTTTGAAAAGCTTTCTTTACAATAAAAGAAACAAGTAAATTACTCCAAAATTAGCCAATGACTCAATGGGAAAAAGACAAGCTGTCAGCAACTCTTATCTGCGCTTTGTGCTTATATTTTAAGGAAAAGCCCTGTCTGAACTTTCAATTGTCTAAGAAATTGTAATGGAGAAATAAACGAATAGGAAACGAGTCTCATAGGAGGCGTGGAGTCGGTTGCGGCGGATCTCGCCAACCCTCCGCAGCATGTGGTGTACACAAGGATCTGGGCTCTCGCAAATCTTTTGAAAATGACCACTTTTAGTTCCTTCTTTGCTCATTGGGCTTCCTTCTTTTTCGGCAATATCCTAGACTTCATCTCTATCTCTTGGGAATTCTTTCGTAGCTGATAGATAAAGTTCGTCTTGAAAGGCGTCGAGCCCAATATATAGAGCAAATAGATTGGCTGCGGAGAGTGTCTTGATCAAACGAATCTGTTTACAATTCATTAAAACAATTCGATATCACAGTATTGGAAAAAAAACTTAAAACTTTTCAATACTTTTTGACTAGAACTTTTTCATGACTAGTAATAAAGCATATTATGACTTGGGATAAACGGCAGTGACAAGATTTGGCTAAAAATACTAGAAAATACTACTTGTTTTTCTTCGTTTCAGGTCGTAACTTAACGTTTTTGGCGTTAATAATCTCTTCTTCTGTTGGCTTTTTTGTAATCAATTCTTCCTTTGTGGTGTTAACGGCACTAAAAACGTTTTGAATAAGGGGATAGCATACCGATTCAATGCGTCCCAAACGCCTCCCATGAGAATAGCGCAACAGACATTTTCTACTGGTGCCAGAGGATCCGTAACTCCCAGCAAAAGAGCCGAAAGTTTGAAATAGACAAAGAAGCCAATAACGCTCTGAACAAAAAATACAATAATAAGTTTTAAAAAAAACATACTAAATAAACAAGATCATGCGGAGCCGTAACATACATACTGTTCCTTTCTAAGGTAAAAACTAGCGAGGCAACCACGCAAGACTTTGTTGTGAAGGTAGGATATAGAAGTTCATGCTGCATAGGCGCCCATGAGCCTCTAATCAACTGAAAAAAATGTGAGAAGTTAATATTATTTTACCTTTTCTACTATTTTTACTACCCCACTTCCTGCTCCTTTGGATACTCCTACTAATAATTGTACTAAGTACGATTCTGGATATATTTTTGCAGCGTAAGAAACGCCATGTGATATCTAGAGAAAAAAAACGTTCAAAATATTTAAACGTAACTTACTTTGTGAGTACGCTGCACTTCTTTCACCACACAAAGGACTAGTTTAATTGGAAACATTTTACAAAGGCGAAAGGCAATATCAAACGGGCAATAAAAAATTATATACCACACAGCTGTCGCCTGAAATTTTAGGGATAACGAAAAATACTTTAGCTTACCAGTAAAATATCTCGATGATTTTTAAATGGCGTTACCACAGGTTCTCCCAGAAGAAAGCAAGAAAGAAAGCTTCCTAAATAAAATACTGTAATAGCTGATATTTAGAACCTGCGAACGAAGTAAGCATGCAAGATAACCAGCATGAAAAGGGGTGCCTTCGAGAAAAAGAAGTCGCTGTTGGTCCAAGATCGTCTTTTACAGAAATACACATCTAAATTCATATTTTTGGCTAAACTTGAAATCTTACTAATATATAATGAGCTATATCAAAATAGGGATACATTTGTAATCTCTGCATTTGTCCACCTATCTAAATGCACTTAATATTTAGAAAGTTAAAAAGTGAATACCTGAATTAAATCTTCTGGACTTACTCCTAAATCTTCTAAAGAAAACATCTCGAAGGCACCTAAGAAAATATGATAATTATAATTTTATATTAAAAAACTATCAGGTATATCAAGGTCAATGCCTGGAACTTTACCACTTTAGTATCGCAAAATAAATATTCATTTCAATGATTAAACGTAAAATATTTTCTTTTCAAACAATCATTCATGTGTGGCCATCTCATCGTCAACATCCTTAGCAATCTTGCTGACATGTTTATACTTTTTGTTATGCTGCTCAATAAATTCTGTAGTGCTGAGGTTCTCAGTATTGCCTTCCATGTACCTGATGGAAAAGGTTTGAAAAAAAAAAACATTGTTTTACTTTTTGGGAACTTGTACGTCAAGAATTGTAGGTAGCATAAAAGGCTTTAGCCAGCCAACAAGAGGACTTTGACCTGCGGTATAATGAACTTCAGAAAAATAGAATAGCAAGCCATCTAGTTCATATCTATACAAATGTAAATAAAAATCGCAACTAACTCGAATTCAGAATTCATCATTTTTTCCATTTGTTGCTTTTCACAAAGAACTGTTGGCAATATTTCAAAAGTAAATCTGCAAGTAAAAATGATTGAACTTTGCAAAATGGCTTACTTGCAATTTTTGGTAGGGACTTTCATCTGTGGACATTCTTCCAAGTGTGATTCTAAAAAGAAGCGACGATTATCGAAAGGGAGATCATAATAAACCTAAATAAAAATACTTTAAAAAAAGTTTGTTTACATTTCCATTCCATGCTAAAATATCAATTACGTAGAATTTTTGATTTGTCAAAATACAATCCAATATCGAATAACTTGCTAAAAAAAGGTTATTAAAAAAGAAATAACATACAAGTTTTCTGAGAAATATGGCTTCGAAAAGAATGTATTATATTTCCACCCTTATTATATGCTGTCATTAAGCCCTAAAAAAGAAAATATTATCTTCGAATGGACTTACCCGATTAGCAACTACTAGAGTTCTTCTGCCAACAGGACAAGGAAGCATCAGCCATTCTTTTGATAATGTTTGTGGAATATCTACAAGCCATTCGTTCAGCATCAGCTCATTGGCATATCTGAATTCAATTAATGCAATTAACAAGAAAATGTCACCTAGGCTTTGTTTTAGACTTTTTAACTGATAAATCCAAGGCCTCATTATGCTCTTCTTCATCATCGCTAGCAAGATTTTCTCCCAGGTTTCGTATATGGTTATAAGCATCTTCTCGACGATTTCGTTGCCTTTCCAATGCCTCTTTTCTTCTCTCAGCTTGTTGTTCTGCGTGTTTGTTAGCATTCTTATATTGGCAAAAACGAGGGTGTGCGCCTAAAATGTCAAGTAAAAGTAATTTAAAAAATTACTTACCCAATGCAGCTGGATCCACCTTGGATTCGGACATCAAATTGCTTAAGTCATCAACGTCAGTCATCTAAAACAACAATTTAGGACTAAACTGAATTACCCAACGATAATATTATTTGAATTGTACAAATAGATCTATTTTACAAATTTAAGAGTTAGCTTCATGAAAAAACAAAAAATCAACAATCTCTATAACAACAGTAACAATTAATAATACTTATCAACAGAGTGAATCATTTTACCACCCATAAGTTGAAATGTTTCTACTATTTCATCTCGGTTTAGTAGTAATTTATTTCGATCACCAGCCATATGGTAAGAAGATCGAGAAATCTGAAACTAAATTAGCCAAGTGGTAAAAACTACTAACCTTGGCTGGTACTTCATTCTCATCTGGATTGAACTTTATACATATTTTATCTCCTCCATACTTGTTATAAAATACTAAAGCAGTCGAAGAGAGATAGTTTCCTGCTAGTTTGAAAAATTCTTCATATGGGTCATAGTCAACGATTGGTAGACCCTGAAAAAATTAGGTAAACGATATAGTAATAGGTACCTTTAGTTCATTTTTATTTTTGCTTGTGAGTGCTCTAGTTACACCTTTTCTATTGAGTGTAAATACAACATCATAGTGATTAAAACTGCTCTGCATTATTGATCCGTAGATATCTACGTTTGTTGGTCTTAATAAGCCGGAATTAATTATTTTTAGGCTATTTGTGGCTAGGCCAACAATACGCTTTAATAACAAAGGTGATGGTGAATCCTTTGTCCATCTGAAACATTTTTAAAGTAATGATTAATGCCTTACTTTGTACCAGTTCGATCCTCATTTGTGATAATAACCATTGCTGGAAGGACTGGTCTTCGTTTAATGAAATCAAGTTCCAGTTCGTCACGCTCTTCAGCTAAAATATACTTTTTTAAAGGAATAAATATATTAATACTTGTCCAACTTGATTCAAAGTCGATAAATAATGGCTGAGAAATCCATTTATGACTTACTAATAGTTTTAAGCATCGGCGAAAGGCAGAAAGAGCCGTTCTGTGATAAAAATTAGCGATTTTATTATTTACTCACTTTGGTTCGATCTCATCTACGTTGCTTAATGCCGCAGCTATAATAATTTCCAGTGCATAGTCAGAAATAACGTCTGACAGCTGGTGTGAACCAAGCCATCTGAAAGTATTTATATGCTTGGAGAAACATTTAAAATCCTACAGCTTCATTATTTGAACTGTTGCGGGAAATATGCTGCACTTTAGTGAAAAAGAATGAAGAGAAGAAGCTAGCTGAAGTTCCGCAATATATCTAAAATATAGTATTAGAAGTTCTTAGAAATTCAAACGTTTTATGAAAGGCAGCAAGTGTTCTTCCTTCTTGTGTTGATTCAATTCTTGAGGAACCCATATTTTTAAGTCGTGTAACTTCATTTTCCAAAACTTTATGCAATTTCTCATTGACAATAGTTAGGCGAAATACCATTTTATCCTAGGAAAGTGAATCAAATGAAATAGATTTTACCTGAACAACGTAGACACTATCCTGGGTAGCAACTGCAATCAATTTAAAATCCTTTTGAAGTTGTTCGGCAATCTGTAAGAAGTAAAATCATATTTAAAATACATACCTGAAGATAAAATGCAGTATTCAACTTTATTATTGCAGTAATATCGTTTCCCCATTTTGTGGAATATGCCATTTTTATAAAGATATTAATTGAAGGCGTAAATTTATTAATTCCATTTGGATTAGGTATATAAGCGTTGCCTTCTAATTTTTCTCCCGGAACTGCTTTTACCTGGTCAATATTTGGCTAAAATGTATTTTGCACTGAAATAGACACTAACAAACCTCTGTTCCACGCAAAAATGGGCTAATTCCATGAATGTTTGTAATGGCCAATGGTAGATTCTTAAGAGATCGTAATATTGTACTTAAGGAGGAAAATGATTGATCTGCAAAAATGCTAAATGATAATAATAGTGCTTACTAAGTTCGCTTTGAAGCTTTTTATCTTGTGATGAATCGAAAAATACACTTTTCCATGCCAACGCTGATTCCGGCAAGTCATAGTATCTAAAAAAAATCTTTAAAATACGAGCGTTTTTCTTACTTTTCTAAAATAAAATTCAGGATTTTTAAAGGAACTGCTAATGTTGGTTCTTCTTCCCAAGCCATACACTCACAAACTCGTCCGTCAACAAATTTACGTAGAGTAGTGCTATTATGCCAAAATGTCCGGAATTCTATAACAATATTTGTAGTTATACTAGACTAACCTTTTGCAGAAGGATCATTAGCAACTGGCCCAACAGTTATTGGATCTGTCCATGTATTGGTGATTTTAAATCCTATTAAAATGCCCATCTCGCCATCACAATTGAGTGCCTCATCGAGACTTAACTTTAAAAAGAAGAAACTAATAAATATTAACATTAAAATACTTACTGCTTCGTTATTTTTTTCTACAATATGATATCCAATACGCTCTACTCGATCTCCTAATGATTGAGAAATCAACTGAACTAACTTATGATGAAGATATCAAACAAACCAAAAACATTTTTGAAAGAAATCCATGTGGTTTATCTTTTTGCTTCTTTATTTCAGAACAATTGATATTAGCAAGTCTTCGGAATTCTCTTGGCGTAACGGACAATCTGTAAGAGAAAATATACTAGAAAAAATTTTTAAAAAAAAACCTGAAATATTCGTCGAAAACATCCAAAAAACTTTGACCATCTAGATTCAGTTGTCTAAAATGTTCTGGGCTCTCAGTCATTTTCCGTCCTCCTGAAATTATAAATTGACGCAAATAACGTGGGAAAACAGAAAAAAAAGAATGCTTATGAATTAAATCAAAAATCTAATTTCGGAATAGCACTGGTCATTTTTGATGTGACGTGCGTCAAAGTGCTCATGCACTCATGCTCGTCAGTGTAAATTGCTACACTTTCAAGCAGGCGGAAGTTAACAAAATGAATACAAATTTGAATTGAATACTTCCTATTTTATTCTCCTTTGTCAGCTAGCTTTTTAAATGAAATTTTAGTGCAGTTCCTATTTGAAAGTATGTGAAAGTAGTAGAAAAAAAACGAGCAAAACGCTCCTAGAAATAAAATTGGACATCTTAAGAAGATCTTGTAATTTTAGCAATTATGCAAACAAAAGAGCCTGGGAGAATGCATTTTCAACACTGACTTCCTTCTTTTTTCAACCCGAACAACTGCCTCTTACACTGAAGGAACATTTTTATCTCAAAAAGAATTGAATTTATGCTTAACAGGAGAGAAAGAGACGACAAATATTGCAAGCGGGAGACAAATATCACATTTCTATAACCGATATCTCAGTACCACAGCTTGAGCAGTGTCAAAAACCCGAAGAGTTGAATTGAAAAAATAAAACAATATAAGAAGAGCGACCGATCAACACGAGTGGGAATCATTATTATGCAGAAGCCGGGCAGTGTCGGAAGATTGCCGTGAAAGGACTGGAGACCTGAAGATTTTTCAGTGAAAAAACTTGGCCCAGCACAGACCGTCGGAGATATTTGCTTCCAGAAGCTGAAGGCGATAAGGAAGCGTTACAGAGAAGGGCAAATAACACCAAAATCGCTCCGACCAAAAACGGCGGTCCAGGCACTAATTGCCAATCGAAGGCTGGTTTTTCTGGCTAAATGTTAATTTTAGATGGAAAAAGGAGGATGACCTACCCATGCTGTTTCATTTCTTCTTGGAGTCAAAATCTTTTCATTTACCGGGACGGGACGGATTCGAACCGGAGGAAAATGAACTCCCATATGGGCGCTTTCATCATCCAAACTTACATCAAAAACTGAGAATATTATTCCAAAAAGAGCCGGTCCAAAACCTAAAATAGTATTTTATTTTAAAAGAGATGAAAAGCACCTTGGCAGAGTCCTCTGATACCCGTGATGACTCCTTGTACGGTGCCTTGCTTGTCTTTGTCCGCCAAAATACTCACAAAGGAGCTGATCGAAGGGTAGGTGATGCTGCTCAAAGCGGCCAACACTCCGGCTGCCCACATCATCCAGTAGCTAAATTTTCTTTTTTTGCTCAGAGCAAGGCTACCTGGAACTAAGGCCATAACAGGCAAGTTGGACTACTTGGAAGAAGAGACCGAGGGTTATGGTATTTTTGGTGCCGAACCAATTGGTCAGAAGGGAGAGAACCCCCGTTTGAGCTATGACAGATAGAATTCCAACGAGACCAATGAAAGCGGCGACAGCTTCCGGCGAGAAACCAATCATCTTGAATCGCAAATTAATTGGAATTTGAAACAGAAAACCAACCAGTTTGAGATAGACGAAAAAACATGAGAATTGACCGGCCTCCGGTAGATATGAGAGGAATACAATTAAAGCCAATTGCATAATCTGGATCGAATTCTTAAAGAATCCCAAAAAAAACTAACCATTTTATCTTCCCAGATAACGCGAAGCGACATGAATGGATCCACAACATGCCAGTTGATCACATCATTACTCACGACTTTATCCACCGGGAGCGACTCAGGCACTACGAAAACAATAAACAAAAGATCCAAAATCGATACGATTGACGCCTGAAGAGTTTATTTTTCAATCGGGTGTCAACGGTATAAACTGACCAACAGGACGACAGCTTCATCGCTATAAACCTCGGAAATATAGGCTCCAATGGCTGGAGAAGTGACCAAAGAGGCAGCAAAGGTGGCCGAGACAAGACCATAAGCTGATGAGCGTCCCTGGAAAAAAGGAAATTAGAATATTTGAAAAAGAAAGAACCTGTTTGTCAGTGATATCGGCCACATAAGCGAGCACAACACTGAACGTCACACTAAACAATCCACTAATGCTGAACAGAGAGAAGTACCACCTGAGGATGTCTCTTCATGAGAAAAGGGAAAGACTCACCAAGGGCTGATTTTAAGACATGGAATAGGCATACAAGTGAAGAGAACAGTCACGATTAGGAAGATTTTCCTACCCCAGACATCGGAAAGAGCGCCGATCAAAGGAGCACTTAAGAAGGAGAAAAGACCCTGGGTTTAAGAGTGAAAATTCTGAAACGAATCGACTAACCTTAATCCCGAGGACAATTCCATTCATTAGAAATTTATTTTCGGGAAAAGTTTCCGCCAAAACCTAGAGGAATATAATGGAGAAGAAGGAGGAAAAAACTTACATTTATGACTGGGACAGTAAGGAGTCCCCAAGCGAAATATTCGAGGAAAATAACGACTAATGCATGACAAACCGAGGCACCCTGGAAAATTTACTTTTTTTTTGAGTCTGATTTCCTTACCGTTTTGGTGTGGTTTTCTTTTTCTCCTTTTGGCCGTCGTTTTCCCAAAATCATCGAAAGAAAAGAGCGGCCACGCCACATTTCCTCCTACGATTTTCTCTTTTAAAAATTACAAATCTTACGTCTTCGATTTCTTCAAGTCCTAATTCGGCTGTTTTCATCGCCTGACTTCAGGCCAAATTCATACTCATAGAATTAAGGAAATGGTCTGAAAAAAAAATTTACGATTTGATGCTGGAATGGGAGGAGACAATGACACGCTGCCGGTAAGAGAGAGAGAGAGATGTGCGGCAGATAAGATTCGGAAGCATGGGTTCAGACCGCCGACTAAAAAATATTTTTTGAAGTCTAATAAAATTCGTCGGAAACGATTAGAGTCGTCGTTCTGGAGCGACTAGTTCTCCTTCGGGAAACTGGCTTCAAGAAAACTTGAAGTGTGACCATTATAAGCGAACGGCCCTCGCCCATCGACAGCTCGAATCGCCAGTTGTTTAGAGTCATTTTCGTTGGACAAAACTTCACTATTTTCTTATTTATTTCCCCACTTTTCTCGAATTATGATGGGAAATGGAATAAAGAATAAGAGAAAAATGAATGAGAGATCCATTTGGACCAAACAAAAATCAATATGTCTCGATTTTTCCCTTTAGCTGAAAGTTACCTACTCTTATTCAATTTTGTTAAAGAGAAGTCTTATTAGCTTTAAAGAGTTAAAGACTTTCCAAATGTGGGTACAATAGCTGGATTAATTCTCTTGAATAGGCCGAAAACAGTGGAGTGACTGGTCAGTCAGTCCGCTTTATTTGTCTTTCCTCGTTCAAAACAACTCGCTTATTATTCAACCTCCTCCAGATGTCGAAAGAACTCGACAATTCCCTCATCTTCAACCTGCACAAACAGTTGAATCGATTGGTGGAACAGTTGACTGATCTTGAAGCCGAAAGGTTAGTTCGATGTCTCATCGAAGCCTTTTTCTATTAGAGAAACATTGGAGGAGGATGAATATAAAGAAATGAGAGAAGATACCGTAGCTCAATTGGAAGAACTGAATCAATCGTTGAATAAGCTCCAAGAAGGGAACATTACACTTGTCGATGAGTTGAGCGCAGCCAGATTTGTGAGTCATTTTGAAACAGTGGAAATCGAGTGGTTGCAGGCTATTCGAGCAGCCATTTCGGCGGCCTTCACGCCAGAAGTCGTCGCACTCTTTGTCAAAAAACAGCCCGTAGCTTTGAGACAAAGACTGATTGCGGTGAGAGGGGTTTACTTTTGAAAAGAAGGTTTCAGTTGGAAACTGATTTGCGACTTGGAAAAGTACAAAAGAAAAAATTTGAGACCAAGAAAAGGGAACTTCTCATGGCCCTTCAGAAATTACACGACCCTTTGTCAGGAGCAGAAATTCAGTTCCTGGCTGACACGGAAGAATATTCCGATTTGAATTTTGAACTCACTGAAGCATCTACCAACAAAACATGCACAAAATATTTATTGGATAAATCTTAATATTATAATTAGTGTCTGACACTGCAATTTGTACATAATATAAGTGTTCTCTGCCTTAGTTGGGACTATAGCTGAATGGATCGAAATCAACCCCTAAACGACATGGTTCCATAGCCATTCTTTCTTCGCTGCTGATTCGAACAAAGTTTATAACCGGTTGAGATCTGAACTTCTTTATTTCAACATTTGAATTAAATTACCTGTCAATATCCATGGCACTAAACAATTCCGCAATTCTTGATTCTCTTCTATTGCCTTGATCCAACTGACGATCACTACCTCGACTGGGCAATAGTTGAGTAGTACGGGAATTTCTTTCTTGATTGTCTGATAAATTCCGAGAGGATGAAGGGTTTCCTCTGGCAGCTCGATCGTAAAAATTCGAGTTAGAATTTGTTTGGAAGTTCCAAGAGGAAGGATTCCTCGTATTCCCTCCGAATTTCGAATTCGTTCCTTTTGACATGGTCTGACGAGGAGGCGAAGAAGACTTTCTTCTATCCTCATCGTTTTCTTGTATTTTTGTTGTGAAATTTATACGAGAACGAGAGGTAGAAGTCACATCATCTTGATAGTCGAAACGATTCTGATGGGACTGCTTTGAAGTTGTTGCTTGTCGCTGCTGATAGCTACTATTGGTCACGGTTTTTCTTAACTTTAAGGTAGGCGGCGGCGGATCTTCTACGGTTTTTAAATTCGATTCATAATTGAAACCCCTGTTAATTGGTGCATTATTTTCGAAATGTAGCCTATTACTTCCATTAGAACTATCGCTCATATCTAAATATCGGTTGATCAAATGTACGAAAAAATACCACTATCCCTAGTAAGGCTTTCAGGATATGCGATACAGCGTCTGCTCTTATCATTTTTGGCTGATGCGGGTCTGCTGGCCTCCAAAGGGAACTTTTGTTTGTCTGATGGAACAGGAACAAAATTTGTCAGACGGTTTTTGTGTTTTTTCGGATCATAAATTATTAAGATGTCGCTAAATTTGTCTTTTGTATATGAGAAAAAAAAGATCTTACTTGGAATTCTTTGGGAAAGTCCCACTTCCTTTGAAAATTTTACAGAACTCATGAATCTCCGGGCTGTAAATAGTGCTGAACTTGAAAATATCATATTTATGAAGGAATTGCAGTAGCTTATAGCTTAAATAATCTAAATGAGGTCAGGAACTCCTCTCTTACATGTTTGTCATGGCCATAGATTGTTGGCAGTATAGCTTATCGCCTGCAAGCTTTAGTTGGTCGTGATGTTCACAGACAACACCCTTTTGAAATGGGTAATAGTCTACCTAAAGAGAGCGCTTATGAATTTGGGGAAAGCAATCACCTTAAAATGGTCAAGAACTTCTTTATCTTGAATTTTGACTTCATAGGTTCCAGCCAATGCCATAGTAAAATCTTCAATTGGAAAAATCCTATTATCTACATTCGCTGGAAAGAGATAGTTTTTTCACGCAGGAAACTGGAACCTACTTGTCACAAAATGCCATTCCCCCATGTCTGCAGCATAGGCTAAACTTGTCAAAACGGCTTTCTAAAAAACGTCTCCAATTTATTTCTAATACGGTGCTCACCACTTGGTTTAAACAATCCTTTTCGCATAAAAGTTGACTTCTAAGGGTGGGTCGTATTTCAGGCCAAGCTTCTTTGAATTCAAACCAAGCTTTAATGGCATCTTCTTTTGTTCCGGTGAATTGTGGCGTTGGAAGGAATGTTTCATTCGCTATTATTCAGCTTTTATAATCTCATCCTCAAATAACTTACAAATGTCCGTTACACATTTTCTCTGTTCTTCAGGGGTCATAGCAACTTTGGTATTTTGGAAGATGACGGCCGGATCTAAGTCCAGATGAATTGTTTTCTTCATTTTGATTCCTAAAATCAGTTTTTGTTTTTTTATTTCCACAAACTTGCCTTCTCTCAAGGTGAATGTAATCAGAGAAATTTCTAAAGGATGACAGAACAGCTTCGCCTTATATGGATCCAAATATTGGAAGCCAACATTGACCGAGACGAAAGTTAAGAGTTCATCGTAGAGAGAATCTAATAAAGATTGAAAATAAGAGGTCAATCAGTTTACCAAAAGTTGTCTCCATAACGAAGAATTTAGTTCTATTCATAACTTCAAATTTTTTCCTTAGATTTGAGCGATGAGCCAATAAATCACTCTCAAACAAAGTCTAAACTCTTTTCTGAATTAAACAGTAAGACACTCACATTTGGATCAGAAACTCCTGGAAGACTAGGGACCAACTTTGGCTCTAGTTCTTTTTCTAATTCTTTTATGGTAGCTTTATGAGCTTCCTAAAAATTTCTTTCGTTCATTATTCCTTGTGTCTCTTGGGTACTATTTCCCCAGTGAGCTTTATTCTCAAGTTATTCTTTCTTACCTTCGTTTCGGCTTCCAAAACGAGATTTTTGTAGCGTTCGTAGATTCGTTTATTCTCTTTGTTCATCCTTCTACGTTCGATATTTTCTTTACTATTGTATTCACCTAAAGACATTTTAAAGACTTTAACAAAACGTACTCTTCTCGATATCCTTGTATTTATCTTTAGTTTTCTTGTCAAGATTCTACAATATTAAAGTTCCATTGATTTTTACTTTCCAAACCTTCCAATATCGATCTACAATCTGCATATCAACATGGCTACGAGTACTGAAAGGGTATTCGTGCTCTCTAAAGAATCTGGCTTTTCCCTCGCTTCTTAGCCAAATCATGAAGGCAGAGTCTTTTCCGCTGCATTTAGAAATTGGTCCCCGATAGCTGTAATTTCTTATATTTTAATTTCAACTTGACTTACACATCGTGATCCATAGGTGAATAACGCCCTTGTTGAGACGTCCTCCTCCAATAATTGCCTATAATTGTACATTTCAAAAATTTGTCTAAAAAAAGTTTAAAAAACGAAACAGATTCAACACATAGAGAGTATCGGTTTTTCAAACATCATGTGGCATTTTGCGTACTTTATTTACGTATATACCTGCCATAGTGCGTGAAAATCCTAATCCACAGGATGAAGCAGTCTAGGGGTTTTTAAGCTGAAAAATTGAATGGAATAGATCTCAGGTCGTGCAACTTTTTGGATCATCGCAAACGGCCAAAAAAATGGGGGTAGGCCTTGTTATTATTTTACGGGGATATAGAATGAAAAAAGTAGAGTAATAATAGAAGCCAAAAGAAGTTCGTTTTTATGCAAAAGTGTCAAGTTATAAGCTGCACGCCAGGAAAGTAGCACAGCACACTGGCAGCTTTTGCATACAATCGATGAAAGGCGAGACCATTTCGCAATCGATGACAGATCCTCTTCTGACAAGCGAATGTTCTGAGCTTACTATGCGATCATGGGAATCGGCATTTACCATTCGATAGAACTTGAAAGAGGACGACTCGCAAACTTTTTTATGCCTCCGAAATGTCCCACGTGGTTTAGAAAATTCAGAACACTAAAAGACTAATTTGATATTTCTAGTCCAAAAATAAAGTCTGATTGTCTTCATTGAATAGCTCGTTCCCAACAAAAAGTTGTAGTCCTGAAAACGAAAATCTCGAAACCGGAATGGTCTGTTTGGTTATTCGTCTTGACAGATACTGTATTTCCCATAAGTCTCGATCTCCTACCTTTTAGAGCCTTCGGGAACCAGGAACTACAAGACTCGAAGGGGGGCGTGTCTAAAGTTTTCCTTTGGAGTCCCTCGTTTCTAATCTCTTCGGTGAAATATTCCCAAAGATCGTTGTCTGTCTGCCATTGAAAAACCGGGTTTTTTTGCGTTGTTTTGAGATAAAATTCACTCTGTCTGAAGCCGAATCGATAAGAACGATCCGGATTCGAACGCGCACAGGTACTCCCAACCCGCTCTCTTAGGCAGCTGACACTTTTGCTTTTCTGTCGTCCCTTTTGGTTCTCTTTTGAGATCAGTGCCCATGGCGCCAGACCAATGAAGCGCTTCGAATCGCCCGACTGTGCCTTTTGTAAAGTTGTCGAGTCGAGTCGGCACCACTCTTGCCCATTTCCAGTGCTTCCCACACACGACTATTTCCAGATGCAATGGTTATTAGGCCTATTAGCTTTAACTCTCGGAGTCTACTCTCAGCTGGATTGCGACATCTTGGACCCGGAATGTAGAGCCAGATATAGGCAGGTAGAGTGAGTAGAGTTCCCCCTCAATTCCACTTCAGAAGTGGCGTTCATCGTAATGATGTCCGCCGAAAGATTAATTCTCGTTGTAATTATCAGGACATTTGGCTAATTCCAGGACGTGCTGATGCCAGCTGTAGTAAGTCTTTGGGATCAAAATCAGTAGACTCTCTCTCTCTCTCTCTCTCTTTAAATTTTATGAGACAACGACACACAGCTTGTGACGTAACAATCAGGTTCTTGCAGCGCGACCTGGGGCCAAGAAGATACTGGAAATCAACCCTGGACAGGTCCATATCAAGCCGGAAGTGGTCCGCTTCCCTGGATGTTTCACTCTTGAAATTAAAAATGTCAAGGTTTTTGGCGCTTCCACAGAAAAAGAGTTAGTGTTCTAGGTGAAGGACGACTCGGACGCCATCGACAACTCGTTCTTCGCCAAAGCGGAGTACCAATGGTGGAATGTGAAGGACTTCTCCAATCTCAAATGTCAAAACGCCACGAACAATGGTTGCGGTGGTTATGGGAATAACTGGTAAAAAATCAGTCAGACGAAATAATTGGAACAATTTCCAGCTACTATTGCGATGTTTGTCAATCGCTGACGGAAATTGACCGATCCCATGAGGCATCGGATTCGATTGCCTCCCAATTGAAAGGAATCAATTGTCCCAAACGGCCTGGCTTCTATACCTTTAGAAAGGTAAAATGAAGAAGATACGGAAGAAAGACAAAACTTCAGGAATTTTGCTTCAACGATTGGTCTGCATTTGATACTGATGGAGACTGCGAAATGGACTTCTTCCAAGGTGATCGAGGAGACTACAAAGGCGCTTTAGCTTCTCTCCAACAAGTTGGATATGTAGGATTTCCTCTCATCTAGAAAACCCATGCGGTTTTTAGGGATCTGTAATAGCCAAAATCAGACTAGCATTCAATGCGACTGGCTCAATCGCTAGAAAGCGTCAGCTGAAGGAGTTGCAGATCGAAGAGTCGGTTTCTCAGTGAGTGAGATCTAAAAAATCGAAACTGAAAAAATAAACAGAGAATTGGAAGAAAGACGCCGAACATGGGATGTCAATAACGGACAGTTTGACAAATTCAGTCAGTGGTACATAGAATATCGAAAGAATATCTGGCATAAGTGAGTTTTTTTTTCTGAATTTATTTATACGAGTATCAAATACAAACCAATAAATGCTATTATAGAGACGATTACCTGCCATGGCTGCTATATGAGAATGAGATTTCTTGTCTGAAGTTGACATTCGACGTTTGCGAAAAACCACCAAGAAGAATCAATTTCGGAGGCAGACAGCGATACACTTGTGAAAATTAAGGACTTTTCGATGGGATATGACGATCTCACTGCATAATAGGCACTCTCTCCGCACCCTGTAATTTGTTTACAACGTTTGTTATAAAAGGATTTACCTCTCTTGCTACTCTATTAAAATGTTCTTTAGCTACGCTTTTCCTCCTCAAAATTGCTTCTCTTCTTATTTCTTGACTGCGACGGCACTAGATTTCCACCCATCAATTAAGAAAATGAACTAACTCTTCTTAGATGTTGCAATGCTTCCGTTCCTCTGTTTGATGCAGTAGTAAATGAAATGTTTTGCTGTTTTTGTGGAGTTTTAATGTGATTAGGCCGTTGAATTGACGCCCTCGGTCGATTTCCAATTCTTGGAGAGCAACGGTACGCACGAGGTGATATCTGTTGGGCTAATCGGCTGTTGACTTCTCGAAGAACTTCAGTTCTACAATAGGTTTTAAATTAAATAAAACAACAAGCCTTATAGATTCAACTATGCTGGCTGACCTTCTTTTTATAATAACTTTGACTTTCCGAGTATAGGCATCTGATTGAACACGAACCTAAATACTCTTTAGTTTGTCTATAAAAATCGCTAAAAAAAAACAACCGAATAGCCACAAACCTGTTGCTTCCTCGCAATTATCCGACGCTTCCTCTCTTCTTGTACTAGTTTTTCTTTTTCAGTAATTGTTAGTCGCACGACCATTCAGTCTAAAAATTGCAGTTTTAACCATACGAATTTTAAGCAAAGAAAGATACAAAGAGAAATAAGAATTCAATATTGAAATTTTAAGCTTGCCTCCGTTCAATTAGAGCGCATTTACCGTGCTGCTAAGAGATACTAGAAAAATAAGAAAGTTAAAAACAAGGAAAAATGTATAATAATGCTGAAAATTTTTAGTTAGCAAAGGAGAGTGTTGGAATCAAGGAATCACTAGAATCCGATTTTTATTATTTGTTTTAAAGTCATTCTTTTTTCCCCTTGTTTTGCTTCGAAGCTTGCTTGATCCTGGTGATCTCGGTTGTGATTCGGTTCTCGACCTCCCCATTTTTACGGATCTGTTTAGCTTCTTCCGATCCGGCTTGGACAAAGAAGCCTTCCGATAAGAATTTACTGATTTTATTTCCCAATTCCTGCAATAAAATGCTTCTAAAATTTGAGAAAAAGCTAAACCTTCCAAGAATTTGAGTCCGCGTCGATTCGTTTATTCATAGCCCAAAGATAGATTTGAACTCTTTCCTCTAAAATCATAATATTTTCCAGCCATTCATCGTTGATTTTATCTTCGGTTGTCAAAAGATATTCAATGGCTGGCAGTGTAGTATCCAGGACGATAGGACCGTCTTCTTTTTTATCTTCTTGAGAGCCATTGTCAGAGGTGAATGGGCTTCCGGATGGCTCGACTTCTTGGCCATACAGACCAGATTGGCTAACTCGACTTGAGGCCGATGGCTTCTTCTTGCAGTAGATCAAGCTGACCAGCAATGCAATGACAATGATGAGATAAGCAAAAACCATTCGTAGTTGAGTTGAGCTACAATGAACTGGATTAGTTCCTTTTAGCTTTGATTAGGATATGGCAAATTGTTAGAGATTAGCATAGAGGGAACATGAAAGAAGTTCTTTATTATATTTTTTGGTTTAATAGCCAGGTGGAGTACGAGGAACTGGGCAGTGGTCACAAGTTCCAACTTCACCGGCAACTCCTCTTTGTCCCTCAGGTCCTTGAGGTCCAGGAGCTCCGGGAGGTCCAGGTCTTCCAGCATCTCCTTGAGGTCCAGGCCCTCCTTCAGTGGAAGCTCCATCCTAAATTTATTTTACTTGGTTGTTCGCAGGTTTTGACTAACCAATCCAGCCTCTCCACGAGGTCCAGGAGGTCCACGAGGTCCAGGTCGACCAACAGGGCCGGCAGGTCCGTTGACTTGATTGATACGGCCAGGAGCTCCACGAGGTCCGCTAACTCCAGGTCGACCAGGCATTCCCATCATACCGGGAGGTCCTTGCATACCGCCAGATCCAGGCTTGCCATCATTTCCATTTTCTCCAGCTGGTCCTTTAGGTCCTTGAGGTCCCTTAGCTCCACCCATTCCTTGAGGTCCAGGTGATCCAGGAGGACAGATCATACAAGGCTCATTGGCAATAGCAGAGTCGAGGATGTTTCCATCCTTTCCGTTGTCTCCATCATCTCCGCTGTTTCCATCTTCTCCATCAGCTCCATCGTCTCCAGGAGGTCCAGGAGGTCCAGCTGGTCCTTGCTGGCAGCCACAGCACGACTGAATGGCGTCGTTATTTGTGACAGGAGCCTGAGCACCGTATCCTAAAAATGTTCCCTTAGAAGGAAAGGAAAAGAGCCAAACCTCCATAAGATGGAGGGGTAGGGGAGCTACCGTACTCTCTCTTCGCGCGATTAAAGGCAGGTCCATCAATGTGGTGGATTTCAGCCCACATGTCACGAGCTCTGGTCTAAAACTCATTTGGTCTCAGTTGGGATCAAGAAATACCTTGCAGAAATCAGTCTCGATGATAAGTTGAGACTGAAAGTTGGCAACATAACTGTATAGCATGGGCAGAGTCACAACAGCGGCGATAACGGCAATTGTGGAGACAACTACTGAGAAAAATGCCACACGGCGTAATTCCCGATGCTCGGAGGTCTCCATACCTGAAAAACGAGGAAAATGAAACGGAACAATGGGATGGGCGGGAGGATGCGCGCGAGATGGACCGAAATGCCGCGGGGAACTGCGTAGGGTTGGCTCTTTATACGCGGAGAGTGACCCGCCTCGATTTCAGTCGGGAAGCCGACGAAAAACTGCCAAGCAACCGGCACAGCCAGTCCTTTCCCGGATCGAGGTCAGCTGGGCGCAAGTGCACATCTCAGAGAGGAAGAGAATCGAGGGACCGAGGAAATTAAAACTTTGAATAGAAGCTGTCGTAGAAGATGGCTGAAAACTAGGATCCCACGGGCTATTTGAAGTTTTACGGTAATTTTGAATTTGAGAAAATATTTCCGTCGTTTTTCCTACAGAATTCCTATTTTGTCAGTATATTTTGCCAGAAAGTTCTATCAGTCAACATCAAAGCAGGCGTGATGTCATTCAAACTCAATGACAGCGAGTCGTATCTGTCTGCCCATCAGGCGAAACAACAGTTCTCTGCGATCCCCCTTTCTCGTTAGCATAATCGTCTCCGTCTCTTCTCAAAAACCATTTGATTTTGTGGACTGAAACATGACCGTTACCTATTCTCTTGACGTCTCATCTTCGTCGTTTTTCTGTCTCTATCGCCTGCTTTTCCGTTGGAAGGTTGATTCTATTTCTTCTTGCTTCCATCTCCATTTTAGGGCTCGATCTGGAAGTCGGTTTGGTCTGAGCTCTGTGTCTGGCTATTTATCTATTCCATCCTCAGTGCGACATACCGTTTGGTTCTAACAAAATCCCAAAGAGAGTCAGTCCAGGTCCAAATTCAAGAGAGTTTTCAGATTGTTCGAGGACATCAGCATCTTTTGCGATACTTACAGTGGCTTCATTCCAATCACCTTTATGCTGGGTAGAGCTGCTATCTTCGCTACAATATAAAGTTTAGGTTTCTATGTATCTGCCGTCTTCACAAGGTGGAATCAAATCTTCGAGAATATTGGATGGATTGACACGTTCGGTTTTATTTTTTTTAATGAGGATAGCCTCATCTACATAATCTCAATGGAAACATCAAGAAACGATTCTTAAAAAAAGAAAAACATTTTAACTCTTTATGTCATTTATTTCCATCATTATACCATCATCCGAGAACAAAAAAAAGAATTCAAAACATAATTTTTTTAGACCAGGACTGATGATTTCTGCTCATGTTGAAGGCCGTACGGAACAGGCTCGGAAAATTCGTCGAAATGCTCTGCGCTATATGGTTCTGACCCAAGCCCTTGTTTTTAGGGATGTCTCTTTGCCGGTCAGAAAACGCTTTCCAACATTAAATCATCTCGTGACAGCTGGTATTTTTTGGTCAAAAAAAAGAGACCGATTTTTGTACAGGAATGATGACAAAGAAGGAAATGGAACACTTCGAAGGAGTTGCTTCTTCCTATCCAAAATATTGGTCTATATTGATCTAAATTTCCGATCATCCCTAAATTTAGGCAGCCAATGCAGTGGCTCTTCACTGAACTTCGACTTGCCCGCCAACTGGGTCTAATCGCTTCTGATATCATCTACACCGACCTCTTGGAAAAGGTTTTAACCTTGAGTCAAAAATAGAACCAAAATAGATTCGAATCTTTCGTGGAAATGTCTTGAGTTTGACACTTTTCGACTGGGTTCCCGTACCTTTGCTCTATACGCAGGTCGTTCATTTGGCCGTCCGTTCCTATTTTATGATTGCTTTATTGGGCAGACAGTTCCTTCAGCCAACCAGAAATCTTTCCGACGTCGGATTTAAGAGGACGGTTTGTCTCGATTAGAAAAAAAACAAGAAAACATGCAATTTAGATCGACATCTACATTCCTATAATGTCCATTTTACAGGTATTTTTGCCTCATCAAAACCAGTTTAAAAGTATATTTTTAGATTATTTTCTTTGTTGGATGGATGAAGGAAAGTGTTTCTTTCGATTATCGTAACTCACAGACAACTTATTTGTTCAAAGTTAATACGCTCAATTTAGGTTGCTGAAGTGATGCTAAACCCTTTGGGCAGTGATGATGAGTAGGTGAACTTACAGTAGTTTAATAAGAAATTCAGCGACTTCGAGACAAATTGGATATTAGACAGGTACAGTAGATACAATAGCCTAAGGTTTTGGATAGAAATCTGCAAGTTGGAATGTCAATGGTTGACACTGAATATGACAAATATCCGCCAATCGAGAAGGATGCCTTTTGGGAGGATGCTTTGGCTGAGCCGCTTTATACTCCCGAAGCAGCTTTGAGACCTTTTAATCCGCAAGTTGGAAGTTGTGCCAATATACCGTAAGATTTGTTCATTTGAACTTGTTATAAGAGAAGATTTCAGAGCAAGTTTGGACGATGCCGTTATGATTCGGTGCAGACGGACAAGTTTGATACAAAAACATTTAGACATTGGTGCTTTGGACTTGAAGATGTGGAGTAATTTGAAATTCAGATGATGCTGAGGTGGTTCCCGTGTCTGGTTTGGAATGGAAGAGAGGGAGCCACGCCAGCGGTGAGTCGATGGCATTTTCTCACTCTTTCCTCAGCCAGTCTCGCAAACTGAGCGAAATTGTTCGAAGGATGCGTAGCGGTCGACGCAGTAAGTCGAGGGAAACAATATCTGGACATAACAAAACTTTTTCAGATACAACTGCATCTACGAGTATGTATGAGCGACGGCCGCCTGCTTCTGCCAGAGAAGTCTTTAGAACTGACCTGCGAACTGCAGAAGAGGCTCCGCCTAGTCCTGACGAGGACTCTATTGACCGTTTTGGGGAGTCCTTTCACAATAAGAGTATGCCCAATATGAAATCCAATGGGACAGTTCATCATGTCGAAAAGGATGAGGAATCTGATCACGATGAGGTCAAATTTAGTACTGGAGACCTACCTGTGATCGAAGAAGAGGCCGGCAAAAGAAGTTCCACTGATTCAGGTTCTTATTCTGCTTCTCTAAAAAAAACTCCTTCCAGAGCCAACTTTCATGAAACCGTTGGGAAGACGAAGACGATCTTCGAGCGAAAGCAGTGCCAAACGGAAAAGAGCATTCAGTGATTGAGACAGAGAGGCCTTTTCTCCTCCTTCTTCTTCAGGGATTTTGAGAAAATTGTGATCTCATTTTATCTAAGAAATAAACGCTTGGAATGTCGGCGGACTGATAAAAAGAACTCGGGCAACAAAATGCTAACCTGCCTGGAGCGGCTGCAAATGGTCGGCCAAGCGAAAGTCCGACTTTTTCAACTCCCAGTTAAACATAAAGGAGTTCCCTCCAAAGCGAAGGATAGTTGAAGACAGACGCGATTAGAGAAGCAAGAAGAAGCCTCAAAAATGACATCTTCCTGTTTCTTTGGTTTGCGCCCTGTGCCCATAAATCCTTTGTGCCTCCATCTTCCCGTTGAGGCCGAAAGAAAGATCTGAGGTTTTTCTTTGAATGTCCCTGGATCAGATAAGACGTCGTCAGTGGCACATTGGATCGACTTGCGCAATAGGAACGCAAAAAGTTGCCTGGTCGTCGCAATAATTCTCGTTTGGACGTTCGGCCCTTTGAAGCCGCTATTATGGAAAGGGAGAAAGTTTCCTTATTACTGATCCAATCAGGAATTGAGCAGAGACTAGGCTGATTTCCCGCAAATTCTGAACTCCTAGTTTCAAAGCTCTTACTGTTACAGTAACAAGACTGAATAAATTTTCTGACTTTCCTATTGGATTTGAGCATCAATAAGATACAAATTCTTCTCGCCTTACAGTCCATTTAGGGAACTCTGGTAAAATTATGTTTCAGATTGGCAAGAGCAACAGTAGAAATGCCTTCTTCATACGAAGCCAAAAGATTGAAATCTGAAACGAGAGAAGTATCCAAAGCAATTAACGATCTAGAAGTGATCTGAATCGCGGTTCCAGAAATGCCATTGGCTTCCAATTGGAAATCTCTTTTGTTTTCACGACGGACAACCCGATCGCGCGCTACTTTTTGCATTTTTCCAAATCGCGATGTCGGTGGATCGAAAAAGAAGTTGGTGGTCAGTACCGTACACCGGAAATCCTACCGGAATAGCATCCGTCTTCTGGCCATGTTGAGGAATGGGAAACGGCTCTAAACGGACCTAAGGTCCCTCCTGACTCTAATGGATTTTTTCGGCCGACGGAGCGCAATGGGATGACCGTTGAAAGGCGTGGACAGGCGTTGTTTGGCACGTGGGGATCGAGTCCCTTTTTTGGGTTGCCGAGCGGCCCGTAATGGACTAACAAGCTATATAAGCAGCGGCTTGGGCTGCCTGAGGAGAAACTGGTACGACTCTCTCTCATCTGCCTTGGCTAGACATCCCGCTGACCCGGAAAATCTTTGTTACTATCGCTTACTTCGCTTATCCATTTCTCAGCAAGGAAATTCGTTTTAGGATGCGATTGGTGCTCCTCTCTCTCCTCACACTTGTCCCTTTGTCCTCAGCCAATCGGGTGAGTTCTTCTTCTTTTTCCTTTTATCTAATTATTTCAAGACTGCCTGTTTTGCTTATGTGGATTGCTATGAAAGGGCTCAAGTTCAATTGAAAGACTGTGTTGGAGGAACCGCCGTAGGTCTGACGGTCGAATCGAAGGACCAGAGTTGGACAGCTGCCGATTTGGTCAAAGACAATGGCCTCCTCTTCAATCGCTGTCAAGACCGACTGACAAGAGAAATTGTCGATTTCGATACTCTGCAGCTGTTGGTTCAAGAGGATGCACGAGAATGCTTTGAGAGACTCCCTTCCAGCGGAAAGAGAATCACCTTTGTAAGCTTATTTTGTCTTCAAAAAGACTCTTTTTTTAAAGAACCCAGCCGCTTGTAATTATTCCCCAATTACGCTTCGAGATTCTTACGGAAAAGAAGCCAGTCAATGTGTCACCGAATACTACGAAGATCGTCAAAGATGCGAGCAATTGTTGGACTGCTGTCCCGATCATCTCCGCTGCGGGGAGAGAATGAACGCCGTCTCTGTGAGTCTTTTTTTATAAAAGAGAAATGCCAAAACTTTTTTAGGTAGCTTACATGCATGCCAAGGCCAAGGGACTCCAGATCGTATCCAATATGCTTAAATGCATAATCTCGGCTGATCCCACCATCTCCGGAACTGTTTCTCTCATTCAAAACTCAAGGAGCATCGTCAGAAATCCTGGACTTCCATTCCTCAGACCTGATATCGCTACCGAAGAGAGGATCACCCGTCGTTTGAGCCTTACTTCCACTGCCACCATTGAACAACGTAGACAGAAATTCAACCGTCGTTACAATCAGGTATTTCTCTAGTTTTGTATTGGAAGAATCATTCAGGTTCGAACCCTTCTATCCCAGAGAATCCACAGTTTGGCGGCGGAAACTTCACGAACAATTACCCAAACTCCTACAACTCAAATCCCAAGTGACCGAAGAATTTCAATCATTCGCAATCTCTTGAGGTTCCCTTTCAAAGAGTAGTATAAAAACAAAAAATATTTAGAAATGCCGATGACCAAGAGCTGGCCAACTATGTGTCTCTGATTGCTGATGGAAACTTCGAGAGATTGAGTGCTTTGGAAAGGGAGAAAATGAACAAAATGGAGAATGAAGCTCAAGTAGATCAGGCCATGGAAAAGATGGGAAAGATCCGCGACGCTATCAAACACGCTCTAGCCACCAAAGAGCAAAAAACGCTGAACTTTTTGGAGACTTCGGCTAGCACATCCGATCGTTTGGCTCTCGTTTCCCAGAAGAGTAGAGGAGAGGAGAACGAATGGAATAGCGACGTTCCTCTCAGTGGATTTATTTCTCAAGCCATGAGCGAGATCGATAGCGACACTCTCATCAGAGCCAAGAAATTCGCCAACGCTTTGGGAGAAGCCCTTCAGGCCCAGAAGGAACTCCTTTTAGCTACTCGTGAAGTCGAAAAGGCCAAGGAAGCTCAAGAGAAAGAGTTGAAGGAAGTCGAACACAAACAAGAAGAGGAACCAAAGGAAGACGAGAAGAAGGAAGATGAGAAAAAGGAAGAAGAGGACAAGAAGGAGCCCTCGCTCTTCCACGTCAGTGGCATTCCTGCCCAAAGAACCTCTGCAAAGGCTTCTAAGTCCGATGATCGCGAGCCACACGATTTCAATCAACTCACTCACACTCTCAGAAAGGGACTCGTCTCTTCCGATGTTGAAGTCACCACTCCTGAGAGCACAGAGGCTACTGAAGCAACCGAGGAGACAACAACTGAGGCTGTGAAGGAAGAAGAAGTTGTTACGCCTGTTCCCGCTCCAGTTGGAGAAATAGCTACTGGCGTTCGTCCACTCTCTCAAGCCAAGATGGTCAGCATGGTTCAATTGCACGATGGAACTCTCGAAACAGTCAAGGCAACTGAGGATGCCCCGACTGGGGAAATTTTGGAACAATTGGAAGCTGAAATCGAAAGAAAGGGACACAAAGAGGAAGAAGAAGTTAAGGAAGAGGAAGTTGGGGAGGTTCGAGGAGAAGACAAGCGAGCCGTAGAGGAATCTATCGTCGAAGAGAAGAAGGAGAAAGAAGAGAAGGAGGTGGTCGAGAAAGAAGGAGAAGAGAAGAAGATCGTCAAGGAAGAGGCCACCACTCAGGAGACAACCATCGAAGAAGCCACTACCCCAACTGAAGAAGTTACTACTGAAGGAGTCAAGAGTACAACCGAGGAGGTGACTGCCACTAGTGAAGAGCCCTCATCTACAACTGAAGAAGTCACTACCACAGTCGCTGTTGAGGAGACCACCACTGAATTGCCAACAACTTCTATTCCTTTGACTGAGAAATCGAAGAAACTCATGAAGAGAATCATGAAGGACATGAAGAAGAAGATCGAGAAATTGAGGAAAAAGGTCGAGAAGATTGTAGCCAAGACAACCGAGGCTCCTACCACAACCACTTCCCCCGAAGACAGACCTTCTGTCGATGTTGAGCCTCTGACTGAAGCAGTTGAAGGCAGCGGACTCGAAGTGACTACCATCGAGGCTGAGACCACAACTGAGGCCACAACAACCACAACCGAGGCCACAACAACCACAACAACAACTCAGAAAATCCAAAAGGATCAGGGAGTCAGTTTCTGTGCTACTTTCGCCAATTGCGATGAGATGGTTCGCAGCTATCAAGAGCAGTGTGATCGACGATTCTCGATGGAGGTCATCAATCACGGTTAGTTCTTATTTTTAACCACAAAATTAGAGATATTTTAGGAATTGAGGATGCCGAAATTGTAGCCACTTTGAGAAATGCTACAATTAGTCACAACGACATCGTTCTCCGAGCTTGTCTCCGTCCTCTTGATAAGGCGTCCTATTCCAACGTAAGAACGAGAACAAAAAAAAAGAAAATAATTTCCAGTTGAAACAACTCCTGGCCATCCAGCGCGGAGTTCGTCAAGCCTGTCTCGAATTGGGAAGGAACAAAAATATTCTTTCGGAGGAGCAGACCGCCGTTTGTACATCGCCTCTTCCTTCGACTGAAGCTCTCGATGAATTCCTCGCCAAAACACACAGTCGATCAGAAGAGACTCACACTCTTTGTCTGGCTAAACTAGCTCCTCTGAGGGATACTTGTCATGCCATTTCTGGATGTTGCGCCTCAGTCAATGCGTGAGTTGACCTCTTATTTTCTTTCAAAAAACTCTTTCCAGCTGCGATAATTACATCGCGTCCTCACCAGTAAAACAACTTCGAGAAGAAGCTCAAGGCGTTTTGATCAAACGACAACACGCTTGTGAGGAGAGAATGCTGGACACTTTGAGCTATATCCAAAAGAGATTGACGACTAGAAGACGACGGGTATAATAGATTCCTCTTACCTCAAATTCCTATCTAACTCTACTGTGCTAATACTCCAAAATCTCCGTGTTCTTGTTACATTTGCAATAAAAATCTTTATTAGAAATCTGTGTGTGAAATTCTAGCTCAACTAGACCATTTGGGGCAAAAGAGAGACAATAACCGTGTAGAAGAGAGGAGGAGACAAAGTGAATTAATGTTGTTGTGCAATGTACTTCCAGTTAGTGAACTCATCGATTCCTTGGGCGGCTCCCTCACGACCCAAACCACTTTCCTTAACTCCTCCGAAGGCGGCTTCAGCAGCCGAAATTAGACCCTCATTGACGCCGATCATTCCGACTTGAAGACGACGAGTGACGCGATAGATCTGCGATGAGTCCTGACTGAAAATGTAGCCAGCCAACCCAACACGACTATCATTTGCTTTCTTCAACACTGCGGTCTCATCCGAGAATCTAAAAAAGTAAGCTTAGAAAAAGGAAGAAATAACTTTCTAATAGCAGCAATCGGGCCAAAGATTTCGGTGTTAGAGATCTCCATCTCATCGGTGATATCACTGATCAAAGTAGGTTGGAAACAGAATCCTTTTCCTCGCTTTCCTCCTAAAACAATCTTGGCTCCTTTGTTTACAGCATCGTCCAGAAGGCTTTGAATCTAAAGAATTATAAACATTTCCAAGAGAGAGAAAAACCTTCTCAATGGCTCGCATATTGACCAAAGGTCCTTGTGTTGTGGCAGGATCTAATCCATCTCCGATTTTCAATGCACTCATTGCCTCCGAGAGCTTTTCGATGTATTGCTTATATACCTGGAAAGCTATTTGAAAAGAACAGAAGAAAGAATTACCTTCTCATGGACGAAGATTCGATTGGCAGAGACACAAGTCTAAAACTTCTCTATAACTCTGTAAAGAAAACTGGATTTACCTGGCCAGAAGCACGGAATTTGGTGGCCATTGTTCCCTAAAAGATATCTCTTTTGCTTCCTATCACTTCAAACCTTAACGGCAATATCCAAATTGGCAGAATCAAAGACAATCAAAGGAGCATTTCCTCCCAATTCGAGGCAAACTCTCTTGACAGTCGAGGCAGACTGGGCGAGGAGAATCTTTCCAACGGCTGTACTTCCAGTGAAACTGATAGCATCGACATTAGTCGATTCGCAAAGATATTTCGAGATTTTGGCAGTATTTGCTCGGTCAGATGGGATCACATTAAAAACACCAGGAGGGATTCCAGCCTCTTCTGCTGTCTAAAGTCGAATGAATGTGCGAAAAGGAGTTGGGGTACCTGGGCTAGAGCGAGAGCACTCAATGGAGTATCTTCAGCCGGTTTGACGACTAGAGTACAACCGGCAGCCAAAGCAGCTCCAGCTTTTCTGGCGATCATAGCCGCTGGGAAGTTCCACTGAAAGATTGAATCGTCATGAAATAAAGGGAAGAACTAACAGGAGTGATGACAGCGACAACTCCAATAGCTTCACGGATATGGATATGTTCTCGATTGAGCACAGCAGAGCCAACAACCTGAGCATTTTCTTTGATGGAATAGAGATAAGAGAAACCTGGCCATAAATTCTTCTAGCTTCGCCGGCATACCAATCAAAGAAGGCAGCTGAATATTGAATCTCTCCCTTGGCTTCAGCTAGAGGCTTTCCTTGTTCCAAAGTAAGAACTCTAGCCAACTCAGCCTCTTTTTCAGTGTAGATATCGAACCATTTGCGCAAGATAGCGCCTAAATTATACTTTTTGCAAACTAAACAATGATTTTACCTCGTTGCTTGGGTGTTGTCTCCAAAGACCATTTCTCAAAGGCGGCACGAGCAGATTCTACAGCCTGTAGATGAAGGACTCATTGAACTGCCATGAAATAACTTGCCTTCTCTGCATCGGCGACGTCACAATTTGAGACGGGAGTGATAAGTTCGTTGTTGTATGGATTGATCACATCAAAGGTCTTCTTAGAGACAGCTTCTACTTGTTTTCCTTTAGAATGATGACATTTTATTGACTTTTTGTTAAAAATTTACCTCCAATATAAGCTAGAGCTCCTTTGGGAAGGAGTGGGGTGGAAAAAGTCGAGGCAGCCCTCATTACTGATAAGGGGAAGGTGCCGCCTATTTTTAGCATGGATGACTTGGGGTTAGACGGAAATGAAACCGGTCGAAATGACCCAACAGCCGCCTGAACTTTAAACTTTTCACGAGCCTCGATTTATCTTAGCGTAACAAGGGGTCTGGAAATTGGTAGAACAATGCGAGAATTTCTCAGATTTTAGATTCGTTATAGGACCAAGTCTAAGCCAGTTTGACTTCGAATTTTATTTTCGACAGTTTCTTTACTCTATTTTTAACGTTTATTGTCTTTATTTTTTTTACTTCAGTGTTTTCTTCTTATAAATGATAGATATTAATTTACTATAAACTACTCATAGCATTTGCTTGGCTGAAATAACGTTGCTTTCTTATAATATTGATCGTAAATTGTATTTTTAGATGGCTAGATCAGACAGACGTCGATCGAGCTCTTCTAGTTCATCCGAAGAGGAATCTAGGAAAAAGAAAAGTCGTTCACGAAAGAGAGATTCGTCGGATTCAAGTGATGATGATCAAAGTTTTGAGGTATTTTAATGTTCCGTTTTTATTTCTATATATTTCAGTCTAATTTGGAAAAAGAACGCTTGGAGAAGAGAAGATTAAAAAAAGAGAAAAAACTACGAAAAAAAGAGTTAGAAACCCCTGAAGAAAAACGGGCAAGACGACTTGCAAAGAAGATTAAAAAAGTAAGTGGATTTGATTTTCAATAGCTGTTAATTTAGGATGCTAAGCGAAAAATGGAAAATAAAACATATCTTCCTCCAGAAATAGCATACACTAATGATAACAATCCTTTCAATGATGTTAAATTAACAGAAACTTTTGTATGGGGAAAGAAGCTGGAAAAGGAGGGAAAAACAACAATGTCGAAAGAAGATATTGATAAAGAGTAGGTTATTTTGACTGTTCATAATGTTAAATATGTTTAGTACCCGGAGAAGAGTAGAAAAGAATATGTATGAAATGACTGAACTAAAAAGGGCAAGAGATGCAAGACGTGCAGCAAAGTTAGTTAGATTTTTTTCTATAACAATCTTTTTCTTTCAGAGAAGACATGGAAATGATTCAGCGAGATTTGGATAGGAAAGCTCACGGAGAGTGGACTGTCAAAGAAGCCGAGTTCCAATTAAATCAAGCAAAAATCAGATCCAAATTACGCATCGAGCAGAATAGAGCAAAACCAATAGATTTATTATCCAGGTTAGTTAGCAAAGATATGTTAAAATACTTCCTTCGGTTAATTTCAGATATATCCAATTTGGTGACGATGATAGAAAAGATGACTACGACTTCGAGTTAGACGACCCTCTCACATTTATCAAAGGTCTACCAATGGAAGACTATGAAGATTTAGTAGAAGATATCAAGGTACGTAAATAATCTCCTATATTTTTTATTAGGAATTTTAGATTTATATAAAATTAGAGGGCAACTGCCACATATCATTTTGGAAAGATGTTCGAATAATTGTCGACGATGAAGTTAGAAAAATACAAAACGAGAGCTCGAGGAAAGCCGTTCATGGCTCCGTAAATAAGGACGTTATTAAAATTATGAAGGTGGGCTAACAAATAATTTATTCTTCACTTATTCAACAACCTTGGTATCTTCAACTTCTTCGTTGATAGTTGGGATGCGCTCAGCCACAAATTTGGGCAATTCGTCTTCAGTAGGCTCGCATTCAAAGTCGAAATTCTCGTCATGATCGCGAATTCCGCCGACTTCCTGATAGATTTCTTTGACAAGTTTCTTGATTTTTCCAAAGTCCTCCTCCGAAACGGGCTTACTTGACAGTTCACAAGTAATAATTTCATAGATTTCGCGATACCTAAAACATAGAACAATATTAGAAGGATCATACTGGTTGGGAAGATTGTCGGAAATGCTTTCGGGGGCAAAATTAAGCTTTGAGTTATGAATAGTGCTGATATTTTCTCCATGCCAGGGAAGTTCGCCCACCAAATGAAGAAAAACGAAGAACCAGGCCTCGAACTCGTCCCTGTCGTAGATCTCTTTTCCTTAGAAAAAATACCCAAAGTAGATCAACTACTCACTTTTATGGAAAGCTATCGGTGCAAAATGGCTTCCTTTCCACCAAGAGCCCGCCGAACGATCGTTTTTATAATCAAAAAGCTTGTAAAACCATGAAATATCAGCCATAAAAAGGTGACGAGAAGCTGCATCAAAATGAAATTGGTCCAGCTCCAAATCAGTAACCCGGTATCCGAGGGTGTGTACAGTGCGTACAATATCGAGAATATCTTCAGCAAGACGGCCGGCACTCCCATGGGTAAAAGGCTTTTTGATGAATTCAAGACACTGGCTGAGAGTCGGTCCTCCTCGGAAATAAAGAGCCAAAAAAGTGCAATTATCATGATGAAAAATTGAGTGAACTTGAGAGAATAGATGCCACTTATTTTCCTGTTCAGCCTTGCACAAAAATTCAGCTTCGGATTTTGCCGTGGAAACTTTGTCGTTACTAACACGAAGTACGAGCTCCTTATTGTCCGGGCCAATGGCCAACCAAGTAGGGCCTATTTTATCATTCCAACCAATGCGCTCGAAAATCTGTAAAAGCATAGTAACGAGAAATATTAATAAGTACCTTGCAGCGCCTTGCCAAAATGTGCCCTTCCTTATATTGAGGAAATCCATTCAGGATGATAAAGTCCTTCACTTCTCCATCAAAAATTTCTTTCTTCTCGACTGTAGGCAGACTAGGCCCAATTTCTTCTTTCCCATCCGATTCATTTATGATAGGCTCATGTCCATTAAGGGTATCGCTCATTGTTCTAAAGCGTTAACAAGCTAGTGAAGAGGAGGAGAAAAGCCAACCAGCTGCTCGGAACAGAAGTTAAACAACGATTTTTGAAAAATTTTGTAGAAGAGATTATTTCGGATTAGTTTAACTTTTACCGTTTAGGACAAGTCGATGGCAGATCTAGAGAAACTGGAACAACAAATTGCAAGTAAAATTAGCAACGGATCAAGCGGGGTAGATGTGTCATATTGGGAGGAAATTTATGGTAATTTTTATCAGTATTCATTAATTTTTTTTTTTAGATCAGCTAACAGTTCATATAGCAAAAGTTAGACTGAAGGAGCTCCATCAGAAAATGCTAAAATTAAAATTACAGCAAATTAGAGAAGAACAAATGAAACAAATGGCCGAAGCCGAAAAAATAGGTCAAGCTAAAGTAGGCCCTTTAATTTTTTTAAAAATTAGTTTTTAGCCATCGGCATCACGGCCATTCGTGAAAAAAGAGGAAGATGTTGAAGAAACAGAAGAAGAAATGCAGAAACAAGTCCGTAAAAAAGTCGATATAGACGACCTCGAGTCGATTGAATTAAATGAAGCTCAAAAAGAAGCTAAATGGAGGTAAGAAGAAATTTAATCTTCAATATTAATTTTAGAGCTCTAACACCAGAAAGACTAAATGAGGCTGCAATTGAACTATATGAACGTGGATCCTATAGTCCTACTTATGGAGCTATTAATGATACAATGCCTGGAATTGAAATACTAGATGAAGGTGAAGATGCTAAAAGTCTACTTGAGCGTAGACAAAAGAACAGAAAAGGTCCAGAAGGAGCTTCAGTAAGTGCCTACTCTTTGTCAATTTATTTTTCAGGAACTTGATGCAGCCATGTTGGCAATTGCAAGAAAAGGCATGGATAGTTCAGAAGCAACGTTCTCTGTTGAAGCAAACATTGCTGTTCACGTAAGATATTTTTTTTTAAAACATTTGCTGCCATTCAGGATTATCTCTGGTCGGATAAATATAGACCTCGAAAACCAACGTATCTAAATAGAGTAATGACTGGATTTGATTGGAATAAATACAATCAAACTCATTATGATATGGACAATCCTCCACCAAAAATTGTTCAAGGCTACAAATTTAATGTAAGTTTTTTATTTTATCTTACCGCCAATTTCAGATTTTTTATCCCGATCTACTTGATAAGAAAAAAACACCATCGTATCAAGTTTTAGAAACCGATGATCCAGATTTTACCGAAATTCGTTTCCATGCAGGAGCTCCTTATGAAGATATTGCTTTTAAGTAAGTCTCTTTTTAAAAAAATTATTTTTTCAGGATTGTCAATCGAGAATGGGAAGTTAATTATAAAAATGGATTCAAATGCCAATTCCACAATGGAGTATTTCAACTTTGGTTTACTTTTAAGAAATATCGCTACAGAAGATAATCAATGTTGTTTAAATTAAACATTTTATATCACGAGCTCTCTTACACACATAGTTTGTTTCTTACAAAAAATATCAGAGTTAGTTGAGACAAGTGGCATTTTTATATACTTTCAAACGATCAAATCTGACCTTTAAAAAATTAAGATGGGTTTCCGAGAGTCAGCGATACGGCTACTGGGTACAGTAAATACAACTGGCTTCATGGTGGTTGCCCTTATTTTATTTATTTTGGATGCGGGAATAACCTATTTCATTATACAACGAGTAGCTTGTGAGTTCGTAGCATCCAAAGAAAAGCCTTCCTTCTGTTTAGACACGGAAATAGATTGGTCAACGTATATGCAACAGATAGAATGCTATTTAAATAAACGCATATACAATTACTCGTTGATAGAGGGAGATACTGGCCCTGTTGTGTAAGAGAATACAGTATAGATTTCAAAAAGCCATTCAGATATCCCGCTGGGTATATTTTTGTTTACAGTTGGTTTCATTCCTTCACAAATGGAGGGAAAGATATTCGAACTGGCCAGTTAATTTTTATGGGGATATATCTTCTAAACCTTCTTCTTGTTTTTAGACTTTATTTCAAGTCGAACAAGGTCTTTTCTCCGTATTCAAGACAACCAGAAATGTTCAGATAGTCCCAATTGTCCTGCCGTTTTTAGTAGTCACAGGATATCGAATTCATTCCATTTTTGTTCTAAGATTATTCAATGACCCGGTTGCTATGTTTTTCTTTTATTTGGCAGCCAACTTTTTTATATCTCAATGGTGGTTTTTCGGATGTATTTTCTACAGGTATAGTATAGATAGATTTCATCTTTAACCTCCACTTTAGTTTCGCAGTTTCCATCAAAATGAACGTTCTCCTATTTGCCCCAGCGTTATTCTTTATTCTTCTCCTAAACAACGGCTTTTGGTGGACAATTTCCTATTTGGCCGTTTGTGCATTTCTTCAAGTGAGATCTCACCAAAATGAAACAATCTTACAGATCTATATGGGGCTACCCTTCCTTCTCTACGATCCAATAGCGTATATCAAACGATCTTTCGATTTAGGAAGAGTGTTCTTTTATGAATGGACGGTCAACTGGAGATTTTTACCAGAAAGTGTACGCCAAATCCATTTTTTTAAAGAACTCCTTGAACTATAGGTTTTCCTTGATCCAAAATTCCACATTTTACTACTTGCTGCTCATATTATAGCCCTTGTCATATTTGGCTATCACATGTGGTTCAGGTAGACTCCCTTTTATCATAAAATCTTCCTTTAGATCTCATGGGGGATTGAAAGCATCCATTTTGGAATTGCTACATGGAATCAGAACAAGAACTGGGGTGGCTGAGACTCTTTTTGCTCTTTTTACAGCCAATCTGATTGGAATCACCTTCTCCCGGTCTCTCCATTACCAATTCTACAGTTGGTATTTCCATCAATTACCATTTTTGCTTTTCTGGAATTCTGGAGAAATATTGACATTAAATCAGCTGCTCCAAATGTTTGCAAAGTAAGAACTCTTCCCTTCCAGAGATGAAAAATTATTTCAGAGGGTCACTTCTGTTAGTAATCGAATATTCGTGGAATATATTCCCGTCGACTAGTTTATCCTCTTCTCTTCTTCATTTTTGTCATGCCAGTATCCTCATTTATCTTGTACTCACTCGTGTTGAAAGATACAAAAGAAAATTCAAAGTCACTTAATTTTATGGGTCCCTTTTTGGTTGTGAATTGTTCTTTTCTACTTATACTTATGTATTGGGATTTCACCAGTGATCCGGGGACAACTGTTTTTCTCCACTTTTTGGGTATTTCGCGAATTTTTGGGTATAATAAAACGCATTCTTCATTCGGCAAGTTTTTTTGCATTTTCGATAGCCGACGATCTTACTTTTGGACTTTGAATTTGTACTTCATACAAAGCTTTAGAATGTTTCAGAGATTTTTATGCCGACCTTCTACGAGCGTTTCAAGGTGTTTTCTTTCCACAAATCCATCTTCAAATGAGAAACAAATTGATACATTACCAGCACACATGAGAGTCAGTTTGCTTTGGGGGTAACTTCTATTATTCAGGTATTCAATAGACAAATGAAGATGCGCCAAAGAGACTGGGCGGCTCAGCAGGCAGATTTTGAAGCTGCGGCGTATTTGAAAGAAGAAGTTGGATGGCGTATTGCCGATCGGGTTCGTATAGTTCTCTAATGTTATATTTTTCAGGTGTTCGATCTTACAAAATTTAATAAATTAGCATTAGACATTGGTTGTGGTGTCGGACATGTTGCTCCGCATATGATCAAAGAAAATATAGGAAAGTTGATTCAATGCGACATGAGCGAAATTATGGTGAAAAATAGCAAAGGAGCGGAAGATGCAGACGTTAGTTGAATTGATAGTTAAGTTATAATATATTATTAGGTTATTATTGAAAGAGTAGTGTGTGATGAAGAGAGATTAGCACCTTTTGAAGCAAATCAATTTGATCTTATACTCAGCAGTTTGTCAGCACATTGGATAAACGATCTTCCTGGATGGTTAAAACGTTGCCACGATATTCTTAAACCAGATTGCCCTTTTATAGGGGCAATGCTTGCCGTTGATACGCTTTATGAGCTTCGCTGTTCACTACAATTAGCTGAAGTAAGTTTTAAAAACTATTTAAAGTCTTTTTTAACAGATGGAACGCCTTGGCGGAGTAGGATCTCATATTTCCCCATTTGTTCAAGCTCAAGATATAGGAGGACTTCTTTCCAAAGCTGGTTTTGATATGATCACTTTAGATGTAGATGAGATTGAGGTAAGTAACTTTAGTTTGTTTCAGGCAGTCGATTTAGGTCGGATTTCCCAATATGTTTTCATTGTTATACGATTTACAACTAATGGCAGAATCTAATTGTGCCGTAAAAAGAAGTCCTACAATACGAAAAAATGTTCTAATTGCTGCTGAAGCTATTTATCGTGCTATGTACGCCAAAGAAGACAAATATCCAGCGACTTTCAAAGTTCTTTCTTTTATTGGTTGGAAACCAGGAGAGAACATGCCAAAGCCTGCAAAAAGAGGCTCACAAAATGTCTCACTAAAGGTATATACTTATCGTTTTTTAAAAAATTATCTTTTAGGACCTCGGTAAAATTGTAGAAAATCCCGAATTAGTCGAAAAACTTAGCACTAATAAGAAGAAAGAATAGGTTATTTTATTCTAATAAACATTAGGTATATTTTTTTAATTTTTGTTAGAGTTTCAGGTACAAGAGTTGAGAAAAATATTTATTAAGTTGAATAGACTTTCGTTTTCCTGAGAGTACCCGTAGATTTGAGATTCTTCCCGTCATTTTGCTAAAGAATCATGCACCGGAGATGAGGTCATAATTATGTTTCTTTACACCAGGAGACTTCTTCCATTTATAACGGGAGTGGAGTCTTCCGAATCAGTCAAAGCGAATTCGTTTACGGAATGATAGTGTCCAATTATCCTTCGCGACTCTTGATTTTGAACCTAAATGGATGCAATGACTATCAGAAGCAAAGTCCTACATGAAAAGAGCTTCTCCTCTGTCTTTCCATAGCTATGGCACTACTGAGTCGTATTCCCGGAGATAAGACATACTCTGGCTGCGAAAGTCTAATCCCCGGTGAGGTAATATGACTGATATCGACGGGTGGAGGTCGTTCGGCTGGCCATTGTTCTCCAGCGCAAGAAGAGCTAGGAACACCAGAATCACAACTACTCCCATCTACAGTAGGAGAGACAAGAACTGGAGCCAATGTCGAAGGCACAGAATCCTGGCTAGCGTTTTTCGATTTAGTCGAAGCTGAGAGTCGAGGATTCGGCACTGGTTCCTCTCTCGGTCGAATTCGTTCATAAATACTTCCACAATCAATTGCAGCCTCCTGTAAAGGGTTTTCAGTTTTTAATGGGAAGAACTTACATGTCTACCGTAGTCTTCATCGGAGTCGAAATGTTCTCGAACTCGCAGCAGGGTGCCACTTTTTGGATCGAAACTGACTAAAGAAGTCGTGTTTATAGTCGAACTGCGAGATGTTTTTCTCTCCTAAAAACGATTTCCTTAACCCGAACTTCAAAAAACCTCAAGAGCTGGCGGCCTTCTCTGTTGATCTTGCTGCTTTTTGAACCGTCCTCCTCCTCCACCTCCTGCTGCAGTTTTCTTCAATTTTTGCGGCTTTGTGTAGAAATCTTCCTTGCGAATTTCTTCTGTTTCAGCCGACGAATAGACATCCGGTTGAGGCATAGATTGGGGCCTTGGCTTTCCATTCTTCTTCTTCTTTTTGTCAGCCAATCTCGGTGCTGGTCGAGGCGCCTCTCGTGGAGAAGGAGTTGTATGAACAATCTCATTGACCTCCTCATAAGATGAGTTCATATATCCACTGCTGTAATTACCAACATGAAGTCACTCTCTTTTCTCCTACCTTAAATCATTGATTGAACTCGGAGCGTCGGGTAATTTTCCACGAGAAAGTTGAGAATAAGCTGCTGGAAGTGAAGTTTTTGCTGCTGTTCGTTCCTTTCGAATGGCGAAGATGAGACTCAAAGTGAAGGCGATACATCCGATGGCCAGGGCGATATTCAAAACGGCAATGATCGTCTCCAATTGATAATAAGGAATTGGACATGACGCCTGGACCCAGCGAGATCTTGCCAAATCAAATTGCGATCCACATCCTGGGGTATATCTCAGCCAAAAGGAAAAGGAATACGGTAATCCGCCGGACAGTAAAGGACGTGTTCGATCGCCGAAAACTCCCAAATACCTGAAAGATTCTCTGTTACATTTTATAACCAAGAAAACCATAGAAAGATGAGAACATTCTGAGCAATAGAGAACAGACAGGAGACGGCGAAGATGACTAGGAGAGATAGACGACGCTGGCAACTTCCGAAGAGACCCGTGATGCAGCAGACCAGCTGAAAATGGTTTTGTACGTTTATGACTTGGCTTTGTTGTGGTCTGTGTGCACAAGAAAACGCTCTTTTGAAAGGGCTCTTTTATTCTCGGGTTACTCTTTCTCTCTCTCTCTCTCGTTCATTTCTTCAAAAATAGCCCGTTCAGGTGGTGGATGACCTAGGGGGAGATCTGTCAGGGCCGTGTAGGGATTCTATAGCCCTCGCTGTCAATATTTGTGCAGTGGCTCTGCCGGTCAGCTTGTCTGTCGGTCCGGCTCCTAGAAGACTTTCTAACAAGTGAAAGAAGAGGAGGATTACGCTGTGGCTGGCAGTCTGTCCGAATTGGGGTGATGGTCGTCTGATCGTCTCAAATCCGCAACCGTCGACCCACTTCTCATCACGCCCTTCATTACTTTTTTCTAACTACCAAATAAACGCGCCAGTGGGAGATCGAAGTGCGAACGACGGCGGTGGTGGTGGGGACGAGTTTCGAATTTTCTTATCTTGGTTCGATCTCAGAGAGAGTGACCATTCCTGGACTTTTGGCGGCTTCTTCTTCCCTCTCTCTCTCTTTTGATAAGGACCCGGCAAGCAAACAAATCGATCGACTGCCTCGGTATCGAACACAGGTAATTAGCATAGCCGATGACACGGGATCGGCCTCGTTTTCGATCCGAAGGGCCAATTACCCGGACTGAAACAGCGAGGCATGGACAAGGTTATACGACTCTTATCAAAGGATGGAATTGCGTGTGAAGTTGGCCTCACAAACGGTGACGAAAAGCCGGGAAATCTAGCCGAAAGATCTCAGAAAAACTGGGTTTTACGAGGAGGGAGAGGACGGCTCTTTTGCGACTTTTCCCAAGGTGGAAACAAGCAAATAAACCTCTTGAAGAGAAGAGAAAGGGAACAACGTTTTTCAGAAGAAAATACAAAGAAATAAATAATTGAAAAGGAGAAAAGAACTGACCTGAAGTAAATTGAAGCCGACGGGAATCCAAAGCCGACCAACGAGGTCAAAAACCTGTCGGGCAACAGTAATAATTAGCCAAAAGGAGAGAAAGGACGAGAGCCAAATTGTGCTCATTGTATTGTTCTACTTCATAGTAAAATATTTGAGGAGACCGGAACGGCAGAAGTCTAGGCACAGAAGGCTAATCTGACCAGTCGGCTGGTGCAGAGCCACGCCCCCGGCCGAGGAGGGGACCTCCCGTGGTTTATTTTGGCTTCCGCTCTCACACATATGGCCATTATGTCCCAAACTTCGAGAGGTCAACCGTTCCCAGGCTCGTGACTCCAAGGAAGTCAGCTACTGAAAGGGAAGAAGATTAATGAGGGGGCAACTGATAAGATCTTTGGTTTCATTTTCAAGGTTTCTTCCCAAAGATATTTCCTAAAATTCCAATTCTAATGGAATGATACTGATGGCGCCAAGAGGCAAACAGTATGCTATCAGAAGTGATTCAGAAACGATGAAAATACCTTTTGAAAGGTAAGAAAGGGAAAGCTGAAACTCGACTATTAATCATCCGAAAAACGGTCCTCCGATTGCCACAAAAAGACACCAGTTGAGAATGAAAGTACCGGAAAAGAGAGAGGAATCGTATTGGAATTAGCCTCTCTCGTTTGTCCACTCGACTTCCGGATCAGTTGCCTATCCAAACAAAGGACAACCAGTAATTTGACACGGTCAAATGGTCATTCAGCTGCCGTAAAAGGAGGGAAGAGTTTTTCTTTTGTTGATTTTTGGATGACAACTCGTTGCGTCTGTTTTTCAGCCAAGAATCTCTCGTACAAACAATACTTTTTTTGGGGACGAACGCTTCGAGGAAGTACGCGCACAAAATGCCAAAGGAATTTCTTCCCTTGTATAATTGATAAACAAAGACGTGTTCAAAGACAAAGAGCAGTTCCGATGTTCCAGTTTGTTCTGGCTCTTTGCCAAGGCTCGTTGGATCTCTTGTCCACAAAGCTCTGGAAATCTCAAGTAGTAGAAGAGCCGATTTGAGACCGCTTGGTTCAAGACTGATAAGAATTCTTCAAAGAAGCAAAAGAGCCCATTCCATCTGGAGAAATATGGTATACCTCGCTAGAGAGTTTTCCTCTACTACTAATCACTGAATCTCTCTCCTTTCTCAAGACATTTCTAACGAGCTGTCTTGTAGCTATTGTTGAAAATCTTTGAGGATGGCCGAGTTGATCTTGGCTGCCTCATCCTACCGTCGGAGGTTAGAGGCGGTGTCAATCGAGGTGCCGCTCATTGCCTCCCTCGCAGTAAATATTTAACCCTGAGTCAATCTCTTTTCTCCGCGTGTCTCCCTTCACTCCTTCCGCCCCTTCTACACGTGTTTCCGCATCTGCCGACCGGTTATTCCGGAACGTAGTCCGCCCTTCTCTCAGTCATTGCGCACAGATTATCAGCTAGACAATGGCTTCTCGCTGGGACGGCTTCGGTTTGTTGTTCTCAGTTTCTGAACTTACTTTACTCCAGTTCCTGCCTCAACCACTCCCGTTCAACGATTCTTCGATAACTCTAATCCCTCTTCTGTTATTCCCACACAGAACTTCATCCGCTCCGGTCTCATCAGCACTCAGATCAACAGTAAGTCCTTCCTCATCTCTCTAATCTAAGCCATTTCTTAATATTTTCTACAATTTTGTAGAACAATGAAGTGGAAACTTAACTTATGCTTACATAAAAACTTACACCATGGGGTGAGACTTCTATTAGAGAGGATATTTGTTTGTGTGAGATCACTTCAAGAAGAAGTCAAATTTTCCCAAGAATGTTGAAATAAACGAGAAATTTTCACAAAATTGAGCCCTCTCGAAGTCACGCTCCGAACTTGCCGATCGTCTTGCCAGTTTGTCTAATATTTGCGCTCTTTCCTCAGGGCAAAGAGGGCGGAAAAGCCTTTGCCCCGAGCGTTTTTGCAAAAAAGAAATTCTTTCAGCCATCGACCCCGGATTTTACGATTGTATCTACGGAGTAGCTAACACGGCTCAAACTGTCACAGAACGCTGCTATAAAGACATTGGATGTTGTCAAAATGGCTGTTGTGATTTCACTTTTTGGTTTGTTTTCTTTCGTTCAAAAAAGAGAAAGACCTCAGGCATCAGAGATACGGCTGGGCTGTTGCTCTTCTCGTAATTTTCTGTATTTTGGTGATCGTCGCCGTGGTTGTCACTCTTGTCGTTTGGCTTTTCTGTCGCTCACAGGATAAGAGAAGGAAGCAACAAGTTCGTCCTTTTTCCTCTCCTTCGACCAATCGATTTCAGTATTACCAGGAGACTTATTCGCCAGAACCCGTGACTCCAATGCCAACCCAGGAGCAATACTCTTTTGAGCCGGCTCATTATGAAGGCTATCGCTATTAATGAATCATCTCATTTTCTGTACATATTGTTTTCTCAAAAAAAAAAAATGAAATTTTAATTCTCAAAATGGAATTGATTCTGGGCAACAATACGGGAGAGACGAAGTGAAATGAAACAAGCTCGTTTTCAATTGGAAAGAAAATTGAACCATGTCTCGGATGAGAAGGTGAGGAGAAATCACTGCTTATGGATCACAGCATCTAAAATAGCCGATGGGAGATAGATCGAAGTCTCGGCCACAATGACAATGTCGTAGATCTCCATGAAGTGATCGATCAGCTCATCCACCTAAACCCTTTTCTGCTGCTGAAAAAGACACAAACCTTGTGATTCAAGAAGCCAATTTTGAGGGTTGGACCGTGAGGATTTTCAACGCCAACATCCATATTCGTGTCTCCTAGAGAGTCGCCGAGCAGAAGAACATTCGTCCTGAAATTTGATTGGGAGAATAGAATTTGGGGCTATCAAGAGAGATATTTCTTTCTTTTGGATTTGAAGGGATAAAAGAGTTCATTTTTGGCCGGAGTTCCAGCAATGAGCTGTCTTCTAAAAGTAATTTGCTTCCTTAAAAAACTAAAAAAAGTTTAGCTATTTCTTGTCGAACTCCTCCTGATCTTCGTCTATTCGGAGGATGTCGAGATGACAATTTCTATGAAATGCTTCCATAACTCAACTTTTCAGGCTTTCTTTGTTTTGAAGGTATTCCCTTCTCGTTCGAAATTGGCTTTTTTAAGGAAAAAGAGGCACCAGTGACTGCTTTTAAAAGTGTTATGCGAAACAATGAGGATGATAACTATTCTCCGGCTACAAAGTTGGAATATAATCTCGATGATTGGCCTCAACTCGACAATGCCTACTTGGACGTCTATCACAATTGTGCACTTAAGAGAAAATTCATCCGAGGAAGACGCTTCCTCGCCCCTTGTAAGGGCAAAGGCTGTAGTTATCAGCTCATGTTGGATCTGATTTATCTTTCTTTTAAAGTGACGAGATAGGACGAAAGGAGGAAAAAAAAATAAAATGAACCTCGAATTGATTTGATGGAAGAAATCCGCCTCTTTTTTGATCACCGACGAATTCTTACAAAACGTATGAATCAGAGGTGAAGAGAAGCCGGCCACAACTCCCTCCGAGTCGTATTCCACCATATTTGAGATGATGTGCATATTCTTTGGTAAAATCTCTCTTTGGAGTTTATGACGAAGGAAAATTTCGATTACATCTCCGACCTAAAAAAGTTCCTCTTTCTAAAAAAGTAGACTGACTCCGGCTGAGAAAATGACCAGAGGAACATCGTGATCTGACAGCTTTTCGATCATCTCGATTCCACCATCTCGAAGCGCAATGTGGCATTTTTCTCTCACGTATTCCTCGACAACATTCTTCTTGAATTTGCCACTAATAGTCAGCTCGTGAGAGCGTTTCCAGAATTCTTCCATGTGAGGAATCTTCTCCTCCATTGAGAGGTGAGGATCGAATTCAATCGGAATATATTTTCTACAAAGTTGTTTGAATTCATCAGCCAGCGGAGGATTGAGCTCTTTGGCCAAATGGTCGAAGAGGCCTGGACTCGACCAATATTTTCGGCCAGTTTCGTCCCTGCATTTGGTCAAAGTGAAGTCAAAATCAGAGATGATCTAGAAGCTTTCTGAGTCAATCCCTCTATCTCTTACCATAAGTTTTTCAGCTCCTCCGACGATCATTCGACGGAGTTTTGACTCAACTAATGGATAGTTCTGAATCAGACTTTTTGAGATTTTCTCGGCTTACTTTGATTTTAACATTGGGAGCTTCGAGAAACTTTTTGAGTTCATTCGAAGTCGAAAGATCGTCGAGATTTCTAAACGAAAATTCAAAGAATGAAGGAGAGACTGACTCTTTGTCGATGACTAGAGGAACCTCGATAGGAGTCAGTTGGGAGAACAATAACTCGGCCGGCATTGGTGACGCTGAAATGAAATAGTTTTCCAGTCGGATGACTAAAAAGAGTTGACAAGACCAGAAGGTCAGACGGTCTACGTGACGAGGGATAGGAACATTAGAGTCGGTCAGTAGTTTTACGAGCTGGATTGGCCGGATTCGAAAACTGGAAATATTCATTCGAGAAAGAGGCGACCAGCTCAAAACATATTTGACCTGAGCGGGCGAGTTCTGTGTCACGTTACAGCTCGACCCGATAAGTGTGACGTCGACCACTTGTTTTCTGAGGGAAAGATTGATCTATTAGAAAAAAAATGGGCAAATCTATATAGGACAGACAAAAAGAGAGGCGGACCAGACAGAGCTCTGTGCAGAGTCTAGACAGAGAGAGAGAGGGAGAGAGAGAGAGAGAGAGTTGGGAAGATGTCTGTCCAAGACAGTAGATGATTAGTTTGCACAGGCCAAAGCCCGTGAAGCACCAGGAGTTGCGAAACAGATCTCTAGGAGAGAAAAAAGATTTTCTAAATTATGAGGAAGGGAGCGAGGGAGGAAGTGATGTCAAGACGACAGCATCATCGATTGCAGATGTCTTTTCGGATCAGAACAGCAGCTGTTTCGCGAAAACTATAGCACATGCAAAGGTGGCTGTGGTTGTTCTTTCGAGTTGTTACAAGTCGAATGCGAGTGGGGGATAGTTGGGATGAATCAGTACCGGAGAGAGAGGGAGGAGAGGGAGACAATGACGACTCATTCATTATTCACCATTACGTGGACACATAGAAGACAAAAAATGAATTTCATTAGAGACACTTTAGATTCAACTTGTTGACATTCGGCTTTTTGACCAACGTATGTTCCGGGCGGCGAAAAATTTATGTAGCAGATTTGTGGAAAAAGGAAACGACTGAAGTGACTTGCGAAGAGGAACCCAAGATTTAAAAAATCTCTTTTGCCTTCCTAGTTTCCTGAAAAAAAAGCTTTAGAAATTCTTTCCTAAAAATTTTACCTTTTCGAATCAAGCATCTAATTTACGGCAATTATGAAATAAAGATGAGCTGTTGGTATCAGAGCTCCATAGTCAGAAATATTTCCTGACAACTCTACATGAAATATTGTCATCTGATTTACACTAATGAAGTGAATTTAGACTCGATTGGCTATTGGGCTTCAAATGAATAAAACATTAGAGATATCCCCTTTTTCAAGAGAGATCCTTTGCCTTTCTGGCATTAAAAGAAATTCAAAAAGAATACAGACTCCCATAGTGTTTTGTGCAATTTTAATCCAAACTAATCGGGTGATTGTTGGAGTGGCAGAGTATTCCCAGCTGGTCGGTTGTTTTCTCTCTAAGCAAGGTCTTTAGTGAGATGGGCTGTACTCATTCGAAGAAGAAAAGAGTGCCCAAGAAAGAGACTCATTCACGAACTGTGTTGGCTCCCGAGAAGCTGTATACTCCCCAAGCTGAGCCTCCTCCAATCCCATCTGAAACAGTGTCCAAACAAGAGAACCTCGTAAGCGCCACGGTTGCTCAGCCACCAAATTTCGAAGAAACAGTCAAAGAGGAAAAAATAAAAGCTGTCGCGGCCAGCCAGAATACAGACACCTTCCAATGGCCATCAGCGTATGAGGTGAAAAGAAAGGAGGAGCCGATACAGGAAGGACCACTCTCGCCAAATCACTTGGCCCAATGGGCTGCCAAAGACAAATACGCCTTCTTGGAGAACAGAATCCAGCTGAAGAATAAGCGCAAAAAGGAATCCATCGAGGATCACGAGGAGGATGACACGCTTTTCGAGCTGCCGACCCGAATGCCCAACGTAGATTTCTCCACGGAACGGCTCTATTAGTTTTCAACTTGAGATAGTAAACATTGTGAACTATCTGATCCTTCAAATTAGGTTATTTCCTCCTGTAAGAAAATAGGAATTCTGATTTACCTTTTGATCCTTTGGGCCAATCTGACCCCCAGTAGAAGCTATTTTGTGAGAAGATTCAGGATAATTAGAGGAAGAAGCTTGGGCGAATGGTATTCTCGAGCAATAAAATCGTTGTTATCGTATTATTCACCTTCGAATACCGCCCGCCGGCTGCTTTGAAATGAGATGGGCTGGAATATTCGAGGGAGAGAGAGAGAGGAGTGACTGATTATTATGACGGAATCCGAAGGGTAATTAGGCAGAGGGCCTTTTTGGATTGAAGGGAGGGGAGGAGGAGAGCTCAATTCAATTCAATGGTTTCTTCTCGCCAAACACAAAGCTCATTTCCTCTAATTTCAAAGACCGTCTGGGATCGATGGACTTCAATTAAAAATTCTGCCTTCTAACGGGAAATGCTGGGCTAATGGAAACTGCGGCTTCGGTTAAAAGAGAGTTATAAGACTTTGATCGGAAAAATGGAGAAGACGAATTCTAATTAGTAATTACCCGATGGGTGCAACAAGAGACGAGGGCGTCAATGGGGAGGAGTGTCTCTCGCTTAATTTAGGAGGAAAATAGCGCTATCAAAATGGTAATTCCATGGTGTCTCGGTGGAATTCTCCAGCCAGAGAGAAGCTCATTTAATTGGAGTGACGACGACAAAGAGAGCAGCCATTGTCGGGGATTGATAGCCACGCGAAGACGGCGATAATTGAGAGAATACGGTATATGCCTGGCTGGGGCCGAACGTATTCTGGTCACGACGATGAGATTGGACGCCTTTTCATTGGGATTCTATTGGATTAGCCGACGAGTAGTCGCTCATTGGAATGCGAGAGGAGATAATGACCAGATGGACGAACATTTTATTAAGAAGGAAGAGAAATCTTGGTGATATGAGTCCATTGGATGGAGAGTCTACGAAGGGCCCAAGGCCGGCAAGAATCAAACAAAAATACGAGAAGGGCTTGGAGCGAATTTGGGGAGAAAAAAAGCTCAGACGGATGACTAGGGTGAGGATCACAATCTGGAGGAAAAAAAAAGTAGGAAAATATGAGGAACTACGAGGGAGGAGATGACAGTTGGAGACGCGAAGCTGCCCAATTATCTACACCATTGAATACCTGAAATCATCGTTTGAAGAAGAGGGCAGAAACTTACAATTTTCTTCTTCTTATCATCAGAGACGGGCTGATCGAGACTACTCTCTTCAGAAGGAGAAGTAGCCGGACTGCCAGAGGAGGTTGGTCGTCTCTTTCGAGTTGTAAGACCAGCCTCGCTGACAACTCGTCGAGCTAACGAAAACAGATCGTCCCGTCGAGTGAGAAGAGCCGGCATTAAAAGACACAACCGCGCGGCTGCCTCGTTGACCATGACTTCGTGGATCGTCAAATTCTTGTCGGAGCGACGTTTGGTGTCGAATCGACCATAGATGGCTGAATATTTTCGAAATTCTTCGACTCGATCTGGATGGTCGGTCGACATAGCGATGAGATCAAGAACTTGACTGCAAATGGGAGGATGGGAGAGAAGGAAAAATCAGAAACCTGGAGACACGTTTTTTGTTTTGTACAAGTTTGGGCTGAATCAGAGAAGGAGATTGAACAATGGTGAAGACAGAATGGGCAGTTGTTGCAATTCGACTGAGCAGATCCTCCGAAAGAGCCGTATAGTCTGAACGTTTGGGAGCTGGATCTTCTCGAGTCGAACGAACCTAGAAGAGGACTGGACGCCCTCGCTTCCGTTTCTGAGGTGGAGCTGATGTCGACGAGCAGCTGCTGTCCGGTACACACGTTGGCCGTGCCTCCGACTGAGTTTGAGCCAGAAGGGGCCACAGAAGAGTTGACAGCATTGCTGTAGGAGCCGGTGAATTCGACCGCTGAAAAGAGAAGCCAATTTGAACGAAAGAATGAAAAAGGGACCCGCTTCCCTAAGACTACAGAAGGAACCCACGAAGTCCGTGGACTAACCCAACCCAACCGCTACCGAGTTGTGTGCAGCTGTCACTGTGACCGGCGAGGAGTTCTCTCCATTTTGGGAAGTCGATGAAGCTGCCGATGAGGTAAGTGAATTCAGAGTGGCGGCAAGGCCAGCCATTTCTAGATTTCCTTTCAAATAAAAGTAGACAAACTGACCTGGCATGAGGTAGCTGATGGGATCAGAATTGACCAAAGGAAACTGCGGAGTAGGCGGTGGAGGACCGATCTGCTGAATGGCTGCCAAGTTGAACGACGCTTGGTCTTTGGAAAATTCCTAGCAATTTTTAAAATTCAAAAAAATAATAAAAATTACTGTAAGAGAACGTTGAAGACGACGAACATGAAGAGGCTTAGGGAGCATTCCAACCAGAGACATTATTTCGAGGAACTCTTGCTCGTCGCACTGCATTATCTGATTGATATCATCTCCACCTATTTCTTGTTCTTTTTGGCGAAAAAAAAGAACTACCTTGAGCTATAAATGTGTCGTAATATTGGACTAAATTGGCTCGTTGAAGGACAGCCAAAAGTTGCCATTCGGAGAACGAAGTCGGTACGGCCAGCGGCTTTGGAGTTCTTTTTGGAAATGAGAATTGGAGAGAAAGAGGACTTACGATGGCTTGGGAAGGGTCTCTGGGGTTGAAATGGGGACACTTTTACGATCTTCTGGCGGAGAATTCAGCGATTTTCGTTCTTCAAGAATCTCCTTTTTGATTTCTTCTGTGATTAGTCTAGGACTGGTGGAAGATGAAGTTGTTGAGCCATCACATGGACTAGACATGACCTCGAAGGTCCCTCTCCTTTTAGGAGTCTGGCTATTGAATAGCCAAAGAGAGCGTGGCTCTGCAAACGAATTTATATAGAAGAGAAAAAAAAGAGGAAAAGAGTTCCCGACTGCACCTGGCGGGATCGATGAACGCAGAGTCAGCCTGGATGCGTAGGGACGCGAAAAAAGCAACGAATGAATGGTCGGACGGCGGCAGGCAAAAACAGTTCGCGCGCGGAAGAAAGAAGCACTGACCAGCTGGGGAAATGGGCCGTTTTAAACAGAAGAAGAAGTTGGGGAGCTTGAGAAAATGAGTCGACAACTGCCCGTGGCAGATGCCGTTGCTAGCTGGCTGGAGAGAGAGCGAGAGAGAGAGAGGTGTATTCCCAGCTATGGTCATTTGAGAGGAGATGATAGGGCCTCCCTCCCAAAGAGGGCTTTTTGTATACGATCCTCGCCATTCAAAAGAAGAGATTTTTCAAGGCTCTCTTTCTCTTTTTATCAAAGCAGGCAGCTGAAGCGCTCTCTTGGAGGTCGGCTGGGACCTGGTACCGAGACCCCCTTTTTATTCCAAAAGACATCTGGAGCGCCCTGGCATTCGAGATCTCTCCCCCTTGGTTTCCAAGGGGCAGACAAAAACAAAGCAGCAGTTGGTCCGACTTTTTTGAAAACTTCAGCTGAAAGCGAATTGAGTCGGTGCTTGGGACTAGACGCTATAATGAGCTGTTTATCAGTTGCTATCACCCTCATTATCTGGAGGTAATTGGGCTGCGATGGCTGATGGAAGACCAGGTGGTAGTCGGAATTTTGGAATAAAAAACTGGGGAGGTGCCTGCCTTCGTACCGCGAGAAAAAGCAGCAACGGGAACACAAGGCCGACCTACTGTAGAAAAAAGCGAGACAGGATCAATGCGCTAGCCTTTTTTGCGAGCCCGGAGCGAAATTACACAACGGGATAGAAAAACGGCCGGGACCGATGGATGACCGGGAGAGAGAGAGATGGGGGAAGAAGGGTTGAAGAAAGAAATTTCAAAAGGAAAGAGAGATGGGGGAGGGAGGGAGGCGACGAGCTGGAGAAAACTGCTAGGGAATGACACACTGGTTTGTCCGCCGAGGACAACAAAAAAACGAGAACTTTCTCCCGGCGAGAAATCACTTTTTCTTCGTCTTCCTCTGACGTCTTCTTCTTCTTGGGCGATTACCTCGAATTTTCCCCTCTTTTGAACACTTTTGGAATTTCTGTTTTTCTCCGCCCAGGCCAGACGACGAAAAAACTGTGCTTTGATCTGTTTGCCCTTCGTTTTTTTTCCACAGAAAATCCCCTTGGGCAGTCATAAGAGGCGTTTCTCTCACTTCCAGAGGGTGAGAGAAAACCGACGGGTAGGAGAATTTTATACGGGAAAAAGAGCGGCGAACTCGTTCCCAGTTGGAAAAAAGCCAGCGGCGAAGGCGAAAAGAGAAAGAGTAGAGACTTTGGGGAGAGACGAGAATGCTCAAAAACGCCGAGCTGAGCACACGACGAAAAAACTGACTGGCGGGGTCATGTTAAGGGGCAGATTAGAAGACGTCATTGACGCCTTACCTTTTTTCATCTCTTTCGTCTATAAATTTGAGTTTTGTTAGCTGATTCCAAAGAATCCCACCATTGAAATTGATAAGAGAGTTGGTTACTGTACTTACCTACAGAACCGGAACTTTTTTTGTTTCAAATAAAAATAACACAGCGGAAATGAACAAGCGGCTGACAATTCTCAAGGAATTGACCCATCGAACTCGAAAAAGTTCTTTGTCAAATATTTGTGTTCACTGCTTTTTTGGAACGATCGAGGCGCCAGCTGTTTTTTGTTGTCCCTAGCCAGGGGTGATAATGGACACTGCGGCTCTCTCTCTCCTTTCTGGTAGGAGATAGAGAAAACTTCTGCGACGGAAACTAATGGCTGGAGATCCGGCGCTTTCGCTATCGGAGAGTAGAAAAAGCAGAACGGACGACAAAAAAAGGAAGGAAAAACGCTGATAACGATGGAGAAATCGATGAGACGATGAGCTGGAGATGAATCTTTTTGAAGAAGAGAGAGACCGGGGGCCCTCCGAGCGACAAAAAGTCGTAATTGGAGGAGACCGGAATGGACCCAATGCCAGTCCTTTTTTCTATAGCCCAGGTGCACTTTTCCCCGTGATCGTTGAGTCGGTTTTTTGACGACACGAACGGAATTGGAAATAGGCTACCGGGACGAGGAAAAAAGTCGGATGAGAGAATGAGAATTGAAAAACTTCTCTACTGGTTCGTCGTCGTCTCCAAGGTCTCAACCATTCATCAACATTTTCGTAAAAAGATTACACTTTCGAATTTAAAAAAGAAGCGGCGAACGAGAGAGAAAGAGAGAGAGAGAGGAAGATAAGACTCTAATTAAGAGGAAAAAAGAATCACGAGGGAGGAAGAGGACTGATAATGGCTCGAAAATAAACGAAACTCATGGGGCGGAGTCTTATATTTTCCTTTCCTTTAGTCCAAAATACTTAGAAGAGACTAAATCTCGTCTTAACTCTCTTAAAAACGGAAGATAGATCATACAAGTTGAGTCTGAGAGTCCATAAATCATCGAAAAATTCCCTTGAAGGAGTTATAAAAATTAGGAGATTAGAGGTTTGAAAAACCTGGATTTGCGGGGTGAGTGTTTTCCAGGGAATTCACGCCTCGTCTCTCGCTTAAAAAAATGGGCGTTTAATCCGGCATTGAAAGAACAAATCCCTTTAGAAAGTTTCTCTATGACGCTGGGGAGGAGCATTATTTTTTTTGCCGAGGGATGAATCAGACTCGATTTCATCATGGAAGTGAAGGAAAGGAGCTTGAAGTTTTTTTGACGACGGAAGGGGGTGAAAACAAACAACTTTTTGGTTCGAAACTATTGCGATTCGCTCTGCCACAAATAATACCATTTTGGTGTTGATTGCCTCCAGTTTACAGGACCCCTAAAATGTAGGAAAGACAAGAGGAAGAGAGAGAAAGAGAAAAGAGAGAGGTAACGTAGGCGATGGAGGAGAGACGGGGCAGCCGCTGGGCTGCGGTTTTTTGCAGGGCCGCTCGCGAATGAAAAAAAAGCCGCCCGCCAGGGTAAAAAACCAGAGACTCAGCTTTAATTGTGAAGAGGCAAAAAACAACTGGGCGCTGCCGACACAGACAAATCACCCGAGAGAGAGAGGGGGATCGGGAGCTTTCCTCCAAGCAAACAGCTCATTTCTTGATATTTGAATCAACTAATTTTCTCCTTAAAATGGCTGGTCTTTAAATAGCAAACAAGAAGGAAAATTCATCCAAAAGGAGTCTAAAACGAGACTGTAAATGACCCTAAAACCATCGTAACCCTTGGAGGCAGAAAAGCCAACAACTCTGACAAGTCTAGACTAGAGAGAATTTTTGGCCTCAATTATGAGTTTCGAATTCGCCGCCTCAATCTCTGACGATAATTATGTTCTAATTAAAGTTAATTAAAGGTTTCTTTTAATTAAATCTGAACGAATCAAAGTCTTTCGAGGTGGACATCCAAAGAACAGAAATGTCATGAGGAATTCTCTCCCCTGGCCTTTTAATTTTAAAAATATCACAAATCTTTGTACTTTTTCCAGTTTATCCTCGTCTTTTTGCGGCTAAAAACAAAGATCCTCGTTGAGATGAACTTGGGTCTCGACACGCTCGCGATTACGGTTGCTGGCGAATCGAAAGAGAAAGCCCAGTCGGCTGGCTCCTCGTGCTGGTCTGATCCTCCTCATCGACTCATCTCACTTTCTGGAATTATCCAAGTCATCTAAATGACTGTTCTGACTGAAAAAGAACTGACGAAGCAGTCGTTTTGCTGAATATTTTGAAAAAGCCTCGACCGTCTCGGTGTCGGATTTCGCGGGAGGGGAAATCCCGACGATCTCCCCCTCTGGATTGATTTCCAAAGGGCAGAACGTAAATTTCGCAGCTTGTCGAAATTATTACACTTGCTTTGAACGACCCTCCCTCCTCGGCTACTTCTTTCCCCCCAGGAGGAAGCAAAGATTCTTTGATAAAAATTGTTTGGCATCTCCTCCGAAAGACTGTAATGATTGCTGTCTCCTCTATTTACCCCCGGGTTTTCCCATTCAACCTCTCTCTCTCTCTCTCGCTGTTTTCGTCGCCGTTCTCTGACCATCTCCTCTTCGAACCTCTCTGTCAGGGTATTCCCTATCATCACGTGATTTTGCCTCACTCTCCCATGGGAGAGAATCCAAAAAAAGAGTCCTCATTTTACAACGTGTTATGAGAAAAGGGGAGTAAACACACCTAACTTTACTGCTCTCTCCCTCCTACAACATCTGTCTAATTGGTTCAAACCTTTCTCGTTTAGGGCTGATATTCTGGATGTGGGGTTGACCTTCTTCCAGTCGGCGACGCCCTCCGACAGCGTCTCCGTCAACAACAACAACAACCAAACAGGTGAGGAGGTTGGGTCGAGCCGTCAATATTATTGGGAATTCTCCTCTCTGACATCTAGCCATTGATCGGTTCGTTTTTTTGTTTCCTTTTCGTGTAAACAGCCATCTTTGGTCAGAGGAGGGGGAGCCTCGTGACGAATTCCCCGGAAGTATCTTCCAAATTTAGTGATGGCTCCCGGTGGTGAGGCAGGAGGGGAAGATGAGAAGAAATGTCTTTTGACACCACAATCCAACTCCGTCGGAAATCTTATCTTCCTCCCCGACGAGGTCTCCAAATCACCCGAACCCACCGAAACTCCTCGATCCCCGTCTCCACAAATCGGATTGTGTCCTCTCATCTACAGTGAGCCAGCCCTTGCCGGACTCGAAAATGTTAATCTCGCTCCCATGTTTGCTATCAGCGACACAGCTCTTCCCCAGGTATTTTTCCCCAAAAAAACCAACCAAAAGAGTTTTTTTTAGATTTATAAAAATGACAGTGGAATCGGATTGGCCTCAACTTCTGCTTTGAACGACGACTCCGTCACAATCGCCGATGGAGCGACGCCTAGAAGCAGCATCTATCTGTCGGATATGTCGTTTGCCACATCGGTTGGAGGAGCTCCGGGCAATCGAGCTCATAAAGCTTCATTTTCGACGCGAGAAATCAGAGAACAACATCAACAAATGCAGTTGAAATACAAGGAAGCTTCGAAAAGAGAACGACGGATCACCGATCACGTGGACTTCGAGGGCATTTTGAATATTATCGGCGGATGCTCCTGGTGGCAAATCTGGATTTATGTGCTGATCGCTATGCAACAGATCCCCCATGCCATGTTCAATCTCAACGTGGTCAGTCTTATGATGAAAGACGAGAGCTTTGTTTTTTGTTTTTTGACACTTTCCTGCAAAAATTGTAGTCCTCTCGGAATCATTTGGGTAGCAGAAAAAATGAGATATTTTCAGGTTTACATGATGTACGATCCGGACCATCATTGCCAAGTGCCGGGATTTGAGGCCAATGACACCGGGCCTTATCTCTGGGGCATCGGGGATGTTCAAAACTTCTCAATGGTCTTCCCCAGCACGGGAGGAAGTAATGGCTATGAGAGGGATCGATGTCACTACTACGCGAGGAGTCCTCAGCGATATCGAGAGCTTCGAATGATGCCACTTGAAGAAGCCAAGAAAGTGGCCTTCCTGGATAATGTGACGATGACTCGTTGCGATAAATACTCTTATAAATCGGATGTGATGAGGGAAACCATCGTGACCGATTGGAATCTCGTTTGCGACGATTATTTCATGAAGGGACATGCCCATCTCTTCTATTCTTTCGGCTATTTGGTTGGCTGTATTTTCGGGGGATGGGCCAGCGATAAGTCAGTTGATTTTTCTCTTTTTTCTTACGCAAAAATCTTCAGTTTTGGACGGAAACCTACCGTAATTGGGTTTGGAATTCTCTCCTCGATGTTTGGAGTTTTTCTCCCCTACACCACCTACTATCCGATGTTCCTTTTCATTCGATTCTGCAGTGCCGTCTGTAATGAAGCAGCTGATTTGGCTGCCTATACGCTTTGCATGGAGATCACAGGTATTCCTTCTTCTTCTGAGTAATAATCCATAATATAGGAACACGATTCCGAGCAATGGTTGGATCGATGCTGCAAGTTCCGTGGGCACTTGGATATGCCCTTTTGGCTCTGATTGCCTATCTTTCGAAAAGTTGGAAAACAGTCCAAGTGATCGCAGCTGGTCTTCATTTCGGCGCTGTGCTTTTGATTTGTTCTTTGCCGGAAAGTCCTCGATGGCTGATGGTGAAAGAACGAGTCAACGAAGCAGAAGAAGTCATTCGAAAAGCCTGTCGGTAGGTTTCGCTTCCTTGTTTCAAAAAAGCTTGAAGAACCCCTCCTTTCCCTTTCAATCTCTGTCGAATCAACAAAGGTTCTCTTCCTTCGGATCTTGAGCTTGTTTGTCATCGGGAGAAACATCTGAATAAAAAGGGAAAAGTCGGCCTTTTTTCGATCTTCAAAACCGTCGAACTCCGCTATCGAACCATCATTATTTGTGTTATTTTCGTCGCAAATGCTCTCGTCTACTACGGTCTTGTCATTGGTAAGTCTCTGCTCTCTCCCCTCTCATCTCTCTTTCAGCTCTCTCGGACCAATCTGCTCCCGGTCGCGTACTTTTTACTGGTAACTTTTTCCTCAATAACGCCATTGCTGGAATGATCGAAATCCCCACGCTTTTTGGATGTGTCATACTGATGAAATATGGAAGGAAAAGGTTTGATTTTTCTGAATCTTGGAATATACCCCTTTTAGAGCTCAACAAATGACTCTAGTAGGTGGAGGAATCGCCATTCTAATCGCCATGCTGGCCGTGGTTTCTCATCATTACTTCCTCGCTCTGTCCTTCATGATGATTGGCAAAGTCTTCATTCAGGTTTTTGCTTTTTATGAATATTTAGGAAAAGAAAAATCTTCAGGGAGCCTTCAATATTCTGTACATATTCACCTCGGAGCTCTACCCGACAATAATCCGAAATTCGGCAGTTGGAATGACCTCAATGGTAGCTCGTTTTGGATCTGGAATCTCCTCCTATATCGCCCTTCTTTCGAATATTTCTCTGCCCATTGTTCCGATGATTATCTTCGCCATTTTCTCTCTCTTCGCCGGGATGCTCGTCTCTCTTTTGCCCGAAACGAGTGAGATGCCGCTGCCAGAAACACTCGATGTGAGTCCTCCTCTTCTCTAATTTTATCTTATTCCAGGACGCTGTGACATTTTTGAAGGCAGAAAATCGAGCTTGTTACGGTTGGGGAGTTCCTCGAGAAGCCACCCACAGCATCTCAATCCACGAGAATAACACCGACGATTCACCGATGGTCGAGAAGGCCGAAGAGATCGAAGTCTCTATGCCTCGCTCTCGATCAGCTGGCAGCACAAGACGGATGATTTCTCCCAATAAAAGCGAATGTCCCAGTCGAGCTGTGAGTTTCTCCGAAAAAACAAAACAAAATTCCTTTTTAGGAGAGCCGATGCGAATCGATCCTTCAAGATCTGACCGAACTGTCAATTCCCGAGAGGCTAGAAGAAGCCTTTGGTGATATCGAGGACTCATAATGCTTTTCTATTGATAATCTTTTTGTTCGAACTGTCACCCTCTTCGGGTATTTTGTGATTCTTCCTTTACCTCTCCCCTCACATCCCGCTTTGTTTCTTGTTATAGCGTGGATGTGTTTCTTTTGGTAGAACTCTAACTTTATCCCCGTGCTATTGAACAGTCCCTCCCCCTTTCTGCCTCTTTACAAACTTCTAGTCACTCCAAAACAGGTCAGTACAAGTGCGTAAGGCTTTCTCTAGTTAGCCGGTTTATGCATCGAGTGAGATTATTCAGTTTAGGCAATTATTCTTCCGCTTCTGTCATAAAATAGTAAAATGAAAATTTATTATTAAAATTCCCGAGAGAAACCCGTAAGAGAATAAGAGCGAATTCCTAGTGATTCTTACGCTCCCAAAGCATCATGTTTATCGATTAGATTAAATGTCAATTGAGCTGTTTTAAAGAGGACTTCGTCGTGGTTTCCTCCTTTCTGAAATCTCTTTTTTTTCCTTGAAATTTGGACTCAAATAAGTCTTTGAAGCAAAAAACGAACCACAATTTCTTGATTAGCCCCTTCTATCCGGGAACAGACTTGGCCACAGGCATTCTGATAGCCGACTTTGTCGTCTTGTTGACTATAAACAGAGAAAATGTAAGCGCCTTCGTATCGTTGGCGACTATTGATATCTCGAATATAATTGGAGCTACAGCTCATTCCGTTGATCATATTGCACGCTCCAGGAAATGGAAGACCACACAGAAATGAGCCGTGATTAGCCCCGGCTACCGAGACGTAAGTGTCGATGAGGGCAGTCAGCGATGGTCCGAGATTCTCTCCGGTGTCGGCACAGGCTCCTCCAAGAATAGCCTGGAGAGACTAGGATTTTGAGGAGAGAAAGTTTACTTTTCTGGCAATTGGAGAGCCCATAGAATAGCCGATGACATCGACTTTTCTTCTTGTGTAAGCAGCCACCGATTGAATCATCCATCGCGTCTGAACTTTGACTTTTAGCAGATTTATTACATTTTTGGTACACTCGATTATGACGCAGCTGGTCAGTCCATCCAAAGAAACAAAAGATTCTACCTGTTTGATAAAGTCGCATTTCATGTCGACCAAAGGCATTGGAGTCTTCCCTCCATCTCCATAAGTCGTCGCAAAAACGTGTTCATCTCCCCATCCAATGGCTAGAAGATGTTTTCGGTGGCCGTTGAATGTCCCAGCCGTGTTTGTGATCCCATGGACAAGAACAACAGCTTGTTTACTAAACGACAAAATTCAAGAGGGAGAAAGAGAGAGAAATGCCTAGCTCGAGTTCCTCCGATGTGATTCCCTCCTCCATAACTGCCATCCCCGCCAAGATCTCGTCGAGCCAACCTATCAGCTACTCCTTGGCCATAGCGGGAGACAAGAAATTGATTGAAATTGCCGGAGAAATCGGCTGATCCGAGATGGAGAAGAGAAAATAAAGAGAACAGTATCATCGAGAGAGAGAGCACAGGGGTCACACCAAGCCAAACAAATAGCAAAGAAACCAGATGGCAGAAACGGGATCCCAGGGTGTAAACCATCTGATTCAGACGACACCCTTGACCTTGTGAATAGTAAACTGGCTCTGGATCTTCACGTCATCTCCAGGCGAACCAGTCCAACCGATCACAGTTTTTCCTCTTTACCTCACAAGAGTTTTATCCTTTCGACCAAAAATATCGCGTTAAAGGATGTTCGAAACGAAAAAAGCTATAAAGAGTTGATCCAAGAAGGATTAGGCATTCAACCGAGTTCAGCATCATGTGGTGGTTGGCTCTCTCTATGTCTTCAGCAGCAGCTGCCTTGGCTATCTGGGGGTGTGGTAGCAATCGAAAGGATGTCAAGTCTGCTCCTGAATCGAAGAAGTCCGGCAAGCAGACTCGCTCTCTCAAAAAGGGAAAATCGTCCAAGAGTGGCAAGAGCACCAGAAGCAGTAAGAGTGGAAGAAGCAGGAAGAGTTCGAAGAGCGGCAAGAGTGGAAAGAAGAGCCTCAAGAGCTCCAAGAGCGGACGCAAATCCAGCAAGTCTTCTAAGAGTGGAAAGCTCGAAAAAAGCTCCAAAAGCGCAAAGCTTGCAAAGAGTGGAAAGATTAGCAAGAGCAGCAAAAGTAGCAAAAGTAGCAAGAACGGAAAGAGCGGAAAGAAGTCGGCCAAAAGCAACAAGCAAGCATTAGTCGCCACGAAGAAGCCCACCGTCAAAAAGCCTGCGGTTTCGAAGTCAGCTGAATCTGCCGAGTCTGTTTCGAAGAGCCAAGAGTCAACATCGCAAACTCCCCACCCTGCTCAGATTGTCGAGCTCCGTGCTGAACCTCAAGAGATAAGCTTCCAAAGCATCGGTGGTCTTCAGACTTTCAAATTCATCAACGAGAGCAACGAGAGCCGAGCCTTCAAGATCAAATGCTCCGACAATCAGTTGTATCGCGTGGCTCCCGTCTTCGGATTCATCGAGCCAAAAAGCTCTGCAAAGATCGATGTCCTTCGCCAGAATGGATCAGCCAAAGTCGACAAGCTCGTCCTCATCACTGCTCCGGCCGGTGACTCAACCAAGCTGCCCAAGGAAATCCTGGACGCCGCCCCGAACGGTAGTAGCCAGATGACCGTCATTCCTCTTCTTGTCGAAGCCTAGACAATAAATATCTTTGTTGTCGACTCCTGTCCTTCTTCTTTTTTCCTTAAATTGCATTCTCATTTTCATAAACGAAATTCCGAAATAGAATTTCATACATCCCATTTTTCCCTCCAGCAGTTTCTAATTTAAGAACTAAAATTTCATTAGATTTCGCGAGCTCAAACATTTGAAAGTTTTATGAGATGATTTGAGCAATATTCCAAGCCCTTTGTGGCTAGAGTTTGGCTCAAAATATTTATTCAAAGCTTAAATCAAGAAGTGGGTCGTGAAAATTGTTGAGATCTACAGTAAGAACTTTTAGTTGGGAGTTTTAGGATTCTCTTGCCAAATTTCCTTTTGCCAAAACATTTAAAAAGAAAACTATTTGTAAAATTGAAAAACAATTTTAACCAACAAAGTGACTTAAAAATAGAAATAGCGTTTTTAGCTCTTCGTAGTCGAGTGACGGAAGACGTCTTCCGTCTAAAATTTGAACAATCGACACTCGTCTCGATTAGGCAAAAACTTTTCATTTGGTATAATGAAGGGAATGATGGGTGAGATTCAGTTAGGCTTTCAAGAGCAGAGCGTAGTATTTCTTTATACAATTGCTATAGTTGGAATAGTCAGCTTGGAGGTTTTATTCGGAAAGAGGATGTTCGCATTCTTTTACTTTCTGAATTTTCCTCAGATACCAAGAGAAATGCCTGTGAAGAGGTCTTTACAGAAAGATCTTTTGACGGCCAAAAGTTTTGCCAAATATAGTCATGTCTAATTCTGTCGGATTGACAAGCAAAAAGAGTATAAAAAGCCCCAGATTGGCATTCGATCATCCGTTTGCTTTCAGAACATCCGCTTCGAATCGCTTCAAATGACTTCCTTGACCGCCGATCCCCCCGCCTGCTCCATCGCCGCAGCTGGAGGAAACTCTAACCATCAGTTGAGCAATAATGGACCCGACCGTCTCGCCTTCAAGGTCAAGAGCAGCAACAACAACGAGTATCGCATCAAACCCGTCTTCGGGTTCGTCGAGCCTGGAGGCAGCACTGCCTTGGAGATCATCCGCACTGCCGGCGCCCCGAAGGAAGACAAGCTCGTCGTCCACTTCGCCGTTGTCGCCGCCGATGCTGCCGACGCCAAGACCGCCTTCGAGGGAGCTCCTTCCGCTGGCTCGATCACCATCCCCCTCTCCGCTGCCTAGACAACTTATAAAGTAAGACTAAGGCAACCCTGTGTTCTTTCTTGCTTTTTCGAGCCATTCGAATCTTAAATTCCTCTTGAATAGTTCAATTAGATCTGCTTTCCGAAGATAAAATTTTTATTTCCCGTATTGAGATCACAGAAGTTCATCATTGGTTTGAGTGGCCACAAGTCTCGCCCTGACGCCTTTGAATTGAGCCGAGTTGGAAGGCCTTTTGACTGTATTTTGTCTGGTCGACATGATTGAAAATGACTCTCTGAAATGTGTTTTTTTCCCCTAAAATTCAAAACGAACGGCATATTTGGTAGAATGGAGAGAAGAGTTTGACGATATTTGGAACAGGTGCAGATGTAGACAAGGAAGGCCACATAGCAGTTGATAAGGGAGAGTAGATCGAGAATATCTGCCAATGGGGTGTACACAAAGCGGTGAAATTGTGTTGTATTTATGGCTAAAATTATTGTTTTTTAATTAAAAAAAAAGAGAAACCATTTAGAATGGCGGTGACTCCTTGTGGAAGTTCTGTAGTTAGAAAGACGGCCACCATTAGGAGAAGCATAAAGGTTGTGACATCTCCTCGACGTCTCTGCTTGTCTTCTTTAAGAAGTTGCTTCCTCTTTTTGCTATTCTGGCGAAGACGACCAATCAGCGCCACGGTGAACCAGAACAAAAGAACACAAGGAACAGCCTGAAATATTCTTCTCTCCTTTCTCTTTGGGACAAAAGACCTTTAAAGCGATTCCCGTCAGCCAGAGATTGGCCTTCATGAAAAAGCAACGATCGGCTATGACCATATCCGAGAAATTGACCGAATATCTAACCACAACTCGTCCATTTTCTAAAGTTCTTTCTTTTTTCTCTTTGAAGGAGGAGAAACCTTTGCTTCGATGAGCAGAAATCTGATGAGCTAATAAAGTAGGCATACAAAGGAGGAAGACGACCACCGAAATAGCGATGGAGGTTACGAGAGCTCGCTGAGTTCGAAGCCAGCGAGACGACGAAAGACGCATCGCTGAGAAGCGGATGAAGGCCATCAAAACAACGAGATACAAGGTGATTGCGTGGAGAGCTATCGACAGAACCACATGAATTTTGAGGAAAAGAGCCCATCCATAGGGATAGCCGTTGTTGTCTTGTAAAAATTCGAATCGTGACATATAAATCTAAGATTTTCGATTAATTCAGAAACAAAAGAGAACTCACGAGATAAGAAGTCATAGTTCCCATGTCGGAGACAGCAATACAAGTGAGTACGGTATGAACTGAGCTATCTCTCATCCGAGGTCGTGTCAAGACCCAAATGTGAATCGAATTGGCTAAAAGACCACAAACACAAAGAACCACGGCGATATATCGATGGAATGGATTGTAGAAGCTGAAGTCGTGGATGAGAAGGCGAAGACAAACAAACTTTTTAAAGGACCATAATGCCTCGAGAAAATCGACGGTGGTCTGATCTTCGAAATTGAAAAGTTCGAAGGACTCATTGCAGTTGATGTGCATTGAGGGATGGAAGGTCTGCAAATAAAAATATAATTTGGAATGAGGAAGTGGAATATCCTTGAGCCAACAAAGAGATTTGGGAGGGGAGGCGGAGAGAGGGAGGGCGAAGTGGACCGAGGATCACATTACTTCTCAGGTGGTGATTCTTTCTTTGAAATCGAATCTCAGACACTCGTTTTACTCACAAAAACCGTTGTTCTTTTTTTTTGTTTCAGACAGCAACTGTCCGAGAGAGATCTCAAGAGATTTACAAGAGATTTACAATGGGAGAATTTGAGGGAGGAGGAGTCGACCAGGTGGCGATTGCAAGAGGTAGTTTATCACTTGAAACAACACGACAAGGTCACAATTTATGAGGGAAAAGTTTGTATATTTTTGTCCATAATCTCAACTGGCTTATGGGCCTGGAACAAACAGAACTTTTCTTCTTCAAAATCCGGTCACACTTGAGGGCGAGAGAGGGGAGGAATTATAATTGGACTGACACGGAAATGTATGATTGGAGGGAGGGAGAAAATTTTGTGGAGCAATGGAGCACTCTCTCGAATTAGGTGGCCGACATAAAACGATCTAATAAGGCAATTTTTTGCTGGGTCAGAGGGGGATTGCGAGGGGGACGAATGGCTCCGAAGGCCGGGGGATTACCATGGAAAGAGCTCGATAATAAATAACTTTCTCTGTCGGCACATGACGCTCGCTGGACTGTGAAGGCGGATTACTGGAGAGAGAGATGAGAGTTCGATGATTTCTACCTTCGACGTCAGGAGTGGATACCACAAACGGCTGGATAAATATTTCATGACCACGTTTGGGAGCAATGACCGTAGCGATCCGATTAGGAAGTGCTTCAGTGACGACCACGGCGAAAGGAGAGAAAGAGACGAAGTAATTAGAAGAGCTTTTTGTTTTTGGGAGGACTTTCCCAGAAAAGAAATCCTATTTGTCTCCGAGTTAATTTGGGAAAAGAAGTTGTAACGGAGAAGCCGATGATTGTCCCCGAGAGTCATATAATGTCCTCACATTTTTAGTGGCTACTCTCGAAGGAGAGGAAGAGAGAGAGAGAGTTCTTCGATGCCTATATTAATTTTGGGAGAAATGTGTGAGAGAGAGAGAGAGAGAGGGAGGGATATGAGATTTGGGACAGAGATCCCGGACGATAATTTAATTTTAGTCAAAAAAAAATTAGAGAAGCGAGCCAACAAAGTGGCACATTTTGATTGGCTATTTCACAGCTTATTATGTTCCCAAAACACAAAGTGCTCCATCATCGCCATGGGAACTCGCCAAATTGTTATTCGAAGTCGAAAGAGCCATTAATCTCTCCTCAATTGTTTTTAACAACCGCAAATGAGTACGGTAAGCCAAGAAGGAAGACGCTATTTCAGGATAGACAGGTGCATTTCCGTCATGGCAGATGTTTCCGAGTTTTGCTCGAAAGTTAATTGTTTTCTCTCATTTCGTACATGAGGCTCGTCTGGGAACTTCTGGGAAAAAATCTCCTGAACTCCCCTGAGTGAACATTTGCAAGGAAAGCTGAGAGAGAGAGAGACTGGAGCTGACATGGATGGGCGGTGTTTTAATATGGAAAGAAGAAAAGGAGAGGCGGAGACACACGAAGGAAATACGTATCTTGATGTTTTGGAAGTGTGCAAACGAGTCGTGGACATCTGTCTCTACACCTGGGCTCGGGGTCGTCTTGGAGAATTCGAGAGTAATTGACAGAACTTTTGAATCAACAAGATTTGTGAGCGGGTGAACCAATAACATTTGGCTGAAATTCCCCGGAATTTTGGATCGAGGCCACAAGAGAGAGAGAGAAGGCAAACAACAGCAAGCAGACACATTGACAAGGAAATTATGGGTTCGTGTCACAATTATAGACCAAAGAAAATTCTGCTGTCATTTGCAGTGAGAACGACTTCCGGGGAATCTTTTGATGTTTACAGAAAAAAAAAAACCAAGAGGAGGAGGGGATTGTTTGATCCCCGTGCTGGATACGTGGCTCGGCTCGGATAATCGAAATTTTTCCATTTTGATGAAGTCGCCAGAGGGTGTCAGAAGGAAAATACGTTGTGAATAGTCAAAGCCGTAGCTAAGCGAAGGGAAGGCTGCTCGGACGAGACAGGAGGACTCAATTGGCACCTAGGGAGAGACACAAAAGGACAATTTGGACGGGATGAATAGGGTTTGTGAAATTTGTAGTAAAGCCATTTTCGGCACGTGTGGATCGGGTAGATCGCTGGACTTTTTGCCATAATTTAATTCGAGCGCGAGAGAGGTGTCAAAAAGGTCAAAACATACACCCCGTGTGGACAGCAGATTACCCTTTCCTGGTTCTCAGCGAGAGAGAGAGAGAGAGAGAGAAGTACATTAAAATGTACGGGATGGAATTGACTTGATCTTCTGGAAAGAGTGAGAGACAGCCGGGGGAGAATATAATCCAATTAGCTGCAATGGGTACTGAATAGTTGTGGAATCTACGCGACACATGTGACACACACGGTCACATCGACACTTTCCTGGGCAGAAGAGAAAACACACGGCTCCCAAAGCCACAAACAGATCTCTGACCTACCCGACCGACGACTTTTCTGTCAATTTCAGATTTTTTGTGAGTGAAGCGGAGAGGAGAGACAAATTGAGTGGCTGATTGGAAGGACGAGATTCTTTTTGGTTTAAAGGGGACCCGGAAGGGCTTTTAAAAAGTCTCCTCGTTGAGCCACTTGAGTTGACTTTTCTCTCCAAAAAGCAAAGGAGAAAACGTCATCTTTCATGGCGAATTGGCTGAATTATTAAAAGTTCAGAGGGTTCTAAAAACGGCACTACTCCTATTGGGAATGAGGTAAAGGGTTTTGCAGAGAGGAGCTGATTAACGCCATCCAGCTGAGACCCACTTCGACAACGAGATGAGAGAGCCAAGAGGGGTTCACTTCTTGATTTGTTAGTCGAATTTCCTCGTCCACAAGCGTGAAATTTACCGGAAACGTCTGATCTTTAAGCTAGGCCATTGGCTGGTTGAAATGGGGAACCAGGGGAAGTCCTCTCAAATGGATAAAATGCTCTCCCAAAAGGAGCCATTCAGAATCATCAACCGAATCCGAGCACCAAACAGGGATGCACTATTAGCAATAAGTCTGCCTTATCACCGTAATTCTTCCAATTGAAGGCTCCCTCAGTTTTAGACAGCTTTCATATTTTTGGATGTTCTACAAAGTTTTAAAGAAAATCAAGAGCTACAACTTTGTAGAACATTGGAAGCAATGAGAACAAACTCTAGAGGAGGATTCTTGGAGGAAATTTCTAGAAGAGGCTTCTAAAAAAACGGTATTTTGAGATTTCGAAAACCATTCCAATGAATTCAAAGTCAATGATTTGACAAAGTCGAAAAGATTGAGAGAACCTTTCAAAGTTGAAATTTGGATGACATGGAGAGAAGATCATAGCTGAGGAAATGTGATGCTGCAGACTAAATAGGAGGAGATCTATGTCATATTGGACGCAACAGAAGCCTTTGTGGGGTAATATCTCAAGAAGCGAGACTTCAGAGGGAGTAGGATGTTTTGTGGTTTGCTCTCTTCCCCCCAAAACAAGAAGTCGCAAGAAGTTTATTTGAGATCCTCATCCTTCTAGTTCTTTTCTGAAAAAAGCAGGCTAGATGTCTCTGTCTGCGACTCATTCTCCTCGCCGAAATCCATAGTGAAGATACCCTCTTGGACTTCAGTCTTTTTTGCCAATTGCTGAGATTTTTCGTTTTTTCTTTGGACTCTTCTCCAATAGACGATAATCCCAACCACAACAATTACGGTCACAGCGATGGCCACCAAACAACCGACGCTGGCTCCGACAAGAATCTTTATCCAAGCGGCATCCTCGTGTTTTTTCTTCTTCTCCAACTCGTGTTGAGTCTTATAGATGCCGGTCGCGGGAAGGGTCAGAACTGGGCCACTTATTCCCAACATCAACTCGAGCGCCTTCGTCAAGCCTTCCGGAGTAGAATCTATCATTCTGGTCAAGAGATAATCGATCCCCTCCACCCCGAATAAAAGATAAAATCTGACCATTTGTGGTGTTGCCGATATCTAGGATGAAGTCAGAACGACGAGTGATTAGATGAGCCAACCAGCGCTTATTAGTCGCCTTGAAATGAAGAAAATTCGCAGTCAGATTGCATTTAGCCTCAGCTTCGACTTTCTTCAATCGGCTGATAGTCAACGTGACCTGGATGAGTCCCATAAATCGGAGTTTCTCTACAACTTGAGAATGTTCACAAACATCGGTCATTTGAGAAGTCTTGTTGAGAGGATAGAGATTTGTAAAGGCGAAGATATTCTCCAGGCGACAGACCACTTCTTTCGTCAAATTCTTGAAATCTCTATCATAAAAAATCGACAAATTCATCTTCGAGAGATGGGCAGCATGACGATAACTCGAATTCTAAACGTCCTCCTTGGATTCTCCAAAAGAGAGAACCTGCAACGGAGAGCAACAGAAGACGACAGAAGGCAGCAGGAGAGCGAGGAGTAACAGCCGATTCATTCGTTGTCTTTTGGGTGTTCTATTCAGATTTCAAAGATCAAAAGAGCTTATCGGGAAGTTTGTCTCGCTGAAAGCGAGATGGTCCAAAGCGTTGAAATCATCGCTTTCTACATAAGGGAGTTATTCCTTATTTTGTTTGTGTCGCAGCACACGTGCATTTTCTGTGTTTGTTCGAGAACGCGCTTTTGGGGCGGAGCGAATCGATGGGCGGCCGCTTTTTTCTGTTGTGCCATTCGCACTCGCTCTCATCCTACGGGTCAAGGTTCTGCTCCTCTCCCTCTCTTTTTTCTTATCAATATTCTATCAAAGTAAACAGAGAGTCTTTTAGAATGACCAAAGCCACTGTTGGAATCAACGGATTCGGCCGTATTGGGCGCCTCGTCTTGCGAGCTGCTGTCGAGAAGGACAATGTCGCTGTCGTCGCCGTCAATGACCCCTTCATCGCCATCGATTACATGGTTGGTTCTTTTTTTTCTTCTAAAAAAGTTTTAGATCTATCTGTTCCAATACGATTCGACTCATGGCCGTTTCAAGGGAAGCGTCTCTCACGAGGGAGATTTCCTCATTGTCCGTAAGGATGGCAAGAGTGAGCACAAGATCAAGGTCTTCAACAGGTTAGTCTCTCTTCCCCTCGATTGAATCCCCCAATGCCCTCGAGGAAGTCCAGACGGGCGCGATGTAATAGGCTGACCAACTCAACTTTTAGAATGGCACGTAGGGCGATGTTGTTTTCGTCCTCCGAACCAATCGCCTCCGTCTGATTCCTTGATTTTTAGATTTTGAGTCTCTCCCCCCTCATTGCCCTTCAATGAAATGTGATTGAACCAAAAGAGTTGCAATCGATGTTTACCGGCCAGCAGGCGATCTGTGTTTATTGCGCGTTCTTTCTGCATCATGGGGTGATGCAAACTGGGGGAACAGCTCGAGGATGATGAAACGAATCCTTTTGTGATGCAAATCCAGGGGATTCGTTGGTCTTTTACAGCGAAAGGGCCAACTGACACTTTGGGGCAGCTGGTAAACATGCCAACAATGCCGGAGGAACAAAAATCTCCTTTCAGCAAGAACCCCGAAGAGATTCCATGGGGAGCTGCTGGAGCTGACTATGTTGTCGAATCTACTGGAGTCTTCACCACCATCGAGAAGGCTGGAGCTCACTTGAAGGGAGGAGCCAAGAAGGTCATCATCTCTGCTCCTTCTGCCGACGCTCCCATGTATGTGATGGGTGTCAATGAGGAGCAATATTCCGCTGCCAACGACCACATCATCAGGTACAACTTTTCTCTCTTCTGCTCAACTCTTCATTCAGCAATGCCTCTTGCACCACCAACTGCTTGGCTCCTTTGGCTAAGGTCGTCCACGACAACTTCGGAATCATCGAGGGTCTGATGACCACCGTTCACGCTGTCACCGCCACCCAGAAGACTGTCGATGGTCCTTCTGGAAAGCTTTGGAGAGACGGTCGTGGTGCCGCCCAGAACATCATCCCGGCCAGCACTGGAGCTGCCAAGGCTGTTGGCAAAGTCATCCCAGCTCTCAATGGCAAGCTGACCGGAATGGCCTTCCGTGTCCCCACTCCCGATGTTTCCGTCGTTGATCTCACCTGCCGTTTGGAGAAGCCAGCCTCTCTCGATGACATCAAGAAGGTTTGAATCTTTGCTTCCTTCCATCGATCATTTTCAGGTTGTTCGTGACGCCGCTGAGGGACCTTTGAAGGGAATTCTCGCCTACACTGAGGATCAAGTCGTCTCGACTGACTTCGTCTCTGACCCTCACTCTTCCATCTTCGATGCTGGCGCTTGTATCTCGTTGAACCCTCACTTCGTCAAGCTGGTCTCCTGGTACGATAACGAGTTCGGATACTCCAACCGCGTTGTCGACCTCATCGCTTACATCGCTACCAAGAACTAAACGGAGCCTTTGATCTACGTATTTAAATCTTTATTTACTTCCCCCGCTCTTTGTATGTACTTTTAGAAGACAAGTAATGAGTAAAGTTTGAGTAGTGACGCCCTCTTATTCTTCGTCGATCTCTCCTTCCGAATCCAAATTGGTTTCAGTTGTGAGGATACTAGCCAACGCAGTTAGGGCTTCTTTATCTCCGAGAGTTTTGTATCTTTGAGCGACTTGAACAGCTTCCTCGACAGATCGATGGACTCTCTCCTTTTCGACTTCTTGATAGAAATCCGTTGCCTCAAAAAGTCTAATCAAGTCGCCTGAAAATTTCCGTTATCAAGCCGCCTGTCCCACGTTTGTTTGCCACCAAATAAGTTTGGACTCCGACGGCCATCAAGTCGGTATAGACCTGTGAACTGACTCGACCTTGAAGGGAAAAGATACCGTTTTGAGAGTGTTGAGACCCAAGTAATCTACATAGGGAAAGCCACCACAATCGATGACCAAAGAGCATCGATCTTCCGTCGTTTTGCCTTCTCTTTTCCATCGCCTTCGAGCTGCTTTCAACTTCTAAATTTTGAAGAAGGGGAATACTTTGTTAGAGCTTTGTCTGTTTCGACTCACATCATCGAAAACATCCTCGGTTTGAGCGGCATTCATTTGATCGATTGTAACGAAGGACTCAATCTTTGACCTTTCCCACTTTTTGACGCATTCCCAAACGGCCAGAGTAAAGTGATCGACACTTGTGAAGATGAGGGGAGAATCCATTCGGAAGACGCAGACGTTTCCTTCGACAAATTCCAACTCGCTTTTCTTTGTTTCGCGATAGCCGGATCCCTCTGAATCCTGGGCGAGAACATGCCATCTGGGCCTGGATCAGTCTGGACGAGAAAGAGAAGAAAAATACCACCAATTCCGGATTATCGTAGTGAGCACGGCGAAGATAATGGCCAGAAGGAGACCAGGGCCCATGTCGTAACAGACCGTCAGCAGCATGCTCATCACCCAAATTGCCTACAACTTTTATTATTTTAAGGGAAATTGGAATACAAAATCGTATTTGAAGACCGGCCAGAGTTGTTTTAACTCTGCGAATTTGACGAACATCCCCTTTTGAGCGACGATAATCATCGAGGCTGGGATGCATTTCGGAAGATATTCCAAGGCTGGGCCGATGTACAGAATGACTGAGATTAGAGCGAGTGACGAGAAGAGACAAGTGAGTTGAGTTGAACCACCCACAGCCGCTCCTACGACACTTCGAGCGAAACCAGAGGTGACTGGGAAAACTGGGAAGATTGAAGAGAAGACTCCAACAAAGCCGAGGGCATAGAGCTCCTAAAAGAGATGGCTGTTGGGAGAAAAGACCAACTTGGCCGTGGTTGATCTTGTATTTGTATCTTTTTTCGACTACTTTGGCCACAGTTATGTGGATGGCGACTGCCGTGATCGCAATGGCAACCGCGTTGAGACCAATAAATCGAATTATATCAAATCGAGGAAGGGAGGGCGGAGGAAATCTGAAAGGCTTTCCTCTTTGGGATGGATGGACTTACTCGGTTGGAATATTCCCAACGACGGAGATGTTGTGGCGTCGAGAGAGCTCTGCATAGTTGGTGGCGGATGTTCCCAAAACGGCCTTAAAAATTAATTTTTCTATTCGAGAGGGAGAACAGACCAGAACGAGCTCAAAAGGAACAGGATAATGGAAGGCGGTGCTGAGCCAGGGAGAGAGATATTCCTTTCCAACCACCAGGAAAATAATCGAAGACAGAGAGATCGCCAAAGTTGGATAATTGATTTGATCCAGATTCTCCCACAAATCAAATATTCTCTGAACTCAATTAATGGATTTTCTCTTTGAATACATAATATAGATAGCCGGGGCCGGACCGTTTTGGAAGGTTTTTTATGCCCAAAATATCTCCGATTTGAGCGAAGAAAACGTGGATTCCGCCTCCAACAACGAAGCCAGACATCACCTGGAAATGATTAAAGAAAGCGAAAGAGGCAACTTGTTCGGAGAAGAGAGAAGTCAGAGCTTGGAGTCGGAACAAAGCCATCAGAAGCTGGATGACCCCAGCGAAGAAGACGATCGTTGTGGCTACATGGATCTTGATATCGGGGTCGTTGAAGGTATTCCGATGTCTCGTCTCTGCAGTTGAGATGTCATCCAAAATACTCGAATCGGAGCCATTATAATAGGTCGAATTCTCGAATAAATCCTCAGTCGAATCGGTCGATTGTCTCAAATAAAAATTCGACCCATTGTTGGCGATCACATTATCTATAGCCGCATGGGTCATCAGAGAAAGGACAGCAAATCCCCCTAAATTTTATTTGAATTTTACCCCCAGAGGTACCCAAGGCGTTGTGCTTTGAAGTTCCAAAGAAGATGTAAAGGAAAGAGGGAAAGATGGCGGTGTAGAGACCGTAGACGGGATTGACTCCGGTGATTCCTGCCAGGGCAATTCCTAGGAAAAATTGAAGAAAGGAGAGAAAAGACCTTGAGGAACAGAGAAAACGGCCATTGTGAGGCCTCCGGAAAGATCGCCGAAGAAAGAATTCTTCCAATTATAGTGGGGAAGCCAGGAGACGATTGGGAAAAAGGAGAGCATCTTAGATCCAAACCGGGAAAGAGTCCATTTTTGACGGGTGGAGGCGACTTTCTTTTTGATTTTCTCTTTCAAAGGAGACGAGGAGAACATCGGAGAGAAGCGGGGGATACAAGGGGGAACTGCGCAAATGACCGAAGCTACTAATTCCGGAAGTAAACACCACGAGAGGAAACGAAAGCTACTGGCTATTTCCTCTTTCTCACTTTTTATTTTAAGATTTAGAGATGTGGAGGACGAGCTGATATTCCCAGAAGCATTTCTTGTGCATGGGGAGACCGGCGTTATTCTCGACGAAAGTTGTGTCCAACGGCTGGCGACATCTAGATTTTTGGTGATTTTTGAAAAGAAGGCTGCCCACATGGAACAAGAGAAGCAGGTTGGATGCCAGCGACGACCTCCAGTCTGGATGAATTTCTCCTCCAAAGGACTCAAGCAGCCAGCGCAGGGCACCACGTCGAGATGGCAGTGGCGACAAACGGACGTTTCGCCTTTCTCCTCGAATTTCTCATTCTCCTGGATGCGACAGCCACAGAGCGAGCAGAAGAAGTGCTCCAAGTGCCAAATCTGATAGTTGGTTTTCGTTTGATCTAGAACTCTAAAAATACTTGGCCACGGGCGAAGAGAGCTGCCTCGTTCTCGATTTTCCGATCACAATGTCCACAGCGATTCATCCTTCCAAGTGATTTATCAAAGGATTAAAAAAGTCATTCGAGATGGACAACGAGAAGAAGAAAGACGAGGGAAAGAAGGAAGACGTCGAGGGAGAAGCTCTGGCCTATTGCTCGGACAAGGAGTGGGAGCAGAGCGAGTCTGCCTACTCGGCCGATCTGCTGAATGTGAAGAAGAAGCCGAATCAAGTGACGGTCTTCTCGGCGCCAGAAAAGATCGTCGACTCAACGGGTCAGTCCATTCGTCAGATGCCAGTTGTGAGGGAAATCGAGGAGTCGGATCCACGAGTCAAAGGAATCGCCCGATTTGTCGCCGGAGTCACCAAGACTCTCCTCGACGACGAGCAGTCCCCCGGCGTCCAAGCCACCGTCACTTTCAAACTCCATCCCATCGACAGCAGGAACCACATCCAATAAACAATTCTGTATTTTTTTGTGATCACTACACTCCTTCGAGTGATAAGAGAGTCCGCGTGTTCTTCCAATCGACAGAGCCACAGATACCCTCCTCGCTTTCCCGACCTGCGCGATCTTTGTTCCCGCTCTCGTATCAATTCTCCAAAATGGACGGTGCTAGTGTTCTTGCCCAATGTCTTGTTCAACAGGTTCGTTCACTCTCTCTTTCAATAAGTTTATTTTCTTTTTTGAATTTTTATCTAAAAAAGAGACTTTTGTTGACCAAATTAATTGGAAAAAGAAGGAAAAAAATCGATTGATTTGATAAGGATGCGAAAACAAAGAAAGATTTAGGGGGTCGAGTATATGTTCGGAGTTGTTGGATTCCCCATCATCGAGGTTAGTAGCCAGGAAAGAATAGAAAAAAGATTTTTTAAGGTTGGAATGGCCGCCCAGGGTCATGGAATCAAATACATCGGCTGTCGGAATGAACAATCCGTAGTTCTCGCCTCTCTCCTAACTCCGATTTCCTTTAGGCTTGTTATGCTGCCCAGGCGATGGGCTACTTGACTCGTCGTCCAGTGGCTTGTCTTGTTGTCTCCGGTCCCGGCCTTCTTCATGCCATCGGAGGACTCGCGAATGCAACGGTCAACTGCTGGTGAAGGAGATATTTGTCGATTAAAATAGATCGATTTCAGGCCAGTTGTATGTATCGGAGGATCCTCTGATGTAGACCAAGAGAATCGTGGAGCATTCCAGGTGATAAGATTCTCTTAATCAAACAGATTATTTTAGGAATGGCCCCAAGTGGAGTCTGCCCGTCTCTCCTGTAAACATGTTAGCCGACCGACTTCCCTCCAGGCTATTCCAAATCATGTCGAGAAGGCTGTGCGAGCCGCCATGTATGGTCGTCCTGGAGCTGTCTACATCGATATTCCCGGCAATCTTGTCCTCTCCTCAGTTGAGCCAGAAACCATCAAGTAATTCCTCCTTTTTTAAAAGAGAAATTCTCCAGATGGGCTCCCAAAGTGCCCCTCCCTGGGCCCGTTTCAATCCCTCCAAATCCCGTCCTCTACCAAGCTATGTATTATCTGAAAGAAGCCAAAAACCCCTTGGTTATCGTCGGAAAAGGAGCCGCTTGGTCCGAAAGAGGTCCTCTTATGGTTCAGAATTTCCTCCAACGAACCAAACTGCCCTGGCTGGCCACTCCTGGTGGAAAAGGAGTCGTCAGCGACTTGCACTCCAGGTATTTCTATAAATCTTCTTCTCAATTCGAAGTCTCAGATCAGTAGCTCCAGCCCGTTCTCTGGCTCTTCGTGAGACTGATTGTGTTGTTCTGATTGGAGCTCGTCTCAACTGGATGCTCCACTTCGGTCTTCCTCCTCGATTCGGAGAAAATGTCAAAATCATTCAGGTTTTTGTGATCAAAATATTTCCAAATGAAGAGTCAGATTGATGTGAGCCCTGAGGAGTTCCATCAGAATTTGCCCACAACAGTCCCGTGCCTTGGAGATATCGGAGAGACTTTGAATGCCATGACTCAGCAGATCAAGGATTGGAGCTTCGATGCTGAATCTCAATGGTGGAAGGATCTTCGAGCCAACGCTGAAAAGAATAGAAATATCGTGGAGAAGATGGTCCAAGATCACTCCCTTCCACTCAATTACTACGCCGCCTACCATCCAATCCGAGATTTCCTCGCTCAAAATGATGTCATCGTCATCAACGAGGGAGCTAATGTTAGTCGGAAAAAAGAGGAAATAGTTAATATTTCAGACGATGGATATTGGTAGAACTATGATGCCTTCAGTTCTTCCTCGCCGTCGATTAGACGCCGGAACCTTCGGAACGATGGGAGTCGGGATGGGCTATGCGATGGCTGCTGCTCTCTGGTGTCGAGACCATTCTCCCTCAACGAAAGTCCTCAATGTCCAAGGAGATTCTGCCTTCGGCTTCTCCGGAATGGAACTTGAAACCATCGCCAGGTCGGTCTCCTCTAGGTTTAAACAAGAAAAGATTCAGATACAAACTGCCAGTCGTGACGGTCATCATGAACAACAGTGGGATCTATCGAGGCATGCTCCCCGAAGATATGCAGGCCGTCGAAGGAGATCCAACCCTTCAGTAATTTCCTCCGGCCACCAAATGACAAATTATCTAGGTACCCAGTGCTGTCACTTTCAGCCGAATGTCGTTACGACAAAATGTGTGAATCATTGGGAGGAGCTGGCCACTTTGTAAACAATGTTCCCGACATTGAAATGGCTCTCAAAAAGGTTTTCCAAGAGACTGAACGTAGTAGGATTAAAGTCATTTAGGCTTATGAGAAAACAGATGGACCCTCGCTCATCAATGTGGTTATTTCGACTGACTCGGAGAGGAAGGCCCAGGCTCATCCATGGCTTACTCGATCAAAAATGTAGAATTTCTAATAAAGGCTTTGGATTGTTTACTTTTTCGCGCAAACCTATTACTCTCTCTCTCCCACCCTCTCTCTCTCTCTTTCCTCTATGCCTTGTTGCTTTGCTGACGTGGACGTAACATTTCTTTTTTGGAAGATTCCTCCTGGTTGGCCGATAGAGAGACTATCGATCGGCCAAAATAACCAGCCGATGTTGTTGTCTTTTTGGCCCATTAATCGATTTGTGGAGACGTCGACGGGCCCTCCTTTAACTCACAAATAAAGACGAATTAGCTGCGGCCACGAAGAGAAAATTTCTTCGTCGTCGGGCTGAATCAAGTTTAGCGAAAAGGAGTTGGCCGTACGGGGGGACCCGGTTGGTTGACGTGTCGGTCGCGCTCTCTCCCCCGGCTCGGGTCAATAGCCTCCCATCGCGCGTCTCCAACTCGTCAGTTTTTTCCTTTTTTTCTCAATCCAGAAATCTAAAAAGTAATAATACTTTTTTCTTTTTGAAACTTTCGCTCCTCCGCCGAGATGACCCACTTGGATCCGAATCCGGCCACGCGGCCAAATCCAGCTTACTCAAATCGATTTATCATCCTTTCACTTTATTATTATTTTATAATTTGCAGGTAAAAGCCCCCTCCTCGGGATGAGGTTCCTTCTTCTTGGGGCCTTTTTGGCCACAATTATTGAGGGTAAGTTTCCTATTTTTCTCTTAATTTCTTCTTTTCTAATTCTCACATTTTTAGCTTCGAGATTTGATTTTCGTAAGTTTATTCTGTCGTTTCCTCGAGAGCACTTATAAGTACATTTTATTAGCACCTTTTCCTCCTTTTTTCTCACATAAAATATTTCCGTTTTCAGGCCAAGCTCCTCCACAACAGCCTCCCAAAAATAAGTAAGTTTCATTCTCTGGATATAAAGAGATAATTTTTAGTGAGAATTTAATAAGTTTCAATGCGTGTAAGGAGGACATCCACAAGTACTGCGACCCTGTGAGTTGGAAAACCAGTTTGTTACTCTTCGCTTTAAGGGAAAGGTCAATCTCGAATCCGACATGGCCATTTTGGAATGTCTCCAGGATGCTGGCCAATCCGAAACAACCACTTTGACTCAACAATGCGAGAGTCTCGTCTGGCAGTTCAAAGTCAAACTCACTCAGGATGATCGTTTTACTGAGAAAGCCAAGGAATATTGCGTCGAAGAGCTCAAAACCAATCAAGGTAGTCATCTTGATTTTTAACAGACGGGTTCTCTTTAGAAATGGCCAAGTGCGTGACGATGACCAAACCAGGATTCGCCCTTTCTTGTTTCCTCGATTTCGTCCAAAATGTCACAAAAACCTCGAATTGCTATCATTTCCTCGGTTGGTTTTGCACTTTTTTCTCCTCCAAACGCCTCAATTTGCAGTGAGAACCGAGAAATTGGCTTTCTCGGATTTCCGACTGATTGGTCCCTTCGTCGAAAAATGTAAAAACGTGATCGACAAATTCGGATGCTCCGTCCTCACCCCCGACCAAGCTCATAAGGGAGTTCGAGTTCCTCACACTCAAGGTTATTCCTTAGATATTTCTTGGAATTTGCTTTAGGAATGGCGTTGGAATGCATCATCGCCAAGGTGGTCAACAACTCAAGAAATCAACAGGACGCTTTGAGCCAACTGGACAACGAGTGTCGACATGAGGTCATGCGATTGGCCGAGATGCAAGCTGATGATTTCAATTTGGATCGACCGCTCTTTTTCGCCTGTCGCCACGATCGAGAGGTTTTGAAGATAAAAAAAAGATAAGATCTCTTCAGAGATATTGTAAAGACGTCCCAGCCGGACAAGGCCAAATCTTCCAATGTCTCCTACAGAACAGAGGCGACAAATTCATGGATCCACAGGTAGCTCAGGTCTTCTCGCTTCGCAAAAGGGCTTTAGTGTGCGAACATCTTGGCTGAAAGAGCCTATATGATGGGAAGAGACTATCGAATTGCCCATCCTCTGACCAAAGCTTGTGAGACCGACATGACCAAGTCTGTTTTCTTTTTTGAGTTTTAGCTTTTTCTTTTAGATACAACTGCCAGCCGCAGACACAGCTCGAATCGGCGGCTAATTTCCATCTCTCGTATATCCTCCTTTGTCTGGAGAACGCAGCCCATTCGAACAAAGAAAATCCTCCGAGTCAGGATTGTCAACGCGAGATGCTCCAACACAGACAATTAATGGTCTCGGAGTTCCGCATGGCCCCTGAATTAGTCATGAATTGTGCTCAAGAAATTGATCAATGGTGTAGTCCAAAGGGAGATATCGAAGGCCAGGGAATCACCCTCCATTGTCTGATGGAGCATGCCCAGGTGCCACTGAATTCTTTGTTTTTTGAAGTAGTTTCAGTCGAGAGATGAGAAGAAAAGACTCGGACCTCAATGTATGCAGGCCGTCAATCAAGTCATTAAAGTAGCTGACATTGGCACGAATTACAAAGTCGATAAAGTCCTCTACGCCTCGTGTAAGACTCTAATCGATGGTTGGTTCTTTTTTGTTTTCCTTGAAAAAGCTTTAGGTCCTTGTCAACAAGACGCCCAGTCAGAAGCCTCGACTCTGACTTGTTTGATGAAGCACGTCGACAGTCCAGACATGGAGCCGATCTGCGAGAAGCGTCTTCTCGAAGTCCAATACTTCATGGCTAGAGATTGGTCTCTCGATCCTCAGCTATACAATGCTTGCCACGAAGAGGCAGTCACTCGGTGTTCCGCCTCTGATAATTGGCATCTCCAAAGCAACACAAATAATGTCGTCGATCCCGGACCAGCTGTTTTAGCGTGTCTTTATCGTTCTGCTTATGATGAGAAGAATCCAGTTAGTCATTTTGGCTGATTCGAATTAATCTTTTTCAGCTCAAAATGCCATGCGGAATGGAGGTCCGACGCATTCTGCACATCAGAGCCGTCAGAGTCAATCTCATTCCAGAAATTGAGGACTACTGTCGGGATGCTCTTTCCGAATACTGTAGTCACAACGTGGCTCCAATGGAGTGAGTCAACCATAAAAGCCAAATAGTTTCTAGGGAGATGCAATGTCTTCAAGATAACTTCGAGAAGCCTGAGTTCATCAAGAGACATCAGTCTTGTTACAAGGTATTTTGACTCTAAAAGACAAAGGAGATTCTAGGAAATCGTCAAATTCACGGAGATGCAATCAAAAGACACCAAATTGAACCAGGCTCTGACGAAAGCCTGCAAGCCAGTCATCTCGAAGTATTGTCAAGAATATGAGGCTGTAGAGATCGACCATGGAGATGTGATGGAATGTCTCTTGAGAAATAAGGTTCAGCTGGTTTCCTCTTTTCTGATCAAATATTCCAGGAAGCTCCTGAGATGAATGGAAAATGCAAATCCTATGTGAATCACTTTGAGTTAGTCTCCCTTCGCGATTATCACTTCTCTTACAAATTCCAAAAGGATTGTGCCGACGATATTCAACTCCATTGTAAGGACCACGGAAACGACAAGTTAGTCGAATTGCTGGAAAATAATGAGCCATTCAGGGGCGAAATTATCCGCTGTTTGTCCGAAGTCAGATTCGAGCATAAAGTCCTCGGAACCAAAAACGACCTGAAGCCGGAGTGTAAGAAACAGCTGAAAGTGGCATATCTTCAACAAGAGCAGGTAGAAGTGAGTGGCTGTTGTGGGTTGTCCTCCGCTGGGCTCTTTCTCTCGTCTCGTTCTTCCAAAGAACTCCCCTAATCTATCGCTTTTTTTAATTTTTTTTTTTTACCAATTTCTTGCACGTTGTCTTCGTTCTAAAAATCACTAAAAAAAGGGTCCCTTCCCTTTTGTTTTTGTCTAAAGCTCAATTCAGTTCGACGATAAGGAACACATGGAAGACGCCGATCCAATGCTCCACAAGAAATGCGAAAGAGAAATCAAAGAAAATGGGTAAATTCATTGAAAAAGTTGGAGCAAAAAGATGATCTTCCAGATGTAATCAAATGAAGAATTTTGAGGAGACAATCGGCTGCCTTCGATCGAACTTCGATAAACTCGGCCCCGAATGCAAAAGTATGATTTTCTACCGAGAGAAGATTGAAGCCATGGACAATAGCATGGATGATGAGCTCCAGGTTTTCTCTGCCTTTTTAGTTTCAATTAGCTTTGCAGAGAAATTGCAAGTACGACATCAAGAAGAGTTGTCCAGATTATCCGCCGGAAAGAGTCCTAGAATGTCTGTCGAACACTCAAATTGTCCGTCGACTTCAAAAGCCATGTAAAGCGATTGTGAAAGAGAGACTCGAGGAATCGGCCAGAGATGTTCGTCTCCGTCCCGGCCTCCTTCAAGCCTGTCAAGAAGAAGCCAAAACATAGTGAGTTCAGACTATTTCTTTGCAATTTGAATTGAAGTTGCGAGGAGGACTTGGCCAAACTGAAGAAGTCCGAATATGGCCAGCAGATGCTGGAAGGAGTCGTCGTGATGTGTCTTCGAGAGAAATACCGCCGTTCGGTCCACGATCCCTTCCACATTGGTCACGCTTGCACCGAGGAAATCACCAAAATTATTTTGGAAGCCGAATTCGATCCCAAACTCGATCCTCCCCTCTACAAGGCCTGTCAAAGCGTCATTGGTCTCCACTGCTCGGCAACAGTCATGGCTTCAGTCAGTCTCTTTTTAAATCCAAACAGATTCAATCCAGGGAGGAGGTTTCGACAGTGTCGTCGAGTGTCTCAAAGCTGATTTCTACAAAGGAGCCATCGCCGACCGCGCTTGTGCCCAGGAGTTGGCTCGGCGAACTGAGGAAACCCTCGTCGACATCCATGTAATTTTGGTTTTTTAATTCAAAAATTCTCTCTGATTCAGCTGGATCCAACTCTCAATGCCGCTTGTAGTGAAGACATCCAACATCTCTGTAAGGAAGTTCAGCCTGGACACAGTCGAGGTAGGCTTTCGAAATAAAAAAAATGAACAAATTCCAGTCGTCATGTGTCTGATGCAAGCTGCCGAGAGCACGAATGCTCGAATGTCAACCAACTGTAGGAACACACTGATGGACAGAAACAAGCTCTGGCAGAAGGCTCACAGCGTAAGTCTCTTTTTTGAATGAAATTAATTGAATCTCAGGAGTTCAAGATGGAATTGCCGGAGAATTGGGAGCAAGTAGCAGCCTTTGTGATGAACCATCCCCATAAGATTTCGATTTTGGGTTGGCTGGGTGGCGTCGTATTTTTGCTTTTCCTCATCGGCTGTTGCTGTGGCCGACTGAGCAAAAGACGCCAGCACGAGCTATTGAAGAATCGTTAAAAGCCCTGCCTTCGCATAATTTTGTTTTTTTTCTTGTTTTTTTTTACTTCATAATTATTCGGGTTCTGGTCTGCTAACTTATATCAAAAATTCATCGCCACATCCCGTTTCCCTCTGTGGTTGTTGTCCTTTTTTCTGTGATCTTTAGATTGACGGCTGCTATATTTATTAGTGAGCTAGAGGCCATAAAAATGGATTCTTGACTCGTTTTTACTCTTCCTATCATTCGTTTAGAAGAAATCATCTGAAAGCCAATGAATATCCCAAATCGTCACAAGATTTCTAAAAATTGCTCTCCACTTGCTATGAAAATACACCGGAAAGCAGTAGAAAATCGCTTCCGGAAGGGATATCCCTTGCTGAGAGAAGTTTTCTCAATTCTTCAGCTCACAAGAGAATCTCTCGAGTCTTTCGCTTGTAAGATCGCTTGTTTCTTTTTGTTCCTCCGTTTGAATTAATTTTTGATCCTTGTTCGAGAGTCCGTTCATCTCCAATTACAAAACGACATCTTGAAAACCGGTTATGATGAAGCCAGTTCGCATTTCTATTGATACTCGGTGAAAAGCCCAGCCTACTTTCTGCCCTCTCAGGATATTTTTCAGCCGTTGTTTTCTCTCGAACTTTTTGACTACTCACTGCCGTCACGACAACAAGGAGCCTCTCTTCGGTCTCGACCCGACGCGTTACAGCACAACTCGTCTCGACCCAACGCCTTGTCTTCTCCTTTCGCCATGGTCATCGGCTTTCTCTTTTCTCTCTTCCTTGTTGTCTCCAGCCAAGACCAATGTCGAGATGGAATTGACAACGTCATCACAGTCGAATCTTACGGGTCAGGTAAGATCCTTTTTTCTTCTCCTTTTTGCCACGAAAAAATCTCCTTTTGTGTGTGACAGCGGGCTATTCAATTTGTCATTTCCTGTTGTTTCCTCTGCGCCTTCAAAGAGAAGATCTCGTGGTTAGGGGTGTCCACGGGTGCTGACCGATCCATCGAAAATCGAGCTTTTTCAAAAACAAAGGGAGTAAACTACAGACCAAAGGCTCACGAAAACACAAAGGGGCAAAAGTGTAGCCCACTTGTTTCGTCTTCGTTCCTTCTGACGACAGAGTTTTTAGAAACTGGTTCTATGTTTTCAATTAGAAGGTCTCCCAACATAAATCATTCCAGAAAACATACCGGTCAAAGTCAAAAATGTCAGTATTTTGGTCTACGATATCTACTACAAGCCCTCTTGTGCAAATGGCCGGGTGAACGTCGTTATGCCGGGTTATTTCCACATCCGATCAGGTTCGTTTTGTTTTACTTTTTGAAAATTATCTCTCTGCCCTACAAGCCAGGAAATTCTCAGGAATCAGAAAATAGTTTAGGATTCGTGGATACTCCAAAGGATTATGATCTATTCAAAGGCTCGCAGGTGAGAGCGAGTGTCGCTTTAAATGACAAAGATGTCTGCCATAATGGTCATTCTTCGATTTTTTATGTGCCGAATAAAATGTGGTAGGTCTGCTTGTCCTTCCTCGTCTTAAAGTCTCGCAGCCATTTCGAAATGACGTCGTTTGTTCCTCACAATATCTGTCAGTTAATCCAACAAAAAGGAAGACATTCCCTCGAGGAATTGGAACAGAAATTACACTTCAACCGCACATTGGAGATTCCTCCTTCGCCCTCGTTTTTGGGGATTCGTCTTCTGGATTTGCTGAGTGTAAGTCGCCGGGGTTGACGCGGTAATTGGCGTCCCATTGAGTCCAAAAGGCGATCCCTCCAGATCTCATTTTAACACTTCTCATCCTTGTTTCAGGGTGACTACCGTATTCGAATAAGTGTTCACGCCGAAGGACAGAAAATAGCCGATTTCACGATGCCAAAAGACTACAAGAAAATACAGATTGGACTCTCCTAATCTATTGAAATGAATCATTCTCTCTCCGATCTCTATAGATTTACTCCGGTCGGCGCACACATTTTTCCTCTTTTCCAGTCTCATAAATGTCATCGGAGCCACCGCCGCCCCCTTTTTGACGACTTTTGAGACTCTTTATACCCTTCGATTCTCCCTCGTCTTCCCGAGTTTTTTCAGATGTTTTTTCTTGTTTGACTCTTCTCCCTTCTTCTTCAAAAATGCTCAGGTGAGTTCACCGGAAAAATTAGAATTTTCATTCCAAAATGTTCATTTCCGAATTGAATCTCAGAATGTTCAGATTTTTGATCAAAGTTTGCAAGATTTATCAGAAGGACCATTAGTCTTGTGGTTTATTGTCTGGGAAGCCCTTCGGAGAGTTCAACTGGGGTCATTTTTCCTCGATAGAAGACCACTTGATGGGCTTTTCAGCCTCATCCAAGCGTTAAATTCTTCAGTTTTTTAAGTAGGCGCTTCATTAGAGTCGAGTCGACAAAAAAACGGGAGTTTCTCATTTTTCAGCTAGCTTGTCGGCCGCAAATGTGCACGTTCGATTAACCTTTCCTCAGCCATCTGGATTGCGACAGTTCTCTCGGGGGCTCTCTCGATATTTTCTTTCCGATGCGATTCTCTCGAAGATTGTTGCTCCCACAAGTTTTTCTTTAAAGTTCCTTGGAGCCACGAGGAAAACAAATTGCATTCAGTCTTGATTCGTTTCTCAAAGAGTCAAAAACCAAGTTGTTCTCGCCTCGAATCGGACGAAAGAACCCCTGAGTCTCTCGCTCCAAAGTTTTATGTAATTATGGCAGAAAGGGACAGAGCTTGTCTAAAGTTGATTAGAACGAAAAAAAAGTTTCCATTTCGCCAGCAACAGGTGTTGCTCCCTCTTTGTGAGGATCTTTGGGGTAGACAAGAATCTCAAGAAAATTGCCTCCAGGTTTCAAAAAATCCCCCGTTGAGGAAAAAACAAAAGATCCTCCCCCACCGAATCTGACTTTCCGCTTCGTCATTGAGAAAACACGATGATAAGCTCTATCTGCTGTCTAATTTGGATTTAGCGCAGATTTTCCTGATTAACAACACCACGTTCGAGGCTGATCCTGCCCGGAAAATAGACGTTTTCAACGGTATTAACTCAAAGCTTCATGAGACACCAAACAGAAAAAAAAAAGAAAGAACTTTGAAACTTCAGGCGGAGGCATTTCCCCCGAAGAAATTTTTAGAAGATTTGGGAGAACTTCCAATTTCCGAGGAGTCTTAGGGGAGGGGAAGATCCGTTACAAAACGGATTTTGTTGGGATCAAATTTCCCGTTCCTTTGCTCTTCTACTCGACCGATGAATGCCATAGATTTGTGTCACTTTTTTTGGTCCAGGTTGCCACTCGAAATCTTCCAAGATAGCCGAGATCCGATTCATCTTCTCTCCCTCTCTTGGACTCGTTTGGCTTTTAAATTTTTTGAATTGCCCTCCAGAAGACGACAAAGAGCACATTTTTCTCTCCCTCTCTCTCTTTCACCTTTCTAGCCCTTAGTTTTTGACTTTGGTGGGATACGAGATGCGAGAATTGCCTTACTCTGGGGAATCGCCGAATGACTCGAACACTCTCCCACGCCACTTTTTAGAAGCCAAAATTGCCCGGAAACATATGGGGGATCCTTTTGAATGTTGAGACTTTCAGACGAGACGAGATGCGTCTTCTTTTGACTCTTTGGCTCATTTGTGGTCTGCGACTGGTCAGTCGGAAGAAAGGCCATTAACTTTTCTTTTAGTCGACTGCCGTGAGAGGAGCCCTCGTGCTGAAAAAGAACCATCAGCAGTCGATGGAAGCTGAGGAAAGCGAAGAAGAATTTGAGGAAGAAGAAGAACTCAAACGGCCTCATGCTCTCGACACAGCCAGAATATACGAACAAGGGTTTGGACAAATTATTTTTGAAGGATAAGAGAATTACAGAGAAACTCGAGATTTTCTCAGGTTCTTGAGGAAAATCAAATACGATCACAGACAGGTTCCAGATGGACAAAACGGAGGTCCAGTCTGGGTCAATGTCAGGTTTTTTTTCTTTCTATTTCCCCTCCAAAATAATTCTTTTAAGTATTGTTGTTTCGAATATTCGATCAGTCACAGAAGTCACAATGGACTATTCGTTGGAAATGTTCTACCGAGAGTCGTGGCGAGACACTCGTCTTACTTATTCGAGTGCCAAATTTAGGAATAAAGTGGGAATCCTCCCTTCCAAAAAAATGAAATTTTCAGACAGAAATTTCGCTTCATGAGTCTTATTCGGAGTTCTTGTGGCAGCCAGACACTTTCGTTCCAAATGCCGTTTTATCGAAGAATCCTCGTAAAGGGAGTATGGCTCATCGATCGCTTCTTCGTCTGAGAAACGATGGAAGTGTCCTCTACAGTCGCCGATTGTCCCTCGTGGCAACTTGTGGAATGGATTTAACTCTTTTTCCCTTTGATTCTCAGCTTTGTAAGCTTGGGATCGAAAGCTGTTGGTCGCTATAGCTTCCCTTCAAAAGTCAATTCAGACGGATACACGGCTGATCAGGTGATGTACGCCTGGTCGACGCAGATTACAGCCCTAACTCTCCACAAGATTCGTCTCCCCGACTTCCATATCAAAGAGGTTTTTGTAACTAGTCGAGTTGAGAGCTATGCCACAGGTCTTTTTCTTCCTTTTCGGCTCCACACCAGATAATTCAGGAGACTATTCTCGATTGTACGTTTGTTTTGTGTTTTCTCGAGCTGCGGGTTTCTGCTTCCTCCAGCTGATTATTCCCTCAACGGCTGTTGTCATCACATCCTGGGTGTCCCTATGGATGGAAAATGAATCTACATTCCAGGCTAGTTTTGAGAAATTACGGTAGCTCCCTCATTTCAATGAGGAAGAAGGAGGAATTCTTTGAACGACACCCTATGAGATATTAATAGCCGTCTTTTTTTCGAAGTGCAGGGGGTCCCTGGAAATGATAGGATTTGATGGGAAGAAGCGTCATTCAAACACATAATATTTCCTTGCTCGAAACCCACGTAGATGTCCTCAAAAGAAGAGGAAAAAAACCAGAAGGTGGGAGTAATCGAGAATTAAATCTTAAATTCAACCTTATCAGTCAACCATCCCAGCTTAATCTCTTCCCTGAAAGTTTTTCTTCGAAAGATAGGCTGATTGGAGACGATTCAACCACAGCGGGGGCGAATCTAAACTCAAAAATACCTCAATTTTCCAGTAAAAAGCTAGTGTTTGTGTCACACCGATGGCTCCTTTTGTCATTCAATCAACGATCCCAAGAAAGTCAAAAGTTCAAAAAGAGAAGAAGAAATAATCTTACTCTTATTAGAGAATCCTCTATTTTTGCGAGTCCTTTTGACTAAAGTTTTCTCTGTTTGTCAGGCAGGCAGCTGTCAAAACATTTCAAACTTCAGATTAGAATTTGCGAGAGACACAACGGGGGAACTACCTTTCCAATTTCAGGATATGATTTCGATCATTCTGACGATAACTTTCCTGCTCTTCTCTTATAACGAGGTGATGCCCAGAGTCTCCTACATCAAGGTGATTCCATAGGGGTTCAAAACATTTCCAGGCGATGGATGTCTATCTGGGAGTCTGTTTTTGCATTGTTTTTCTTTCTCTAATCAAATTGGCCATCATAAAGTATATGAGACAACGGCTTCGACTAACAAAGTTATTTGTCTTTTTCTCTAAAAAGAATTTAGTGAGACATCGATAGTGGCTGGAATGCTTCCTCTTCTGCAAGTTGGAGCCAATGGAGCTGCTCCGAAAATGGTGGCCGATGTGCGGCGGGATGAGATAACTGAAGTAGATTTTTCTCCTCTTTTTATGCATCGATTCCATTGGATCTCTCAGGTTGGCTTTCGCCCTGAAAATAGACTCCTTCCAGATGATATTTTTCTTTTTTTTCGTCTTCTTCTGTTTATTTTATTTCTTGGTTTATCCCAACGTCCATACTCAGGTTTTTTTCCTCCTTCTCTAAATCAAAGTCCTTCCAGCATGTGGATGCCGACTGCGACAGGACTCAAGCAGTTTGGTTTGCTGAGGTCAAATGAAAGAGTTCCCCTTCAAGCCTTTCAATAAAATGTAATCTGGACGGAATTGCATGCCTTATTGAATTAGAAATGTTCCTCTACGGGCGACCTTTTACAGGAAATGCAGGCAAATGAGATCCAATTAGGCTGGCCACTTGGAGGGAAAGATCACAATCCGCTTTGGAATCTCAAACAGACGTTCGAGTAAAAGACCAATTGCTAAAATGCCAACTAATCATCTTTGTCTTTGCCTCAAACAGTACAGAGTTCTCCTTTGAGTCAGCTAAAGTCAGCTCTGCAAAGACTCCTCTAATCTGTTGCCTTCTCTCTCTGTTCCTGATGTCAGGATTATCCTGTTTTACTGTAACTCTCCCTTTTCAATCTAATTAATCCTGTACTCCTCACGCGCTCGCTGTTACGAAGGTAAATCAAAGAAAAAGGAAATCCCATGACAGAATCAAGAGAGAGAGAGAGAGAGAGATCGGGAACAAAAGCGACGACACTGTACAAGCCGATTATAGGACTTCCGAGATTTTCGCCTGATTCATGTGGAGAGATATTTGCTTCTCAAATCTAAGAGAGAGTAACAGTAACTCCATTTAAATGAACGCAGTTTTTTGACCGACTAAGCGTAACGAAATCGGCGACTCCGTCATTTTCGCAACTATTCTGGGTTGTTTAGAAAATTCTATGATCTAAACCACCCTCAAATCGGGAAACTAATGCAGTTTTCGCTCACCCCCACAAAGCTCTGAGAAAGCAACTAGCTTGTTTTTAAAATTTAATCCTCCAAGGAAAGTTCTGACGGAAGTTCCCAGGTCATTTCTTGCGATATTTTCAAGGGAAGGAAACAGCTATTAGAGCTTTTGATCAGCTGGTAGAAATCGTGTAAAAACTGGGTCAAATGATGGAAAAATGGGCAATTTTCGATAATTAGGGTGACTGATAGCGTGATAATTGACCCTAATTATCCCATTGGAGGTGAGGGTGGGGACCATAGCCCACAAAATGATACTGTAAATTCCTGACTCAGAGTTTTGGCTGAACTGAAGGTACCCTCGAACTTTCGCCGTTCCACCCTCACTTTAGACCGAAAAAGACACAATTAGAAGTTACGCTTGGTTACTGCTCAAAGGGAGAAATCGACTGGAAAAGTCACAGGATATCTTTATGCTTTTTGAACCGATGAAAAGACATTCTTCATTCAGACATTCTCTTGGGGTGAAAAAAGGCCTTTTTGTCTCTCAAAAGGTCAGGAAAAAGAAGAGAAAAAAGCAAAAGAGAATGTCGTGTTTTTCGCTTGGGAAAAGTCTAATCCATGACCGTAATCTCGGGAAAAGGTAGCCCCCGCTGCTCGTGATTTTTCGACACAACAAGTTGAGGGATTAAAGGGGGGAAATTGTACCTTCTTCTGGTTCATTCTTCAATAGATATTTTGCAGAAGGCTTTTTGGGTAGATATGAGACTTTGAATTTTCGTAGTTTGGACAAAAGAGGAGACAAATCCCCTTCTAGATGAATGGACGAGTGATTTCCTACAAGTGAAACTGAACTATCAAAAGAGATGAGTCGTCTCGTGACTTTTTCTAAATTTTTTTTTCTCTCTCCCCCATCTCAGAGAGTCAGATTAATAATTGAGGGAATATTTATGGAACGAAGGAGTACCAGGGGAGGTCACACATCTTCTTCAAAATAAAGCTTTTTCTTTCTAATAATTCGACGGATTTCCGATTCAAATTGAGCTTAAAAACAGCTGCTCCGGAAGCGTATGGCATCGTGAGATTAAGCTTGCAAACCAGAAGAAAAAAAAAAGAATCTATGTTACTCTAAAATTCTCGAGAAAGCCTCGGCGTTGAGTCATCCCATCTTCCCAGTATAACTCAAAAACACACAGCAGTTGACTCTGTTGACTTGGAAATTTCTCTGGAGAGATCTTCCAATTTATAGGAGTCTTCCTGGATATCAGGATGTGGTCCTCGGCCACAAAATATTTTCTTTTCCTTCAGAAAATGAGAGATCGGGTGTTTTTCTCCCCGGGATAAACTTCCTATCCAACGACTTTCATTAGAAAACGTCTTTTCCCACGGTCAAGTCTTCGCAGAAAACGGGGCTGTGAGCTGAGGAAGAATTTTGGAGGATCCACATGACAGGAAATGGTCTAATTTCTTCCGCGGGAAGTCTCATTAAAAACATCTCTTACTAAACATCTCTCTAATCTCCATCTTCCGGCTACCGTGCTCTCCTCCCCGAAAAGGGGCGGAGCTATCCAGCGTATATAAGCAGCTGCAGGAGGGGTCTCAGTCACACTCACTCTCTCTCTCTTTTCATCAGTCTACCGATCACCACTATGATTCACATAGACTCGTGGGATGATGCTGATTTGGCTCGACAGTCCCGATTCTCGCGATTCAAGAACCTCACGCTGAAAGACAGACGACGTGGCTTCCGACGATCGTTCTCTACCGTCTAATAATATTTTTATTTATTCTCCTCTCTCTGGCAGAAGAAGAAGATTCTCTCTACTACGGGCCTGTACATACACACAGGGTACGCTAGATCTAATTCTAATTAACCCACAAAACGATCTCCGTTTTTTGTTTTGTTCGATCGCTTATGGTCTCTATTTGGTAATGAACGTTTTTTGTTCTTCTCATGTTGTTCCACAGTAATCCAAGGGGTTGGATGGGGGAGAGCAACTCATCGCAAAGTCTGCAAGATCAACTCGTAAATTATGGAGTTGATTTGGTCTCGGCGAGTGTCGGAGTTCAGTCGAAAAGGATTGTTGTTGTTGGTTGCAACTCATGAACCGGATGTTTTTGACTGTACAGCAACTTTTTTTTTAGAAAGATCAACAAGAATTTGTCAACATTTGAGACTTCTTTTCTCGCGAATCACGTTTTTTGAAGCCTAAAGGAAGTCAAATGGCCTGCTAAGTGGCTTCTTCGTCTTATCATTTTCTTGTTTTCCCACAGACAAATTATAGGATTCCCAATCCTTAAATCCCTTAATTCAATATTCAGAATTTGTCTCGTCATCTCTGAGTTGCCGCGAGAATCCTACTGTAATCCGAAAAGTGAAGAGATACTCAGAAAAGGAGAAAGACGGTTCCGTGTTTAGCCAAAAGGAAACATCGCAGTCTTCTTTGTCAGCTGAATGCTATGAGTCGGAAAGTACAAAAATCTCGCGAGGAATAACATCATCAAAATATGAAATCAGACTCATCTGGGTTATTTTCAATCTCTTTTTTCAGCTGCAGCGACGGAACACAGTTTTGTTCCCGAGAGATCCTCGATTTGTGATACCCTGGAGGAGTGATAGAGCTCTCTATCTCTCTCCTTTTAACGATCTTCCTGAAAAAATACGGTGCTCAATAAAGATGGGAGAATCTCTTGGTGCCTACAGAATCATTTTCTCTTTCTTCCTAAAGATCGATAATAGTTCTCTCAGAGATCCTCTTTGTGATTCAGTTTGCAAAGACGGAACATCGTTTAAGGAGGAATCGGCTCAGTTTGAGGGATCAGTTGAAGTCAGAATCCGCTTTCACTCTAACTCTCTAAATTAGATATTTCTTTTTCTCCCCACTCTCAGCAGGACAGTTAGTAGTCGAATGTCATCATCGCCTCGTGATTCAGATTCCTCCATTTCAAGGCCAATTAACCGCTTAGAGGGATTAATTTTTCAATAGGATTCAATGCACTCTTGAGAGTTTTGAGAGGAGAACATTCGCCCAGCCCTCGGGGGGAAACAAACACAAGTTGATTCGTTTCGGATATGACAGTCATGGGTGTGAGTGTCGGCGAGTGTTTCTAATTCTCGAAGACTCTAAAAACTTCAAAAAGAACCGTAATCGAATCAGTTTCAAGTGATGTAAAGTGAGTCTTTTTGTCCTTTTGGTCGTCACAATTTGCACCTGAAGATCTCGACTTTTTTCTTCGAGATGTCTCGGGGAAAATTCTAATTCCTCCATAGCCTATTTTGAATGAATTTCTTCGGTATTTTCTTCCGGCCGGCATTGTATTTGGTGCAACGCTGTCGAGTGGGAGAGACATCATCAGAAGAAAAACACGCGATTGAGTTCAGAATACAATTGCTGGAAAGAACAATAAGCGAGAAGGGATTCTCTTCGGGAAATATTACGAGCAGCGTAGGCGCGAATCTCCACGTATCTCCCAGCCTGATCATCGAATAAAAACAAGGAAATTTGTAGATCTTTTCATGGTTTCTAATCGAGAGATGATTAGGTTAAAATAAGGGATTAGAGGGACGAAATCGGACACTTCAATTGGCCAGATTAGAGTATCATGGGTTATTACGAGAATGTTAAGTAATTGGCGAGGGGGTTGCAGGGGTTGATCACAGCTGAGTAAGAGAGAATCTGATGAACATTTGGGGACCAACGACACAAATCAAAGGGTTCGAAATTGTCCAGAGATTTCTCGATGAGCAATCAGACTTATTGTTCGAAACTCAAAGTAATCCTTTTAGCTAAATAGTCAACAGTGAAAGATCCTTGCCACCGTAACCTTCAATATTTCTCCATAGGAATGTACAGTTTAAGAAGGAAAACTTTATTTAAAAAAACCTTTCCAAGTATAGCAGCCTTTTCTACCCGTAATCCGCATGTTTCGAGGAGGCGACTGGCTGACAGTTGGGATTGAGATCCTAGAAGTCGTCCTCCCTCTTGTGGAAATCTCAGACCTTTCACTCTATAAATCAGTCTAAAGAAGATTGGTTTCATATAAAATATTTCAATGTGACTCCGGCTCGTAATAAAATCCAAAAATAAGATTTGATCGAATTCTCTAAAAATATTTCCCCCTCGAGGAACAAAAAAGTATGAATCTATTTCCATTATCAGAGCGGATTATCTTGACCGACGAGGGTCTTCACTCTCGTCACTCAATTTGGGGGTAATAAATGTCGAATCCATTGAGTGGGTTATATTCTAATCCCGAAAAAAAAAAACCGTAGACCAAAACCGCCTACTCTTCTCTGTCTCAAATTCTTTATTTCTTCAGCCATACATATAGGCATAGGGATTGTTATATCCTCCGTAATAGCCACCAAATCCTCCAAGAGGGAAGGTATAAGCCGAGCTGGGAATACCGTAGCCACTCATGGCACCATAGCCACTCATACCACCATAGCCACCCAAACCAGTACCGGAATACATCGCGTAATAGGGGTACATCGAGTTGTAGCCATAGCCACCTAATCCATATTGGCGTTTGACTCTTCTGAAATGATGAATGGTTGGGTGGGTTGGAAGAATTTATACTGGGAAGGAGCTGACGAAGCTGACGATGAGAAGAGCAAAAGGACGACGACGAGCCAGAGATGATACATTGAGAGTCGACTGCGGGAGGTCGCGACCGATAATTGTATCACAACCGGATTCGGGAATATTGGAGTAAATAAGAAAACTGGAAACTTAATTCGCGTTATTTTTACCCTTTGACTCTTCGAAGCTGAATCAGTTTTGTTTTTGAGGAAAAACGTCGTCTTCTTTGTTGCAATTTGTTCCGACTGAGGTACATGAATTTGTTTATGGTCTTCTACTCTCGAAAAGACATTAGAGAATGAGATCAGACCTCCATGACTGTGGCGCAAAAAATCTTCTCGTCATTGTACATTCATCTCGAACACAAGCGAGAGAGGGGCTTTCCCTGGGAGAAACCCTTCTTGCAATTCGGAGAGTTGTAGCCACATCAGGAAATTGTTTACTCTCATTATGAGATCGTAGGGCTTCTCTTCCAAAAAAAAAACCAAGCAGCTCAAGGAAATGGAACACTGAACTTTGAACGCACTTTTCTCCAGAAGCCTCTTGGTTGATTCTCGGAATTCTGAGACTAATTCTATTTGTCTTCTTTTATTTTAATTATAAATTGTTTTTCGAGGCAGAGAGTGTCTGATGTACAGTTCGAAAGCCATCGTTCTTTCTAAAATTTAAAGCTTTTTTTGAGCACTAGAGGGATCTTTTTTACTTCTTTTGGCTAAAAAACGCTCTTGGCTTTGGTTTACGAGAATTTCTGTGATCTGAACTCAACCCAAATATAGTCTAGTTCAACCACAATTTTCCATCGGTTATTTCAACCCGAACGCTCTTTTTTTCGGGGGGGTTTCCCGACCGGATTGGCATTCCCGATCCAAACTTTGAAAAGGGAGAATTTTCTCCTCACAGCTGAGCTGAACATTAAAATCTAGAGGATCTTTTACACAGTCCGGAGTGTCCAGTTGCGCCTCCACGTGCTCTTGGAGTTTCTTGTTTTGGGACCGGACAGTCTCTCTCAGCTGTTTGTTCTTCCTCCCTACGGCACCTCTGCGTCCTTGTCGACCGTTGTGTCATCCCGTCTGGTCTCTTCCTCGCCTCCTCGTGACGAACTTCTTTCATTCTAATGTCGAACTGTTCATCGCTTTGTCTTCTAATCAGAATCACTTTTATTTTTTTCGGCTAATAAACACTATCCTCATCAATCGCCATCTCAGAGATTATTTCTTCTCTTTCCAGAAAGAGGATTTATTCTGTTTTTTGGCCAAATTCCAGGGGAATTGTTGTCAAATTTCAGGGGAAAGTCAACTCTAATCGATGGCAGCTCGTTTGTTTACAATTCCAATTGATTTTCACCGACTCTTTCACACCTCCAGTCCGTCTTTTTGTTCAAAAAAGAGCTCTTTCAGATGTATGATTTGGTCTTACTGTATGGTCTGATAGCTCTTTCGATAGGAATCTTTTTGAACCTTCTGCTGAAAGTCCTTCGAAGTGGTTTCTTCGATGAAATCAAGGTAAAGGCCTTTGTCCATCTGGCTTCTTTGCTGTAAGAGTGAAAGTGTGACCTTGGTGGAGCCGAGAGCGATCATATGGCACCAGAGGGCTGTGTAACCGGTTTCCAGCTATCAGAGAGCTTTTTTTTCAGCCAGTGATAACCGAAAAGCCTGATTTCATCTCGGATCAGCTGACTGTTTTCTACAAATATCGTGTTGGTCCATACAGTAAAACGGGTTCAATCATCAGCGAGGTAGCAATCAACATTGTGAAAAGTCCAAATGATTCAGATCAAAGATATTCTTCCGCAGGGAATCACAACTTTTGGAATCTACTACGATGATCCAAATGTCGTCGACGCTCAACGATGTCAATCTGCCGTCGGAGTCATCTTCGGTCGAAATGGTAAAGACGATTTCCAAGAGAATTATGCCACTCAACTGGTCCGCTACGGGTATGAGAAGATGATTCTGCCAAAAGTTTGTTGTTTCCTTTGGAAAAAAAAGACTGATTCAGGTCTCAAAAGCTGTCCAAGTCAATCAGGTCAATAATAGTTTCATTTCGATGTTCGCTCTCGCCTTCCGAACCTATGGAATCCTTAAAAACTTTGTTGAGGTATTTCTCCTTCGTTTTTTCCATCAAATTCCCAGGAACAAAATGTGGCAATGAACGCTACAATGGAAGTCTATTCCGGCAACCAATTCCACATTCTTTTGCCTTTGGATCATGCCGACGAATTCGTTGTTCCAGAGGTTTTCGTCTTTTTGCTTTTAAATCTTCATTTTTAGTATAAGGAACAAGAAGCTTTGGATTCTCAATTCGCCCGAAAGAAGTTCGATTCGGATGAGTCAGAATCTGAAAGTGAAGCGGAAATGGAGGGAGGAGAAGATGAGAAGGACAAGTAAAAGACACAACTCGCTGCTCAAATTGCCCCGTCTGCCTTTCATGTCGATCACTTGTACATAGAAAGATAAAAGTTCTCTTTCTCGATTGACAGCTTGTCTTTTTATTTGACATCTGGACGAGAGAATTACCCACACAGAGTCTCCTTTGTTCTCTCATTTCCACCGAATCAAGAGAGAAGCCAAGTAGCTGAGATAGCTTTTCAAGAGGTCTATTTGTTGCCAGTCGGTCAAAAATAAGGAAGAGATGTTTATCTCCCGATGTCCTTCACGTTCGCTGTTTGTTCATTTCTGCACCTTTTTCCCTTCCTGTTCAAAGACCTCACTAATCCAACACCTAATAGATTCAGTTGATAATAGACAAAAACGTGTACTCTCCACGATCTCACGTTAATCCAAACAAACAGCTTTGAAGAAGGGAATCCAAGAGCAAATCTAACATGTGGAGTCTCACCTTTTGGGAAGAACGTCCCCCGCAGCGTGTCCTTTATAAAATGGGAGGAGAAACTCCCTCTATTCTTGTCGAAGGGCCTTGATGTCTCCCTCGTCTTTTCATACGATATGTCTCATTGGGTTTGACTTTCATTGAATCTCTTGAGAAGTTCAAATAGCAAAGAGCCAAGAGTGGCCCTTCACCTCATTGTTTAATCGAATTCAAACAAAGAGACGACTCTTCCACTTCCTCACTTTTTGATCAAATCTTCCTTAAAATCGCTGAAGGAAATGACAAAGAGTCCCTCAATTTGGCCAGAGACATCTAAGATCCATCTCCAGAATCTGTTTCTCATGCAAAAGATCTACCAGCTAAGCCCGCTTAACTAAGCCAAAGTAGCCGGAGGGACAAATTCTTGCGATAAATCTCCCAAATATGGCAGTCGATTGGAAGTAAATAATTCCTCCAGGAATATTTTGGATGAAAAATGTCGGAGGGAGAAAGTTTGGGACGAAAGGGTAGCCAAACTTCTTCCGACTGCCCGCCCTTCGGCGATATTTCTGGCAGGAAACCTCCACTTTCAACCAAAACATTCGAACTCGTAGTACTCTCGAGAGCCCTTTTACGGTAGGAAGTTCCTGAACGTCTGAAGTACACCATGGAAGACAAAAAGGATATCCAAACTTCCAATTAACAGTCGCACTCTTTGTTTTCTCTCCTCCTCATTACTCAAAAGGTCTCTCACAGCCATCTGTCTTTCTCCCTCTGCTTCTAAGCGACCATGGGAACCGAAATTGCTGGGTCGGAATTCCGAAAATAGGTGGAAAGCCATTTGGCAGCCCCTGTTGACACTCGATGATCTTCACATGATTTTGTCTATTTATTCATTCGTCAGTCGGCTCCCATGCTTAATAGAATTGAGGCCAATTTAGCTTTTTTGGCCCATTGAGTTTCGAGGAATACTCTCTTCCTCCCTATCTATTTACCCATTCAATCAACTCTTCGACACTTCATTTTAGAGGAAGTGCTCTACTGCTTATGCTAATTGTTTCCTCGTGGATCTCGAGAGAAACGTTGAAAAAAGTCCGTTAATGGCTGTCATTTCAGCCGAAGGACTCTCTCAATTGGCTCACCATCTCTCTCTTTGATTTCTCTCTGACTCAGCCTCTTCCATTAAACGTTTCCTGGGTTTTCGATTTCCGACGTTTCTCTTCTGTTTGAAAAATGGCACGACGCCACTTGACTCAGAGCTCATTTTGCCCTGAAAAAGCCTTTGAAATCGAAGACTAAAAAGGGTGAAATCTCTTCTTTCTTTCGCTTTTTCTCCTTCCGCTCTCAGGCTATTTTGATTGGATTTTATTTGTTTTTCAACCTTCCCCGCCACGACCCTTTGCCGTTGATTCTTTTTAGTTTATTTCAGCCATGTTTTCCCTATAAATTACATCCGGTATAATCGAGGGGAAGCAGAGAGCGAGTGGACTAATCGTAAAAGTTGGACAATAAATTCAGTCCGCGAAGTCTTTTGATTTGCGTCCAAAATTAATCCAAACTCACGGGCTTCGACTCACATCAAACAGCGGTCTAATTGCGTTTATTTTGCTTTTGACTCTCGCGCGTTTTTCTCCAAAAAATTTTTCTCCTTCCTTCGTAGCTGAAAAGAATCTCGAAAGTTCTGCCAAAATGTGATTTCCATGGAATGCCGTCCCAAAACATTTTCTTCCAAGAAGAAAATATTGTTTTGAATCTCAGTTTTCTCCTACGAATCCTGTTGTAATACGATCTCCTTTGGCTATAATCTCCGCTATTTTTCAAGAGATTTTCTGCTTCGATTCCTCCCCGTTCTCAGTTGATCGAAAAGCTTATCGAAGTAATGAGAGCAGATCGAGAATCAGAGTTAAATAAGCCCGAAAATTGAGTAATCTTTCTTTTTAAATTGCAGACAAGAAAAACAGAAATAATGTATTCTGTAGGCGCCCTCTTCGTAGTCTTCTCTCTCAGACATTTGGCTTGAGACTTTTCGCCTCCACCTGAAATTTTCCTTTCTCATCAAGTCGATGTCTCAAACCTTGAGCATAATTCGAATTTTTCCAATTAGTTCCTTGGCAACGTCGTTGAATTTCTGCTTAACGTCGGTGTCCTCAGCGGCTGCTTCGGCGAATTGAATGACAACTTTGTCTATTCGAACAGGACCAGTCAACCGAGTTATAAACATTTTCTGCTCCTGGCCAGGCTCAATGAAACACATAACGGGACTCATCCGATACTGGTTATTGTTGCTGCACCTCAATTTAACAGCCAGACGTTTAGTTCCCGAATTGAATAGAATATGTTCTGTGGTTCCGCCAGCTGATGGAAATCCAGCTTGATCTGGCTCAACAGTCAACGCCATTGAGTAGGAAAGAGAGAGGGAGATAGGGGAAGTGAAGCAGACTGAAGCAGTCAAACTGGGCACTCAACCGCATGAGCAGATGATTCGATAAATAGACCGTCTGGTTGAATTATTATTTTCAAAAATCCTCTTTTCTTCGCCAGATCTCTGAATGTTTCACGTCACATGTCTCTTCTAGGAACGCCTTCTCAGAACTCTTTTTCTCTCAGCTAGTTTCTTCTCTGCTTTTTCAGCTGTCTTTTTAGAGCCAGTTTTTTCTCTGAATGCCTCCAGTCACACGTCGTCTCAAAAGTTCTGTCACATGTATTCTCACCAATCCTTCTCACACCCCCCAATATATCTCAAAGGAGATTTTACCGTACCCTGAGATTTCAAACACTCAAAAAACACCAAAGACTTCTTTTTTCATCTGTCTTTTTCACAACGTATTTTTGGATTTTCTTGGAAGGGAGTTTTCATTTCCCTCATAGAAAACACCTGGCTATTTAGAGGCCGCACATTACCAGAAAATCTGATCTTTGAATCTCAGCAAAAGTCCCCAAAGAAGTCTTTCAAAGAAATTTCCACGAAACTCTGAATGTCTGGAAGCCTTTCGAGGAATCCACCTGTCTCGATTGCCCTGTTTTGTCGCGAAGAGTCGCCTTATCTCTCCAACCAAACGAAGGCAATCAGAAACGCTCCTTTTAGAACCTCAAAAGCCTCTATGTGGTTTGGAATAGATGGCCATGACTATATCTCCGTGAATTCGAGCGCTCTTGAAGGATTCGAGGAGTTGATTAGCTATCATGCTGTCAACACTTCCTTGGGATGTTTTTGTATGGCAGTCAACACAATTCTTCTTATCGTCTTCATGACAACGCCGAAATTCCGAAATCGCTATGTGGTGGGTTTTCTCGTTTCTTTCGGCCACGATTTGATTCGAACCGACGCGAGTCTGAAAAAGCTCATAAACTTGTTTATTGTCTGACGTTTAGAACAAACTCCAAGACATTGAATTCAATCCAAATTTCAGTTACTAATTCAACTTTGTGTTGCGGATCTCATCAACAGCATAGCCATTGTGATGGCTGGACTCAATCGAATTGATCTCTACTCTTCAGCCTTGGAAACCAAAACTCTTCCTGTAAAACGCAGAAAAATGAATCAAAAAGAATTAGGTACGAACATCGGCCGAATGTGCAGCCGAGATCTGGTTGATACTCAAGCTGATTGGCGATCTTCTGATTCCTGTCAGCATTTTCTGGATGGGAATAGAGCGTCTTACAGCAATTAAGTACGTCTTTTCCATTTCACACAAAAATAGTCTGCCATGTACGGTAAATATGAAAAGGGAAGTAAAAATATTTTCGGGTAGTCGGATATCTTTCGCAGAAATTTAAACTTTAAAAATCTGTTCCTGAAATCTGGAACTTTAGGATGGAAGAAGCAAAAAGTGTAAAGGATTCGGCCATTTCCTGAAACTCGAAGAACCTGATATTCTAGAAATTGCAGATATCCTCTACTCTACCGTACTCGCTTCGATGGAACATACGTGAAATATCTTCTCATCCCGATACTCTCAGTCCTGTTTGTAATAGTTCCTCTGATTTGGGCCGTTCTTCTGGTGGACAGCCACAACACGATGTTTACTTGTGGTCGAAAAGCTGCATTTGGAGAATCTTTCGGAACTTTCATTTACATCTCGAACATTTTGTGCAATGTTGTTGCGACATGTCTCAATGCTGCAGCCTTTATATTGGCCACCCGGTTAGCTGTCTCTACGTGGGTTCAATAAGATTTTAATTTGTAGGATCTTCAGGGCGAGGATGAATAGACAAGTTTCAATCATACGGTACTATCTGATTATCTCTATTCTATCCACTTTGTTAGTTTCTCTTCCGAATTCGATTGCCTTGAGTCAGCTCTATATTCATCGGGTATTTTCCTTCGTTTTTTTTCTTAAAAAAATGTCCTTCAGATCAAAGATTCTGTATCAAAACCGGCTTATTTTTTGGCTTCTGTCAATTCGGGAATACATTTCTTCGTCTATCTATGTATCGTTCTTTTCCCTATGAAATCCTTCTTTTTAGGCTTAAACAAAGATTTCCGAAGTCGAACCAAGGAATTGCTGTCTTCTTCGCGTAAGCCCAAGGAACAATCTGAGGTGGAATCTCCCCTTCGGGCCAACTTTCGGGGCTGAAATGTCGGGTCCATTTGAGCCTCTTTAACGGGTTGCCATAAACATTCCATAATAAACCTTTTTCTTTAAAAGTTTTACGCGGAAGACAAAAGCTTGTGGTCTGAACCCAACCGGTCGCCATCCCATGGCGAACCTGAAAATCGGGGGAAGATCGGGACGACGAATCCGTTCGTTTTTGGCCGTATCCCGCGTATCCGATTGCTTTTTTACCTCGGCCGGGCACAGACTGAAAGAGAGTCCAGCTTTTCCCGTTGTCTCTCAGTGCCATGGGCGTCGTCTTCACGCCACTTCTGCTCTCCTTTCTCTTCTTTTATGTATGTTTCTTTCACTTTCTATAGCTTAGGCAAATAGATTTTCTGAAGAAGTATATAATATAATATTTACCGATATTATGATGCATTATTATTAGAAAATTTTGTGATATGTTCCTTCAAAGTTCAAGATAAAATCCCTCAAAATGTACAAATGTGTATAAAAGCTCCCCTCTTTCCACGACAAGAGGCCAAATAGAAATGACAAAAATCTGAAATTGATAAAAATTATTCCTGTTTTCTAAAATGAAATCCTTAACACCATATATGGCTTCGTTGATCAAAATGTCGTATTTTATGCTTTATTTTACGACCAAAGTATCTATAGCTAGAGGCAAAAGACGAGTTCTGATTAATCTTCATTTTGCAAAGTCGTTTTCGCATAAACATAAAAGGGAATAGCCGTGGAACAACCAGCTAATGTTATGACGCTATCGCAGAACTGGACAGGTAGCTTTCGGGAAGCATGCTGAAGCGGTTGACCCGAGATAAGATGAAATCGAAACCTTTAGACCGTGCAGAGTCATGCAGGACCTCCGGCAGCTCGACCACCGGACTTTGAGACTCTCCGGAAGAGTTTTAGTGAAGACGAACCCACAATGAAAAGAATTGTTATCACCAAGGCTACAAGTAAGAAAATAAGAATGGTGACAATGCATATTTCTAGCTGAAAAATCTGTGATTACAACACAGAAAGCCCAACTAACAACTAAATCAACTAAAGGAGAATCGACTACGACGGAAGAAAGTGAATTTGCCAATAAGAATTTTTCAGCTGAAATGCACGAAGGTTTGCAGAAAAATTTCATTAACGAAGATTTTCAGAGACAACCGAGGGAAGTCCAGCCGAAACTCCTAAGATTACTAATGAGGCATCCACAACTGAATCAGTAAAGGAGTCGACGCCAGGATCTGAAAAAGAAAGCATTGTGTCAACGACAGAAGAGGCTACTACAGAAAATACAATAGAAGATGAAACGACTACAGAACACTCAACTGTTCCTACGCTAAAGAGGATCGAAATCAAGAAGATTGTCCGATCAACGACACCACTTCCTCCACTCGGTTTAATTTTTTTTCTTTGATTAAATTAATCGCGTTATAGAGGACCGACTATCTTCATTAGAAGAGCTTCGTTTGTTGAAGAAAATCTCCAATCAAGGGATTGCCTTCGGAGTAAAGAATAAAGAACTTGAACTAATCCATAACGCTGGAGGTTTCGTTTGATTAAACTATGTAAAGAGATTTTAGGAGAACTTGAACTGCCTCCTTTCGCCTTCAGTGAAGATGAGAATAGTGTGGCAGAGGACGGCGATCTTCCAGAAAAGGTCTCACCAACTACTAAGAAGCCAACAATCGCTGCGAAGACAACATTAGCAACTGAAGCAACAACCCCTGAACCTACTGCCGTACCAAGCACAACTCAAAAGAAAACTACAGGCAAATCTACTACAACTGAAGCCACGACTACTGAAATTATAACAGAGCCGCCATCATCAACAAGAAAAACAACCAAGGCTATTACAACAACTACAGAAGAGCCTACAACAACCAAGAAGATCATAAGTACAACGCCATCTGTAAGCAAAATTAGCCTTGAAAAAAATCAATCATTTCAGACCATTTCTGATATTGAAGCATTGGAGAAGGAGTTGGATAAATTCAAGGAGGAACCCTTCAAAATTGGAACAAACATTGTGCCTCGTCATCTCTTCTACGAGCAGAGTATGGGAGTTCACAGAAGAAGAAAGGTGGCTAATGAGAAAAAAGCAGAAGCTAAAGAAACTACAACTAAAGCTCCTGAACTTAGAAAAGTGGAAATCTCAGCGTTGCCACCAACATCACTAAAGACCACTCGAGTAACTGGACCAACCAGAATTCCAGCAGTTATGCAACCTTTTGCAACTACTTCTGCTCCTCGGACTGATGATTTCCTGGTGCCTCGTCCAGAAGAAGGTATGAATTATTTAGGATTCGGCTGATTCTTTAGGTGACGAGGAAAAGAATTTGGATTCCTTTAGCTTCCCAACGACTAACTCTGGCTCAGCAATCGTAAATCAGCCAGTAAAGAAATCAAAAAGACCCGAGAAAATGGTTTGTTCTCTAATTTCTTTAGAAAATTATTCAGGTACTGCCAATTCTTTTGGAAATGCCACATCTTTCCTCTCTGAGTACATTTGGATCCCTTTCTGTTCCAATTCATCCCAATGGCCTTTCCCAAAAAATTCATTCAGTTCGTCTAGATTCGGATTTAAATTTGGCAGCTCCGGCGAAGAGCAAAACATTTGGAAAAATGGCCCCATCTCGAAAGAGAAGGCGTCTGCTTCGAAAGAAGATTGTCCTAGCTGCTCCCAACAAAGAAATTGAAGGTGTTACCGTACCTGTAAAAATCTCCCCTCCACCATTCAAAATTGTGCTGAAAAGGAAAATGATTCCGGAAGAAGAAAAGAAAGTTCTTCCCGAAAAGAAAAAGAAGATTATACAAGATGAGAAAAAGAAGGCCGAACCCGAAGGAAAGAAGAAGCCATCTTCCGTTGAGAACAAGGCGCCTCAGAAGCCTACAAACAAAGTCATAAGGACTAACGATGCGGCTGGCCAAGAGCAAATCTTTGCTGCTTCTTTGACGAAAAAAGGAGCTACCACAATTGAATTGGTTCTTGATAGTTTGAAGAAAATGAAGAAGGCAACTCGCCTTTTCCTGAAAAAGGCTAAAAAGGGAAGGGCTAAGGCAAATTCTGGTGGAAAGACCGTTCAAGCTAGTCCTCGTCTCCACTCTCACGATGGCTCAACCGGTCCTGTTGTGAAAATTGACGGGAACACCGACTCAAAAGCTGTAGTTGTGGACAGAGATCCATCAAGGAAAACCGTCGACCGTGATGCTTAAAAACCGAAATACGAGTATTTTAATGTGCAATTACAAAGACCAAAGCAATAAATATTTTTTTAAAAAGTGCTGTACACTCAAAATGATAAAGCTGCAATTAGCTGAAACCGTAACGGAAATCAAATCTCAAGATTGACGGGTACAAAGTTACGTATTTCTGAGTAGTAATTATCGAAGCTGAGACAAGCAAAGTTTTCAGCAATAGAAACTATGTCTGGAAATACTGACGGCGAGCTTCGTGGGTAGAACTGGAAGTCGTTTTTGTTGCTGACAGCTCGTCATGAACCCTAAAAACACTTCGTTTAGATCTTTAGTTTTGTATTTTTAAAAGAAAGAAACGCCTAATTTATTTCGTATAAGCTCTGGACATGTAACCGCAATATGGCACTGGGGAAATGTACAAATTTCCTGATAAATCTCAAAGATAGGCTCGTGAAATACTAGGATCGGATCGAAGAGAGTAGTACGCCGTGATTGCAGATGTGCCGTCGGATAGATGAACGTCCGAGAAATCATCTCTAGCCGAATACCATGAGCTAGCATCAATCGACTGCATACTACTGAAACCGCCAAACTTCGATGTGCAATCTGATCGGAGTTATGCGGTTATAGGGTTGCTAGGAATAGCTTAGAAACATCGGTTTGGTTCCATATTTATTGCTTATTATGAAACTAAAATTATGGAGAGGCGCAACAACAGCTTGAATTCACGCGAAGCTACCTATAAAATGCTGCAGAGAGGAGTATCCAAAGGCACATTTTCTGAGTAGAACACAGAAAGCATAATATGAGTAACCGGGCTAATAGTGGTCCATGTAGTGCGTTTTGGAGCCGCTGTTTGGCCCGTCCATATAATGAAGATCGAGGCTGGAAACGAGAAACATAACCATACGTGACGGCAAAATGAGGACACGTAATTGAGCTGAGAGAAATACAAAAACAAAGTTAAAAACAGATCAAAACGGCAGACTACTGCATTCGAACGACAAGTACTGGATCTAGATGAACTTCTGTTTTATAATTGGATGAGTCGTCTTTCAGTACTCTAAAACGACATAGGTCAAAATAGATAAGCTGACATGAGCATACACCATGACCTTTTCGAGCAGAAAAGCATGTTCCAGAACTCATCGCAGCGAGTCGATTAAATCAGTTCTGGAACAGCAATCGGTTAAGAAAGCCGAGTTGTTATCGACGCCAGAAGGAACAAGGAGACGTGCACAATTGGTTGGAAAGTGGCTATTAGGAAAGGAACGTGTTTACGTCAGAACTACCAGATGATAAGTGCTAAGCAAACCCTACGATCTCCCAGTCAATCTCTAATTTTACAGTGATCTTGCAAAAGCCGTGATTATTTGTTAATAAAAATTTTAAATCTGAACTTACAGTCGCTGATTTACAGTATCTTTCCCATGTCCATCCATTTCGTTATTCACAGTCACAGTATGGGTAGCAACTTCTGGGCCATCTGCTCGCCGTTCCATTCTGAAAGAAAAAAATTAGGCAAAAATCAATACAAACCTGATGAGACCAAATTCGTTTGTCGCCGCAACACAAGCCGGAATTTCACGTCGTTTGAAAACTTCTGCTACATAGAGTGCCACGAAAATTCCAATAACACTGCCCATAATTGCACCAACAAGCACATCGCTGAAAATATTACATTTTTTCATTCCAAATAATAAATTATCTTAAGAATTATACGGTCAACCTTCCCCTGGCTTTGGATTAGTAAATAAAACCACTTACCTCCAATGATGTTTGTAGTCTGACACTCTGGTCAGAGCAACATAGGAAGCACCTCCAAATAACCCAAATTGAATTACAGGAAGTAGTAAACGAGAGAATAGTGGTCTGTAGAGACGAGCTTGTAAGTAAAGCTGAAATAGGTAAAGATTATGGAAAAAAAAACAGTTAACTCACCGAAGTGTACCATGCTCCATAGAAGCTAAAAGCCGCATGTCCAGAATAGAATGAGAGTTGTGCTTCATGGGTCAATTTGGTATTGTTAACAGTGCATACCCAGTCCGTGATATATTCATCGGGGTTAGTACACTAAAATATGCCCAATTTAAAAAAAAACTAACTGTTGAGTATCCTTTATTTGGTTTACAGGCATCCATAAAGTGTGGGCGATGTCGTCCAATTGTGTATTTTGCAATATCGACCATTAGCTGATTAAAGCAAATTCCAAGGAAAAAGTATCCTAAAAGGTTGTTTAAAATATAGAGAAAAGTACCGATGAAGCAGTAAAGCCGAACAATAAGACGATGAACTGAATAATTTTTAAGATGGTATGTCTTGAATTGATCTGCACATTTACGCTCCCAGGCTTGAGCACGAAAAATTTCAGTACCGATTATCTAAAAAAATTATTTTAAAATAATAACCTTTTTATTTCTACCAGCAAACTAGGAATTACTATTCCGATAACAACAAGCATCTCTCTTGGTACTGTTGATGCAACAACAGGATATCTAAAAATAAGGCTAAAAATAAAAAAAAGCTAACCTGATGGATTCATCGTCACAATAAAAGCCTCGCTTATATGGCGTAACAAATTCGTGGAAAATTAATAATGGAACGGCTATAAAAGTAGATTCAATCTTTGATAAAATAACACTTACCACAAATAACAAGAATTATGAAGTCACAGACGACCCTACTGATCCGAATGATGTTGTCGCCATCCATCTTGGCGAACTACCCAGAAACGGTCTGAAAATAGCTGAATTAATTAAAGACAATAAACATGTAATTAAAGAGAGATAAAAGCTGGTTTGCAAGAGCAGAGACATCGATTCCGGACGTTGAGTCTGCCGGCGCGACCAAACAACACAGGGATTCGATGGAAACAACATTGCTCTAGAGGGGGTAAAGAGTAGGATTGTGGAACGACAACAAAGGCAGTTCGTGCATAATTTCTCAAAAATTATCCATTTTTGTGACCAAAAAGATCACTTCTAATAGAAGAAATAAACAAACTTTTTCACGGCCACGGGTGACGCCTGTGAAGCCAATGAGTCAACATTACAACAAAAGCCATAATTCACGAAACCGGCGACACTTTCCGATAAATTTCGTTTTATTTTAAGCAAAATGAAGTAAAACACAAGAAGTAAATATAAAAATAAAAAGTCATAAAAATGAGACGAAAGAGCCATGAAAATAAAAAAATGTACTCAGGTCGCAGTTGTTGCCGTACGTAACAAAACAACGCCGTTTACCTTTACTTGATAAACGCTGACGAGTACAACGGAAAGAGTCACGAACCACCACGGAAAAAGTGGTATTTCCACCCACAGTCGATCGAAATTCGACCACATGGCTATTAGAATAATCGCGATCCGAACTTTTTCGACAACACTTTTGTTTTTCATAGTAGTTATTGGAATGAATTGATGAAATCAAAAGAATGTTGGTGACCTTGGTTGTGTAGACTGACTCACAGCTATGTTTGTCAAGCCATCTCGACCTTTTGTGGCGCATTGATCAAAGCTACACGGAGGAAGCTTAGTGCCTGTAGAGAGGAGCTTAGCGAAACACTTGGCAGCTTTTGTGGGTTAACAAATGAATAGTCGGTTGGGTCTGTCACTGCCGTCGATTAGCGCCTACTTCATTCGTACAAACCAGTTCTAACTCCAGGGCAACGGGCGCGGTCGAAAAGGAAAGAGCGGATGTGTCTCGAGAATCAATGACGGCAGGAGCTGTAAACAAGAGCCTCGAGTAGCTGATAAATAAAGTTCTCGTGTATTTATGTTTATTGGATGTGGTTCCTGCTGTCGATGGGATGGAGTTTGAGAGTGACGGTGACTTGGACGCCGGCGGACTGCTCGTCGTCGAGGAGAGTCTTGGTGACTCCGGCGACAAGTCGGGCGATTCCTTTGACTCGTGGATCCGACTCCTCGATTTCCTTCACAACTGGCATCTGACGAATGGACTGACCCGTTGAGTCGACGATCTTTTCTGGCGCCGAGAAGACCGTCACTTGATTCGGCTTCTTCTTCACATTCAGCAGATCGGCCGAGTAGGCAGACTCGCTCTGCTCCCACTCCTTGTCCGAGCAATAGGCCAGAGCTTCTCCCTCGACGTCTTCCTTCTTTCCCTCGTCTTTCTTCTTCTCGTTGTCCATCTCGAATGACTTTTTTAATCCTTTGATAAATCACTTGGAAGGATGAATCGCTGTGGACATTGTGATCGGAAAATCGAGAACGAAGCAGCTCTCTTCGCCCGTGGCCAAGTATTTTTAGAGTTCTAGATCAAACGAAAACCAACTATCAGATTTGGCACTTGGAGCACTTCTTCTGCTCGCTCTGTGGCTGTCGCATCCAGGAGAATGAGAAATTCGAGGAGAAAGGCGAAACGTCCGTTTGTCGCCACTGCCATCTCGACGTGGTGCCCTGCGCTGGCTGCTTGAGTCCTTTGGAGGAGAAATTCATCCAGACTGGAGGTCGTCGCTGGCATCCAACCTGCTTCTCTTGTTCCATGTGGGCAGCCTTCTTTTCAAAAATCACCAAAAATCTAGATGTCGCCAGCCGTTGGACACAACTTTCGTCGAGAATAACGCCGGTCTCCCCATGCACAAGAAATGCTTCTGGGAATATCAGCTCGTCCTCCACATCTCTAAGTCTTAAAAATAAACATAGCCTAATGAGCATTTTTTTTTAACTGATATAACCATAATAACAAATAACATTTGTATAAACACATTTTTTTGCCTATTTCTTCGCATATCCTTATTCTTCCCCCTTAATTTATCTCGTCAGTTGTTTAGATCTATGCTTTTTTAAAGTCCGCAATATAATATTTGCCTTAGAAATTTTATTTTCTTTGTACTCTGCATGTTTTCAGTAAACGCGCTCCATTCCTTGAACCGCTTACGATAGAAATTTTGGATGACAAAATGAAAAGAATCGTTTTTCTGCCAAATTCTCTGCTTTTTTTAAACTCTTTTCTTAAACAGTCACCATCGAAACACTTTCAGGTGCTAAATCTTCAAGTTTGAAATTATGGTTGATCCTGCACCACCTATTACTGCTCCTGTTGAAGACGAGCGTACGCAGGCTTTGACAAAATACCGTCGCAAACTCCAGGAATGTCGTGAATTTGAAGAGCGTCTGAAGGATCTTCGTAAAAAAGTATTCTTTTTTCATTTGATAGTATGTGATTCTAGGAAGCCGAACAACAAAAGGCTTTTGATAAATCAGAAAATGACATCAAGTCGCTGCAATCTGTTGGCCAAATTGTGGGAGAAGTTTTGAAGCAGTTAACTGAAGAGAAATTTATCGTAAAGGTAACTTATTTTCTATTTTTCTTATTAAACTTTCTACTTTAGGCTACAAATGGTCCTCGGTATGTTGTAGGATGTCGCCGTTCCATTAACAAAGAAGCCCTTAAACAAGGAACTCGAGTTGCTCTTGATATGACAACTCTCACCATTATGTAAATTCAGTTTTCAAATTATTATTTATTATTTTTTAGGCGACAGCTTCCTCGTGAGGTAGATCCACTTGTATACAAAATGTCCCATGAAGATCCCGGAAACATTACTTATTCCGATGTTGGAGGTTTGTCCGAGCAGATTCGTGAACTTAGAGAGGTATTCAAAAAGAGTTTTCAATATCTTAATATTCTAGGTTGTTGAATTGCCTCTATTGAACCCAGAGCTATTCAAACGTGTTGGAATTACTCCGCCTAAAGGGTGTCTTCTATATGGTCCTCCCGGTACCGGAAAAACTCTTTTGGCAAGAGCCGTAGCGTCGCAACTTGATTGCAATTTTTTGAAAGTCGTTTCTTCTGCTATTGTCGACAAATATATTGGTGAATCCGCCAGGTTTAACACTTCTTATCATATATCGTCTAAGTTTTACAGAATGATTCGTGAAATGTTTAATTACGCTCGTGATCATCAGCCCTGCATTGTTTTTATGGATGAAATTGATGCTATTGGAGGAAGGCGTTTCTCAGAAGGAACTTCTGCCGATCGTGAGATCCAAAGAACTCTAATGGAGCTTTTGAATCAACTGGATGGTTTCGATTCTCTAGGAAAAGTCAAGGTTTGTACATTCATTGGCTTTCCATAGTAATTTTAGGTTATTATGGCAACAAATAGGCCAGATACCTTGGACCCTGCACTTCTCCGTCCTGGTCGTCTTGACCGTAAAATTGAAATTGGTCTTCCAAATGAACAAAGTCGACTTGAGGTAAGCGATTAGAAGACATTTAATAATTATATTAAGGTACTCAAAATCCATGCAAATCCTATCACAAAACATGGTGACATTGATTTCGAAGCTGTTGTCAAACTATCGGATGGATTTTCCTGTGCTGATCTTAGAAACGTCTGCACGGAAGCTGGCCTTTTTGCCATTCGTGCTGAACGCGAATTTGTTATCGAAGAAGATTTCATGAAGGCTGTCCGAAAAGTAGGAGATGCCAAGCGTTTGGAAACCAAGCTTGACTACAAGCCTGTCTAAATGTGTCCGGTATAAACTTTTTACTTGGTGCATATGTGTATTTCCACAAGACTGTATAATTTATTAAATCATTCTGTCTGACTCTACTGTCAAAAATGTCCAAGTAGATGGAAATTGTGGCATGAGAGAACCAGTTCTTCGTTCAACCTTCTCTCGCTTCAAAGGGTCGGGTCAATTTTCAATGTTGTTTTGCTTCGTTTCCTTTTAGACTTCTCGATAAAAATAGATGAGCTAAATGGCTCTTTAGTTCTCAGTTCAGCTCAATTAGTGACCATAATACACGCCTCCTATTCATCCAAATAACCGCCTCTTCCACAAATGCCAAGTTTATCAGAATCCATGTTCCGTCCATATCTTCTCTTTCTACTCCCAGTTCTTCTGGCAGCTCCCATGCAGAATTCGATTCGGAGCGAAAATGACATAGTGGTAGGTTTTTCAAGGTCCTTCTCTCTGAAGGTCTCTGATACCCCATACATACGACATTAATCAAATGAGAATAATGACGCATTTTAGCCCTTATTTCCGCAGCCTCGAACGGTTTTCCATGTAGATTTCTTCGAAAATGGAACAGCGAAAGAAGAACTCCCAACTCTCGAAGTAATTCCCGTCGCATATCTCTGTGACTTTTGTGTCGCCGTCATAGAAATGTTGAAAAATATGCAAAAGTCCGACAAGAATTTCGAAGAGGTTCGAATCTCTTTTTAGAAAAATAGAGATTTCCTAGAACATGAAGAAGGATTGTTTGAGTCACAACGAAAATTCTAAGGAGATTTGCAGTTACGTCAACAAGTAAGCCCAGATTCTCTGACAAAACATAAAATAAGAATAAATCTCGATCGATTGAAGGAAGGTTCTCCACCCAAGCTATGCTTAGAAGAGAACCTCTGCTTGGGACAAGAATCCCATCCTAAAGTAAGTCGGTCTTTTTGAAGAAAAAAGTAACTTTTAGGAGGATAAAAAATCTAATCTAAAGCAACAGCAGGTACCACAGGTAAAAAGGTAGATTTTAGCCTAATCATAGTTTACTACTACTAGCTGCTGTTGTCTCAAAAGTCAATGATTTTTCTTCAGAGAAGACCCAGGTTCTACAACAGAGTCGTCACCAACGAATTGATTGTCGAGGATATTGCCAGATAGTTTCAAGTTCAAAGTTTATTGTCATTTGTACTTACAATAAAAGGCTAATTACTCGTAGGAGGTCGAGGAATTTTGGAGAGAGTTGAGATCGAACCCGGGCGAGGAATGCGACCTAAAGCTTTCCAATTTTCAAAGGAATCACTCACTATTAGTCTCTCGCGCGGTTACAGGACGTTGTGGAATGGATGCAGGAACGGCTGAAAGGATATTTAGATAAACAGAGAAATAATTACTTTTTGGTGGAATAGCTGCAGTACTCGGTCTTGCCGAAGAAGGTCTGGCCATAGTTGACGCAGGTCTATTTGAAATTTGTGGAGCCAATGGCTTTGTAGAGGGTCGATTGACTTGGATTGGAGCCACTTTCTTGGGAGCTGTAGAAGGTCGGCTGGCTATTGGCGTTGGCTTTGGTGGAGGTGCTCTCACCACATTTTGTTTTGAAACGAGAACAGGTTGAGGCTAAATTCACTTTTGACAATCAAACATTCAAAAAAACCTTTGGAACTGGCGGTCTTACAGTAGTTTTAAAAGTTGAGGGATTCGCACTAGTAGTGACTGGCCTTTTTTGGACAGGAGGAGCAGGTCTTGGAGCTGGTTTTAAGGGGGCAGTTTTAGCCGCTGGTTGTGACTTCGGTGCTGATTTGCAAGGGCCAATCTCTTCGATGATTTTGTCACAATGCTCTTTGATTTTGGTCATTTTCGTTTTATCGTCGGACACGCCAGTCAAATGAGAGAGAAGGACTGGCTCACCAACTGATCTCATAGCAGAGCCAAGAGCAGCATAAGAGGCCTCTCGAACTTCGGGGTCAGAATCTCCCATATGCTAAAGAAGAAAATAAATTCTATTAGGATTCTTACTTTGACGAGGACAGCCGCGAGAGCTTTCAGAGATTTCTTGGGCAAAGTCTCGGAGTTCAATTTCTTGAAAGAACGACAAAGGAAGAGATCAGTTTGAGCCTTAATATTGGGGTTTTGTTTATTCATCGCAGCAATTAGATCCTCCTCGATTTGTTCTAATTTGACCTGAATTCGCGATTAACTTGCAAAAGGAACTCTTACAGTAGGAAAGAGAGCATCGACACAAATGACGAGAGGATCCTTTAGGACGGGCTTTTTCTCTTTAAATTTGTCCAAAATCAGCGAAATCAGACTGATGGTGTATTGAGCGAACTAAATTTTGCTGTGTATTTACACAACCTTCGAACCTTATTTCTCAAACCCATGGCGAGTCCACAAATTACCTTGACACTCATGGCAACCACATTAATATTGCTATCCTTTAGGAGGATCTTCTTCAGGTTGTCCGTCACTTCTCCATATTGAGAAGTTGGCTCCAGTTTTGGATTTTTATCCAATAAATCTAAGAGAGTTTGGAGGGCGTCTCGTCTTTCTGTCCATTTTGTTGATTGAAGATCCGTGTAGAATCCTTTTGGTAATTGTGCTAAAATATCCACAGGATCCATCATTTCGAATGGATCAACGTCATTTGAGATCGTTGCTTCTTTTTCATCCACATTTTCTGACGATACAGCCTATTTAGATGATTATCTTCAAAGAAAGAATAAACGAACCTCTTCAACGACTGCTTCGACGCTTTCTCCGCTTATTGATAAGCCATTTGGACCAACTTCTGCTAAAATTTGCTGGCAATATGCCTTGATTTTTTCCATTTTATCAGAGACAGCGGAGAGAAGAGGCGTTAGAGATGCTTCTCCAGTTGCTCTCATAATTGATCCAATGGCACAGTAAGATGCTTCTCGTACTTCAGGATCAGGATCGGATGTGTGCTGAAATGCTTTTTTACTTCAATTTGTCCATACTGATCCACCTTGATTAGAAAAGGAAGAATTTCTTTGACAAATTTCTTAGATATTGTTGTTGAATTGAAATATTTAAAGCATCTAGAGAGAAAAAGATCCGTCTCCTTTTTGATATTTGGATTCGACTTCTCCATAGCGGTGCTGACATATTTGGAAAAATTTTCGAGATTTGTCTTGAAATATTCGTGATGTAAATAAGAAAAACCAACCGTTAAGAAGATTGTATCGAGACATTCTATCAAGGGATCCCTCAAAACTTGTTTTTTCTCTTTTAATTTCTCAAAAATAACGGGTAAAACAGCCCCAATATAAGAACCAAACTGAAATCTTTGTTCTCTTGGGGAATAAAGGTTACCTTTGATCCAAGTCCTCTCGCAAGACCTCGGATACACTTTGCGGCCAGAGAGCAAACGACGATCATGGCATCACCATTCAAGATGTTTTTTAGTTTGTTCACAATGTCCCCATACGATATTCCCGAATCTAATTCAGATATTTTATCCAGCAAATCTAGAAATGCCTAGAAACTTCAATGTTAAACCAGTGAATCAGATAATACCTGCAACGCATCTCTCCTTTCTGTCCATTTTTTGGAATCCAAATCTGTGTAAAAACTAGATGGAAGTAGGGACAACACGTCTGTGACGCCCATATCTATTACACTGCAAGATCACTTATGAGAAATCGTCGGTAAAAGTGCTTGACAAATGACAGTCATAAAACTCGAAAATTGGATACTCGATCGTCCGTTTGAATTTCGCAATGAACCCGAATTATGTCAGCTGCCCTATTGTTCGTCCACTGGCGTTAAACTAGTTTGCGAGCCAAGTTTTCCTCCAAGTTTTAGAGCCAAACATCAGTCAAAGATCAAAATTTCATGGAATTATTGGGGGCCAAGAGAACAGGATAGAATACGATATTTTATCAAAACGATTTATAAAAAAACGGAACAAGGCAAAAACGCAAACAATATAAAAAGTAACAAACCAAAGCGAACAATGAAAAGCTGGCGATGAGATTGCTTAATTGAGAGGGAGCACGCAATTTAATGTGGCATTTCTTCAGTCTTTTCGGAGTTGTTTTTCTTAACTCCCGAAACTATGTCATCAATGCGTAACAGCATAACCTAAAAGACCTATAAGTTTGATAAAAAGTAACTTACAGAGGTCTCAATGGCTGTTTTCAAAACTTGAAGACGAACTGAAAGAGGATCCCAAATACCGTAGCTGTTCATATCGACCTTAATTTTACGTGGGCTATGCCTACTAATATCCTACCAATTCTCCAGTGCCTCCGTTAATGCCCCATGTCCAGTTGTCCTTGTTTTGAGCATGTTTAGCTCGCAACGCTGTCAATTGTCTGACAGTATGTCCACCACAGTTTTGAATCAATGTGCGAGGAATAACCTAAAAATGGTCAAAATGCAATGTCTAAAAATTTCAAACCTCTAATGCTTTTGCGATGGCCTTATAAGGCCATTGGCGAGTACCTTCAATAATTTTTGCCTTTTCAGTAATAGCCTGTCCTAGAGCCATTTCCAAAGCTCCACCACCAGGAACCAACTTTGGATTTAGCATAATATTACGAACTACATGCAGAGCGTCTTGCAAGTTTCTTTCAACCTATTTAAAATTTTTAAAAAAATTATAAATATTACCTCGTTAATGACATCTTTTGAGGGTCCTCTTAGGCAGATAGTGCAAGCTGTTGTTGCAGAAGAAGTAACATACGTATAGTATTCTTCCCCAATCTTCGTGATTTCAAACAATTCAGCTTGAGTTCCAACGTCATCTTCGCGCAAATCAGCAGTATCGTGAACGATTTTAGCTCCACAAACCCTATAAATATAATTGAAAATATACAAAAAAAGATTTATACCTGGCCAATCGATTGTTATCAGTTTTTTTAAGACGACGAATAGCAGTAATTCCAGCCTTGAGCAAAAAGTGCTGAGCCAGGTCAGAAACACCTTTTTCGGTAAAGACCAAGTCGGGCTTAACTTTGATAATTTCATCACACTGCTTGCGAATAGCTTCCTCTTCCTAAAATGTAAATACTAAAACCTATGAAAGTTGGCTGACCTGTTCGAGAATCTTACTAATATCTTCCTCGCGAATGATTTCAAGACTAGTTTGTGATTCTCCTTTCTTGTATTCCAAGTTACAATCAAGAAGCACAATTCGAGGATTTTCAATTCGGCGTCTCATTTTGGCATGGGTAACATCCTAATAAATTTTAAACTAAAATTTGAAAAAAAAAACTAACCTTATTAAGAATTACACCCTTGATAACCTTACAATCTTCGATTGTGCCACCAGGAATTTTCTCAATGCGGCAATATCGTTTAATATCAATCTCCTTGATTCCCCCCTTGTCTACTCGGATTGTCTTGACAGCATCCAAAGAAATTCCAACTGCCAAATCCATCCATTTGCTGAGCATTTTAGTGCCAAGACAGGATTTTACTACAGTAGCAATCTAAATTGTTAATGGTAAACATAAAAACAAGTTTACTTCATCATCATTGTTGATATCAACTGGCCTGCTATATACGTCTTCGGCTAGCTTAACCATATCTTCAAGAGCTTGGCGATAAGACTAGTAACTTAATTAGAGGAAAATAAATTAAAAATACCCTGATAATAACAGTTGGATGTATTTTTTGCTCAAGGAATGGCTGAGCCTGAGACATGACTTCACCGGCTAGAACAATTACAGATGTTGTTCCATCGCCGGTTTCTTCATCTTGTGTACGAGCAATTTCGATCATACTTTTAGCAGCTGGATGCTTAACGGTAATTTCTCTATAAAGTAGAAGTAAAAAAATTTTTAAAAATATTACCGAAGAATAGCATTTCCGTCGTTGGTCATAACAATGCCTCCCATTGGGTCCATAAGCATTTTTAGCATAGCACGAGGGCCAAGACTGGTTCGGATTACATCAGCAATAGTCTAAAATAAATAAATATATAGAGCTAAAATTTAACCCACTTTGCAGGCAGTAATATTGCCCACTTGAACTTGATGTCCACTTTCTCTTTTTGTACCTTGACTGAGAACGATAACAGGTTGCTGACCACCTCCGCGCATCATCTTGTTCTAAAAATAAAGTGATTTTCAAACTTATAAAGGCAACAAATGGCAAGATTTAGTTGAAAAATGGACAAGAAAATTACATAGCTCTGCAGTCAATGGGCTGAAAATTCGAGAGAATGTTTGGTTTTCGTTTTGGGACCAGCGTCGAAATTCTGTGCAGCAATTTCAAGGCCGTCCGTTTAGCTGCCAATCAGATTTTAAAAGAGATTTCTACGATAAAATTTGCTAATTGGTCTGTTTTTGAAAGAATCAAGTACAACAGAAGTGCCAGGTTGGTTTGGCTGTAAGTCCGAATTTCCAGCATTGTATAGAGTCTACAGTTTACTTTCCAAAAGTTGCTGTTGCTTCTGTTTTTAAAAGCTTCGCTTTAAATAAAGCAAAAGAAGATGTACTTCAGAAAAGAAATCGTAGAAAAAAGGAATTGTAAATATAGAAACTGATACTATCGAAAATATAGCCAGCCTAAATGAATCACAACGGCAGATTTCAATATGGTAAGTCCTGACCAAAACATTAATTACGTTTCAACAGGAAATAAGCCCGATCTGACCTCATCAGCGTTTCTCCGAAGTACCTCTTCATATACGGAATTTCTTCAAAGACAAGTTTGATTTTTCGCAAATAAATTGAAGAAAATGAGTTTAGAACAATCCTGAACCGCCCAGGAATGCCTTTGGAAATTCTCCCAAAATAATTCATAACGGAAATAATAACCGTAAGACTGAATTGAATACTAAAATTTTTCTAGAAACTACCACATGGAGGAAGGAACCTTATAATCCACCACTGAATGTCTTTCCTCCTATGACGCAAAACATCATGAAAACAAATGGACAAACTGCTTGTCCACAAAAAACAGAAACAACTTGGAGGCCACAACCCCACTCGTCTAATACCGAGAGCTGGGTTAATCGCAACAATTATGCTGAGCCTCCCCCACGAAGACCCATAGGACCTTTGCGACCAAAGCTACCTCCTCAAAAACTGGTGGAGCCTTTACCACCGTTGCAACCATTGCCACCGTTGAGATCGTTACCACCTGTTCCGCCTCAACCTTTTCTGAAACTCTTTATAATGCCTCCTACGGCGCCACTTGCATTTCAAACGCCTCCAAACAAGATTGAACCAAAGAAAAATGAAATTTGGCGAGAAAATCAACCATCAAATTGGAGGTTCACCTTGTATCTATTCTCAATTAAAAGAATATATTTAGGAAAGAGACAGCCATAACTGATTCGATCCATCAAAGAGCTCCAGAGCAACGAAAGGAACCAATTGGGTTTTCGAGGCGAATAGAACCTTTTGATCCAAATCACCGGCTTTTCGACGAACCTATTCGGATTGAGGAGAAGTTGGTTGCAAAGAAAAATGACAACTCTTCGGCGCCTCCAGAGAGAGAATCTGCCCTTATTTCAACAGGCCCTCAAGCTCCAGAAAAACAATGGGATCCACCGCATCGTATTGCAGCAAGTCCCATAGTACCATGTAATAATGACGTCCCAGAAGTAGTGCAACTATCGTTTCTAATAATTAATTATTTAGGATCCAATTGGAAGAATTCATTCCCCAATAAGAAATGTAATTTTACCGGAGGTTGAGCCTCAACCTACTCAACATTTTAAGAAAGATTATAGGCAAGTTCAGGCTAGAGTATATAAGAAGGAAGAGGTAAGAAGGATTCAGATATAAGATGGTTTTAAATTATTTAGCTAAAAAGTCTTTCAAAGCCGAGTAGTCTGGATCAATCAAGAGATAATAAGCCTTGCATCGAGAAGCCCCATTGGAATCAAAAAACGACTTGGGAAGACTCATGGATGGTTCAATATAAAAAGAGAATTGAAGCCCAAAAGGCAGATGCTCTTTTGAGGTTGGCTTGTCCTTTCTCACATATTCTAATCTTTAGAGCAATCGATCAAAAGACATCCAACCAATTTCCTGGTCCTTCTCATGAGCCGCCAATTCGTTATCATGAAAGATCCACAAATGAGCGATTTGGCCATTTTGTGAATAAAATGCCATCCGAACCTATCTCCTCACACTCACCCTCTAAGAGAATGAGCAGCGGCGCTTCATATGCTACAGAGAATGCTGGCGCTCCTTACAAAGCCTCAAGCAATAATATCATCGATAAAATTTCAGAATATCATTATGTCAGCATAGGTAGGCAAAGCCAGGCACCTCTTTGAAATAGCAATTTACTTTAGAGCCATCATCACGTGAATCTAGCCATAATGATGGACGTTTTATGTCGCCGTCAATTTCTTCGACACAATACACAGATCCAAAGGTTTGCGAGCAGCATTTGAAGAACCTATTTTCAGGAATTCCCCTGTCCTGCGATTAACCCAAACGACTATGATGAGGAATTTGGTGAAGAAGATTGGGATGCGGTAAATGCCTGGGTGTCTTAAAGACAAAACAAATTTCAGTTGGGTGCATTGGTTAATGTAAATAATAGAAAGAGGAGTCGATCACCAGAATCATCAATTCCAAGTAGCTCAAAAGTCATTTCTTTAGTGGTAATTTTAGATAAAAGACCATGTCCGCCACATGCCGAGTCGGAATATAGCTCTCCCATGTGTAAGACGAATTCAATTGCTTGTAGAGTAAGGAAAATCAACGTTAAACAACAATAGTTTTTAGGAAGTATCGTTCTTTCGCTCTGAAAAACCAAGTGTAAAAAGTTTAGTAGCTTTCACAAATACAGAATATATGAAAAATCCATCAGCACATAATAACGGTAATCAATAAATAAATAAGACCACGATGAATATTAAGCAGAAACAGCCAATTTAAGTACAGAAAGACGGGATCCAAGTAATCGCGCCTCTTACGAGTATGCCTCGAGCCAGTCACCAAATAAACCTAGCCATCACAATTACGGATTCAGGTAACCATTATTTTTCACTTATTTACTTTGTCGGTTTGTATTTATTTTTTGTTTGTTTTTAATAAAGTTCAATTTATGATCTCTATGTTAAAAAGCAAGGCAGTATTCCTTGAAATTTCTCAATATTCTTTAAATTGCTTATTGACTACTTATTTTATTGCAGATGACGAGAAGTGAGGATGTTCTTGGAGAGAAGGTAGACCGATGCTTTGCTGACTCACTTCTCAAAATCAGCGGTGGAATTGCCATTGGAGTAGTTGCTAGCGTAGCCTTTTTCAAGGTTAGTCTTATAACAATAGCTTTTATAGAAAATAGGGAAAAACATGGCCAATTTGGTTTGGAACTGGAGTAGGTCTAGGGTCTGGATGGTCTAACTGCCGTCACGATTTAGCCCAACCTTACCTTCTTCACGGTAAAAAAGTTCCTGCAGGACAGGATTCCCAGGTATTTCACTTTTTTTAATACATTTTTTTTAATTTTTAGGGAAAGCCTCTGTACAATATTGTTGCAGAGAAAAGCACCTAAACTGTTGCGAATAGCGTGTATAGCAGACGAACGTGTTTCTAGAGATAATAAACGATTTTATTCGGATTATCCAAGCTCATTCGATTTTTCTAGCCTTTTAAAAATTCGATCAGCGATGTGTAAGAAGAAGAAGAAATTAAAATCTTTGGGGACCGAGTCCTCTAACAATCCACCACCAACGCCACGCAGTTCTGCTGAATCCAAATCGAGGTTGAGGAGAAATGTTGTTGCAACTCCTTTATCTGGCTCAGTTCCTGAAGCTCGATCTCTACAAAAACCCCAATCACAGAATCGGCCAGTTGTCCATGGTACATTGGTAAAGCTAGAAAGGTATACAAACAAAATCTCACCAGGACAATCAGTACCCACGAAACATAGCGAAAACAAGTCGAGGAAGTCGTCAATGCAGCAAGTTGCCTCCGTTGTGAGCACACAGTCAGAAGATTCGGTAAGAAAGGCACCGTATGTCGCTCCACCAAAGAAATTGGAAGCAAGAAGGAAAATCGATAACGTGAGAGATTCGAAGGATCCACAATATAAAACAATCGACGTTGGCTTGGAGGCTAGTTATTGGCAAAGTTTAAAGCTCGTAAAACATATCAATGAAGTAGCAACCCGAAACTCCAAAGATTTTAACTGAGTTTGAGTCTTCAAATGCTATTATGAACAACAATAAATCACTTCCGTGATAGAGATTATTTATTTTTAGCACAAGATATGAGCTCTAAAAGAAAGATGAGATCTAAAACACAACCTGGAGGGAAGGGCACTCGGGCATCTACAATTATTACGCGTAATTTATAGCAGAAAGGAAGTGACAGAGCAATGGTTCTTCATGCTTTTCCAGCTCCATTCGTCGGAGTTGGAACTACATGATTCACCTTCATTTGGCCAGCCATCAATGGATTGATCGCATAGAGCCAGTCATACATCTGAAAATTTATGTTTTTCTTGAACATTCGATAGCTCACCTCGTCGCCTGGCATGATTTGCATTAGGAATCCACGATGATTTGTACAGACTGAGAAAGTGTTTGGAACTTTTAGCATGGCTTGTTGATCCTCAGAGTATTCAATTCTCGCATTTGCCAGATTGATTATTCCACGAATCACCTGTAATTTGCTCTTTTCAAAAGAAAAGACCCTAACCAGATCTTTTTCATCGCTAAAAAGAAGGATATAAGGTCGGCGAACAACAACCCATCGTTTGATCCATCCTTGAGTCTTTTCTTCCAAGAAATTCATCCATCCTTTCCTCGAAACGACCACTCCGACTCGTTCTTCTGTCACTTCAGGAACCAAACGACTCAGTTGGTTCAAACGACTTCCACTTAGACTTCGTTTCAATGTGATTGATCCGAGAATCTCGTCTGTGATACTCAGATTCTGATCGGACTTCGACTTTTGTCGATTGAGAACATCGAAGGAGGGTGATGACTTGATCATACTCTTGTCGGACATCGGCGATGTCACACTGTTTGAGCCGGAGTCATCGCTTCCTTCGGCTGGCTTTCCTCCTGTTGGAGCTTCTTTATTCATTGGAATCTTTTGTCGAATCAAACGAAGTACCTTCGCTGCAATTCCTAAATAATGTTAGTCTATTTTTTTTTAGGGAAGGTGGCTACCTTTCTCCTTCTCGTTGAGTTTGACTGTCTCGGGAATGGCACATTTGGGTCGAGTTGGAGAGACGGGTGTAACTGCCTCGCCAGCCTTCCTTTTTCCCTTCAATTTGTCTCTCAATCGAAGGAATAGTCGAACTCTTTCCACCTAAATTGATTTTATTCCTCTCTTCAATAGTCCAAACCTGTTGGAGTCGAGTCAATTTCTCGAGTTCCCATTGATGTTCAAAGATAAGAGAATCTCCTCGTGGTCGCCATTGTCCCAGATTTTCTTCTCCTCGAACATACGCTGATGAGGTATCCAAAACACGACGTTGTCTTCGAACTGCTCCCGGACTTCCTGAAGATGTCGCGTCCTTCAAACAGACTTGATAGACTCCGGGGATTCGATTCATCTTCGGCGATTTTGAGATTCCGCCCATGACGGATCGAGCCAGTCGGCTGGCTGCAGAGATTTTTGAATCTCGAGCATAGACAACAACACAGAGGTCTTTCGTGAAGACAGCTGGTTGAGAACAGCCCTCGGATTCCATATAAGCAGAGAGAGTCATATAGATCTGATCACCAAAGTTGGAGACTCGATTGAGAAGTGGAGAATTGTGAAGGGAACTATCCCAGGCAGCTTCAAATTGGAAGAAATTCCTTTCATCTTGAGTGAATTCGAGATAAGTTCCAGGGAAGAGACCAAGAGAAAGAACATCAACATCTTCTCCTCCACTCCATTCGGGACCAGCTCGGATCCTTCCAACGACCAACTCTTGGCAATCCTTCCATTTGATTTCGCCTTTTTCGTGGCAAATTGTAATTTTGATTCTCCGCTGCATTCCTTGGTGAAGAAGAACAATTCCATGAGTTGGCAGTCCTTGAGCATGGTCCACAAGAGCTGGCACATATTCACCGCTGTTGGCTAATTCACAGATTTCAAAGTAAACTAAAACATCGACTTTGCTTTTGATTTGAGCATTACTAAAAGATTTGTCATTGAAGGCAAAAGGGCAAACTTGTTGGTAACAGGAGCAGCTCCCTTGCGACTTTTGACTGGTGTTGAGATGACCAAAGAGGGCTGTTGGAAAGAGAGTTTAGTCGAGAGTCGTCTACCCAAAGCACTGTTTTGTCTCTCGAATTGATGGCCCTCGATCTTTGGCTGATAATGACCAAATACCTGCGACATTTAATAGTCAGATTTAATGGCGGAAAATACCTCGAAAATTATGGGGAAATGATGAATGTAATGGAGGAATGTTCTGCTCATTTTGATGTGAAGATTCTGGGTGTGATTGAAAACTAATTGCATCTTTGGTGAATTTTTCATTGGCTCCGTTGAGAAGGCTTCATCATGTCGATGGAGGAAGTTGAATTGGCAGAAGACATCCGAATAGGCGTCTGCAACAGCTGAGGCCTCTTGGACGACAACTCGGAAGCAGAATTCCACTTCTTCTGGCATATGAGAAGGGAAGATCAACTGTGAAGATTCATCTAAATTTTAATTAAAAAGAGGCGACAAAAATCAAACCTTTCTCTCCATTTTTTGTTTTCAAAAAGTCCTCTTTTCTGAAGTGAAGTTTGGCTGTTTGCCGTGTTCCTTTCTTCTGAGTATCAATTTCACCTGGAGCTTTTAATTATTCAGAAAAAATAAATAAAGAAATTACCTTTCAAAACAGGCTCGATGGCAACTCGAAGATATCCTTTAACTTCTCCCTTCTCATTAACTACGGCTACTTTATGAACTAAAGGAACGTTGTGAAGTAGATTCGAGAGATAGACAAAAGCTCTCCCGATCATTCGGAACCAAGGGAATCGATCGTAGAATGGATCAGTTCCCATTAGGGCGTCCATCATTGGATCTTCAATGGGAGATAGCTGCGCATCAGCATCATACATCTCTCTCATTGATTCCAGTCGTTGTCTGAACCGTTTTGTATCCACAAAATAACAAAGCGGTGCATCAACCTGTCGGGGATCAGACGTGCAGGGTTGAGTTGAAGGGCTGCTAGCCAGCCCTCAGCCACCGAAGTATACGGCGGCTCAGAGGGTGTGCCAACTACTGAGAGTTCTGCATTGTAAGAGCTACGCATATCTTCCAAACGTTGTCTAAATTTCTCACACATTCCAGGCCAGAAAGAGAGAGAGAATTTCTCGTCACACCTGCACGTTTGACCCTCCGAAGAAGCTCTTGTGCGGAAAAAAGTGAAGCAAAACAATGCATGCGACTAACAAGACAGACAAGGTGAGAAGAGCTCAAACCGACTCACTTCAACTTCTCAATGCTCCAATAATGAGTGGCTCCGTTCTTCAGATCCTGAACCTGGATGGCAACAACTGTTTTTGGATAAGGTCGCTGAGTTAAATCTTCGCCTGGAGGAAGTAGATCCGGTGGGAGAGGACTGAAGGATCTATCTTAGGAAAAGCCAAACTCCTACCTGTACATGGTGTCGGTGAGAAGAACAAATTGGAATTGAACTTTCTTTTGAAGTTCAACAGATATCGCATTAGCCTCTTTCACGAAGATGGCGCTACCCCAGAGATCGTCTCTTACCTGAACCTTCCTTGAGGACTTCTCGCTTGTTCTTACCGAAGTAAATTGATGATATCTCCATTTCAGGGCGGCCTTCCTCAAAATTCGCTGTTGATCTGTCGTCCAGGCAGGGACCTCATCCGCAAATTCCATCAAGCTACTCGTCAAAAATTTCTGGCCTTCATAGGTCGATCCACCACAAGAGGAAATAAACGACTGGGCCAAATCTACTTGTCTTTGGAGATTTTCAATTACAATTTCGTATTCCTATGTTTGCTTAAGATTTGCCGGCAGAGTTTCTACCTTATTCCTTCGGGACATTTCGAGTTGAAGTTCCTCTCGTTCTCGGCGATATTGCCTCTCAACTTCGACTAATTTCTGCTCCATTTCTGCCTTCAAATCGATTCCTTGTTTCTCCAGCATCTCCTGTTGAGCATATTTCCAATCAAGAGGCGCATCTCCACTCAACGAAGCCAAATTATATCGACTCTGTCTAGCCTCTTGTGGATCGTTGTATCTGAACTCTTTGCTTCTAATTGCCAAACAATAAAATACCTGAATACATGATGCTTTCCCAGAATAATTCGAGAACCCGTATGAAGAACCGTAGGCTCTGTGATAGGTCGACCATTGACATAACAAGCAGCACCCGTTTGGGGTTCTAAAGAGACACTACCGTCCTCGTGTGAGAATATGCAATGGAAATCGAGAATTCCTTCTCCTGATAGGATAATATCTGGTCTTTTCTCAGCTTCTGGTCGTCCAACTCGAGTTCTTCCTTCTTTCAAATAGTATAGGAGACATTCTGACATCAAAGGATCCTCGTTCAAATTCACCAAATGAGGCAATTTCTTTGGACTAAAAACACCCAGAGTGGATCCATCTTCAGTCGTAGCTAATCCCATTTCTCGCATTTGTTCTTCCAGTTTCTTTCTCACATCTTCAGTCTGTCGAAGTCTTTCATCCCAAGGTCGATCCATCGCTTCCATCATTCTCTCATAAGCTTTTAATTTGTCCATAGTCTCATTGTCTTGAGCCGAATAGAGTTGTTTTGGTTCATTGAGAGTCGAAGTTGTCATATCTTCGAAGTTGATTCCATTTGTTTTCAATTTCTCTCTCAACATTGAAACTTCTTCTCGTAAAACTCGGATTAATTTTTGATTTGGATCCTCATTGATTACGGCTTCACAGACAATCTGCTTGGCTCGATCTGCATATCTGGAAATGTCCCTTGGTTGAAAAGAAGAAGACAATTAGAACGAACCTCAATGTTGACAAAGTCTCATCATAGTTAATATCCGCCGGGGAAAGAGCCGCAATCATGGCTGTCTTCGAATTTCCTCCGAGATTTTCCCTCAAAAGCCATGTCAAAACGGAATCTCGATAGGGAATTCGACCACTTTTTGCGGAACTTTTCTGCTTTCCTCCCTTCTTTCCAGCCTGAAATAGAATCCAAAAAATAAAGTTCAAATGAAATGCACAGCAGTGGATGCCACTCGAAAATGAGACAAGCAATGGCGTGCGGTTTTGTTAGCGCCAAAAATGTCAGTGGGAATGTGATGAGGAGAGACTCACCGACGACTCCATTAAACTCTGCTGAAATAACCCAACCCGTCATTTCTTCCAAACAAAAAGTTCGAAAAGAGCCTACCTCTTCAGCCAATTTACTGATTACAAGTCCCAAAGTCGTCAAACTCTTGTTGATATTCGCTCCTTCCTTCAATCGTTGGCCTTCAGCCCCTGTCGAATTGGCTCGTTCACTTCCTGCCAAATCTACCAACGAAATCTTCGAAACCTGAACTTTTCCTTATTCTCTTCCTGCAGGACCACTCACCAATCCTTTGTTCTCGTCATCTCCAAGCTCCGCAGACTTTTTCCGTTGAGTCAAAATGATTGTGAAAACGGCGTGTGATCGAGAAGATGTCGAATTCATATTGGTAGCCGCAACAGTTCTGGATCAAGTTCAAAACAAAAATGAAGTGAGACTACCTGGCTTTGTTTCCTTCATCCATAAAATTAAAAATTTCACTGTAATTGGTGACAGCGAGAAGACTCAAGCCGTCAACAAATGGACCAAGAGCTGGATGCTCTCGTACTCGTAAGCCTGGAAATGCAAAGAAAATGGGGAAAGAGGAGGAACCTGTAGAATTCTCCTTATTGGCTGGGTTGAGCAGATCTTTAACCCGTTCGCAATAGATTTCCATATAGGATACTTCTACTGAATATTCTATATCTCCGCCTTTGTTAGCCTCAATTCTAAATGTCCTTCTTTTTCGTCAAGAAAACCGCAAACCTAGAGAAGAGGTCATTACAGAGTCGAGGGATGATTCCACTGTCTTGTTCGTCATTCGGCCTACCCATCATTGTATAGGACTTTCCTGATCCTGTCTGTCCATAGGCGAAAATACACACATTGTAGCTGAATTTATACTGTATTTGAGAAGGAGAGATTAGAATACCCTTCAAAGGCGTGTTCGAGCATTTCGACCCCGAGATCTTCATAGACTTGTTTCTGGCTGGCAAAATGAGCATCCTCCTTGAGACACGACCAATAGGAATGGTCGAAACTGAAGTTGTGAAACTTGTCTGGAGAATTTCCCTTGATAACTGAAAAAGTTCATTTTATTGTTGTCATTAGAAGGCTCTCGATTCTGATGTCATCGAAAGTTGATGACGCCGGCTGACGACGACCAAATTGATCGGCTCAAAAGGAAAAACATACGGGTTGTCTGTCCCTGCATCTCGATGATATTCTTTGAGCCATTGTTGATCTCTCGTTGGTTGAAGGGCCGCACTCGGACGGCTACCTTCACTGATGACATCTTCTCTAATCGCCGAACATTCAATTGGCTGAAATAGTTTTTTTCTTTTTAGACGGAAAGACGAGAAGAGACTGTCAACAGGCAATTTGTCAGAGGTGTCAGCATTTTAGAGAACTTTGAAGAAAAATAACGAAAGAGAGGTAAATTAGGATGAATAAAATGATGGAAATTTTGTAATAAAATTGGAAATTCTGTGTTTTGGTGCTGGATCATTGGAAAAAATAACCTGAATGAGCAAGCGGAAGCGCACTTGAATAAAGGAGTAAGACGTCAAAAACAAGGCCAATGAAAACATTTCCAAAAACTTTTCAAAAATCTCCCCCTGGTCTCCTAAGCAAACAGAGAGCGAGCCCAAGTTGAGGATCAATGTCAATTTGGGGACTGAGCCATCAGATTAGAAAGGGACGCGTTCCGAAAAGAGAAGAGGAGACTCCTCGAGATCGCAACTGAGCCTACTTGGATATTCATTATGAAGCCTCTTTTGACGACAATTATAGAGAATGTTTTGAAGGGGGAAGTCCAGGTTTGGCAGAAACTCAATTACGACGGAGATGGACGAGGGGAGAGAGAGCGGCCAAAACCCCCGAGGACACTTGATGCCCGAAGCTGGGGCAATGAACGGGTAATCTCGCGCACAGACACACAATCCGAAAGGGCTCTTAGGTTGAGACCTTCGATAAATCAACTAGAATCTCTCCGCCTTCCATTTCTCATGGTTGCCAGGTGACGAGGAAAGCGAGAAAAGAGCGAGAGAGGGTGGTCAGAGGTCCCCAAGGAGTTGGAGAGAGATGACGAAGGAAAACAATGTATTTCGAAAGTTTGACAACGAAGTTAGATTCGGGCAGTCCAAATTTCTGTCGTGTTGGCGTGCTCGTTATGGCGGAGAATAGCGTGGAGGGAAGCCATTTTGGAGAGAAGGAGGGAGGACTTTTTGCTCAGGAGATAATGACGAGAAAATGGAGAACCAATGGCGTCAATCTCGATGGAATTAGTCGTTGTGAAAAGGGGAGAGAGAAGGAGAACGGCGAACGGAAGTGCCAGCTCTCTTTCTAATGGATTCGAGATGGAAATTGACACACAATTAATGTGAAAATTGATTCGATGAAGAGCTCTCCTTCCATTGCGAGGGTGGAGTCGTTCGTCGTCTTCTTGGAGTAATTATTGAAATGAAGGAGATCAAGACGTCACGAAGGAAGTTCCCTCTTCCAAGAACATTGAGCTGCTGGCCCTAATGCGAGGAGAAGAGAAACATTGATATGTTTGTGCTTGTGACGTGGGTGTCTAATTGGATGGTCGATAGGGGCCACACGACGGGAATGCTCCCTTCACCCACTTTCATCGCTGGAAGCGACGAGGGTCCGAATCAATACGACGACGGGTACACACGGCAACACAGCCCACCTCAACACTGATTCAGCCTTCATTGCAACTTCAATTGGAATAAATGAATGCATAAATAGATTTTCATTCAATTCATCGTCTTTTGGCTCGGCACGTCACAAAATGGAAGGATTCTCAGCATAATGAGAGGAAATAGTTGAATTTTCTGAAGAATAAGCTGGAAATTTTGTAGAACTGTATACTGTAGGAAATAATAAAGAATTTCAAAATTATTTTCCTTATTTTTTTAGACAGATCATCTGAAAACTCTCTGATAATAGCTCTACAAGTAAAGCAGATTGATTTGACTTTTTCCGCCATCTCGATTGGAAATTTCAAGCCCAAATTCTGGTTATTGCAATCAGCACTGACCAGATGGTACACCGGTAAACCTGCTCGATTGCGGATGCGGTCGATTTCAAAATTCCCGCTTACTGGCCAGCGCCCAATAGCCTCCTTGCCCGCCCCCGCCAGTGTCCAACCATTGTCGGCCTCATCCTAGTCATTTTGTGAAACCTCTCCCTCGCTCGCTTTATCGATTTGCGTTGCACTCGTCCTCAATTTAATTTTATTCTTCTAGAGTCCGACAAAATGCGTGAGATCGTACACATCCAAGCTGGACAATGCGGAAACCAAATCGGAGCCAAGGTTGGTTTTAAATTTTCCATACACTAACTCAACAAGTTTTCTAAATTAGATCGTTTTGCTTTCAGTTCTGGGAAGTTATTTCCGATGAGCACAGCATCCAACCCGATGGAACTTACAAAGGAGAATCTGACCTCCAACTCGAACGAATCAATGTCTACTATAATGAGGCCGCCGGAGGAAAGTATGTCCCCCGTGCCGTCCTTGTTGATCTCGAGCCCGGAACCATGGATTCAGTTCGATCGGGTCCTTTTGGAGCTCTTTTCCGTCCAGACAATTACGTCTTCGGACAATCTGGAGCTGGAAACAACTGGGCTAAGGGACACTACACCGAAGGAGCTGAGCTTGTCGACAACGTCCTTGATGTCGTCCGCAAGGAGGCTGAGGGATGTGATTGTCTTCAAGGATTCCAACTGACTCACTCTCTTGGAGGAGGAACTGGATCCGGAATGGGAACTCTTTTGATCTCCAAAATTCGTGAGGAATACCCCGACCGTATCATGTCCTCTTTCTCTGTTGTTCCATCTCCCAAGGCAAGTTTCCAGCCGTTGTTTCTAAGAAGAAATCAATTTAGGTCTCTGATACTGTCGTCGAGCCTTACAATGCCACTCTTTCCGTCCATCAACTTGTCGAAAACACCGACGAAACCTTCTGTATCGACAACGAAGCTCTCTATGATATCTGCTTCCGAACTCTCAAACTGCCCAACCCCACCTATGGAGATCTCAACCATCTGGGTACATTAACTGTCATTCGAAGTCTATTTCTTTAGTCTCTGTCACTATGTCCGGAGTGACCACTTGTCTCCGCTTCCCTGGACAACTCAATGCTGATCTCCGTAAACTGGCTGTCAATATGGTTCCATTCCCTCGTCTTCACTTCTTTATGCCCGGTTTTGCTCCTCTCGCTGCTAAAAACGCCGCTGCCTATCGTGCTCTTACTGTTGCTGAATTGACTCAACAGGTAATTTAGAAGCAACCTTTTAAGAGTATATTTTAGATGTTTGATGCCAAAAACATGATGGCAGCCTGTGATCCTCGTCACGGTCGTTATCTCACTGTCGCTGCTATGTTCCGAGGAAGGATGAGCATGAAAGAAGTCGACGATCAAATGCTATCCGTACAAAACAAGAATTCATCATATTTCGTTGAATGGATCCCCAATAACGTCAAGACTGCTGTCTGCGATATTCCTCCTCGTGGCTTGTCCATGGCTGCTACGTTCGTCGGAAACTCCACCGCCATCCAAGAGCTTTTCAAGAGAATTTCTGAGCAATTCACCGGTAATTCAGAAAAAGTATAGAGAAAACAAAATATTCAGCTATGTTCCGTCGTAAAGCCTTCCTTCATTGGTACACTGGAGAAGGCATGGATGAGATGGAATTCACTGAAGCCGAGTCCAACATGAACGATTTGGTTTCCGAATATCAGCAATACCAGGAGGCTGGCGTTGAAGATGAAGGAGAACTCGATGCTGGAGAGACCTATGGTGAACAAGAGTAAAAAAAAAAGTACGAGAACCTCGTATTGAATCGTTGCTTGTTGGCATAAATTATTTCACAACTTTTTTTGTTATCTTTCTCGGTCGGGTTATGTTTTTCTCCCTTTCTAACTCTTCTTGCTTCTTTCATTTCTATATTTTATTATAGAACTGATGGATATTGCAAACCCCAGCACTTCCAATGCTTCTAATGGGAATGACGACGAAATATTCCCAGATGGATCGATTGAACAAATCTATTTTCTTGACTTTTTGTAATGATACTTTTTTATTCATCTTTTTTGTTATTTTAGAACATACAATAAGGTAAAAGTGATATCAGGGAAGAATTTAAATTTGATTATTGGTCCGAATGGATCGGGTAAAAGTAGTATCATCTGTGGAATTTGTCTTGCTGTCGGAGGAAGTCCAAAGATTCTTGGTCGATCAGAAAGTATTGGCGATTTTGTTAAACATGGCAAGGAAACTGGAAGTGTCGAAGTTTTTATGTATGCTTATTATTTTTTCTAGTAATAAGTTCTTTTTAGTGCTGATTCTGTAAAGGGTACACAGCGTGTTAAAGTTGTTATTAATAGATCAACTAACAAAGCAGAATATTACATCAATGGAGTTAAAGTCTTGCTAAAAGAAGTGAAACAATTAGCGCTTTCATATAATATTCAGGTTAGTTATTTTTGTTCATTTATGAAGTTCAGATTGATAATCCATGTACATTTTTGGCACAAGATAAGGTTAAAGGTTTTTCTGAACAAAATCCAATTGAGTTGCTAAAGAACACAGAAAAGGTATGACTTAAGTATTTCTTAAGGTATTGTTTCTTAGGCTGGAAATCCGAAACTTCTCGCAATGCATGAAGAATTAATTAAGAAAAGAGACGAAAATAAACATATTACCAAAGAAAAAGAAGAAACAGAGCAGTATGTCGCAAATATGAAAGGTTAGCTCTTTTAATATCATGACTTTGCCTACTTTCAGCGGAAATTGAAGGAATGAAAGTTCGTGTTTCTAATTATAACCAACAACAACTGCAAGATTCTAAAATTAGGACAATTGCATCGAAGTTAGCTGTGCGACAATTTGAAGAAGTTGTAACTTCCTACAAAGAGAAGCTTAATGCGAAAAAGAAGCTTGAAAAAAAGTTGATTAGTAAAGAAAAACTAGTAAGCCATAAAGGTTTTTTTCATAAGTTTTTTTTTAGGTAAAAACGTTAGATCAGGAATTAACTCGTATTGATGAAACGGTCAGACTATACACAATAGAAGAGCGACAATTAGTAAGATAATACAAATAATAAACATACTTTTACAGAAAAAAAATATGTTTGACACCAAAGCCAAGTTGTCAGCTAGAGTCAATGAAAATAGTTATCAGAGAGCTGTAAGAAATTTTTTTTCATGTAATAGTGTTTTAGCTTCAATATGCAAGAAATGAATATGAAAACCTAGTTAAGATTTTTAATAACTATGAATCGGAAATTAACGATCTACAATTCCAGTTAGAGGGTTTGGAAAAAGATAGGGCAGCGAGAATAAACGAAATGAACGAGAAAAGAGTATTATTTTTGCTCATTTAGACTAATTGTACAGGGTGAATCAACTTCATATGAGAACCTTCTCAATACGCTAAATGGAGAGTGTGAACAAATTGATAATAATATTTACGAAAAACAGAGAACCGCTCAAGATATTCTTAGAAAAATAGATAGTTAGTTTATCTACTGTAGGCTCAAGCAATATTTTTAGACTTAATGTTTGAGGAGAAAAAAAACTCTCCTTATGACGAACGCATCCAAGCACTGCATAACACTAAAAGAAATGAATGCTCGAATGCAGCTTCTGCATTTAGATATTTGACCAGACAAGGTGTCAATGTTCATGTTCCTTATTTTGAAGTGAGTCATTTGATTTTTTATTTAAAAAATACATCTAGCTCGTTGTTAAACGCGGGTACAGTTTACTAATAGATAATCTTATACCAGTTCGGGATTTGTTGATGTTTATCTTCGAAAACAAAGAAGATGAAGCGAGAGCAGCTTCGATTCCCGACTTCAAAATCAATACGACCGTAGTCCGACCAGAAGATGTAAGCTATATTTATATTTTGCTGATTGGCTTCAGATCAATAATCTAAATATAAATGCTCGTCTTCCATCTAAATATGCTGAATTAGGATTTGTAGGGTATGCTATTGAACTCCTACAGGGACCTGATGTTGTTCTCAATTATCTTTGTAATGTTTCAAATGTAAGTCGCTAAATTAAATTTTTATTTTATACAGGTGCATAAAGTGCCCGTTACTACGAGCGACAAACTTAAAGTGGAAAATACACGTGTTGCAAATACTCTCCTCAATGATGGCTTAAATAGATATGTTGTTGGAAAACAAATTGTAATTGATCGTTGAGAATAATCTAGATTATTTTAGAATATGTGCTTCATTTCGAATTATTCAAAGCAAATGGTTACACAATGTCGACCTATTACCAGAGCAAAAATTCTTTTTGCAGTCCATGAGAAGCCAATAGATATGAAAAATGATCCTCGCTATCAGAAAAGATTGTTGGAAGAGCAGGTACTTGTTTATAAATTATATTATCTTTTTCTTAAGCAAGAAGCAATTAACCACGAAATTCAAGATCTAAAGCGACTTTTTGACAATAAGAACCAAGAACTTCGTAATACTAAAGAAAAACAAGTAAGCCTAGTTGTTTCTTTAATTGTCCTTTTAGAAAGCATTCAAAGAGCTAGAGTTTAGGGCGAAAGCTTATGAAGGACGAATAGAACGCGCCACTGAAAAGTATGCTTCACATTCTTTTAAGTTGATAATTTTTCAGACTGAATCAGATAAAGCTTGGCAGGCCTGATTTGACTAAAGCACAGAGAGATTACGATAAGAAGAAAAAAACTGCTGCTATGCAATCTCTCGATGAGGCTTCAAAATTTATTCAAGGACTGGTTCTTAATTTAAGTTTTATCTTTTAAGAGAAATTTCAGGAAGAACTGATTGCATTAAAAATTGACAAAACTATTTATGAAACTGCTCGCATTCCTATCGACGAAGAACGATCAAAGGTGGTAAAGAGGGAAGATAAAGCAAAGCAGGAATTAAATGAATATTCTGTAAGATTTTAAAAAATTCAGTTATTATTATTTTGTAGAACGACAAATTAAAACTGGAATATGAAGTTCAACACTCATTGGAACAAGTAGATGACGTCAGGGACAAGCTGTTCTCGATCTGTAAAATACGAACTATTGATGAGGCCAAATTAAACCAAAAAGAAAAGGAATTATGGCACAAACTCAAAGAAGTAGAATTAAAAAATCAAACTTTGATAAAATCGCTTTAGAGGTTTGTCGCGCATGATATAGAAACAAAAACAACTGATGAACTTGAAAAGATGTTAGCTGATGAAAAGGCAGTTAAGAAAATGCGAGTAGTCGATGGCTCAGCTGCGGTAAGTGGGAACATTAAAAAAAATTACCTAAAGCTTTTTAGGATGTAGAAAAATTCAAAGAGCTTAAAAAGGAACTAATTGAGCTAGAAAATTTATTGGCTAAACAAAATGAAAAATACACCAACAGCCTTGATGAATTACAAAAGGTTTATTTATTCTATTGATTTTAAACTATTTTTTTTACAGGAAATTTCGGAATGGCGAGATCCAATCAATAAACTTATTGATTCAATCAATGCCAACTACCAGAAGTTCTTTTCAGAAATAAACTGCATCGGAGAAGTTCATTTAGAGCCTCCTTCGAATGAAGTAAGAACTATTTTCTTAGTAGACTAAAATATCTCTATTCAGCTAGACATCGCGGACTATGGAATTATGATTATGGTCTCTTTTAGAGGTTCAGAAAAAGTTCGCCGGTTGGACCATCAAGTTAGCCCATTCTTAAAGCTTTTAACTGTTCCATTAGGTACAATCTGGAGGTGAAAGGAGTGTTTCAACAATGCTATACCTTTTGGCTCTCCAGGAGTTGTGTCCAGTTCCTTTTCGATGTGTCGATGAAATTAATCAAGGTACTTACTTTTAGGGTTAACTATATTATTTTTAAAGGTATGGATCCAACAAATGAGCGCAAAGTCTTCGAAATTATGGTCAATAAACTTACCGGTAGTGGGAACTTAGCAAAAACTCAATATTTCCTGTAAGTCTCTTTTCAATTAGAATTCATTTTACAGACTAACTCCTAAACTGCTCCATAACCTTTCATATAATGAAAAAATTTCAGTTCAGGTAGTAATTACAATTTAACAATTATATATTTTTTAAGATTGTTCACAACGGTGGTGGCTACCAACTCGAAGTTTGTTTTAAAATTCCAATTTTTATAAGATTTTAGGATAGCGACCAATTCGATGCTCGCTTTGCTTTACGTCGAATGTTAGAAGAGAAGAAACTACAAAGAACATAAAAGCAAAAATCTCAGGAAGATAACTAAAAAAATATAAGACGGGTTTGTTATTATACCGGCGACATTCTGTTTTACGAGTAACTAATAAATGAGTTGATAAGATTCTATATCATTGATATGGTTTCATCCAAATCATACTGTGACAGCTGTGGGGTTTCGAATGAATTGTTTCCAGATAAATGTATATTTGATATACAACTGTACAAACATGATTGGAGAAGGAGAAAAGCGTAAGTTGTTCTCAACGATAAAAAAGTTATTCAGCTCTCCGCCAAGCGGAAGAGGTTTTTGTTCACATGAACAAAGATTTTCGGGTATCTCGCAACATCAGGGCTCATTGGTTCTTTGACCATATAAACAAAGAAATAAGTATAGATAGATTAGGCATAGATGTAAGTTTCATAGGGATTTGAGAAGAAGATTTAGAATGATACGGGTAGCGAAATGTCTGTGATTGGGATTGTCCCAACAGACGGCTCGATGTTAGAAAACATAGGCGAAGAGAAGTTCTGCGTGACTGAAAACACCAAGGTAATTAAGAGTCCGATTGGTTGAGATGAGTTAAGATCGTTTACATTTCCCGATTTTATCGTCAAGTTTATGTTCTTGATTTGAGTCCTTCTGTTATCGTGGCGGTAAGTAATCGATAAAAACAAAAAACCACAAATTAGGACGAAGAATTGGGTTGTTGTATTTACACAAAACTGCTGGATGTCCTCAAAAATGCGTTGGAATCAGTTACCAAACCCGTAGGCTAACTCCAAGACTCCTAAAAAGCACGTTTAGTTCACAATCCCTGGTTCAAAAATTCTCTTTCGACCACAAATCTACGCGAGTGTCATAGTTTTTGTGCCGTTTTTGGGTTTCGAAGAAGATCTCACTCTAATCAACAGTATCCTACTTACACACGAGAATGTTGAATCCACATTGAAGGAGGTTTGTTGGAGGGAAAATATTTTTTTAATATTTTAGGTGGAAACGAAATTCGAGTATTTAAAGAAACAACTCTACATTTTCTCACAACCAGTCATGCGAAAATGGGCTCAAATTCGGCGAAGACATAAGGTAGAAAGTCTTTTGGAAATCAGAGTCCTTAGAATCGGCTGGATTCCACTTGTAGAAGTGAGGCGGAGAGCGAATCCTCGGATAGCGAGCCTGCTAATTACCAAACAAAGCAAATGGCGATGACAATTAAAACAACGTTTGAACATCGACTTGGAGTCTCGAAGTCAGTCTTAGCCATTCCAAAACGGATGTTGTAAGTCGCGAATCCAACCAGAAAGTGAATATTTTCCAGCGATTGTGAGCAGAAACCGAAAAATCAAAAAGCCCAGCCGGTCGAAGCCAAAGAAGAAGGCTATATCATCCCAGAATTGGCTCTTCTCTTTATGCTACGTCTCGGTCTGACTGTAGTCCAAACCATGCCGGAGAATACTCAATCCAGTTTGGTTTTGTCATTTCGTTTTCTCATTTACCCCATAGATGTGATTTTGATAACCGATGGAGTGGCAGGAATGCCAGCCCCGGAATCTCTCCAAGAAATTCTTCGAGAACTTCGCAGTTATACCGTCTCTTGTTCCTTCATTGAGGTTTAGAGGCTTGTCGATCCAATCATTTCTTCTTTCAGATAAAAGGTAAATCGGTAAATGGTCCCTGCTTCGGCCATGTCTGTTCAATGGATCTCTTCCATTTCCTTTCAACGGCTACTTTTGGTAGAAATCTCTCCTTCTAATTCACCATTTATTCAGGAAGCTATCTTCCGAAATGTAAATGTGTCGAAATCGAGCATCCCTCTAATCTACCGGAAGATTTCAAGCCATTGAATCACTTCCATCGAGGCCTTTTATGCTGGAGTTTTCAAAATGCTCTCCTTGAGAATAAGCACATCGCCGAAACGATTGCCTCCTTCAATCCGACGTTCAGCGCTGTTCATAAAAGGTGAGAACAAGCATATCCAAAAAGAAACAAAAAATAGGAAAAGAGACTATGAAGTCCAGAAGAATACAAGACATTTTACGACATTAAAGGAGCTACTGTACGTCCGATTGAGAGAAGGATTCACCGTCAGAAAAGGTAATCTTTCTCTCTTTTCTGCAAAATAATTCAGTTAAAATTGCGAACGAACGAATCCAAGTCGATTTGTCGCTTCCCTATCGCCCAAATACATTTCTCCAATATGGAATCAATGCACCTTGGCCTTCGAATAATCAAAGGTAGGGCCTTTTAGAGAGAAAAAAAGAAAATCTTCAGAGAATACATCATCGTGGATCTGGCAGTCGTTGGCCCAGAGGCTGAGATTCGAGATCTGAAGACTAGCAAACAACCGGATGGCGTTTATAAGGCCAACGCCTTGAGAGCGCATTTGTTGAATTCGTTGGAGGATGCCTGCAGACGGTAGAGCTCCTCCTCTTGTTTGACTTCTTTTTAGAATCTGCCAGGCGGATACAATCCTGATCCATATCCATAGTTTTAACACAAATCCAGCGTATTATTCGACGCCGGAGAGGAATGCCGTTCAGACTTGTTTCTATCATTTGGAGAATCAAGAGGCTCCTAGAGAAAAGAATGTTTTGGTTGAAAATTTGTGAGAATTCTTTAAAACCGGTAGCCATTTCAACTTTAGCTTTCCTCGAGGATTCGAAGCGCCGCCAGCTATTCTGAGTTTTTGGAATCCAGTTCTCAATATGACTCAAGAAGATTGGCAGAAATGGGTCCATGTTCACATCGAAAGAGGAATATTGAGATGTCCTTTGAAGAGAGGAAGAGATCAAATCAACGACGTCCAGTTCTCCTTTGGTCAATCGAAAGGAGTTCTTCTTCGTTTCCTCTATGCTTCCAGCTCTTTTTGTCTCATCAGAGACGAACTTTTTATCGTTTTTGTCCAAAAGTCAGTCATCTTTTAGAAATCTTAAAAAATCTCTCTCAGTCCCGAATTGGAAGTTCCTTCCTTCTTCTATATGATTCGTCTCGAAGCTAGTTATCCATATTTCGTCTTGAAAATTGCCTTTTTGGGTGGGATTTGCTCCAGCGAAAGGAGAAAAGTTAGCTCAATTAATAATTCTAAATTAATCACATTTTTCAGTTAGTCGATTTTTTACGCGAAAGACTTGAGAAACTTTATTACAAAACTGAAGGAGGATGTAAGTTACATAGGGCTGTCACCGTAATCCGGCGGCCATTGGAACGGATTCTTATCCAATACGACAAAATGCCGCAAACTTGCTTTCTGGCTAGATGGACGGTTCACTCGGAAGAAGACAATCCAGACAAGCCGCTCCAAGTAGAACACGAGAGACATAATGCAATCACGAAATATCTCGAAGGACGGCGGCATATTTGGAAAATTCCAACACAAACGATGGAATTTCCTTGGGCAAATCTGGGCGATATGGCCAGCGAAGAGATAAAAAGCTATGTTGGGAATATGGCTGTTTCCATTTTGCTTCATCGGAGAATCGAAGAAGGATTCAAATTGGCTTGGACCAAAAACAAAATCGTCGGATTGTGTAGACAACTCGAAGTGAATAGGCGTCTCATCCTCGAGCAATATATCATATTTGATCCAGTTGAGAAGCGATCTCTACGAAAGTAAGAAGAAAACGTAAAGGAGAGAAGACTAACCAATTTTAGGAAGGGAAAGGAAAAGTCAGTTCCTGGACTACTTTTGATGGCTGAATTCTGGCGGGAACCCTGTCTTCACGATCCTTCCGATTCCCAGGTGGGTCTCTTTTTGCAGTCTGATCGATCTCTCTCTCGTTCTCTTTGAAACGTACAAAATGGGGAATGACTACTCCCACACGCACACACATACATAGACGACTCCGCCCACTGAACGAGAGAGATCCCCGGGAACCACAGGGGGAGGATAGTCCTCCCAGTGATTCGTCGATCAGTCTGTCTCTGTTAAATGGAGAGAGGAAGCTCACTGCGACAGATCAGTGAGATTCCCATCTCCATTTGACAGTTCCGACCCTCCCTTTTAACTCCCAGATTCAGGCTGAAAGAGAAGAAAAAGACGATGATTTAGTGATTTGTCTCTATACTCTAAATCATCTGATTAGTATCTGTGAGATGCCGAAAGAAAAGGCTCGCAGTTTCCTTCGCCAATCAATCGTCCGACTGAAGGTTCGTTTTTCCAATCCAAATTAGCCGAATAGAATACAAAAATGAGTACAAGTCGAGTGGCCACCATGGAGGATCCGTTCAATCTTCATACTTTGCTGAAGCATTCTCGTCGGATGATCCTTCATCTTCCAACTTTTGAAATTGCCGGTGAGTTCGAGAGGGATTTAGCCGGAAATCGATACACAATGACACCGGGCAGAACAGGCCATCTGATTACACAAATGGGAGAGATAGATGAATTTCAGGCGATACTAAGGGAGAAATTAGAAATTCGGTGTTTTCGACCTCCTTCTTTGCTGAATTTCCCCTCTTTTCTCATGCCTATTTGGACATCGAAGATCCGACTGTCTTCGCGATGATATTGACTCAATTGGTTTTCTTATTTTTAATTTTTTAAACTAATTTCAGCTGAAAGATAAAGGAGAAACGAATCGAATTAATATGGATCAGGCTGAGAGACAAGGCTACGGTAGTTCTGCCCTTTTAGAGAGAAAAAAATCGTGAGATTTAGATGATCAATTCAAGTCGAGATGTCGCTTATTCATGAGGAATGAGCGAAAGACTTGTATAATGCTTTTTGTCCCAACGGTTGACGTCTTTTTCAAAGGCGATGGAACCAAATGGCCGACCATCTTGGCCACAGCGGATGAGAGTCTGATTCTTTATAGTTTCATTCGAGATATTTCCAACAATTCCGTCCACGAATATGTTCTTCCCGAGTCTGGAAAATTGAAGGATTTCCCAGAGGAATTCCGCAAAAAAGGTTTCCTCTCTCTTTGATTTGCATAGAGCCCGTATAGATTTCGGAATGGATGGATGGCTGCGAACGAGGAGCGTTCGTTTTATTATCCCGAATAATCGACAGATTTCCCTGAGGCCGATCGTTTTCGAACTACGGGAGAGTATTATGGAGCGAGTTACGGTATCCTCAATGTTCAAATGCCTGAAATTGGGTAAGAGGGAATGGTGACAAACTGAGCTCTCTTAGGAAAAGGAGATTGTATCAACGAGAAGGTCGTTTCGAAGGTGTTGGATGAGCTCTGCGAATATACCGACATGGAACTCGACTCCACGGCCGTCGCTTTTCAAAGCTTTTGTGATCATCTGCATGGAACAGCCGAGGTGAGGAGTTGAGATGAAAAAACAAAAAAAACTTTCAGCCGAATACAATTTGCGACTGTGACACACTCCAATCAATTTTCAACAATGTTTTGAGAGTCAAGAATTTCTCTCCAATCCCAGCTGATCCTCGCTATTTCTACTACAATCCGGGACATGTAAGGGAGAGGAAATTGATTGAAGATGATTTGAAAAGGAAGTCAAAACCAATCAAAGCCTTTCCCTGCTCACAATGGAGCATCCCTGAACACGTTAAAAGAATGGCCAAATCACTTCAACCTCCAGTTCCGGTGCTTTTTTTTCTAATTTCAGAGAAAGAGACAAATATTTCAGGGAATCCAAGAGGAGTGTCCACTTTTCATTACTTTCTTCTGTGCTCTTAAACTTCCCGGTGGATCAGATGAGTATTTCCCAGTCACCTATTTCCCCTCCTGTGTCAATCAAGTCCTAAAAGATGCCAAGATTGACGTTGCTCCTGAAGGTCTTTTTAAAAAAGCTTTTTCCTTTTCTAATCAAAGATATTCAGATCTGAAAAAGGTCAAGGCATCGATCTTTTTGTATATAATGTCCTGGCCGAAAAGCAAAGTGGAGCTGATGATTGAAGACGACAACGAGAAGACAGATTTCACAAAGAGATCCTGGAAATTCATCTCAAAATTGCCAACGAATGAGAGAAATATAATGAAGGAGACGCTCAGCTTCCTGGGCCATTCGCTACAACTGGAAGTTCTCCTGATGGATTGCTCGAAAATGGAAGAAATCGACTCCAGAATGCTCAAAAATATTTCACATTTCATCACTCAGGCGGTCGGAAAAGACTTCAGCGACATCATGGGGAAAATTCCTCCGAAAAACCAATTCGGAATCCAGGTTAGACAGAGATACAGAATTCTCAAATTCGTCAGCAATCAAGAGGAGGGAATCAAAAAGCTTCTGGTTTGTATCTTTCCAGCCAAAAAATAAATAAATTTTAGAATCGATTGGACGGCAAGGAGATGGAATACTGTATATTGAAGCGCGCTGCTGGAACCAAGATGTTTTATATTCGAAAGACAAAAAGCCCCGAAGCATTTGAGAAATATAGGCATGAGGCTCATCTCAAAAAACCCAAAATATCGGGCTCCCAACCACCGCCCATCCTCACCAGAACTGAAAGTGAATCAACCATCGAGCAGCTCCATCCGGGTTGTGCCTCCGTCAAATATATTTCTGGAATTACTGAAAATTTCTTCTTATTGCTGAGGATTGACGTCGAAAAGGAGAACGGCAAAGAGGAGACCAAGATCACGATGCAATTCTGTGAAAGATTCGCTGCCGATCCGAGTATGAGTCGAATCTATTTGAATACTTGGCAAGAGTTGAGAACTGAACTCCGAAAGATCAATCAGGTAGGGCGATTGGAGAATTCTCAAACAAATATTTAGGAACTTCTTCTGGAGAGTATGTTCGTTACGAGGAACTGTAGTCCGCTTTTGATCACAATGGCGGAGGCTGAGAATCTCCCGAAAAAGGATGGACATTTCTCAGAAGAAGAAGAAATAGTCGAATCGAATCTAGCTCAAACAGCTAATTATGACTTCGCTCCTGGATCCCTCTCTTGTCCCTTCGTTTGGGAACATTGGACTCACGTTCATCCTCGTCTTCGAGGAAAAACAGGGGACGAGAAGTTGAGTGAAGCCGCAAGAATAGTCAGAGGAGCTTTTGAGCAATTCACAGTCACCAACATCCCCAACACTTATGTCTTCCAGTCAGTTTTTAAGAGAAACAAAAGGAAAAAAAACTATTCAGAGGTGATGATGGATATATTTTGTATGGACAATTGTATGAAAACTTTGCGAAATTCGAAGCAGCGGTCAAGACTTATGGATTTGATTACGGCAGTATTACGGAAAAAGTCAAGGAGAAGTTTTGTGTTGGGCCGATGCCTGATCAACCGCAAAAGCAGCCTCAACCGGGGGCGCCTACTCAACAAACCACTGGAAGTATAGGTTCGACTGCCAATCAGCCTCCACCACCACCGCCAGAGGAGAAATCGAAAGAAGAGAAGAATAAGAAGCCAGAAGAGCCGCCACAAAGCCATGGAGACTATCTTCTTTTCATCGGGTTTGGGGCGGGTCCTCCACCCGAGCCTGTTAAGCAATTTGTGGCTGAAGGGCTCATTCGGGTAGATTTGGTTTTGATTTTTTTTAGAATCAGGATTTCAGAAAGCATTGGATCAAGAAGTTTTGGGTATTTTGGTTGATATTTATAAGAGGAATCCACGGGCTCTCTTGGAGCCTTTCGATGTTGAGTTCCTCCAGCCAGAGCCGGCTCAACCATCGGCCATTTATTTCTTCTCTATCCCGGCTCCTTTGAAGAGATGCACCTCGGCCATTCGACATTACTATCACCAGCATATGAATTATTTCCATGCGGAGGCTCGTCTTCGAGAAACTGCTTTGTCATCTGGAAGCAGCCATCCCTTTCGTCCTCTCTATTCGTACCCTCAAATCTCGTTCAATGGACAAGTCTCGAACCCAAAGTATTCGCCGGTATTTTATGTCGAAAAGAAGATAAAAGAAAAAGGCAAAAGTCTCATCGGTTTGTCTTTCTTTCCTTTTCTCTCATCTAAAACTGTTTTAGGAATAGCTTTGGTCGAATTGAGAATGGTGAATGAATATGGAGTCGTCGATAAGCCGAATGATGCTCTTCTTCGAGCCGACACTTCCAGACATCTCATTCCGCCAATTTCGAAGGAAGAAATTACGGAAAGATACGCGAGACTCACTACGACGACCATTCAAGAACTCGATCCTTCTAAGCTCCACGTTCGAGAGGGAATGTCTCCTTTTCCACCTGAGCCTGTTGATGGTGAGACCATTTGCCCAAAAAATCCTTTTGTTCAGATGCTTGTGGATATATTCAAGTAATCATCTGGGAAACAGGAGACATTTCTCTGCCGAAATTGAAGGATATTTTGATATTGATAATTGAAAGCTCCTTCATTGACACCATCATGGAATACGGCATTATGAATCAGGATATCATCGAAGCTACAAATCTTTATCCTCCTCCAAGCAGTCCATCAGCCATCACTCCAACAAGTTTGTTCATTGTTCGACCATAAAAGAGACTTTTCTTCAGAAGTGCGAACACCTTCTTCAGCTCAGAAAATAGTCTCCGGAAGAAAGAGAGAATCGACCGATTCCAGTCTCCTTTCCGGTTCTCAGACTCCCGTCACGGTTGATTCCAACAAACGAGGTTCCGTCTTCACCTACGATCCACCCCGACGTGGTTCCAATCACGAAGTCTTAGCTCGACCAGAAGAATTCGTCATGTAAGCTATTTAGTTTTCTCTCTCTCTCTAGTCTAAACTCTAGGCCTTCTCCTCGAACTGGGGAACATCTATCAACTAATTTCTACAAATATCTCCAACATTTCATCGATTATATCAAATACAACAAAGACTATCATCCAGAGAGTTTCTATTATTACAGTTGGACTGTCAGACACTCCGTCCTTGTTCCTCAAGTGAGCTTTTTTTTCTTTTCAAACAACCTTTTATAGGTGATAAATCAAATTGAAAATCGAATGAAAGAAGTGCTTTCGAAAAATGTCAGCCTGGCCGATGTGACTCAAATCTTCCGCAATATCAACCGAGGAAGTGTAGAAAATCCCCGCTACGAGTTGGTCCATGGCCCTCTTCCGGATGAAAAGGCTCGAGATGTGGAGGTGGATGATCCTCATCCAGAATGGATTCTTTTGTCTTATTGCGACGACATCTACAAGGATTCTCGACGCTATGGCTATGAAATCTCGAGAAACCATCAGGAGGCCCCAATCTCATTGCTCAAATTGGTCAACCCGTCGGATAGCAAATGGCTCTACTTGCCGAATTTGATGCCGACATCGCAAGAGCCTTTCATCCCGAGGAATACCCTGTGTTTCATGACGGAACACAATCGAACCATCAGTCTCTGCTTCTACAATTTCCTCAATGTTCAACACGACAATATTGGAAATGCTTTGCTTAGGTTTGAGCTTCAGTCAATGGGAATAAAATAATTTAGGGAAATCAAATGGGTCAATGCGAAATATCGTCTCTACGAGCACATCATCGAGCATCCATTGGATCCAGTTCTTCCTCCTGTTCCAGCAGATGAAAGAACTGACCAAAATCCCTACATCCAATTGATCGAACACAATCCAGAACAACTTTTGGATGAGCTTTTCCCTCCTGAGAAGCTGAGCACAATGATTGTTCCTGTTTCAACTGAAGTCGCTCAAAGACTTTTCCGAGTCAGACGAAGCTACAGTAAGTTGGAGAACTCAAACAGAGAAAAGACTCATTTCAGCTGCTCAAGTCTCTCATTCGTGTAAAGTTCAAAAGATTTTTCAAATCTTCCGAGAGATGAGAAAGGAGGTCAAACTCCAGGTCTACGCCTATCAATCCAATAAGTTTATGTATGAATTATTGGAGAAAGGAGAGACAAAAGTGGCAGAAGAACAGCTCCACACCATGTGGGGTCATTCCCGACGAGTTCATTATGTCCAAACTCCTGTATTATTGTCGCCAGCTTGGAGAAGAAAAATCGCTCAGGTTGGAAAAGGGAGGCTTTTAGAAGGATTTTAGGTTCGAAGAGGAACAGCTGACCAACCGCCGAAGCCGAAAGTTCCTACGACAGCCAGCAGCACATCAACTACGACTTCTGCAAATCGATCGAGAGCTGGAACTGCCAAGGAGAGCATAACCAAACCCAAAGAGCCAACTCCATTGCCGACCAAACCCAAAGAGGAAGATGAACTCTTCGATCCGTGTCACGTCAAAATGCTCCACGATCTAACCGAGGAGTATGTGAAATATCTCAAAACACTCGGGCTGAAGCTGCTTCATGTGGCTGGTCTTTCTGAGGATAGTGTGCATTACCATCGATATCAAATGTCATATCCTCAAGGAGGCAGACGTCCTCCTGATATTTGTCTCTTCCGTCAATTGAATCGTAAATTTTTAAAAAATTTTTCCAAGTAATTTTCAGATGGAGTTCTGCTGGTTCGATTGAACTTCGTCCCACCCTATTTCATCATGTCAATTGGAATGTGGGCAGCGCCGGAACTGCTTCTCCGAGATCAAGCTCTGACTGAAAGAGAATCCAAAAGAATTCTTTCTGACTTGGAGAACGAAAAGGACACTCTTGTGGCCCAATGTCACATCCATTCCTTCACTTATGACTTTCATCTTCGAATGATCAGTCGCTATCTGATTCACAAAGAAGTTCTCTTCCCAAATGGCTACAACATGAGCACTTTCCTCATCGACTTCCTCAACTATTATGCCTGTCGTCCACCAAGCGCCAGGAATTGTGTCTACGAGGAAAGGAACTTCTTCCGACTCCATCGAAATGTCCATCCGATGAAGGTTTGGGAATGCTTTTTGGACAAAAATTACGAGGAGAAATATCACTGGAGAGTCCTTCGCATTCGGGTAATCAAGGTTTTAGAATTTCTAAACAAGATATAGGTGACAGAGGAAGAAGCCGATCCATCGAATACGCGAGCCAACGAGTATATGTTGACCTCTAGTTCGGACGAATCTCTTGATGTCGATGGATACATCAAGATTTGTGTTTTACTGAGAGATCGAAGGAAAAAAGAGAACGACGGCGGAATTCATTTAGCTCAATATACGATTCTTGTCGACCAGGCCTGCAACAATATGCCGATGGAAGAAAGTCGTCAGAGAGAGGACTCAAAGAAGAGTGTCATTGGAGAATTCCGAAGTGTTGCAATCCCGACGGAGGAACAGATGAATCGAGAAGTTGACGATATGCTCCAGGGGATCGAGGAGGGCTACATGCCGACAGTCGAAGGAATGACAAGAAGACGGCGATTCAGCAGCGGCAGTCAGATCACTCAAATCTTCAAAAATTCGGGCGACACAGAGCTGTCGCTCGTCTCGCCTGGAGGAACGAATCCCAACTCGGATACTGATAATATCCCCGTTCAAGGAGATCCCACTCTGCGACATCGACGAAGCGCTGGCAGTAGTGAGGAAGGAGAGATTCCTGGGGAGAAAGCCAGTTATATCCAATACATCAGCGTGGCTCAAAGGAAACTTCAACAACTTCTGGAAACAACGACCAAGGATTATAGTGAAAGTATCGACGAGGCTGTCAACCACGCGAATAAGGAATGTCTTCGGGAGTTTCTTTGGTGCTCAGTCCAGACAATCCCCTCTCCTTTGCCTCAGCTGCCGAAGTTGGGAACACAAGTTCGACTGGGAAATTCGCTGGATATTTGGAGTTCTCTGCGTTGCATCCAGCACGACGCCGGCCTGCACATCATCGAACTCTACGAACTCGTCCAAAAGGAATCCATGAGAGAACGCGAGCCCAGATTAATCGAGCTCCTCGCCAACACCAATTGTGCCCGTCTTTGTCGATATCTCGCCTATTATTTCGGTGTAGTTCGCTGTCGCTTTTTCGAATCCGAGCTGAGACAGCCTTCGGTCTGTCGGATAGAAACTCCGTCCGAAGGGAAAGATCGAGTTCCACATATGCTTCGAGTAGGCTCCCTCTGCTATTCAAAAGTAACGAGTTTTCAGCATCTTCTGATAACAAACCCCGATAATCCCGTCTTCTTTTTGATTCGTTGTGAGAACGAAACGAATCCCGATATGCTTATTCTTTTCAAGAAAGAGGCCAGTCTACTTAACCCCCATTTGTCAGTTCTTTTTCTTTCTTTTACCAAAGCCACCAATTGCAGTGCCAGCCTTTTGGACAAAGCCTTCAACGAATTGGTCGAGTCCGTCACCGCATTTCTCTGGTCAGATCTTATTTATCGCCCACCGGGTAAAGCCGCCTAGTCGCCTCTTTCTACGGTTAGAATTGGTTGTGAAGAGAATTCTAGTCTGTAAGTAATAAATCGTAAAGAGATTTGTGTGTACTGATCATGTCCGGGGCAACACTCTAATCTGCAAATAAAATGGCCATTCTCGGCATGAGAACTCTTCTTGTATTGGTCACTCTGCTCTTCTTTGTCTCTTCTTCCGAATTTCATGCCCAGGTTCCCTTTTTTGTCTATCAAAAATCTTTAGGTTGAATGCGATCTTCCCGGCTATATTGCTCTGCTGCCTCTCCAAGCCAGACGAGAGATGAGAAAGATTTGGACAATTGGACCTCGGACTCCAGAGTATTGTGCGAGGTGTTTCCACCCTTTCTCGGGACCTGGTTTTTAGACAACGCCGCCGAACGGAGAAGCTTATCGCTGAGCTTCCTCCTGAAATTCGGGATAAAATTCGCAAGTTCACCACGACTACAACCCCGGCTCCGAATGAGACTTCTTCCTTCTTGAAAGGACTTTCCGCTGAGCATGTCCACGAATTCAATGGGGTCTTGCTTGCTTGCTTTCGGAAGGAATCGTCTTTTAGATAATGGCAGATCGATCTTTGACGATTCTCGAGAGGTCGAAAAGACTCCGCGAATGGGCGATAGATCTTCTGGATTTGGAAGCGATGGAACGCCTCGAGAAATATGTGGAATTTTTAGAGAAATCTGGCGAGAAAAGAGGCGACAAGTTCAGGGAAAAGGTTGGACACTCGGTCAAAGGGCCGGTCCTCCCGCTTAGGCCAAACATGCCGAGCCCGTCACATTCCAATCCAATATTTGACTTATTTTTAGTCATCATAGCTCATTTTAGTTGCGCAAATTGTCTCCATCTGCTATCTCCATTTACAATCGTCTCGAAGCTCTCAAAGAGCAAAGGAGGACCATTTTCGAGGAGATGAGGGAGGAGATCCAAAAGGAACTCGCCGATCTCTGGCGGTTTGTCTCTTTTCGGTTGGCATTTCCAACGCATTGTGTTCTTTCGATATATGACTGTATAAAGTCGATGAACCCAATGGACTTAGAGACCAAAAAATGCCAACCGAAGTCTCTCTTGTTTGTTTACAGTTCGAAATGTAACCAGGAGGGGAACGATCTTCAATTCGACGAAGAAAGACTGGCTTGTCGTGGGATTTCCATTCGAAAAACGACTACAACAACGACGACTCCTCGTGGGACTAACTTTTTTGGGGGAGCAATTGGAATTTTAGGTCCGACAACAACGAAGATTTGGAGGCCTTTTCCAAGCGGCATTCCACAGACAGATTCCGCCTGGCAGTTGCTGACAGAAACAGGCAATTTGAGTCGTCTCTTTCGAAGTCTTTTCATAATAGAAAAATAAAATAAATCTCTTTACTTCCTTTCTGCTTTTTTTGGGGGGTCTGATTCAGACTACTCGACTCGCAATCTAATTCTTAGTGTTTAAAAGGAAAAAGACGACGGTAGATTGTAGCCAAATCAGGTCGTTTCATGCCCATGAAAAGCATATCCGAGGCGTCGGTTGTCTCCTCAAAAGGGGCGAAGGTTGTCATCTCGGCGACTGTCGAAGGCAGTTCGGACGATTCAGCCGTTGGTCGTTGGGTTGTCTCTTCGGTCGAAATTGTTTCTGCAAAGCTTTGTTCAAATTCTGCGGATAGATTCCATATGGAAAAAGAAGACCAACAACAAACCATGGGAGGTTGACGAGGAAGACTCTGTTGAGGACGAGGAAGAGACGGAGGAAGAAATGATCTCAGCGACGGTTGGAAGAGGAGTCGACGAAATGATTACAGTGGTTGACGGAAGAGTTGTTGACTCGGTTGTGGTACCTTCGGAAGGCAATTGTCGAATCAGAGGTCGTTGTGAAGTTCTGGCGAGAACTTCTTCCATGACGGAGAGATCGTCGTATTGGCACAGAGAGGAACCAAGACAGACAGCCAGGACGAAAAGCAGAGAGCGCATGTTTAATCGACGAAAGGGCCGGAGCCCTGAGGACTTAAATACGCCGACCGCTGACCTGTGTGTCAATAAAATGTGCCAGAACACGGCTGTTTTTCGCACTCATGCTATTTGCTGAGGAGTGTCGCAACAGGGACAATGCTTAGGAGGAAAAAGCTGGCTTTGTGGGACAGAGCGCACAGCCAAAAGTGAACCCATGGAACGAGGAAAAAAGCGCAGCTGGAGAAGAGTTCATTTTTTGACTCGTGAGACCAGTTGGACAAAAAAAGAAGGGGAGATCTCTAAAGGCGTTGATGGACGACGGCATAATCACTGACTGCTAACAGACCGGCTAACATTTCCTCTCCTATAAACGGTTTTTTAAGAGAGAGAAAAAGGCAAACAAACCAGTTGGTCGAATATAACTTGGAGGAATATTAAAAGCGTAGGAATCGAAGGAATCCAAAGGACGCAATTCAACTCCAAAAATATAGGGGATTCCCTTTGATTGCATGTAATCTATGCTGGTTCCCGATGCTGGATCTGAATATCCTTTGATTTCTCTCTCTCTCGCCCAACTAACACATCAGCTCAGCGATTGTACCGTAGGTATAATTGGCTCCGGTTGCGTTTTTCATGGCCACTACGGCTGCTCTGGCTGCGTTCCTCTAAAAGGAATTCAAAAAAAGGCTCTCGAACGGACGGACCTGGTCAATGTGATTGTCTGTCTTTTCACTCGTATAGCCCCAAGGAGAAAGAAGCAGTTGGCCGTACGAATGGAGACTTGCGTAGACAATCAGCTGAGGAATCTGCCAGGTGATGTAATCCTGAAGAGATTCAATTTTAAAGAGTCCCCTCAAAAAGGAAAATTTGCATCAAATTTCATGGGTTAACATGTTTTAATATTGAAGCCCCTGATTTCCTCTACATTCATGGACTTTCATTAAAATACGGTAAGGCCGTTTGTAGGAATTTAAGGGATTCCAAAGGGCTACTGTAGGCCTAAGGCTTCAAATATTCACTTAGATCAGATATTTTGTGTCTGACTGTATATCCTCATCCCGGCGAGAGACAAACCCTGATTCCGGCGATCTCAGGCTCTGAGAAAGGATGACTGCCGGCGTAGATGTTGGAACAAGGTTGCCTGTTGGTTCCGGCTTCTCCCCAGCGATATCCCCAATTTCTGTTGGCGTCAGCTCCCACACACCAGCGATTGACGGTGATATTTCGCGATCTTGTTTTCCTCCAAAGTCTATCCGTCATGCGACTATATTCATAGCCATCCGGGTTGGATTGAGGCACGATGTACCAATCGAATTTGTTGACAGAACGAGTGATTCTGGGATCTTTTTCGTAGTTGAAAACAAGCTGAAAAATTTCTCTTCTTTGTTCCCGAAGACGAATCACTTGGTGGATCATATAGAGGGCTGCAGCCGGGGCGATCCATTCCCTCGCGTGGATTCCTGCATCAACAAAAATCGCTGGTTTCACCGGGGTTGATGGATTCTTTTTCGAGATCTAAAAGAACTTTTCATACTTTGTGCTGGTCAATTCCAACCAAAACTCCATAAAGAGGACGTCCTTCAGAAGAGCGAGTGATGTTCAAAAGAGTCACAAATTGGGGTTTTTCCCTGGCCAATCGCTCCATATATTCAACCATCTAGGCGCTTTTTTCAAGCAATAAATAAGCTCTACCGCATCATAGGAATGATAGCTGGCATGATCGAAATCATCGATATTTCTCGGAGATCTTTTTGTTCGAGCTGCCATCATCAAATCTCTCTTCTCTCGTTGGATAACTCTGAAAGACAAAATTTAAAGATTACTTGAAAAATCGAGAAATGATTCCCCTTTCAATTAGAAATTAGTGCCGAATGTTTCCAGCTGAATAACCTTGTCGGATCTCGTCTTTATCCAGTCCCTCGTTCCCCTCTCACCGCTGGATATCCTCATCCAGGAGATCGACCTTTCCAACGCCCTTCGTTCCCAAAAGATCCAACATAGTCGAATGGAATTCAGGAGCAACCAAGACATCTGTTGTGGCTTTATGTCTCGAGGGCTCAGCCCAGACATCCACCAGCAGACGACGATCTCCCAAACCCATGTCGAATCCATCTGCTTCGAGTTCCTCCAGCCATTCGGCGACCTTTTCATCCGCATCAAATCTCAATAGCTTATACCTGAATTCTTTATTCTTCGACTTTCTCTTCAAGAAAAATACCCGGAGTAATCATAGGCGGAGGAGGAAGAAGAAGAAAAGAGAAAAACGACCACAAGTTGGAGGAGCCGTCGTCCCATCGTGGTGACTCTATAAAAGAGAGTGAAAGAGATCGGATCAAGGCCACTTTCGCCGCCAACAAGAAGTTTAAAAAATAAGGCCAAAGGTCTCAAAGAATATCCGACTGTCAGTTGATATGGCTGTGTGTATAAGCGATAAGATTCACAGTGGCATTGGCGACAAACAACTTGGAATTTACATAAGACGTTCGGGAAGAACTAGGAACAGATGTGAGGCGAATGGGAAACAGCTGCATCAAACAGACCAGAGAGAGAGAGAGAGAGAAAGAGAGAGAGAGGGAGCTTGAGCCAATGGAAACTGAACTTCGAAAAAGAAGGAACCGGCCGTGTTCTTGGTGGCTAGACACGTGCCCCGAGGCGTTTATGCCGGACTTAATGTTTACTTTTTGGAGACCGGACGGCAACTGATCCAAACGGCAGAAGGGCATCAAACAGCCGGATGAGATTACTGGTTCTAGCGACTGACCCCTTGGATACCCGATGAAAAGCGTTAGAGATGAAACTTGTCATTCTCATCTTTCTTTCTTCTTTTCCTCAATCTCTAGGTAATTCAGTCTCTCTCAGTTTATGCTTCTCTTTTCATCTCAATGCGACACATGTGAGGAGAATGTCCCGGTCGCTCCAACTGATGATCTTGGCAGATATTTCCCATCTGGGTGGCCAAAGAATATGCAAGAAGCTATCCCGGAAACAGCCGTCACCCCAGTCAGTGTTTTGTTTAGAAAAGCAGGAAAGAAGCATAGAGGAATGCAGTGGCTGGCGGTATGGGTTAGAGCCTAGAAACCATCCAGGTAGTCGTCTCTTGTTAGTGTCAACTAATGCCTAGTCGATTCGCTTCTTCTAACTCAAAGTAGCCAGCTGGAAGAGACAAATTCTCTAGAGGCTTTTTGTTAGAAAAAGTGAAAAACCAAGTTTTCAGACAGCTGTGGAATCTTCGACTTGGAATCGCTTCAACGCTCAAGGGTTAGCAGCTGATAATTTAGAACTCTTTTTCAGATGGCATACGGACGACAATGGAAACGCACGAGAGAGTCTTCTTCCTTGATATCTGCTCTTTCAGGTGTTTGTTGGGAACGACTTGGCGAAATTCTATCTGATTTCGGTGGGAAGTTTCTGGCCATTTCCAAAGGATTACAAGAAGAAATAATAATTTTATTATGAATAAATAATATTATCACAGCGGGAAACCAGATTTCAATTTAAGGCAATTATGCGAAGTTAACTGTACAGAAGACTAGCGAACTCGGATGATCCGTTGGAGGAAATCCTCGTAGGTTAAGACCGAAGTGTATTTCTTACTGAATTCGGCGATGGCTTGTTTCCTCTTCGAATGACTGAAGGTGTAACTGAAAGATTTTCGCTTTATCCCTCAAAAGATCAATTACTTTTCGACTTCGGCCACACTTCGGCGATTTATGTTTAGGAGAGTGATTCTCATGAGGGAGGGAAGAGACATCAATGAGACAACTGTTCCATCACAAAGAGGACCAGCTTCTCCAAATCTTAAAGCAGAGAGTAAGACGCTAAGGATGCTCTACCTGTTGGGAGTTCCTCTCGTTTGAACGTGGATGAGGCCTTGCTCGATTTGACAAAGATAGAAAGCGACGTAGGCTTGCTTCTCGTTCCTTTGCTGAGGAGTTTTATCGCCTCCATCGTCGCAGACACAAAGCAACTCTTCCACGGGGAAATAGTGGAGATCTTCAGCCTTTTCCAGCCAAATGATCATCACTTTCAGATCGACACATCGTCTGGCTGGAGGATTTCCGGTGATGCTGCTGTTTCCTCTTCCATAGCTTTCGACTCCCAGATTGGAATGACCTCGACTTCGAGATTCACTCTCCATCGACATATTTTCGCTGCGAGTCTCATCCGAAGAAGCCGAAAGATTCGAATTTTTGAAGTTTGATCCTCCTGAATATTTGAATTATCTGAGAGGAAGGGAAACCCACTTCTTGAGCTGACAGCCGGTGCGCTGAGTTCTTGTTTAAAAAGTCGAAGACTCCTTTCGGTTGGCATGAGGAAGGCTATTTCACAGTTGGCATCAGCCCACCAAAGGGAATGAGTCACTCCATCAATTATATAATGATCAACTGGTTCGGCTTCTTCCAATGGCTCTAAGCATTTTGTGTTTTTAAAGAAAGACTTTTGTTTACTTCTTTCACTGCTAAAGGCGGTGGACCAATGACCCGTCCAGGAATCGTGAACTCCGGCTTCAATTCCTTCTCCCAATTCGGCTAAAAATCCACAGAAATCGGCTGAAGTGTTCTGGATATTCAAGGCATTATCTAGGATATCGACAGCCGATCTCTGGCCTTCTTTCACGTAGAAAATATGGGCTGTTTGGAGAGACCGCGAGGGACAGCTGTCCACAATCTCATGGAGGTCGCGGTAGAAGTCAGCGCTAAAATTAGAGGAGTGGAGGGAAGGGAAGGAGAGGAACCTTTGGCCGGAATCGAGAGGGACTATTTCTGAGCCGAAAGTCTCTCGATCAACCATTCCAAGATCATAAAGAAGAACTCGAATCGAATCACAAACTGAAGGGGGCCTAGAAAAGAGAATAAAAAGAGCAAAAAGAGATCGTACGGTGATGGTTCGACTAATCTATCAGCTGGAGGAATAGCCGCCCAAACATTTCTCTTTTGAGCTTCCGATTGAACGCTCATTGAGCTCATTGCCTTCAAGATTTCATCCGTCTCGGGCGTGGCTTCCAAATTCTTTATTGTCGTGTCTCTGAAAGGATTCATTCAGACTTATAAGTATCTCACAATTTGCAAGTACTCTTCTGGAATTCGGGAGGAATTGTGAAGTTTTGACCAATTGGAGAATGGGGAGTTATGAAGACTGGAACGGAATTTGTTGGAGTCGCCATATCCAAAACTGAAATATTTTCTCTTCAAAAACAAAAAAAATCATACCGATAGTAGCGTCAGAAACTTTGGAGCGATCGGAAGAGACAGAAGTCAAAGAACTTTTCTTGCTAGTTTCACTGATGGACATGGAGGCGAGAGAAGCTGTAGCTGGAGTGGGAGGAACTTCTCCATATTCGTCCAGAGCTGGTCTCAAGCGAGCCACACCAACACTCGCTGATTGGAGAGGAGATCGCCGAACATAGACGACGCATGGACAGCCATCGCTTTGGGTTATAATGTGGGCTGCTTCGTGGAGGGAAATTATGGTGTCTCCATTGACGAGGAAATGAAGGAATCGAGTTGTGTCGATCGAAGAAGGGCCGTAGAGATAAAGCAGACGACGTTCGTCACAAATCGACCAACGACCTCCTCGACCAACCGAGTTGAAGAGGGTGTGCATCAGATATTCGCCAGCCTCGTAAACTCTTCTACTCGCAGCTTTCTTTTCTTCTCCCTGAACAGTTTAAAAATAATAGAATGAGCCCACTTCATTTCTCTTGCTTCCAGTCATTCCGAGTTGAATTGTCTCGGCTACCGTATTCAAGACTCCTTCGCATTCAGCCAGATTTGGAGCCGCTGTGAGCCAGACGGCGATCGAATTGAATGCGGCAACAATCTAGAAAAATAAAGAATCTTTTCGAAATTGAAATTACTGTAGAATGGAGATCTTTTGAATGGAGAGGAGGCGGTTTTCCAAGCTGATATTCGATGAATCGACAAAGGGAAGCCACAATGAGCGAGCCGGTGGAGACATCCGCTGGAAAAATGGCTAAACTAGGCGAAAAGGAAGAAAAGACGAACTATCTCTGAAGAGGATTTGGGATGGCAATTGAGAGAAGGCGTTGAGCATGTCGATGGCAGCCAGAGAGACGGAGTGATCGCCAGCCCATTCTGGTCGACAAATTCGATCACAAACAGCTGAGACGAGGCCTCGAACGAGGGAAACACAAAGCCCCTTTTCTGAATGAGAGCCGGTGATTTCCGTCGTGATTCGTTCCATTTCCACAGATTGCTCCTTGTTTAATCCAACATCAAAGGCGCAACTTTCTTCCATCAAAATGGTGCAAAGAGCTGCAAAATTCTTCAATAAAAGAAGAAAGGAAAAATCCTACCCAAAGCCATTTGAAGATTGATCGGATCCGTCTCATTTCTCAGACTAAAAACGAGAGTTTTGTACATCCTCGACCGAAGATGAAGGTAGGTATCAGCACTCGATTTTAATGCCGAATCGGTAATTTCTAAATAAATAAATTCAGAAAAAAGAGAGATCTCACGTGGAATCCTAGCCATTCCGAAGGTTGTCGGCCAACTTGTGATTGTTCCCAGAGCTCGGAGACAACATCTTCTCATTTCAACCTCAGATATGGAGGGATGAAGTCTGGACGACTTTTAAAGAGGCCATAAAGGGAATCTTACCTGACTTTGGTACTTTCGATAAGGACAATATCGAGGGCATAAAGATAGTGAGGAAGAATGGCTTCAAGGGATGGAAGTGCCAAGCGGAAGAGAGAATATCCATAATAGAAAAGAGCACACAAAACCATTCGATCCTTCTGTAATTTTATTTGTTTTTGAACCTTTTTCGGCTACCTCAATTAGAGATTGATAGACGGTAGCGACATAGCTGGCCACTTGATCGGGTGGAAGCCTTTCTGTCGTCGATTTCGAGCAAATCATCCGAGTAAGAGCTCCCAGAGCTGCTGCTCTTCCAGCGGAAACTCCATCGACAACCAAAGGAGCACCGGATTCCGAAAAAGTATCATCCGTCTCGGCAGTTTCTCGACGAATCTGTTCTCGTCGTTCTGTACCACTTTGCATCGCATCCGGAATATCATCTAAGTCCACTGATTGTAGCGACAAACCCGAGATGACATCTGCAACGGATTGAATTTGGTTGGAAAAAACCTCCGATGGGTATTTCAAAATAAATTCTCACAGATATCGCTGTTCTGATAGGCTAAGGGAGAAAGCCAAGATCTTAGATCCATTGAGTTTCATAGCTCGATGCACAAACATGCATCCAGTGGACTGGCGGGTTGCTGCGATAATACGGAGAGGGAGCCGTGGAAACCGGTTGGCGGGCTGTGTGGGGAACAGGACTTTGAGGGCAATGAGTAAAGAGAATTCACACAGAAAAGCGAACTGGATGAATGGATCGGCAGCTGAACAAATAGACAACGCCGACTACACGTCTCTACAGTACAGAACGGTCTTATCACTGACATTTTCGAAGGAGCTCACTTCTCTTCACACGGCAGAGTGGTTTGCTTGCTTCTTCGGCGACTTACGAGGGATTTTGAGAGAAAGTTTGTTTTTGGAGAAAAAGGTGATTGAACTAGTAATTGGACTGATCGGGTCAAGAGGCCCCTCAACCTTGGCATTCTGTTTTTCCCGAAAGGGAGGCACAGAGAGAGGATCGGTTGAATGGCCGAATTTAATTTGGTCTCTCTCTCCGCCTGTGAATATATTGATTCAACAGAAAGTGGAGGTCGAAAGGGAGGTCTCTACCAAAATGTACAGAGCTGACAGATTGTCAGTTACGAGCACAAATACGCGCCGTCTATCAGTCAACAACCGAGAGTCGCTCAACGATAAAAGGCGAAGTGTTGTAATGCCAAAAAAGAGTTCCAACCGGTTATGTAATTCCCTGGAATAAGCCTCACCGTCGCAGACATCTCCGCGAGTTTTTTCGGTGCTCTGATAGGAGCAAAGGGCGGCTTCGAGCAACCAGCCCATCGTCAGAGCCAAAAGTCTTTCGCTTTTAGGTCCTCCAACCATCACATTTGGATGCCGAAGTTGTTGACCTGAAACCACTTTTTTTTTCTTTCTAAAAGTTTTCCAATTGAAGATTTTCGATTGCCTTCGCAAAGTAAACAAAAAATTGCCAACAAGGAGAGCAACAAAAGGAACAAAAATCTGTCTGAAGATTTAATTGTCCAGACTCGTCTGGGATACAAAATAGAGAAAATCCAAACCTTCGAGATGTTTTCCAACGAGGGCGGAATGAATCGACTCGGCGTCCATCATCGACTTGGCTTCGAACGGTTTCGCCCCCTAAACATCTGAGTTTTCTTATTCTCTCTTATCCCCGAATCCGTTCAAATCTTTCAATAATTCTCCTAGCTGACCTTGGCGAGTTTGCAGGGGACGGATTGTGTTCTCGTAGCGTTTTGTCCATTGCTTCGGTCTGAATTAGTAGCCCATAAAAGGTTCGAAAAGGTCTCTAACTCACCGGAGACTCGCAGTTGGAGAGATCCCCGTTGAAGGTCACTAACGTCTCGACCACTTACCGACGAAGAGAACGAGGATCGATCTTCGCCTGGACTGTATTTCTCGTTTTCGGTGATTGTGTCGTCCAGATTGCTTGCTGACTGAAATTTCTTCCCTTATTCTTCTTCTTTTGTCTTTACCTCAGCCACAGAATACGCATCATGATTTGTCAATTGACGCATACAACTTTCGGCGTTGAAATTGCCAGAGAGGACGTAGGTGTCACCTGGGGAATCGACTTTTCTCGGAGGAACAAACCATAGAAAATGTCGACCATTCGTTGTAAAGTAGTAACAGCTACGAAAAAGCAGATGGGCAGCGAATAATTCGTGACTGGGCCTTGGCGAGGGTGGATCCCATCATCTGCAAATTTTTTGTTATTAAATTCTTTTTTGAACTCACGAAGAGGCTTATTAAAATGGGGAGAATGGGAGAGAATTTCGACGGGAGAATCCAACAAAGAGAGGAAATAGAACCAGCTCTGATAGAGGAGATTGACTCCTCCGTCTTCCGTATTTACAGGAATCGACTCAAATTGCTGGATACTTTCATCTTCTAAAAAAGTTCTGGCTTTGTCGCCTGATTTCTTGCTTACGAATTACTGATCGATTGTACTCCTCGCCATACATTTGCTTTACAACCATCACTGTCAGAGCGAGCACTTTCTTGGCCCAAACTTCCACCACCGCAGCCTAAAAGCCTCTCTCATTTTGCCTTCGCTTTGAACACAGAAAAATGTTTGGACTCACATGGTGACGCCATCTTCGACACAAAACAGCCAGAGTTCTCCAATATGTTGGCGAAGGAATCTCCTCGTTGACGACAGCTTTCGACCACAAATCGAAGAGAGTATTTACCACTTGGGGGCCGGCTTTTACGCACAATTCGTCTGAAAATGAGGTTCGAAAAAGGAATAAAAATTCACCGGTACATGGCGAATCATAGAAGAGAAGATCAGCAGAATTCAGCATAAAACCCAAAGAACGAGACCACACCTATATAGGTGAAATGTTCGAAGGAAAAGGCGACAAACCTCGTCTTGATATTTCCTACTAGCAGATTGGATCAGTAATTTGAGTGAATCCAAAACGACTTCAATCTCCGCCGCTTGTCTTTCTACAGCCAGATTTCTTGAAACCTACAAATATTTTTTTGGGGAAAAATAGAGAGAAAAAACCTCGTTTCCACCTCCATGGTAGCAGAAAATTGAACGAAGAGCATCCATAATGTTTCGGAAATATTTCTCGGGAGTATCAAGCAGAGGCACAGGGCTCTTGGCATCTGGCAGCTCGGTTAGGGCTCGAAGCCATCGAACGTAAACGGAGACGGCTCCATGGACACTTTCGTAGCCTCGTTTTGTGGAGAAATTGAAGGAAAGAGCATGGTTCAAAACCTAAAAGAGGGTGAAGGGAGCGAGGGAGGGAAAAGACCTGCATACACCAGCGGAGTTGTTCTTCGGTTTGGAGACGAATTTCATCTTTGGCTAATTCTTGGATCAACGAAGCTGAGACTGACTCACTCGTTCCTCTGAGTGACTCTCAGTTGGGAGGAAAAAGGACTAACCGAGTGAAAAGATCAAGAATGGTTGAACCAACAACTGGGAACTCCAGGACTGGCCATTCTTCATACATCAATTGGAGCTATCTGGAGAAATAACTATCTCTTGGATATAAACGATATTTGATAGAGAAAACTGAGAAATTGATCAAAATTTCAAAGGAAATTCTTTATTTTAAGGAGAGATGAATAAGATGCGTTTTGGAGACCAAACAATGACGAATCAAACAATATCATTTCGGTCCTTTTTGGCTCGAAGAAGACTCTAAAACTTTTCTGCTTGGAAATATCCTCACCTCTCTCAGATTGAAGTCGAGGGAAGACCGAATGCAGATAATTCAAGATGTCTCGTCTTCTCGCTTTTAGAATAAACTATTAGCTCTTGGAACGAGGAGATATTTTAAAGGAAATCCGACCAAATAAGAGGAGTTCCATTGGAAAGATTGCTGGAATTGGGAGGAAATAATTCGATAGAAATTTTTAGAGGAGTGACACATCAGAGAGAGGATTCGACCAAACACGAGGTAATGAATCATTCTTGAAAAGGAGACTCATCACAACAACAAAATCTGGTTTATTCTCAGCCTATTTTCTGGTCCCTTGAGATCTCATTGATTTTCAAAGGTGCTCTTTTGAGAAGATGAGAGAAAAAGTAAACTTGAAATGCTTTTTCTCGTGGCAAAATAGACAAATTCCTCGAAATGTCGACAGGATTTTTCGAGTAAAAGATCATTAATTAAAACGTCTATTAAAGAGTTCATCTGGCTTAAAATTAATAGCAATGGTTTGTTTGGCAACAACAGGTCGGTCAGTTGATTCTTCGTTATACTAGTTGTTACAGAAATGCGTCTCCTTCTGACTCTCTTCTCAGCATTATTGCTCGATTTCGTCCATGGATCCTACGCTCCCTATATGGAAAAGGGCTCAAATTGGACCTTATTGCCTCCAGACAAAATTCGCGGTTGTACCCATCAAAAAGTTGAAGTGTATAAGGCAGGAGCCGCCCTAACTGATGTGAATAAGATTGGTTTCAAGTGGGTCATTTAGGTTTTTCTAATTCTTTTAGATGCAACGTTGCCAATGGATTGATTTTAAATGCAAAATCAGAGAACATAGCTGATGTATGGGCTGATAGTCTCTCGCAATATACGTGTGCCACTGATGATAATCAGAAGGAAAAGGGCCAAATCTGTGCTGGGACTGCAATTAAAGCAAAAGCAGGAGAGAAAGGATTTGTCTTCACCGACAGTAACGAGGGTCCTTTGGGTACAAATGAAATTTCGGCAGCTGGAAATGTGGAGCTCGCCGTTCGATTTCCTCGAGATGATGGCCTGAAAAAGCATCAGACCTCTGCTTATGTCAGGGCAATGCACAATTTCATTCCGAGGAACAAGGATCATCATAACAACGACGCTCCATACTTCTACGGCAGCAAATTCGACTGGGCTGTGACGAGTCCGGTCAAATGCAACGGATGCATCAACTCGAACGGCATCATCTTCAAACCTAAGCAGAATAACGTCCACTTTGCTCTCGAACTTTTCCCATCGCAATCTTGCAAATGGATCTCTATTTGCTTCCAATTCACCGAAGACAAAAAGAAGAGTTCGTGCAAGCGACAGTTCGAAGCTCAACTTCTTTTGGATCATGGAATTGTCACAACTGGAGTTCGTCGAACTGCTTTCCCCTTGGATATGAAGCTTGTGCCGACCATTCGACTCGAAAGATCCGAGGATACTGACGATAAAATCACAATTACCAATGGAATGAACGAGCGAATCGTCCTCGGTAAAATTAATACAAGGCATATCGCTATGGCCTTCTCTAGTGAATCTTGCTTCGATCAGGCATTCAAAGGACTCGAATGCTTGGGCGATTCGTTCTATATCAAAACTCCGGCCACAGAAGATAAGTATCCTCAGCAAACGCAAAAGAACTGTGACAAGGGAACCGACACCGTTATAAGAGAAGATGTAGCGACGACTACAGAGCCTTCAATTAATTTGAACAATTCGGACGAGTCTCAATACAACACAACGGCTTATGTCACTCTGCCAAACGAACTTTCCAACCAACGTGGAGCCATATTGCCTCCTGGAAGTACTGGCACTGAGCCGAGCATGAAGGGATGGCTGACTTGGGCTTATTTCTATGGAAGTTTGTGTGGAACTTTGACTGGCTTCCTCTGCGCTGGAGTCTTCTTCTACTTATGTCGTCGTTCGATCTACGGCAATTGGTATCGCGGAATGTATAAGAGATATGGGTAAGTGACTCTCTCTCTCTTTTTCGATTGTGTTTTAGTTGTGACGCTTCTGGAACTACTGGAGGAATTACTGGAGCAGAGTTTGGTACAACTACCACTGGAGGAAATACGACTATCGGCTCGACGACTGCTAGCGCTACGACTGGAACGACTATGGGCGACACGACTGTCTCAACGAGTACGACGGGCGGATCTACTTCTGGAGCAACCGAGACCAAGTCCATGATCACCATGTAATAAAATCTGGTGGAAATAGATCTCGTGTACGATTTGTAGAAAATAGAAAATAAGTCTTAAAGGACGAACCGTGGTTGATCAAAAGCCTTCTGCGCCGTGCTTGAGAGTGTTTGTTGTAGGTAAACGAGGAAGTGGCGAGTCCCCGAACAAGGCAGCAGTGGTCCCTTCGACAAAAAAGTAACAAATTGTTTTCTCAATTGACTCGGAGTCAGTGAGGGGAAGGTGGAAGAGATTTCATCTTGTGTAATAGAGTTTAAAAAAAGATAAAGAGTTGCTGCTTTCATTGAGACATTAGGGATTGAGATTATAAGCCTATTTTTGTTTTTTGGATTGAAAAAAGAATTAAATACGTCTAAAAAAAGGAGCAGAAAATGAAGCTAATTTGAAGGACAAAAACCTCGACACTATTTTTGTGTGCGCGGGCTGACTCAAGGTACTTTTCTACAATCATATTTGACAAGAAGTGGGGCCATTTTAGATAAACTCCAACCCAAAAAAAAGAATCAAATTAAAATCACTCGAGAATGTCATCATCTAAAAGTTTGTTTGAATCGAAGGAATTATTTTGGGTTTGAGAAAGAACTTTTATTTTAAAAAAACGGAGACTAAAAAAAGGAAAGAATTGTGAGACCTAAGAACAGAGAAAAAGATTCAAAGCTTCCAAGAAACCGGTAGGGGCAACCAGTGAAAATATTAAAAATCAGAAACAAAATCAACGCCGTCGCTTTTTGTTTTCAAAGATCTCCTTGAGTCGATCCGAGAAGAAGATTTCAATCTGCTCGGCGCACTAAAAGCTAATTCTTTCTTTTGTTATCTCCTTCCCCTACCTGATAGATTTCGCTATCTTCTTCGTTGTAATGCTTACAATTAGCGACGAGCAGATTCATATCGGAACGGACATCTTCTGGCGAGTCGTAGTCCATTTTTTTGAATTTGTGAATCATCGTTTGGAGATCGATTGGATCCTGGATGATATCGTAATAATCGGGCACTTCCTTCTCATCGACTGGCTCTAGGAAAGGCCAAGCGAAGTCGACTTTCATCGCCTCGCGAATTACTGTCTCCAATTTGGTCATTTTCTCCTTCATTTGAGGATCATTTTCTCTCAATTTGACTGGAGAATTTTCTTCTTTTTGAACTGAAATGATAGCTGCGAAAAAAAGAGCCTTACCAGTTCGTTTTCTCTTCGATCGAATTGGAGTTGGAGGCTCGGATTCTTCATCAGATGGTGGAGTCTCGACTTTATTTGGGCCATTGAGGCGGCCAGAATGGCGTCTTGTTGACTTCTGAGTTGTTGGGGTTTTTTCGACTTTATAGGTCGAAATCTTTTTGACAGTTCTTCCACTACTCGTCTTTATGGTCTCAATCTCTCTAGAAAATATTTTTTCTCTTAAAAGTCTTCTTCTTACGTTGAATCCATGCTGCTTTCCATGAGGCTGCTGGTGTCGTCAATCTCCTCGTTGTTTTCTTTGTTCATTTGTTCTTGAGCCTCTTTAGCTGCTCTTCGCTTCTCAGCTGCAGCAATCTTCTTCCGACTTGTTTTGCAGTCCTGACAGACCCAGTCCTCGGCAATCGTCTTGAGATGGACGCACTCCAAATGGAAGCATTTGTCACAATCAGCGCAAAGAATCAACGTCTCTGCAGCTCCTTTCCTCCTGCACATTCGACATTTTCCCTTAAAAAAAGATTTTGAAATTGAAAAATCTACCTGCAGACGACTCTTTCCCCAGAGAATTGAGGGCTCAAAAGTCGATAAATACAAGGCGATCGAAGGGATCGACTCGCAATTCAAAAGAGTCTTTTGCCAGTTTTGGAAAATAGCCGAGGCTGTCGGCTTTCCATTCTCAGGCTTTGACAGGGTGAATGGTGGCTTCAAAAACTTTAAAGGAATCGTCTTCACGATCATCAAAAAGGCCAAAGCCAGCCTAAAATTGTCTATTTTTTGGCCCAAAAATGGAAGTTTTACCTGGCAGATGGATTGAGTTTTTGGGCGTCGTGGATATCATAAATGATCTCGTCGTCATTCCCAGTTACTGTCATATTCTCAGTTATAAAGGAGGAAACATCGCCGGTATTGAGAAGAGTTTCTCTCCACTGATTTCGATCAACTCCATCAGGCAATTTGCCCATCTGCCCTTGTTCGATCTTCTCTTCCAAATCCAACAGGAGCTCCCTCATCTCGATGTCCCATTCGATTGTTTGTTCCATTAGAGCCGGGTCCGCCTGATCGCAGAAGAACAAAGCCGAGAAGACTCCATTCTCTTGTTTTGTTTTCTAAAAATTTATCTTTTCTATTTTCTCTTTCTGACAAACCATTTTGTTAATCATTTCCTCCAGTCGTCGCTGATTATAATTGATCTCCTCATTGAGATTTATCTCCCTTCTCCCTCTTGGATTACAAGCTGCCGACAGCTGGAAAACATCATGTCTTTCCAACTACCCAACTGACTCACCTGATTTAGAGTCTCAACGCTATCAATAAACGACCATCGAGATCTTTTTTGTCGACTTTCCCCATGGACAACACACGTCTCCATATTGCTAGAACATCCGAGAATCGCGTTGACTGAAAAGAGATCAGGCCGTTCTGTTTCTCCAATTGGAGTTGGGTCAGTGCAGTTGCCGACTTCGTCTCGGGAAGAAGTATTTTCGACTAGGATTGCTGGCAAAGATTCGATCATGAAATAGTTTCGAAAGGCTCGATCTCTTCCAAGATGGAGAGATCCAAACGAGTCTAAAATAGTTTTCTTTTGTTTTGTCAGCAACTAACTGCACATATCGAAGATGGCGGATTGGAGACTTTGGGCGACTTCTTTAACTCGATCTCGTTGAAGATCTCTTGCCAAAACGACGTCTTCTTTTTCCAATTCGTTATAGGCAACTCCTGATAAAAGCATTTCTTCGAGTTCGTCAAGCAATTTCCCTGGACGACTGGCTGTTCGATAAATCCTCAACAGCTCGCGAAGTCGCTTTGTTTCCGAACCTATTTTTCCTTCAAAATTCAAAAAATAAAGAGTCTCACTTGAAGTTGGAAGTTCGACTTTCTTATCGGAAATGTTTTGTTCCTTCAATTTGTCCATTTCATATTCCTGAACAAGTCTCGAATCTTTGGCTTCTTTTTCTTGCTGCTCATCCCAATTCTTTAACTTTTTGAATTCTCTCTTCTGCTCCCACAACTGATTTAATTTGTCCTCTTGTGCCGATCTGTACTTGCTGTAGGAAAGCAACTGTCTGATCAGCGTATTCATTATTAAAAGACGCTCCTGATGGGTCAGATGGAACACCGTCTCCTGGGAACGTATTGAACTTTGAGAAATTAAAAACCTTGGCTAGTTTATCCATCAGTTCGGGATTTTCATGAGCCAAAATAAAGCCAGCATCCTCGTAACCCTTGTAATATCCACGAGCAAAGAGACGATGCCGATGTGTGCTCTGTAAGCTCGTTTATATTCGACTTTATTGGACTGGTTTGTTCCGAGAAAGTCATCATTTTGTGGAGAATTTTAGAATAAAAAGGACTAACCTGGCCGGTATAGTAGCCGGATGTCAAGAAGGCGAGTCGAAGAACTTCCGAAAGAGTCATCCAATCTACCGGTAAATGTCTCAACGATTCTCCTAAAAGCTCTTGTTAGAAATAGGGATGACAAACCATGTGTCAATCGAAGGTTTTCATGAAATTGACTGGCTTCTCGGATGTCTTCTCCATAAATCGGATGAGCTGGATCACAATTTTGAAGTTGAATCAAAGCGATTTCCTCCTTATTTCGTAGATCAGCTAAATTCTGTTAAACAAAAAAAAGAGAAGAAAGAAACCTTCATCGCCATCTTCCTCATCTGCTCGATCAGTTCTGGCTGAAAGAAGGACTCGAAGAAGATCAGCGTAGGGACTTCTTTGAGGATCAGGACATCGGATTCCCATAATGATATCCGAAAGAGTAATTCGAGAAGTTCCTAAAAGATTTATTTATTAAGAGAAGATGGAATAAACCTCGAATTTCTTTGATTGGAAGGAGATCCGAATAAGCCGTAAAAAACTGAAGAATAGTCAAATATTCGGCGAATTCTTCCTCTGTCATCCACGCTGGCAGTTTGAGTTGAGGGAAAGAAGGAAGAGGCTTCAAGTCGTCACATTCCAAGTCGTCTCTCTTGCGTCCCCATTCGTGTTTCGCCTTCACTTTTTGTTTTTTGATTTCTCTCTGAGCTTCTCTTTCTTCGACCCGAGCTGTTTTTATCAATTCCTTCAGCGCGGCTATATCAGCTCCTGTTAAAAACTTCTCGCATTGTTGATACCTAAACATCCTTTTTTTCTAGATAAAATACTACTTGGAGACGTCAATATTGAGTCGCTTGGCTGATTCAAACATCCCCGTCAGCTCTTCTTGTTGAGAGACGATTTTTTGTCGCTTCTTCTCACTCATAACTCTTCCTTTTTCACTTTTTCTCCGTCCCTTTTCCGGAGTCGCCAGCTGTGCCTCGTTATTTTCCATCATTCCATTCTGCTTCGGTCTTCCTTTGATCATGGCTGGAGTTTGTGGAAAAGCTGGTTCCGGTCCTCCAAGTATCAAATGCCATTTCAATCCCTCGATTATTCCATCGTTGAGACATCGCGCCTGCGAGAGAAATGAAAATGAAGATGGAAAAAACCCACTTTGACGGCGTGTTTCCTACTATCAAGGAAGCAGGAGCTTTTCAAGAAAATCTTTAATTTCGGTCGAGAAGCTGCTTGTTTCCCTCGGCTGAAAAAGTTTTTTTTCCAATTTATAAAAGGGACTTTTCAACCTAATGGATTCAAAAGTGACATCCTCTCGATGACCGTCATCAGCTGGGCCCATATCATCCAAAATCTGTAGATTATATCGATAACAAGAAGGAGGAGGTAAATTTGATGGTTCGATATTGTCTCTAGAAATTTTTTCTCGCTACGAATACGAGAATTATCTCTCTTACGTGACATTCTCATTAGCATCGATAGTACAGGAGATAATTTTGACATTTCTCCTCTTGTTGCTTTCGGTATAAAAACACTCCTCTCCAATGAAATATCGATCTTTTAAAAGGGAAAAAACATCGTTTAAAAGGTCATCGAACCGTCCTCGACAGGAATATTTGTGGACGATGAAAAGAATTGGAATCTCAAGGTAACTCGGAAAAGTGCCAATCGCTGCCTGGAAATTTAGTCTAGAAGAATCCAAGGACGCCACCAACCATCGCATTCTTCTCATGTTCAAGGGCTTCAAAGAAGGTCAGTCCCGTTTTACCGGTATATTCACACGTCCAAATTGTCGATGTCAACTGGATTTGTCTCTCGAAAAAATCACTAAAATTGAAAGGAAAAAGGCGATATTTCGAAAGAAATATGACTCACTCATAGCTGATGAAAACCTCATTACTTGCTTCGAGGTAATAAACTCGATCGGTTTCGTGTAATTCGACTGGAATTGGCGATGGTTCGAAGGGCTTTTTATTGAGAAGAGGCATCTCAGAGCCTACAATTAAAGGCTTCAATTTGGCCGAGAAAATATTATAAAAAATTGGGAATGAAAGGGCCATGCTAATGTATTGATTTGAGAATTCAACACACGAATGAGCGAGTCAGGGACAAACGGGCAAGAGAGATAGAACTATGGCAAATAAGCTTTCGAATGTCGCGGGGGGAACGACGGAGCGCGTTTATCGACTTATTTTTTATGTTTAATACAATTTTCACCTGGAATTCTGGAAAATTCTTCGAAAAATCAATGGGAAAAAGGCCAAGCAGAATGATGCTTTTTGGCTTAACAAATATTGAAATTCTCTCCTAAACCTCTAGATTCCGCATGATTTCATTCAATACACAGCTTCGATGTTTCAATCTTGAATAATATGCTCAAGAACAAATTTATAAATTACATTTGGAACCCCTAGAACATGCGAACTTTCTCTTCAATGAGCTCAGCAGACAGCACTCATCTTATCGGTGTAATAGATCGCTTGCTTGGAACCAGAAGAAAGATTTAAGATCTTAGATCGTAGATTCATTGAGAATTTTTATTAAATCTTAGGATGAATACAATTTTTATGCTTGGGTAAAAACCTACACAATGATCAACCTCGTCAAGTGAATATTATTGGTTTAAAGGAGCTTGGCCCATTGGCTTAAGATCGGATGCAACTTTAAAAGAAGCTGCTGTTTTAGCTCGAATTTCATCAACACTTAAGTCCTTTCTGACTTCTTTCAAGAGAAGACCTTCCTTCGTCACATCAAACACAGCCTGAATCATTTCTTTAAATAAAAAAAGCGAAAACTAACCATCTCTGTAATAATTCTAGAAACAACTCCTTTTCCGGTCAACGGCAGGTCACAACGTGGCAAAATTTTTGGCTCTCCCTTCTTTGAGCAGTGTTCCATGACAATAATTACCCTTGCTCCAGGAGCAGAAACTCTAAAATTAATAGTATAATAATGATGAATTTTGTAAAAAAAAAAAAGAAAGCGAATCCCACTCTCTATAAATAAAGCAAGCACTCACAAGTCCGCAGCACCTCCTATTCCTCGAACTAGCTTTCCCTTAAATAAAAACTAAATTAAAAAACAGGAAAACATACGGGAATCAACCAGTTAGCTAGATCTCCATTTTCGGCCACCTGTAAAGCTCCTAGGATAGTAAGGTTCATATGAGAGCCACGAATCATTCCGAATGATTCATCACTTCCAACAATTGAAGCACCAGGGAGTAGAGTAATTGGCTCTTTGCCGGCATTGATCAAATCCGGATCCTCTTGGCCTTTCTTAGGATAGGGACCCTTAAGAAAATTAGATAGTAATATTCACAAATATATAACTAACGACTCCAATAATTCCATTTTCACTTTGCAAATGAACAGTAATTCCTTTTGGGATATAATTAGGAGCTAATGTCGGAATTCCAATACCAAGGTTAGCTGAAATATTGGTAATAGTAATAGAGCACTTTGTATTTGCTTACCATACATGCCGTCTGTAAATTCAAGGGCAGCACGAGAAGCAATAATTTCGCGACTTTTGCCTTCCGCTGAATTATCTTTTTTAACTGGTCCTTCTTGAGCAAACATAGGACGTTCAATCGGTTTTTTATAGTCTTTTCCTAGCACTAGTCTATGACAGAATATTGAAGGAATGTGTACCTGGAAAGATGAAATAATAGCCAAAATTTATATTCTCACATCAATAGGCGGAATTACACCTGGTTCCACGATTTCTTCTACTTCTACAATTGTACATTTACTAGCTTTGCACATAGGATGGTTAAAATTTCCTGCTGATTGTCTTAATTGACAATCTTTTAGTTAAAAAAGATACAAACCTGAATTGAATATTTCCTAGTTTATCAGCACGCCATGCTTTTATTAGAGCATAGTCGCCCAAGATAGATTCTTCCAATACATAATTTACTCCATTGAATTGACGAGTCTGTAATATCGACAAAAAAACTAAAATGATATTTACCTCTTTTGGCTTACTAACTAATTCAACTTTTCCCTTTTGAGTTTTACTGTACTTAATCGGTGAGCCACCCTCTTGAAATAAGGTTCCGTAACCAGTAGGCGTAAAAAATGCAGGAATACCAGCACCACCAGCACGAATTTTTTCCGCTAATGTTCCCTAAAAGGTGAGGAAAGTGTCAACATAGATAAGGCTCATAGCTACCGCCAACGCGCGTAACCCGATTAGCGACAATTGACAAGTTTGATAACGAAATCAAAAATCAGGAAAGCAGACAAAAACGTTTCAAACCTGTGGGGTAAATTCGAGTTCAATCTCTCCAGATAGATATTGATCAGCAAACAACGCATTTTCTCCGACATACGAAGAAACCATCCGTTTGACCTAAAACGTAAAATTCAAACAAAAAAAATTAAAAAGAAACCTGTTTAGACTTTAAAAGCAATCCAAGCCCCCAGTCATCAACACCCGCATTATTAGAAACGCATGTGAGATTCTTTTGTCCACATTCAACAATTGCTGCGATAAGTTTCTCGGGGATTCCACAAAGACCAAAGCCTAAAAATACTCTCTAAAAATATTCAAAATACAAATATATTTGCAATTTTTGAAAAAATCTTACCTCCTACGAGAAGCTTTGAATTATCAGGTATATCTTTTACAGCTTCAACGGCGCTAGGGTAGATTTTTACAAAATTTTTTGAACTCGTCGAGATATTCCGTAGACAAACAGTAGCAATAGAATTCTATAAATCAATTTGTTAAACAAATATAGAACAATATAATGAAATAATGAAAAAAAACTTACAACTGAAGGAATTCTTGATAGATTGGTTTGCATTCTGCTAAGCATTTCTAAATCTGAAAAAAAGTGTTTTTTTTTTTCAGAAAGGAAGTAAAAAATAAAAGTTAAAAGAGGTGCAATAATCCGACCAACCGACGGCATGACAGCCGGTCTTTTCACGAGAGCAGCGATAGAGGCTGGGGAAAGTTCAGCGAACGAGCAAGCTGATCTCAAAACATCACACATCGATTATCGCTACAAAATCACCACATGGATATCTCCTGATCTATTTAAAGTGGAATAATGTAGCCGATAGATGTTTGTTTTATATTTTAAAAAAATGCTTTTAAAGAAAATAAGTCTTTAAACCCAAAATGCCAAAAAATTGAAAGAAAAATCTGATTTCACACTACTATCAACTGCAGACTAAAAGTGACTGCAAAAAGAATTCGTCGTCCGAAAGAACATTAAGGTCACGTGTCCTCAGCATGACGCACATTCGGCTTGTTAAACTTGCAAGACAAAATCAAGACGGAGAGTCTTTTTTTTGTAGAAGAATGCGTATTTCCGTTAAAAAAATAAATTTCTAGAAATCTATATTGCGTATTTAGCATGATTTCGTCAAGGAAAATTTATGGACAAAGCAAGGACAAAATTTCTAAAGTAATAAATACCGCTTAGAAAATGCATAAAATTTTCAAGTCAGATTTAGAGAAAGTAATCCGGAGCTTTCCTCAAAACCTGTGATTCACATCGTCTGGGAGCTGGATCGAACTGTTGGAATTCATACTTCAAATTTTCACCAAGTTCGACAATTGCTGCTTGATTTCCACAACGGTAACAGTAGTTAGGAGCAGAAAATATTGTAACTACGCTTTGATCATGAGACCAGTTATATCCCTAAACAAAAATTTTGATTAAAAAAGAAACTAACTTCCATTACAAGTTGATGAGCTCTAGAGATCAGTTCAAGACCATTGGTATGATTAAAAGAGTCTGTAATATCCTGGCCGAAGGTATATCCCGCACCACGAGGTGAAACTCCATAGCCAAGGCGATCATCTGGGTCTGACCATAAAAGATCACACATTGGACCTTCATGGGGTACCTTTATTACAATTAAAAATAGCAAACTTTGAAAACTTACTTCTTGAACGCGATCAAGGGCGCGTACATGGTCTAACGTATCAATTCCCGGTGAGAGGCCACCATGTAGACAGAAAACTTGTCCATCAATTAGTGCTGTAAGAGGTAGGTAATCAAATAGATCCGTGTATAGTTTCCATACAGCTGAACTTCCATATTTTCTAATGCATTCGTCATAAAAGCCATAAACCTTTAAAAAATTGACTCCTAGAAATATTATATATTACTATTACCTGTGTAATTTGACGGGACTCGTGATTTCCTCGCAATAGAGTAATTCGTTGGTCATAGCGAACCTGAAATTGGGTTATACGCTAGTCCAAAAGCAAACCTTTAAGCAAACTAGTAGACTGACTGTTTCTACGCTGAAGTACCCGCGATCTACGTAATCGCCCATGAACAAGTAATTTGTATCGGGACTTCTTCCGCCAACATTGAAGAGCTCTATTAGATCATGAAGCTGACCGTGTACATCTCCGCAAACTGTGACTGGAGAACGAACATCTTTTACATTGCTTTCTTTTGATAGTATTTCTTTTGCCTAAATACCAATAAAAGGGAAATAAAGCTAAATCCTACCTTTACACAAAGAATTCTGACCTCTTCTTCTGTCAAGAAACGTCCATCCATTAGTTGTTCTATCCATCTGTCTAAATCGGCGTAGGTGATCATTCTGCAAATAATCAGTTTCTAACAGTAAAATAAAGCAATTTTATAAAGACAATTTGATATATAATGCATGTACAGATTGTAATGTTATTAAATGTAATTAAATTCAAAGGTAAGCAGTAATCAAAAGAGAAGGAAGGAAAATAATATCTAGGAAACAACTAGGAGAGGTGAACATATAAATTAGGTCCCGCAAAGAAGTAATGGTTAGAATCGTGGGAATTTTCCATTGTGGAATGGATTCTACAATGCCCAAACCTTTCTATGTATGCTAGTTAGATAACACATTCCCATTTAAAAATTTATTTTACAAATTTGAGATTTAAAAACTAAAACTAGATAAAACTGTTAAAAAAATCATATTACTAGTTCACCCTAGAAGAATTGACCAACAAAGACGGCAATTGATGTGTTGGTGGCTTACGATTCATACGCCGTTGAGCAAGATAAGATGAATTTACTGGACAAAGCGGAGGACTAACCGTTGCACCATCCATGTTAAAAGAAAACTGTAATTAAAAGGTTAATGCTATCGTGATCAATTCAACCTCAAGAGCTTCAAACTCCGCCTGATCAATATATCTCAAATTTCCGTTATATGGATTACATCGAAGTGGCTTTGTTTCAGTTGGTGTTGGGCAGACAAAGGAGAATTTCCGGAAGCTTTCGTGAGCATTAGCTGAAGGGGGTACACCAGGTGAATCTGCAAATAATCAATGTTTTAATTTAGCGAAGTACCACGGGGTGTTCGCTTAGTAAATTCCGGATCAAAATATACTGTACTATCCAATGACTGCAAAATTGGCTTAAACGGAGGCTCGATTTGTTTATTTAAAAGCTTGGTCCAATTCACAGCTCCAAAAAAAGAATGCTTCTTTATATCCTATATTATTGTCAATTATTAAAGCATATAGCAAAAACCTTAGCTCCACCGGCTCCTGATCCAAGCCTATGCGCCGGGTTACGCTTAAACAGATCTCGTAACAGAGATTGTGCACTTGGCGAGATATAGCATGGCATTGTAAGCTTTGCTTTCATAATTTTATCCATCGTATCTTTCCTGTCTTTTCCACAAAACGGTACATTTCCAGTAAGCATTTCGAACTATAACTATTACATTTTGCGCCAATAAAACGAACCATTAGAACACCAAGTGACCAAAAATCAGCACTCATTGAATGGCCACTTCTTTTTATAACTTCAGGGGCCATATATTCGATTGTACCTGGAGTGCTTTGGAAATTGTAATGAACCAACAAACCACAAAAGCTATAAGTAACTTGATTGCCTTCGAATGTTTCCTTACTAAGACCAAAGTCAGTAACTTTAATATGACCATCAGAATCGAGCAAAATGCTAAAACTAGTATCTAAAATAAACATTTAAAAGACTTCTCGGGTTTTAGATCTCTATAAACTATTCCTAGAAAATGGAGATGTTCCAGTGCTAGCAACAGTTCAGCCAGATAAAATTTTACATTATCTTCTGTAAAAGTAACCTATTTTGGATAAATTACATTTGAAGTCAGTACGAACCTCTTTAGAAAGTCGGGTAAATAAATCTCCTCCACGGAGAAATTCCAAAATGAGATAAAGCTTTTCTTCGGTTTGAAATGCTGAAATACATTTATTTGTAGTCGAATTTAGCTTTTTTGGCTTGGATACGGTAGATTTTCTGCCATGCTGTGCCATGGCTTACTTTATAGATACTGACCATAATGAAGCTTTACAATAAATGGATGTGAAATACTGGCTAAGATATCTCGTTCTAGCTTGGTACGAACTCTGTCACGAACTTTCAGTGTTGCTTTTTTAAGAACCTGAATATTAGGAAATTAATGACATTTATTCCTCTTACTTTCATAGCATATATCTGACCTTCATTCCTTCCTTTGATCTTTTTTACAAGGAAAACCTTTCCAAAAGAACCTTGGCCTAAAACCTTGAGAAGCTCGAAATGACGTGGCTCTGTTTTCTCATACTTCTTCTGGTTTGAACTTATTTCAATTTCCGAGGCTCTATCCTAGAAAAAAAAATCGATCTACTTTCTCTATTACAAAGAATAGTTCTTGTTTAATACAGATACCCATCTAATATTGACTATATGTTATTTGTGTAATATTATTAATATACGGAATACATTAATACATGCTTATTACGAACCTGAAAACTGATCTCTCCGGCGCATCCAGGTGATGACTAAATATGTTAGGGATTAATTGTAAGCAAGCTAACAAACCTCGCTTGATGCATCATAATCGGATAACGTCTGAATGTAATGCTGCCGAGGTAATATCCTTCCAAAACATGGCATCCTAAAATAAGTTAGATGAAAATATTTTATATGAGATAGAAGGAGGAGGATAAAAACTAAAACAAAGATGAAAAGACGTATAAAAATGACAAAAGCGCATTTAAACGTTTAGCGGGTACTCTTCAAAAGTCGCCTAATTTTATGCTTTTTTTTGCAAAGTACTTTTCCCGCCTGGCCTAATTATAGAGAACAGCTCGTCCCGTTAGATTTTCGCTTTATAACATTCTTACATACCTCATAGGTGCTTAATTTCTAATATTTTAGTGCTTTATCAATGGGTCGTGTTCAATCCGCTTTTAAAGAGATGGCAGAAAAGAAGAAAGAAGAATCAATTAATCGGAAGCTATCAATTCGTAATGTCGCGCCAGTAAATGATATCCAATCCGTCATACAGGGACTGAACTCGCATCTTCACTTTAGCATCATCAAGGTTAGGAAGTAGCAAAAATAATCTTGTTTTAGGACAGAAAAATTGCTAATAATCGTGACTTCTTCAATTCGCTAGCTCATGCAGTTCGGGATCATCTTGTGAGTCGATGGATTCGTACGCAGCAACATTATTATGTCAAAGATCCTAAGAGAGTTTATTATCTCTCTCTAGAATTCTATATGGGTCGAACACTTTCCAATACAATGATTAATCTCGGACTTCAATCGACAGTTGACGAAGCCCTTTATCAGGTTGGATTCAGTTGTGATCAAATATAGGCTTTTGCAGCTCGGACTTGATATGGAAGATCTTCAAGAAATAGAAGAAGATGCTGGTCTTGGAAATGGAGGGCTTGGCCGTCTTGCTGCTTGTTTCTTAGACTCAATGGCAACCATCGGAATTCCAGCTTGTGGATACGGTCTACGCTATGAATATGGTATTTTTAAGCAACTAATTGAAAACGGATGGCAGGTTTGTGAAACTGAATTTCTAGATTTTACACGTATATTGCAGGTAGAAGAGCCTGATGATTGGCTTCAATTTGGAAATCCTTGGGAAAAAGCCAGACCTGAATATACCATTCCAGTTAATTTTTACGGTAGAGTCATTGAAGAAAATGGAAAAGTAATTTAATTGATAATTTAATATTTTCTGCTTTTAGAAAAAGTGGGTTGACACACAAGTTATCCTTGCAATGCCTTACGATACTCCCGTTCCCGGATATCGTAATAACATTGTCAATACACTTCGACTCTGGAGTGCAAAAGCTGAGAACAGCTTCCATTTAAAATTCTTCAATACTGGAGATTATATTCAGGCCATTATGGATAGAAATAACGCAGAAAATATCACCAGAGTTCTCTATCCAAACGATAACGTAAGTACCAAACCGGCCTTTTTCTAATTATTATGGCAATTTTAGATGTTCGTTGGAAAAGAGTTAAGACTAAAGCAACAATATTTTCTTGTTGCTGCAACTCTTCAAGATATAATTCGCCGTTTTAAAACCAGCAACTATGGATCTCGAGACTATGTGCGTACCAACTTTGAAACTTTCCCTGATAAGGTTGCCATCCAGCTGAACGATACACATCCAAGCATTGGAATTCCGGAATTAATGCGACTCTTAATTGATCAAGAAAATGTTCCTTGGGACAACGCTTTTAACATCTGCTGTCGAACCTTTGCATACACAAATCATACACTTCTTCCTGAAGCCATGGAACGCTGGCCAGTTACAATGCTAGAATCGCTTTTGCCTCGTCACTTGGAAATTATTTATGAAATCAATCAGCACTTCTTAGAAAAAGTTAAAAAACAATGGCCAGAAGATTTAGAAAAAATGAGAAAGCTTTCAATAGTTGAAGAATCTGAACATGTAGGAGAGAAGCGTATCAACATGGCCCACTTGTGCATTGTCTGCTCTCATGCTGTTAACGGCGTCGCTGCCTTACATAGCAAAATTTTAAAAGAAGACACGTTTAAGGAGTTTGCGGAGTTATATGATGGTAAATTCCAAAATAAAACTAACGGTATTACACCGAGAAGGTGGCTACTTCTTTCAAATCCATCTCTTTCGGATGAAATTAGCGAGGTAAATTAGTTATTATTGATTTGTATTTTTGTAATAGAAAATTGGAACAAAATGGATTACGAATCTTGATGAGTTACAACAATTGAAAGATTACATAGAAGACGAAGACTTTTTAAGCAAAATCCGGCGCGTAAAATACGAAAACAAACAACGATTAGCAAACATTTTTGAAAAGGAATATAATATTAAAGTTAATTGTGATTCTATTTTCGATATCCATGTAAGTGATTCTTATTCTGAATTAGTTCTCTTAAGGTCAAAAGAATTCATGAGTATAAGCGCCAATTGCTTAATATTCTTCATGTTGTTGCCCTGTACAATCAGGTTAAAGCAAATCCATCCATGGAATTTGTGCCAAGGACGTTTATCTTTGGAGGAAAAGCTGCTCCTGGTTATCACATGGCAAAGAAAATTATTAGATTCATTACCGCCGTCGGTGAAATCATTAATAATGATCCCGAAATTGAAGATAAACTAAAAGTACCTACATTTATATTCTGTAGTAGTTTACTTTAGGTCATTTTCCTTGAGAATTATCGTGTTTCTATGGCAGAAAAAGTAATTCCCGCTGCTGATGTATCTGAACAAATTTCCACAGCTGGCACCGAAGCATCTGGAACAGGAAATATGAAATTCATGGTATAATTTAGACTTCATTCTTTTAATTTCATAATAGCTAAATGGAGCATTAACAATTGGCACTTTGGATGGAGCTAATGTAGAAATGGCTGAAGAAATGGGTTCTGATAATATGTTCATTTTCGGAATGAAGGTTGAAGAAGTACGCAAACTAGAAACTGAAGGCTACAATGCAGAAGACTACATTAGTAGAAGTCCAGCATTGGCTCAGGTTCTTAGTCAACTCGAGTCAGGGTACTTTACCCCTGAGCAACCTGATGCTCTTTGTGATCTTGCTGATTCTTTGCGTAGGCATGACAGATTCATGGTGTGCGCGGATTTTGATGCTTATGTCCAATGTCAAGATAAAGTAAGATTGACTTTAATAGCTAAAAATTGCTTTTAGGTTGCTAAACTCTATCAAGACCAAAACAAGTGGAGTCAGATGGCTTTAATGAACATTGCAAGTACTGGAAAGTTCAGCTCTGACCGCACCATTTCCGAATATGCTCGCGATATTTGGGGAATCAACGAATTCCAATACTCACTACCAGAGCCAACTGAACCCACATTCTTCAGTAATTTGTAATTATCTTCAAAGTTTTATCCTTCTTACATATCACTTTTTTTAGTTTGTACACTTTATTAAGCGAATAAAAGTTTTAAATTATTAATAAGGACTTACTTTCCAGAAAACCAAAGGGTATATGTCCGCTTCAGTTTTCTTCCGAAAATGAGAGTTTGTAGGCTTGAACCTGTCTTGAAACTTGTAAATATCTTTAAATTTAGAAATTATCGGATGCAACCCATTTCTGAACAGCTACAATTTCCGGTACTTCATCCCCGACAGAATGGGGAAGTTATCTTTTTTAACCAGGAAAAAAATCTAAGTAAAACATTTCTAGTTCGTTAAATCAGTTTTTTTTAGCTTACATACTAGGCGATGATGGCAAAATTTATGCCTCAACTGATCGATTAACACTCAGAGAGCTGGTTAACGCCTCATATCGCAAGGATGTATGTTATATTTTTAGTTAGATTCATTTTCTAGATGCCAATGGTTTCATTTCTGCCAATTTCTGGCAGCGGAGGTTATTCTGCTTGTTGTGTAGAGTTAGTTCAAACAACGCCTAGCTTTGTATCACTTTCTATACCAAGTAACAGCTCCCAGAAAAAATGCTTGGCTCCAATTGAAGCTAAAAATATTCAGAAGCCTTCAATAGAAGTTAAAAATATTCCGGCAAATATTAAGAAAGATCCGAGTAAGTGTAGCAAGACTAACTTATATATTTGTCTTAGTAACGACAATCAGCATTACTGAGGAGAATGTCCAAAATTTGTCTGAAGATAATTTACATAAATTATTGAATGATTGGTACGAAATTCCTGGAAAGTTCAACAACCCCGGATTTCCGTTTCCTTGCGAAGGTTTCATAGTTTTAGGAAATGATAAAACCGAGGTATATGTGTCTTGTTTTATTACCTTTTACAGCTAATGATTTTCACTCGTCGGCTTGGATGCGTTACTATTAAAGAAGATCCCAAAAGAGAAGGCAGATCTTATTGTTATTTCATGGTCTGCGGCCCAGGCGTTTATAGAGCAGTAAGTGGATTAAAACAGTAGTTGTAATTGATATAATGTTTTTTTTATAGTTTGAATATGTTGATCTACAGCCTCCCACTTTCAAATCAACAAAGTTTGTTAATTCATTTAACATTGAGACTAAGGGCTATGCATTGTTAGGTCATGGTAAGCGCACAGATTCAGAAAGTCAATGGTGGGCATGGTAAGTCTTTTAATTATATATTAGCTATTAAATTAAAGGAATGATCAAATAGGATTCATGCGATGCCAAGCAGGTTCTGCCAGAATATTGAAGAATAAGTACTCTACATGGGAGCCTACAGCACAAGTCAGTTTAATTTTATCGTTTAAACGTTTGGCATCTAGATGGTCATGTTTGACGCTCAATCAACTGATAATGGAAGAAATTGGATAATTAAGACGCTAGGCTATATTGATTATGCTACAGCGCGCCAGGCAAGTAATCTTAAGAAATCTTATTTTCTAATTACAGCAGAAATTTTTTCCCCTGCAAGCTTATTTTATCGACAACTTAGAGGTTTTACCGCTAAGCGAACAGCCAAACCCAGCTGAAGAAATAGTCTTTCAAAGCAACAAGATTAAAGACAAAGTATATGCAAAAATTTCACATGTGATGAGCGTACCAAAGAGAGCAGGCTGTAAGGAAAGATATGCGGTAAGTAGGTTATCATTTCACTAATACGTTTTAGGGAGTTATTTTTGCAACTTGGGGAAAGGATGGTCTTAGCCGACGCTACAGGGCACTTATTGCTGCTCCCACGGAATTTTGGGAACCTCCAAGGCACAATCTGGCTGAACTTGCCCAGATTCTTGAAGTACCTAATTGGGACAAAAATGCTGCAAGCACAAGAAACTAACCTTCGAAAGAATAAGAACAAGTTCATAATCTCAAATGAACTGCGATATATACCAAGTAAGTGATGATTTTTTAAACATTTCCTGCAGAATTGACGACTGCTGTTTTATAATTTACAAGAATTCTAATTTTTTTTGCTGTACTGACGCGTTTTTCTGTCTTAAAATCAAATAAACATGTAATAAATATCCTTTCGATTTGATTTAGATTTGCTTCACTATGTCTGAACTGATATTATCACCTTTCTCCGGTCGATTCGAACGGGTTCTTCTATCTCGCCGTCACCTTTTGGAGTGTTCCGCCGCTTTCTCCTTCACCTTTTCCTCTCATTGGCAGAAGCGCTGGCCGGTCAACCAGTTTCTCGACTGGCAGCCGCTGAGATGTGTATCGCTACTTAATAGTCATCTTTCATTAGCTCTTTATATTGGTTCATGCCAAAAGCAGATCTACGTCTTTAAAAAGTCTCTACCAGCTGGATTGTATGACCTCGAAACGCGTTTTCTTAGAAGGAATTTGCCTCAACTCCTTCCTCTTGCCAAGCTGAAAATGGCGGTTTTTTGTTTGCTTTCTACGCATCCTTTCACTTGTTTTTCTCCGAGCGATACCGCACAGCCAAATCTGCTACAGTAACTCTCCCTGAGAGAAAATGTTTCTTTATTCTCATCTCTGCCATTTGGACGTTTTTCAGGTATTACACCATCTTTTTGACGGCCATTCTTTCGAGATCAATAGCTTGATGTTGTTCATTTTCCTCTTAACCTTTTTGGTCGTATCAGCTGCAAGTAAGTCGACTATTTCGGAGTGCTTCTGACCTCTGCGGAAATCTCTTTCCTGTTTCGCTCTCGTTCGCGGTTCGGGAAAGATGTCTCAATCGACAACATATAGCCCGCTTTAGAATCAAGATAATAAAAAAAGACTTTTTAGATGATTGTCGTGACTTGGATAACAATTGTCGCGATTGGGTAGCTGCCAATCCAGCCAGTTGCACAGGAACCGATTACATCAAAAAGAGTTGTAGAAGATCATGTGGCGGCTGTGGATCTGTCGAAGCCAGTTAGTTTCTCCTTCTTTTTTTCTTCTTTCAATCATCACAGAATACGATGTAAGACGTCTCCCTGCCCTTCTCCAACCTCTGTCTTTCCTTGTTGGCAAATGGCGCTCCGAGCATGGAGGAAAAGCTATCTTCCCAACCATACCTAAGTTCACTTATGGTGAAGAAATTGAAATAAGCATTCCTGACGACTCATTGGAGGCTCAAAAAGCTCTTAATTACACGTATGTGCCTAGTCTTATTCTCCTTTTCCCATCCAACCAAATCGTCAAATCGTTTCAGAGCAAAAGCTTGGACAGTGGAAAGAAACAAATTTCCAAACGGAAACAACAGGTCCCAGGGTTTTGTCGGAGAAGGGCTTTTTGGGCGCGTGTGGGCTGCGGGCTTAACCTTTTCAGTTTTTCGATAACTCCTTTCTCCTCAGTTCTCCTCTTTCTAATATAAAGAAAACTCAAAATATTTAGTGCCTTTGCTTGGTCGATCAACGAAAGGGACGAATTACATAGCGAATATGGCTATATTTCCGTCAAGCCAAACACCCGTGAAGCTGCCATGACTACTGTAATGAATAACGGTAGTCTTTTTTCTAATTTCCTCTTCATTTCTCAGGATTTGTCACTGTCGAAGAGGGTCCAATCAGGAGTAATCAAATTATTTTCCGTTTGAAAGATGTCGGAAGGATCAGCTTCAGTCGAGATCTCCCCGTTCATGATGTTTGTTTATAAATAAAAAAGAAGAAAATCTTTTCAGTTGGTCCGTGAATGGACTCTTTTGGATCGAAATACTCTCCAAGCTCGTCTAAACATGGAGACTTTGACCCATGGAATGCAAGAGTGAGTCGATTTCAGCGACTGAAAAATGAGAAAAGTTTCAGACATACTTTCATTCGCTACGAGAAGATTGAACCATAATAAAGAATTAATTTATTAGACTTCCAAGACACGTTTTAATATTACAAACTGTTATCATTTGCTGCTTCACCAGGCGCGTCTCTTTCCACAAATACAGCTTGATTTCTTTTCGTGGTGAGACCTGTGTGAAGCCGTTATCAGAGAACCAGAACAGGAAGTCAGAAGAGGTCAAAGAGAGCCAAGTCAAAGGCGAGATGTCGGTCGCCACCAGGGTGAAGCTGTAGGTCAAATTGTCTATTTTCTGAGCGGGAAATGAGATGAAAAAGAAGCAAATACTTGGAAATTTTCGATGGAAAGATCGCCCGACAAATGAATAGGCGATTCGTAGAGTTTGTCGGGAAGGAGAACAGCCACTGGCGCCAGGAGATTTCCCTTCGAATCAGACAGTTGGGCAGAGAAAATATAGTCGCTATCATAATCTCGAATAGAAGCCTCTTCAAAGAAATCAGCTGACTTCGAGTCAAATAAGACATCCAAGGAGCCGGCTGCTGGAATTGCAATCGTCCTTTCGTCTTTAAATGCTGGCTTAAAGGCGAAACCCCAGCTGAACTGAAGGACCGTCAATTTGGCTTCTTTGACTTCTTCTTCTCGATCATTCACCACCGAAAGAGCCAAACTGTCCGAAGCTGTGGAATATAGAACGAGAATGAGCGGAGAGAAGAATCTTCTGGCTTCATAATGAGCCATCTTCCATTGGAGGTTGAAATCCACCGAGGACCAAGTCGGGGCTGCCCAGACGTCATTCAACTGCCAATATCTGAATATTTGATTGTTTCTTTGCTGGAAAGGAATTATCTACAAGGCACACATTGTATTCCCAGTTCCATCAGGCAGTAATTTTCCCCGGAAACGCCTATAATGCTCGGTTTGGACTTTGTAGGCAAGGGCTTGATGAGCCTGAGAAAAGTAGGCGAATCTGTCGATAAAACGAGGCGAATCGCACCGATAAATATTTTGCTTTGAGCAGCCAAAAGGAACCTGAATTAATTCGCCTAGAAAAAGAAGCAAAATACCGGGAAGTGCTCAAAGACAACCATCAGATTGGTGAACCAGCCTCCAGGATGATGTTGTCGATGAGTCAACGTTTTTCCCGCATATTCCCAATCACTTTCATTCATCCACTTGATCATCGTATTTCTATTTTTCCCTTTATTTGCTAAAAAAAATCTAAAAACCTAAAAGGCATCGATTGAACTCCATATTCGGTGGCACATCGCGGAGTCAGATAGACCCAATCCTGCCAGAGATCAATGAATTCGTTGTAGAAGTGGATGTCTCCATAGCGAACATCTCCTGGGTTCTTCGCAACTCCTCCTTCTCTAAATTCTTTTTTCTCTTTAGAATTTCCTCTCTACTTTTCAGTCATCAATCCATTGCTGGGAGAAGAGAGGAGAAAAGGCCTCGAAGGATCCATTTCCCTCACAATTGGGGCTAGCGTATCCGCATAAAGAGCCACATAATCTCTTACTTGTTCTTCCTCTGAAAATATTCTCTTTTTTAAGATCATCACAAACTGACCAGTATAATTTTGAACAGTCCACCAATGGCCTCGAATAGCCACTTCGTTCTCGTTATTTCCAGCAAAAAGCAAGACGGAAGGATGTTTTCTCAGTCGAAAAATCTGCTCTTCAACCTCCTCGGCTACCGTAGTTAGGAATCTTTTGTCTGTTGGATAGAGAGCACAAGCAAACATCATATCCTATAACTTTGAGCATGAAATATAGAGGCACGAACCTGCCAAAGGAGGAGACCTTTCCTATTGGCCAAACGATAGAACTCTTCAGATTCGTAGACGCCTCCACCCCAAACTCTCAAGATATTCATATCTGAAAGATATTTATGAGTCTCTCGAAATCGTTTACTTGCTTCGATGGCTGATGAAAGGAGAAAGTCGACTCGATTTTTGACATCTTCTCCGGGGAACATCGAGGCTGGAATCCAGTTGGATCCTGGAAGATTTGAGTTCAGAGAAAAAGGGCAATAAACCTTTAAGAAAAATAGGTTTTTGATTGATTTTGAAATAGAAATTTCTTCCTTTTTCAGGAGATTTTTCATCGACCAAATCTTGGATCAATTCGACTGTTCGGAAGCCAATCTCCTCTCGAATAACGATGTCCCCACAAGTTAGAGTCAAATTGTAGAGACAAGGAAGGCCTTCTGTAGCTGGCCACCACAGTTCTACCTAGAATTATTTATTTTTAATCTAGCCAATAGATCCTACAGAAGATTCTGGAATCTCCAGAGTGAATTTCTGTTCTCGAATCTTCAGATGTCCTTTTCCTGAGAGAGCCACAGATGTATTGGCGATTTGTCCAAGAGAAACAGAACATTCCGCTCCTCCAGCGGGCACATTCCAATAGGAAATTGATCCCAGAATCTTCCAATTCGATCCAGATTTTTCAGTTATCCATGATATTTTGAGAGGAGTAGCCCTTTTGGCCAAAAGAAGTCTAACGGGCCTCCAAATGCCAACCGTCGGAATCGAAGGACCCCAATCCCAACTGAAATTTCCTCAATCCTAATAGGTATAAAGCAAATACCTGTAGCTGTATTGAGCCTTTCTGAAAATTCGTTTTGTTTACAAAGCAACTGGGGGGCAACCTGATAAAATTGGGATGACACTCGCCATGATAAACGTCTGGTGGACAGTCCGGTGGCAATTCGTGGTCTGTTTTTAGCTGGACATTTGACTTTTTAAGCGACAACCCTGGGAAATACCTTATATTTTTGACTTTTAGTTTCTGAATAATTGACGGGAGAATCAAAGGCGACTTCCAAGACATTTTCCTCTTTGAGGAATTCTTTCACATCGACTGAAAAGCCTCGAAATTGGTTGTCAGTCTTCAAGAGTAGTTTATTGTTCAGATAAACTCGGGAGACTGTGTCGATTCCTTCGAAAATCAACGCCGGATTTGTCTAAACTTGGGGTTTTTTAAAGAAATTGTTCTACATCCGCCAGTTGCTCCTTCGAAAGTGAAATTGTTATGTTGTAAGTCCATCTTTCACGACTAATCCAATCGAGATGAAGCGAATTGTCGCCGTAGAGAGGATGAGGAATCACTCCTTCTTTAAAGAGATCTGTGAAAACATCTCCCGGCACATTTCCTGTTTTTATTTTTCATTTTTTTAGCCAAACAAACCTTTATAAAATTGGCCTTTTGACGAATAAAATGACCACGAGCCGGTCAAATCAATAAACTCGGCTTTTATAGAAACAACCGCGAGGTGGACAAGGAGGGGAAGCATATGGCGATAAGACTCCGATAGGGGGAGTGACCAAGCGGTGACCAAAACTCTCTGAGAGACCTCCGTCAAATACTTTATTGACTCGTAATGTCTAAAGCATCGGATAAGTTTCATCCCCGTAAAATAATGAATTCGAAGGTCTTTTGCTCGGCGAAGCCAGATGTGGTGGAATCGCCGGCAATTGTCTCCTTGGGATTGTTGGAGTCAAAAGAGGGAAGGAAACTCCGGGAACATTCATCATCAAATTGATTGTGTGATAAGTCTTCGGAGGAGGACGCCGCTTCGCTTGTCTTTTGGCGATCAATGTATCGATTGGGATCACTTCCGGATTCAATCTAAAGCCTTTTAATTTTATAAGGAAAACACTCACAAAACATAAAGAATTGGATTCAAAATGGTGCTGATTCGGCTGATAAGAGCTGGTGAAAGCTGAAAAAGAGAATACAGTGGGATCTCCAGAGACCCAGATACCACATAAGAAGGCTCTTTAAAGTCGGATTTCATCGGATTCAAACAGACGATCGAATAGGCCAGATAGGGCAGAGTCGAGGAGAGAAGACAGCCCAATCCTATCTAAAATTCTACCCTTTTTATTGTCTTTTTATATTCACGATTGTCCTTCTTGAATGAGAACAGGAAAACTAAAAAAAGACCTTTGCAATGTGTCCTTTTGGGGCCCAAGTGGCGCTATTCCCTGAAACGGCGGTGCCTTCTTCTCTGACGTCTGCATTGTTGATTCTGGAGATATTCGTGTCTCATTCCACGAGAAAAAACTACCTATCCACATGATCGATGATGGAATAATACAAAGCTGAGGCAATGCAGACGGGGATCAGGAAGAAGACAAGACAAGTGGCTGTCAGGAATCCGATGTAGTGATGAGCTTGGTCAGAAGTTTCTTGGTTTGGCTCAATATCTCCCTGAATAGCTTTTTTGAGGGCTAAAAAGGAAGAAAAGGACCTGTTTCCAATCGAGAGAGCAGAAATTATTGTCGAGGAAAGTGTCGTATTTACCGTAACCAAAGATGGGCACAATACTCCAAAGAGAAGCGGTTAGAACGGAAAAAAATATGACTTTGATGTAGTTGGAATGACATCTCCAATCGCCCCATTTTGGAGTCAATGAGGCCACGTAGCGATCGAAGGCAATAAGACAAGCCAGGAGAAATTGCGAGAGACTTAAAGCCATGTCGAGGGAGCCGTAGATTTGGCACGAAGTCCATTGGAAGAATGGTCTGAAATGGTCTTTGAAGCTCATAAGAAGAATAGCAATAAGTGGGATCCTTGATAGCCGCGGGCGACCTAATTTCGGGCATAGAATTCAACGGAATCGCGTCATTTTGACCTCTCTTGTGAGTTTATTTTCGAATGAAGAGTCCCTTTGTGATCCCAAAAGAGAGACGTTTCAATCTCCCCGGATTATCATAACGCGACGGAAGGATCAACGGTAAGGCGCCGTCTCTTGCAAGCATCAGTCAAAGCGACTTACGATCCCGAAAGGAAGGAATATAAGGGCATCGAGAGTAAAAAAGCCAGTCCAAAGTCGATCAAAAGAAGACAAACAAGCGGCAAAAGACTGGGATTGTCTCTGAAATTTATTTTTCTCTTTTTTTGTTGTTGCAACAGTTACCGTATCGAACGACCTTTCCGAAGGACTAAAAGAGCGATAAGGGCGATGAGATTGAAGACGATTGAAAGCCCAGCTGAAAACGAGATTGGAAGGAAACAATCTTATTTTCTCTCTTTTTTCGCCTCTCACCCCCGGACACCTGGTGATAATTGAGTCGAAGGCGATTTATTCATTCTGATTGACTCGCCGGAAATGAAGTTCCGTGAATTTTAAATTTCTCTTTTCCTCTTTTTCTCTCTCAATGACGATCTCTAATTGGTGGATTAGACTGATCTTTGATTGGGAGACTCAAAGAGCAAAGAAAAGAAGAAGAACTATCTATACTAAATATCTTTTGGACCCTTTGTGTTCTTTTTTTCGAAAACGCCGACCTTCGGACAGAGTGAATTCTTCATTCAGCCATGAATTTCGAACGAACCGCCCTCTGCGAGTCTCCTTTTGCAAAAACAGTCTGAGCCTTGTAAGCGAGGGAGTCACAAAATGGGAATAACAGCCACCGGAAGTGTCTCATCATTCTTTCAACTGGATGGATCAACTCCCGTCTCAGCCTTATTGCTCTAATCAAAGGCTTTAATTTGAGCCGTAAGGCGAGCATAAAAAGATCCCAGTCGTCAAGGAAGGAGGAAATCTAAGGTGAAAGGTGCGTGTGTCCATAGCGCTGCCATGGCTTCCCGAAAAATAGGGACACTTGTGAAATTCTCTGACCTAGGTTCGTTTCCTTTTAGCCTAATGGAGGTGTTTATTGTGCGAGGCCAAAAGCCCCGAAACAACGGAAATTAAGGCAATTCCACGCCTTGTTTTTGCTGTTCAGACCCAAACGGCTTTTTTGTTAAGCCGAATGTCCGCATGCATAATTCTATGGAGGGATGGGTGTGCTTTGGGTTGGATTTCGTACTCTCTGTTACCACCCGAATCCATGCGGAACTCAAAAATACTCATTTATGATATGTTTTTTCAAGACGTCTTGAGCAAATCAGAATTATTACAGGTCTGGTGGAGTTGAAGAAATGTGAGAATCTCCCGCCCGAGCCTCTCCAAAAAGACTAAACTTTAAAAAGGTTATTTTCCCTCCTCTCCCTCTCTCATTGTGGTAATAGCCATAGTGGCCCAACACACAATTAATGTCTCTCTATCTGTCACGCAAAAGAGACATATTCCGGGGCATTGTACCCCATGGAGAAGTCTTTTGTTTTTAGCTCAGCTTCTCCTAATGAATTTTCGCAAATTTCAGCTTATTTTTGGGGAAAAAAAATAGTTCAAAAGAAAATTCAAAAGGACGTGCAATGGCTGCTGCAAGAAGAAGAGACCTAATTAGAGAGGGAAATCTCAATAGAAAGAAGAAGAAGATAGACTTACCAATAATGATTAGATTGAGAACGATGGTAGAATGTCTCATCTCGCCGTCGTGGTTGAGGTCTGCTGCTCCGCCGGAGGGGGCGGGGACTGCGGCGGAAAACGAGTTCAAGAAGAGAAGGAACACCCAGGAAATCAGATCGAAGAACTCTCTTTTGAAGAGAAAGAGAGGGAGGGAGGAGCAGCACAGAAATTAGTCAGAAGAGAAAAACAATTGAGGAGTTGGGGGCAATCCATCAGGCTATCATTTCCTCTGTTCCTTCCTATGTAGAGAGAATGTATGTCAACAAGTTCACGTCATTTTCCTTCTAATAACCACAGGTGTTCTAATCCACCTGGCTCTCTGGTAAGACAAGCCGAGGAGAGAATGGGAAACAACGTCTAATTGGGAGAAATCTATATTTATTATTTGCTATTATGGAGTGAGGCACAGGAGGAGGAAAGAACCGTATGGGAGGAAGTCTCTACACGAATGTCAAAGTGAATTCAACATGGATCCCGTTGGCTACAAACTCGGAGCAATTCACCAGAACGGGTAATAATTGGTCCATGTTCTCGCGATATTTTGCGTGTTCATCTTCAAGACCAAGCCACGGGGCGACATCATACTCCACGCAGTCTTGGAAGGCGTAGAATCGAAGGCTGATTGAGGTGATATCCATCGAGATAAGCGCAGGCAGATGGGGAGTCAAAAGCGAAGTACATTCTCGAGATAGCATTTCCACAATTGAGAAGACCTTCGGCTCATCTTCTGGACTCAGACGTCCTTTGTGTAGATTGTAGACGTGAGAAAGACGAACTCCCAAGCCCGGGATTGTTTGAACCTCGAGGACGGCAGTTAGCGCCCGTTCCAACGATAGTCCATATTGAAATTTATCTTCGAGTAGAAGGTTGTCGATCGACGAGCGGATCGCATAGAGATCCGAGGAGTTGTGATCATCCTCAACCCATTCTATTGCAAACTGTGATCCGCCGCTGTCCTTGACTGTCACATCCTGTGGCTCCTTACTGTTCAGAGCTTCACAAATGGCTCGGAATTGCTCAGCTTGGACTCGAATGGCTACTCCATCTTCCACAACTGAGACTTGCAGTTGAGAATTCGTCTTCAATCCGCCATCCAAAATCACAAAAGATGCTCCTGTGGCTTCACGAGTGGATCCTCGGGTGAGAACATGAGTCGAGTAAAAACCGTTATTCTCCTCACAAACGAGATGACTATCCGCCGCTGAGTTGACTTCACAACACCACGCCAACATGGATCGATTCCAGCTGATAATCGACTGGATCTGAATATTTCTCATAGCTTTTTGACTAAAAGATCCAACCTCTGTTTGAGCTCGTCGTGGAATCTTCAAGATGGTCATCTCATTGGTTAGAGTGAGCGTCGAACCACAAACTGTAGCCATTCGGAAAGACCAATTACGGAAATCCGTGAAGACTTTGAGCACCGTTGAGCTGGTCTCATTGGTGAAGACGGCTTCTCTCTCGGGATAATTGACAAATGGATATGGATAGGAGCCGTATTTAAGTCCCAGACGGAAAAGAACTCGATTCGGACAGGCCATCATCCATGAGAGCTCGCTTTCTGCTAGAAAGCAAGCCACCAAAAATGGAGAAGTTGGAACTCTGATTTCACCAAAAATCTAAATCTTTCTGTTATATTCGAGTTCAAATAAAACCAACCTGAATGGTTGGCCGATAGAAATAGATATGTTTCGGGAGGGGATAAATCGCCTGGGAGACTGTTTGAATCCGAGGGAAGCGAGAGACGACCTGCTGGACTCCTGACGAATTGCCTTCCAGGATATTTCGATATATTGAGGAGATTCGCTCCATAACAACTAATAATTCGGTGATGGAAATCTCATCTTGACGCTTCCACACAAAAAGAACTTCGTCCATCCCAATTGAGGCAAATCCTTCGCTCATTATCGACCAAACTGGAGTGTCGGCAGCTGAAAGTTGGTCGAGTTAAAACAAAAGAAAGAAAAAAAGTCTCACCGGAAGAGGGCTGAATCACACAGATGAGGTTCTTTCGAACAAGAAGGCTGACCGAATAGCCGTCTTTGAGTCGTTCTGTCACATAATCACAGCCAAATTGAGCAAAATTCTTGTCGGCTTGGCGAATGGTGAATGGCTGAGCAGCTGTAGCCGGTAGATACGAGGTCAATTCGTCTTCGAGTTTAAGTTCTGTGACGCGACGCACAATCGAAGGCCTTTTTCGTGATTTCTTCTTCGGCTTCATTGCCGTCGATTTTTCGCTTTCTCCCGGCGTTCCAGAACTCGATCCAGGATTGACTCCATCTCGAAATGTTACACTTCGTTTGTGAGGAGTCGTCTCGGAAGTACTTGGCTGTTCCAACTCTTCATGTTCCGATCTCGACTTCAAAACCCCTCTTCTCGCACTTGAACTACCCAAAGATCTGAAAACATTAGAGAAATCTTACAAAAGGAGGCTACCTTTCATCTCGTTCCATCTCAAAGTTAGCGATTTTACTCAAAGTGACAACACAAGGCTGACAAACACGAGCTGGGATGGGTTTTTCCTCACTTTTCATATAATCCAGCATTTTCTTCGCGCTACAACAGGAAGAGCAAAGGACTCGACCACAGGCTCGACAATGATGACGACGAATGATCAGCGAGAACTTGGTGGGACATAACATACAGGAGTCGCAGTCACCGTCAGGAATCCAATATGGCTTCTGTTTTCCAAGTTGCAGTTCGCTCTCAGTTAGATGAGTAGAGGACTCCTGATCCAAGTTGTGTATTGTAGCGATAGAGGGCGTCGATTCTTCTTCGGCTTCAAGGCCATCTTCACTCACAGATCCAGATGGCTCGCTTAGACCTTCTTCCTCCGCTTCGGCAACAACTTCTGCTGATTCGTCTACGAGCTCCACTACTGACAATTCCACCGTCTCTGGGATTGGAGAAATTCTGAAATGTTCTTTTTTTGTTTCAAAAGAAATAACTCACTCTATGATTTCATCTGGAATTTCCTCGGGAATAGGCTCTTCTGGGATTTCCTCTCGCACAATTTCAGCTTGAATCTCTTTTGTAGCTACTTGAGGTTCTTCTACCGGAGGTTCCTGAGCAATCGAAATAACTTCAGGAACTGACTCCTCCTCTACAAATCCATCATCTGGAGGTGTTGCCAAATAAATATTGTCGATATCGTGGAACATTCTGCCAGAAATGACGTTGGCCACAATGTCGTTAGCTACACATTCAGCTGCTTGAATAAGATCATCTGGGATGGGTTGATCTTCTTTTGGAAGAGATTTAGGAGTCGTCTTTGGAGGTTCTTCAGAATCAGATTGATATTGGTCCAAATAACGCTCGAGGGCATCATCGAAATCGGACTGATTCACTTCTGGCAGTTTTTCGAGATTTTCTTCGACTATTTTTTGTTCTTCTTCCTTGAAGATTTAGATGGAATAAAGGGGGAAGACGATTACCTCAGATGGGACAATTTCAAGAGCGAGCAGAGGCTCTTCTTTGACTTCTTCTTCCTCTGTTTTTGGGCTGTCCATGGCTTTATTTTGAGAAGGGACGGGCTCAGGAGTTGGCTCAAGGAATCTCGGAGTGCCATTCTGTAGACTTTTATTGTATAGTTATTGCGAAACACTCACAGTAATTGTGCTGAGTATCTGTGGGGGAGTGAAGGATTGAAAAGAAGACGGATTTCTATAGTCGTTGGCTGACCTTCCCGGAATTTCTGATGAATTTTCGATTTCATCCAGGAGATCGTCCATATCCGGGATGGATTCCATTTGAAATCGATGAACAACTGGCGTAAAGGTGACTGGAAAAGTGAATAATACAAAGAATCAGGTCTGTTTTTTTTATTGAAAAACGCAGACTGGGACAGACAATTTGAGGCGGAGACATTGACGAGACCCAAACCCGCAATCCGCCACATTGATAAAGCGATAAAAACGTCGTCGGATATTCAAAAATACCGACGTTTTATTTTCATTTCTCTTTTTGAATCGGATAATTTGTCTCATTTATAAACTCTTGAATTCGCCAACTTCGAATATAAAACAACATAAAAAGTACCTGAAGAATAAAGCGAGAACGGCCGTCTTGTCCTATTGAATCGAATGATTTGTTTCTCCTTGGATTACATATAGCTCAAATCTGTTTATATTGTGAATTTTCTTATATGAAAAGCCTAATTTCATGGTAATCCTCCTCTTATTTTTTGCTCTTCCTCCCTTAATTCCTCCGAAAAGATCAATAATCAATGAAAACAAATCAGACTTTGCTGGGAGAGACACAACAATAGTTGGAATTCGCTGTAAGACCGCGAGTAATTTTTTCTGCTTCCTTCCAATTCCCTGAGGATGTCTAGTCCACAATATAATACCAGAAATGCAGGTTGGTTTGGCTCTTTTTTAACAGTAAGTACATCAGGTGTGAAACGATTGATGAAAGAAGCGATGGAGTTGAAAGAACCGACAGATTTATATGCTGCCCAGCCATTTGCAGTTGGTTTCTCTCTCGAACTCTCAAATTCCTTAGGACAACCTATTCGAATGGCATTTTACTGTAAAAGGACCATCCGATTCTGATTTCGATGGAGGAATCTACCACGGAAGGATCATTTTCCCTTCAGATTATCCCATGAAACCTCCAAATCTTATGATTCTCACGGTTCGTTTGTCTAATTTCGCAAACGGATTCTCCAGCCAAATGGACGTTTCGAATTAAATAAAAAAATCTGTCTCTCAATCTCGGGATATCATCCGGAGACTTGGCTTCCTTCTTGGTCTGGTAAGATTTGCTCATGGGTTTGATAGTTTTATTCAGTTCGAACTGCTCTCCTTGCTCTTATTGGTTTCATGCCATCCGAACCAGGAGGAGCCATCGGTGGATTGGATTATCCTCCAGAAGAACGTAAGCGATTGGCCAGATTGTAAGTTTTTGCACCTAAAGGGAAGAATCTAGCTTAGGAGTGCCAATTGGACCTGTAAGGAATGTGGATTATGTATGAAAAATGCTTTACAATCGATTAATTCAGCTGGTATTGTCTCTGAGGTGCCTTCTAATACGGTAGGCATCCTATACCTCAAATGAACCGTCTTCTAGGGTGAAAATCTATTAGATAAAAAGCCGAGTCAAACAGAAAATATTGCTGAATCTAATGAGCACATTATCGGAATCCAGCGTCAAGTGCCTGTAGAATCAAATGGTATTTCGTTATTTGTTTTATCAGCAATTACGGCTGCCTTAATATCTATTTTCGTCATTCTAGTCATGCGACGTCTTGTAAGTTGATGCCAAATAAACTGTTATTGTCTTGTGTAGTCTGCAAAATTTTTTTTTAAATGGCGGATATACTTGAGTTGGGCTGAAATTTTTATTTTGACTGTTTTGTAGCCACAAAAAAGGCGCAGCAGTATTCATTGTGTAACATAGATAGAGAATTCCATGTATATCTTGCGTTTATTTTCTTTTCATCGGATATTGTGAATCCAGTAGACTCAATTATTTTCCTAACTTCTTCGTAAGGCAATTCGATTGACAGCTGAAAAGATTCTTTAAAAAAGTTTAAGCTACTAGCCTCTCCTTCTGTATCTTCATAGTGATAAGTCAACGGGCCTACATTAATCCATATTCCATTAGGCTTTAGCATTTGATGAATTCTTTCTAAAGAAACAAAATTAATTTTTAATATGATTACCGATATATTCGATGACATTATTAGCAGTATCAATAAACCATGCTGTCACAACGGCGTCCCATTGGTTACTATCCTCACGTGTAATTTCCAAAAAATTCCCTGCACACATAGCAAACTCATTTTTCCTCTGAAATGTCCTAATGAATTTTAGAATCTAGAGTATCTTACATCTGGATTCCCAAAAGCAGGACGTACGTCTGGGAAAGTAATTGGCCTCAACTGATCGTTGTATGACCAACTATTGCTTTTTTCGAACAGATATGGATGAAGGGTAAATTCATTAGCCTTAAATTAATTTAAAAATCAATGTAAAAATCTATCCACCTTTTTGCAACTATTTAACAGGAAGCATGAGGTAATCAGCATAAACATACTGTACTCATTGCCTGTGACCGAGAATCCTTCGCAGATTAAATCCCAAGGAAGACGACCTGAACAATTAAGGCAAAAAGAAAGGAAAATACCTAATCCACACCCTGGAACATAAATTTTTACTGCATGTCTTTCCTCCAAATTAGGGAAGCGTTCTTGTAACGCCTGCATAATCGGACCAAAAGTTGTATTCCTATCATATTCACCTAAAACAATCGAATAAATATTTATAAACTCAAACCTTCTGTGGACCATTCCCTAACAATTTGCCGAATAGTACTCATAACTTTAGAGCAATATGTTGCATCTGGCTTTCTAAGCTGTGTCATTTTTAAAGCTTTAAATGTTTCTTCTCCTAAACTACATGCCCCGACCGTGACCATTTTCTTCAATACCCTAAAGGTTTCTAATGTAAAATTATTATTTGCTCACTCTGCATCTGCCTTGATTAGACGAACTATTTCTCTGGTGTGATTTGCACATGTTTCTGCTATTAACTTTTGATGAGGTATTGGAATCTCTCTGAAAGAGGAAATACAAAAAAAACAAAGATATACCTTAATTGTGAAAGTGCTGATAAGGCTTTTTCTGTTCCAAGTTGCTTAAAATAGAAAAATGCATTTATAACCTTTTCTGCAGCTAAAACTTCTTGCATTTCTGGTGACAAATCATCTTCATTTTTTGCTGAATTATGATCATGGCAACAGTTTTGATGCTGGTGATCGGCCATCTAAAACTAGTTTTAAAGAAATGTAAACGATAAAGATAGTTGATATGAAAGCACAAATTGGGAAAAAAAATCTACTTTTCTTCAACAACTTTAATATGAAAACAAAATCTACAACAATTTAAATGAATGAATCATTCATACCATTTCATTTACTACTTCTTTGTCAAAATTGGCATTTTCCTGAACACCTAAATCCGAATTTGTTCTACTTATAATGCACAATTGTGGATATTCGTCAGAAGGGACATGAATTTTGGTAGTAATTCCTTTTATGTAATTTTCAAAACCTACGTCAAATGTAGCAACCCAGCTACTTCTTAAATTTTCAATAAATTTTAAAAATCTTGTTAAAGATTCCTTGCGATTTGGAGCACAAACTAATATAAATGCACCAGAAGTCTTCGATAAAAACATATCGAAAGTTCTCAACAAATTTTCATATGATTCGGGGAAGAAAATGCAATCACAGGCTAAAATTGTATCAAACGTTTTGTTTTCTTCAAAAAAAGCTTGCTTCTCACCCCATTTATAAGTAAAAACTGAAATATTTTGAATGTTATTTAATTGGACAACAGATTTTACAGTGCTAATTGAGTGCTGGTTGCCATCTGTTACAAAAACTTTTGAACAGAATTTTGAAGCAGCTAAGCTAGGCAAAGCGAGCATGCCCGAACCCAGCTCTAAAACCGAGGATTTAAGACTAATTTTTTCGTCTATAATGTAGGCAGCAAGGGCTTCTCCACCCGGCCAAAGACGACAGTTTCCAGTATTGTCGAAACCATTTAGAAGAGAAGAATTTGTTTTGAAGAAATCATCGGGCAACTTGATGTTGAACGAAGGCTGATGATTGCAGGACACGATAAAGTTTTTAAAAGAAAAAAGGCCCAGCGATGGATTAAAGCTTTGATGGGATGAAGTTAGAGCTTTCCGCAGTTTAACAGAAAGAATTTTCCAGTTATGACGAGCATGACTCTGAATAAATTCCCTTATTTACTAATCAAAACCCAAAAGTAAAAAGAAAACTAACTTTTTTGTCCAACAAATCCTTTTCTGACGAGTCGTGGTTGTTCGTTTGAGCAGCCTTCTTCGACGAACATGGATTATCAGCGTTATGGGGACGCTTCATCCTGAAATTTATTAAATTAACAAATAAAAAATCAACAACTGACAAGAAAACAGAATCAATGAGGAAACAAACAAGCGGATTTGAGGATCTTTTCAGTTTCTTCTTTGGCACAACCATCGCGTATGATTCTATATCCTCCAGGCTCACTTAGGTCAATAATAGTGCTTCCGGCTGAGGACGATTTTGGAATCTCTCCACCATCAATTATGAGATCAATTTCAGTGTGTAAGTCACAAAAATCTTCGATCATTCGCGGGTTGAATGGAGATCCGCTCACGTTTGCGGAGGTCTGTGCAAGTGGTTGTTGAAGACGACTGCATATTGCTTGAACAAGAGGTGTATCGGGTACACGAATTCCAACTTTTTCCACTCCATCATTAAAATAGTGTGGAAGCTCAGGCGTTCTATTGAAGATGAGTGTTACAGGTCCAGGAAGAAGAGAATTAGCCAGCCCGTTTGAGATTGTAAGATCCGCATATTTCTGAATATCTTCGACTGATGAGACGAACAGTCCAAGTGGCTTGTTTTGTGGTCGATTCTTCAGTCGGTAAAGTTTTTCTGAGTGCTCAAGCAAGGTTGAAACTCCATAGATTGTATCCGTAGGAAGAGCTATAATTCCTCCTCGAATAAGAACTTGAACGGCTACTTCTACGATATCTTCGAATGTTTCCGGAGAGAGTCTGAGTGCTTTTGCGATGGTTAAGGGCATCTTAAAACAGAAAATATAAGGAATTTCTGCAAAAGAGAGAAGAAAAGGAAATGTTGGCTAAAATTTCAAAAGAAAATCTCCATTCTTGCATTATACGTCTAGCATTTTCTTTTGCACGATGTTTAACTTTTGAATTTTCCTTTTTTTCTCGTTTTAATTTACGAAACAGCTATGATTTGAGAAATGAAACAAAGATGACAAAATGAAAGAGAAGATCAACATAGCGCTAGTTTCGGACTTCTTCTGCCCAAATGCTGGAGGAGTTGAAACTCATATCTATTTTTTGGCTCAATGTTTGCTCAAATTAGGCCATAAAGTAAGTTCTTTCTTGTAGTTTCTCATTTTTTAGGCAATTGTTGTTACTCACCAATATGAAGATCGCAAAGGTGTTCGTATTTTATCGAACGGGTTGAAGGTGAGTTCTTTTTATACGTCTAACGATCCTTGCAGGTCTATTATCTCCCATTTATAGTTGCTTATAACGGGTCTTGCTTAGCAACAATCGTAGGAAGTTTACCTTGGTTCCGTAAAATATTTATCAGAGAACAAATTCAACTAATACATGGCCATTCAGTAAGTTGTTTTACAGAGGGAATGTCCTTTTAAGACTTTTTCAGCAATGTGTCATGAAGCCATGTACTGCGGATGGATAATGGGTCTTCGAACAGTATTCACAGATCATTCATTATTTGGATTTGCTGATGCCTCTGCTATTCTCACAAATACTCTAGTTCTTCAATATTCTCTTGCAAATGTAGATCAAGTAATATGTGTATCTCACACCAGGTAATTTGCGTATTTTCTTTTATATTCTAGGCTTAGCAAAGAGAATACAGTTTTACGAGGTAAATTAGAACCACTGAAGGTATCAACAATACCAAACGCTATTGAAACATCTTTCTTTTATCCGGTTTGTTAAGTCTTTTTTGAATACTTTGTTCTAGGATAGGACTAAATTTTTTCAAAATCCTACAACTATTGTCTATATCGGACGTTTAGTATACCGAAAAGGTGCTGACTTAATATGCGACATTATTCCAAAAGTAAGATCTACTTTTTGGTATAATTTTTTTTAGATATGCTCAATGCACCCTGATGTCAGATTTATTATCGGTGGAGACGGCCCAAAACGGGTAGATATTGAGGAAATTCTTGAAAAATATAACTTGCATGACAGGTATATAGGGAAATATTTTTGCATTAACATTCCATTAGAGTAACAATGTTAGGAATGGTTCCACATGATATGGTTAGAGATGTTTTAGTCGAAGGACAAGTAAGCTAGAAATTTGTAAAAACTTTATCTTTTCAGATCTTTATTAACACATCCCTAACTGAAGCTTTTTGTATGAGTATTGTTGAAGCGGCCAGTTGTGGACTTCATGTGGTCTCAACAAGAGTAGGAGGAATTCCAGAAGTACTACCTAGTGACTTTATTTCACTTCAAGATCCTGTACCAGAGTGTATGGCTTTTATTTTCCATTTAAAAAAATTTTAGTACTCGTGAATGCATTATCTTCCGCAGTTATAAAGCGGGAAAGTGGGAAACTTATGGATCCCGATAAGAAGCATAAAGCGGTAACGACAATGTATAACTGGCCTAGCGTTACTTTGAGAACTGAAAAAGTTTATGAAAAAGCTATGGCTCAATCGGAAAAAAGCTGGAAAGAAGGAATAATGAAGTAAGCAAAACTCAAAGATTATTATTTTTTCTTTTCAGTTATTATAAACAAGGAATTGGCTTTGGAATTTTGTATATTTGGGTAGCCTTGGTTTGTATGATAATCATGAAAGTAATCGATTTTTTCGAAAAGCTACAGGTATGTAAAAACTTTATTATGCTTTTCTCTAGCACCTAACTCCTAAATAGACCCGTCTTCAGAGCTGCGCGACGTTTCCGTCGAAATTGGAGAAGAGGCACCCGTCGTTGCCAGTAGCGTCGGAGGAACACACACCCCTATTGGAGCACCGTAGACGCTAAGCCATCTAAATAACTTATTTATTTTTACTTAATTAAATCTACTTTGCTATATAATTGCCTTCTCCTGACAATTCCTCCATAATATCAGCAGTTTTGCAAGGATGGATGTTGTAGAAAAGGACTCCTAGGACCGGATGTTCATTAAGACTGATATTTTTAGCCAAGTCCAAGCTGCTGTCTATTTTCAGCAGTCCTAATGTCTCATGAGCATCTAGTGGACATCCATCTGAAAGCACCTTTGAATTTCTAATGAGAGTTACCTCTAGAATAGACATTGAACCACAAAACTGGGACTCCGTAGATCGAATTGAAGGTGATATATGCTTGTCGATTAACCAATTTATCATTGGTTTTTATCATTACCGACTGTTTAGCACAAATCGTATCACTCGCCTGGATTATTTGTCTTTGGGGATCCAACGTGCCTACCTTATGAAGAGTCCATTTCTCATTGGAAACTGAATTGAATTTAACGACAAATTCGGCTAAAGCTTGAGAGAACTGCGCTTCCGTGAGCTGCGGCATATGACGCTGTTCATCGGAGAGTGTAGTTGAGCTGTGTAAAAGACGAATTATTTGAGAAAGCGAAGGACAAAAAAGCGACGAGGTGTTGGCTCGGAGTCGAATCGAACTTTGTGGAAGCCATTCATACGAAATGAGAGGTTCAATGTCCAGAGAGAGGAAAGGGAAAATCTTTTTGTTGTTTATATTCCGGGGTGTTATTCGCTCACTGTCCACTCGCATTAGTCATATTCGTAGGCGTGCATTCCGGCTCTGTACGCAAGCTGAATCATGTCCTCTTTATCAGCCCTATTCAAACACAGTCGTCCCTCGGTGTGATCGATATTGGTGCATCCAGCCGGTGTTCCTCTCTCTCTCACTCACTTCTAACCAGTTGGGAGGAGAAGTGAGAGGGAATGGAGATGATCGGCTGCCAATCAGCTACACAAACAGCCGCCTCCTCCCTCTTTATTTTGCGCCTCGGGCGCGTAGTTTACCTTTAACCTGATCCTGAGTCTGTCGCGCACATCGCGACAACTAACACAAACAGAACCGCCAATACACAGCCACTCTACACCTCACTCAGGGAGACTTCAACTGCCCTTTTTAGCTCACGAAATCTCTCTATTTCGGGTCCTTTTTAGGCTCTCTTTCACTCTCATTCCTAACTTCTATCATTCATAGCAGCGCTTAGAAACTATCTCATCTAGCAAGTTCATAGAAATATGTGGGTAAAGCGAATAAGCAGAAGGAAGGACAGAAATGTTTTGGACTCTAATGAGCTAACTAATTGCGGTTGTCAGTTGAAAATGACTGTGACAGGAGACTATTTACGACTGTTTTGGCTATTTCGCAGCTGGCGCTTAATTCGGATGACAGCCGCTGACTAATCTCCAGCAATCTTGGCACAGTTCCCGCACGAGAGACTGGGGCTAAAGGGGAGAGACGAGGGAAGGTCTTCTCGGTGTTCGATCGATTGTCCTTAGTGTCAACACCTTTCTCTGGTCAGAAATGACCGCTTATTGTCTTCTTTTTCTTACAAAAATGAGGGATTATGACAAAAATTCTTTCGCTCTCCTGGTAAACTTCATCTCTGGCCTCAGGAAACAAGATACTTGGAAACAAAATACGGCTGCTTTTGTTCGCAAGAGAGTTACATTACATCCGAGAAGATTTTTTGCGAAAAGAGAAAGAAAAGTTTCGAGGGAGCCAAACGGCCTCAATAGGAGGAAAATGAAGCCCCACACGCAGCTGATATGAGGCCAAAATTAGTTTCCCCGTCCTCTCTCATTGGATTGTTTTTGACCCCAAGAGTTCTCGTTTTTGTCGTGTGTTGATAGGATTTTGTGGTCTCGCTGTTGTTTTAAGCGGAGAGCAGGTGTCCCAAAGGCATTTTACCCGACCGAGTCCCATTTAATCGCTCTCTCACACACACACTCACTCAAGATAGAACTTGGACTCACCACCTCAGGCTTCTCCTAAAGGTAGACGTTCTCTCCTTCTTCTGGCAATATTTGCGGGTGGGTGAGCCCCGCGGGGAATCAATACTCAACTGCCCTCCAATTTGCCCCCAAGACACGTCGTGGCCCATTTTGGGTACTCATTCGGCCGTGTGATCTACTTTATCCCCCGCCCGAGCAACTTTTTTCTGATTCTTTGCTTGTTCCACTCACGCATTTTGAACGCCTTCCGGTCGCCGATTGAATAATTCAAACGACACGCGAATTTGTCTTTTCTTAAGATAAAAAGATGCAAGTGTCCCGGGCGATAAGAGCGACACTTCCAGAAGAGCCCAGAGCTAGTTGTTACCCATCTCCATGTCGGGGAACCGGCTTAATTGACCTGAGATCGAACCAGTTTCATTTGAAGGTTTTTACAGCGAGGCGGAATAATCCCTCCTCGATGTCCCGCTGTCTTCTGCCAGTCTCTCTCGTTCGTAGGTCTCTTTTTCTCGTAGGCTGGGTCGTAGACCCCAGTGATTTCCAGGTGTTCTCGGCCGTTTGTCACTCGTTTGAGTGTAAAACCGTTCAGTCGGCTCTTTGCCGCAACATTTTCAACATCTGTCTATCATTTATTCGCCTTTCCTCAAATAGCAGAAGATCCAATTGCAAATTCTCTCTTTCATTGGCGCTCAATCGAAATTTTTCGAAAAAAAAATTGGATCCCATCGATCTCTCACCGGGATGGCGTTGATTAGAGCGCGAACCATTCATTGTTCCCGTTAACTTTCGGGCCGAGTCATTTCCCGCCGCGGGGGACATCCCATGTAAATTAGATGTGACTACCGGTTTTGGGTTCAAGGCGGCGGCTGACCTATTTGCCGATCTGATGAATCCCACCTTCTGATGGGTTTTTCTTCTGATATCCGTCTTTTTCTCGTCAAATTCCTAACTTTCTCTTTCGTTGTTCTTTGTTTTCAACTATCCCATTCAATCTCAATTGAATTAGCTAATTTTCTCTACACCTTTATCTCCTTTTGCGACTCTCTCTCTCTCTTTGAGAATGAATCCCTCCACTTGATAGCTTCCTCTGCGAGAGAATAAGAGGCGGATAATCTCGCTCCTCTCTTTGATTTCCTCGCCCTCCTCGTGTTGTTCTTTTGTTTAGCTTTGAGCGGACGCTAGAGCCAAACACGACTAACGGAGGCTCACTCTCATGTCATCTCCTTCATCCATGCCATTCTCTTTTCCATCTCTCTTTTGCAGTCTCTCTCCATATCCGGAGAGCCTGTCCTCCCGGAAAAACTCGCTTCCGCTCTCTATTATCAGAGCAATTTCAGGGCACGAATGGCCGCCACACAGACGACCACAATAGAAACTGTTTCAGTTTTTCGACCGTTAAAAGTGAGAATCATTTCAAACAAAAGAGCGAAAAACTTTCAGATAATTTCTTTGATTTGTTTTGTAATCGCTATTGTATTGGCTATAGTCTCAATTTGTTCCACATGGTGGTTGACCTCAGGTGAGAAGAGGGAGATTTTGGAAAAGAGAATTCACAGGTTCTTTCCACACAGGACTCTTCCAAGAATGTACAAATGAGAATGAGCCGAGCCATGCCACTCCCCTTCCTTTGGCTCCAATGCCCGGCAAATGTCACAGTCCGGCCAGAGATAGTGGTTCGTTTTCTTCTTTCCCTTTTCAACTCCGTTCAGGCTATATCAAAGCCGTAGCCGGACTGATGATCGCCGCCGTTATCCTTACAGCCGTCGCTTTTGTTCTCAATATCTGCGGTCTGGGTAGTTCTGATTCGCGACGCAAATTCAACGCCTATCGTTTTGCCACCTGGTTTGCCATTTTGGCTGTGCTCTGCGAGCTTGTGGCTCTCATCGTTTTTCCGGCTGTTTTCTATTCCAAAATGAGAGATTATGGATCCAGAAGAGATTGGGAGGTGAGAAGGCTCTTTTGCAACAAATATGATTTCAGGTTGATTGGTCTTATGGTCTAGCTTGGGGAGCAATTGTTTTGACATTCGCTGGAACTCTTCTATTGATTTGTGACAAAGACCACGAGGAGATTCATTACAAAGAAAAAACAATCTACCATCCTCCACCAGAATTGGCTTAAAATGTCTTTTTGTCGATCTCTTTCCCCTCACGAGTATCACAGATTTCTATGCTGCCTCCCCTTATTTGTACAGAGTTTTGTTGATTAAAACCTTACGTTCCCCTCCTTCAACCGTTCCAGTCGTGTCCAGTCGAAAAGAGTTCGGTCATCTGCCGGAAAGCGTCCAAGGTTGCTTCTAAGTGTGTTTGCCAACGATGAAAACTGCTCGAATCGATAGATTTCTCCCTTTCTGAGAAAAGAAAATGACACACTTCCGTATTTATTTTGAACGACGAACTACTTTTAGAAGTCTCTTCCGCGTGTTTATTCTCTTCCAGGGCAAGGTTATAGAATTCTTCCTGGTCATGCTTTCTCTGGCTACTGAGAGAGAGAGAGAGAGAGAGAGATCTTCGAACATCTGCTGGCATTCCCATATAATTTACATATTGCGGAACAAATCTTCAGATAAAAGATCTAAAGGAGAAACGCCAAAAAGGATACGAGTAATCCCTCTTTTTTTTTGGAAAAAAGGACTGACCGTTTGAAGAGGAATGATCCCCACGGCATAAGCCTCTATGACTAGCCATATTGGATTTGGTAACCGGTATATGTCTTCGCTCTTCGCCTCTTTTTCAAATATGGCCCGCCCCTCTTTTGCCCTGACAGTTGCGTGCCCTCTTCGTCCATCATGACCCTACTTTTCTATTTCTTATTGCTAATGACCACAAAAGCCAATCTTCTTCCCTATCGAACGCCCGAGACGGGAACTCCTTTCTACCACGATCCGCCACGATTGGTTAGTTCCTTCCCTCTTTCCGACTGACTCTTTTAGGATTGTTCTTCTGAAGGAATTCAACTTTATGTCAAACCGATTGGAAATTTTTCTGGACATATCTATGCAAAGGGCTTTTTCTTCTCTGAGTAAGTTTCATTGGCATTAGGCAACGACTTCAAAAAAGCTCTTAGGACCTGTTTAAAAGTCTCGAGGCGACCTTCCCCTAATAGTTCTCTTTTTTTTGTTTTCCTCCAATCAAATCGTTCCAGCACATGTCATTCATCCTTCGTTGATTCTCCCACTCCTTCTCCAATGATTCTTAATATTCCCTACCGTGGCGACTGCAATGTCCGAAGGCATCATACGGTGAGTCAGTACGGCAGGTAATTGCAGCTAACCGTTTAGTTTCTTCAATCCAACTGGTTAGCTTCAGATGATGGTGGCCGGTTTCAATTTCCTTAATTCAGAGTAATCCCCCAGCCGTTAGCTATGAAGTCACCGTCGTCATCCAACGACATCCACTCCTAGTGACAGCAGGTGATAGAGCCTATCGTTTGAACTGCGTCTACAAGCAGTTGGACACTCACGTCAGTTCTCGAATTGATGTCAAGTTGGCTGTTTTTATATCGATAAATATCCCTTTCCCTCTAGCGATTTGACTACGATGCCGGCAATCCAAGAGTTCTCCAAAGGACCTCTTTGTCATTATGACGTGCTGGCCCAAACTCTCCAAGGTCTCCCATTGAAATTCGCAAATGTTGGAGATGCTATTGTTCATCGATGGACCTGTGATTCAGGTTTGACTATCAAATCGGTTTTTCTCAAAAGGAATAGAAACTCATGGCTTCCTGGTGCACAGCTGTATTGTTCGAAATGAGGCTGGAGAGGAGTATAAATTGATCGATGAGAGAGGGTCAGTTTTTTTTTTGGAAGAAATGAAATGGCATTTTAGATGCGTTGTGGATACTGAACTCGTTCCTGATCCCATTTATAAGGACGATTTGTCCCTTGTTTACACCACGATGAAGGCCTTCAAATTCGCCGATCAAGTACCGATTTGTCTCTTTTAAAAGCTATAGTTTCCTCTAGGTAATGGTACACTTCTCGTGTCAAATAACGCTTTGTCGAAAGGCTGAGCAGGGCTGTGAAGGAATTGCGCCTCCTACTTGTAACCAGATGGATTTGGCTCCAGTCCCTGTGGAATATAGAGGCCAAGAGACGAGTACAACCGATTGGCAGAAAGTCATTTCGGAGTCACTTCAAGAACTAAATCGACCAGCAGCGAGGGAACCAATGAGTCCATCAACCAGTCAAACATTCCCTTATTCCAGGTATGGTTTCTTCTAACTTTTATAATAGAAATACTCTTTAGATCGCCAGTTTATGTCTCTCCCGAGTCTTCTCTCAATTTCCAACAAGCAACGACTCTTCCTTTTGATTCCTCCATGTGGATTGGCAATGAGATTCTCAATAATCCAATGGAGACTTCTTCTGGAGTGGAATCAACGACTCAACAAATGGAAAATCGGATAAATGAGGAAAGAAACGATAAGTATGGCTTGGAAATTGTGGATGCTTCCAATCTCGGTATAGCGTTGATTGAGAAGGAAAGATAATTTCAGAGAAGGAATCTGGATTGCCAACGACTTGGGTAGATCGAGGGGAAGGCTATCAGACGAAAATGTTGTCTTCTTCATTAAATGGTCTCCCTGAAGAGGACGCATTGCCTTTCCCCGAGGCGGCCAATGTCTATTACGGTAATAGAAGGCCCAGAAGTCGGGGGAGCGAAGACAGACTCACAGTCGAAGTCGAAGCTGCTGAGGTTTATTCCTTAATTACTTGAACAAAAAAGGATTTCAGATGGCAGTTTTCACAAACGACAGTCCAATGATCCCTCATGAGGTGTCTCCCTCAAGTGACCACGATCCCGAGACGAGTGTAGTTGCACTTCGGCTTAACTTGGTGCAGACATGGATCCTTTCGTGTGCTTTAGTTTCAGAGGTCGTCTCTCCTTAACAAACAAAAAATTCCAGATTTTTTCAGATGGCGCTTCTTCTGGTCATAATCTTACAACGACATTTCTACAAAAAGTCGATACGAAGGCTCAAAGAGAAACAGGGTATGCCCGACTATTAGCTGCTCAAAAAATGAAGTCTATTTATTTGATTTCTCCTTCCTTCTTTGAACCTCGCGATTGTTCTATTTCTGTCTGTCTCGTGGCTATTCTCATCACTTTTGAGTTGGAAAAGAAGAACCCCCCAGGAGACACTCGAAGTGTGGTCGCGGTGCTTTTTCTCCAAAGGCCAGCGCCCGCTCACTATCAAATATCAGTGCGCTTCAAGACAAACAAAGTGTTTGTGGGGACAAATATGCTGACCGGCTGGCCGTTGGAATGTTTGTGCGCTCCTGGAGGAGCAGAGCCTCTGATAGGAGAATCCGTTCCGGAAGAAACAAAGCGAACGCTCACAGCGAGGAGGTCAACTCGGGTTCCGGTTCGAAACACATGTCTGTTCGACGAAAATAGAAAAAGATTTTCGACTTTTCTCGCCTTTTCCAACATTTCCAAGTCGTCTCATCCATTTCAAACATTTTTTTTCTCCCAACAGCCGTTTTTTGAGAAGAACATAGTGCAGTTTGGTCGGCTCCGATAAGTGTTCAGAGTCGAAGCTAGAAAATTCTTTTTGAAACAAACACTTGACAAGACTATTTTCTCATTCACGACACAGTTTTGAAAAAATTTACCCCGTTTTGGGAAGGAAGTCGGCCAAATCACACCAAAGATGACTCTTTGTCTTTCTTGTCTGATCAACTCAAACCGGAAATGCCGATTGACGAGCACAGCAGGCCAGGCTATACAGAAGAAGATCTCTATGTCGCAATATTTGCAAATCAGTTCTGCAGAAGAGCTTCTGCAAATGTGTTCGATCAGATCATAAAAAGTGATTGCACCAAAGAACAAATTCGCCTTTCATGACAATTCAAAAGGCAAATGTTTTCTCTATAAAGCATCAAAAATGACTCTTTTGACTCTCTACTAATCGAAACTCAACTTCTACAGCTTCAGCAATAGAAAGGGTTCCTTTGCATAATGAGGAGATCGAGAAAACCAGAGATACCACTAGTCAAAGTGTTCTCCAAGCATTTTATTTTTCAACTAGGAAAACTTGGAATTCCTTGTTCTACTTGAATCGAGAGTTGTACTTGGGGTCATTGTACTTTGTCATGTAGATGCCGAATAGAATTTTGAAAGAAAAAAAGAGTTCGAAGTTTTAATGATTTATTTGAGAAAGATAACTTGAGCTGCTGTTGGAACTACTTTCTTCACGTCTTGATTTACTCAAAAGTGCCACAGAAAGGTCGAATTGATAACTTGTATCCTCCAGTCAGAGACTATAGCTGAGAAGGAATTCCTTATATAGAAAGTTGAGAGGAGACCGCCCGTGAGGACATTTTGAGCTCTCTCTCTCTCTCTGTTGACACAAACAACGAAGAGCCTTTTGGGTTACAGTAATCGAGTTAATGAGACATCTCCTAGCAGACAGAAGCTACGTCATGATGACTCGACCTGGTCTCTGGCTCCAGTAGTTTATTCACGTCTACATAATTCCGGAAGAGATGACTCACACGCGAGGGAGGTCGCAGGACCGACCGGCTTCTCCGCGGCCTATAAAAGAGCCTCCGGCAGTTGCTCCGGACAAGCAATGGTCCGCCGCACTCTCGCGCTCTTCGTGTTTTTCCTCGCTACTTATTCTGCTTTTGCTGCAGATGAGTCCAAGCCTGAGGCAAGTCTTCCCTCTCATTTCCCTTTAACTTTTCTTTTTCTCCAGGAAAAACCTGTAGCTCTTTCCCGTGCTAAGAGACAATGTTGTGGTTCGACCTCCAACTCCTGCTGTCAACAACAGACCCAATGTGTCCCAGTCTGTATGCAACAGTGTCAGTCCTCATGCTCCACCCCCTCCTGCCAATCCTCTTGTGCTCCCAGCTGTAACAACCAATGTGGGGGAGGACAGCAGATCATCCTCCTTCAACAGCAGCAGCAGCAATGCAACCAATGCCAATCCTCTTGCAGTAAGTTCTCCGTCCTCCATTTTCTTATTTTCCAGTGAACTCTTGTTCTTCATCCAACTGCGCCCAGACCTGTAACAATGCCTGCTCCTCTTCCTGTGGAGGATCTCAGGTTCGTTTCCTGCCCAGCCTTTTGCAAAGTCCATTTTCAGCAGCCAATTATCGTTGTCCAACCCTCTCAGAACCAGTGTAATGCTTGTCAAAACACATGTCAAGCTACTTGTTCGAGCTGCAATTGCAACCAAGCTTGTGCTCCAGCTTGCGGATCGTCCAACAACAACCAGCCCATCATCGTCGTCCAAGCTTCATCGAACTCCAACTCCTGCCAGAACCAATGTGTCAACCAATGCAGCAACAGCTGTAGTACTCCAATTTGCCAGAGCTCCTGCGTTCCAAGTTGTCAACAAGCCTGTGCTCCACAGTGTGCTGTAAGAGTCTTTCACTTTGCTTAGAAAAAGAGCAAATTGCAGCCTCAATGCATGCCAAGTTGCTCTTCTTCTTGCACTTCCCAGCAACAACCCATCGTCATCGTCGCCCAGCAAGGAAACAACTGCCAGAGGTATTCCACTCCTTCTTCCATCAAAGACATATTCCAGCTCTTGCTCCAACCAATGTAACAACGCTTGTTCTGGATCTTCATCTTGCATGTCGTCTTGCAACAACCAGTGCAGCAACTCCTGTGGAAACAGCCAGGTATTTTAAGATAGATTCCCTCTCAGTAAGAAACTTTTAGCCTCAAGTGATCGTCTTGCAACAACAACAGCAGAACCAATGCCAATCAGCCTGTACCAACAGCTGTATGAACTCCTGTCAATCGTCCGGTTCGTTCTTACTAAAATCAAAGAGTCCGCTCTGAGAAAAGTCGAAAGAGGCGCAAAAAGCAAAGAGAGAAAAGTCTCGAGTGCAGATTGAGCCCTGGTCACTCAGAAACACTTCACACACTGAACTAAAAAAGAAATCTCTCTTAGAGTCTAGCAGTTGGAATGAGACAAGAGGAGAACTCATTTAATAAACTACTTTCAGCTACCGTCCAGTGCGCTCCATTGTGCCAGTCCACATGTCAACAAACATGCAACCAGGCTCAAGCCATCGTAGTTCCATGCTCCACCTCTTCCAGCGGATCTTGTGGATGTTCGACCGGATACAGCCAGTGCGGAGGCTCTTGCTGCCGTCGTCGTTAAGCGTTCTTGAACCGACCTCTTGTCTGTACATGATTCTCAATAGTAATAATAAATATTTACATCTACACCCACCTCTCACCAGGTTTACTTTGGATGGATGAAAGGAAAAATGAGGAAGTTATTTCAACTCGCCGAGATCCCTCAAAAAAGATATCCAATTAGACAAGTCTCTACAAGTAAGAGTTGAGCATAAAGGCTGTTAAGCCGAAGGATGAGGAATATTGCATCGTCTGTGCTATTCGAGAATGGGCGATTTCAAACTGACCCTCGAACCGGCCGACAAAATCGTTTTCAACGGCGGTCTCAAACTCGGCTTTGACACGATCACAGTCAAAATAACGAATCCACTCAAGGAAAGAGTCGCTTTCAAGGTTTTTCTTCTTCTTCTGGGTTGAGGAATTGCAGGTGAAATGCACTTCGAACGACTTGTTCAAGATTCGTCCGCCAGTGGGAATCCTGAAGGCCGGCGAGTCGTCTTCCGTCTCTCTCCAGTTCCTGAGCAAAGATAAAGTCCCTGAGAACGGCAAGCAATACTTCGCCTTTTACCATACCAAGGCCGGCGACGACGAGAAGAAGACCGCACGCCAGGTCTGGGCTGACGCTCCTAAGGATGAAAAGGAGGCAGCCAACTGCCAGAAGAAGATTTTTGTCGATTTCAACAAGAAGGAGGATGGAGGCGACGAGAAGAAGGAAGAGGCCAAGGATGACAAGAAGGATGACAAGAAGGAAGAGAAGAAGGAAGAGAAAAAGGAGGAAAAAAAGGAGGAGAAAAAGGAAGAGGTCAAGGATGACAAGAAGGAAGAGAAAAAGGAGGAGAAAAAGGAAGACAAGAAGGGGGAAAAGAAGGAAGAGAAGAAGGAGGAAGAGAAAAAGGAGGAAGAGAAAAAGGAAGACAAGAAGGAGGATAAGAAGTGAATCCCTCAATACAATCGAAAATAAACGGCTGTGAACCGTCTCTCCCCTTTTGTTTCGTTCTCTTAGATACAACTCTTTTTCTTTCTTATTTCAACAACTTCTCACTCGCGAGGACGGTAGTGGTTTTTTACAGAAAAAGAATATTTATTTGGAATTAGCCATCAGGTTATTGGTAAAAGATGCTGCATTTTTTTTTTTGGAACGACCTAAGAAACTCATCCTGAGTAGATTAAATAATTTAGGTAAAAATGGCTCTCTCAAACACATTCGTCTCGCAATTGAAATAAGCTTTTTTTGCGCTGAAGTCTCTGTTGAGTCTTGAGCCGATTTTCTAGCAAATTTCACTGTGATTTATTCAAGATTCACTCCTTTCTAGTCGGCCGAAAAATGACATTTTCTGGTCATAAATTTTTTTCAACATCCTGAACTGTTTGCAAAATGTCAGCTAATATGATCTTAATTAATTTAATTAGTTGAATTGAAGAGTATAAATAGAATCAACCAAAAAGTAAGTGATGAACGTTGTTCGATCAAACGCGATTTTGTTGAAGATTTAGAACTTTTCTTTCCTTTGTTCCAGCCTTTCTTTTATGAATCACAAATGGTTTTTAGCTTTTAGCTGATAAATGAGTCAAGGTGTCGCAACTCCAATACAAAGTTGCCGGACGATAAGCCAGTGTAGCCTAACGAGGTATTTCTTTTCGACAAATTTGCTAGTTTCAGGCCGGATAGCTGCTATTCCGATGTCTCCGATTTATTGCCTCAAATCGATAACAACTTTAATAACTTAAATAACACCCTTCCTGACTCGGTACTTTTGATTCAACTCGCACCATCGTTATTTTCCGAGAGCTCAAAGTAAGGATTCATTTTACTATCATCTTTAGAACGTCTGAATGTAAAAAATCTCCAAGTAATAATTCATGCTTTGAAATAAAAAGGATTGGACGATCTCCCTCTGAAAAAAATGAGCTCAGTGAGTTAACTTAAATGCTCTTAATTGTTGATTTAGACCGCAATTGCCAGAAAAACACATCCCCATCATTCGTCTATCGCCAACTCCTTAGACGGTAATTGGCTTCACAGACTTATTCTTTTATTTCAGCGCAGCAGATTCAGAATTAAGCATGATCCAATTTGCTGATAGTCTTCTTTCCGATGCTATGTTTAGTCATGCAGGACTTCAGCGTCGGCTGCACAAGTATAAAACGAAGTCAGTTCTTTCTCAAGAGTAATCTTTAGACTTACAGCCATCGTATTTCACCATTCGCTAATTTCGAGGACCTAGAATATTTTCTCTGTGAACGACCACATCTGTATATTTTTGATTCGCTGGGTGCTAGACGCACCTTAGACAGAGATCGTCAGGTAGGTCTTTTTAGTAGAAATGTATGAGGCTTCTAGATAGCTATCGAATTTATTCGAATGATTAGCGAGTTTGGATTTGTTGGAGCCTCTAAGAAAGAGCTGAGATACAGGTAAAGTTCACTATTCTTATATATTTAACAAAAACTTCAGATTAATGAATAGCAGCTACCCACTGAAGAGCATTGTAGTGGAGCAAACTCTTGATGAATATCTGCTTCAAATTTCGCCAATATTGGAAGTGATTCGCTTATTAAATCCAGCGTTAGTCGCTTGCTGAGCTTTTAGGTTAACTTTTAGAGAAGAAATTGTGATGCTTCGTGGAACTTATATTTCTGAAGAAAATCTTTTTGTCCATCATTTTAAGCCAGGCTTTTTCCCTACCAACTAGTGTTCAAGTGAGCATTCTGGTGTGCATTTTTGTAACTTTTTTTGAAAACGTTTCCTTTTTGCTATAAAAAAAGGTGTTAATTTCTGTTTTAAATGTTTTGTAGTTTCAAATGAACGATTATGGAATCGAGCTACCTCCTCATTAGTGTCTTCTAATAATCTTACTGTTTTTCTATACTCTTTGTAATCTCTGACTTTTAGATGAAAATTTTGAGAAGACCACAGAAGCAAAATCAATTGATAGAAGAAGAGGCAAGGAAAGAACAAGAAGAATTTGATCGGGCTCAGAAGCAACCCACACTTGAGGTAAGTTGGGATTTGTTTGTATCTTTTATATTTCAGGAGCGACAAACTGCTTATGAAATTGCTCGAAATCGCATTCTCGGAGAAGACTACAAGCCAGAACCTACGCCCCCTTCTCCCGTTAAATCTGGATCTTCTGTAAGTAGGTGAGTGAGAAGATTTTTGGGTTCGTTTATTCTTGCTTCAGGAATCGGTCTCCAGAAACAATAACTACTCGCAAAAAAGCGCCGCAAGAAGTACAATTTATTCCGACCTTTCCTCCGCCCATACCTTCTCAAAGTTTTTTACAGCCTACTCCTCAGCAATACGTTGTCATGCCAATGGTAGACTATTCTACGAATTATAATTATGTGCCTGCAGTACGTTAGATGTAATTGTTAAGTTTTGTTTTAGAATTTTGTCCCTTTTGTGGATACTTCGCGGCCTCCTCCAACTTATATAATGCCGTCAAATTCGAATGTACAGGTTCCAAACAGGCAGTTTTTAGTCGAATCTATTTCAGTTTCAGAATATTATTCCCTTTGTGGATACAACACGACCTCCACCTCCTCCTCCGTTGATGAGTTGTGTCCCTAAAATTATACCACATTTTCCACAGCAGCTGAATACAGAAAAAAATGCGACAGGGACTACTAGAAACTCGGTTCAAAATGGGTAATTTTTATGCTTTCTTTTCTAAAAACGAATTCTTTTCCAGGAAATCTGTAGTGAGCATCTTTCCGCTTCAGGTATATAGCTTATTTTCTTATAAGATAAATTCTAGGTCAAAATCGAGTCCCGTTTAAGTCAACGCCAAAAGAAAAAGAGCAAAAAGAATAATAAGAGCCACGAAACGGATGAAAAGCCTAGTTAGGGAAGTAGCACATAAATTCCCAAACTGCTATAATATTTTTAAATTCATAAAGCCTTTTATTTATGGATTTTTCGCTACTTATTTGGGATTGGAAACCATAAGCCAGATAGTCTGAGAATCTTCTATTGTGTGAACATTCCAAGGAGTCAGGGTACTTTCAGTTGAAAATCGTATGAGATCAAAAAAGCTAAATGTTTAATAGAAAAGAAGATTATCAAAGAAAAGGACAAAACGACGAAGAGCATCGACCTGAGAGATAAGATAATCGACCTTTTTGCTCCAAAAAATGTCCACAGGAGGTCATTGTCCATTTGACTCTTGTTTGACGAGCTTCCGCTCCGGCCTGTGACTCAGGCCCTGTGTAAACACGTCTTCCTTCTCAGTCTTTTGCCTACACCTCCTCCGCATTTTATCATTTTGTTTTGTTTACTTCGGTTTTGGCTCGCAGTCCCATTCTTTGTTCCAAAAAAGAATGAATACCAAAATCGAACATTTCCCTTTTAAATTATTCCCTATTTGCACAGGTGTTGTATTTCTTCGAGCGATCCTATGATATCGATCGCTTAGCCAAATTTCTAGTTGACCCTCGCGTCGTCCAGAAAATAATCTCTTTCATTTAGGCGACCTCGCCTCTTTCGACCCAACCATTAGGAGAGATCCTTACAATGGTGTGCAGGAGGCGCACCACTCCGATCGACGACGTTATTCCGAAGATCTGTATGGCACAAAGGTTCCCTTAAAAAGTACTCATGGAGGATGTCTCAACAGGTTTTTTCCTCTTCCCTTTTACATAAAATAAACTCAGAATCCCATTTGCTTCCCTTATTGCAGCTGTGATGTGTTTTATCGGAGTTATTCTCTTTTCGACGATGATGGGATGGGGATTCAATGCCTCCGTCGAACAGACGAGAAGAGCTCTCAAATTGGAGGATTGGCCATGGCTCGATAAGGTTTTTCCTCATCTTTTGTTCCCCAAAAATATAATGTTATTCAGGTCCAAATATCGTTTATAGTAGTCACAGTTATTATGTCAGTTTTTGCTCTTTTCTTCCTTGCCGTCGGATTCACAGCCACCGGAGCCACCAGGGAAAGTATGTATCGAGGTTGGCGCACTTCTCTTTTTATTTCCCTCTATTTTTAGATAGTAAAGCGAAATGTGGAGGCCGCTGTGCTTGTGCCATTTGCATGGCTTTGACGATGGTCCTGGTAAGTCTCCTTTCTCTTTCCAGAGTTTCTTCAGATCGCCTGCTGGGTCATCATAATCTCCGTCGTTTCGATGATTTGTTGTGCTTATTTCGTCTTCGACAGTAATTGTGGGATGTTCACAACTTTCACAGACCGAGATTGTCTCGATGTCTCCCTCATGGAACCTTTAGTCAGAAAGATCTCTCGAACGGTTTGTTTTTCCGGCAGCTTTTATCAGCTTTTTCAAATAGACTCTGAATATTTGTGGAGGAGATCTCCAGCAGTTTTGTGCTCTCACAGCCACAGCCAAATCGTGGTATATCGTCGGATGGGTTGGGAATGCCATTGTCATCCTGGGATTGGCCATGTTCTTCGCTGTCCATGCTGCAAATTACGCTCACGTGGGAACCGCCAGTCGGTAAGAAATTTGAGCTTTTGGAAGCTTCTCTCAGATACATCGAGTTGAGGGAATTATTGGCGGAACCCATCCCAGCCCCTCCATCAATCCCTCCGCCTTCGCGTTTCGAAATGACGGAAAGACGAAGAGAAGATCCTCGGAATGGAAAATTCCCCCCAAGTTCCATTTCTTCCAGCCGTTTCGCCGATCAAATGTCGGATTCCGTGAGCCAATATCAATTCAATCGACGACATTTCCACGAGTAAATATACCTCTCTCAGCATAAAGTCGCCTAGTCCAGCACATATCAATTGTCTTTCCAGTGATTGTGATTGTTCTCCTCCTCTACATTTCAACTGGTCCCATTTATGTCGACGCTTTAATAAATATTTATTTATTCCACGCTCTATCTCACTTACTGGATTTCCTTGTCATATTATTGATTAAAATGAGTGAGAAGGAATTCATTTAGTTTATGTCTGATTCGATAGAAGAAGCCCAGGAAATATCAAAAAACCTCGAAACAATCTGCGGTCTTCTCTCCAAATTGGTCAGTCGATATCCCGCCACGACTGGTCAAACTTCTGTTGATTCCATGCATCAACAAATTTAGGGCTCTTCGTCTGCTGAATTGCCTTCATTATTGGAAGGATCGACTGTTATTCTTGAAGAACTCCAAGCGGTTCTTCACATTGTCAGAGAAGAATCCAACTCGGTAATTTTGCCTCCAGTTTTGGATGATTTTTCAAGGAATTCAGGTGGAAAAGACCGTCCGATCGGTTGAAAACGAGTTCGAAAAGCTCGAATCTCTTTGGGAAAAAATTGACGCAACAGCTGAATACGTCGACCAAGTGAGGATTGACATTCAGCTATTGATTTTCGCTTTCACAACAGGCGGCCATAAAAATATATTTTCAGAAAAAGAAACAGCTAACAGAGTTGGAAAGATTGTGCACTTGTGTGGAGCGACTGATCAAAGACAAACAAAACAAATAAGAATGGGTATTCGAGTCCCCTTTTCTCCCAAAAAGGATAATTTCAGTGAAAACTAGATCTGGAGCTGGTAAGGAGGGCACATCAATCACACGAGAAGAAGAAGAAGAAGATCTCTCCCCGGTTTCACAAGAAGACGATTTCTCCGATGACGATGCTCCAGTTGAAGTAAATTCCTTCTTGAAACCACCTTAATCTCCATTCAGGTTTCTTCCAAGAAAAATATCTCGTCTGGTCCAGATATCGAGTTGGCAGAGGCTGAACCAGAAGAAAAATCGCTTTTTGAGCAGGTGAATCGCCAGCCTTTTCTCTTCACATAAAAATCCTTTAGATCCAAGAGAAGAAAAAGGAAGAAGAAGCCCAAAAAGTAAAGAAATTCCAAGCCAAAAAACTGAAAAGAAAGAAGATCGGAGAGGGCAAATTCACTGTCCAAACCAAGTGAGACTCCCTCCCTCAAAGAAATATTTTTTAGGACTGCGAAATTCAATGTGATTTCGTTGGATAAGGGAGTCTCAGCGCCTCTGGAACCAGCCAGAAATTACAAAGCTGAACTGCTGGCTGCCAGAACGCAGGATCGTCGAGTCAAAGGTCTGTCGTCTCTTTCAATTTCACCAATTTAGATCCAAAACAAGCAGTGGCTCGTGCAAAATGGTGCGGAAGAAAATAGAATGTTTGATTGTTATTCGTTGTTAAGTTTAATGAACATCGTTTTATCACAATTGCTCCCGTATGGCACAAATAATTCCTTTCCTAAAATCCTTCCTACTTCTTCCACATGTCGTTGAGCATCAGGAAGTGGGTGTCGCTGTCTTGTTCGAGTTGTCGACTCGTCCTCACGGTCATATCGCCTCGATCCTGGGCGAGCATCGGCTGACGGACGGGCTCTTTTGGTATCTCAGCGTTGAAGAGGCAAGGAAGAGCTCGTCTGAAATTAGGCTTGTTCTTTCTCTTTGGTTTCTGACCTTGTTGTTTGTTTGAGTTGCTTGTTGCGTAGAATGGCTACCAGGGGAAATATCACAGCGTGAATTGGAACGACTAACAGCACGGCCTCGGAGAATGGGGCAAATTCAACGAGAGTCAACTCTTCGTCCGATCTGAGCTGAATTTCAAACAAAACAAGAATAGAAATACCTATGAAAAAGGGAGAAGATGAGCATTGAGACCATCCCCAGCAGAGTCAAAATGGTATGGACTGTGATCGAGGGAATCAAAATTTTCATAATTCTCACATTTTCCTGGAATCTAATGGATTCAAAGGAGAGAAACGCCTACCTGAAGTTGATATCTCTCAGTCAAAGTATGCATCGAATTGTTGAGGAACTCGCTGATCTGGCGGCGTTGATTCGAATGGAGCAGAATCACAAAGAACAATAGAGAAAAAGCCTCCAAAACAGCCATAACTCCCAACGAATAAACCTGGCAAAATGGCTCAAAAAAGAGAAGAACTCACAGCTGTCTTGGGATGACTGACATAGACGGTACAAACATGGAGAAAGCCAGGATCAGTTCGGAGATATGTTGACATAATGGCCATGGAAATGGAGATCACCCACTGAAATAAGGATGGAAAGGAGAGAGGAAATCACCTGAGCGGAAATTAGGCCGACAGCCACGGCTCGAGATCCCTTCACCTCGTAGGTTTTGTATTTGAGAGTGCTGATTGTTCGTTCTATCGCCAGCACCATTATCCCACAGAGAGTCGCATAGATCGAGAGGACCACCGGAAATCTAAACTTGACTGACTAGAGTGGAGAAGACTGGATTTTGACAGCAAATTCAATAATTTATTCTGGAATAAATTGATTTACCGGACTATGGCGCAATTAACGGCGTCGCTGAGAGCATCGCATTGGTCGCCAGTTGAGACTGTTTTGGCCAATCTGAATAAATTTTGACAAATAGAATGGGATTTACCCATAGAAAGCTGTGAAGAGAAGTTGAGCACAGGCGATCCAAGCAGCAATGGATAGACTAATGAGTGAGAGACGGAGATTAACATGGACATTCCGCGAGGATTTTGAGATGAGAACAAAGACGAAAAGAGACGAGCAGATGACACCGACGAGGCAACAAAACAAATGGATAAGTCGAAGAGTCTGGCGAGGGACATTCGAGAGATTTTAATGGGACCTACTTGGATGAGCGGCGAGGAACTCACATCAAAGGCTATTCGACAATCCGCTGGAGTATAATTATCCAATGAGACAGAATAGGATGTAAGAGCCTGGATGTGAGGTTTTCGACGTTTGGGGAAGAAACTAACCTTTTTAGCCGATCGAACAAGACTTTTGACATCAGTTTTGGAAATGGGATTGACCATCTGAAATATGACGAGTCTCCTCTCTCTGATTCGATTTACGAGTCTTGCCAAAAAAGGCCAAGTGAGGTAATTAGGTGTGGGTGAGAGAGAGAGGAGGGAAGCGACTGCTCGTTGCTTTGTTGTTGACGGCGACCGATAGGGCGGCACGTGTTAATGAGCTCCGAATTTGGGTAGTACTTGGCTGAGAGATCGATCCGGAGAGAGAGAAAACTCAACATGGAATCACTCGGGAAATTTATGGCTCAAGGAAATTAGGAGAGTCGGGCAACTAATGGCCAATTACGAGCGCCTCTAGAGGAATGTCTCCTCACAAACACAGAGAGAGAGAGAGAGAATTTTCGATTCGATTCTCCTATAATCCTCTCTCTCTCCCTCCCGACAATACGAACTTCATCGAGAGGCGGAGAGTAGAGGAGAGAGTGTGAGAGATTGTAATGGAGACGCCAGGTGTTGAAGAGAAAGAAAAAGAGGAAATAGCTGTCGAGACGAGAGGAGTAATGCATGCAAACCAGCGGCAGCCAGATTAGGAGCATAGGGAATGAGAAAAAGAACATTTTCAGATCTCCGCCTCCTCTGGCTAAAAAGTGTCGATTGAAAGTTGATGTTTACATAAACAAAAGGATTAGACGCCATTTTCCCAGGAAGACGGAAATAGAATTTCCTGAGACATCAGAAGAAGATGTATGGATTCAAAAAAAGACGAGAGACTGACATGCGACGTCGAAAACAAAACGGAGAAATGTCTTATTAGAAGGAAGGAGGATACCGGTGGAATCAGAATATGTACAAAAGGGAAGAAGGTTAAGAACAATCTCGAACATTCACAGCAAAAGATGACTGCGATGGCTGAGTGAGAGACACGTGGCCAACATCCAGACTGGATAGGCAGCCATAGAAACCAAATGGCGATGTGGGAAGGCCGCCGATGAAAAGAGACGAGTAGACATTTAATTGTTCTGAGGAGCCTGGAGTCATCGTCGAGATAGGCTGATGGCCGTCAATCGACAAAGTTATTCTCTTTTTCTCTCTGAAAAGCGATTGGATGAAGGAGGATTGGGATACCGAATGACGGAGATGATATGCCAGCGATTTGATTCAAGACGGGTTGGATGAGTCAAATCAACCGCTCCTGATCCCAGGTTCATTTCCAACTGAAAGACCTCTTTTTTGGCCAAAAAGATTCCAAACCTCGACGTTCAAGTCTTTGGAGAGTTTAAGACGGATAAAGTCGGCGTCAGTCTTGAGATGATCCCCAGCAAAAGCCAATAACATCTGCTGTTTTGAAGAGGAATTGTCGACTCGAATTTGCATTGAAAAGTGCAATGAATCTCCGGTGATTCTATAAACATTTTTCTCTTTTAGAAGGAATAACTTACTCGCTGAGAGTCTTTTCATCCTTCATTTCGAGATATGAATGCCCCTGGAAATTGATGGCCCCGACGGTGGCTGATGACTCTAAAAGGATTTCATCAAGACGACTCAGAACTGACTCTGCTGACAAGTCGGTCCATAGCTTGGCCATTCACAGAGACAAACTGGTGACTCCTCGATGATCGCACAACTTGTTGGACAATTGGCGGAAGCACATGAGTCCAGCGATGAAGAACACTCTAAGACTCCGTTCTTCTTCGATAATTTCATATGGCGTCCATTTAAGCGGAACTAAAAGTCGAAAGTCTTTTTTTTTCGAAAGAGACGAACATGTTGGATGCAGCCATGGAAGGCGGGAAGGTCATTCAAGAAGTCGAGAGGAGGACTGTCGAGTCCGCCGATAAGGACTTTTCCTCCGTCGATGATTCCATCGGATCCACCGATGGCTTGGAGTTCAGCTTCAACCCAAGCTTGATGATCGACTTTGAGAAGAAGACCTCGGCCGCTCCTCCACAATTCCACCTAAACTTCCCTTTTTTTAATCAAAAAATGACCAAAACCTTATGCCAAAAGTTGAGTGGAATGGCCTCAGCTGACCTAAAAATCCTTCTTTGATTTATTTTGCATTAACCTGAGCGCCGAAGCACAGAAAAGAACAAACCTCAACAAGACCGAATCAGCGCCCATATTGACGTCGACTAGGACATATCCCTGGCGGAGATAGACTGTCGCATAGCGACTTCCATCCTTCCAAAAGAAAAGAATACCCGTTGGGGTTTTGGGTTTGAAACGAAGCGACAATTCCAAGTAGTCGACAATATCCGACGGCGATTCCCATGAAAGAAGCTGGGAACCTGAGAAAAAGGCGGAAGTCAAATGAGCTGGCTCTTCGGTTGTTGGGAGTACTGTAGTAGTCGTCACATTGATGGGAAGAGGAGTCGAAGGATAGTCGACAAGAGCTAAAAAGAGAATGAAATCATTCGGAAGAGGAAGGGAACCTCGTTTGGCCTGAATCTGACGAAAAGATTCATCCCGAACCCGTTGGGCAATCAAATGTTCCAAGAACATCCCATAATAATCGTTGGCTAATATGGTCGGTGGTGGGACAAGAAAGCTAAGCGCACAAAACGTCAGAAGTGAGCACATTGAAAGTGTCGATCCCGCCCCTTGGGAGGAAAACTCGGGGCTGATTAGATGAACTTAATTGCGACACACCTTTGACCTGCTGCTCGAACTCAGTCGCCAATCCAGTGGCGATGTCGAATTCCATAAATTGGTCTTCTTCCTCTTTGCTCACTTCCTCCAATTTCGCGATTCTCTCCTTCTTCTCAACGCCACACTTCTCTGAAAACCTCTCTCTCTTCATTTAATGACGATAGTTGAATATTAGTGGAAGAAAAACGAACCGAGATGGTCTTTGTTGACGGCTCGATTGACTTTTTGCTCCGAATAGAGGAGAACTTCTCCGTTGATGACGACCTTCAAAATCTAATTTTTGAATCCTCAAAACAAACCTTTCGAATGCAGCCGGTGATTCCTCGATCTGTCCCAGCCTTGCTATCAAGGAACTCGACATTGCGAGGGGCTCCTCCGACGAACATCCCCTCGTCCATCGTGATTCCTTTGAAGTTTTGAAATTCCTTCGCCTCGTCTTTCATCGCCTGTCGACCATCTGCTTGTACTTCGGTCCGATAACAGTAATGTCTAATTATCGAGACATTGTGCCAGACTCCGATTGCAAAAGGACCACGATATAGGTCTAAACGTCAACTATTTTGATGCCCATTTGGAAATGAGAAAAATAGACTTTTCGGTACAATGCAATCCCTAGAGACAAAATTGTCTCAAAAGAAGACGAAAGTGGCTCTTGAGGGACTGAAAGAGTCTGTTCCAAAGAGAAGACTAACAAGGAAAATAGTCTCACCCTCGATTGTTCCCTCGCCGCAGTCTTGTCTGAATTAGAAATCATGACATCGCATTCACAGATCCATACCTAAGCATGATGTTGGGTCCAATAAGAGCGAGGGAGATAAAGTCGTCGCCTTTGAATTGGCCAGCGAAGAAGAGGATTCCATCTCGTTGAGCACTTACTCTGAATTTGTTCAGTTCAGACATAACTTTGATAAAAACTTGAATTCGATCGAGATGTTGGTCTCCAGATAGGCTGATTCAACCACTAGAAATTCAGCATAATTTGAGCCGAAGAAGGCGACTGGAGCCTCGTCTTTCTGCAAGAAAAAGTTGATTCTCTCCTTCGCCTTACATGATATTCCTCGGAGTCGGGGAATTCTTCGGCTGAATGCCAGATGGTGTTGAGTGAGTTATTCACTAAAGATTCTTGGCTTTCCCCGTTGTCAAACCTCGACAGCCGATTCCGTCGGGAAGAAGAATGTGGTCGTTCCAACAGCCACATTCGTATGTATCCTCATTAATTTTGAGACACAGTTGGGCACAAAGGACTGATTCCTCATCACAAGATCCTGGAATAATGAGGTCGAGATCTCGTTACGAACTATCTGTAGTCAAATCTCATTATTCGGGCCCTTAGCCAATTAACCCGCTGAGACTTCCCCTCGCTAATCACCTCGACCACACGCAAACACAGCCGAGAGAGAGAGTCCTCATTCGACAAAAAGCAATTGCGAAAAGGACTTCAATTGTGGAGGAGGAGGCCGCCGTTCTTGAAGACATGACTCATCTCGGACAGCAACAAGCTCGAATGATAAATAGGGGAGCTTCCCCTGGAGCCACATAAATCGTCGTTGGCCCTCATCACCCCTCATTTCCCGTCGCCGGAAAGGTCCGTTTCCGGGCTTCACCTGGTGGCCACAACAGGTGGAGATCGATTTGGGCTGGAGGCCCTTGACCAAAACTACTTGACAACCAAATATTGGCAGATTATTGGGAGGACAGATGGCCGAGGACTCGTTATTGAAACGCGAAGGTTGTTGCCGTCGGCCACAAACTCATTTGTTGGCCATTTCCCTCAATTTCCATCTCGTCAAAAAAAAGTTGTTTCCATCTGTTGCCTCTCTGGGCTTTAGGCCTGATCCTCGCCGTAAATCCCGTAAAAGACAAGTGGAAATTCGAGAGTTATTTACCCGCAAAAGGTAGAGTGACTCCGGAGGGCCAAAAGGCTTTATATTCGTTTCCTCTCGAGGGAGATTGCGACTATATATCGCCAGCCAGCCTTATCCCATTTGGAGTCGGCAACTCGCAGCCATTGTCAGGTAATTTCCGAGTTATTTCCGCTGGGATGGTTCGATTAGTTGAGAACTGGTTCAAATTCTACTTTTTCATTCGTCTCACTTTTTTTCCAGACGGCGCTCATCAATTGGCAACATCAAGACATCCGAGGAGGGGGTTATTTTTGGAGGGGCGGAAATCGCGACCCTTTTCCGGGTTTTTTTGGGCTTCTTTTAGTCTCAAAAGAATGGCCAAAATGAGCCGATTAAAAAGTCAAAAAATGTGTTGAATCAGCACGACTGATAGGACGGAGATAGTTGGGCTAACCTTGAAAGACGTGCGACTTGGAGTTGCCGCCATGGACGAGGCTTCCCAGAAGGAAAATCCAGAGGATCATGTCATGGATCTGGAAGCTTCTTTTTTGAAAAATAAAAAGCATCGGAAACACACGAGGTACCCCTCGTTGTCATGACAGAAGTATCGACCAGGGGGCGGAGCCTTTCTCGCTCACAGGAGGTTCCCAATGAGAGATTTGTGAGGAAATGAATGAAGGATCAGATTGGATTGAAGAGGTCTTTCTGTATTGATCAAAGGAGAGTTAGCTCCGCCCATCCGACGAGGTTTGTCGCCGGGATGTCTGGGACTCGTCGGATTTTCAAAGAGACATTTGAACATTTAGGATAAACGAGCCAAGTCACCTCCCATTTAGGGCCGATGCAATTCGAGCTGCGTGAGAGATACACACAACCCAACTAAAGAAAAATACTCGATCCCCCCTCTTTGAATTAGTCAGTATTTTCGACGAGTGGATTTGCAACCTTCTTGAGACCTTTTTTGTACTTTTTCCCTGAAACTCTAATGAAATGCCTCTGATCAGCGATGAATGTCGTTCGCCTCGTTTCAATAATTAATCGTCATGTCGTCTTTCTGCAGACTCAGGTGATCGGTAATCGGCGCGGCGCAAAAAGACAAAGGAATGTTGCCAGAATGAAGGACTTTATGGGTCGAAATTGGTCTCCCTGGGAGAGGCTGAATGACTTTTTTTTCTGTGGAAAAGTGGACTAAACAACACTGAATACTACGGTAATGGGTAGTATTTGAAAGAGAGTGAGAGGGATATGTCATGGGGAGTGTTGATGGAGAATTGTGACGAGCATAACCACCACGGTGATCCAGACGGCCAGCGAAACTATCAAATGGACGAAGAATAAAAATAGACGAAGACCATCTCGCTGAAAAGACAAAATAAGAGTCAGTGAACAAATCCTACCGTAGGAGGAGCTAGTTGAGCCTCGTTTGATGGGCCATGGAGATTAGCTAAAGCCATTCCTGAAGGTCCGACGATGTATCGATGAGGTTGGATTTCAGCTGGAATTTGTCTGTGAATTTAAGAGAGTCTCCTCTCACATATTTTGTCATTTCGATTTGTGCCTTTCGAGATGATTTCCATGAGGACATTGAGGAAAAGGAAGAAGGCGATATAACCCCCAAAAATCCAATTGGGAACGTGTCCGTAGACCCGATTGAGGCCGGTTTTTCCCATGGGAATAGCCAACACCATGGTTGTACTGGCGAGTGTCCAAGCAGTCATTCCGATCAGCCAATGGATCCAGTTGAAAATTGGCCGAGAAATTGCATTGGGAGATGGCCGCAGGAAGGCCAAAAACGGCTGGATCACAGCCAGAACAGTGGCTCCAAAGCCAGTGATTGCATGCATTTTTTTGGAAAAATCATCCGAAGTGCATTTATAGGAACATTGGTACCTAGGAGCGATTAGAAGAATAGCGATGACAAATACCAGACCCAGCCAGCTTGATAAAAAATAAAAACGACTGAGACGACTTGAAGAATCAGCGAAATGAGCCAGAAATCTCGATGGAGTTGGTACCAAACAGCCGTTCCAAGGAGCTTTTTCCTGGGGAAAAGCGGCTTGAAGTAGCGAGCAATGAGAATAGCTGACGAGCCCAGAACCCACCAGGCAAAGAGCAGCGCAATTCCTGATAGATCTTAGCTGAGCGAAAAAGGAGACAAACCATGAAGAACAGCAATTCGATATCTCCAATAGCGGCTTACAGTGGTCTGGTGCATCTCAACGACATCGAAGACATTCGAAACGCTACAATTTTCTCGACAAAAAGTGATTTGTTCATCAGTAATCCAGGGGAAAGTTGGTCCATCGTTCACCGAATGGATATCTTTTTCCAAAGCTGAAAGGATCCCTCAGAGAGAGAGAAAAAAGGAAAATCTCACTGAAAGTATCAGCACTTCCTCTGGCGAATAGCAGAAAATAACTCCCAGTTTCGAGATCATGAATTTTGAATTGGGAATCATTATAGACGAGAGCTCGATTGTCCAAAAGAAGCTTGGCTGAACAAGTCAGAACTCCATCCTCCAAAAGGGACGAAGTATCTTTCAGAAGAACCGAGGAGGCTTGAGGAAGAACCTCGTTGAAAGTCTAAAGTCTCTTCTGTCTCTTCCAATCCAAACAGACCTCATCATTAAAAGAAACTTGGACTTTTCCCGGTCCATTATGAGGCTGAACACAATCCACTACAGTATCATCGTCCTATCAAGATGTTTGTTTAGAAGGAAGGAGGTCAAACCATTCGCTGATTGTAGCTGAATCCAACGGCAGCATAATAAGGGCGAGTTGGGTCGAGATCAGCCACATTCGATTCAATCTGTCTAGCTTGTTTTGTCTTTTAAAGGAGGGAGACCTGGAGAAGGATTCCATCGGGCTCAACTGCCCATTTGACAGCCGAAAGACAAGGAGTTTTGGAGGAATGAAGACAACCAGGCGGATGAAACCAGCAGGATCTCGTTGAATTGCACTCCGCAGAGGAAAAAGCCGTCAATCCTTCCCAAATCTAAAGATTCTACCGTATTATCTTATCAAATGAGGTCAAAAGGGGGGAGGGGAAGAGGGTTCACTACCTATCATCATTCTCTCCCTTCGTCCGACGAATAGCACTGTCTCATTCGAAGAGAAGTCATTGCGATTTGTTGGATGCAGGGAAAATCAAAACAAGCCCTCTGAATCATTCACGATTTGCATGAATTGTGGATGAGTCACTTTCCCTCTCGAAATCCCTCCAATTTCAATTATCAGCAACTGGTCACTTGGACCGGATGCGCGACTGATGACATCAGAGATCGGTCAGAGAATGGGTTGAAAGGTCAGATATTTCCCCCCAATATAATTCAAAAGAAAAAAAGAAGAAACCAACTCGCCTGAATGGAAAGAATTAAAAGAACGAAGAGACGGCTCATTCTCCTCTTTTGGAGTGTCAATGTCGGATGGATCCACTGATGGTGGTGGCTTTCACTGCAAAGACGAGAGCGAACTAGCCCCCATCGATATCAGAACGGTCTGCGCCACAATGGCAGGATAAAGTGACTCGCGTTCGGGAGAGAGGCGTCTTTTTTGCAGCAAATTTCCTACTGATAAATTGGAAAAATGTTCAGAGATTTTTATATATTCTCAAAGCGTAAATTTGCTGATAAAAAGATAGAGTTTTTGGAAAGAAGAGAAAGAGGAGAACTCGGACGAGTACGGACGAGACAACTGCAGTCGATGATCAGCATAATACTCCGCGATAAACCGCCGACCGATTTGGTACGTTTGAGCGAAACGAGAATAATTTGAGGATCTTTTATTTAGTCTACTTGGCATGACAGACAGGCAGATCGGCGATGAGTTCTGGCGTTTCTTCGACGATATTTTTGATGGCGGCCGGAGCCAAAACTGACAACGGCGATTGGCCGAAACGGAGCAGTTCTTCCCTCGTGTATTGGATTCTCGTCTGGATCTTGCCTTCCGGATTTCGGACGCTCACGATTTTTCCTCCTTGAGACGCCTCGACGGATGAGACAATCTGGCCGCAGGGAGGATCTTCGACTGTGAAGAACGTCCTCATTCGAATCTTCTTCTGGCCAACACGCAGGGGATCTTCCGTCGCCGCCCTCACCTCCTCACTTCGTCCCAGTTTGGCTTCCATCAGATCCAAGTCAGAGTTGGAAAATGTTGTCTAAAGCGGTCGAATAAAGCGAGAAAAAAAACCTTCGTATTATTTATCCCCAGAAGATTCAGAATCGAACCTTCCATCGAGACAGAGCTTTTAAGAAAGAAACCCCGATTTGACTCCCAGAGATAAGCCCTTGGACCAGTTCTGACCAGCCGAAGTTCCTCATCTGGTAATTAGAGCTGACCCTCCAGGGGTGTTGGCGCCCCTCGCGTGTGACTCATTGCCATCTGCCCCTTGGTGGCCAAAACAGGGTCGTATGGTGTATCGACCGACCTCCCCGACGGCAATGGCTGTCATAATCTATTAGAGTTAGCAGCCGTTTTGCTTCGAATACTTTTCCGTTATTCTGTCGACTTGGAGAAGCCATAAAAATTTGAAAATGGCTCTCTTCCGGCCAACCTCGAACCCGCCTCGCCGAGAGCCAAACACACTTCCCATTGTGTTGCCGTTTTGAGGTTGCCTCGGGGCTGTCGACTGGCTCGCCCGAGGTCGCCGTTGTCGCGCTTCGTCGGCCAAAATACTTGTTTTTGCCCCCAAACATTCTCGTTACCTTTTCTTTTGTTTACTCACCTGTTGTCCTCACAGCCGAAAACAATCCTCTCCCTCCCCTTTCACGGCTCATTTCCTCAAAAAATGTTCTTTGAGTTCCAAGTTTTGTCGTAGCAACACTGCCGCCACGTACATCCAGAATCTCTCTGACATAATTAGTGGCTCTCTCTCTCTCTTTCTCTCTTTCTCTCTTCCTCTGTTTACATCTCTTCCTCTCTTTCTCTTTTATTGGAAAGACCTTTCTCCTTTTTTGTCTCGTCTCCCAATCCCATTAGGCCATTAAAATGGTTCATCAATTACCTCTCTCCTTGGTTTGCAACGGGCGTTCGGTCGGTCGTTTCCATGACAACCTCCGGGATTAGAAGGTCTTCGTGGTCCCAATTCTGCGCAGATTTCCAGGGACAATTACCTTTTGTCGTCGGCCGACGAAATTGCTTCCGTCAATTCTCCAACTTTATATCTCGCAATTCCCATAAAGATCTCCAAATCTTTATTTGTTTTTTCTCCTTTAAGCCTCCTTCTTTTTAGAATATGAGCGGCCTCCCGCCTTAGGCCAACCAATGGAAGCCGATGACTCCATCAAAGAGGTTTGTTTCCTTCGAGAAATATATCTAAAAATCCAGGTGGCCCGGGTACCGTCGGCTCTCCACGAATTCAACGATCGTCTCCATGCCGGGGTGGAATTAGTCGGCCGGAACAAGGAGGCTATCCGAGACCTCACCGACCAGGTATCCCATCCTCCTCCTCTCACAATTTGTTCAAGGTCCAACGGATACGACAGAGAGCTGCCGAGAACATAAATTTGGGAAGTTCATTGCCCCAAATCCACGTGGAATTGCCCTCGCTGACATGGGCCGACAATAAATATCTCAGGTAATGCTCTATACGAGAGAGAGAGAAAGAGGAAGCATTTGCAGAGATGATCCATCCTATGGAACCCATGTTTCTCGAGTTGATGTCTCCCCTCCGAGACATAGACAGCGAAATCGAAGTACAGGAAGAGGGCCGACCACGTAGGAAATATCAGAGAATCATCCCGTTTCAGCCATTGGTCACCCGATACTTTGCCGACTCGCCATCGTTCGACTCCTCGGTTGGATTATTCCAATGACGATGATCGAGAGGAGATTGAAGCCCTTTATTCTCGTCTCAAATCTGAACTTATGAAGTCTCTTTTGCCCTTTTTTTACAAAACGAGAGAAATTTAGAGCATCGACACTGGAAGAAATGAACGAGATGCTGCGAGAAGAGAACGATGCGGCTCTCCAAGCTAATGAAGGGCTGCGATCTGATGTGGCTGGGCTGACGAGAGCTTTGGAGTCTTTGGAGACTCAATCCCGATCAGATCGACAACGCTTCCAAGCAGAAAATACGGTGAGTTTTACGAGAATCTGGTCGGGCTCACTTCCGGACGAAGGCTCTTTATTGGCTCGGGTTTTGCCCTTTGACTGCTTCCGTTCGATTCAACCCGGCCTCAATCAAACTCTTTACTTCTGATCGTTCAAGCCATTAATCTTCAGCGCTACACAAACCAATTGGAGAATCAACATCGCCAACTCATCAATCTGTGGAAGGCTTTCACGGCCGTCAAGAGACAGGTTGGTCCCAATTGAATATTCTATCCATCTCTTGAGGTTCGAGAATTACACACCAGCACAGCCAACGATCTCGACAGACAAAAGACCGAATTCGCTCGATGTGCCGCCATGATGCATCGAGCTATTAAACAGGCTGAGCACAAGGTTTTTGTCCTTCCTTAAAGCTAAAGTTTTCTTTTGAAGAACCAATTGGTGAAAGATGAGCATAAAAGAGAAAAAGATGATGTAGTCGATGAGGTGATGAAGAAATATGACGCTATTCATGCCACTTGTATGAAGGTAGATTGACCCATTGGATGAGGAGGAAGAGAGCTTTAGACTGAACACGATCTGCACGAGAAGGGAAGACAACTGGCCAAGATGGAGCATGAGCTGAAGAGAGTTAAAGAAGAGAAGAATGACCTTGAGAATTCCCTCCAGAAGATCGACAGTATGCCGGAGTTGATGACAGGAAGGCGGAGGTCGAGGAGTGTCAGTCCATCGGCAGTCGATGCCCCAGATATAATGAGGAAGATTCGGACGGCTTTGTCTGGTCAAAAGGAGATTCTCCGACAGGCTGAGGAGGCAAAAGACAAGGCTGAGGCTGATGGAAGGCGGCTCAAAAAGGAATTCGACCATTTGGAGAAGGACTTAAGGGAGAAAAGGGACATTTCCAGGCAGAGAAATGAAGCCAATGAGCTCAAAGAAATCAAAGTAAAAGAGTTGGAAGGAGAGCTGAGACGACTCAATGATCGTCTCACAATGATGGCCGAAGAAAAGGATCTCCGAGAGAAGACGCTCGCTCAATTACAGGACTCTATAACCAATATGCACAGGTATTTTTCTCTCTTTTACAATATTCTTTGAAGAACACACAAGGAGTTCATAGAGGAATTGACGACAAGACATCGAGAGGAGTTGGATTCGAGGGAAACTCAACATCTCGCTGAGTTGGAGGATCGAAGTAGGGATCTTGGAGAGAAAGAAAACAAGGTTTCTTTGATTTATTGTCTATATTGAGTCTTAGATGGAGACGGAGATGGAGAAATTGAGGAAAGAATTGGATGAGGCGAGGGACAAATGGAGAGAAGCTAGAGCGGATCAAGCCACTCAAAAGAGAGTTGTCGATGAGAAGGAATTGGCTGTTTTGAATCTCGAGGAAGATATAAATCGATTGAAGAAACGATTCGAGGAGGAAGCCAATCGAGCCGACGAACACGCCCATGCGACAGCCGAATTGAACGGACGGATCGAAGACCAATTGGCCAAGGAGACTGAGATTCGAACTCAGCTGTCAGAATCGAACAACTTGAATTCTGTTTTGAATGATGAAATCAAGCTGTTACAGGAGCAGATGACCGAATTGAGGAATGAACTCTCCGATACGAATGATAGGATCGAACAATATAGCCAGACGGAACAAGAATACAAAGATCAGCTGATTCAGAGACAGAAAGACGCCCAGGAAATGGAGGATGCCATCCGAAATCTGAAGAGTAATCTGCAGGATCTTGAGATCAAATTAGAAGGAGTGAGTCAGTTTTGGACGAGAAAGATGGCATTTCAGACGATGGAGGAGGCGAGGATTTCAAGAGATGAGCTCCTTGGGAATAGAAATCTTCTGGAGACGAAGGTTCAGGAATTGAATGAGACGATTCGAGGACTGGAAGAAACCAAAAGAGACAAAGAGATTCTCAACGATGATCTGGCTTCAGCCAAAAGAAATTCGGATCACCAAAACGATCAGATCAATCGATTGGATGCGGAGTTCAATAAGCTCAAGGATGAGGTGAGATCTTTTTTGGCTCGAATATGGCGAGGTTTAGGACAATAAGAATCGAGCTCTTTTGGACGATTTGAGACTGAATTATGACAAATTGGTCAACGAGATTCAAGAGAAGAAAATTACGATTGACGACTTGAAAGAGACAATCGAGTCGATGAAGGCGGAAGAGAAAAAACGAGAAGAAGAATGGAAGGCTGAGAGACTTAGAGATGAAGAGATGAACAAACTGAAAGAACGGGAAATGGAGGACGAATGGAAGGCTCGAGTCGACAGAATCTCGGATGAAAAGGTTCTCAGGAAGTTCCAACGAAAAGACTTGGTTTTTTTTTTAGAAAAAAGCAATGGAAGAATTGACTGCGATTGAAGGAAGTCTGAAGGATTTGACGGCGATCCACGAGAAATTGATGGAGGAGGAACTCCAGCTGAGAATGCAACTCGACGAGGCCAAAGAAGCCACCGAGGAGGCCATCACAAAGCACAAACGAGATGTTTCCAATCTGGAATCACAGAACAACTTGGATCGAGAAGAATGGGATAAGGAGAGAGAACAGGTAGGGGAAGAGTCGAACGCAAAAACAAAAGTATTTAGTTGGAAAAAGGAAAGAACAATCAGCTGCAACAACTAAAAGAGGAATTGTCAAAGGCTGAAGAAGATCTCAAAGAGACTGCGGCGAGAGAAGGAAAATTAAAGATAGAGTTGGATGAAATCAAAGAGGTCTTGGAGAAGATTGAAGAAGAGAAAAGAAGTGCCCAGAGAGAACAAGAAATCAAATTGTAAGGATGAACTTGAAAGCGAAAAAGAATTCCCACTTTTAGAGAAGACGAGAGGACGAAGGAACAGAGAACGGAGGATGAGAAGAGAGCCCACAATGTGAGGATTGAAGAGCTTCACGTCAAATTGACGAGAGCGAATGCCCAGACGGAAGAAGTTGAACGAGCCAAAACTGCTTTGGAAAGAAAGCTGGTTAAGATGGAAAACAGTCTGGTCAAGAGTAAGCCTCTTTCTCGGAATAAATGTCCTTTTTTAGAAGTGGAGGACTTGACTCATTTGGAGGAAAAAATATCTTCTCTAAATGATAAGATGGCTGAGATTCGACTGGAAGAAATTGCGACACGAGATCGATTGGTCTTACTGGAAAGGGAGAATGACGACTTGAAGATGGCCAAGGATAGAGTTTCGTCTAAATTGAACGAAGAGCAGAAAAGAGCCTCCGAGTTGGAAGAGAAGTTGAGGGAATTAAATCGAGAAACCCAAGGAGCTCGGGTCCAAGCTCAAAAGGAGAAAGAACATAGAATTGGAGGCGACGAAAAGATTTCGACATTGACGAGTCGAGTCAAACAATTGGAAGCCCAGCTGGCTGATCGACATGCCAAGATGGATTCAACCTCAGAATTGCTTCGAAAAGTTGAAGGAGATGGGGCGAGTATGGCCCAAGCATTGAGGAATGAGAAGGAGAAGGCGAGCGATCTTCAACGAGCCAAAGAGGATTTGGAAAGAAATGTGAAGAGATTGACTGAGGAATTGGAACAAACTCGAGTTGCATTGGAGAGGAAAACAGTCACGAGCAAACAGACGACGACAGATCTCCTTTCCAACTATCGCGAGGCCGATCGAAGACTTGTCGAAGCTCAGACCGAATGTGAACAACTCAAGCAACAACTAACAACGCTTAGGTCTGTTTCCGGTCCAAGAAAACCAAAAAATCTTTTTAGTGGAAGGACTGAACGCGCTGAGGCGAAATATAAGGAAGCTGAGCGACGGTTGGAAGACAACTCCACTCGCCAGGCTGAACTCACTCGTCGTCTTCACCACTACGAGCAAAGTGCCAAAATGGCTCTTCATATGGCCAGTGAGTTTCTCCCTCCTTTTCTCTAAGAAATCTCTAAGAATCAAATACGGATCTTCGTCCCGGGGTGTCTTATGTCGATATTCCAAGAACGGGTTCTTCTGGGATTGGGGAGTCTCTTCCCCGAGCCAATAGCAGTCACAATGTTTCTTTCTTTGATCACCCAGTTGGTTTTATTTATTTATTTCTTATGGAGACATTTAAAGAAAACTTTCGAAGATGTTAGAGATTTGGATCTTTCCTCCTCGATGGAAATAACTCTTCGCTATTTGAAAGAGCGAATTGTCCAATTGGAACGAGACAAAGCGGCGTTGAACTCGGAGACTGAGATGCACAAGCAAGAGGCCAAAAGGAGTCAGGAGAAGCTAAGAGATGCAGCGAATGTCCTTCGAGATGTCGAGAGAAAGCTGGCCGATTTGGCGACTGAAAAGGATCAATTGGAGCAGCGTCTGGTCAGCCAGAGACAGCTCTATTTGACGACAGAAGAGGCCTCCAGAGGACGAGACAGCAACTATAAAACTCTTCGGGGAAAACTGGCCACGACGGAGATCCATCTGAGAGAAAAAGAAAGTCGAATTGCCCATTTGGCGGTAGGAAAAGACTTTTTTTTGGTGTTATTGTACTACCTTCAGACACAATTAGAGGCGACCAAATTGGAATTGGCTTCGGTGGATTGTGACCGAGAGAAGCTGGCAGCTGGAGTTAAAAATCGAGAAGAACAGATCCGCAAATTGGAGGATTCAAGGAAGAATTTTGAGGATGAACACCACAAAATGCAGAAAACAATCCGAGAGATTTCCGAGGATTTCAAGGTATTTTCAGTTTCAAAACAGAAAGTGAGATTTCAGTTGGCAACAAAGCGATTGGAAGACACAGATTCGGAGAGAATCCGACTGGGAAAAGAGCTCGAAGATGTCCAACGAGCAGCCAGACGGGATCGAGATCTTTTGGAAAAACTTCAAACCGACGAGAGACATTGGCGAATGACCGTACGTTGGAATCTTGCGCCTCGAAAGAACTCATTCAGGCTGTGAATGCCAAGAAATCTTCGGAGGAATATCACAAGTCGATCTATGAGGAGCGAATTGCTAATCTTCAGGCGAGTTACGACGCTGCAGTCGCCAGGAACAACGCCACAGCCAATGACGCAGAAAAACTCAGGTTTGACTGGTGGAACCTCGAGGAAGGGGAGAGTTTAGACAAGAGCTGAGAGAGTACAGTCAGAAGATCAACAGTCTCAATCTGAAAGTTTCCGACGTGGAGAGAAAGGCGGTCGCTGAAAAAGAAGGAAAAGCCACGTTGGCCCAACAATTGGCTGCTTTCCAACGCGTTGAAAACGACTGGAATAAGTTGGAAAAAGAGATGCGAGAGGAGTTGAGAACTCTCAGAAAAGGTTTTAACTCTTGTTGGCCAAAATATTCTTTAGATAAACTCGCGATGACATCAGAGATCGAGGATCTTCGAAGACGAATAACCAAAGTTGAAATTGAAAAGAAAGAGATCGAAGCCAGTCGAACCAGATTGGACCGAGAAGTCGCCGTGCTGAGGAAACACATGCAAACGGTAGCGACTATCGGGAGAATACTGTAGACAAAAGAATTTCAGTTGGAAGATGAAAAGACAAGAACAGAACAAGCTGTGAAGGATACGTTGGCCGAGAGAAAGGCCATCGACAAGTCGATTGCGGCGATGGAACGAGAAAATGCCGAACTTTACAAGAATTGTGGCCAACTGCAGACTCAAATCCAACAATTAGAGAAGGACTCTGGGCAGAGAGCTGTGTCGAAACTCCTTAAAGAACAAGCCTTGATGGAAGCCAAATTGGCCAAGTTGATCCAAGAGAAGAGACATGTTGGTTTCCTTCCTTTTAAAGAGACCCATTTCAGTTGGAATTACTGATCGAACAAAAAGAAAGCAATTACTCGCACAAGAAGAAACTACTCGAATCTCAACTTTCCCTCCTAAGAGATCAGTTGGAAGCTGAACGAAGACGTCGTCTTGGAGGAGGTTCAGGTCGCTTCGAGCGAGCCACAGATGTCCGAGTGAGCCGAACAACATCCGTCAGAAAGGATCCGAAAGGACCATTCCGGGTATGACCCGTCTTTCCCCAAAATCTTTCGTTTTTATCCTGCCCCCCTGTCTAGTCACTTTTACCCAAAAGAGAAGAATAAAGAGAGAGAGTAGAGTCCCTTTTCCAATTGCATGTCATCATCGTCTTTGTTGTGTTGTGATGCACGAAATTTCAGGAAGAGGAGATCCTTCTCATCGAGGAGATTCGCTCCCACAGCTCCTCCACTCTCACCAACGACACTTCCCTCAGCATCGAGACGACTCTCTAAGAAGACGGGTTCCACGGGTAGTAGTGATTGTAGTAGAGTTTCTATATATCTCGTGTGATTCTGTTGATTGCCGTGAACATAAAGCCTTAGCTTTGACTCTAAATCCTCAGCGTCTGATTTGTGGCCTCGTCGCCTCCATAAACCATCTCAAAGCTGAAAGATGACCGCCATCGTTATTTCTTTTTCTTTCGTTTACACCACTTGCAACCACTTGCTGCCAACTTTTGCTTCTTCTTCTTGTCTCAGGAGAGTGGCAATTATCCGGAGAACTCATCGTTAAACGCCATCTTCCTCTCGGTCAATTTATCAGTATAACGAGGACAGATGTTACACTCGTCTATTTTATGGCCAGTCGGACTTCATAAATTCTCACCTCCGTCCCTCCTCGTTGCTATTCATTGTCCGACCAATAATTGCTGGTCCTTTCCTTTAAATTCTGACTAACGCTGTGGTCCATTCCATATGCTGCTTTTTGTTCAGTTTTCGTTGTGGACGCCATTCGTCAACCGCCGCCTGGAGACGCGGTTTCGGCGGTCAGTCAGTCTCTCAATGAATCCTCTCGTCGTTCTCCTCTTCCTCCCAACGCTGGTCTCAGCCGGAGTTCGTTGTGCCCAATGCAATGGCTGGCATGGCAAGCATCCTCTCGACACGACCGTTGGCAATTCCTGCGATAACCGGAACAATCAGTGTCAGGTACTCGTAGCTTTTCCCAGGAATCCGACTCAATTCTATTCCACGTTTTGACAGTTTTCTAATTAATTGATGGCATGACGAGTCGTAAAAAAGTCGATTGGACCTCCTGCGGTCAAGACACATCTGGTTCTAATTTTGCATTTTCAGACGGACAACTTCTGCGTCAAAATTGTGAGTTGGCTTCGCTACAAACACCAAGAACCAAAAATCTAAAAAAAAGGTTTGATATTTTCAGGTGGATCCGATGGCTCCCTGGGTTCATTATACGACTTTCAAATCGGATTGCTGGTAGTTTCTCCCTCCAAACTGAAAAAAAGAGCTTAGGTTCCAAGATACAGTCCAAGTGACTCCAAGCAATTTGACAACTGTCGTGGATAAGGCCTGCTATTCCTATCAAGATGCGTCGGTTCCCAGCAAAAGGTCTGACTTCTCTCTTGGGAAAATGAAGATTCAGATGGACTTACTGCTTCTGCAACGATAGAGATTATTGTAATTTATCGGGACGTCTAGGTCTTTCATTTGTGGCTTTGGTTTTTCTTCTTCTTCAGCTGTGATCTGTCTGGGTTCTGTACATAAAGTGTTTTAAACGAGATCTCCTCTATCCTCGTCTCTTATCGCGTCTCGGAGAGAAAGACTTCTTCTTCCATCTGCTATGACTTCTCGTCTTCGAATTCTCTTCATTCTTCTGATTTTTGTACTTGCTCCTTTCTTCCTCTCATAGACTCTTTTAGATTTTGTCGACTCTTTCGAAAGCTTTAGTCGTTTCGAGAGTTACTACGAGACCGAACCACGCAAATCTCGGGAAAATCGAAAATGGAAAGAGACCTCAAAACAACAAGAAAAAGAACAAAAGGTCAGAGTTCTCAACCACTTTTCAACTCGTTTTTTTTGTGCAGTTTTGGAATAAGTCTGAGTAGAATCTCGGAGATTCCCCTATTCACTCTTTCTCTCGAAAGGACAACAACTCGATATTTCGTGTAATCTTTATTGTGCTTTTATGCCAAAATTGGGTTCATTTTGCGGTCGGATTTCTGAAAAATTCAGCTTTTTTTTTTCTCTCTTCTAAACTTACGTAGATGTTGATGTAATTGGCGAGTTGATCGACAAGAATTTTTCCAAAAACCATGTGATCCAATGGGGCGAGGATTTTGGCGACACAGAGAGCTGCCTCATCTGGGCCGAGGACAGTCGAGCAGCCGAGGCCTGAGGGAGTTCGAAGAGACGACCAAATGTCTTGGGAAGCCCATTCTGGACCAACTGGGGGACAATTTACGACTGGAAGAGTCGAATTCCCAGCGATAACTGGCCCCAAGCCATTCGACCGGCCAGCTACAGCCACGACAGCCGTTGGGATTCCGTCCGACTCGAATTCAGCTATTGCATCGAGGGTGTCTCGAGTCGACTAAAATTTCGCTTTCTTCCGATTTTTTAACCAACTTTGTGAGCAGAATTGACTCTTAAAATTGGAAGGAGACCGAACTTTTTGCAGAATTCGGCGATCTTTTCACAGTGCTTCGAGTCGCTTCCAGATCCCATGATGATTAGAACTCGAGCCTTTGGATCCGCAGAGAATTTGTCTGTCAAGTCCATCACCTGGATTATTCTTCTTTCTTTCATAAAACTCGTTTACTTTTTCATAATTTTTGATGAGCTGCTTGAGGGCGTCTTGAGTGACCTCCGGCATATCGCGATAGAATTGCTTGTCGAGTTGAAGACGACGATCTCCAGCCGGCCAGACTCTCCACGAATCATTGTCGATCACATCACTCAGAACAAGCTCTCCATCCTTTGTCACTCCGAATTCAATCTGAGTTGGGAATTAGAAGAAAAAAGTAGAAACACCTTCATATCGATGAGACTACACTCGTTTTTCTCCCATCCTTTTTCGAGGAGTTTGAAGATCACTGACGTCATTTTCCTCATCAACGCTATCTGAAGAGAGAAGTTCAAAAAGGCAACAAAAAACCTCAGGCTTGGCGATCTTCAAGCTATTGAAAGTGAAATTGGCGCTGAGGATTTGTTCATCCGACCATTGTGGATCATCATTGGCATCATCCTGGAGGAGTTCTTTCTTTATTCAAAATAAAAAAAAACAACCTTGAAGAAAGTTTCGATCTTAGGTTCAGCAAAACGGAATCCCTCCTTGACGCCGGGATTTCTCTTCAAGAAAGAGCCAGTGGCCACCCGACGAGCGACCCATTCGATTGGAACCATCGCACAGTTTTTGGCCAAAAACTCCGTCTCGCTCACGGCACTCACAAAACTTGTATTCATTCCTGAAGGACCTCTTCCCCTCCTCTACATAGTGTTTACCGAGATTCTGAAGGTATTGGAAGACATGAGTTGTCGTCTTGTTGGCGATGGCTCCTTTGCCTTCGAGTTCATTCTTCCGAACGGCGTTGAAAGCGGTTAGTTGGTTCTTCGATCGGATGAGAACGAAGTCCTTCAAAAGAACTTTGTCTTTCGACGAGACGACCCACCTCGCAGTCTTTGATTCCGAAGATCTCCTTCGTCTTTCCTTCGGCCAATTTGACGAGATTCTCTCCGTTGCGAACTTGAGCTAAGAGGTTTGGCATTCTGGAAGATTGATAGATGAAAAAGAAGGAATCAATGCAAGTATTTTTGAACAGAAGTTGTTTTGGAAACAATCCTGTTCCGTTGATAAGACGGAGAACTGAGAAGGAATGGGCGGGACTACTCGACCGATAAGACGAGGGGCTATCCCATTGGCATCCGGTCAGAGACCAAACCAACTGATGGACAAACCGATTAGTGTCTCTCAAATCCAAAGATCATTTTCCGTCTTCAATTCGTTTTTAAAGTAAAAATGTTGATTGATCTCTCTGACTCTCAGGAGTAAATAAAAGACAAAAATAACTGCAACTTTTCTGCGACATGACGCCGATCAGATAAGCCTATTTTCGACGACAATAGTTCATCTTTCGCTGTGGCTGGCGACTGTCTTTGACAACCTTAACTAGAAAATGAAAGTTTATTTGAACCCGTAACAGAGAAAGGCACTCGGAATCCTAATTCTAATTATTATTATTGGCATCAACTAGATCTCCTACACTCGTGATTAAATCGTAAGGACATTTGCTTGAAATGTCGCAGGTTTCCGGCTGCAAGCATTGCTGCAACCATTGGAACATTTCCTCGTTCTTCTGCGCTGATAATTTTTCTGGAGGGATTGTTTTTGATAATATTATTGCTTTTTCTACCTTGTTTCTGCATTAAATTGAGTGACGAAAAAGAATAAAATCTCAGCTAGAGATTCAACTGTCGTCCGAATTAATTCATTTTGGATTCGAAGGAAAATATTCTGAATTGGTTAGAGGGTTGAAAGAAAAGTACTAACTTTAACCAAAGTACCTCCATTTTTAGACAAAAGAGCCAGGGAAATTTTATCTCCAGTGGATGTTATTTGGGATGTCATTGTGGCCAAAACAGATGCTCCTACTTTAACTACAGCTGGCTCTTCGCTGGTTATCAATGCCTAAATGAGTCATTTCTCGAGTCAACAAAAAAACTAACATTCCCAGCAACATGAATTATACTCTTCATAATTGATTCAAACTCGTCTTGGTTCTTCTGGATGACAGTTCTGCTCTTTTTGATAATCTAAAAGACCTCAAGTTTTGGATTATTTCTAGAAAGACTTACATGGTACATCAATTCGAGCCATTCCTCTTTCTCTCCGTAATCTTGATTCGCTTCAAAGAAGGCAAACCATCGAGAAATCGAATGACAAAGAGCTATAGTAGATTCAGATCTCGTATATGTCTATAGAGATGTTGAGTATAAATAGACTTCAAAACTGACCAATACAGTAGATTTGGCGAGATTACAAGAGGCGGCTGTGTTTGTCATGAGGGACATATCGATGATCTCGGCGATCGAAGGAAAAACTCGAGAAATTGAGGGTGAATATTCAGGGAAACTACAGACGGCTGATCGAACTGCTTCACAAACCTTTAAGAAAGAAAGAATAAAAGAAAAGAAAAATGACCTACTCGATCTCCGATAGTTCTGGCTGAGCCTTGATTGGCTAAAATACTTCGAAATACAGGAACAGCTTGTTCGAGGATGAGGATCACCGGCGACGTCTCATTATTGTTATCTGAAAGATATTCCACTAATTTATTCTCTTACGCCTGTTTTTGCTTTGAAGCGTTGAAAATAGACTCGAAAAGATGTTGATTTGAAATTGTCTATTTCGAATGTCGTCTTCAGTAAGGAGGTCAGTTGTTGTCAAGTCTTGAACATGTCCGCCTATCATTCTCTGGACTATTTCCATAACTTCAGACGTCTCTTTGGTTGAGAGGATGAATCCAATACATTTAAGAGCCATCAGTCTCAATTTCTCTGAATAGGTGGTATCCATGAAGAAATTATAGCATTTTTCGGAGACTTCATTTCCAATTTCTTCCTGAATTCCTTAATCAAATCTTTTCAATAAATTCTTACAAAAAGTTGCTCATTGGTGACTGAGATGATAGATTCCAGAGCAGTCAAAGAATCTAAAGCACATACTGTCCTGTCCATGTAAGGGAGAATCACTCGAACAACAAAAGATTGGATGTTATTAGCCTAGATTTTGGCATGTTTTTGACAAATAAATGCTTACATTTTCATGAGCTTGAATGAGATGTGTCAGTGAGAATAAAAGTTGCATTAGCGTACAACCAAGACGATCGCAATCCTTCCCAGTTGGGATTTTAACGAGTTGATTGCATAACTCCAAACATTGACAGATCGGATGATATTGCTCTTCTGTCAAATAATCAGCCACCAAAGTCCAAAGGTTGAGAATAGATTCCGTTCTTAAGAGTATCCAAATCAAATAACTTTGCTACCTGCAGATATCTCCATTTTTAATGGCTATATCTAGTTCCTGGTTGAGGAATAATAAAATATCATCTCCAACAATGCAGAATACATCAACAGAAATTTCACTTCGATTTTTTCGATATCTAAAAACTATCTCAAACTAAAAAGAGACTTACGCAACGAACATCTCTTTTTGTTCTTTGTCAAAAGTATCGAAAATAGTGATTGATGGATAAGCCATTTTGCTGATTGCCTCCCGGAAGATCTCACTGTACATTGGCTTCACAGCATTGATAATCTGGAAGGAAATGTTTCTAAAAAAAAAAAAACGAACTTCTTGGATTTTGGGATCATTTGTCGATCTTCTCTCTTGTAGGGATTCCCTCAAAAAAGTCCAAAAAATTGCCGGTAAATCAGAAATGCATTCGCCGATTGGATATCTTCCCGGCCAATTTGACAACGTTACACACATAGAACAGATATCTCTAAATTTGAGGTTTGAAAAGAACTTTGAAATTACACAAGACTCTTCGAATTTGGATTGTTCTTCATGTCGGTGATGAGATTTGAGACGGCTCTTTCTGACAACCGACAGACTGCGGAAATTAGAGTCGAAGCCTCATCGCTGTCGCTATTTTCTCTTAGTTCTGACTCAATCTTCTAAAAGCCGGATTCTCTGTCGATTAAAATCAAACCTTTGCTGTTACTTTTGTGATATAATCACAGATGTCGAGCACTAGTTGTTCTAAATTGCTTAGCTCTTCATTATCGGCCAAAATATTTAGCAAATTGGTCAAAGCAGCACTGAAATTTGTTCTTTCGGCTGATAGAATTACTTGTCGTCAATAACAGCTCCAAAGACATTACTCAGAACTTCTGTCCATTGTTCGAGACCAATTCCTGGCAGTTCAACCCATCTCTCTACACATTCAACTGCTGCCTGTCTCAATGAAGGATCTGTTTCTCTTGCGTTGAGAACCGTCCTTATCACAAGAATTATTTCCTAAAGAAAATCATCGAAATCAGGACGAACTCCAACCTCCGAAATTCGATGCAATTCTGTTTTCAAATGACTTCGCTGTGTCAGAGGCATATGGACATTTGAGAATTCTGCGGCAATCTCTGCCAAAACTCTCAAAAGAAGTTCAGGAATAGCAGACCAAAGAACTGTTAAATCTTGAACTGGCTGGGCCCATACATCCGGAACTGTGTAAAGAGCCAATAAAGCTAGTGTTGATTGTAGCTTTTGGATTACGGTATGACTCCTTCCACCAGCTGAACTTGTTAAACTATCAATAAGATATTGCTTGAGTTGTTCCATCTGAATGATATGATATTTCTAAGGAGAGGAAGCACTTACCAAATGTGGGTGAGATATACATTCTTCTGAGCGATGTTTAACTGTTTCATATAAGGATATCGCTCCAAAAAGTTGGACTGTTGAAGAATTTGTTCGATCCATTAGTCCTATACAGGAAGAAATCACATCAGGACAAGGATAGGCTAAAATGCGCGTCTCATTTTATGCCTTCAAACATACCTGTTTTGAATTGATTTAACATTCGGTCTAATTCATATCTTTTTTCTGGCGATATAGTAGTGTAGAATTCTTCCACACAAGCTACCACCAACGCCTGGTTAATCCCTTGAGCCATTCTGTCTGAAATAATAAAATGTCCGAATTGAATGATCTAGTTAAAAGCTACTTTTTCTTGATATATTGATTTAAAAATTCGCTTGAAATATAAAGGAAAGCTCGTCATATAGTATATTTTCCTGCTTCGAAGTGGTAAAAAAGACTTTGCATGGGATAGGAATTTAGTGGTGATTGACCTAATGTGCTTGCAATAGAAATCTAAATTAAAACTATTTATGATAACAAGATAACAAAAAAAAAAACAACATTTTTAACAACCTATTTGATGTTTATAACACGAAGACGAGAGTTCATTTCCTCTTCAACTTCCGTTTTTAATCCGCGTCCAATATCATCCAAACAAAGTTCAGCATGAAGTCTCACTACATAATCAGGATCGTAGCGATATAGCCGCATAAGTTCACGTCTAATATTTATCAGATTTTCTCCTAATGTCTGAAATTTGCCAATTGTTTTGCTATGTAATACTAGCGCATACGTTTACTATATCTTCGCCACAAGAAGAGAGAAAAGCACGTATCATGTGAACAGCGGCTCTTCGAACGAGATAACATTTATCAGTTTTCAAAATACAATCAACGGCAAAAAACAACTGAAAATTCAAGCTAAAAGTAGTTTAAAAAATACCTCTATTAAAATACTTTCTAAGCCTCTCCCTTCGCACGAGCCGATTAGTTCAGAAAAAGCAGATAGCGACGATGCTCGGATAATATCGTGTTCATCTTTAAGGGAGGTAAGAAATGTGTTTGAAGCACGCCTTATCCAGGATGGAGCTAAATCACCTAAATAGACATTATAACAAATTCAGCTTATTTTACCTAGGACACGAAAAACTTTTCCTATCACTTCTGCCATTTTTCCTCGTTGGACTACAATAGAATCTTTTTCTTCTGGCAATTTGTTTCGCTGTATTTCTCCTAATTCTTCAAATATTTTGAGCAATTCTTCTAAGTATTTATTTGGTTTGTAGCATGCTATTTCTGCAAGTGCATTTATTGCTGCAAGGAATACGTAAGAATCTGAATCCTCTACTAGTTCTGAAACAGTCTAACTGAAATAAATTATTAAGCAAACCTTTAACTTTACTAAAAAGCCACTCATCCAAAATGGAAATAACCCGTTTATCTTTTTTTCGAACAGCTTTTGAAACTCTTATTAATGCTTCTCCTCGAACTGGGATCATCTCATCGTCAAGGTCTTCTTGTAATTGTTTTATTGGATCTACTTGCTTGTTAGACCTGCAAAAATATGTGTAATGATGTAATCAACTAACAAGTTATTTGTGCCTTTTGGGAGAGAGACTTGTTCAATTTCTTCTTTAAGTCCTAATATGTTGAAGAGTTGAAGGATTTGTTTGCCATCCTCAGCGATTTCGACAAACTGGCCACTTTTTGTTGTTGACACCGCAGCAACAAACTGGGCAACAGACTTTGCAATTGACGGTAAAAATTCCACAGACTGATATTATTTTTAATTTAAAAAAATTCTTTTAAAAAAACCTCGACAGTTCCTGCCGTAATAATACCAGCTGCTAGGCCTACCGCCATCTTTGTGCTAACTTGTTGTATTTCAATTATTTCTAGATCAGTATCTGATTGCTTTTTGCAAACATCAAATGATTGTACATTTTTATCTTGTTCCTGCATCCATTCAATCGCTTTTTTTAATATCAGCTAGAAAATATTATTAAATAATAAAAAATAACTTACCTCTATAAATCTACTTAGAGATTTAACAACAGACTTATTCTTTGGATCAACTTCTCTTTCACCAAGATGCTCAAAACAGAAATGTGCCACCAAATGAGAAGCTTCGCGTTTATACTGGTTTTCTGATGAATCGGCTAATTCACCGCAAAAGCGTGGTTCATCTTCTACGTTTTCTGAAGCCGTCCACAGATCTACACTCTCACAGAGTACTTCAATTATTAGAGAATTGCTCGCGTCTTGATCAACCATCTGAGCGTAATATCAGTTTTAAAATAGATGCTAACCATTAGAAATTTCAAAACAGCGTCGAGTTTTAGCGTTATATATTCTTCATCACTCCTTCTCTTAATATGTTTAAGAGTTATTAATCTCTCTGAACACAACATCAACATATTAATTAATGAACATACCTGAAATCTTATCAACTGGGACAACTAAAGACTTTTTAAAAGTAATTCGAAATAAATCTTCATCTGCCGATAGAACAAACGATAGAAGAAGTTGCCCCTGTAGTGGCTTCTATTACAAATAAATAAAGGTTACCAAATTTTCTATTCTCTTTGAAATAAATTTCAAAATATTTTGAATATCTTCTGCTAGTTGGTTTAAACATGTATCTTCAGATTTGTCAAAGCATTCCGAATTTAGAAATCCGAGAAGTATTGGGAATATCTGCATATATCTTGGGCTGTTGAGCAATAGCTGTGGGCAACGGTTATCATCGGAAAAAAGGCTGAGTAAATGAATAGCAAATAGTGCATTTTCGCTCCATTCAAAACATTCTATGCTACTCTCTTTCAAAACCTAAAATATAAAAAGGTTTTCTGACAAATTAACACTACCTCAAATATTTTAATCAGTTTATCTAAAACAAAAACATCTCCAGCGAGACTATATGATGTAGCCATTTCGTCAATAAAAAATGAATAAAGGCGAACCATTCCATCTTCAGGATAAACAGATTTCTAAAAGGAAACTTTTGGAAAATAACATGCATACCTGAAATACAGAAATAAATTGTTTGTTCATATTTTCAAAATATCCCATTCGCTTGACATTTTTAGACGGCAGAATTAACTGACGAGCAACACGCGCAAGAATATGTGAGTTTAACCAAAATTCTTCTCCTCCAAGCTCAAAGCAGGCACCTAACGTGTTAAAAAGACCTTCAGGGGAACGTAAAACATTTGAAAGACGATCTCCAATTGCTACCTAAAGAATCAAAAATTATTGAATTTTCATTAAACTAACCGTAAACCATGGAGGTGGTGGAATATTTGGATCATATGTTTTAGATAATGACATTAATACAATCACTAATGTAATTTGGCTAATGCTACTTAAAAGCTCTTCTACCCACTGAATAGGCTCTCCCTCGAAATGAATTACCTGAAAAATTATAAATAACTGTACAATGGAAATTTCTAACCTGCTCAAGGGCACAAATAATATCTGAAAGAAAGCATTTTAATATTTCACGCTTAAGTGATTCATTGCTTTCTAAAAGTTCTCTCAATGTATCGAGAAATCTAATAATCTGAAATAAGGGTTAATACGTTTTTATAAAAAGTTACCTGGGATCTTTTGGTTATAACACTATCATTTATCTGCTTCCATGCTTTAACAAAATTCGATCTTTTGTGAACTGGTATTCCTACACCGGTATCCAAATATGGAACCAGTTGAGCAAGAACAAAAAATTGTGCACCGCCTATCACAACCCCTTGCTCATTGACCGATAATATTGTGTACTCGTCTTTGACGGAATTTTTGCAAATGGTCAAAACTTTTGCCAACTAAAAAAGGTAGTTTATATTAAATGACGAAACGTACATGAGTAAATATTTCCGATAATAAATATCCTAATCGAACGCGAGGGTCATCAACAATTGTTCCTTCGGGAGCATTGGAAGTCGAAGGCCAACAGTCTGAAGAGACTTGCGTGGCTAAAGTTTCTGTCCATTCTACTTTAAACTTAGTCAAATTCTAAATAACGGTTACAAATAAACCGTATTGTATCTTACAGCTATCAAAGACCTTGTTATTACTGCGATAACATCGAATTTGGAATTTTTCACTGGTAGTTGATTGCAGTTTACCACAGCAGAAAGTACTGATATACACTTTCTTACATCATCCAGTTCGCGTTCATTTTTCCTTGGCATTTCTCCTTAAAAGTAAAAAATAAAAGAGTTTTGCGCGAAGAAAGGTATAAATGATTTCAAACATTTAAACTTGATCACTTATTTACAATAAGCTTTATTGAGAGATCTTACATAAAATGGAAATTAACAACCTTTAAAAGTTCTTCTTACGGAACATTTCAGGTCTCCACGAAATTGGATGCGTTTCTTCCGTCTAAACTTGGATATTGCAAAAACATTTTTGAAAAATAAACTAACAGCCTCATCATCTTCCTTGTACATTTTAATAGACTTATCAGCTTCTGCAGTGATTAATCGCAAGCCAGTTTTATCAAAGCACATTGCATAAATTCCTGCTTCAGAGTCGATCGATCCTGGTTGGGGTTTAGCTTGTATTCTCTAAAATTTGAAAAATATAATAAGGAAGCTATAATACCTGGAAGCAATATCCTGATCTCCAATCCCAAAAACACATCGACCCATTATCACCTCCTGATACAAGAACTCCGTCTTCATTACAAGCAAGTGAATTCACAATTGCGTTATGTCCGGCTAAGTTCTGAGGAAAAAATTTCTTGTACCAAAATAGGCAATACCTGCATAAATTCTCCGTTAGGACATTTCCATTGTTTTATATTATCAGGCGAAGCTGACGCAAACATAAATAATCGAGGATGTAGGGCTAAGGCACGTACTGATTTCTAAGAAGTAAATGTAAAAAAAATAAATAATACATACCTTATGATGGGTAAGAGTGGCCATAGAGCGCCCAGCAGCTAAATCCCACAATCTGATCGTTGAATCATGAGAAGCCGTAATTACTTGGGGATCGGCTGATTGACATACAACATCAGCAACAGTATTTGTATGGCCGGCAAAACAATGAATTTGAGCTTTTGTGCGCATGTCCCATACCTATAAGAAATCATAATAAAGATGAAAAGTAAAAATTACTCTTGCTGTAGAATCACGTGAAGTAGTTACTAACACGTCTAGAGTTGGGTGAACAGAAAGTGCTTGTACAGCACTGAGATGCCCATGGTAGTGACGGACTACTTTATTCATTTCAAGATCCCAGCATTTTACCTAAATATTCATAAAAATTCAATAAAACAATTACTTGTTTATCTTCTCCTCCACTGAAAAGAAAGGGGTGTCTTTCTGAGATTTTTACAGCACGAACAGAGCTGATATGTCCAGTAAGCGAAAGTTTTAATTTTCCAGAAGCCAAATCCCAAATTTTGATGATACGATCAGCTCCACCGGATGCAAACCACTGATTTTGTGGCTCAACATCTACAGCACGAACCCATCCAGTATGACCAGAAATAACTCTATAAAGTTTCCACGGTGCGTGCCATTTCGGCTTCATCATCATTGGGGCCTTTGAAGGCAACATTGCTCTTGTTGTGTTTTCTTCTGATTTTCCTCCTGTTTGCCCTACTGGTAATGTCGATAAAATTTGTCTAAATGCACATTTTTTAGATTTTAAATTTAAAATTTACCCTTGTTTTGTTGACATTAATTTGCCAGTTCCATCCGTAATTGCAAGGGTAGCATGGCTTTCCTTCATTATAACTTCTCCAGCTATCATTTTTGGAGCTTCTGGCAGCTAAAAGATAAAATTACTACAATATTTAAGAATCGGCATACTGCTAAATGTTCGGTTTCCTTCTTTCGTTTTGCTTCATCCATATTTTTTATCACTGCTGCATATTCAGCCTTTCTTTTTATACTTTTCATATACTCCAAACTGAAAAGAGAACTTATTGCATTAAAAAATTACAAACCTTTCGTCGGATAACTCGGGAGCATTTACATAATCAGTTCCAAAAACATCAGCAGTACGTTTTTGAGATTTATAAACATAATTTAGGAGCTTCATATCGAGCTGAGCCTTTGGGTTAGCTAAAAAAAGTAATAGAATAATAAACGCAACAAACCTTCTTGTTCTACTGCTGTTTCTGACATCTCTCCCTGAAAAAGTTAACATTATTGTCTTTATAAAAGTGATATCGTTCTATAAAGTCAAATAGTATATACAATAAAGAAGAGAAAATAACTTTCGAAAAAATGGATTTTCGTCGATATAAAAATGGTTGTGCCAGATTTGAAAGTCGTAACAAGTGCTAAAATATTTCAAAACCGATTCAACATTCAGAATACATTTGCTGTTTTCTCTGCACCTAATTATTTTTGTACTTTAGGTTTCATCTCCTGCTTTAAAATGGCTGCTCCATCAAGAGAAATGCCTTTTCACGAGTTCTGTAACTTTCTCAACTCCGTTAGAGGGAAAGGCTACGAGGATATGAGAACCAGGAAGCACATTTTGTCCCGATTTTTTCGACAAATAAAATCAGCAAGTGATGGAGAAGAAGATTTTCAAAATCGCAGCAAAGAAATAATTTCACTTTTGTTGAGCGACTCCAATGAAGCTCGAAAGCTCGATCTTGGAGAGGTTAGAGGCTTAAATTTGAAGAAATATTTCTAGACTAAACTATCTCAACTTGTATGCAAAGTAGTCGATATGCCAAACATTGGTCAACGCGTGAAAGGGCAAGGAATAATGGCCCTAAAATTAGCCGAAGAAGTCATTTCACGCTTCGGAGGTGTTGAATCAAATATGACCGTTGGAGACGTATGTGATCGGTTAGATATAATTGCCCAAGGAAATAGTACAAAAAGTAAGAGAAGCTTGGATGAAATAAGGATCTTTAGAGGCAAAAGAAGTGGAATATTTTGTCCAAAACTGCTCAAAAAATGAGCTAATATGGCTTTTTAACATCATGATGAGAAATGCTGAGGTCTTTCGTTTATTTTATTTTTTAAAAGAGATCTAGGCATTTCTTGGAGTAAATAGAAAAATAATTCTGGAATGTATCACACCCGAAGCAAGTGAAATTTGGAAAAACACAAGAGATCTCGGCCGATTGACAAGTCGTCCAGCTGATGTACTAGTGAGTCTCTTGGATATCCTTGGATTTTCACTCTAAGGAACCCGATTATTTCCTTGGAGTCAATTTTTGCCCTCAACTATTGGCTCGTCTCTCATTGGAAACAATTAACGAACAAATAAAATTGAATCTTCAAGGAGGATTCTATATGGAGATCAAATTCGATGGAGAGCATGTTTTGATGCACAAAAAAGGAACCAGCTACAAATGGTACACCAGAAATGGAAAGGATTTTACCGAAGTAATCAATTCTTTTAAATTTTTCAAAATAACTCACAGCACTATGGCTCACATCACAAGGAAAAATTGGCTGAACAAATCCATCCAGTTTTCAAAAATTCCGTCGAAGAGTGCATCCTCGACTGTGAGCTGATGCATTATGATGAGAAGAGAGGCTGTTTGAGTAAGCTAGCTTAGTTTTTGACAGAAATGCCCTAGTTCGACATCTTGAGAAAGCTGCTGATGGAGTTACTCTCAGTTACCAGAATCCCCAGCCAGGCCATCGAATAGGTGCTCAAGAGAATTGACTCGTTCAATTAGGTCTTTAGTGGTGGTTGTCTTTGATTTGCTTTATTTTGGTGGCAAAGTGCGAGGCGAAGATTTCCAAGAGGATTTGATGCAAGTACCACTCTCAGATAGAGTCCAAATAATGAACGACCGCTTGTTGAAAAGAAATGAAGAACATAATATTTATATTCCGGATCGAAGCGAAGGAACAACTGAGTGGGAGGGGATTTTTAGATGAATTCAAACATGACTCAGAGATGACATTCGTGAGTTCTATGAAGCGGCGACAAAAGTAGGAGAAGAAGGAATCGCCGTCAAACGGAAGGATTCGCTTTATTGTCTTGGAGAGAGGTTGAAATCCCTTTTTGGATCCCTCCAATTTCCCAATTATAGAGCCAAAAGGAATGGCTGGTTTAAGTTGAAGGAAATGTTCGATATGGATCTAGTCATTGTGGGTTATGTGCCAGCCAAAAACGACAAAGGAAATGCGTTTTTGCTGGCTGCTTGGGATGGTAGGTTTAGAGGAAATTAGACTATAATAACCAGATGGAAATGTGGATGGGAGGGATCTTCATGTCATTTGTAAGTCTTATGCCGGATTGAAGGAAATCGAACGAGACAACATAATGGATGATGGTAGATTGAACGGGATAGATTATTACTAGAGAGATTCAGCTCGGTCTGGTGGAAGTCTTCTCAAGGAGGCGCCAGACTGTTTGCATGGCTGGGCTGGCAACAAAAATAATTTATATTTCCGACCGGAAAACTATGTTGTTGTTGAGGCTAAAGCCTTCGGAGTAAGGAATGATAGTCTCGTGGATGTGGTTATGAGAAGAATCAGGAGTGATAAGTCCATTTGTAAAGAGGATATCGATGATTATCGAACTATTAAGAAACATCAGCCCGGAATGGCAAGCGTTTTTTCGGTTTCTTTTTATGTTGTGTATTAGTGTAGGGAGCGAAATATATCTATCACTTTACAAGTGGGCTGCGCCGCCTTTGGCGGCTCTTTGAAGGTTTTCCCATATCTTTTCACTTTGTGAAACTTTCAGTCACTTTTCCCTTTGAATTTAGCCCCCTTCCCCTGGAATATTAGCCTCCTTTCCTCTCTAATTTTATCAGGGACTTTCTCCGGAGTTTTCTGAAAATTAGAAAAAAAAACGACCGCTCCCCTAAAAAATAAAGAAAAAAGGATTTTGACCGGATTTTACAAAAAGGCCACGGACGAACAGGATGACACGGAAGGATTTTATTTAAAGTAAGATTCTAATAACTACTTAACATATACTACCTAATCCCAATGGGGATTAGACTACCTGTCCGGTGGATAAGTCTTGACACGATCCAACATTTTAGTTTTCAGAATGATATCAAAGCCCATATGGAACTCGAGGCAACAACTTCTTCAGAGGATTTCAAAGCAAAACGAATCACCAAAAGGGAAATATTCGAAGAAGGTTCTTACTCTTATCATCCACAAAACAATGCTTTCAGCCTCGGCTCCTTCCTCAAAAAAACCAAATACAGAAACAGAGACTCCTCTAACTAATCGAACTGTCTGTGTTTTGCAGGCATTTGACGAGAAGTTGAGGAAGAAATGTTGGTCAATTCTTGAGGGTTTCGGAGCCAAAGTCATAGCCAACCCGAGTCTGTTTCTTTAAATATTTACGATTAGATTCAGACGAAACAATGGACTTTATTGTGGCTCCATCGGAGAAACATATGAAGGTGAAAACGGCGATTAAAAAGGGAACTCATAACGTAGTCAAAGGGGACTGGCTGATGAGATGCGAAGAGGCTGGAATTGTCCTTTCTTGGTAAGAATCCAGAAAAGGAAAGCAAATTATATTTTCCAGGAAACCCAGCGAAATACTTGTGGAGGTCCCTGGTTCATTCTCCATCGAATAGTCAGTCGTATATAAAAGAAAATTCCGAATCTCTATATTACTTATTCTGTGATAATAAAAGAATATTTATTAGCCAAATACCCGCCTTTGGATCACATCTCGGTACATTCTTCACCACTCATAATCGCTCGATACTCTTCGCCTTCGTCTGTCTGGCCGTTTGCTGCTGAAATGGCTGCAGCTGTTCCTTTTTTTCCTCTGTGGATACTGCACCATCTACCGTAGCCCAGATATATGCCAATAGCTGAATGTGATCAGAAATATCAGCAAAAGGAACATACCACTTCCATTCCAGACAATAATTCCAATCCAAGCTCTATAAGGGCTAGCAGAAAGGATAAGGAGGAGCAGCACAAGGACCAAATAAGAGATGAATGGGAACAAAGCCACTTTGTTTTCTCTTCGATGGAGATAGTCATTCGGGGTTACGGTAAAAGACATCAGAGCTGAGGAGACAGCCACTGCTGAGAAGAGAACAATCAAAACAACCGATGGCAACTGGAAAAATCTTTTTTTGAGGAAATTCTCACCGAATGATGTTCATTTTTAATTCCAAGAAGACAAGCCAAAGAAGTCGAAAGAATAAAAAGAAAAAGAATTCGACAAGATTTCCTGAACTCGACTGCCATGGTTGTTGGAGAGGCGGCACGGAAGGAGCCATTGAAGGAATAAACATAAGGAATTTCAGGCACTTCTCGACAATAAATATGAGTAGCTCCATCATCAGGAGAACAAGCTTCTGCGACACAATTATGGCCATGATTCAGGCCAGACAATCCCGAGGAAGGACGATCCGGCTAAAAAAGTTTTTTTAATTCAAAAACTACCCACAATTGATTGATATTGGGAGACAGAATGAGTTAAAACTGGCTCCTCTTCCTCATATTTCCTCAATTGCTCCCTTTCCAGTCGTCTTTGAAGTCGAGTTGTCTCCATAGCTGCTATATTCATTTGAACATAAGCATCGCTATCCATCGACTGTCCGCTTTGACTAGCTGACACTTGGCAAGAACTCATTGGTCGTCTTTTATTCAAAGTTCTAAATCGAGCTTTTTTCTTCTTCTTTCCATACTCACTTATAATGACTAGTCTCTTGAGGAAGACCTAACGGTTCGGGGAGATAGTGTTGAAGATAGGTTAGACAGATAGTCAACACATGTTTTAAAGGAGTTGTAGTGCAGACGATATCCAAAAGGAGGTCTCGTCTGATTAAAAGAGAGAAGCAAAGTGAAAGAGACAAAGCGACCATTGCAAAGACTGGCGATTTTTTGGAAGAATCTTTTGGAAATGGAAGGAGTCCATCTGGAATTCGTGATCAGTTTTCATTTGATCCACCTCTTGTCATAGCTTCAAGGATTCTTGAAGCTGGAAGAAAGGAGGCTAAAACAGCCCCAGAAAGACCACAGATCGAGGCGACTGTCAGCATATATCTGAAATTTTTTATTCATTTCTGAGACAAGGGCCAATCACGCCGTCAACACAATAACTCCCAGAAGTATTAAAAGATGGCCAAACAACAGTTTTTTTTGTCTAACAGGACGAACGAAAGCACAAGCAATTGAAAAGGGGACACGAAATACAACTCATTTGGCTAAAAACCTGATGCGAAGAAAACCAAGCTCGTGCGAAGGACTAGGATCTAGGATACGGGGTGGATTCGACTGGAACTCACTTTGCTGCCGGAATATTTAGAGTTGTGAAGATATCTGGGACCAAGATATTTTTTGGAAGATTCGATACATTCACAGAGAGACTGAAAACTCATAGGAATCTTCTAAAAGCGAATACCTGAATATCATAATGATGAGGAAGAAGACGACGGAAAAGATAAAAATGAGAAAAACCATAATAATTGGGACTCTTTTCCTTGGCTTCTAGATTTTAATTTTAGTCTTTTTTTTTTCATTAAAAAAAACCTGCGTTTCTTCGACCATCGTAGTCACAGAATCGACTCCATTAAAGGCGACCATAAGGACCCCTGCGGACCTCAATAGTCCACTAAAGCCATTTTTAAAGAATCCGGCGTCAATCCAATTTTGAGGATCGGCGTGGAAGAATGAGACCATTGTACAACTGGCTACGACGAGCAACGTCACACAAAGGAAACAAATCGAGACGGTGGATACAACCTGGCTTTTTGTGGAAGAAAGAAGAAATTACTTTGACGCTACAACAGAGGATGGTTAGAGCGAAAAGAACTCCCAGAGCTGCGAAAAGATCGTAGTCAGCTGCGAATATTTGACTGTCGTCTTGTCGATCGAGGACTTCGATTGAGAAAGATGACCGAATCCCTTTTCGGAATAACATATTCTAGAAGGAAATATCAAGAAAAGAAAGAAGGCTGACCATATGAGAACTCCAGGCGGAAAGAATAAGAGAACAAACCCCAAGGGCATCAAGGAATATCAAACAGCCAACCAAGAAGGAGGCCAATTCCCCAAGACAACCTGATGAGAAATGATACAAAACACAATTTTTCGGAACTGCCGACGTCAATTCGATTGTATGGCATACTGAATTTTATGAGTTATTTCTAGCGAAAGTACCTGTTAGATAGAGAATAAAAAAAGTTCCAAGCAGAGAAAGAAGAGTGGAAGGACCACTGAATTGTGTTAGAGCTACAGGCAGAACGATAAATACAAGAAGAGGGAAGGAAATAACAGAGGCTGAAAGTCTCATTTTCTCTAATGGACGCCCTGTCACAACATCATTACGCATGTAATTCGCAATGAAAGTTACCTAAGGCTGTTGAAGAGGCGACTCCAAGTCGTCGAACCCAATCAGAATGACGGAGAAAACGCTCATCCAACTGACGACCTCGCAACATATTGGCTCTGAAGAGTGTTTATGGTAGGTGGGAAAATGAGAAAGACGAGGCAGCTGCCAAACATTTATCTGGGCTCGTCTCTCGAGACATAACGCCATTGAGCTGGCGAGGGATAATCCCAAAATCTGAAGAAAACAACTGTCTTGAAGGGGAGGAGAGAGCGAGAGTATTTTCTTTCGGATGGCGGACGCAACAAATCAAATCAGGCGTCAAAGTCAAAAGCGAGCCCCTTGGGGGGAAAGGGAGGAGCTCCCCCAATTGACAAGATTTCTCTCCTTTTTTCCTGATGAACTCCTTGGGGTAGACGGAGACAGATTGCTCCCGAGAGGTAACTGACTGACTCTGAGAAAGAAGAGCTGGCTGATTTGTGTTGAGGGACTTTTGATGTTCCACTTCCACTTGGACAATGGAGTAAATTGGCGGCGGCGTTGGTGGAATAAATTCCCGAGTAAATTATTCTCTTCTACTGCCAATGGCCCGTGAAATTTCAATCTTTCCAATAGATTTTCGAGAAGATGAAGAGCCGCGAGGGGAGATCCATCATTTGGACGAGTTGCCTAGATTCCAAATGGATTCAGAAGAGCATCCAGAATAATTTCTTGTTCTTTTTCGTTGTTAAATAGTCTCTCGTCCCTCTAATCTGTGTTTGTTCTTGAGCGATGTGCTGCCTCTGAGTGTCTCTTTTCGCTCATCCAATGATGCCACTCCACCTCCGCTCGCTGTTTCTCCTTATTTCCCTCCTGTTTCCACTTTCAATTTGTCAACACTACGGTAACTTCTGACTTTTACTAATTGATTTTTGCTCCAGGCTCGCTTTGGTGTCATCAAGGCAGTAAGACCTTTTCTCCAACTCAATGTGAGCCTTCAACACTAGATTGTTTCAAATTTGTCTGTGATCATATAGATGGTAAGTATATCGCTTTAAAAAAAATTAAAATTCTAGCCGGTTTTGTGGCTAGAGGCTGTGGAGTTTCGGTTTCTCGGACGGCGTCGGGTCTGCCGAATGAGAGCTGTCACCAGGTGAGGACAAACAAAGTAAAGAAATTGTACTTTTTTGAGGCTTTGGCTCAATGTCAGCAGATTGGAGGCAACGGAACTTGCTCCCTCTGCAATAATATCCACATGTGCAACACATCTTCTCCAACCACATTCCTCGTGTCTTTTGCCTTCTTTTTTATCTCAATATTACGGTTGATTCTTTGAGAAAATAATTCATAAACAAAAATATGCAATGAAATGGCCCGCAATTCACAAGTCTCAGTGCCAGGGAAAATGCCAAAAGTTACAGTTTGAGATTACAAAGCTCATAAATGGTCGATGAAAAATTCACAATTGATCGGCTGATTCATCGCCTGTCGGAAGGATTGCCTCGAAGCAGCCATTTCCATAGGAAAATCATCGAGTCTAGCTGAAGACGGAGGAGCTGGTGGCAGAAGGACTTGTCTCCTAAAATAATTCATCAGAGAGAGGTTGCAGAAAATAACTCGACCGGCGATCTGATCTGTCAACAGACAGTCGTCACACAGAAAACAAACCTTTTGTGATCACTTCCACTTCCGCTGCCATCGCCAGAGCCTCCAGAAGCTTGAGATCGGACGTCAGGTCCTCCAGCTCGAGCGATCATGTGAGGGAAAGGAGAGACCGGCATAGAGGCATAGCCAGAAACCTGAAAGACAACACGACGGTAAGAGGAAAGGGGAAGGAGTTACAGACGGAACAACACAGGACAACAGACACAACAACATGCGAAGAGACGAGAGACTGACATAAAACATTTATTGAAATGATGAAACATGCCGATTACAACGTAATGTAAACTCAAATTAATACAATTCTGAAGGCAAAGCTTGAGCAAATTTTGTGTATTTTGGCACCATGCATCCACCGGGAGGGATGGCTCCACCGAGATCATTTTATGGGGATGATGAGAGTGACTCAGATATTCATGACGTATAATCTGCCGTGCATCTCGCTTACCATAGAGGCTGGCGCCTGATTTTTCTGCCATTGAGGCCAACCGCTCGACGAGGGGTGTTGCAACTCTTCCGGATGAGTCCGATATCGCAGGAATTCTAATTTACCTTTCAAATCTAAAGCAAAAGCCAAAATACCTGCACATTCTGGACCAAAACTATAGTAGCGTTGCTCGATAAAAAGCATCTGTCCAGCCACCATTTGGGTGATATATTTCAACCGCAATAGCTCTGAGGCGAACTTCTTCGACTCTTTTCGATCTCGCAATCCTTCGACTTTTTCCAACAACCAACTAACCAGGTCAGAACCTAAAAATTTCTCTTTATTTCGAACTAAAAGTCGAAAGAATACCTAAGAATGAATTTGGAATGGGAATTTTGAGCCAACTTCTGTCTCTAATATCCAACCCGGAATCTGGCATCGCCAAGGCTTGAACGATCTGAATCCGATCTTTTTAGAAGGAAGAAAATAAAACCTTTTTCTTATCAGTGCTAATCGAAAGCTTTCCAATGACCGTAGCCTGACCACCTGAACCACCGGAGTTGACTGTGGATTGACTCGGCGGTCGGACATGAGGCCAATCGCCCGGAACAGGTGTTGGTGCGCCCTCAGAACCTGGGAAATAAATGTTGTTCATTTTTCGAGGCAACAAACCCTCTAAAATACTCGGCATCCCTCTGCACATCGCATTCGTATGGGCGATCCAAGCCTGCGGATCAATAGGCCGAACTGGCTCATCTCTATGATTCCGTGGGATGGTGAAATGGCTCTTTGGTCCTTGGTTGAACTGCTTGGCCACTGTCAATTTGATTGGACCTTTCTTTTGCACAGCGTCTCTTCAAGGAAATATCTTATGTTGGGAGATTTGCACTCACTTTAAAACGTCCACAGCTTGATCATTTGTGAAATTCTCAAATGAGATATCATTGACTTGGAGGATCATATCGCCGGCCTCAATTCGTCCATCCAAAGCTACTGCTCCACCTAATTTTTGTTTCATTTTAAAACCAGAAAAGGATTTTAAAAAACCTTTGATAATATTAGCCACATAAATGCCGTTATCGCCTCTTGGACCACTTTGACCGACAATCGAAATTCCGAGGAAATTAACTGGATCCATATTCAGCGTGACTGTGATCACATCGAGACTCATGGAGGATTCTTTAATATTTTAAATTTTTAAAACTAATTTTGAGGAAAAACCTGTAATGCTGGAAAAGGAAGAAGCCCTAGAGGGTTTGCGATAATTCCGTCGTTTTTGTCTTCGTCTATACTTGTCATGTTGACGAGAGACGGACGTGAGATCCGTGGTAGTAGACCCTCTGCAATAGCTGTCATTAATCTGGCGACTTCCGACTCAAAAATTGCTCAAGGCGAGGAAGCAATAAATTTGGATCGAGATTGCCTCGGCCGGTTTACTGCTGCCCCCAACAGACCTCTGTTCAGAACTACATTAAAATGCGCTAATTGACTCGGAGAGGAACCCACTTATATTTGACGGCGCAGTAATATTCCGACGAGTTCGACGTCGTCGAATAGTAGGCTTTACCATCACTACTTTCGAATTCGCCGTCGTCAGTGGAATAGCCGGACATGCGAAGGAAATGTTTTGAGCGCAAGCTTAGAGATTCGCGCACTCATCGCTCAAAAGGGATCAAGTCATCGCGAGCAAATTCGATAATTTCTTCCTAACCTGTCATCTTCATCAGAGAATACTCGAGCATCACTTTCAGATCCTAATGTCGAATCTTCAAAACGACGACCTCGATGACCTGAAATTTGCATCTTTTTAAGGAGAAAAAGAAGAATTTGTTAGTCTTTTCGATACGAACCAATCAAATAGAAAGAAGCCGTCCCGCTGAGCTCACTGGTTAATGAGAGATGACTGGTTCTGTGAAGGAATCCAATGAGATGTCGACGAGCAGAAGCATCCGGGGCTGTATCCTTTTTCCCTTGATAAGTGCTAGTAGTATGGCTTCCACCGTATTTCCTCAATTTCTTCTTTCCCAGATCAACTGTAGCTGTTACGGATTCAGCATCTTCATTTGGCCTATCACTCTCATATAGTGGAGGTAATATTTTGCTCTCGACATATGTCATCGTCCGACTGAGGCCTCTTGAAGGCATTGGGATCTTTCGATCCTGCTTCCAAAGAAGGTCAAAACTCTCCAGGTTTCGAAGTTCTCTGGCTTTATCACGGCCAGCCGGGGTAATTGAGATCTGTGGGATGCGGGGACTCACTTCAGCCACTGAGGCTTTTAACTCTGGTGGACTTGGTGAGACCTTTCTTCCAACAGCAGCCGGCTGCTTTCGATTGATGACACTTTTCTCGGGAGGTGGAGCTCTTCTTCTAACTGGAGATTTGTCTTTATGAGAGGATTTGGGACGGGAGGAATCTTCGGGGAGAGCGACGACGGCTGAATGAGGCCTTGGAAGAAGCTTTGGAGGTGGCGGAACAGCTAATGACAAGCGCCTGTTCTTGGTGGTGTCTGTGCCGATCGAGCTCTCTGATTGCCGTTTTTTGAGTCTTCCACCTATCAACACCGGTACGGGGCCTAATGAATTGGCATCCGCGGAGGTCTTACTGCGTCGAAGCACGGGGTCTAAGCAGCCGTCTTTGAAAACCATTGCTTCGCCGGCTGCCGCTCCTGACACTGCCACAACTCGACTGCCACCGGTGTTCTTCATTTTCGGCTCTTTTCGACTCATTGTGAAGATATTTTGAAGAATTTTTGAGCCACTAATACTGCCCATATAGCGCCGTTTTGTTCGTTTCTTCTCCTCATCATCAAGGGATTCCTGTTGTGCCATCGGAGCCTTGACAGTAGATTTTCTTTCCATCTTCAAAACCATTGCTGCCACCCTCCCGCTCAAAGATTCTGTGCCTTTGATTCGACCATTCGGCTGTCGACTGTGACTTGCTCGCTGCTGATCATTGATAACATCTCGAAGGAGCGATGAACGCTGCTCAGGAAGATTTTCTTTAGATGAACGGGAGGCGGCTGAGGACATCTATAGAGGTAAAATAACGAGGAAGAAAGAGGAGAGAAGCGGGTCAAACAAGCGGGTACTCGTCGAGTGGCGCGACAATGACTGGAGGAATTTCCATTGATTATCTCTAAAGAGGAAAAGAGACTAGGTGGGTCGATGGTTTTCGTGTTACTGTAGTTGAAGAGAAAAGTGTTTTGCAATCAGAAATCTTATGACTTTCAAGTCAAAAACTAGTCAAGAGGAGGAGCACTAGAGAGAAACGACGAGGACCGACTGGTCAGCTGGAACAACATGTGACAATGTGGACAAATTTGACGAAGAGATTAAGGATTTTTTCCGGGGAAACAAGGAGATGAAGCGCAGAACAGAGAAATGAGACAAGAGTGCGCACAAACAGTGGCTGTGAGAGTCGAAGAAAACGAGAGAGAAAGAGAGACGAGGATCATCTGATTTGATCAGTCTGCGCGAGAATATAAATAGAGTCCAGGAACTGAAGAAATAGCCGCGTACAACAGAGATAGAGATGTGTGTGTGTGTGTGTGCGATCATTAAGCGGAACAATTGGCATGTAGCCATTGGACATCAATCTACGGACAAGCACAATGACCAGGTGTCAATGATGTACTTCGGCTATCAAAACACTTACTTGGCATGTTGTAAGCCGGCGGATACATCTGGCGACGGTTCAAACTACCTTTCAAGTAGTGTGGGACTGAGAACATCGACTCCGAATCCGTGCTCATCACTGAAATGTGCAAATAAGACCAAAATGGACTCGTGGGAATCTCTTTTTTATTTGCCATTTTTTGGCTCAAAAAGTCTTGCTGTATGCTTATTTGTTTTTTGATTTCAAATTTGAATATAAATGTTTTGCCAGATTCAGAAGGGCCTCAAAAAGGACTCACTGCTACTGTCGTAATGTTGATTTGGTCTGTACATATTGGCAGGATATCTTCCTTGGGGAGCTGGGCCCGGAACCTAAAAATCTGCCTTTTCCAAAGAAGATCCACTACAAACCATTTGATGTCTAACTGATTTGGGAAGACCACTACTACCATCGGATGTGGTTGATCCTTCCGTTGTCAAAAGAAACAACTCGAATCGACCATTGGGGGACTTGTGTAACCGTTGCATATCATCTCTAATTTCCATTTTAACTTCTCTAAAATGTCTTTTTCTTCTTCACAAAAGAGCTAACTTACACTCCCGAATCGGAATCAATAGTTTTTGCGTAATATTTAAAATTGGACCGAGTTAGAACCCGTTTGACGTCACCAAGAGTAATAAGATCTGGAGAGAGATGAACCTCCGTCATATAAGGAGTTGGCTCATCATCTATGTGATAATAAACCTAAAGGAATAAATTTATAAAGAGGTGAAAATCACTTTTGAGTACTTTTCTGTTAAAGGTGACCAGATTGTTAAAATTATGTGTATAGATTATTAAAGGATTATTAGCTAGCCGGGTTATCCATAGTTTTTTTTATCATTTGGGCATTTTGAATTTTGATTGGAATGGCGATATTTGATTTACTAAAGACGGAGGAAGAGGCCATTGAATTTTTCCAAAATAAAGATATACTACCTATTGCCCAAACGAACACTCAATGAAATTATATTTCTCAGAGAAGCCAATGTGGAAATATAATGTTACCAATTGCAAAAAAATATGGTTTGAGGATCCAGCTACTGGAACTCATACACAAACTATCCAACGATTATGGGGATCTGCTAAGTGAAGAAACAAAAGACAATGCGGAACAGCACGACACCATCTTGATTCCTATCTTTGTGAATTTATCTGGCGCAAGATACTTACAGAGAAAAATGTGTTCGATTCACTAATGGAAGCAATAGCCAACTACTGGCCTCCAACATAAATTGTCTCTCCTACTTTAAAATGCTTATTAAAACTTGCCAAAACAGAAAGTTGGCAATCTGGTCCCCTTTAACAGAATAGTACCCACTTTTGTAACAGCCGGATAAGAGCTTGGCTCAGCCGCGTTGACCGCTGTTTCAGAGGTCTGCGACATATTTCCATCTGACATATCAGAAAGACCGACAGCTCCTGAATGGATCTTTTTGTGTGGAGAATATGGAAACCGACCTTCATGACTAATAATTGAAGAGATCTCTTCACTGCCAAGACTCTCGTTTAAATTTATTCGTTTGGTATTTTCAACTACGGTGGCCAATGTGGCAGCTGATGAATCCATAAAGTCGGATCCATCGAAGGTGTCCATTAGAGGACCTGAAAGAAAAATGGAAATCAATCCAGAATCAAGAAAATAAACAGGAGACGCATAATTACGCAAATATGAGAGCGCCACGGGTACACTGATATCGGACACGACAAACACCACTGGAGAGGCTTCTCTCAACTGTCCGACTCAGTAACGAAAAACGCTTGTCATCCTGGGGATAAAAAGAGACATTCGGAAGCAATTATTTGCTCAAAAAATTGTTTTTGTTCATCTCTTGTGCTCTGTTGATAAAGGTGTCATATTTTCGTGAAATCGTCTCCTCTTTTTTTCTTCGTTTAAAAAAAATTTCAAATAAAATTTTAACGAAAAGATGAAAAATTCATAGAAAAAATGACAAGTGACAGAGTTTTGTGGACTAAATTCGCGAGTAATGGAAATATTGCGTGCTCGTGCCAGAGGAGCCAATTCCCTCCGGGATTCGGAAACGAGGCCATTGGATAAAAGCCATTCAATAAGCAAAACTCTCGAAGAAAACCCGTAAAAAAGTTGAAAAGGTAGCAGAATTTTGTGATAAATTAATTGATAAGAAGTTGTAAATCAACGGCCGACCACAGAGCCCAGATAGGAGCTACCAAGAAGGTAAATCACCGCTATTTCGAGTCATTTTTGCATAATGAGGATGGCTGTTGTGCCGGGTGGCGTCGCTCAAGCCGATCGATCAATACTGGTCCGTCTCGTTCTCCAACGGCCACATGGCTTTTTGCGCAATATGCACTGCGAGCTAGCCTATTAGCCAGTCGAATACAAATTGACAACTAAGTTGAAATAAATGAGAAAAGCATGAGACTAAGTTTTTTCTGATATGGTTGCGCAACAGAAACACGCTCGAGCGCCAACTTTTGTTTGAATTTCGAAAAGGGCATCTGCGAGGAAATTAGATGGGCCATCGGGTGTGACGAAATTCGAATCAAAATGGCCACACAATGAGGATTAGGTGGTTGGAGCCTTCGGGTGTGAATCGATGGCAATTATAAAGAGCTCCGGCTAGCAATCAAATGGACGTCGCGAAGAAGACAATTGCCCCCAAGGTCTGACCAAGAAGATGAGTCAATAATCACCAGATGTTGACTAATTGGATGCGGAACACATGTCTAATCAGAGACAGAGAGAAACAAACAGATGATTTTATTAGAAGAGGCCCTTGAACCAATTGTAACTGGCCCTGTACCACGGCGTAGTAGCTACTCCTCCTCCAATAAGGTTATAATAGTCGACGTTACACCCATCCGTTTTGCAGCATTTGACTTCGTTGATTCGCTCTATCAGCCGGAAGGCCGATCCATCCTTGGAAACGCGAGTAAAGTCCCATTTGTGAGGAACTTTGAGCGACCCATCGCAGATATCATTCATTGTCAGATTAATGTATCGCTCTTTGTTCTTCTCTTCATAAGATTTTCCATTTGAACAGCGAGTCGTCTCAAAGTGCACAGGATAAGGAGCTCTGTCCCGGGGCAAAAACGCCGTCACTGACATGCTGAAAAAAAGAAGCCGGAAGTAAATAAAAGGGCATCTTACTAGACACAATGGGTATGTTCTGGAGAACATTCGACCAGGTTTTGGTCACGAATCGTCTTGAAGTCGAGCTCCTTGACCAGATGGTAACACTTGAGGGTCGAGCAAGTCCCAATGAGAGTCAAAATGAAGAAGACACAACTCCGGAAGAACATTCTGTGGCGAATGAAAGAAAAGAGATTTATGACTCTTTTTATAGTTTAGATTATTTATTGATTAAACTTGTCGAAACAAATGAGTTAGTGTAAGGAGTAGGAGGAGTGATGTAGTTTGTCCTCCTTGTTAAAAATTAGGTGAATCTGTTGAGTTTATACTTTCACATTATATATATGTAAGATGTAGTCTATTTAAGAAATGAGAGCTCATTCAAACATTTTCAGAGCAATCAGGAACAAATTTCAGTATTGTTGTTTTACCGTATAAGGTAAAAGCATTATATAGGCTACATAAGTAATGTTTTCTACATATGATGATAAGTTCTTGTTGATAGGCTCTCTAACACATAAATTATTTGAAATCTTAATTCAGTTTGGGTAAGATGATGGTTATTTTCTCACTTGCTCATAGCCTATTTTTCCATTTAACAAATGGGCTCATAATGCAAGTTTTATGGGTGTTTCGGTCATTGATTTGTCTTGTTTTTTATTTTTAGTAAAACCATTTTACTTGCAAGTCTCAGCAAAACCGGCTTCCAATTTAGGCCATTCAGATTACGTGGCAACAAAAACTATTTGCGTTTTGCGAATGTATTTTCTTGAAAACGATTTTTATTCCTTTATTGAGTTTCATTTACGTTGTTTATTTACCCTTTAAAATTAACTATTTATTTTCAGATACTTTGATTTTAATGCCAAAGAAGCCAGGTAAATTAGCTCAAAGGAAGATTCCATCGCCTGAAGCGGCCTCTGACGACACATCTTCAGAGGAAGAGCTAGTTAGTTTTGCTTAGACACGTGTATAATTATTCAGGAGTGGACAAAAGATGATGAATCTGCGTTTTTGAAAACACTTGGTGCTTTAAAAGGAAATACAGACGATATCTATAAAAATGACGTTAAGTGAGTTTCCAAATTTGTCTTTGTTCACTGCTTATTGCCAGCTATTGGAGCCAACAAAGAAACAATAATGGTGTTTCGGAGAAAAAAAAGAAAAAGGAAGCTCATAATCCAATGTACTTAAAAGATTATGAGAGAAAATTAATTATAGAAAAGGAAGGGTATGTTTTCTTCTGCTATTTTCACTATAGGTTATAGAAAAGTTGATGAAAGTAGTGACGATGAAAAGGAAACAAAATTAACAGATAAGCCGGGATACTTTGAAGAACAGGAGGAGATCCGAAGAAAGTAGAGTTTTTTAATTGTTACTATAATGCTAGAATTTAAGGCTAAAAGCTACAATATCTGGCATTGAAGAAGATGACGACGATGAAATACTTACCAAAAAAGTGAAAAACAAGCAAGAAACTGTAAGTATTTTAGTTTTTCTTCTAAAAATAAATAGGAAGCAGAAGAAGGTGATTTCTACCAATGGCTAAAAACTAGAGACCAAGATGATATTTCTAATAATGAATTATCAACATTAAAAAAGGCTTGGAATAACCCAGAAATTGACGAAGATGATAAATTTCTAAGAGACTACCTCTTAAATAAGGATTATGAAACGGATGTAAAAATAACGACGTAAGTGTATTTTTAGATTAATAGTTTGTCTATTTAGTAATTCTGATAAAATTGATGAATTAGACGAAGATGAATTAATTTTAAACAGGCAAGATGAATATGAAGTAAAATATAATTATCGTTTCGAAGAACCCGATCAAGATTTTGTTTGTTCCAGTTATTATTTTTATATTATTGTTTTAGATAAAACAATATCCTCGCACCGTATCAGAGTCACTCCGTACAGGTAATAAGAAAAGAAAAGAAAAAAGAGAAGAATATAAAACTCGCAAGCAAGAAGAAAAAGAAAGTTTCAAACGAGTAAGATTCATTTGGTTTATATTTGAATAACCTAATTTTAGGAAATAGCCAAGAAGAAACAAACTACTAAAAGACATCTTGAAGCTAAGCTTCTTGCCCTTCGGAAAGCAGCTGGTGACGATATTCCAATTAGCTTAGAAGACCTTGAAGAAGATTTTGACCCAAAAAAGTTTGATCAACGCATGAAAGTATATTGCCAAACAGTTTTTATACTTTACTTTAGGAACTTTTTGAACAGAAATATTATGGAGAAAAGGAAGAATACCCCGAAGATGAAGAAATGGAGAAACCAATCTTCAGCGACATGGATGATGATGTAGGAATTTTTTTTCTACATAATATTCCATAACTTTAGTTGGAAAATAGCGAGGATGAGTATGAACAAGAAGAAGATAAGACTAGGTTGATAGAAACAGATGATGAAGCTGAAGACAATGAAACAGGAGCCCCTAATCCAAAAAGAAAAAAGTTGAACAATAAGGAGGATGTAGAAGAAGACGAAGATCAAAAATTCCGTAAAAAAGGTATATTACTTAAATATAACTTTGAGTATTTTTCGTAGATTCAAGAAGAAAACGAAAAAGAGCAGTTACAGCTGCAAAAGAAGAAAAACCTTTATTTGATCCAAACGAAAAAACTTTTGAAGAGTATTTAAAAGAATATTATTCCCTAGATTATGAGGATGTTATAGGTTTGATCTTAATTTTTCTCTATCAGTATTCTAGGTGACCAAATAACAAAATTCAAATATCGTCAAGTTGTTCCAAATAGTTTTGGATTGGACACCGGTGAAATATTAAATGCCGATGACAGTCAGCTAAATAAGTGGGCTTCACTGAGAAAAGTATGAACGTTCTGATCAACTATAAATTATTTTTCAAGGTTACTTCCTATAGAGCAGATCATGAAGAAAAAAGTGATGTAAAAGTCTATCAGATAAAAAGCGCTGATACGATAAAGAAAAACAAAATATTTAGTGAAATTACAAAAATGTAGGTTCAAAAAATATTTAATAAACAAAATTATACTTTAAGTGGCTCTATACTTTCAAAAAAAAGGAAACCTCAAGAAGCTAAACAACAGCAACTTGCCTCCGCTGAGGAAAATGGAACTAAAACGAAAAGAAAACGAATAAAAAAAAAAGTAAAGGCTTCTATCCCTCCAAAAGAAGAAAAAGAGGTAAAATAAGTCCTGATATTTAAATTCGCTTGTTAAGGAAGTATGTGGTACAGAAAAACAAGAGACAGAAGACGGACTTACTAAGACACCAAGAAGGAGAAAGAAGAAGTCTGCTCAAAAACAGGCTATTATGGAGAATGAAACTGGTGAGACGAATGAGACTGCCAGTACTTTGAACAAAAAACTCAAGCCGAAAAAGGTTAGTTTTGCTTTGCTTTATAATTTATTAAGGAAAAGAAGAGTATAATGGTCGATGATACACGTCTTATGGCATATGGCATCAATCCAAAGAAATTTAAGGCTAAGCTTAAATATGGAAAAAAGAAAGAAACGTCTAATTAGATTTTGTTTTATTGTTACTTGTTGTTATTGTTTGTTGTTAACAAAGAAAAAAAATACTATATCTTCTATATTAAAAGTGGTTTCTCCACAAATCTATCTTAATTTTATGCTAGTTTTTTAATATTATTATTTTAGCGATAATGGGTGGAATGATTAGCTACTTCCGTGGCCTTTTTGGTCAACGCGAAATGCGAATCCTTATTCTTGGTCTGGATGGAGCGGGAAAAACTACTATTTTATACAGATTACAGGTTTGACAAATCATCAACATTTTACTTTTCATCTAGGTCGGAGAAGTAGTTACGACAATTCCCACCATAGGATTCAACGTAGAACAGGTTGAGTATAAGAATCTCAAATTTCAAGTAAGATATTCATAAAAATGCACTCATTATTTATAGGTCTGGGATTTGGGAGGTCAAACTTCTATTAGACCTTATTGGAGATGCTATTATGCAAATACTGATGCTATTATTTATGTTGTCGACTCAGCAGACAGAGACAGAGTTGGAATTTCCCGCCAGGAATTGGTTTCAATGCTTCAAGAGGATGAACTGCAAGGAGCTATGCTTGCTGTTCTTGCCAACAAACAGGTTATTTTCTTAGTTTTAAAGTTTTAATAAGAAGTTAAGGATATTGCCGGATGCCTTACTCCAGCCGAAGTTCATAAAGCACTTGGTCTAGAAGCTCTTAGGAATAGAACCTTCCAAATTTTTAAAACGTCCGCCTCAAAGGGTGAAGGTTTAGATGAAGCAATGGAATGGCTATCAAATCAACTTCAACAGAAGAAATAATTCTGGTGTTTTCTAATATTTTCCGCTAAAACAACTCTGTGAAGATTGTCTGTGATTTCTGCTTTTTCAAATATATACTATGGCACTCATTTCTGTCCTTAATCGTTGTGACATAATTTTAACTCTGATTTGTGCATTCTTTATGGTTTAGATAAACGTTTTATTTATATAAATCAGATCAACATTACAATCAAGGGAGGATTACTTCTTACCTCTTTTTGGTTTAGGGGCATACTTTTCTGCGAGTGAGTCATAGAAATCGTTACGATTAGAGTGTCTTTTTAGAATTAGCGCTCGAAGGTCAGTTGTCCCTTCCTAAATTCCTAGACTTTATAGAAGTTGCTTTTTAAAAAACCTTTTCTTCAATTTCCTTAAGCATTTGATCTGCTTCTTTTGCCTCCTTTCTGGCTTTTTTTACACGTGAAGCAGTCTTGCTTTTGCTAGTAGAAGTCTTCCACTTTTTTGTAGCTTTCAAACTACCATCTTTAATTGATTTTTTAACAATCTCCTAAATAAGTAAGTAGGCTAAGCTCAAATGATTCAAACCTTGATTCGGGTTTCCTCTTCGGACGAGCTGTGCATAATATACTGAAGCATTATATCGAAGTCACCGTCATGCTTATTATAAGCGTCAATTATGTCATTAATTTCCTCATTTGACCCTAAATTCATATTTAGATACAATAAATTAACTCGCCTTTATACTCTTCAAAAAACTTTTCAATATCTTCTTTTGTCACTTTTTTGAAAACTTTTCTCCAGAGATTGACACTATCCTCGTCTGAGAGAACGTTTTCATCATCAACTGCTCCTAAAAATTGCCAAGTCAAGACGAGATTAGTAATTATTGAAACCTGTTTCATCATAAATCGTGCGTTTCTCCTTGTCAGAAAGAACTGAATAGATTTTCGAAATTAATTGAAATCGAACTGTCGCTTCTTTCTTTGCTGATTCATTTTCTCCAGCTTTATCTGGATGACAGATCATCGAGATTTTATAGTATGCCTTTTTAACTGAAAGAAATAAGTTGAAACTAAAAATTGAACAAAACTAAACCTTCAGCAGCACTTGCATCTTTTTTAATTCGAAAAATCTCATACAAATCATTTGAACTGAAGCACTCCTGGCATTCTTCCAATAGAAGCATGATTTTTTAAAATAAATACTGTTATGAACCTTAAATATTGTTCTTAAAAGCGCGCCCAAAAGTGAGCGCGAAAAGCTATTTTTAAATAGACGGAAAAATACGGACCAGTTTAAACCAGGAAAAGAAATTATAATTAAACAAAAAATTTATAACTTCTTTTGATTGGGATAAATGAGATGGTGGAATTTAACAATTTACACAGAAACAACATTTAAATGATGCAAAAATCCACTAACTCTACTCATCAAAAGTTTTGTCTATAAAATCATCCAGTGCAAATTCAAATTCGCTCGCTGTATGTGTATTATCAAGACGAGACTAAAGGCTGTAAGTCTAAAATTTTAAACAACCTACTTTAGTTTCTTCCAGACCAAAGATAGAAGCAAACATTTTTCTCTGAGAACAATTATTGCATTCTTGAAACATATCACAGCGGTAAAAGGCTACTGCTCTGTCCATATAACTTTTTACAGTCCGAATACCTAGTCTATTAGCTAAATGCATAATTCTGTTACCAGTTTCCCAGAAACCAGTCATTTCAGTATCTTCTGAAATAAGTTTACAGTACATTTAAAAAAGTCTTACCTTGATAACACTTTAGAAATGTTTCATCAGACAGTTTATGTTCATATAGAATTTCAAAAATCTTTTGCATCGCAAACCAATCTTCAATAACACCTGACATCAAATCATTCATATTTTCCACGAAGTTTTGAATCATCTAAAAATATTAGAAAGCTTTTAAGCTTTTTGGTGTTACCTGCTGATGTGCATGAAATATAAACGGACCACAGTGAAACTCCCAGTCACAGGTTTCTTTGTTACCATAATACACATGCTCTTGCTTTTCAATGCCGGTTACAGACTTTGAATGGAGTTTCTTGCTAAATTTGTTATTTAGAATTTAAAAATTTGCATACCTTATTTCTTTATCAGCAGCATTATTGTTACTGTCTTCCAAAAAATTATCCATTTCTGAAGAAATTCGTATTTCTATCTTTTCTTCCGTAATCTGAAAATTTTAATGAGATAGAAAAGGGCGACGGGTAGCCGAAAAATTGTATAAAACATAATTAAAATGATAGCAAACATACTTGAACTATTTCTTCTACTTCAATGTCTTTTTTGAAATATTCTATTAATGTCGTGTTATTAAGTTTATCAGTAAGAACTTGTTGCATTGAGCTTTGCACGGTTTCTTCTGAAATAGATTCGTAGCGTGTTGGTGCCATGTTTTCAGAAATCTTTATAGGGATTTCCTCTTCGTCGTCAGTATATATTCCACCGTCGTTGATCTTCATCCTAGACATTACTTCCTAGAGCGCGTTAAAAATAAAACTATAGCAAACCTCTTTTGGAATAATTTCAGTTCGTTTTACTACGTTGGTGTTTGGTTGATTGACTTGTTGTTGTTGATTATACCTTTCATTTCTTTGAAATCCTACTGAATATCCGGCAGTTCTTTTATAGCCTCTTGATCTGTTACTTCCTGGCGCGTAATTATATCTCCCTCTTCCATTATTTCCTCGGACATTTCCATTACAATTATTATAAATACGTGTTGGTTGAAACTGTCTCGGCACTGACATTTTAAAATCTAAATCAATACTATAGAAATCTTAAAAAGTTTGTGTAAAATTATATACTAAAATAAGATCAAAGAATAGTAAAACATAAAGAGGAATTACATCTGAAAATGGTAGTCCAAAATATAGTTTAATTTTCTAGGATCTGGGCTCTTACGAAATTACCTCAACTAGTGATGTATGTGGTTATACTTATTGGAGTAGCCTATGATTTGATTTAGTCTGTATCGTAGTATTCTGCAGCAATAATGTATTTTATTTGCGATGAAGATGTATTTGCTTCAGCCTATGAACATTTTAATGGCCCTTTACTTTTGTATTTTATAAACCGAATTTCGTCTAATAGACGTCTACTGTGCAACTGCCCTTTTGGATCGACCTCTGAGAGATTTTTAATAGAAAAAAAACCGTTTTTTTTTTGCAAAAGGTTGTTTGCAACTTGAGGTCTGAATAACCCTGTCTAACTCAAAGGATAAGCAGCACAAATAACCACGAAGTTATCTTCATTATTTATACATGTATTAACAACCGTAGTCTTCGAGGAAATCCTCCCGGAGGTACGGAATTTATCGAGTAGGAGAAGGAGTCTCGGCCTCACTCGTTGATTGATCGCTGTCAGCGATCTTTGGAGAGTTGTGAATAGAGACTTGATCGTATGCAGGTGGGGCGACTCCACTAGGCAAAGTATTCTCAATCCATCCCTCTTCAGGAATCTTTTTTACTGGAAGTGGTGAGACGGGTTGGACTCGAGCAAAGATTGGAACCGTTGAGACTCCATCTCTCTGAAGGAAGGAGGTTCAGTCAAATCTGTATGACTCACTCCCATCCTGTGATAATTGTTGGTTCGAAGACTACGAAGGAAGAGGAAAATGGCGAGAATTGTGGTGAAAAGAGCCACAATTCCGGTCACAATGAGAAGCCAATGGAAGAGAATCATCAGCCGAGATCTGTTCTCTCTATGACGCAATTCCAGAACTAAAATATAGAATTTCCAAAGCAAAAAGGAAACAGACCGATTCCATTCTCGTCAAGCTTTCCCAAAGGTCTTGCGATGATAATCGGACTGTTGTCTTCATCGTTTTGATTTCCAACGCTCACGGAGTTCTGTCCCCATGGAGAATGCCCGGATGGTCGTTGACGAGCCACATTTCCATTATCCATAGTGTTGCGGACATTCTCCACGAATTGTCTTCTCATTTCTTGGACGAGGTTTTGCATTCTTTGATGTATTTCTTCAAAGCTATCTTCGAGCAAATCATCCGTTTCTTCAGAAGAAGATGGAGCCCTTAATGCCAGAAGATCATTCTCTCGAGAGCGACCCAAAATGCTTCCAAGAGGAGATTCATCTTCCATTGTTGTCACTGGATCATCTTCCCCTTCTTGTCGAACTACTTTCCATTTCGGCTTGCCATTTTCGTTCACCAACGTCATCTATTTTATTTTATTTTCTTCCGGCTAAAAGCTCACCATGATTGAGGAATGCATTGGAAGAGAACAAGCAAAGTGACAAGCACTTTTCTCATTTTCTGTTGTGTTTTCATATTTGGAATCACAGCTTCTATGACAAACGACGAAGCTCAAAGGACCCCCGGAAGCGACGGAGCCACGTTTTGAACAGCCGAAGTCGCAGGCTGTCTGAACATTTCTTTCAAGAGATTCGTTCAAAGGTTCTAATGGCGCTCTTGCAGCTAGTCAAGCATAAGTAATGCGCCGAACTCTTAGAGGGCCTACCTTATCGGAACTCTCGTATTTGGTACTACATTTCTTTTCACAGGTGCTTTTGTCGTCGGCCGTTACGATAAATGAACATGTAACAACCAAGGCAATAATCACCCTCATCTGCAAATTTCTAGTTAATTAAGATGGCTAAACAGAGGAGATCTGAATATTGGAATTCCTAAAAGATTTCCTGTCGGGATGAAAATGTAAAGGCCGTCCGAAAAGTCAACAGGGGATCGATCAATGTCGGTCAGCTGCGACAAATACTGGCGTGTGAAATACACGTAGAGGTGACTAAAATCTACTCGCCTTTTTATAAATCTCAAGGGTGTTTTTAGGGAATAACTTTAGTGAGGACGTTTGTGGGGAAACGACCGGTGTTATGAAAGAAGAGATATAAACTATTGAGGAGAGGGTGTTTATTTGGACATCGATTGCTGAAACTGCTCGAAAACGAAAATAGCTTTCATAACCATTTTTGTAGAGAACTTTCTAGAAATTTCCAAAGGAGATTCAAAATGATAGATAGATGGAACTTTTACATTCATTAAAGGCAAATTAGGGTAGGGCTTTTGAGCGAGGCAGGCAACATGAGAAACTCCGTAAACAGGGCGGCAGCGAAGGCTGAATGTGCACGAAGCGATCAATCGCCGCCCGGCCAGCGCATTCTGACCGATCTCCGAGATCCTAAAAAGGAGGAGTTTGTGACGAAAAAATCCGAAGGATTTAAAACTTTTATTATAAACAGTCTAATTTTAGAAAGAATTTTATAGATACTTATTTTAAAGGCTCTACTATTTCTGAAATTCTCTCTATGGCTAGTTGTGGATCCCGTTTATAAAGAAGAAAATGGCCTTGAAGTTGAGCGGGAGATAAGGAACGCTTTAAATTCTTCGTTCTCTCCACGAATTTTTGGCAGAGATCATCATCTCCGATTTCAGCATAAAAGCGTTTGAACATCTAAACCTCTAGTCTAATAAAGCCAAAAGACTAACCTTTTCAATCATTTCTTCTGTGGTATTTCCAAAGTACTGTTTGCGATCTACTCTTCCTGGACGAATAAGAGCAGGGTCCAATCTATCGACGTAATTTGTTGTCATAAAGATTATCCTTTCTTCTGCGCATCCTACCCCGTCAATAGCGTTAAGAAGTCCAGAAAATGTGACTCTAATTCTCACCGATAAAAACATTTAATGAAAAAACCTTGTCATTCCTTGATAAGCGGGGTGGTTGCTAAGTGAATCTTCCCGACTACTGAATGCTGCATCGATGTCCTCGAGAATAATCACGCTATTGGGAGGAGTTGTATTAAGAAGGTGATTCAATCTGAAAAAAAAAAAAAGTTTGAAACTATAATCATAAACCTGTCATCGTCAAGAGTTCTTTCGCTAAGAGATAGCATACATATGCTGTATCCAAAATGACTTGCTAGAGCTGAAATAAAACTACTTTTGCCAGTTCCTGGTGGTCCATAAAATAAGTATCCACGTCTGTAAGGGACTCCGCGATTGACATACCTTCATTTAAATTGATACATTTTAAATATCAACTAACCATTGAGAAGAATCTATAAATTCTCTAAAGTCTAGAGAAAGTTCTTCGGCAACGTTTTCTTCTAACACTACTGAAGTGATGTCGCGCTTTCTTCTTGGTGTTCCAAAACGAAGCCATTGCGGTCCAACTGCTTGATATACTACTAAGCCAGTTTCAGTCTAAATAAATGATCAAGCAGAATTCAGTCTTACTTGAGACACAGCTTCTTGTGCTGCTTTTTCTAGCATATGCTTTAGGAAATTTACATTTGTTCCAAGACAAGTAAGAGTGACAGTTTCAAAAGGCGTACGAATACCATCTCGTTGTATAGTTTGTTTTTCTCTTTGGCGTTCTACCTTTATCCACCTAGCCTATGATTTATAATTGACAAGAGGTTCACCTCCAGTTATAAACGAAATAGTGCTGTCCATGGCCTGGCAAATACGATATATGCATTGCAGTTTTTCCACTTTCTGCTTGTTGTACAGCAGTATTGACTGACAAATTTCTTGTCTGAGCTGAGCTATACCGATTTATAAAGTCTAGCAGCCACGGATATGCTCTAAAAAAATTTTATTATTGGGAAAAGACTAACGCATCTTCATTGTTGATTTGCAAAGAAATCATGCATTTCCTTCGAAAAATAGTATTTCCAATAACAGCTCCTTTTCGAAGGACACCCAAGGCCAAGCCTAAAGAGAAATAAAGAAAAAGGTAGACTTACCCATTCCCGCCAAGCCTGCCCCAGCATTGAAATAGGGATTTTCTTGAAGCGTTGTCCATAGTCTATCAAATATTGATAATCGTTCAGTCTGACTTATTTTTTCTGGTATTTGTTCAGCTACTGCCATCTGTAATTCAAAATGAGTTGGTAAAGCAAAAATTACAGAGTTGATGTAGAAAAAGAAAGTTTGAAGTGGCAAGTATTTTTGGCAAATACGTAAATACGAAATATCTCGTTAGCTGGAATTTCATTTGATTTCGCTAACCTTTTTTTCCTTTTTGCATTTTTATGTATCTTTTTTTTATTCTAAAAAAATCCAGCAACTTTCAGAACTGGGCAAACCCTACTGAATGTCTACTGCCATCCCAAGAAGCGCCTGGGTTAAGCTTTACAAACAGTTACAACGCGAAGCAGTTAAAGTACATTTATTTTTAGGGGCAGTATAATTTATTTTTTAGTTCCCCCAATACAACTATCGTGCTTTTGCTCAACGTCGAATCAGGGATCACTTTGAGGCAAATCGTTCGGTTTCAGACATTCAAGAGCTGAACAACCTCTACCAGGTAACCGGTCAGTTATTTTCTATTTTTTTTTAAGAAAGGCTTAAACGAACTCGCTGTTCTGCGTCGTCAAGCTACAATCGGAACCCTATTTCCGCACAAAAAGACTGTCGTTGAAGATAAATTAGCTCATTCCCATTAATCATCAGGTTTGTTTTATCCGACATTCGGAAAATGGGTTTATCTAGCAAACATGAAGGAGTGTACTAAATGTAAATCCAACGAATATATAAATAAAAATCTTTTAATGATGATAAACGAGTGTGGGCATCCATTATGTCGGTACGTTTTTTGCTCTTTATACTCTTATTCGTTTATTCAGCAATTGCGTCGAAAATTTGTTTTCAAGAAATTCTGCACCTTGTCATGTATGTGGCAAAACTCTACTCAAAAATAATTTTTGGGAACAACAATTTGATGATCCGATGGTCGAGAAAGAAAATTATCACAGAAAACGCCTTCGCAAAGTAAGTTTTTAAGTAATAAATAGCTTACTTTTTCTTAGATTTATAACAAGAAAGCAGACGACTTCATAGAGTTAAAAGAATACAATGACTACCTTGAGAGGTAAGGGTAGCTTTTTTCTTATGGAAAAAATTTAGTTTTGAACAAATGGTTCTTAATCTTGCTTATGAAATAGATGTTGATGAAACAGAAGCTAAAATTGCCCTCTATGTTGAAGAAAACAAAGACTTGATTGAAAGAAACAGAAAGAAGTGGACAATTTTATATTACATTTATTTTTTTAGGCTTGATTCAGATCAAAAATGGATCTTAAAGAATCTAGAGGAAGATCGTGCAATGAAAGAGCGTTTAGCTACTGTTTATCTCAATGACACAGATGAGCAAAAAAATTCTGCTGTAGCCGATAGTAAAGCTATAATAGATGAGCTCCGTCAATCGGATGAAAATGCTGAGGTTTTAAGGTTAATTTTTAGTACTTGTCATATTAGGCTATTCTTGACCGCGAAAGAAAGAAGCAGATTGAAATTGAAATAGCCGAAAGAGAAAAATTAGCAGAACGTAAACGTTTCGAAAGAGGTAAAATGCATCAATACATTTAGTACAGTTATTTCAGAAGTTGCTCATAGCCGTAAAAGAGCACTTGAGACAACAACGTTTGTCACTGTGCAAAGACAATCTGGTAGTTTTGTCTATCAGCCATTACAGCTGCCAATTAATGGACCACCTCTCCCCAGTCATAACGAACTGGAAGCATGTGGCTATTTACAGCATATTAAGAAACCGAGTGATGTAAGCCTTTCAGCACTTTCTCAAATGTTTTTAGCATCGTATTGCTGGAGGTTTTACTGCTGAAACGGGCTGCTTGCGTGCTCTTTTTGAAAGCCGAATTGATCTGTTCGCTTGTTAGTTAGTAGATGCATTTTTTAAAGTTAAAAATAAAGTTCTGTAATAATCAATTTTCTCCTATCCTGGTATTTTCCTTTTCTCTATCTTATCATTAATCTAAATCTTAATTTATATTGGATAGCATGACTGATGTTGATGTGCAACATGTTTATCAAAACATTAAAAATTTCTTCGGAGGAAATAGCGAGCTTCAAAAATGGATGTCCGACTTCTCTACTTCAGTAAGTATGCTTTTATTCTTTGCTAACTTTTATTAAGATGGATGCTTGGACTATATGTGACAGGATCCTAGGCGAAAGAAAGGATTCATTAGCATGTTGTTTTGCAGCCCAAACACTACGGCAAAAAATTCTCAAATCATTAAAAGAAATCCCAGCTGAAAGCTATTTCTCTTTAAGAGAATCTCTTATAAATCATCTAAGGTTTGTTTTAAACCTTGATCTTTATTTTTTAAAATTATTTTTAGCCACATTCATCCAACTCCTGATGATCATCTGGGAGAATCAACAATGACACAACTATGTTTAGCAATAGCTGATTTGTATATCCAAGTACCCGAATGGAATAATTGGATTGTAAGTTTTTTGGGCCAGTAAGTCGTAACTATTTCATTAACATTACTATTTTTAGATGTGCATCACTTACTGGAGATAGGACTCGCATGATGCTTACACTTCTACGTGTGTTTCCAGAAGAAATGAAGAGTATTCGAGTTGGAGAAAATAGAAGAAAAGCCATCAGAGAAGAACTTTCTACTAGCGGTACGACTATTGTTAAGTATCTGGTAAGAGTGGCCTCAGGTTGTCTTGATTTTATCTAGGAAAACGTGCTTGCCCAATTTCAAGCTGATGAAGAAGTTGTCAAAAGAGTACTCCAATGCATGGCCGCTTTTTTGGACAATCCGTCTCTTTCAACTGACGAAATAGCACAGGGTCAGCTCCTACACGCAGCATTCCAGATATTGGTAATCATCAATTCATATATCGTTTTTATCTTATTGTAGACACTTTCTGGCATTTCATCAGGTCTTCATGATGCAGCAACCGAATGTGTTGTTGCTGCTTCAATTATAGCAGAAGATCAAAATGTTCACTTAGCTCTGGCTCGTAGTGTTCAACGTTATACCTATGAGCTTGAAAACGCCTATAACATGGCTGTAGCTCGCGATGATCTTAATCAGTTAGTTCTTTATTAATGCAAATACTCATTTTTTTAGGCTTCAAAACTATGCTCGTGTTTTTACAGAATTGAATGAAACACTGATAGAAAAAATAGTAAATGAGCCAAGTGCCAGCACAGATGAGCTTGGTAGCCTGAAGTCCTTAGAGCTTCTACTACTTCTTGCAGGGCATCATGATTATTCGGTAAATCTCTTTTTTTAATGCATAAAAATTATAATTTAGATAATTGAAAAGACATTTAATGTTTGGTATAGGATTTCTGAGGCTCTATTTATGATTGAAGATGAGAATCACCTTTTGCAATATAAGCCCTATGTTACCCGTTATATCCTTGCCCTATACCGGCATGCAAGATTCGATTCGGACGAAGAAGACTTGCTAGACGAGTCGCACGATTTTATGAATTTCAGATTAAAAGTAATTAATCGTAAATAATAAAAATGTTTTTAGGTGGCTGAAACAGTAAAAGATGTTGTATATCTGATAGGAACAGCCCAATGCGTGAATATGATGTATGAAATGCTAAAAGTCTGTTCAAGTTCACCTACAAGTACTTGGGATGAAATGGAAGCAGCTCTATATATTATTGCATCTGTAGTTCACAATGTTCATCCGTAAGCTAGGTTAGTATAATTAATATCGTATTTTAGAGATGACAATACATTGCTTTCTGAAATTGTTAGCGCCATCACTTCGTTAGACATTTCGACTCACCCAGTCCTTATTGTAACGGCAGTTGAACTTCTTGGGGGTTGTAACGAATGGCTAGAAAAACATTCAGATTATCATAGTAAGCCTTAAAAAATCATGAAATACTATTATTTTCAGACAAGGTTTTAACGTGGCTGCTTCTTTTGGTTGCCAATCCGCGATATTCAAAATATGCAACTGATTCAATCGAGAAGGTAGCTTGTAAAGATACTATTATATCTTTTTAGATTGTTACTCGTTCGAGTAGAACATTAACAGAAATTTTTCCGCACTTAATGGGACATATTGCAGTCTTAGAAAAAAGTGCTACAAGAGGTCGCGAAATGGAACTTTCAATCTCAAACTTGCTTAAAGGTGACTTTATAGTAATTTAGTGTTATAGCTCATTTCAGCTGCTACGGCAATAGTAATAAATCTGCAGCCTATTGAAATGCGTAACTGTTTGAATCAGATGTGCGAGCCCATAGCAAATAGATTAAATGAGGTTAGTCATTTTTTAAAGTTCTAATCTTTATTATATTAGATTTTGACGCAAGAAACAAATGGGAACTCGGTTGGTAATGAAGAAAATATTCCTGCCACAGATTCATGGGAGTTTGTATCAAAAGACGTGATTGTATGGGTAGATCGAATTTCGGCAATATTCAAACAAATAAAACCATGGGTAAAAAAATAAAAAAATGATTTTTACAATTTTTTAGGTTGATCTTTCTATTCCACCAACTCCAGCTCCGTGGACAGAAATTGCCGGTATTTTATTCCAGAGACTTCAATGTGTTTTGAATCGCTATCAGCCAAGACATCGGGTTGTTGAACATGCATGCAGATCTCTACGGTTAGAAAGTAGCACATTTTATAATATCGTTTTAGATATCTAGTACGGTCACTTGGACCGCAGTCATGCTTCTTTTTGGAGCCGATTATCCAGGAATTAATGGCCATTTATACAAATTATCCACATTCGTGCATTCTTTACCTGGCTTCTATTCTTGTTGATGAATATGGTGCAATTGAGCCTGCTCGACCTGGATTAATGCTTATGCTAAAAGTACGGTTTGTAATATTTTTCTTATGTTTTTCAGCATTTGTCGACTATCACTTTCCGTCTTTTTGACGCTAATAATAACGTGAATATTACAATGAGAGACAATCCCGATACTGTTGACGATTTATTCCGACTTGCTGGAAGGTAATATACATTCTTTGCATAATGATTTTTTAAAGATTTGTTCAAAGGGCACCCTCATTTTTCTTTGAAGAACCGATAGCTGTTGACATTTTTAAATATGCCCTTTTGGGTCTACAAATTGACCATCAAGAATCTCATCGAAGCGTTACCAAATTTTTTACCGATATCACAGATCAATTAGCTAGTGCCCGAAAGGTTTAACAATCAAATTTCATTTTCATTTTATTTAATTGCAGAAAAATTATACCGATCAGGGTGTATTAAAAGCTCAAGAGATTTTAAATACTATGGGACCTCAACTTATTACAAGCTGCTTACATGCGACATTATTTAGCGTTTCTGGAAACCTTCGTCGTGATCTCGCAGAAATAATTTATATAATTGGAAGATATGATTCAAATGTTAGTTTTTTCTAAAATAGATGTATTGTGGTTTAGAGATTTAAAGATTGGTTAGCCTATGCAGTATCCCAACTTCCTAAAGGAGGACTTGCAGCTACAAATGAACAATTACAACAATTTATTTTCAACATAACTGACAAGTTAGTTTTTTTTAACAACTTTCTCATGAAATATTTTTAGCCCTTTGTGTCAAGGAAGCAGAGATGTTTATAATGAAATTAGAGATTTAAACGAACTTTATAATTAAGTCAAGCCAATTTTTTTCTTTACTTGTATACTACTGACTTTTTCATACCTCTTTTGTAATGACATGTAGGTTTGACTAACAATTTTTTTTATTTACAGGATATACGGTGGCAAATCTTTAAACCATGGGTTAAATAAGGGTTGAACAAAATTGGCTCTTTGATCTGTGCTATGTGTTCTCATAAAGTTTATGAATTGCAATTAAAATATAAATCTTTTACTTTAAAGTTCAAAGGAACAAAGTCTAGGAATAAATGGCCATTCTTTGGAGGGCGGGCACTTAGTTTATCTGGACTGATCGATGCCGAAATCACAGCCAACAATCACAGCCGATAAGACCCACCCGTCAGCGGGAACATCTGATCCATCAAATGTTCCTTCTTTTCCGGTCTTTTCCTCCGAAAAACTGAGTTTACCTCGCTCGGATTAGCTTATAATTCTTCTTCGAAGTGTACTCAGTCGCAACGTCCTTCGCAGCGACGAGCATTTTGAAAAGAAACCATAACATGTGACCTTCGATTTCCTCCTTTGTCGGCCCACATAGCATCTTGCAGATGCATTCGAGTCGAATCAGTTTCTCATCTCTTCGTTCTCCCCGTCTCTGGTCTCCTATCCAGGGGAAAACTCCTCGTCGAGTCTCAGCCGATGAAGCTGTTTCCACTATCCGATCAAGTAAATCAATAGAATCTCCACAATCAATTAGATTCGGACATTTTTGTGCATAGTCATGCGTCTACACCGACAGAACTCCTCGAAGCGCTTTGTCGTCGAGTCGACAATTCCAACATTTCGGACATTCGAATGAGTCACATCATTCTTTGTGGTTCAATCCCTTGGACTCACAAAAAATATTGGGGTCAGTTCATTCATTGTATCATCCAATTGAGTCAGGAAAAATCCGTTCGAATTGTCTGTTCATCGATGGAAATACTCGTCCTTTGATCAAAGAAGGTAACAAAAATTCTAATAAAAAAATCAATTTCTTGAAGGTGTTGCTGATTATGTTCCCGTTTTTCTTTCGGATATTCCTCGTCTTTATCAAACCGGAACTCACACTGTCGACTTTGCTTTAATTTCCGTTAGTCCACCTGGTAATTCTTCCGACTTCTAACCATAAAAAGGAATTTAGATGAGCATGGCTTTTGCAGTATGGGAACCGATATAGATTGTTCGTTTAGATTCTTAGAGAGAATAGGTTGTTAGTTTAGGTTCTTTGAGCGCTGCGACTTATGCGAAAAAGATCATTGGTCTGTTATCAGTTTTCTTGAAGTTATTATCTTGTTGTTTTTAGCAGTCGTAAACCCAACAATGCCTCATACTTTCGGGGAAGGACTCATCCATGTGAGCCATATCGATACTCTCGTCGAAACAAATCGACCTATTTATTGCAAAGGAGGAGAGGATCCTGTTACGGACGTCGAGCAGAAGATTGGACAAATTGTGGCTGAGAAGTTGGTCGAAAATGGAGCCACCCTTCAGATGGGTAATTTGCCGATTTGGTTTTGAAAGAATTCTCCAGGAATTGGCGCCGTTCCCGATTCAACTTTGAAAGCAATGACATCTCATAAGGATCTGGGAGTTCATACGGAGTTAGTCTCTCAGAGTTTTGACAGAGTTCTCCTTTTAGGCTTGTAAGCGACGGAGTGCTTGAATTACTCGAGAAAGGAGTCATAAATAATCAGAAAAAGTCGGTTCTTCCCGGCAAATTGGTCACGAGTTTCTCCTTTGGAACCCGTCATTTCTATGACACAATCCACAAGAACAATTCCTTCCGTAAGAATTCTTCTTTTCTCTCCCTACAAAATTCCTCGAAGATTTTGCTTGTTGTGGATGGACGAATCATGTGGATACAATTCGCAGCAATAGCAAAATGACAGCAATCAATTCGGCTTTAGAGGTTGATCTCACTGGCCAAGTTGTTTCCGATTCGATTGGAGCCACCTTCTACTCTGGTAGGAAGAAGAGAGAAAAAAAAGAGGAAAGAGTTTAGGATTTGGAGGGCAAGTTGATTTTATAACTGGAGCAGCGACAGCGAAAGACGGAAAAGGCAAGTCGATTATCGCTTTGCCGTCGAGAACTGCGAAAGGAAAGCCAAAAATAGTTCCTACGCTTAGTCCTGGATCAGGCATAGTCACAACCCGTGGCCATGTCCACTACATTGTGACAGAATATGGAGTGGCTGAGCTCTGGGGAAAAAACGTGAGACAACGTGCCCAAGCTTTGATTGCCATCGCCCATCCGGATGACAGAGAGATGTTGGAGAAATCGGCCTGGGAACGGTTGAAATGCAAATGAATAAACTATCTTTAATCTATGAATTTCACTCTTCTGACCAGTTTTCGCCTTCTTTTTCCTTCTTTTCCGACTTTTGAGACATCAGCTGATCCACGCAGAACTTCTCGATTTTTAACACCGGAATCTCACAAAGACAACTCCAAACGAAGGCAAAAACGTACGACATCACTGTGATTGGGACTGTATAGCCGAGGAACTGAAAGATTTGAAAGACAGGAGCGACGAACTTGTTGCCAAATTGAGCTGAAGTGAATCGGTTTGTCCAAGAGATCGAAGAAGTAATATTCCACAAAGCGATGAACGAGATATGCCGTGAAAGACAATCTCCCAAGCGGCTGCCATTGCGGATGTTCCATAAATTTGGCAATTGGTCCTACAGAGGGAATTCGAAAAAGCACAGCAACATACCGCCATAGCCATAAAAATTGGCCAGAACAATCCAACAGACAAAAAGACCCCAACCGATCCGACTGAACGAGTAATAAGTGGCTCTTTGGAATTTACTGAGAGACAGTTAGAACCACCGGTTGACCTACTTCCATTTTGTGTGGAAACTCAAATAACCATGAGCTCCGTAGACGCATGTGATCGCTATAGCCAAAAAGAAGATCCAAAGTGCAGCGGCTACGAACTGAATGGCGGAGATAAGGCGACTTTTGTAGTTTACCGGGTACCACTTGACTCTTTTCGTGATTCTTTTCATCGATAGAATGTAGCCGGCCCATATGCCGAGCAAATAAGGCGTGCAACGAATCCACGGAACCAAGTAGAGATACTTTGAGAAGTTGGCTTGATCTCTAGATTCTTAGGTTTTTCTTCGTTTGAACTGACTGATATTGGTCGAGAGAGACTTCCAAATTGTGTTTGTAGACCATTCCAAACGTAATTCCAACAGAACCAGCACATCCCAGAATAATCGAGAGAGAGCCAATCAGATGGTGGAAATAGAAACAAATCAAAAAGATCGGGGCGACCACATATATTTGGAAGTCGCAAGCCAAATACCTCAAGTCCGTTGGATCAAAATCTCACAAAAATCAATCTACCATGTAATTCCATAACACTGAAAATTCTTTAAATCCAAGACAAAAACTTACGTCGGTTGAATCGTCGAAATTGTTGATGTAAAGGAGATTTTTCCACCTGGAAGCCTTCATTAAAGTTAGTTGAGAAGCTCACCAATATTTTTTACAAACTTCTACGGTTTCCGGGAGGTCGAAATCGATAACAACCAATCCTTTTAGCAGAGGAACAAAGGCTATATAAAAACAGATGAAGAGCATGTAGGGAGGAGTGAGTCGGAGATATCGATGGACATAATAAAGGACCCAGGTGAATGGATTCTTCACAACGTTCCTATTTTTCGAAACAGCCTGAGAGAGTCTTTGGCTAGTTGGGACAAACTTTGAAGAAAAGATAGGAAACCATAATTCCGGAGAGAGTAAAGAAGGTGTCGACGCTGAAGTAAGCGTTCGTCAGAGTATCAGCCAAATGAGGATCTCCTACGGTTCCAAGCATATACAAATTGTCTGAGGAGAGGCATTATTGGAGAAGGAAGGAAATACCATTGAGGACAGTTACTTCCATCACATGACCGGCGACGACCCAAAGCATCGAAAGGAATCGAATACAATCGACAGATCGGAGATGGCCTTCTTTGGCTGGAGTTGTATCCAAAATAGAAGCTCCGTTGGAATAAAAAGAGAACATCAGAAGGAGTTGTAAGGACCTCTTGACGGAATGAAATTGGATGAACGTATCGCACAGATAGTCGAGAAGAGTGGCGGCGAGGGAAAGACCGCAGAGGAGGAGCATAACACTTCTGGAATGAGGCTGCATTCGAAAGAAAAAAGATTACGAAAATATCCAAAAGAAGACATTTGTTTCGGATTTCTCTGGAAGACATTCCACGTTGCAATAGGGAAGGATCGCTCGGTCGAAAATCTCCAACATATCCTGCAATTCTATTTTCTCCCTTTGTCTTTGAATTCTCTAGTTTTCGTCACCTAAAGGCCTGATCTACGCGATTTGATAAGCTGAGATTAGAGCGATAGGAGGAACAAAATGATTCACCTCTTTGGTACAAGATCTGGACATACAGATAGCCTTACGAATTGCTGGAATCGACGACTTGCAGTCCTTATTCTGAAAATTTTTTTCGTTTAAAGAGCGAATAAGACGGCTACTAGATATCGTTCGAGATAGCAATATTGAGTTTTGTAATAGAAATTATCGCCGACTTCTTTGCATTCGGAAATTGATCCCGGACTTGTGAGAGTAATATCAAGGAAGCCAGCTGGAAGACGACCAAAAGCATCCAATTCTGAAGAGCTTTTTGTGATTCTTTTGTGAAAAAGGGAAACGTTTTAGGGCGTAGAAGTTCCTTCCCATGTCCTTTTTTGTTTCGGCCGAACAATTATTCGCTAGACATTTGGCCAAGTTGATGGTAAAGTTTTCAACAGCTTTAAACCAAATTTGAGTGTCATCTAAGCAAGGCTGCGAAACATTTGAAAAAAGAAGACGAGACTCGAAATCTTTCTAAACATTTTTTTAGTAGGTTGATTAGTGATTCCAACCAGCGAAGGGAAGACATCAGCTGAAACCAATACAAGAAAGAAAGGAATGAAAAGCAACATCCTGCGCTGTGCCGATGGACTCGTTAATCACTTTTATACCAGGAGGAAGGACTGATAAGCAAAATACAAATGTGATGTCAGAAAAGGATGGAGGCTTCTGGAGAGACTCTCTTCGTGATCTCTTGATACTTTTGTTTTACCGTATTTTCTCGAATACTTCTATTTCCCGGGGGCACTTAATGGATATTCGAATAAAGCCTGACAGATCCTTATATTCCTTTTGCTTCGTGCTTGAGAGTCTGACTGTTCGTCTAGACTCTCTCATTAACCCAAATAGCTTGGTATTTCCAACAATAACCAGTTGCCTTGGTGAATTGAGTTTGATCGGCAATCGACAAAAAATGGAAAATGAATCATTTTGGAAGAGATCTCTCTTATCAGAATTCAGACCGAATCAGACCTGAACTACAAACGACTCAGTAGTTCGACACTGATAATCACATCATCAGGAAGTGTTTTTGTGTGTAGAAGCGAAGCGTGTGGTGGGTCACTAAGCCCTGAGAGCCCGCAGTCTTTTGTCGACCTTTATTTATTCGACGAGGGGCGTTGCTGTTTGAGGGTCAGTCGAGGCCATGCGTCTCGCAGCCCTTCTCGCACCACTGCTCGCTTCTCTTGTCGTCGGTTTTGATTCGGATTGTCGTTGGAAGGGAAATATCACTGGTCAGTTAGTGGGATGACCCATTTTGTTTTGATAATTAGCACTTGACCCCTCGTCCACTCACAGCTGGATGTCCTAATTGGGTCCTCCTTTGATCTCCTCGTTGGGAAAAAGAGTCCCAACGAATTCCGTGAAGACCAGTTGGCTGACCAGCCCTGTAAGCGATCCGCCATGGTCACGAATGTCCCGATCCTAATAGCAACGAGCAGGTGTTTCCCCGCTTTTTGTTGTGTTTGTCGAGTGTTTGTTTACCCAACGGAAAGCCCAGGAGGAATGAAAAAGTGCGACTCGTGTGTGACCGGCCAATTGCACTGGAACGTCCCCTCACCTCAATTATGACGGTGAAAACAGCTGGTGGCGGCCGGTGGTGGCCCCGATACTTGAAGGATTAGACCTGGGCCGGATTGGCGAAAGAGGATCTGCCATTCGTTCTTCCAGATTCGTTTTTCAGACATCGAGGATGTCGCCCATCACAAGTATCAAGTTCTCGAGGAATGTCTCTTCTACAAGCTTACCAAGGAGGCCGACAATATGCAGGGAAAGAGCAACGCCTTGATGCTTCTGCCGCCGACAGTAGCTGCTGGCGAGACTCTCGACATCCAAGTCCTCCACACCGCCGTTCGCCAGCTGTGGATGAACGAAGTCTTCAAGGAGATGAATGTCAATGGATATATCAAACTGGTTCTTTCTTTTCCCCTATCAAACTCTTTTTAGTCGTGGAAAGATCGACGTCTTCGATGGGATGTCTCCGAGTGGAAGACTGATGTCCTCAATATCAAATCTTTCGGACGGTTATGGGTTCCAGATATTCAATCTGACAAGTCTGTTGGTTTTCTTTGATAATTCCCCTTTTAGACATCAAACTGCCGCCCAATCAGCCGATTATGTCTCTTTCCAAAATATTAAATCGAACAGCAACGGCAATGTGACAGCTCGATTAGAATTCCGAATGCAAGCTCAATGTGAAGCTGACTATACGGAATATCCAAGTGTAAGGACTTCTTTGATCGAGTTGAGCCCTCTTCAGGACATCAAACATTGCTGTTTTGTAATCCAATCAACTTTGTACAAGCGGTATATCAAATATTTCTTGGAGAATGAAGACGGTGAGAAAGGGAGAGATCGAAGAGAAGAACTTTTAGAACATTTGGATACCTCGGAACTTCGAAGCAACTGGCACATCGACAATTCGTGGATTCGAAAAACGACCGAAGACGGAGACAACAAGTTTGTTTGCTCGTGGAGCCGTGCACAAATGGTTCAGAGCTGAGCAACTGGAGGTCTGCATCACGGCCCGTCGAAGGTCTACCACACTGGCCATTGAATTGACGGTTCCAGTCTTGATTTCGGCCCTTCTTTTGTTGATCGCCCCTTTCTTCGGAAAGTTCAGAGAACAGGTCAGCCGAAAAAACAAATAAAAAAAACTCTTTAGATTTATGTGAAAATGTTCGCTCTTCTCCTCCAATTCATGAGTTTCCAATGTAAGTTTATTCCCCTTTTTTCATGCGTTTGGGAAGTAGAGAGAAGGACTATTTTCAGTTATGGCCGATAAAACGCCTCAAGTTGGATTCGGAGGAAATGTCCCTAGAATTTGTAAGCTTCTTTTCCAACTTCCATCGTTCTCTAGATGTCTTCTACGCGTTCACAATGACCGTCACCGTGGTCAGTCTCATCATCACCGTACTCATTGCGGCCATGGCTCGCGTCAAGAGGAAGCTCCCACCAGGTCTATTGGCTCTTCTCTTCCAAAGATAGAAGATTTCAGCTCATCGTTACACTCTCCTGGCTTCGGTTCTCAATGCTAATCTCTGCTGTGGAAGTGAGGCTGAGCCCACAACCGATGGAACTTCTGGAAAAGATTCTGCTGCTGATTGGCTTCAAATTCATGCGGCTCTCAACAATTTGGCCTCTTTCGGAACTCTTATCATCTATGTGATCGGAGCTGTTATCATCGCCTTCTAAGACTTTTCTGTACATAATATTTATTGCGCGGATACAGTAGCTCATTTAGAGCCCGCGAGAGAGCTTACATTCTGGTGCTTCCAACGATAAACCATATCGCTCACTTCGCTTCTTCTTTTGTAATCACGTCAAATTCTGACGAAGTCCGGCTTTTCTTTTTGAAAGAGCGGTTATGATTGTAGAATTTATTGAGCAAAAGAATAATTTTCACAGAAGAAAAAGAAATGGAAGAATGGAGGAACCCGTGATGAAAATGCCCGAATTGTGCTGCGAGAAACGGTATTGATAGCCCGAAATTACTTCCAAATATCTGAATTTTTATTACTTTTTCAAAAAGAAAAGACAAACCGAGGATCCAAAGCTCCAATGACTTTATCGAAGTCGATAACTCCTTTGAAAAGGCCGTCTCCATAGGTTGAATACGGTAGTCGAGAATGGATCGAGTTGCATTTGTCCCGTCGATTGCAGATACACGTCGTTTGGTTGAAAGAGTCTTCGCAGAGGAGTTCCGCTCCAACTCGTCTCATTCTCAATTCGCCCATTTTCCTATTAGCCTAAAGATGTGGAATAAAAGAAGAGAAGCTCTCCCCACCTCGAGATCAGACAATTGCCAAGGAGAGAGCTGGACACAGCCGGACATATACTGATAGACGGGGCAGTGCTTACATTGACCTGAAAGGCTGCCATTGGAAGGGGGACAACATACGCATGAAACAGGCGTCTCCTCGACAGGTTTTTGCTTGGGGACCACAGGCTTTGGACTCCTTAGCCGAGGCGGATTTCCACAGCTGGACGCACTGGACACATTCGACTGTTGTCGAGCTGGTTTCGAGTTCGAAGGCTTCTGCTAGACTTGAGAGTGATAGGACGGCGGCCACGGCCACAGCCGCCCTCATCCGCTGGTACTACGGGGCGTCCTGGAGACTTTCTTTCAGAAATATTTGAGGGATTTTTCAAGAATTTGGTAATAAGAGAAGATAATTGAGGAAGACGGGGAGGCATCTGTCTTTAGAGAGAGAAGAGGCAACTATGGGGTAATTTTTTCTCTTTTTGTTAGAACAATCCATGTGGATAATGCTGTCAACTCTACTAGTAGAGGTGGATAAACGAAGAGTGAGTCTGGTCAAAAGATTTGTTTCATTCGGTGTCCCAGCTGTTCGAGAAAGACAGCTGATGATGTTAAGTTTGACCAGACACTTCCAGGTGGTTCTCTTGTAAACAGATACCTATTGGCTAATTGGGAACAACGGGCCATTCGCCTCTTTCCAGCCAGATAGTCTGCAGCCTTAAGCGAGCAAAAAAGGAGGGGGAGGAAGGACTCTGGAGGTGCTAGGGCTCGGTGGCTGTCTCGCGATTAGGGGATAGAAACCCGACACTAGTCGTGCAGCCGATTTTACAATGTTGACGTAACTTGAAGCTACTCCTCTAAACGGTCGATAATTAAGGGAATCGAGACGCCTTTTGAAGTTTTGAATGGAGGTCGACAACTCAATTGACGGGAGTCCTATCTAATGGAACTAAGGAACTTCAATCTCTCTAATGCCCACGGGTTTTGTCGAGACTCCGATTGGCTTCGTTGTTCGTTCGCAGATTAGAGGGCCAGATAGCGCAAAACAGCCTAACCCATAGCATACTTGATAATTTTGCGACGACGCCTCTCACGGGATTGGCAGCCACAATGCTCCGATGAGCCGAGGTTGATTGCGGAATTTCATTGGCCAGTTTGTGAGCCACAGATAGCATCTATGAGCTCGCCTGCCTCTCTCTTTCTTTCCAAAGAATAATTCACTTAGAAAAATGAGCAAAAACAAGACGATTGCGATTCGACGAACACCATGGAAACCTCATCATAAAAGCCATTAGACTCGGGATTAATGGCCAAGAGAGATTGTTAAAGTAGAATACTGATTTGAAAAGGTTAAATGAGAGAGAGAGAGAGTCCATTAGATTCGGGAAATAATGGGGTAAGTTGGATGGACAAATATAAACTGGAAGGAACAAAGATGGAAGACAGAAGGGGCAAATACAGACGCCATTTGCAGAGGGGATAACTGCTTCTGGAGGAGATCTCAATGGGAAATAAGACCCGTGAGAGACAGGAATAGGCCCATTTTGACCGCTAAACAAGTGGTTTACGATTCTAAGCAAAAGTGAACGGAGATTTCGATTGGAACTCACGCGATGAGGGCGGGCACAACCCAAGAGACACTAATGAGTCTTGGAGAGAGAGAGAGGGAGGACTGATCTCCTCCTCAGCAACAAGTGTTTCCCGGGGGCACAGAATGATTTCGGGTCGGCTGGCTGATTTATGACTTAAACGGCATAAAAAGGAAGACGCCGACGATGGGTTCTCCCGCTTAACCTAAACTAAAATCCGTAACGAGGCGAGGAGTAAGGAGCCCTGGCAAATATAAGATGCGATGAATATTGGAGCAGATGGATGAGGAGATGAAGACGAGTGACAACCCCAACTTTCCCTCCTGCTGATTCTTTTAATAGCCAGGTGGAGGACAACGTTAATTCGAAGATTGATTTACACTCGGAATTCTTTCGAACAAAAAGGACGAGAAAACATGGCATTACACAGAGTACTTGACTCTAATGAAAACAATCGCTTAACTCGATCGAAAAATGGAGGAGACATGGCATGCGTGAAATGGGATGGATGGCTCGGGTAGCAGGTGCGAGGGCTGTCATAACTCGAGCCATTCGGTTGGCCATAAACACCTGGAAATGTAGTTGTTTTTGGGAGGAGAAGGGGCAAAAAGAGAGCGATGAAAAATGACTTTCCTCCGACGATGATGGCCCAAACCGCGGAAACAATTAGAACAAAATGGGCCTCGTGGATTAATTTGAGTTCTCAAATAGCTAATGACGGCAATTATTATGCACAGCTTTGGAAGAATGGAGTGCTCAATGTACATCGAGCTCGTAAATATCTCCCTTTACCTATAGGGGAGCAACTTATTTTCCTCAAGAATCGCCCATTTCGACCAAAATTAGACAAGAATAAACCGAATCGAAGCCGCAAATCGTCGAGTTGGTTTGTGCTTAGTTTGCTGTTGCTTAGTCAAAATGCAACGTTCAGAGTCGCTCGAAGATTCGACAAACTCTACTGTCAGGTACTTTTTTCTTGCCCACTTTACCTCTCTTACAGCTCTTTCAACTCGAAAGACTTTAATCCGCATTTCTCACATTCCGGCTGTTGTGAGCATTGCAATGAAGATGTGATCAAGTTGCTCCAAAATAATTGCCAAAGCTTCCGCATGAAGGACGATGTGACCGTCTATAGTCCGGGAGTCCAAACTCTTTCTTCGGAAACTTTGCTCTCCAACATGGTCTCGATGGCTGAGAGTTCTTTCTATGCGAGCTCTGCCTCTTCAGGAAGTACCATCTCTTTCCTTCCTTTCGGGGAGACAGAATCGAATCAGGTTTGTCTCCTTCTTTCTTACTGATAAGACATTCCAGGCAACCAGTGATGACGACTTTTCGGAAAGCTTATCCTCAGTCATTTCGCGTTTGTCGGCGAGTCCAACGACCTCTTGTTTGGAGGAGAGCTTTCTCGATGAAACTCTCGAAGCGACCCAGTCGGATTTAGAGATTTGATTCCCCAATAGAATAAAAGATCCGAAACCGTAATGATTTTATTCGTTTTTGTACAAGTTTTGTTCGGGAGATCGATGGCTGAGAATCGTTTGGATATTTGTTTCTAGCGAGAGCAGTTAGATTCCACTTCCTCGGTTTCGACGAGAAAAAATTTCGGCCAATCGAAGACGTCGGAATTGGCGGAAAACGACGTTCTTTCCATCGCTGATGAAGTTGGCAGATTTGTCTGATTTGAATGTTTCATATCTGAAGCAATTTGATTAGAATCAAGTAGAAAAACAAGCACTTACTCGGCAATTTTCGGGTTTGGAGGCTCGATTCCCTGTGGGACGGATCTTCTGATGAAGTCAAGTAGTTGTTTGTTTTTGATTTCAGTTTGTTTCTTGACGAGAGCATCGAATAGTTCGGAAAGAGGAGCGGCCGTTGAAAAGGCGACAAGGAGGAAGCAAAGAAGATAGACACGCATCTTTGAATTCTTTCTCGCCTTCAACCAGCCTTTATACAGTTTCCATTCGAATGTCTCCGCCCATTTCTCTTACGTTGACACCGGAAGCAGGCGGTGAACGATGGACGATCAACCCATCGGCGGTTATTTTTGGAATCATTTTGTTCAGCAGTCTTATCGGTCTTGCTACCAGTTCTAGAGGTGGCTATAGGAAGAAAGAATTCTTTCGTTCCCAAAATAGAAGGAAACATTCTCTTTCTCTGTGTTTTGACAAGGCCCCATTCCTGTCTAATTAATCAATTTCTCTTTCGTAGGACTATTTCTCAGCCGATTTGTGTGTGGGAGGACGATCAATGACAGGCGGTCAGTCAGCAGTGATAAACGATCAGAAAGAGAGACCGTTATCATGCGTTACAGGTTCACAATTTCGCGAGAAGTCCGCAATTTTCTAGACACGAACGCCCACCATCCATCATCAATTTGGAAGTAGGGCAAAAAAGAATACCGTAGTTGCCCTCAACAAACTGGACTTACTCCCAAATCATCTTTGTTTTTGGAATAGAGAGAAAGAAAGAGAGAAGACTGGGTCTTATTCCGGAAGAGACTACTGTAAAACAATTCGTCGTCAAGCACGTCGCGGAATCCAACGGCAACTAGCGAGCGTAGGATGAAACAAAACAGATTCATTTAGAGAAAAGATCACAGCAGTAGGGCCAAGAAAAAAGACGATAGGATAGACTACCCGTCAGAGCAGTAGAAAGGGGAGATTCTATGACCTAAAAAGGGAGGGTTTGGTAGGGCTTTTTGAACCCGTGGGAAATAACGAGGTAAATTGAAATAAACCGGGGTTAAGAACTATCTGGCTTTTTCTTCTTTTTGTTCTTATTATTTCTCTGACGCTGACTCTGACCAGTTTCTATTTTGACTTGAATTGGAGCCGCACCTGGGGCATATTCAGGATAAAGATTCAATGGAGGTCTACTGCAACGATTAATTACCAATTTTGGAAGGAAATTTACCCAAATGATGAAGGAGGAGGATATGGTCCTTGAGAATAGGTATTCGGTGGGGCTGCAGCTCCTCCGAGATATTGTCCCGTATTAAAAGTTGGAATTTTGGTAGCAATGTGAGGAGCAAATCCAGCTGTATTTATCCTAGAAGGAGGCGGCCTAGATGTGTCCACGTATGGGACAAACGCCTGTACAAGAGAAATGAAAAGAAAAACTAAAGGCTATTACCTGAGCGTTGGGATTCAAGGAAATCGCATTGTAATCCATGCTGTGCTGAGGCAAAGGGAGCATATGCGTCGTCACAATATTATATTGTTGTTGTTGTTGTTGGGCGGCTCTCATATACATCTGGTGTTGGACGGAGGGATAGCTTGGATAAGGATATGCGACTTCCGGCGATTGTCTACGAGGAGTTACAGTTTCCGGAGATCTATTTCTAAAATATTTTGTCTTTCTTTGGATAAAAAGAGAGGTGCCTGCTAGTAGAATGTCCAGAATTAGTTGGAGTGACTGTTGTAGATTCTGGCTTGTAGTCTTCTCCGAGAATGCGATTCCGTGCAAGTTCATAAGCAGCTTGTCGTTCCTGGAAGAGCGTTCTTTGGTGAGAAAGACAGGACAAAATTACTTCGAGAGTTGGTTTCTTTTGAGCTTTTTCGCGCTCTTCTTGTTCCTTCTTCGCCCTTTCTAGTTCTTCCAATTGATCGCTACTTTTTGGCCTCCTTAAAATCTGCATTTGGACGGCCGGGGTATTAAGATTGGGATTCGAGGCTTCACTGGAACATTTCATCATGGATTCCAATTGGAAAAAAAAAACCTTCTAGAAGCTGCAGCTGCTTTGCTTAAAGCCTCATCTTGCCGTGCCTTTTCCAATAACGCATCTTTATCAGCTTTTGCTCTTTCTAGAATCTTGACCTGGAAAAAAGCGAGTTCTTTCACCAACCAGCCAACTCAACCTGCTTAAATCTTTCTTGTAATTGTTCCTGCCAGGCTTCCCCGTCCGTATTCTCCCAATCGTCGACAGAAGCAGCGTTTTCAGGTTGAATTTTTGCTTCTAGATTTTTCCAATAATAAAGGTCAAACAAACATACCAAGTGACGAGGTCATAGGACTCGGGACAATTAGCCGGTTAGGTCAACGATTGCGCAAAATGAAACGCAATCTGAAAAATTATAAGGGAAGTTATTGAGCGGAGGGCAAAAGTAATTGAACCAAAAAGAGGATAAAAGAACGAGATGGAAAACACTCGACTGCTGCACATTTGCCTCAACACGGAAGATTTTCGCGATGGGAGGCGTTGCACTCTCGATGTTTTGATTTACTCTATAAAAGCTTTTTTAAAAGCCGTCTATTTTTTATTCAATCTCAAAAGAAGACAAGAGGCTTTTCAGATCGATTGATGGATACAATGCCATACTCGTTGCTATTATTTTTTTTTGTTCTTTTTTATGGGAGTAATTGTTCTTTTTTCAGATAACATGAGAATTCTACCTCTTTCAAACAATGTCTGGGGACAATTTCTGAGCACAAGAAGCAGATCAAGTGGAATGTCATCCTCAGAGGTTTGTATTTGTATTTCTTTACATCCATATTACAGGTTAGAGAATCTTTTGTAAAATATTTCAAAAATTACGGCCATAAACATGTGGCTTCTTCTTCACTTAAACCTGAGGATGAATCACTTCTTTTTACTACAGCAGGAATGAATCAAGTAGGGCTCTTTTTTGTTTTACTTTATTCTTACAGTTTAAATCAATTTTTCTTGGACAACCTGATCCGAAATGGATTGGTCTCAAAAAAGCCGTAAGTTATCAGCGTTGCATAAGAGCCGGTGGAAAGCATAATGATTTGGACGATGTTGGCCACGATCTTCATCATCAAACTTTCTTTGAAATGCTGGGAAATTGGTCATTCAACGACGCTTATGACAAGGTATTTTTCGCTGGTTTTTAAACGGGGTTTTAGGAAACAGCTTGTCGCCTTGCGTGGAACTATCTTGTTGAAGTTCTGAAGATTGATCCAGACCGCTTGTATGTGACATATTTTGGAGGAAATGCAGATGTTAAAGCAGATAAAAATTGTGCAGAAATTTGGAAGAAAATTGGGTAAATTCTTTTTGTACAGCTTTAACAAAAAGTTTTTAAAGAGTTCCAGAGCATAAAATTATTCCATGTGATAAGGACAATTTTTGGGAAATGGGATTCACTGGCCCGTGCGGAATGTGCACTGAAATTCATTACGACCGTGTTCCGGGAAGAAAGGCTCGTTTTGTTTGTTTCTTTATTATGTCTAATTTAGGATTCTTCGCATCTTGTTAACAAAGACAATTCTGTAATTGAGCTGTGGAATATCGTTTTCATGAATATGACCAGGTAACTCTCAAAATATTATCAAACTTCTCTAGGAATACAGATGGGAAACTGCAATATCTTCCTAGCAGTCATATTGATACTGGCATGGGATTCGAAAGAATAGTTTCTGTAGTCCAAAATGTTAATTCAAACTACGACACAGATCTCTTCGTTCCATTGATAAATGAAATATCAAAAGTAAGTAATTTTTACAAAAGCTTCTATTCTTTCAGTTGGGAAATCATACATATGCGGGAACGACTTCAGAAAATGATTCAGCAATTCGGCTAATTGCTGACCATGTTCGGGCTTCCACAATGGCCATTGCAGATGGCATATTTCCTGGAGGGATTGATGCAAATTTTGTAGTTAGGAAGATGCTTCGCCGAGCCTTCATGCAAAGTCATAAAGTTCTAGGAATGGAAAGGAATTCTCTTCTAGACCTTGTTCCAATTGTTTTTGAAACATTAGTTAGTTTTACTTTATATATTTTTTTAGTTTTTAGAAAGACGGTTATCCCAGTCTTGTGAAACCAAATCTCAAAACCAAAGAATCTCTCCAGTCTATTGTACAATCTATAATTAAAAAAGACGAAGAGAGCCTTTGGAGGATAATTAATAAAGGAACGAAACTATATCATCAAAGTACAACTAAAATGGATCCAACCAATTTAATTTTACCAGGTTTTAGATACTTTTTTAAGCCTATTTTCTACCATTTAGGAGAAGTAGTTTGGCATCTTTATAGTGCCCACGGAATTCCACTAAGTTTAATAGCGGATATAGCTAGAGATAATGGTCGACGACTTGACCTAGACGGCTTTAATGTGCTAAAAGAAAAGGGAAAGGTAATTTTGCAAACTTTAGATTAACAAATAGCCCTTTTAGCTCCTAACAAAACATCAATTAGAGAAGAAAGCGGCAAGAAGAACGTGACAAGATTTAGGAATTTTTAGATTGTTATTTGTTGGCTTGTTCATTTCTGTTTGTTCATAAATGACGTTCCCAGGAGCTATTTCTTCTCATGTGGAGTGGTGGACAGCGCCAATTTGTGTCCATCAGGCTCTTTAGCTGCAGCCAATTCAGCAATTTCCCAGTCATAAGGAAAAGCTTTTCCAGTTTTTGCGATGCACTTGTCAAGTAGTTGGTAAAAGCTGGTATAATTGGGTTCCTCCTTGTATTGCATTGCGTCAATATCCTTCATTATTTTGATCGTTTCGTTGGGCAAACCGCCAAGGAATTCTTTCAAGGCGAGTCCATTTCGAACTGCTTTCTGATACTCGAAGATGGCTTTTGGATCCCGAATTGCAACCCAAGGAAGAGAGCCTTTGACCATCTCAATCATACAATAGAACCACATCTCCAAATCGTCGAGTCGACTCATCTCCTGCTTCAAAAAAGTATTTCTCGAAGCATGACGAGGCGATCCACGGAAGACCCAGGGCTTCGGTCGAGGCGGCTTATGAGTCTTTCCATCGGCTTCAAGATATTGACGAGCAAAGCCAAAATCGAGAAGATAAATTGTTCGAAGCTCTTTGATATCTCTATTAATAGAATGGCCAATGGCAAAGTCACTCGGATTGACTGATCTAAATCGCTTTAGTTTAACACAAAAAAAGGAGCAACCGGTGAATGAAACCTATTCTATGGAGTTCTTCGAGAGCACGAAGACATTGGGCGCCAACAGAGAAGCCACAGGCGAGGGAGAACTTTCCTTCGGGTTGATCCTTCCTCAAAGTTTTTAGGTTCTTCCCACAAAGAGTCACTACAATCCAATTGTAAGTGTCAACTATTCCGCGGTCAAAAACTCGACAAAATTGCTTAATTTTGCTCTTTTGTTCCATCTGAAGAAGAACAAAGAGCTCGAACCTGAGGATCGGAGTGATGGCTCCTTTCTGCTCGATCTTCAGAGCTGCCTGATTCTTCGTCTTCTCATTTTCCACCACATAGATCGTATAAAAGCCGAATTCTGGCTCGATAGATCGAACTCTGCAATCATGAAGTCAGAAGAGCCAATAAAACGACCAACACTTTCCACTTTTTTCCGACGAGAGTTCCATCCAACAAAGGTTTCAGTTTAGTCAGATCCGGATGCTGTCGATCTGAGATCAAATCCGGGCATCTTCGATCAGCATCAGTGATGTTTCTCTCCGATTTATCCTCCTTTTTCATTGCTGAAATCAAACCTCTTGTTTTGTGCTGCTCCAACACATAGCCTCCAAACAGCGTCCCCCACTAACCTTCTAACCAGATGTGAAGTCAGTCGAAATATTCATTTGGAAATATTTAATCGGGATTATCTGTCACTTCTATTGGGCTCCGACCAGTTTTTAGCCCAAAAGTGCCCTCCCCAGACCAACTAATTGCTAAAAATTCGTTGCATTTCTTCCCAAATTCCCCCCAAAAAAGAGGTCTTCAAGGAGCCAAGAAGATGTCTCTTTTCCATTAGCTAATCGGGAGATCTAATCTGGATAATCTCACCAGACCCTCAATGACTTCAAAAGAAATCTCAATTGAGAGTCATTAGAGATGAAAAGTCGATTGAGCCAGGTGAGGGAAACTCTCTCTCTCTCTCTCATTCCGCTCGAAGAAACAATCTTCAGTTATTTTCCCTAATCACATCGAATGGGCGTGTCTGCTGCGGCGTCTCCTTATTGTCTCTCCAGCTGGCAGCTCTCTCTCTCTCCCCTTCCATAATTGGAGGAGCCATGGAGGGACTCTTTCTCCCTCGAAAAAAGAACTGGGAGTGTGCTCGTGTTTGGCTCGTTGTGCTCGTTTGTGCATTGATTTCCACCCCGCCTCGTATCGACCCAACTCCAGCACATGCACTCCAACACTTAGCTCATCAAGGCGGATCCCTAATAGGTCCCCCACCTGTCTCATTCATTCCTCTCTCAGCCCATGAAAATCTAAAACGCCTTCGCCGCAATTAATTTCCAATGCCTCGCCCCCATAATATTCGCACACTCATTGGCTCTAAATTCTCCTTCTCTTAAAATATTCTTGTTGAAGAAATGTTTCAGTTGCTGGGTACAGACCGGTCACGGACGCCGGTGGAGGGCATTCAGCCCTCCATCGACGTCTCCATCGACTTTAGCCGACCCGATGGACAAAGGACCAGGTAGGAGTTTTCTTCGAAGGAGCGACACTCTGTCCCTTCTCTCTGGGGAAATAGCCAATTTCCTGGCCTCATTCTGTCAAATTTAGACTCCTTCAAAAGGGGAGAATAAACTCGCAAATATTTCAGACCTCTTCTAGTGGAAAATAAACGGCTATATGTAGATGAGCATTACATTAGCGTGTGGAGTCCCATCCTCAGGTGATCTCTTTTGCGATTACGAGACGAGAAGACGTCCCTAAGCTCATATTTCAAGACGCAAATGGAATCTTTTCAGAGCTTGGTGTGTGGAATGTCCCGATCGAGAACTCATTCTGGCTAATGTCCAATATGATCACGTTCTCGAGATGTTGGAATGTATTCATCCAACTTATAAAGCAATCGACGACCAATCTGTTCATATTCTGTTGCCGTTGGCCTACGATTATCAGGTAAACAAACGACTCGGCCTTTGGCTTATCTGGTTAGGATAGGCGTCCGAAATCTTATAAGCTCGAGAGAATTGGATCATTTTCCAGATGGAAGGTCTTCTTCATCGGTGTGAATGCTTCCTCATCACTCATAATCTCCCCTTCCTTGAAAAAGTTTGGATTGCTGACAGGTTTGTTCTCTTTTTTCGTTTAAAAGCTCTTCTTTTAGATACAAACTGAATCGACTACTGATCCTATGTCTGCGCGAAATGCGTCCAAACAGCAAGGTTAGTGCCGTCGGGGCAGCATATTAGACGAAGCGGACATTCGGGCCCGTAATAGAGGGCTGTCGGATGAGAAATCTCTTGCAGATGGATCTCTCGGGATCGCGATATTATGCTCTGAGTGATCGAGTCAAAGTCCTTCTTTTGGAAAGACTTCATGGCTCTCCGCCACCCGAGGAGCTACCCGAGCCTCCTCTCGATATGGAACAATTCCAACGGGCTACTGATATCCAATTCGCTGTGATTCGAGCCAAAACGGGCCGTGCTTATCATGTGAATCCCTATTATGTCGCCGCCTGGAGTAATGTCTTCCAGGTATTTCTTCCCAAAGAGAGAGAGAGAGCCTTTTCAGGAACGAGTCTATTGTTCCTCGTCAACGATGGAAGAACTCTTCGCTCCTTGTTCTCCAGAAGAACTAAAAGCCTTTCTCATGGCAATCCACCCCCCTCAACTACGTATCAACGGTACTTTTCTCTCTCTTCTCTTCTCATTCCTTCAGAGCAAAACATCGGTCCAATCCTGATGTCGGCTTGTAAGATGGAAAGCCCTGCTCTTCTCAAAAAGTGTGCCTCAATTCTGCTCAATCCTCATACACAGGTTTGGCTACCGTAGCTAAGACAAAAGACTTTCCAGCTGTCTGTATTTGTTCGCCTTTCACTTTTGGATAGGTGTTTCCTCCACGAGATGCTACCGGCTTGTCTCCTGATGGTCCAACGACCCGAACATCTTCTCCAAATGACTCAACAATCCACTTGTCAGTCCGTTTGCCTCCTCCTTCCATCCTTCAGATCATTGTCTTTCAACTCGAGCCAAAGGCGCCATGCTAGATCGTTTAACAATTCTCATGGAGAATCCCGGTCTCCAGCAGCATCAATGCAAACAGTGGGTTGGCCGATCCCCCGGGCATTTTCCTTCAGATGTAAAGCATATTCGTCGTGTCATTCAGTCTCTTGGATGTGTCCTCAATGTCGAACGCATTGCTCAGCTGAAACAAGTCTGATGCGGCCACAACAGACGAACAATCTCCCAATCGCCAACCTCCCCCGGTGATCCTCACTGCCATTTTTAGAGTTTGCCTCCGCAATAGATAAAGATTTCTACTTTTGCATTTATTCATCATATAGCACACTGATGGCTACCCGTAAAAATTCGAAGAAAATTACCCATTTTGGGTTACGCGTGGCTTCGTGTTGGCTTTTTGTCTTCCATTGCCATCGGAGGACTTTTTTGATTTTTCTCTGGAACAGGACCCGCTCCTGGTTTTCGGAAAGGCAGGGCTGTGAAGACGATCGGAAGAACTAGCAATCCGTGGATCATTCCCAATCCAATTACCAGAATTACAACCTAAATTTCAGTTTTTTTTTTTTTGAAAGAAATCCTCCTACTTTGACGAAAACTTGAACCATATAGGCATGGACGGCGGCAAGGACAACGATTGAGATCATAGTGGATGTTCCGGCTTGGATCATAGGCCAGGCAATTGAGGCCAAAGCATGTCGAATTCGTTCTCTTTGATTCTAAGAAAAGAAGTTTAAAAAAACGAAGGAGCCACCTCGTGATCGCCCTTGTAATAATGCCAGGTGATGTGAGCCACAAAATCAACAGAGAATCCGATAGCCATGAGAAGTGTCGTCATCGAAATTGGGTCCAGATCCACATTGAGGTAAACAAGACTTCCGAAAACTCCGACGTTAATCGACAGGATTGCGGCAGTCGAGGTGATGATCGTGATGGGCGAAGGAGTGAAGAAGACGAGGACGAGGACCATACAGATCAAAGCGAAGAGAACAGTCTGTTCAGTCACCGGGACTATGGTCAGAAGTTGGTCGGAATACATCGAGAAGTCCTCATAGACGGTCAGATTCAAATGCTGATATTCAGAGGCAATATCTCTCCAATTCTCTAGCAGATTCAGCCGTTCTGTCCAAGTGACGGCGTCGTGGAAGCCCGTAGAGAAGACAAACTTCTGGAGGCATTTCGGTCTTTCCGCATAACAATCTCTGGAGAATCGTTTGTTGCGAACAAAGAGAGCAAGGCTTACTGTGGATCTCCCAGATTGACGAAGTGACTCCATCTGCGATACTCTTGTTGTTTGAAGAATTCGGGCAAATAGCGATATTTGAAGTCGATACTTCCGTGTTCCTTGAAGATGGAATTCAAAAGAAATAAAAAGAAATTACCTTTTCTCCAACATAAGGGAGGTAAGGAAGAAGCCAGATGTGAGTACTAGCCGAACCAACGCTGTTGTTGGCCGTTTCGAATCGTCTTAATATCCTCATGATCTCAGGGACTTTGTCTGCCTCGCTCATATTCCCAGGATTATTTACAAAAACAGCCACCTGAACGATTTTTTTTAAGAAAAATAAAAACGAACTTGGCCTCCTTCTTTGAAAATGATATTGGTTTGGATTCGGACGAGATCCAGAAGGGGCGAATCATCCAAAAACAATTTCTCTGAGGAGAGTCCAACCTGTAGAGAGAGAGTTTTTTCGCATTTCAAAAGGAAAAACCTTAATTTGCAGGACTCCGTAGATCATGAAGGACCAATAGGTGAGAAGAATGACGGAGAGGATGGCTTTGCTCCAAATGCTCATGCAGCAACTGACCCAAGTATCTCAAAGAGAACGATTAAATTCAAAGGTTAGGGTTTTCTCACCTAGGATCCAGTCCACGAACGAGTTCACGTTCTTGACCCAACACTTTTCTTTTTTGTTGTTTTGGTTGTCCTCGGGGATGGGAGGTAGACACGGCAGATAAGCGTTCTTCCTTTGGGCTTCTCGTTTGCCTCCTTGGACGAGGATAGCCGAATAAAGGAAGATCTGATAGACATAATCATAGGCAACAGCTGTTGAGATGAACACACAAAAAGTCTAAACATTTTCTTATTTTTAGGATGAATTAAGAATTTACGTAAATGGCTGGAGTGGGCGTGAAGATTCCAATGAAGAAAGAGAGGAAATTGGTGATGGAAGTGATTGAAATTGAAGGACCAGCATCGGCGCAAGTCTCAGCCAGACGCTTCTTCACCGAATGCCTTCAAAAGTTCATAAAAAGTTGCTTTGCTTACTTGTTGTCGGTGAGATGCCAGGCGTGCATGAAGATGTAAGCATCATCGACGCCAATAGCCAGAACAAGGAAGGGGACGACGGTGACGATTGGAAGAAACTCGAATCCCAACCAAAAAAGATTTCCAAAAGCCGCTATGATGGCAATTATTGGACACATAACTCCCATGACAGCCTCCCACGGCTTCGAGCGGACGGGATCCTGTTTGAGGGAAGTGACCACCGTAAAGAACATCAAAACTACAAAAGTCACACCCATCAACGGCATCGCCAAGATTCCTAAAAGATTCCTAAGGATTTTCTTTCTCTCTCCGCTCACCTGTCCTGCGAACTTCTTCAGAAACAAGGCCTTCACTGGTACAATAAACTCGAATCAAAGAGTCATCCGTCGTCGTTTGAGAATATTCAAAAACGGCCTTTTCCCATTTTTTCATCACTTGAACCATCGTCTCGTTATTGTAAATTGCGTGGAAATTGATGGCCAAAAGGCGCGAACTCTCCACGACTTTTGACCTAAAACGGCCCTTTTCAACAACAACAAAAAAAAGAGTTCTTACTTATTATTGATGTCAACGAGGAAAATGTTGTTGGCCAAATAGACTCGATGGCCGTAGATATCCATCGAGGGATAGGTGATCTTCACGTGATTTGTCTTTTTCTTTTGTTGATCTCGAAAAACTGTCAGAAAGATATTCACCTAGAGGTGTTTCTTGAAGAGAGAATGAAGTGGAACTTACAGCATCGGAAGTTTCACATTGAGTCCCACAGAAATCGGAATAGGCATAAGATTTATCCTCGTGGTTGACCTTCAGTTTGTATTGAAGATAGTCCTCGATCTCGAGAGCTTTATCGATATAGTCGGGCCGAAGGAGAGATCCTTCGTCGGCTGCTTTCATGGCGACAACTACATGGAAAGGACTTCCAAGTTCTTGGAAAAACTCTCTCGCTACGGCAAATTCATATCGGGAAGGGGAATTAGAGGCACTAAAAGAAGCTCGTTTTGAATTCGAAAAAGAATCTCACCTAAAATGGTCTCGGACATTGTTGACTTCTTTGAATCGAACTGCTCCTCCAGCCATCAAAAGAGCCCAAACCAAACTGAATTTGGGAGATTTCTATTTGAAAAAGAAGAGCTTACCAAACAGTAATACACGTTTTAGGAAATTCGGCGATTTTCTCGCCGATCGAATAGAAAAAATCATGAGTGAGATGTTCGACGATGGAGGCAAACCGTTCCATTGCCCAAGTGCCTGAAAAAGATAAAGAGCTCTAGGAAGAGGAAAGAGAGAGATCGGGTTCCTCTGGGGGAACATGTTCCGAGGTGGCTCATTATGGATCAGATACGGTGGTGTTTACGTAACAAAAAACGGGAGAGGGGAAATGGGACAGGAAATTTCTCTCATGAAGGTGGGCACAAGAGGTAAGTAAGACCGATGATCTTGCGAGGAACCGGAAAGGGGTAGTCGCTGATAAAGAGAGAGAAGAAACTGCAGAGAATCTCTTTTAGCTTCATTAGAAGAAATAAATGAAAAAGATTCTCGAGGGAAGACGAGAGCTCTTCCTGGAGAAGAGGGAGACCTCCATAAATCGATGGATTGTGAGGGTATAAACGGGCGATCGTGTAAGCGGTGAAACAGAGGTCGCCCGGGGCGTCAGCGCGACTTTTTGAGGCCAGTTGCGCCCGTTGTTCGTCTTGAATGGCATCAACCAGGTCAAACAGAATATCTCATTAGAAGACTCTCTTTTGGCACTTCAAGTTTCCGCCAAGCTTCACAATGGAATTTACCGGATTCGTGTCGCTTTCTTTGCGTCTGGCGACAGGATCAAGCGCATCTCATATTTTAGTCGCCGTCTCATTAGCATATTTGGTCAAAAGAAGACGAAATCCGGTCGAAGCAAACGGGACTCTTGCATAACTTTCGAGAAACTCTTGTGAGGAGGAGGAGGAGGAGGAGGAGAGAAGGGCGTCGGGTCAGCGAGAGATTTTGTCGGTCGGAAACAAAAAGAGCGAATGGATCACGATAATTAGTCACACTTTCGCCCGACTTTCACTCGGATCGAGAATCTCAAAATACTGAGACTTCCCGGTTCAGAATTAGGAATTTCTCCGACTGAACTGATCGCCAGAAGATTTCAGTTCTGAAACGACGGCCTGCCCTTAACATCCGCTTTCTCTTTCAAAACTCGCAACAGTCGATCAGACTAATTGGATTTCCACTCGAGATTCTCGCTTACATCCTGACTCTCGGACCGATAATGGCGCTACAGGCACGCGCTTTATGGCGCAAAAGCTGACGATTCATGAGGCAAGACGAAGCTCTTTCTTCAAGAGAGAAAGAGACGGTTACGGTAGGCCATAAATAGACTAAGAATTAGATAGAGATCTGGCCATAAAAAGAAATGTGTTTTGGGATTTGGTAAAGACATCTGATCGAACGATGTTTACAAGAAGGAAGAAAGAAGCAGTCTGGAGATCTATTGGCTGAAAAACAGGAAAGATGATCAAAGAAGGAATATTTCAGAAGAGAGGGAGAGCCGAGGGATGGCTCGTAGCCGCGAAGGTCGTCTTGGTGGCCAACCCGTCTTGGGGCTACTCAAGCAGCCTGCGGGGATAAAAACTCGTTTCTCCCGCCTCGACCCACCGCCCTTTTGTGGCTTTCAACCGCCAAAGAAAGACGGGAATTGTCTCATTTTTGTGGCATTTTCTTCTGGAATTGAGATGGGGAGAAAGAGAGAGAGAAATTGCTTTTGAAGAAAGGATTTCAACCAAAAGAAGGTCGAAGAAGGATCGTTGGCTAATGACTCCTCTCAGCCTCCCTAGCAGGAATATTTCAGGAAGATGGACGATCTGCCATCCATTAGAAGAGAAAAAACGAAATAAGCTGGATGTTAGCCACGAGTCAAAACCGTTCTAATGGCCCGTGAAGCCCGTCAATGATGCGCGAGAAGACGACGAGAAGGCTGGTTTCCGTAAAAAGTTCACAAAAGAGATCTCGATCCGACTACTGGTATTCGAAAGATCCGATTGAGATTTCTGGAAAATTCCCTGAAATAATCTCGAAGCCCCCAGCGGAATTAGCATATTGCAGGTTTTCAATTGGGTCAAACTGCCGAACAGTCTGTGGGCTTGCGCAACAGCGCTCAGTCGTCTCTCGTCTCGTACATATACAAATGCGATCTGAACATCACCGGAGAAGTCAAATATCGATTCTCTCAACAGTTTACCCAACTGATTTTCCTTGTTTTCTGCTCATCTCCTTGGTTGATCATTTATCGATCAAAAAAGACTTCCGAAAGATTCGCAGTTCATGACCGGTCCCCTTGTTAATCTCTCCTGTTTTCTTCGTTTTCCATTACTTTTCTCGTCATTTTCGCTATTATGAATCTCCCGATGGTTAGTCAGCTCTTTTGTTTTCTTCTTCGTTTCCCGAAATAACTTTGAAAAGATTCTCGACATGAAATGTCATGACTCGATCGCCTGCGTAGCCCCTCTATCAGACAGTTTCATCTCTCTTCCGGTCTAATTGTTCCTTTCTCATCCCAAGTTCTTTTTTGAAACTTTGATATTTTAAAAAGACAGTCTCAGCCCTAATAAATCAAGCGATTCCCGATTGTTTTGATAAATCTATACAACCGAAGAGTTTTTATCTTCCCAAATTATCCGAAATCACTCTCTTCCAGCCAGAAAAAAGGGGAAAAGCCGGTTGACCCCTGGACGGCCTGAAAGTTGTGAGGTTCCCCTGATAAGTGATAGAATCTATGGAGCCGTGCGGGGATATTTTGTAATGTAGAGAGACAGCACGGAGTGGACGAGACGCAGGCGCAGGTGTAAGAGATTTTGCCAGTCCCTCGGCTGTTGGGGCCATGAGCTACCTCTCTCCTCTGCCGCACTATACCACTCCCAGGTATGAACTTGTCTCTTTTTGCTGGGTAAACATGAGGAGAGACTCCTTCCGAAGAAACTTGTCTTCCATCGATCGACTTCTCTCTCTCTTTTGACTCAAAGCGATTAGAGGCAAACTATTGACTGAACGGATTGAATGAGGGGATGCACATATGTGCCATCGGTCGGTCGAAAACAGCTGCACCTCCCTCTCCCTACCACACACTCCGCCACTTGTCGTAGATTCACAGAACTTTTAGCATTCGGCTGCGTCGGTCTTATTCTGTCACTGAACTGCCTGACGTCCAGCAGTGAGTTTTCTTTTTTTCAAAGGAAAGTTCTCATGACTTTTTGTCTTTTTCTCTCATACATTTTTGGTTTTGACAAGGTAGCATTCCTATCTAATGTTCGATTAGTCAAACGTCTATTTTGACTTTAGTTGTTTTTTAAAAATTTATTTTGGACGCGAATCAGACATAGCGTAATTCAAAACTTTTCGCTTGAGCTCCTTGAACAAGGATTTTTCGAAAAGTGAAAAGTACAGAAGGATTTTAGATGGAGGGAGTTAGACCCCCGCCACCGCCTCCACCACCCCCTCCAAGCGGACCGATATTACCATCTGGCGGGTGGAAGACAACGAATGCACCAAGACGTGACAACAATCCCGTACCTTGTAGGCTCTTTCCTCTTTAATTCTGACTCGTTTGTAGCGTCGACCACAAAAACCCGTCCCCACGTGGACCCTCAGGCACTACAGGTAGAGCGAAACTCGAGTCTAACTCGAACTGTCAAGTTTAGCACGCTGCCGCTCGTCTGCGCAAGACCGGCTACAACGAACAGGTACGAGGTGACGTCCCGAATCTACCCCATGGACGAATGGACCGACCGAATCAACAATTGTCTGGACGAGATTGGACGAATAGCTCGCAGCAGCACGAATTGGCACGCAATCAAGCCGGAGAACAGGTAGCTATTTTGGCTTCTTGTTTTCTTCAACTTTCAGATTCATGCTCCGTCCCCTCATCCCAACAACTCTGGTTCGCTCGGCGACGTTCATCGACCAGCCAATCCATTAAATAGTTCTGCTACTTCTAATATACCTTCTGTGGGTTTACGACTCCTCTCAACGACCATCATTTCCCGAGGAGTTATGGGCTCAGACTTATGGGGTCGTTGGATCCAAAAAGTTGATCTTTCTCGAGTCCAATCAGTGTTTTGGGAGGAAGAAGGGCTATTTGAAGCCCTTGTTAGAAAAGTTCCCTTTGTCCTCCGCTTCATTTTCGATCCGCTAGAGTGCCTTCTGGGACGAAAATAAATTGAGAAGGCAAAAAGGGCCATCAGCGAGCAGCCGAGAGATTGGAAGAATTAAATTTTCAGAATCGTGCTTATTATGACGCTAATTCATTCGACGCAACTCCGAAGAGTCTCTTCAAGACCTTCAACAATCCTTCTTCTGATTCTTTTATCGACAAAAAGCTCCAAGATTCTTCTCCGTCTTCCTATTCCTATTCTTCGTATTCTTCTGTCTCAACCCCCGTCGCTCCCGTCGTTCCATCCACACCGTCATCTCGTCCTTGGATTGATCGAAATGTTCCTCAAATCACTCGATCTTCTTTCTCCTCAACTACGACCTCCTCGACTATTCAGCCTCAATCGTCTCCTCGGTCCAGCGGTACTTCTCCAATCCGAACGACTCTCACTCCGCGTCCTTATAGTCCAAAAAAGGAACGAACAACAACCCTCGAATGGACTTCGCCCTACGTCCCTGGGTAGGTTCGCTCCCTTTCTCCTGAATAAAGAGAATTCCAGCCAAGATCCTCGTTCATTGATTCGCGATTATGCTACGAACACGTTTGTCCAAGAGGAGACTCCCTCATATCGGAGTCCCTCTCCTAATCGACAGCCCTCACCAAATAGACCTTCTCCAGTCGTGTCTCGACACGACCAATTCGCCAGGCAACTTCGCGATGATGGTGGGAATCCTACGTCTTTGCCCATTTATTGTGACTAGACATTTGGGTGTTTTTTCTTCTGAGAGACATTTTGCAGGTCTGACTGCCTCGCAACGAGTGGCCAATCAGTATCGAAATCCTCTTCAACGCCAAGAGGTTCCAGCTGAAGCCATTTCTCGTCTCTATCAGGTTGGTCCTCCTATTTACATTTTGCGAAAGTTTTGTTGGGGCAAGACTTCTAACGACAACAGCTGTCACCAGCAGAAATATACAAACGAAAGAATCGGGCGATTCGAGCAAGTGTTGGGCATCGATTGCCGAGTGCCGAAACGTGGATTACCTAATTTTGGCTTGCAACACACAATGAGTTCTCTTATCTAACCGACGAAAGGCGATTAGACTCGGCATCTTTTTTGCGATTTTTGGCGTTCTCTTCCACGAGATAAAATTCCTGATTCATTCAGTTTTTGGGCAGGAAATATTTGCAAAAACAATCCGAGACACACATCAGGTCTTTGTCATCGATTTTGGGCTGAAACTTGGAAAGGTCGGCAACGCACAAAGTAATAATAAACAGCTACTTTACACCCAGAAGTTTATAGTTTTCCATTATTCTAAGTGGAGATTAAGCCTCATAAATCATCATTGGATCTCTCAAGAGCAATGGGCATTTCCGGAGAGAAAGATCCCGGAGTGTTTTTAGAGACCTTTGCTTCCCTTTTTACGGCCATCTTCAGCCATGAATGACAATGGCCGCCAAGGCAAATCGAAGGGCTTTCCGATGAGAGGCCGTGATTCCCTTCGTCATCATCATTTTTCGAATCCCTCGGGACGAAAACGAATCCTCTCGGAAACGTGGCATTCACTTTCTCTGACAACATGAGCCATTTTCTATGAGGATTTGCTTCGAAATCAAAGTTGCAGGGATCATATCGAGGAGACGAAGTCGACCACCTGGTTCACGGCTTGGCCCAGAGGATGTCAACCCAGATGAGGACCAATGTGATGCAGTCGAGCAGTGAGTTAAATATGCATGGACGAAGGCCACAATGCACTCGCGTTTGAATAGGACAAAAGCCTTTTTTGAAATTAAAAAGAACTTCTTTCTATTTGGCCAGCTGTCTCTGACGTGTTCTTTCGATTTCCCCCTCCTTGGGTTTTCTCTGTTGACTCCTCTATCCATCTCCTCTCTCCGACTCCCATAAAGAATCTACCGTGTGCACGTGAGAGTCGTAGTCTCAGGCTCATGGAGCAGCTGATATCAGGGGGTGCCAGTTGTTTTCCGTTGCGTTCCGGTGGGCGTTGCGCCCCGCCCCCTAGGGCCTAACTCGACTGAAACCGACGCTCTGCCAGCCACTTTCACAGCCAATCAAATACTTCGGCAACATGGCAGAAAACGAAGGTCAGCTCTCTCTCTCTCTTTACCGTATTCCTCTTCTCTCTTCTTTCCCCATAAAGTCACGAGGAGGGAGTGGCAAAAGATTCCTCCAAATTGAAGCCCATTGTGTAAGTCAAAGTGCCCGTGTCAACACTCGAATCTAACTGTTTCAGCAAACACACAATGAGAGACACACAAAATTTATTCTCTCTGTGTTATATTTTTGAATTTGTTTGTCATTCCCCGGGGCCAAGATGGATGACCGCAGAGAGGGATTGAAACTCCCCGTTGTGTAACATAGAGAGACAATGACGTCTTCTTCAGATATCTGCGTCGCTTGTCATAGTGAGATCAGTGCTGAGAAGCCAGGATGCACAGCTCTCGATCAGATCTTCCATGTAGCCTGCTTCAAGTGCTGTCGATGCAGCAAAGTCCTGGCTGGGTCCTCCTTCTACAACATTGAAAATGAGCCCATTTGCGAGGGCTGTTACCAGGTTTGTTTCTGTTGACTCTTTAACCCTCAGTGCTCTTTTACGACGCTGGCTCATCCGACAACTTTCAGGACACCCTCGAGAAGTGTACCAAATGTAACAAAACGATCGCAGACAAGCTGCTTCGAGCTTGTGGAGGCACCTATCATGTCGATTGCTTCACTTGTTTCAATTGTAATCGAATTCTGGACGGAATTCCCTTCACCGTCGATTCGGACAATAATGTCCATTGTGTTCCATGCTTCCATGAGTAAGTTCTTTTTGGTCATTGGGCTCTGATCCCAGCTGTTTCCACTTCAAAAACTTTTTTCGACTCAAAGGCGGTCGACGAAGAGTTCATTTATTTTCAAATCCAGACAATCTCGAATGTAACAAGGAAGTCGAATTTTCAGCAAATTCGCTCCCCGATGCGCCGTGTGTTCCAAAGGAATTATTCCCAACGAAGGCGAAAAGGAGAGTGTCCGAGTCGTCGCCATGAACAAATCTTTCCACGTGGAGTGTTATAAATGTGAGGATTGTGGTCTCCAATTGAGCTCGAAGGTAGGAGAGATTAGCGGAAAACGAAAAAAACGAATATTTTCAGATTGAAGGCCAGGGATGCTATCCATTAGACTCGCATCTTTACTGCAAGACATGCAATTCAAATCGTCTAAGAATGATGGCTTCGACGGCTTGATCGGGAGAGACTGCCCATTTAAAATCTTTTTTCCTTTGCTAATAAATGTCCTGCTTGCTTGACTTGGATGGGAATTAACGCTCTCCGAATCCCCGGGGGGCAACTGGCAAAAAGAACATGATTGAATGTGTACAATCAAGCACTCGAAGGTCCGTTGGGGGAAGCGCTGGGTAACAAAGTAGAGAAGGGTAGATTTGCACTTTTTATCTTTTTGCATTCGAAGTGAAATGGCGTTGGGAATGGAAGATATGGGGCACAATGCTGGTTATAGTCATGAGAAAAGAAAACATGATATTCTAATAAATCCCAATGGATCTTCTTCAAGATTTATTCCTTGGAATTTTTGGCTTTAAATGCTAAGAGTTCTATATGAATGTCTTATTAATGGTATGGCTACACAATGATAAAAAAATCTTTTGGCTTTTCTCTGGTTACCGGTTTAATTTCCTAATTACAATTACCCTAACAAGAGGAATGATTGGTTGGTGGGAGCCAGTCTAATTCGTTGGCGATTTTGTCACAAAAGTCCATCATAGCTTTAATTGCTTCCCCTTCTTCCCCGTCTGAACTCAGCTCAGCTGCCAATGCGTCTTTGACTATTTTCTTAAAATAATAAATTGAAAAATGAGTAAATTGGAAGATATACCTGATGACTGTTGAGCCGTCTAATGGTTCTCTCATAGAGAACTTCCAAAAGATCGAGAAATTCGTTCAATTCTTCCAGGCTTTTGTTCTCGTTTTTAATAAATAAATAGGCGACATTACACAGCTCAAAGAGGAGTCCTTTTATCCCCGGAATTCCAGTGGGCTTTGTTAGACTGAAAAAAACCTAAAGGAAAATCAACAAAACTTACAGATACAAGGCTTTCTCCACAGAAACTCTGAAAATGTACAAAAATTTGTCGAGTTCATTTTTGAAAGTGAAAACGCTGATCTTCTCTGGATAATTCCACGAAGTTATCGGATTGGCTGCCTGGAAGAATCTTCTTCTTTGAAATTGTAGAGAGACCTACGTTAACATTTTTTTGGGAATTGACAGGCAGATCTTTTGAAGTCTGAGGAGCTCCTGGTTGGCTAATAGCTGCTTTCTTTTGGGCGATTGGATGATCCACAAATGGACTGTGGGTTCTCTTTTGATGAAGCGGAGGTTGAATAAGAGATGGAATAAGTGGTGAAATTGGATGTGAAATCAGAGGTAGAATTGGCGTCAAATCCATCCTATCTTCTATCTTCTTCTCTGGTTTTCGTTCCTTTTTCTTCTTGGAGCTTGTAGATATATAGATATCCGTTACATCAGAATCTTCTATTGTAATAATTTCTGGCTCGTATTTGATTTGCTTTCTCATTTCCATTACTTTATCCACATGCTCTTTTAAATAAGTCTAAAAATAAAAAAGTCGTCTTACTTCAAATTTTAAACAGACATCGTCATTGATAACAAGTACTCCATGAGCCATAGCTTTTGTACTTAAATTCAGATCATTAGTCACAAAAAGTATCGTTATAGAAGGGTCTTTAACTGAAAAATTCTAAGTTTATATTTTAAACAAAGAGACGAACCGTGTTCTCGGAGCATCAGGACGGTCTTCAATATTTTATCATCATTATTAGTAACTTCGAATGGAATGGCTTCGGGGGTAAACTGAGATTGAACGAAATATGGCAATAAACACTAAAGAATGGATTCCAAATAAATGAGACTTACATCAGCGGAATTTTCATAAGAAAGTAGACTAGAAGTGTTAAAAGTTGTCATCAGATCTCTATGGATCTCATTAACTGTCTAAAAGAAACTAAACAAAGGAGTTATGCCTTACAGTTCTAAGAGTTTCATTTTTCTTCAATCTTTCTAACTCCTGAAGTACAGTATAAGGTATTCTCATTGGAATCTTGGCTATAAAAAGATTTAGAAAAAAAAGAAAGCAAACCTTTGCCAGATTTTCTAATAAGAGTTGGAGTCCTAATCAGGGCACATGTATCGAAAACAACCATAAGACCACTTCGAGTTCTCCTATAATCTACTTGACCGACTCCTATCGTCGAGAAATCTTTGATTTCAACCTAAAAAGGGAAAATCAATGAGAAACAGAGAAATCAACATTCGAGACAGCTGCTGGGTCGTTTCTAATTTCTTTGATGAGAGTTGTCGCCACTTCCCAGTCCATCATTTCATTAGAGTCACATTCCGAACTCCGGCCCGGCATTTCTCTGAAGAAGAAAATTTGAATTTCATAATTCAAAAATCAGACAATCTGTCTTCTGACGAATTAGAAGCAAATCGAGCGGCCGCATTTTCTGGATGAACGACTTCTTTCGTCTCCAAATTGAGGTAATAAAATTTCTTTCCATTTTTAATATAAACCAACTTCCACGGAGGATCTATTTTGATTTCTTTCTTTCGATTCATTTTTGCTATAATTAATTTCTATACTACGTACAAAGTGAAAAAATAAAGAAAAGTAAAGTGTTTGTCATATGTTGTCTTATTACGAAAAGAATTGCCAATAGAGCGCGTTTCCCTTCTCGCAATAAACAAACAAAATGCTAATTCTTCGGCGATTAGGTAATGCAAAAGGAGTCTAAAAGTTTCGAATTTAAACGAGTCCTTTCCATACTAATTTCTAATTTTGTGATGAGTCTTTAAGAAGTCGATTTGCTGCTTCTAACCCATTTCCTGTCACCCTTTGGACACAATTGACCTCAAAGCCATTTTTCAGAGGGAATCCTTCTTAGAACAATTTATTGTGTGCCAGGTCCATCAACATCCTCAATCGGAAATGGATACGCTGCTGCTGCAATAAGGTACGAGCGACTACTGCTTTATTCGCTGCGGCCTTGTTCATTGATTAGACCTGACCTTGCATGGAATCGTTGAACTGTGTTGTGTCCGATAACAGGCGCCTCTCCTCTGTTTATTTCTTTCTTTCTCTTTCTTTCCAAATTCCTTTTTCAGAAGAATGTCTTCGGGAAAAGTTATTGTTTATGGAGGAAAGGGAGCTCTTGGGCAAACTCTCGTCGAAATCTTCAAAAAGAACAATTTCGTATGTCCTTTTTGAACAAATAATCGTATTATTGACGTTCAGTGGGTTCTCAGCATTGATTTGGCATCGAACGATTCGGCTGATGCCAATGTTCAAGTTGATGTGAATGCCGGATGGACTGAACAGGAACAGACTATTCTCAATGGGTAGAGCTTTATGTCTCTGGTACTTCTTTGTTTTAGGGTTGGATCCCAGGTGTCTGGAGGAATCGATGGAATCTTTTGTGTAGCTGGAGGATGGGCTGGTGGAAACGCTGCTAGTGATGATTTCATCAAGGTAAAGCAGTTTAAAAAAATTAAACTAAAAAATTAGAATGCCGATCTGATGTGGAAACAGTCGGTTTGGAGCAGTTCGATCGCCGCTCGTTTGGCTTCAAAGCATCTCAAGGAAGGAGGAATCCTCCAATTGACTGGAGCTGCAGCTGTGAATTTATCTTTTGATTGAGAAGATAAGAAAGTGTTGCAGGCAGTTGGAGAGACTCCAGGAATGATTGGCTACGGTATGGCCAAGGCGGCAGTCCATCAGTTGGTTGCCTCATTGGCTTCTCCCGAAGGTGGATTGCCCAAAGATTCATCAGTTGTAGCCATTCTTCCAATCACGTTGGACACTCCAATGAACAGAAAATGGATGCCAAAGGCTGATTTTGGAAAATGGACTTCAATGACTTGGATTGGAGAGCAGTTTGTCTCTTGGTTGAAGGATAAGAAGCCCGCGAATGGCTCTCTTCTGAAGTTGGTGACCGAAGAAGGAGAGACAACTGTCCATAAATTGTGATTTTGAAATAAAAATAGTTCAGGCTGTTCCGGCTGATTACATCTCCGAATCGCAATTAGTTTTATCCTCATTCGTTTTTCCTAATGGCTTCTCGTTCGGTTCTCTTTCATTTTTGTTTGGAATCTAACTAAGTCTTCAATTTGTACACAAAAACGAATCTCTGACCTCTCAAGGAGTCTAATTATACTTTTTCTCAAAAGGTCCTTCCGCCCGGATTATTTTGTCAAATAAGTTGGCCCTCTGGCCCCTCGAACCCAGCAGGACGTTTTTGTTCCTTCTAGTCGAACAGAGTTCTTTCTTCCAACCGAAAATAAGCAACGACTCATGATTCCCTTTGACAATTAGGTTGTGAGCAGACTACAACGAGACCCCTTCTGGAAGGCAGAACGCGCAATTTCATTTAGAGTAAAAGAAACAGGAAATTAGGTGGCTCCACAATGTGCATTGAACCACGAAAAAATAAGACATTGATTCGAAGAGTAAAGTCCTCAACACCCCTCTCTTTACCCCCTTTGATTGCTCAATTAGTCTCTCTTTCTCACAGCCGAGAGATCCACCTTTTCGAGAACTCTCCCTCTCCTAAACAGGAAATATGTATCAAATTGAAGGTCGGCGATCGACCCAAAGACCAATCCTTGTGTTAGAGAAAGAGCTTAGAACTCACCCTTGAAAACAAATTGCTTCCCCTAATTTTAACCTCTTGTGAAGTTCGAGCAACAAAACAATTGTTCCATTATTCTTCCCCCCGCCTCCCACTTCCCTCCTCTAACTTTTAAAAGTTTCTCTTATCTTTTATAATAAGATCGTCGATCAAAGAGAAACGAATATCCTGCCCCTCCAGGTGTGCATTTCGCTTCCGGTAGTGTGGCTGAAGCCTACACAAAATACATAAAATTCTCTCTCTCGCTCTCACCTTCTCTCATATAAAAGTTCCAGTTTTCTTCATCACAATTCGTCATGAGGAGTTGGCTGATCCTTTTCCTACTACTATGGGTTCCTCACCGAGCAGGTGGTTGTGTCTTTTTTTTTAAAAGGGGATGGGGTCGGCTTGTCGACATGTCATTCAGGGGAGAGGACAGCGGAGCCCCTGAGGATAGAAAAACATAAACTAATCATCGTCCGAGAGTCTCGATATTTCCTTTGCAAATGAGAAAAAGTTCTTCCAATTCGACAACAAAAACAATCTCTTTGGTTTTTCGTGTGAATCTACCAGCTCGGATCATTAGCCAGCTGATGTTGTGTCGCGGCTCCACTATTCATCCTCTTATCAAATTTTAAACATTTTTCCAGTCAACACGGAACTTTTTTTTGGTTATTCTTAGACATTCCGAGTTTTGTCTATGCTCCTATTATTACGTTTTACCGGCTGAGTGCATTCATTCTTTTCCAAGCTTCTCTCTTGAAATTTCATTCGCTACAGTTGATCGAATTCTGTCGGTCTTTTTGTTCGAGTTTGTTCAAGATCTCGGCATATTCGTCAGTAGTTTTATGGCCTGATGTGAACTAATTCGATTTTTTGGAATCAAATAAATCAACCCAGAAACGCCGCAAGCCATTAGGGCCTCTCGTCAGTCGAATAATGACTTGGGAATAAATTAACGAGAAACCAAAAAGTTCCAGGAAGCGTGACCTCGCCCTTTTGCTTCTCTCTTGATGAGCTATTGACAGCTGTGATAGACAGTCATTTCCTTGGGGGAGATCAGAGTTTGTTATTGTTTTCTACTTTTCTTTTTAAAAAGATCGCCTTACACAATTTCCTCGGGAGTAGAATGTGTTGTAGAAGTGTAAACTTGGGCGAGTTTTATCGTTTCCTCTCCTTCCATTAGAGTATTAGCTCTTTCTTTTAATATTTTCGCTGTGCTCCGATACGTATTCAGGAAACGAAAAAGCTCCCTTGTCGGCTGGATTTCCGCTCGACTCAATTAATCAATCCTTTTGGTAGAACACCGCTAGTTTTCAAGTTCAGAGTTCCAAGAGAACGAGGTTTATTTTCAATCCCAAGGAAGCTCATTACCCATGTAAATTAGCGATTTAGAGAGCTTCGCCATGCTCTCTCATTTGATTCTTTGTTCCTTTTTTGGCTCAATTACCATGATCCCCGTCAAAATAAGGTCTTGTCAGGAAGTTTTCTGCCGATTTCCCTCAATTTCTACATGTTGTTTATCGCTACTGATCGACTAGTTCTCAGAATTTTCAGAAGGATATTCCAGGAGGAGTCGTTTAAGGACTTCTGAGAGAGTTTACCCTTAGCTCTTGAGGGAATTTACTTGCAAATACGGCAAAAATACGACTTATTTTGAGTCAAGGAAGTTGAGATGTCGAGTTTACCCCATTATGCCACTACCATCCATGACCCAAAAAGCACTCTCTTGTCAGACGTTAAACTTGCAGATCAGAGTGACACAAAGAATGGCCTACTTAAGAGGTTCTTTCCCTCTTTTTAACTATAAAACCTATCGACTTTTTCAGCTAACCATAGAGCTTTTTGAACCAATTTTAGGCCCTTCGTGACAAAGAATTATTCATCTTGGCTCAGATGTGATTCTCTTTCAATGGTTTTTTATTCATTTTCCTAGTTAAATCATTCGTCAATCTTTCTGTGATTATTATAGACTTCGAAGCGAGATGCCTATTCCTGTCCTTTCCGTGACAAAAAATGTTTCGGGTGGGAGTTTATAAACAGAGGATAATGAGGGTTGAAGTTCTCTTTGAACGTCCATTGTTTGGTTTTTGATCCGAGAATCTCAAACTCCCAAAGTTCCAGTGAAAAATAGAACAATTGTCTCTCCGTCAAAGCCAATTATGCTGGGGAAGTGAAACCATAATCGGCATTAGTCCCTGTTCTTTTGGATGGACGTGGGTCCTTTCTCTCCGCTTTACTTTTTGACTTTTCTTCCAGTCATTCAAGCATAAAGTCTCTCTAAACTCTCTTGTCAATTCTCCAAAAAAATTTAATTAATTAAAGTGAAACTCTGAATGAGTCCGGGTGATGGCTGTCTTGGCTCGGCTCCTCTTCGGGTTCATTCTAATCTCAGCAATGGCTTCCGAACAAAAAGGCAAACTTCATTCTCCCTTTTCCTATCAATGAAATATTTTTACAGAGCCCGTTGTCCTTCCCGAACACTATCAAATTGCCGACTTGATACTGACCAATTATAATAAGGTAATAAGCATTCTCTTTCAACCTCCATTCTCCAGGGCTACATTCCAAAGAGACTAATCAATGAGTCAATAAAAGTCTCCTTCTCTATGGAACTCTACCAGATAATTCAAGTGGTATGTTTCTCCCATTTAAAAATGAATATTCAGAATGAACCTCAACAATTTATCATGCTCAATGCATGGATAGTTGAGGTAAGTCTCTGTCAATTTGTCTAATTTTTCGTTTAGAGATGGGTTGACAATTTGTTAGGATGGGATCCGATGAAGTTCTCCAATGTTACGGAGATCATGATTCCATATGAAAAGATCTGGATTCCAGGTAATACACGATAGCTGGCGACTTGCAAGACCCTCATTAAATCCTTTGTTTGGATCAAAGAGACTAGATTTGTCTTTAGATTTCTGACATTTGTTTTCAAATTATTGAGCATATAAAAAAGAGTCTCCAACTAGTGTATATTACCTGGAATTCAGATACGACACTCTACAACTCGTGAGTTTTTCTTTGATCATCTGAATTCACTTGTAAGAGAATTTCTCATTCCTAAACCTCATCGTCTCATAGTGGAATTTTTCGAGTCTTTCCCTGAAAAGGAACTGCCTGCAAAAAACATAAATGAATGGGCGAAAATGATTTGATTACACTTTCGCAATAAATGAATAGATCACTTTAGCCGTCAAAGATCTGTTAAGAAAATATTTTGCAGACTTGTGATGGAGGACGAGGACACAAGACGGCTTCTGCACGCCAAATTGACTACAAGAGGGCCAAATAAGGGAGCTCTAGTTGAGCTTCTTTATCCTACAATCTATAAACTTTCGTGTCTTTTGGATCTCAGATTTTTCCCTTTCGACATGCAGGTAAGGGGAGAAGAAAAAGAAACAAAGTTTTAGGAGTGTAAACTCACTTTTGGCAGCTGGACTTTCGTTTGTTTCTTTGAATTTTCAACGACTTTTTCTCTTTTTAGGACAATACGCTCATCGACTATTTTCCACACAATGCAACCCACGCCATAGGTAGGATAGTAGGAGAAAAAAGAAATCCTATTCAGGCACTGCAAATTGCATCGAAAACGAGGGATGGAATGTACTCTCAACTTCAGTGACTAGACACGTATGGCTAAATTGACTTTAAAATACTTAATTTGTAGGTGAATCATTATGATTGTTGTCCAAACAACTACACTTTGTTGGGTAAGAAGGATTCCTTGATAATTGAGAGTTTTAGAATTCCATCTTTCGGTTCAAAGGAAGCCGCTCTATTGGGTTATCAACCTCGTAGCTCCAACTTCTATAATTACTTTGATCAGCAGTTCGTTCGCTTTCCCTTATATTCTTTTGCTTCTTTTAGTCGTTGGATTCTTCAGTTCTTCTTCGATTAATGAACTTCGCCAAGAGAAAATTACTCTTGGGATAACGACTCTTCTATCAATGTCTATTTTGATCTTCATGGTTTCGGATAAAATGCCCTCGACTTCTTCTTTTATTCCTCTTATTGGTTGGAGAATATCCCCTCCAAACAAACTTTTTAGGATGGTTTTATACCTCAATGATCCTGTTAATTTCTCTCTCTACCCTGGCAGCTAGCATGGTTATTTACATTCAAAAACAAGGAATTTTGGGCAAACCTCCAACCAGATGGAAGATGGCTTGGGCTCGAAAAATCGCCAAAATTGTTCGAATGGAAATGCCGTTGCTCATGAAACAAGCCTATGCACAAAAAGCTAGAGTATGCTTCCTATATAATTAAGGAGAGAAATAAATTTAGGAAGAAAAATTGAGGAAAGCTCAAGGAGGAAGGAAGAAAAGTCTTTGGGAAAGAGTCTATTCAGCAGCTAAAGACCAGGCTAATCAAAGAAAAAGTTCGGCATTCTCCGCTAAAATCAACGGGGTCAACGGAGAAATGCCAAAGTTGGAATTGCCCTCGTCAGACAGGAAAAAGTTCACAATAAATACGGATGTGACGTGTATAAGTGAGCCAGGCGACCTCTTGGATGGATCAGATGAAGAAGCTGTGTCGTTCATTGACGTTGACTACATGGCTCCTCCTCTACCCACTGGAGCTACCAAATTTACGGTAAATAAATCAAATAGAAATGTACAAAAGAGCTTTAGGGATTGAAAGAAGTGAGCACAAGTGGTAGCTTCGACAGCGTTATTCGGAATATTGATAGTTAGTTCGAAGCTAAGCAAAAAATTGGGATTTTTAGTTTTATCGCCTCGAACGCAGCAAAGGAATATGGCTGAGTTGGAGTTTGATTGGCTAGCAGCTGTCGTTGAGAGAATATTTCTTATAGTCTTTTTTATAATTTTCCTCTTAACTTCGGTTGGAATTAATTTGATTGGGTGAGACTTTACATCTCTTTATAAAACATATTTAGATTTTACTATTGGCTATTTCATAGTTCAAAATGATTTCCGAAGAAAGTCGTTACTGCAACGACGCTACGGGTCTGTCAGCGGGCTCTGTTTACCAATAAAGTTTTCTTTTTCTATTGCTTTCAAGACTGGTTTAAAAATACAAGAACAGTCGTTCTTGTATTGTAAACTTTAAGAAAAAAGTATTCCAATAAAAAAAGGAGGTATTTACTACGAGATGCTTTCTCCCGCTGCACCCCAATTGAAATAAGCTTTTTTGCGCTGAGGTCTCTGTTGAGTCTTGAGCCGATTTTCTAGCAAATTTCACTGTGATTTATTCAAGATTCACTCCTTTCTAGTCGGCCGAAAAATGACATTTTCTGGTCATAAATTTTTTTCAACATCCTGAACTGTTTGCAAAATGTCAGCTAATATGATCTTAATTAATTTAATTAGTTGAATTGAAGAGTATAAATAGAATCAACCAAAAAGTAAGTGATGAACGTTGTTCGATCAAACGCGATTTTGTTGAAGATTTAGAACTTTTCTTTCCTTTGTTCCAGCCTTTCTTTTATGAATCACAAATGGTTTTTAGCTTTTAGCTGATAAATGAGTCAAGGTGTCGCAACTCCAATACAAAGTTGCCGGACGATAAGCCAGTGTAGCCTAACGAGGTATTTCTTTTCGACAAATTTGCTAGTTTCAGGCCGGATAGCTGCTATTCCGATGTCTCCGATTTATTGCCTCAAATCGATAACAACTTTAATAACTTAAATAACACCCTTCCTGACTCGGTACTTTTGATTCAACTCGCACCATCGTTATTTTCCGAGAGCTCAAAGTAAGGATTCATTTTACTATCATCTTTAGAACGTCTGAATGTAAAAAATCTCCAAGTAATAATTCATGCTTTGAAATAAAAAGGATTGGACGATCTCCCTCTGAAAAAAATGAGCTCAGTGAGTTAACTTAAATGCTCTTAATTGTTGATTTAGACCGCAATTGCCAGAAAAACACATCCCCATCATTCGTCTATCGCCAACTCCTTAGACGGTAATTGGCTTCACAGACTTATTCTTTTATTTCAGCGCAGCAGATTCAGAATTAAGCATGATCCAATTTGCTGATAGTCTTCTTTCCGATGCTATGTTTAGTCATGCAGGACTTCAGCGTCGGCTGCACAAGTATAAAACGAAGTCAGTTCTTTCTCAAGAGTAATCTTTAGACTTACAGCCATCGTATTTCACCATTCGCTAATTTCGAGGACCTAGAATATTTTCTCTGTGAACGACCACATCTGTATATTTTTGATTCGCTGGGTGCTAGACGCACCTTAGACAGAGATCGTCAGGTAGGTCTTTTTAGTAGAAATGTATGAGGCTTCTAGATAGCTATCGAATTTATTCGAATGATTAGCGAGTTTGGATTTGTTGGAGCCTCTAAGAAAGAGCTGAGATACAGGTAAAGTTCACTATTCTTATATATTTAACAAAAACTTCAGATTAATGAATAGCAGCTACCCACTGAAGAGCATTGTAGTGGAGCAAACTCTTGATGAATATCTGCTTCAAATTTCGCCAATATTGGAAGTGATTCGCTTATTAAATCCAGCGTTAGTCGCTTGCTGAGCTTTTAGGTTAACTTTTAGAGAAGAAATTGTGATGCTTCGTGGAACTTATATTTCTGAAGAAAATCTTTTTGTCCATCATTTTAAGCCAGGCTTTTTCCCTACCAACTAGTGTTCAAGTGAGCATTCTGGTGTGCATTTTTGTAACTTTTTTTGAAAACGTTTCCTTTTTGCTATAAAAAAAGGTGTTAATTTCTGTTTTAAATGTTTTGTAGTTTCAAATGAACGATTATGGAATCGAGCTACCTCCTCATTAGTGTCTTCTAATAATCTTACTGTTTTTCTATACTCTTTGTAATCTCTGACTTTTAGATGAAAATTTTGAGAAGACCACAGAAGCAAAATCAATTGATAGAAGAAGAGGCAAGGAAAGAACAAGAAGAATTTGATCGGGCTCAGAAGCAACCCACACTTGAGGTAAGTTGGGATTTGTTTGTATCTTTTATATTTCAGGAGCGACAAACTGCTTATGAAATTGCTCGAAATCGCATTCTCGGAGAAGACTACAAGCCAGAACCTACGCCCCCTTCTCCCGTTAAATCTGGATCTTCTGTAAGTAGGTGAGTGAGAAGATTTTTGGGTTCGTTTATTCTTGCTTCAGGAATCGGTCTCCAGAAACAATAACTACTCGCAAAAAAGCGCCGCAAGAAGTACAATTTATTCCGACCTTTCCTCCGCCCATACCTTCTCAAAGTTTTTTACAGCCTACTCCTCAGCAATACGTTGTCATGCCAATGGTAGACTATTCTACGAATTATAATTATGTGCCTGCAGTACGTTAGATGTAATTGTTAAGTTTTGTTTTAGAATTTTGTCCCTTTTGTGGATACTTCGCGGCCTCCTCCAACTTATATAATGCCGTCAAATTCGAATGTACAGGTTCCAAACAGGCAGTTTTTAGTCGAATCTATTTCAGTTTCAGAATATTATTCCCTTTGTGGATACAACACGACCTCCACCTCCTCCTCCGTTGATGAGTTGTGTCCCTAAAATTATACCACATTTTCCACAGCAGCTGAATACAGAAAAAAATGCGACAGGGACTACTAGAAACTCGGTTCAAAATGGGTAATTTTTATGCTTTCTTTTCTAAAAACGAATTCTTTTCCAGGAAATCTGTAGTGAGCATCTTTCCGCTTCAGGTATATAGCTTATTTTCTTATAAGATAAATTCTAGGTCAAAATCGAGTCCCGTTTAAGTCAACGCCAAAAGAAAAAGAGCAAAAAGAATAATAAGAGCCACGAAACGGATGAAAAGCCTAGTTAGGGAAGTAGCACATAAATTCCCAAACTGCTATAATATTTTTAAATTTCAATAAACTTTTATTTGAATAGAAGTATATCGATCACGGTGGCGGTGAAAGTGGCGCATCATTTATTTACCTCATTGTAATTCAATTTCGGATCGTCGCGTTGAAAATGTTATTCCATCAAACATTTATAACGAATTTTTTCGTTTGCCTTCGCTTACCAATATTACTCCAGAATTTTAGAAAGAATGGAAGAAGATCCGATCGGTCAAATTTCTGTAAGATTTCAAGGTGAAGATGGAACAGAACTTGGAGGGGCCGGAATCCTTCTTCCTACCAACGTTACACCAGTTCAACTGCAAATTTTATGTAACCAGTTACTAGAAAATAGGTTAGAATTTTTAACTCATATATATTTGCTTTTAGCGATGATCCTGTGCCAATTAATTTTTTCACAGAAGATGGAACAGAAATTAAAGATTCTATACAGAAGTCAATTGGTCAATTAGATTTAGAAAAGGTTTGTAGTAAGTTTACTTTATTGTTTTATTTTTTTAGACTCTTAGTTTAATATATCAGCCACAAGCTGTTTTTCGTGTAAGGCCTGTAACGAGATGCTCTTCTAGTTTGCCGGGACATGGTGAAGCAGTTATTTCTGCCCAGTTTAGTCCAGATGGAAGGTCAGTAATTGATTTGCGAATATTTATAGCTATTTCAGAGGTCTAGCATCAGGCTCTGGCGATACAACTGTGCGAATTTGGGATATACAAACAGAATTACCACAGTTCACATGTAAAGGTCATAAAAACTGGGTATTATGCATTGCTTGGTCACCTGACGCCACTAAAATAGCATCTGCTTGTAAAAATGGACAGGTAATACTTTTCTCTATTGTATAATGGGTTTAGATTATTCTTTGGAACGCTGAAACGGGTACACAATATGGAAAAACAATGAGTAGGCACAAACAATGGATCACACATCTTGCATGGCAGCCATTGCATAAAGACCCACAATGCAGGTATGATACTATTAAACCTTTTATTCGTTAGATTTCTTGCAAGTGCTGGAAAAGATGGAAATATTTTTATTTGGGATACTTTATCCGGAAATGTAGCACGTTCATTAACAGGACATACAGCGTGCATAACTAGCATTCGCTGGGGTGGAGAAGGTCTTCTTTATTCAGGTTCACAAGTAAGAAAAATTGTTATTTGATTTTTACACATCAGGATCGTACCATAAAAGTTTGGAGGACAGAAGATGGTATCTTATGTCGAACTCTTAGTGGACATGCTCACTGGATTAATACTCTAGCACTAAATACAGATTATGCCCTTCGAACTAGCTGTTTTGACCCAAAAACTGGCTGTGAAGCACCAAAATCAAAAGAAGATGCTCAGAAGACGGCGCAACGTCGATATCAAGAGACCCTAAAAATTTGTGGAGGAGAACGTCTAGTAGGTTATATTTAATTTCTAGTTTTTAATTCTGCAGGTTAGCGGATCAGACGATTTTACAATGTTTTTGTGGAATCCGGCTGAAACAAAAACCTCAATTGCTAGAATGACTGGCCATCAGCAACTTGTCAATCAAGTTGTCTTTTCTCCTGATACTAGATACATTGCATCGGCTTCTTTTGACAAGTCAATAAAGTTGTGGTGTGGCCGGACAGGAAAATATCTAGCTTCCTTGAGGTTTTTAATAGCATTTTTCTAAACCTTATCTTTTACTTTTTAGAGGACACGTGAATGCTGTCTATCAAGTAGCTTGGTCAGCAGACAGTAGATTACTCGTATCTGGATCAGCTGATTCGACTATGAAAGTGTGGGATATGAAGTCAAAGCATCTTTATGTCGATTTGCCGGGGCATGGTGATGAAGTCTATACTGTTGACTGGAGTCCCGAAGGAACAAAAGTAGTCAGTGGTGGGAAAGATAAAGTTTTGAAACTATGGAGGCAATGATTGTTGATTTTGTCTGTTATTTGTTTTGTTATGTTGTTTTGTTATAAACCTCTAAACCAACTGAAATTATTTTGAATTTACTGGTTCCATCACTTCACTAATTATATTAGATTTTCTTATTATTTTCTACTGGTTCTGATTTTTAAAGATGCCCACGGCTAGCATCAAAATAGCAGTCCTGACCATCAGTGATTCTGCTGTTGCTGGTACCCGGGCAGATCTTAGCGGTCCAGCTCTGACGGGACAACTTTCCCAATTTGAGGTGGAAATAGGTCTCGTATCCGACGATCAACAACTTATCGCCGACAAGCTTATTGAGATGTCCTCTCGAAATGATGTGGTCATCACCACCGGGGGTACGGGCTTTGCTCCGCGAGACGTCACACCAGAGGCTACTCTGTCCGTCATCGAAAAGCGTTGTTCTGCGCTGGAAGTCGCTCTCCATACCCGCTCGCTGCAGGCCACTCCAATGGCTGCTTTGTCTCGTGCTGTGGCCGGAATTCGGGGAAAATGCCTCATTGTTAACATGCCTGGGAGTCCAAAAGCAGTCAAGGAATGCTGGGAAGTCCTCGAACCTATTGTTCCTCACGCCGTAAATCTAATGAGAGACACAGATGACGGAAGCACACACAAAAAGATGCAGGCTTAGTAGTTTTGTATTGTTTACGGGTTCAATAAAATGTGATGGGAGACTTTTACCATTATCGATTTTTGAGTACACAATCTATGGTCCGAAGTGCAAGTTTTTCGTTTGACTGTCAGCTGCTCTGCTGTTTGTCTCTTGTTTCATTTCCTCTTAGATCTCCTGGGATAAGCAGACATTTGCAGCCTGAAGATCCTGGACACGCCAACTAATTTCCGCTCGCTCAAGTCGACCCTTATCTCTTGTTCCAAGTCAGACCATCTGTGTACATTGATACTACAACGCGCGTCATTTTTTTTCTGTCATTCTATTCTGCCTTTTGCCTATGCTGAACTCAAGTTTAAACAGTGAAAAGCTGAAGACGCATGGCGCACGAGACAGCCGCAAAAACCAGTCACCTTGGCCAGCCAGGTGGACTGATCGCAGCACACTACCTCTTGATGTTGTCTTCTTGAATACCTTTACTTCGCTATACGAGATGAATCACTATGTTTTCATTTTCCCATCATTTTGCCAAAAATGCGACTGTTCTATCAGCAAACACCGCCTCTTCCCTGTTTTTTGCCTAATTTAAAAAAAAATCAAAGTACATTAGAAAAAACCAGTCCAAATTCAGTATACTTTTACTGCCGCACTTTTATTCTCTTATCACTAATAGTCGCAACAATGGCTTTGCTTCACCTTTTTGTAGTCTTTCTTGGACGAATTGTTTCTCGAACCATTCATTTTCAGATGATTCGCCTTATATTTTGTGCAGCTGTCTCCATAATTCTTCGAATCGAATATCTCATTGCACATGTTGTAGTAACAAAAAAGCAGCCGGAATGGAGCGCTAACAAGGTGAGTAATCTTTTCCGATATTTGCATTGATTCTTTCCAGGTTCGAATCTTTACTGTACGTGTTGTATCCTTCACACACGCTTTGATCTCTGCTCTAGGTTGTCTTGCTAGGTAAGAACTTATAGTTTAAAAACGTTTGTTATTTGTTTCAGTCTTTTGCTTGATTCAAAATTTGTAAAAGAGCCGTATGAGCATAATACAAATAGCGCCCAATATGTTTTTCTTTTTTCTATGGGTTAGTTAAAAATTATTTTTATTTATTTTTCTTTAGGTTATTTCATTTACGATCTTGTGGATATGTACATCCACGGTGAACTGCCAAATTCAAAAGAATATCTTGTTCATCACTCATTGGTTTGTATTAAAATTTATATAAAACAGAAACACTTTAGGTAATAGTCGTCTTTAGTATAATTCTCACGACTGGACGCCTTTTCGGCTTTGCCATGATCGGACTTCTTGTAGAAGTTCAAACCGTTTTCCTTCATCTTAGAACAATGGTTCGTCTTGCGGGAGGAAATAAACGTAGCCCTGCTCAAGATATGCTGATTAATGCCAATATGATCTGCCTCTTCCTGTTCAGGTATTGGCATTAGTTTTTCGGGATTTTTTTCAGACATTTACCGGTATCGTATCTGCTATATTTCCTTGCCATTCAAGACGATAAGGTTCCAATTGCATTGAAAGTCCTTTTGTTATCTGGACTTGGCTTCCTTACCTATCATAATACACATCTGACGGTATTGAGAAACTTTTTCAACCAATCACATCATTAGATTTCAATGGCAAAGTCTGATGGATTCTTTGGCTATCAAATGCAACAATTAGACGAGGACTCAGTTGACCCCCTGGGCTCATTGAAAAAGGAGAACGAGAAGGAAAAAGCTTTTTAGCTTCGCAATAATATTTGTAAAAACCGGTGATAGCAGGTTTATAGTTTCTATAACTTCTATGGATCGATCTATCAACTAAATGGTGTACATATTCAAGTGCATAAAATTCATTTTTCTATAACTCGCCCTCATTCTGACACCGGTATTGGTCGCATCTGAATTTCCTCGTCAGCTTGCATGTTCTCCTTTTTTGGAAGATCCCGACAGATAATGGATATACGGCGATCTCGTGGCACTTTTTGTCCATTGAAAAATGACTCTTCTGCGGATAGAACCTCATGAGTGAAATCATAACGTCCAGGACCTCTAAACTTTTAGCTTTTGGCACGATAAAAGGAACTAGCCCTAGCACATAGAGACTTCTTCTAGGTAAAAGTAGATCTACAACAAGTTTTTCATTTTCTTCTTTATGACGCAGCCTCATTACACACGATGAAAGAAGAGAAATACCCGTTATTATATCACCACAGTACTAAACGGTAAAACTTTCAAATAAATGGCTCACTCTGACACTGTCAATGTGTGGCTTTATATGACCTTCTTTGTGAAGGTCTAATATGTGAACATGTGTCAAATGATGAGCTTCTAGAGGAAATGATATATCTCTGCACAAATAACAATTGAAGAAGTGAACTAACCGCACTCTTTGTATTATTTTTTCACTCTCGGAACTCCATTTCCTCTGCTCGCGCTCTCGATATAAATGAATAGCCTAAGAAATTATAGATGAAATAGAATATAGAAAGATACATCGTCCCAATGACTTTTCTCATATCTAAGTCTTTTCATATGAGGTTCAACTTCTTCCAATATACTGATTTCCTCTTTTTCATCAATGAAATTCGGCGTAACATTACAACAAGATTCAATAGCTGTTCGCATCTCAATCGGCCACTTGGATAAATTGTGAAAATGTAGTAAAGAAGAAAGCCTTTTAGTTAGAAACATCTGAATAATTTTCAATTCACCAAAATTTTGCTCTAATATCTGCCTGCGACTCACATCACCACTTAGAAGAATATAAAATGAAGAAAAAAATCTTTATTTCTAAAAAATGAGGTACTTATTATGCCAATGGGTTAGGTTGAACAAGACTAGACTAAAACAACGATGCATACAAACGACCGTAACAAAAAAAGGACTACCCGTACTCGGGTGAAAGAGTGGAGAACTATGGCACATTTTATTGCTTTGATTTGTTGTCAGCGAAAAGAGCACGCATCTCGTGCAAAGAACGAGCTAGCTCTTCCCGGAAAACCTTTGAACTCTAAAAATTCGAAATCAAAAAAGAGTCTAAAAATGGACAAACCGTATTATCCGCGGACTTTTTCGATGAAATGTGGAAGGTGATCTGATCCTCTCCAGCTACAATGTACGAAACACCATAACCGCGATCAGCCACTGGACCAAATCCTCCACCAGCCGAGATGAGATTCTGCTTGACTTCGTTTGTCAGTCCAGTCTTATCGTCGTCACATTGATTCAACGGCGTCTGACTCGTCGAAAGGAGATATGTAGGGGGGAAGATTTTGTCGAAGAAGGGCGACTCCTCTTCCAAATAACGCTTGATGACATAAAGGGCGAAGAGATGTCGATCAATTCCCTTACCACACATGGCGTCTCGATACAAATCTTGATGTCTGTTACAAGCTGCTCTCAATGCTTCCAATCGTTGTTCTCTCTGTAATCTTTCTCATAAAATCCAAGCTATGTCAAGCCTACCGTAGCTTCAGGATCAACCATTCTTTTGACAAATTCAGCCGCTTCGACGGTACAAGATCGGACTGTTTCAGTCCTTCCTTCGCGATATAATCTCGTCATTGAAGCTTCATATGTGAGCGAGAATTTGCCTTGATTCTTGTAATAAGTCAGCTGGAGACACATTTGAAGGAAGGCATCAGGTGAGACTTTCAACTTTTTGATGAATCCTTTGCCCCAATCAGTCCAAACCAAAAGAGCCATTTCAACATCTTCAATTAAAGCTATCGCTGTGGCCAAAGAGCGATCAATTTGTTCCTAAGGATTCTCATAAAATCAAAGGAAGAAAATGAATTACCAAAGCTGGTTGAGGAATATCCCATTTGAGTCTCTCAGGTTGAAGGAAGACCTTGGCCTCTCCTTTGCAATTTCCATTCTTGTCATAGCCGTAAATGATTGCGTCTCGAATGAAGACCCATTCCTGGAAATGAGCTGTCACAGCTGCATCTCCCCAGGAATGCTCTGTATTGCTTCCAACTCGTCCATTCTTCGAAATAATCCTAGAAAAGATTTGAAGAATTTATCAGAAAAACTTACATATTGAATGACTTGTCGAACCAACGATCATAGCCTTTTCCATGAAGCAGACTATGAGCCCAACTGTCCATTTTCGAGGGATCTTTCGGGTCGTAAGTATGCTCCTCATCGTCCAAAATCACCACAAAAGCGGCTCGTTCGATATCATTCAAACTGGTCTTATTGACACCTTGTCGGAAATAAGCCCTTCTCGTGTCAGCCCATGGCTTTCGATCACCGGCAGTCAAAGCAGCCAAATGTTTCTGAAATTACTGTGAAAATAAAAAGAAGACAACCTACTTCACCAATAGCTGGTTGAGCATTGGAAGCGAGAATGGCTTCGAATTGGTGCTGGAGCTCAGCAGGCTCGAGGAGTCTCTTTCCATTATGTACAACCACTTTGAACCAACAGCCATTGGAATAGACAGCAACGTGTTTGGCATCTTGCCAGACGAGAAAACGATCGACATCCTCTCCCGGGACACGACAACTGTTGAAAAGACGCTCGTATTGCATCGTACAGAAGGGAACTTTAGTCCGAGGAGCGATGGAAAACGGCGAAACTTCCTGACGTTCTACCATCCGACGGAAAAGAAGAGAACAATAAGTGATATTGGCAGCTCGGGCGGCTTGATTCGTCGTGGGATGAAGCAAAAGTGAGTCCTAAAGGGAAATTAGAAGAAAAGAGGAAAAACCTACAAATCCATAGTAATTACTGTTGATCATAATAGGACTTCGTTGACGCATGTAGACAAATTCTTCCCACCAATCGGTCACATAATTGGTACTCATCCACGACTTGAGAATGAGATAACGCTGAAGACGACGACCAACTCCTTTGCGGAATCTCTCGGACAAATATTCCAACTCCTTGTATTCCTCCTCATTCAGAATCGGCTTCATTGAAAGCAAATGTTTCCGGACGGTGTCGTCGAGAGAAGGAAGAGGAAGATGAGGCAGAGCTCCTTGGAATGAATGCATCATTGGATCGAATTTGGAGATGAAATGGAGAACCGTCTGAAGAGAGGAATGGACTGGCAAAACGAAGGAACTTACAAACCACAGCTTGGTGGGAGTCGAGACAGGTTTTCCAGGAGCCTCATACATCCATCCCTAGAATTTTGGTTTGAAATAGAATAGAAGGGAATAAAAACCTTGTAAGTGAGAAGGAATTTTATGGAGAAACGGAGGAGTTGGACGAGCAAAAACCAGAGAATTCCACCAGCAATTATAACCGAAATGGTTTGTCCGATGATTCCATCTCCCGAAATATAGTAGAGGAAATAATTTTGGAAGAAAGGCATCAGCCCAAAAGAGATGTCATGCTTGAAGACGGAGAAGAACGCCACAGCAGCCACGACAATACAGAATGTGATGCTGTTGGCTGGGAACATGCCCGCCGTGAAGTTGTTCTAAAAGAATGTCAAAAGAAAACAGCTAGAAAATAACCTTGAAACGAGCGACACGCTTCTTGTAGCCCCGCTCGAAGGCATGCCAAATATCGCGGAGAAGTTCCTGATCATAGCTGACGGAGACTCCATCGTGAGTTACTGAAAGAGCGAGATGTAAACAGGCTCATCAATCAGAGAAAAGTTAGAAGAAAACAAACCTGAGAAGGAGAGGGCGGCAGCAGCATGCGCCTCAGCCATTTTGTTGAGATTTTACCCAGCGATGGAGGACTTTCTCAGTGCAGATCTTCTGAAAATCCAAACTCCGGTTGATTCAAATGGTGAAGAAGATGGAAGAGAAAAACAAGCCAAATGTCGAGAAAGAGATAAAAGTAACGACTGACTAATATTTACGCAGATTACTTTTCGACAATCTTCGACTTTTCGTTCAATGGTTCTCCTTTATCTCGCGGGAGCCAAAAGGACAATGATAAGCTATGTCTGGTAAAAGGGGAAAGTGTGAAAAGGAAGGGGAAGAGGAGCAAAGTGCGACCCTTTTATGAGAAGAATACTCTGAGGGATCAATATTTTTGAGATGAGTTTCCTCTTTCCAACACAGCAGTTGAACGGATTGAAAAGACTGAGGCGAACAGGAGCGGGAAGGGGTGCAAAGTACGAGAGGGCGGGGCTTAGACCGCGTGGATCATCAACGAGTGACGTCGCAAGCAAGGCCGGACAAAGTTCGAAGAAGCGAAGCCTTCGCTCAAAGCGATTAGGATTGGGGCGCGATTATGCTCGACATTCAAATATTGTCGCATTGGTTTGGACCTAGTTGATTCCATAAAAGGCCAAAGAGAATCCTTTATTGGGGAAATTCTAGGGAGAGATTTTGACGAAGCTATCGTCGGTGGAAGAGCCCTCATCTTCTTCGGGATTCCACGGAGTAAAAAGGATAGGCTGCTGTCGAATCGATGACAAGTAGGGGAGAAGTTCCTGTCGAGGGGGAATGAAATAGGCCCTTTTGTTTCGAACTTCAGTCACTCGAATCCCAGACGCATCGTTCAGACCTGAAATGGACAAAGTTTATTTTCGATTAGATAACGCCAAAGTCCAAAGTGGTATCCTTTCTCACCACCCATTTCTACAGTAGTATTCCAAAATCACAACAACTTCAGGTTGTTTTCTTCATTTTTGGACCTACTTTTAGAGGAAAGGCGAAGGAATTGAGAGATGGCGTGAATGAGACCTCGATGAAGAGAGCTCTCCAATTGGCTAATGAAGACAGCATCCGAATCAGCTGAGAAGAACTCTCTCAACTGTTTTTCGGTAAAATCGACAAATGCCCATGGCAGATCGCGACTTGCAAGAAGTTGGCGACCCTTCTTGTTGATTTGTTCGAAACAAGCTCGAGCCGAGTAAGCGGGATGGTCTGAAGAGAGGAGTTCAAGTCAACACAAAGTGCTTACGCTCTCGTTCATCGCCAGTCTTTCTTCTTGGAGTCAAAGACTTTCCTCCCAAAACAACTCCATCCTTCTCTTCTTCCCAAACGCCTGTCTGAAGGATTCTTCTTTGTTCTTCTTCGTCCTTCTCAATAAATTCATTCCATTTCTGAAACAATTTTCTTTCTTTCAAGAAGCATTTTAAAAAAAGATTAATCGGATCTCACCCTCATGTTCTCCTTTTCAGCGAGAAGTCGCTCAAAGGCAGAAACTGTGCGAGGGACGATGTCCGAAAAATCAGTCACAATATCGTCTCTGTCCGTATTGGACAACAGTAATCTCACTGGAACACAAAATCCAAAAGGGGAGGACTCGGACTCTTACAGTTTTCGATTCTCCGATGCTTCCTCATTCCCATATTGCTTTTGACTCGAACGCCATCCGTTTCCAAGTCTTCCATCATTTTCTTCAATCTAAATCTTTTTCTCTGTCTTTGAGGGAAAAGACTCACTTCCTCTCGGTTCTTTTTTCTTTGTTTTTCTTCGACCGAGATGTTCGGACATCGACATTAATTGTGGCCTCATCGCCACTTTCTGTCAGATCATAACTAAAGGGAAAAAAAATCAAAATTAAGTGGAAATATTCCTACTCTGCATAATTGAATTCTTCTTGATCTTCAACACGAATTGGACACAACTCATCCAATCGATTCAAACGACGACCAACCCCCATGATTGCTTTTCACTTGGAATTTTGTAATAAACTGAAAATTATTTGGTCTCAAAATTGGAAAAAGGGTAGTTCAATTGGAGGAGAAAAGAGAAAGGAATAGGTAGAAGAGAGGAGTCAGAGAGCGCCACACCGTGCAAGATTGCGCAATCCACAGGCTATGTCACATGACGTATATAGCAGCTAGAATTGATTGATTCGATGAGACTGAATCCAAAGAGAGATTTTCCATGAAAACTTAAAAATAAAGCCGTAAAGCCACGCGTTTTGGCGCAAGAGCGATCGATAGCCCTCGCAGCGGAACCGGCCGTTGACGCTCACAATTTACACCTTGAGTTTGTTTTGTTTCGGGAAAAGATTTTGAGGAAATAAATCTCCACATCATCAGCATCGACGAGGACGAATAGAGCGAATTTACGTCTATTTTCTGCGTCTGTCGTTGATACGTCGAACTAATAAACGAGAAACCGATAAGATAATCGTTTCTCCCTCAACCTTTTTCCAAAAATGGATCGAATCCACAAGGGCTGGTTCACCGAATTCTCCCCAGATGACGCTGCCAAAATGGAGAATCCTTGTAATTCCATCTTCGCTCTCTTTGAATCTTTATTTAGTTTCGAGTGTTGAGAACAAACTGTTGAGATCAGACGGAGAGACGATGGGAGGCGCCTGGCCTGGACAAGCCTTCTCTCTTCAAGTAGAAGAGGTCCTTTTTCACCAAAAAAGTCTCTACCAAGATGTTCTTGTTTTCAAAAGGTTTCTCTTTTTTTTCTCTAACAACTTCTTCCAGCACAACCTATGGAAATGTTTTGGTTTTGGATGGAGTGATCCAAGCCACCGAACGGGATGAATTCTCCTACCAGGAGATGTTGGCCCATTTGCCCATGTTCGCCCATCCGAATCCCAAGAAAGTCTTGATTATTGGAGGTGGAGATGGTGGCATTTTGAGGGAAATCCTAAAACATGAAACAGTCGAAAAGGTCGTTATGTGTGAAATCGATCAAATGGTCATCGATGTCGCCAAAAAGTTTTTGACTTTGTTTTTCTAAAAAAAAAAAGTCTTAGATATCTCCCGGGAATGTCGAGTGGATTCTCCCATCCAAAGCTCGAACTCTTCGTTGGCGACGGCTTCGAGTTCCTCAAAAACCACAAAGACGCTTTCGATGTGATCGTGACCGACTCTTCTGATCCAGTCGGCCCAGCTGAGTCTCTCTTCGGCCAATCCTATTACGAGCTGTTGAGAGATGCCCTTCGAGCAGAGGGAGTTCTGGCTTCTCAAGGCGAGTCTCCGTTGGTTTTGTTATTTCTCAATCATAGGTGAATGCATGTGGCTCCACGCCGATTTGATCCGTCATCTGGTGGCTTTTAATCGGAAACTTTTCCATCAAGTTCGCTATGCCGCTTCGGCCGTCTCGACCTATCCCTCCGGCACGATGGGCTATCTTCTCTGTGCCAAATCGGTATTCTCCGTTGATAAAATATCTACAAGGATAATTCAGAGTCACGACATCTCAAAGCCGATTCGAGTTTTGGACGAGGAGGAAATCGAAAAAATGGGTCTTCGATTTTACAATTCGGAAGTTCATTCGGCTGCCTTCGTTCTTCCTCAATTCATCAAAAAGGTTATTCCCCTCGATAAATAACTCAAAGTTTCAGGCAATCGCCTAGGAGATAATTTTGTTGTTTTTGTTTTGAATAAAAGTTCGAAATTTTTATTTTGAAAGAAGCGATTGTCCTCATTGAATCCTGAAAATATTGGCGCAAGTCTCGCCATTTCTGAGTCGAATTCTTAAGAGGAAAACCAAGGCGACTGTGAGACCGACGAAGAATATCAGGAGACAGACCAAAGTGACGATAAACCACGTTTCCTTCTTTTGAATTTCTCCCTCCGACTGAAATCCTTTGGCTATTAGCCGTCGAGTCCCAATAGATAGAAACGAAAGAATAAAACAAACCAAAGGCTGTGTGGTAGAGTTCTGATTCGTGATGTTCTTCTGGTTCATCGAGGGAGTCGGTTTTGGCGACTGGTTGGTTGTTCCGATGGTCAATTGTCTCGTCGTTCCTTCGATTGTGGTCAAATTCGAGCTTCCAATAGTCGAAATAGTGGAGTTGGTTATGATGATTCCCAGAAGAAGAAACACCGCCCAACCTGTCGCCGTCATGATTAGACAAAAAGAAAATCTCAAAAGATATCCATGACGAACTGGTATATCTCCCCTCCGTCCGCCGGATCTCTTGTCTATTTGCCTCCTCTCTCTCTCTTCGCCTCATAACACGGGCTTACAATTCCTATCAATCAAACCACAGCTGACTCCAATCAGCCGGCCAAAGCCATTAGCACTTTCTCTGTAGGTGTGAGGCCACCCGCCAAAGTCAAACACCACCCGGAGGTATTAAGTCGACGACGGTTTCGGTTGCAAATCAACGGGTCTCTCTGTTTGTCGGCCCTCCATTCAATCGTCCTATTTCTGTCTCTCTTCCTTCTTCTTTTTCTCACAGGTCTTCAGCGAAAAAACGACGAGAAAAGCAAGCCGGCGGCCTGTTTACAATCGCACTTGGCACCTTCAAGGGGGCTCTGTCCTTCCACTCCATAACCTCGTTTTGCCACTTCACATTTCAAAATACCTTTAGCCTCGCAAAAAAGATAATCCCCGACATCCGTCACCCTCGAATAGCCTGTTTCCTCCGAGTCTACTTCGATGGCCTCCCTCCCCTTACTCGACTACTGGTTCGTCTTTGTTCTTTCCTGTTTATCAAACGAAACACTTCGCTATTCCAAACAATTTATTCCACTTTGCAGCCGATGATCAACACGTAGCCATCTTGGGTTCCATCGCCAACATATTAAGAATACTAAAAGCTTTCTTTTTTTTCTCTTGCCAACTCACTCCACAAGCTGTCGTGTTGAGCTAACAGACGTAGACAATTCCAAGAGTGCTGAAATATTTCATTTGGGAATAAGTCAGCTTCGTAGCCATGTTCTTGGCTTAATCTGTGCTGAGAAAGAGCGAGAAATGGGAAGGATCCCTTGGAAATTTCGAATTAAATTGGGAATCGGAATTTAACTTGAGGAATCTCCGTTTGTCCCAAAATGGGAGAGAGGATGGTAATCAAAAGGAGGAAGGAACAAATCATTTTGACAAATGCCTCTCCCGCTAGCTGTTTTTAAGTCCTCCGACCTGAGATTCCCAGATTTTATTCGCTTTGTTTCTATGTAGTCGTCTCCCTCTCGTGTTGAGACCTTTAGCTGAAAGTGAAACTGCCACTTATGCTTCGATTCGCTCTCATCCGGATTTGCGAAACGGAAAGTCTCATTGTTGGCCCAAATCTGAAGCGATTGGATCTTCTTTTATTTTTGGAGAAAACAAACTGGACTCCATTACAACACAGACACATACAAGCGTGACGACTTTCCCCCTTATCATTTCTCTCATCTCAATCAACAGCAGCATTGTGTTTCTCGAGAGATCTTTTTCTTCTTATAGAGACTTCAAAAGATCCCGACCTCTGATTACTCCGATCCGTCTCCCAATCCTCAAAACTTTGATTTTATCTCATTTGAAACTTCTTCTTTCCCATCTCCCAGTCAGCCATTATCCTCTCAGCCTCCACTTAACCCTCTTCCTTCCCAACCTATCTGGATTTTGATTCGTGGGTTTTTCCCAGTCTTTTCTTCCTTTTTCGTTCCTAATCTGCATATTCCCTCCTTTATAAAAACCTCCTGGCCCTAATTCCAATCCTCTCTGGTATTCCATCGAATCCCCCATTGCCCCAAATGACCAAAGCGGCATATCCCATCATAGAGAATTGTTTTGTCCTCTCTGATTACTCGCCCAGCCGTTATCCCCCAGGTCTTTTGGATCCGGTTGCTGCCTGAAGATTAGAGACGATCCTGTCACATATTTGTTTGTTTGTTGTTCTTTCAAATTTCCCTGCTCGTGTGAAGTCTGGACTTCCAGTTTCCAAGGCGAATTACCTTTCTCGAAGAGAGAGAGAATGAGACCAACCGGAAACTTTATTGATTTTGAATCTAAATGACCTTCGCCACTACCTATCATCATGGCTTCTCACTTTCTCTACGCTACCGTATTTTTTTTGTCCCAAACCTATTCTCGCGCAATCTCGAGTTCCACTCAACCGTCGCCGTAATTCTTCAAAATGTTGGCTAATGATGGTCTCCGACTGACCCGGCAGACGACAGCCTTTTGCAAAACCAGCCAGTTCCAATTGGCACCTCTTTCTGATACTTTTCTTTCAACCCGTTCCTCCAACAATCCTATGATTATTCCCTCTAATTGACCAATCGAATCGCGCACTTTGCTATCTTTCGGTTGATAACCCGTCCTCTCTCCATCAAAAGAGATCGCAACATCAAATTGTTTTCGCCTCTTTTCACTCTAATCCCTTGACTCAACTCCTTGTGTCGTAAAACACCGGTTCCCGGTCTCTCCGTAGTCCGGGAGGTTTTCTTGTTCTCGCTCTCTCTCCCCCAGAGTTCCTTATGATAAGCCCATTAATGTATTCGTACCTTTCCATGAATTTGCGAATAGGCAGCTTTTTTGTCCACTTCTGACCTCCCCTTGCTCTCCCCGTGTCCCATCTTTTCATGTTATGCAAATAGTGCTTCTCTCTCACCAGCCAATCGTCCGGTCACTTCCCCAGAACTGGTTCAAAACACGGTAGTCTCTCTTCTCCAAATCCCCTGATTCCCTAATAATTGCCAGTTGTCAATAACGGCTCTCCCCTTGCCAACAAAACAATGAATCGTTCGAAGTGAGACATCCTCCTTTCTGTACAGTTTTGGTCGCCAACTATAGAATTCTTCTGGCTATTTTCTTTTTTTTCTCGCTTCTCGACAGTTGGTTCTCATTTTGCCTCCAAATAAATGTCCTCCTCCGGTCTCTGTTTATTTTCTCTTTTGTCCCTCCAGAGGAGAGGACCCTCTTGTTACCACACAGTCCCGGCCGCTTCTACGTGAATCACTGACTCCAACTCACGCATAAGCAAACTCCCCATCTGGGAGAGTTTATCATTACGAATCTCCTTTCAAACACAACGTTTGCCCTTCGTATCTCATCTTTCAGCAAAAATGGATTGGATGTGGTCCTGGAAGGACTACGTCTTCTATGGGATTTGCTCTTGCAGTGGAGCCGCGACTGGCTTGGCTGATCCTGTCCCAGATGAAAAGTGAGTTCTCTCATGCCTCTCAGCTCTTGATGACTTTACATTCCTCGTAAAATTGCTCTTGGCAGCACATTCGAATATCCGTCGTCTCCTTCCCCCCAAAAAGAGTGTAATTGACAGATCCATTTTGCAGATGCGACTCGCCTCTTCGACTTAAAAGCTTCAAGTAAGTTCCGACCGCCTTTTGTGTTTGTTACAACGAAGGACTCGCAACATCCCGCGGGCGCCAATTAGCCGGCCATCTTTCACCCCAACCTCCCTTTGGCCACACATTTCCTCCGGGGTGTCATATCTGTGAGAACCCAGTTTTCGCCTCTTTTTATCCAGCTTTCACCGTCCGATTTGGGCCGTCGCGGGTCTGACCGAGAGACCTGGGTGTGATCCCCGAGAGTTTACTCTGTCACTCATCAGCGCCTCTCGAAAACCCGTGTATACGTTCGCAAAACCGACGAGTAACGGCCAAAACAAGGAGTTTCGACCCGATGATCCGGAAAGACCCACGGATTGCCTGGGATTAGGTCTGTCTTCCCCGCCAAATTGGAGACAAACAATCTCAAAACTCTCATTTGAAGGGAGGACTCCCCAGAGATGGACAATTGAAGACATTCGACGGATTCTCATGACAAACGCAAGAGAAATCAAAAGCAAATCAAGGGGGCCCTCGGGGGCGAATCACTCTTGACAGATGGCCAAATCCTTTAGTAATTCCTTCAAAAACTTTACGAGTTCCAGGAGGGCTTTTCGTTTAACGAGAATGACTCACGAATGTCTCATATTTTTTGTTTGGCTGAGTAATTCCTGTGCGATAAACTCCAAAGAAGGCGCTGTTTATCAGAGAGATCTGTAAACAAGTGGAGCTTATTTCTCCCAGCAGATTCCTCATTAACCTCAGAATCTATCTGTCAGATGGTCGAGTAGGCCGAGACGGCTTTCATCCCTGCCTGATTAGCAGAGATCAGTCATCTGGTCGGATAATTGGCCCAAAAAAGTTTACGAGAACTTCTCATGGCTGACTACACTCCCAGTCAGAGAGTTGTTCTGCTCGATCAGCACGCGTTTTCTCTTTTCAACGTTTCCCAAATTGCCACAACCTGAGAGAAAGAGAGTCGTCTCAGTTGAGACGCAGAGGGGCGGGGATTGTGGGGAGAAGGCTTCGCAATCAGTTTGTCAGTAAGACTCTCTCATGGAACGTAAAATAACCTTCCGACGGCGAGCTCGCCCTTCAGCTCGTGAGCTCTTCTTCTGTCAGTTGGCTCCGGCCAGACGTTTCCTCCAACGGTGGGTTCATTATTCGGAGAGAGCCGCCATTAATTTGGGGACTCTTTTCCATTAAATTTATCGGCTCTTCTCTCTCTCTCTCTCTCTCTCTCCTTTTATGGTAATTTCCCTGGAAAAATTCGTTGTTTTCTGGCATTTTTATTGGATTTTGCTTTCTGAACCCAAGGGGGAAAACAATTAATTTTCCAAACTGAATCTCCATCGACTTCCAGGATGACATTTTTCTCTCAATTTCAAAAACAAAAAAGACCAGTTTGAGTCTGACTCACAATCTTCAACTTTCCGCGGTTCTAGTTGTTGACTCACTTATGAAGTGATCGCCCCCGCCCAAGTCAAAGGCGACAAGCAGCTGACCACCCTGGGAGTTGCTGGGAAATTCCCTTCGAAAAACTCTCAATCAAAAGGGTCTTTCCCATCAGAAAACAAGGCGACTCGTGTGAAGAACAGATTGCGCACCTCGAAAAGTGTCGAAAGCAAATTAGTGAATCATGATCGTCTTCCCCGAGGCCCTGTTTATCCTTGCCGAAGCCTTTCTCCCCTCGAAGTTCATAGGATTCTTTCTAACAAACAGAGTGAGAGAGTGGGCGACAAATTGCAGCAATTATTTGTGAAAATAGTGAAGAGAGCAATCAGTCCTCCCCCTGTGGACATACACAGTCTCCAATAAAATCTGTTTGTGAATGCCACTTGGGACACTTTCCACTTTCCTCTCTCAGCCTAATTAACAGGCGCGTAAACGATGTGCGCACTCATCAACCCCATCCAGTCGAAGTCTTTCGGTCTCCAATAAAGAGGACGATCTCATTTTCCCAGCCAGAGGGGGTCCCTCCTTGTCCTTGGATATGCCAGTTTGTGTGGTCAATCAGTCTTTTCTGCCGTCTCTCTCCTCATTAAATCAGCTCATTTTCAGGAGAAACTCAGTCAACTGCGAGATTTACGAAAGAGAGATGAAGGCCGCTGGGCTCTTCACTACTGCCGTTCAATTTCCCGGAATGACCTCCCAGCAAAAGGTGACTTCTTTCGAGAATTCCCAAGAGGATATTTCTGTATTTATCCAAGGGACTTATTGCGTCTGACGTCTTTTTGGATTTAAGCGTCGCTGATCCCAAATCTTTCAGTCAAACGATTTCTTGGCTCTTTTGGAGAAAATGCAAAGCCAACGGTTAGACGATCAACGCTGCGAGATGCCGGAAATCCATGTGAGTTAAAATTTCGGAGTTCAAATGGTTTCCTCCGCTGGTCAGTCACTACAAAGAAAGGGAGAGACGGCAAAATAAGCATATCGGGTGACATGGCCTCCTCCTCTCCTCGCGCACTTCGAGTTTCAATTTGTCTACTGTCTTCGGCTGTCGAATGCCAGTTGTTTGTTCGAAGGAGTTTGAGAGAGACCCCATCCATCCATCCAGAGTGAGAGGAGAAAGTTTCCGATTACCCATCCGTTTTTTTATTCGATCCGTCTCCCCCCTCCATTCTATTATGATCCATTCCAGTCCTACATTTTCATAACTCCCCCCGTCTCTCCCCCACTCACCCTACCACATTCCCTGGCAACGCGTCTCCATTGTACTCGAATTCGTTCAAGCGGAGACTAATTTCCTCCATATTCCCGTGGCATCTAGCCTTCAAAATTGTCCCGTCGACATCCAGTCGAAATGACCTCCTTCTCTCGAAACTTTTTTCCCCAATTTTCTCTCGCAAAATCCCTTTGTCCAGTTTTCAGTCTTTTTTCTGTTACAACTCTCCTCCAGCCTCTGGCATTTCCTCCCCAAAACTGGCTCTTCCTAAGGAACTGGTAGCGGCCGACAGCCTCCTCTGTTCACAATTAGTCTCCTGGCCACCTTTCCTAATTGTAGTCTCGTGGTCTCTCCCGAACTGGGCTAAGCCCCTCTCTCCACTACTTGTTCGATCACTTTCCACAATTATTTGTCACTTCATATCGATCCAAACTTTTATGAAAAATTTCTTTTTTAAAAACAATTCCTTTAGGTTTGTGGCTCCTCGGGCTTTTTGATCTGTTTTCTTTTATTTTTGGCTGATCCAGTAATTTGTAAAAAAAAAAAGATTTGTCGAAAGCCCTCTCCCATTGGTTGCATACTTCCGCCATAATAGCTCTGTGTGTGTGGCTTATCTAGCGCCTAATTCCCCACACTCCATCATCTGTCTATAAAGCCCAATCGTCTTCTTGGTTTGATTTAGATTTATTTGTCCTAATCAGAAATATTAATTCTTGTTTGATTGTCCTTGAAAAGTGTCTGTAATTATGAGTCGGGGGGGAGAGGTGTGTCCTCCAATCGGAGCGAATGTCCTTCTCTCAAAAAGACTTCCGGAGTGTTTGTCCTCCTTCAAAATTCTTTTATCTCCGTTGTCCATCGAAGGGTTTTCGTGATGTTTATTTTTTTCCACGGGGAGATCTCTCTTCTGCCAAATGGCTGTTTATTCAGTGCCCGCCCATTCGAACTGTTTGTACAATTTTTCATTCAATGCCATCATCATGGCTCTTCCCTACCCGCCTCAAGTCTTTCTCGATACAGTCCTAAATATTCCTTCAAGATCGTCTCGCATGCGATTTATTGACAGCAGTGAGGATGAGTCGGAGGCTGATCGATTCCTTGGAGTTGATAAATTACCTCCTGAACCCAGACGGTTTCGACGTCGACAGCGACCTCCAACCCTCGCTCCGATCCATGAAAAACCCTCCAAGGCTGTCAGTATGGATTGCATCAAAAGCAGTTTGACGCCAGAGGAGGAATTCAAAGTCATGGCAGCGAATAAGCTGATCAGCGCGATGGAGAATCTCCGAGATGCCGAGAGGAAACAACTTAAAGCCTCGACAGAAAGCCTTCCAGCTGGAAGGAAGACCTCCAATAAGTCAAGATTTCTCTCGCAATTTCTCGGCAAACGTCATGAGCGAAATCTCCAAGCTGTTGTCAGTCCTCCTGTCCTAATTTCATCAACTTGTACGGCTGTCTCTCTGACTGATTTGACTACTGTAAGTAGGTGAAGGAGGAAACCATTTAGCTTTTTCTTCTTTCTCTTCTTCAAAAAAAGTTTTTAGATTTCTCCTGGAGAACGAAAGAGGGACAATATCGTGACGAGAGACGTCATGAAAGAGGTTCGTTTCGCTACAGCTGACCGGCGGCCGTTTCACCCACTTTTTACGAGCAATAAAAAGCGCTTTTGGAGGCGCTCCTCGTCTCTATTTTACCGCGCAAGTATCATTGGGACTTAATCTAAGGAAAAGCCTTAACTCGACAAATAGTCGAAACAACAGATCCGGTTGGATTTTGCACAGCTGCTGCAGGCATTTTTGTTTGTTTTGTGACCGGCGAATCAATTGAATTTCAAAATAAAGAGCTCAAGTGGATTACGGTAGCCGTTTGACCGAAATACTAAACAAGAATTTTAGATGTTGACTCGACCAGGACCATATCCCCAGATTGTGTTGCCATCCAATGGATTCTGGATGGATGGAGTCAGTCAATCGAATATCTCTGTTGACGACGAGTTGCTCGGGCTTGGAATGAACAGTTGCGCTCGTTTTAAGCTGGAAACAGATGAAACTTCCCATTGCTATCGTCGACACTTCTTTGGTCGAGTAGGTCTTTTGGGGGAAAAAAGAAAAATTCTTCTAGGAACATCATGATTTCTTCGCTTGGGATACCGTGCTGGGACCACTTGTTTTATCTGTTCGAACTGAAGTTATCTCATCACAGGATCATTTCCGAATTATGCTTCGAACAAGAAAAGGAACAATTCATGAGATCGTCTCGGCTTCTGCTTTGGCTGATCGTCCATCGGCTAGTCGAATGGCTCGATTGCTCTGTGATGATATCACAACGGAACACTTCTCTCCAGTGGCCTTCCCTGGGGGCTCAGAACTCATTGTCCAATATGATGAACATGTCCTCACGACGACATATAAATTCGGAGTTATTTATCAGAAAGGAGGACAAACGACTGAAGAGGAGCTCTTTGGAAATGCCATTGGAAGTCCAGCTTTTGATGAATTCCTCTCTATTATTGGGGATACTATTGATCTTCAAGGATTCCAGGTTATTTTCTAGCTTAAAATAGAAATAAAGCCTCCTTTCAGAAATATCGAGGAGGATTAGACACTCTTCATGGACAAACGGGAAACCAAGCTGTTTACACAGAATTCCGAGGAAGGGAATGTCTCTTCCATGTGTCCACAATGCTTCCATATACTTTTGGCGATAGCCAGCAACTCCAAAGAAAACGTTCGCTTCTTATTTGATTTATTCTGGTTTCAGGTCATATTGGAAATGACATCGTCAGCATCATCTTCCAGGTTTGTTTTAAGAGATCAATAAAGCTAGTTTTGTAGGAAGCAAATACTCCATTTGCTCCAGATATGATTGCCAGCAATTTCCTCCATTCCTATATTGTCGTCCAGCCGATTGATCCTTGTACGGATCGAGTTCGATATCGAGTAGCTGTTGCTGCGAGAGACGATGTTCCTTTCTTTGGTCCAACCCTGCCAGCTCCTTCGATTTTCCGTCGTGGTCAAGATTTCCGAAATTTCCTTTTGACCAAATTGATCAACGCTGAAAATGCTGCTTATAAGAGTGCCAAATTTGCGAAATTGGCTGAAAGAACTCGTTCTTCTCTGCTGGATGGACTATTTGCAAATCTGAAGGAACGGGCTGAATTCTATGGAACTCCGCTTTTGGAAACAACTGAACAGCCTCAAAAAGATGCCAGTGGAGGTATTCTTTCTTCTGTCAAAAAGGCGATCATTGGACGATCGCGATCTGTCTCCCAAGAAGTTAGCACTCCCAATCGAGTTGCCTCTATGTCGATCCCGGTTAGAAATTTCCAGGTAAATTCCCAGTGTCTCTCAGTGAAAATGCAGGTTCCTAAGAGACAAGCTGCATCAGAAAGAGATGCCAAAAGTAGTTCTTCTAGTGGAACGAGCTCTTTGAGACGGCATAGTCCCATTCCTGATGATGGGAGCTCATCCCCAACCGAGGAGGAAGTTGCTTCAACTGCTACTCCAATCAGTCGGAATGCCAACAGGAGGATGATCAATCGTCATGTCAGCTTGAAAACCCCTTCGAAAGATTGGGAAATCTCTTCGACTGACAACGATTCTCCTGATCATGAGCATGACTCCGATACAGGAATGGTTAGCTGATCCTCATCACCAAATATGATATTTAGGAATCAATGTCTTCTGCTGATATGTCAAACAGAACGGCTCGCTTATCATGTACTTTCTGTGCTGACGAGGATGATATGCGAAAATTAGAGACTTTGGTCCAAGACGTGGATAGACTACAAGTCGAAAGAAACGACCTCATGAGACAAAACGTCTCTTGTAAAACCGATATAAAGAAATTGAAAGAAAGGTGAGAATATCCGTCCCTGCCCCTTAAAAGGCTATATTTTGCAGGCAGTCTTGTCTATCCGAAGAACTTGATCGCGCCAACGCAGAAATAGCAAGATTGCGCAAAATGGTTCGCCCAACAGAGGTCAGACATCATGAGAGAGCCTACAGCGATGTCAGCGTTTAAAATCACATTCTGCTGGAACTACAGGGTACAAAATATTCGGGCTAAATGTGTCTTCCTCCTACTACTTTCATCAAACAAATATCATAATCTTTGTCTCGCTTTCTATACGAATATTTTACAAGAAGAGTTTGTTAATAAATACTATCGAAGTAACAGATTTACCAATTAGAACGGCCGGCTGTTGAAGTTATTAAGTAAAGTTTAATTATTATGCCTTTATAATATTATGATAACCTTTTACGAAACTATTAAGAGCTTCGCGTAACTTGATTCTCACGTTGGGTGCATTCTCTAATTGTGCTTCAAGTAGCTTTAAAATATCTTTCGTCTGATTAAGTTATATGTGATTGTTAAACTTCAACAAACCAATTCTATGCAATCCGAAGCGCGTTCTAAAACTCTCAAACCTGTCGGCGTTGCTTTGTAATTAAGATCTTTAAAAGACTTCTCCATGTATTTAAGCAACTTAAATTTGTGTAGATTAATTGCAGATACCAATGGAATAGGTATATCTCTAACTGTCGCAGAGTTTGACATATTAAATATACTCTCTATAAAGTGAAGCTATTCACACATAATTTATTCTTACCTGACTTATTTAAGGAGTTTCCCTTATAACATCTTAGACAAATATTGAGAGAATTTAGTAATAATTGTGTTTCTTTTAATGCTGGTGAGATTGTTGCATTATTGTTCAAAAGCATTTTTGACGCAATCTTTCGCTTCCCTAAACTGTTAGAAAAAAGGAATTTGGCTAACTACTTTTATCTGGCAACAAGTTACTAACTATCGGCGTTGCCTCTTCCTCTATCTCTTTATTTTCTTTGGATACTTCCATAGTTTCTTCTTCATTTTCTTCGACAATTATAAGCGGGGCATCTAATTCAAAGCAGTCATCTCGTTCAGGCGAAGGAGTTAAACGCAAATCAGAATCCCAGTTACTATTATTATTTTCTTTTATGTCATTAATTTTATTTTCTAGAAGAATTAATTATTATAAAAATAGATACCATTTTCCTTTTCAGAATTCTCAGTCTGGTTTGAATTGTTTGCAGATGATATGATCTTTTTGGATACATTTACAGGAGCTTCTATACCGATTATTCTATATTTTAGTAAAATACCAGATAAAGTTTCGTTTTTCAACTGAGCTACTCTATCTTTAACAGGCATCATATCTGCTTGCAGCTCTCGTACAGTAGGTCCTTTTTGACCATGAATTGTTCTGTGACCACCAAGTATTTGTGACTTAATTTCCTGTGAGTCGGCACTTTTTGAAAGCTTGTTTTTTAAAACCGCATCTAATTAAAAGTTCTACAAAAAAAACTTCTTACTAATAGCATTTTCGTTTTCTTTCACGTTGTGTTGTTCACTTCGTTTGATCCTTTTTCCAGAACTGACTGCTGTAGCAGTTTTTGCTCTTCTTTGAATACCTTGGACTTTTTTTGTGGGTGTTACAGCTCTGACACCTCCAGTAACAAGCGATTCAATTTCGTGGACCATTTCTGGAAGATTGATGGTGCATACAAGCTAGAATTACCATCTTCGCTGATATTGTGCCCTTCCGGTAAAGTAGTTCCCTCAAGTAGTTGCACTCTAACTGCCTGTTGTGCGAAAAAGTCTATTTTTCTTCTAATCGGGAACGGTAAATTAGAAGTAGCAGCAGCTAAGACTAATTAATTGATAAAAATCTATCATACCGAGTTCATCAACAAGTTTTATAAGAACAGGAAGGTGTTTTCTCGTAAACCTGTTGCCCTCACTTATCTTTTGCTTTTCGACTTTAAGTTTTATTATGTCTTGTTTTTGTTTGGCATTTCTAAAGGTTTTTTTTAAACTTTTAACACCTACTGTTCTTTGAAAAGCTTGCTAAATTCGAGCGTCTTCATAAGTTCAGCTTTAAGTAAGAGCTTTGATTGAGACAATGCTTCACAAGTTTCTTGTTGTTGATTACACCGCTTTCTTAAAATTTCATTTGATTCTGCTCGGAGCTAAATTATACTATTTATAAGGTATCTACGTACTTACTCTGTATGTGCTTATTTCATTTTCAAGTGTTGCAATGTGTCTATGTGCATCTGTTTCTCTTTTTAACGCATAAAACATATTACATTTATATATACATATATATATAAAGCTATTACCTTCTCCAAGTTTAGCTCTAATGTGGCAATATCATTCATGAGATCATAGATCTGATTACCCAAATTGGGAACATTAGTATATTTAGTTTCCATAATTAAGAATATCTTAAAAAAACTTACCATTAATGAATATTATTATTGTTTGCAAGTCAAATATTAAAGCTGGTCTATGTATATATCAAGGATATAAACAGTTATAAAACTTATATGAAGATTAAATGGAATATAATGAAAAATTTTATCTACAGATCACAAATAAAAAATACAAGTTTGTAACGAGCTCTTTAGTCGTTTTCGACATCGTCCTAAAATATAAATGCTTAATATTTTAGACCAACCATTTCTACAATGTCTCGAGTTACTTCAAGTAGACCATCATCTTCTTCACCATCTAGTTCTGCTATAGATAACATAATAACTCTAAATTCATGAATCTTGTTCGCAAGGCGGGCTGCTCCATTAGGAGTATTCCTTTGTTCATTAACCTTAAAATCATTTATAGCAAAAAAATTAGATTACTTCTGGTAAAAATTCTTCAAGTGCTGATTTAGCTTCGAACATTTTAATATTCCGTCGAGAAACAGCTTTCTCATGGACTTTTATAGCTTCCGATGGGCTATACTCGTCGATTTTGCTACAAAAATGTTGTGTTAAATTAGTTTAACTTACTTTTGATCTAGCCGAAAGAGTTTTATAAGAAATTGTCTTAGAGACAATAGCATAAAACATGCTTGGCTTTTAAACATGAGATTGTATAAAGCTGTTTTATCATCAGGGAAGCAAGCTAAATCAAATTTATTAAGTAACGAATTTAAAATCACCGAGAAGATTTTTTTCGCTAAAAATGTCATCATCATCAATAGCTCTGCCATTACTTTTTGGCAAATTAAGATGTTCTTTGAATTGATTTAAAAGTGATTGACCGAATAATGAAATTACATTGTCAATTTGCTTAATTATATATAGAGGCTCATCCACTACCTTGGATAAAACATTTAAATATGTAAACTATACAAACCTGATATGGGAATAAAGCTAAATTATCTGCAACGAAAATAAGCTCTTCTAAGTTAAGCTTTTCTTGTGAATCTTCTCTAAATACACCTATAAGTCTGCTGATAAAGGTTCTTCTATTAAAGCGATTCTCTCTTAGAATTTGGTATAAATAGCACAGACTAGCTTGTCCATCATTAGTCTTTTTAGGTAAACCATTTACAGCCTCGCCTTTGTCTACAAATAAATTATATTAATTAACTTTTCTAGCACCTTGAACCATTACTGAGGAATCACATGAGCGAACTCCTCTAGCACAGCTTTGATTGATTGGCTTTAGAAGTTTACTTATGATATAAGCATATCTGACTCCTGCTATTGCATTGGTAAGAATCATTCCTGTATACTTGTAGTCTATTTCTTTTAGGACATGTTCTGCTTTAAAGCGTAATTCCTCGTCTGGATCTGCCGTAATGGAAATTAAAACTGGTACTGAACTGCTTGGCGGAACTAATCCTCTGTTTAGTGTAACACAAATAACCTAAGAGCATAAGTGAATCGATTAATAAACAAACTTGTACTGCTGCATTTCTAACTGATTCGGAGGAATTAAAATAACTTTTTAAAATTTGACTCCAATAAATCTGAATAACTGAAGAACTTAACCCAGAGCCGGTGAGTTCCATTTCCTTTAGATTGTGCTTTTCTTTATTTTTCTCCCCTAAACGAGCATTTTTCCAATAAAAAATCTTTTTACATTCTTCGCTACTTTTAATTGCTTTAATGTCTTCATTTGACAAAAACATTTCCAGATTTCTAAGGGTCTGCACTTTTAGGCTTAGCTGTTCAGCTGAATTGCTTTGTAAAACAGTTGTATAGATGTTCCGAACATCAGGGTGCACAAGATACTCTGCATATTGGACACAAATATGACCTAAATAATATGGCTGAAAATAACTCTTTGTGCTATACCCATTGAAGAGAGCGCTCTTTGTTTAAACCGTGAATTTGAACTATGCAAGAAAAAGCATATTAACTTTAAAACATTATCTCGGTAGCTGCGATTTGTATTAGTTACATTCGCTGCCTTTGCATCGCTTGACATATCGAGACATTTTGTAGCATCTTCGTTCTTCTCTAATATTGAATCAAAGTCAAAATAACGAGTTAGTATTCCAATAATTACGATGAATCTGAATATTTTAATATTAAAGACAGAAATTTGATAGTAGGACTAGCGGATTAGTATATTATCAATTTTTGCTAACCTTTCGATTTGATACATCATGGCTTCTGGAAATTGGAAGTCATTGGCAACATTTAATTTTCGTTTGACAGTATTTAAATCTTTCAGAATTGCCAGAAATTTACTTGCTAGAATCAATTCCGTATTTGGACATTTTTGCCATATTGCAGCTGAACATCTGATAGCCGATTCTATTATAGCTATTCCTGCGCTAGAGACCAAATTGGCGAGTTTTTCTTCAATACTAAAAAGAGTTGCTTTAATTTTAAAAAATTTAACCTTTTGTAAAATTTTTCACAAGGATGTTCCGCTAAATTGACTATGACTTCAAGCATTTTGATAACTTCATTTACTACTTTTTGTTCAGTGCTACTTGTTGTATTAATTGACAGATATGGATATAATATCTCTCCATGATCTACCATATATTCTGGAACAACCTTAAAATAGTCAGTAGGTTAAAACTGAGAAAGTCGTACCTTGCTAAATATACTCAAAGCATTTAAACATGCAAGATAGTTCTCTTCTTGTTGAGGTTCAAGAGCTTGTTCGCGATCCAATAAGATAAAATTGTCAACCAGTGAGTCGACGATATTTTTGAAATCTTTTAGTGGCGATTTTTCTTTTTCAATATATTGGAGTAATTTCACAAAGAATTCTTCAGATTGGTCAGCAATACAATGTTTTGTTACGCCTATTATTTGAACAACCTACAAACTTATTAATATAAAAAAATTGTAATGCCTTATTAATGAGAAGATCAGATTTTATGGAGTTTGTAAACCAATGGACAGTAAAAACGTCAACAACTAATTTTTTGATGCCAGACTCGTCGTTGATTCTTTTAACCATTGCAGCAAGTAGTTTAGGAAGTTGTTCAAAATTAGGATATCTTTCGCATATTTCCCTGATAATGCGAACAACTCTCTTGCGAACTGAGACACTTGAATCCTAAAAAAAACTAAAAATGCATTAACTGTTTAAATACTCGTATTCTTTCTATTAATATAGTATAGTATTTTTCCACAAACTCCTTTTTAATAATTACAAATTTTCCGAGGAGGTCAACAGCCGATTCTCTTACTGATGGACTTGTATCAAGCATCCTAGAAACTATAACTTTGTAGATATCATTCTAAAAGATAATCAATATTTTTGGGTAAAACTTGTTATACCATTCCAAAGATTTCATAATCTGCTTCAATTATCTGAGACAGGCTTTTGGTAGCTTGAGTTCGCAATATAATATTATTTTCTGTCATTACGCCATGAAGAATCTAAAAAATATATGAATAGCGTTTTAGAAAACCTGGTGAAGGTATTCTTTAAATAGTGAGCTAAAGTCTCTCCTTGATGCTATGTATTGTGCAGCCCATATGGCATCAGATTCTGATAAAATGCTATTCGAAGATCTAAAAAATGTTACTAAAACAATTAGTTTTACGATGTAGTTTTTGCTATTTCTTTTCTATGTTTTCGATCAACCAATAATACAATGAATTCTTTCAACGTCTTTCCCTTTTCAATAAGCAAGTCTTGTTGTTTTTCCAATTTTTTAAATGCCTTTTTACTGATTTTTTCAGAAGATTCTTTTACATTTTTTGAGAAATCTTGAATATCCATTACAGTTTCAGAGTACCATTCAGTTGCATAAAATAATATAGCGTACTAAACAATATTTAGATAAGTCTTGGAACTTGCCTTTGTATTGTATTCTTCACTATTTGCATTATCAAGGTAACTAATAAGTGCTTGCTCAAGCTTTTTCAAGAAATCAGAATTTGATATATTTGCTATATCCACATTTTCAGAAGAATCGTTTTCCTGTTCTTTAGCACTAATATTGTTTATAATTTCCTGTTTGACGTATTATTTTCGTTGGTAAATTTTACCTTCAGGTGTTCTTTTTCTTGAGAAGCAATTTTTGAGTTTTTTCTCAGCTCAGCTGTAATCTTTCCAAGATAAACGAGAGATCGCAATCTTAAATTTAGATCTTCTTTTTTATTTCTATATGTTTTAACTAGCAATGTTGCTAGGAGGCTTAGAATTTTTTCTGCTGCAGGGCATTCTGGTGTATTTTGAATAAGAATTAAATCCGCGACAAATTTATCAAAACACTCTTGAAAAAAAGTGTCTCCTTCATCTGTACCACCTTTGCACCTAATTAAGTCAGTTCGAACATTATTATTTCTAACCTTGATAACAGTTTCTGTAGTAGACTTCCACTAAATTTTTGTATTTCACTGAATGATTCATAAACGATTCTATCGTTATTAGCTTCACTGCTATCTTTTTTCTTTCTAGGCATCTGATCGTTTCTATAAATAGATCAAGTAATATCAACAAACCCGAGCTATGCTTTGTATTAGCTGGATAATGAGAACCGTCACGTTGCTAATGTTAACTCCTGATCGAAATGAAAAGGAATTTTGAGAATTTCTTTCAAGTTGCTGGCAATGAAATGAATTGACAATATCTGTTAGCATAGCAGAACGCACTTCCGTACCATACTTTGAGAAAATAATAGTTGCCAGTCCTATGGCCTAGAAATACTATGAAGCATGTTTTCAAAAAACTAACTTTGTGTTGAAGTGTCCCAATATTAGCTACAAAAAGTGTTGAAACTGCAAGTGTAGCCAGAGTATGGATGCCAATTTCAGTAACTTTATTTAAAGAGGCTAGTTGACCGAAATTCAGAATAAGTTTTAAAGTTCCAGCGTAGATTCCTTCGACACTTTTCTGCTGATTATTTAATTGCGATTTTCTTTTATTTTTCCCTTCGTGCTTTTTATGATTCTTTGAAGTATATTTAGAGTCAAATTCGGGAAAAATGACTTGATTTATTAGAGATTTTGTAAGATTGATAGTAGCATCGATTGCATTTTCAACATAAATCTAAAAATTGTTTCTAGTTGAATAAATATAAAAAGCTTACCTTTTCTGGCATTTTTGAAGAAGTAAGAATCAGTAGTATGATAAGTGCAGAGTTACATGCAATTAATATTTTGCCATTGCTTACTTCTTTGTTATTTTCATTGACTAATTCTTGTAGTACAGCATTTACTCTACCTTCCAAATTGTTTATTAGATCTACTAGGATATTTGTTTCGATCTTAATAATAACACCAAAATATAAATAAAAATACCTCGTTAAAGCGTTTACAATTTTTGAGCAATTCTGACTGAACTTTTATTTCTTCTAATACTTCGAATGACTCATCTTGTGATAAATATTGTAATGCCTTTATCTCAAACATTCGTATACTCTCATTTTCAGCGGTATTCTAAACAAATAAACGAGTTAGAAGTTTTTAAGATTATCTTACCGAGTAGCTCCAAAATTCTTCATCATTATACTTCCTCTTTTTGACATCTCCATGATAGAGTTCGCTTACATTTGTCCTTTTCTTCAAGCATGCATTTTTACTTGATATATGGCGTGGTTTGGTAACTGCATTATTTTCCTCATCAACTTCCATTGGAGCCACAGATAAGAATTCCTAAAAGAAACAGAATTATAGCTGTTTCATAGCAAATAGTTAAAGCGTAAAAGGAAGACAAAATATCTCACATTATGTATGTAATCAATAAATCATTTATAAGAGAAATTGAAAATCTGTACTCATTTTCTTACCTTTAGTGTGAAGATGGTAAACAAAAAGAATTGTCTCATTGACATTAGTGAAACATATGCAAATGCGTGATAATTTTATAATAAATATTCTAAGTTGCACAAGCTACGTCACGACAGCTATTTAGCAAAACAATTGGAAAACTGGAATAAAGAGCTTCTGGTCGATACAAACTGCTAACCTTCGGCAATTTTCATACAAAATTTTTTTTTAAAATTATGATTTTTCAATATTGCTCAGAAAAAATCTTTTCAAAAATTAAAAAAAATACAATTTATAGATTTGAATTTAACTTTAGATTATGCTTCCCCGAATCTTTTCTAAGTTGGTCTCACTATCATCTGCTGAGTTTTGAAACATGCCCGAAGTCCTTGAAAACTGATAAATATCAGTCCCCCCAATGATATCTCTTGGTTACTTTCACAGCCTAGTACGTATTCGCCTCGTTACGTGTTTTGCCTTGCCCTAGTCCGAAGTGCATGGTCGTGCCAAGTCACAGACAGGATGAGCAAGGCACCAGTTTTCGTACTAGGGATCTTTTTATAAGCAGCGTGTCCCAGGAATGACCAATGAGCATCATTTTGAGAGACGTATGCGGTATCAACTCGAGACTCAAAGAGTGTAATGACCATGGAAAAAACGAGAACAGATGATAAGAGAGACATTTATACTGATTATTTTCCACCAATTTAATCGAATTTCCCTTTATAAGATTCCCTCGTCACTCGGCAGTTTCATATAAATCCAAATGAATCCCTATATTGTGACGACCCCCTGCTGAACGAACGGTCAGTGTCCTTCCAAAGATGGAGCGCGGCGTGCCAGGCAGTGTAGGCTTGGCCACAGAGCGATAAGCACTAGCTGCACTTTGAGGAAAGTACATTGTCTGGATTAATCGGATGTCTTATAAGCAGTCGTTGGCCAGCACCATGTTCCCCGGAGAGAGAGAGAGACCACGTACAAGGGAGGCACGAGCCCTGGACGAAGATGTTGTGTACACACGGGATGTACAAATCTGATGGAACTCACATTCAAAATTAGTTCCAATGGAAAACAATTCGCCCTCTCTTATTGACCTTTTAAAGAACATAAAACGATTTTACGACTTCCTCTAAAACTCTGACGTTTTGTTTAGTCTCAAAAAGACTCCTCTAATCATCCATTCTTACTCATAGCTTGACTATCTGAAAACCGAAAGATCCTTTGAAACAATTGCCAGTTTGAATCCTTCGTAAACTGGTAGTACCCCGTACCAGGTCATCCCTCGAGGTGCCAAGAGACACATTTTTTCAAACGCTTTTTGTGAACGGGAGAGGTACTGTAAGACTAAAAAAAGTGCTTTGTTCAAATCTATACATCCATCTGATTCAAATTCAGCCCCTCCCCTTCTTTGTTCTTCCCGACTTTGATTTTTTTCGCCGCTTCCAAAAAATGGGGCGTTCCGCAGATGTCTCCCAGATCATTCTCTCTCTCCGAGACTCTCCGAGACTATCCGAGGATCTCCTCTTCCAAAAACATGCTGTTATAAATATTTTGGAGAAGGCTCTTCCAACTGACCCTGTTTACTTCCTCACAAATCGTGCCCCTCTCCTCTCCCTCTGACCATTGTCTCGTCGTGCCAGCCGTGGGACCCCGATTCCTGTGCGCGAGAGGGCCCGCCCCCCTGTTGGCCCCCCGTACCAACCAACTGACCCACGGCCTTTCGTGCTAGGCACCGCATCTTCCTCGGCTTCACTCTCTCACAGCCACCAAAACCCGAAATCTCTCCGCCGGCCGTGGTCTCTCCTCGCACTAATACGCCTCCCTCCAGCCAGCTGGCACTATTTCTCTCTGGACTCGGGGTCTCCCCCCAATCGTGCTATTTCGTCCCTTCTCTGACCAGCTCTGGTCAGTCAGACCGCATGTCCGGCTGGCTATTGCCGCTTCTGTTGGGATAAATGAAACTTTTTTAAAACAGATCATCTACATCATCAGTCTATTGCCTCTCCAAAGCTCTCTCTTCCAGCCTAACAGTTTTTTTCTGCTGAATTTAATCGAAATTTCTCGTGAACTCCAATGTTTTCAAGTTTCTCAATCCAGATCCGACTTCCGATCCTTTCCCGTCCATCTCTCTCCCCGCTCCTTCCACTCTTCTCAAAATAGATCACCATCTCGAGATCCATTTTCTCCTTACTTCAAAATCTTATTCTTTCTATTAAATTCTTTAATTTTCTTTGTAAAAAAATCTCCTAAATCTCATAAAGCCGAGCCGGAGAAAGCTCCCAAAAATAAAATGAGCGAAATCGTTGCGAAGAAGGTTTTTTCTGCCGTGATTTGTAGCCCATAATAACGCGAGCGCGCCGCTTTTTTTGTCCGAAGTAATGTGCCTCGGCTGGTGTTTTTAGAGAGAGCCGCTGTTCGGAAAAAAGACTCCCCCTCCTCTCTGTCTCTCCGGATCGTGATCCCATCTTGGGACATCCTAATCTGCGGCCGTGTCGGTGGTGCTAGGTGCCAGGCGCCCATGTCTAAGTACTCGGCCGCAATTCGCACCTGTCCTCACGCTTCTTTGACCTCGTTCCACCCTTCCTCACCTTAATAGTAAGCTTTCATATTTTAGACAGAGGGTGTCCAATGAACCCCGGAGAAGTGGGCAACAAGAACCGCACCACTGGGGTCAGCCATGGAGTGGAAGAGGGATCGACAATGTCCCCACCACACACATGGACTGAATCAGATGGTAAAACGGAGAACGACGAAGACTCCGACACCCGACATCTCTTTTCTCTGGTCCTATCTATGCCTGATGGAAGTATCCTTTCCTCTCGAGTCCTGACCGACACCATTGCACCCGAGGTCTGTTGTTTTTTCTCAGTAGCTTATCAGAAGAGAAAGCTCCCCTTCTCCTCGTTCTCTTGTCCCTATACCGGCCCCGTTGCGATGGAATCGTGAGCGGTCGCTCAAATTTTGTGTGCAAAGCGTGGCGGCGTTGGTCTCCCCGTCGAGGGCCCGTAGGGTGAGGAACAAAGAGCAGCTCGCCCCGGGGGCTAATGGGGTCCCTCTGTTGCTTCTATACAACAAATATTTTGTAGGAGCTACAGCCCGGAGCGAACCTGTTCCCTTTGTTGGACGCCAAGGCACAGTCTTTTCTTGTCACGGCAGCAGCCACATCTCATAAACAGAGAGTCTTCTGTCGAATCAACAGGTATGTTTTCCTCCCCATTAATTCTCCCCGGGGTCAGTTGTTGTGCCGAGTACGGCTTCAGAAGACCGCATCGCTGGCGGTGTAATTAGTCGCAGCAAGCCCGTCGAAATGAACTGAAAAGACTCGATTCTCAATCCCGAAAGAGGTCAAAAAACGGGGAAAATCCGTTGGAGTGACCACTTGGGAGAGAGTGGGTCGAAACGAGAGTCGCAGAGAGCAATAGAAGACAGCCTTGTACGCGTGGGAAGCGAGAGAGCGACGTGGGAAAAGAGAGTCCAGAGGAGCTGACAAAGATAGCAGAGAGCACGCTTGACCAGGAGAGGCCAGAAGTGCTGACGAAGTGTACTTGGCGAAGGCAGAGAGACCGAGAGATGGACGAGACTGGTCAGCTGGAGGTGAAGCTATTGGAGAGAAGGGAGCGGGATAGAACCGGAGGACCCAGACGTACGACGAGACAAAAGCCCGCAAGACACGCAACATTCGATCGGCTGCGTTACGACAGGCTGCAGTCGCCTGAGGCCATCCAGACACACCTCCCGACTTTTCTACGAGAATTTCAAATGAGCTTTTTCAGCAGTCGGATGCCAAATGCTTGCGAACTGCTCTGTGAATTCGAAGCTCAGAAGGCTAAGGTGACAGCATTGGCGCTGAGACCAGCTTTCGGTCCTTCAGCGCCGTTCCATTCCATCACATTCACAACAAAACACACTGCTTCATGTGCCATCACCCATATGGACTATACGTAAGTGGTTCGTATCTTTTTCAAATGAGATTCAGTTCGATACCGTATCTTGGTCATCTTCCAAGTGATGTGCTCGGCCGCTCAATTCTTTCACTCGTTTGCGCAGCTGATATTCAAGTTGTCCGCCAAGCCCACATAGACTGTGAGTTGTCTTCTTGTTAAATCCAGTTGTAAAAAGACGAGAATCCACCCAAATGGGGCTGTATCTCTCGGTCGAAATGGGCCGCTCAGGTGTTTCCGACGGCGTAAAGTGCAGTGGACAGGTCGCGCTTCCGTGATCTCGAAATTCCAGTGTTCAACTCCCGAGGGAAAGTCGTCAAAAGTGTCGCACCGTTGCGTTTTGTCGCCTACAACGGAGCCCTGTTGAGAGCTGAAACTGAATGGTCAGCCTATGTGAATCCCTGGACAAAACGAATCGAGATGGTCGTTGCACGGCATCGGATAGTTGATGCTCCAATTGGAGGTTCGTTCCATTGAAAATCGCCAGAGAAAATTCCTTTTCAGACGCGAATGTACTTTCTTCGCCATCAGAAACGACGCAGGTTCAAATTCTTCCTCCTACGATGGCTAAAATGTTCGAAGAAGAGCTTCGCGGAATTATGTCGACTGTGAGTTTCTGAGTGCGACTGGTACAAAAAAGGAAAGAGAGAGGTGTCGGGTACAGGGTAGGGGATGGCACGAGTTGTCCTTTCGCAGGCTAGCACCCGCACGGGGTCTTCCCTGATACGAACTGCCGCAAGAAGGAACGAGATGCCACCGGTCTGACCCTAATACCAGGCTGTCTTGGCTAGCACCTTGGGGAAGTGTGGACGCCCTTTTCCTCTATCAGTCTTATTGAAACAATCTCCCGTCTGGTAGTCTATTTACTTAGCCATTACCCTCTCTCAACCCAGTTGCCCTACAATTCTCTCGTTGGCTGACTCAATCCCCATATTTTTAACTTTCGTTGGTCCCTTCTGATGAAAGAACGCCCTCCTCGTCATAAAGGGCTGAACTCCCCCACGTTGCGAAAAGGCCCGTTCCTCCCCGTACGGGTCTGCCCCACTCTGGCCCTTAGGGTGCCGGCCACGTCGAGCCCCCGGTGTCAGCCTGGGGATGCCCGTACCACGCAGGCATTGCACTTTGCGCCGCACCCCAGCTGGCACTGGCTGGTCATCTATCGGCTATTCCGCCGTCAGTCTTCAGCATGTAGCGTTCAGCGTCGGAGCCACGGAACAGGATGAGTTTATTTAGCTTCTAGAACCCATGGGGCTAGGGGGCCTTCTATTACTAGTCTTTCCTCTTTTGTCAGAAGTCTATCCTATGGAGAAAATTGAAAGGAATGAAATTGAATGGAACTGTGTCAAGACGGTTTCACCTTTTGTCTAGAGTCGTATCAATGGAGAAAACCTTTCGTTCAAAATTGAATTATCCTTTATTTTCTCATAATTTTTCCAAGAGCTGTATCAGATTGGAGAAATTGCCACATCAGAGTCGTATCATCGGAGTCAATGTGACGAGTGAGAAATATAGCCCAAAGGTTGTAAAAGAGAGAGTCAGTCGTAGCAATAGCCCAAGCCAACGTGTGAGAGTAATTTATAAGATAAATCCTCGGAAAAAAAAGGCCGTAAAGACCTCTCTCGGTTGTCCTTACGTAGTCCCGCCCCCCTTGCGGCGCTGGTCACTAGTTATGTTGGTGCCACCTGGTCGCGTGTCGCCTATTCCCACGGTAGCCCCCCGTACTGTTTGTCCTACCCGCCACCGCCACTTCCCCCTCCCTCACTTCCGCATCTAGACGTAGTTCATTTTAGCCGGTGCCTCATAAGCGCCCTAAGGCGGCCTCCATGTGCCAGCCGGCACCTCGACCAGCAGATCTCGGGGCTTACATCGACCGAATCGTCGAAACTCTCGTTGTCAACTCCACGGGTGCTCCTCCTTCTGCCGTCAAGGTATTCAGTTCCTTCGTTTCTTATCTTTTTTGCTTAAGGCTAAGGAGGAGCCTTCTTCTTCTGATCTCCCCCTCACATATAACCAGATCAACTGCCTAGAGAATGTTCGTCGTCTTTTGAACTCAACATCTCGTCCAGAATCTCCTTCTATCTCTGACTCTCCAGAAGAACGGTGAGTGGTTCCACTATTAGAACAAGAATTGAGCCTCCCGAGGGCAATATAGTGTCCCTGTGTGACCTATTGGTACCAGGCCTATTGGTGTTGTTTGTCGCGTACCCGCACATGAAGGCCGTGGCGCATAGTCACAACAATGCGCCAGGCATAAACATGCCGATGGTCGGATCCTAAGAGAGACTTTCTATCTCTAAATAAGAGATTTTTGTAGGCGCACTCTACCGACGGTGCCATTAACTCGTGAGGCTCTCCAGCAGCACACCAGACGATGGGAAGAGGAATGTCGCGAAACATGGAGTCGTCGATTAAAACGAATGTCGACTGATGTCCTGCCTGGCCATCCTTTGGCTAAACAAGCTCGTCCAAGCACTTCTTCGACTCCTCCAGTCCATTGGAGTCAAGCTCAAAGAGAAGAATTCTATCGGAGTCTTGGTCCCAATCCTCCACCTCCTCCTGGAAAGAACTTCCAGGTAATTTGTTTTTCTTTGTTTCTCTAATTAGAGCTTGTTAGATCACCACAGTACCTCTGCCACCAGCCGATACTCCGACAACTACAACGGCGACATCGGAAAGGATTTCAGCTTTTACAGCTGTACATCCGAAACTTTCTTCTTTGCCTCTTTCGCTTTCAATCCAACAAGATTCTTCCTCCTCAGTAATCCATTCCCCCGATGCTCTCATGGTTCCAATGGGTCCATCGGCTTCTCGTCTCCTCTTCGCCCCACGAGCCATGGCTCACGAGTAATCTTTCTCCTATAGGCATATCTAATTGTCTCCTCGTCGCTCTTTCCTGTGTTTTGCAACCTGTGCTTTATTCGTTGCCTTTGACACTGCCCTTGTGATTTTTTTTTGTTTTATTTCTCTCGTCTCGCCACACCAGCCAAGTCTTTCATGCCGGCTTTTGGTCGGAACCGTACACGCCTGAACGGCCTCGTCATGAGGGATCAGTAGGGAGTTCCGTGTACGTCCTCGTGCAATCTTTCTGCGGTTCATTGTTCTACAGTTCTTTCATTTTTTTTTGTTTTGTATGTGTATATTGAACAAATTGATTCGATAGGTGATTATTACAGAGTTTCATGAATGGTTTACGTCAATTTTTCTTTTTATTTGGGAACAAAGTCGAATATGGCGAGTGAATTGAATCTTCTTGGATCGATCGGACTTCAATAAGCAAAGGCAAACAAGCAAAAAGACAGCTCACTTCCCAAAGAGCAAAAAAGGCTAAGATCTTTTCTTGATTTAATTCGGAACAAAATAGACAAAAAAATAAACTTATTATGGAGTTAAACCAATAAAAAAGGATAAACGACTCTAAAATCCTCGTCCACGACCTCCTCTGGATCCCCCTCTAGCTCCTCCTCTGGTTCCGCCTCCTCTTCTTCCACGATCGCTTCGTCCAAAATTATCTCGCTCATCTCTTTCCACATCGAATCCTCCACCACCTCTTCCACGTCCACGACCTCTTCCACGACCTCGTCCTCGGCCTCTTCCCCGACCTCTTCCGCTGCTCATCTTCTTCAGCCTCTCGTCATCAGTCAAATACGCATCATGGAGGTTTATCTGAAAGGTTTCAGGGTCTAAACGGAGTTTACGGATAATACCAGTTGTTCGACACTTTCATCGCAGAAGATGCAGCCTTTCCATTTTGTTGCTCCGTTGTCCAACTTTGTCTTTGTAGCATCCTATAAAGGTTTTGCTTGCAAAATAATTTCCTACATATTCAACTGCGAGTCTTTGGTTGAGGCATTCTTCACAGACACTTTGAAGAACTTTAACCAAATTGGCTCCATCAAATACCGTAACCACTGAAGCGCATTTATTACAGCAGAATCGCCATTTATGCCCTCCAATTCTTGGATCCAAGACCATTTGTCCTCCACACTCACGAAGACATCCACCAAAACTTAATATTCTAAAAAAACATCAATATATTCGAGTGGTAAATTTACGCTGGAGAATTGGGACAACTTGAATGAGTACAGCAATCACAGCCAGAATGGGTTTTCATATCTTCGAAAGGTGGGTTATTGTAGCAATGAGGACATAGGACGAAGCTACGGGCAAATTTTCCTCCTTCTCCTTGCCAATAAACTAATTGGAATCCATCAATAGGACAAGTTGTTTCCTTATAAGTATGAAGAGATCCTCTCCCTGATGACGGAGTACTGTATGTTTCCTAGAGAAAAGGATTTTAAACTGGTACTCTAAACCTGGCATGTGAAACAATATAAACGCATAGGTTTTCGGTCGATATATTTCATGTATCGATTGCATTTTCCACATTTGCTGAACGGTTTTCCAGAGTCTGCAACTCGAGTGAAAGAAGCTTCGAACAGCGAATCAACAATCGGAATATTGGCCACATAATAGGAAAATTTTTGAAGGAACATCGAGATAGCATTATCTTTTACCTGCACTTTCCTTTAAACCTTACAACTCTCTTGGCTTACCGTAGCATAGTCGGCTTGTCCTTTGGCGATTTGATTCAGGAGAGTTTCTAAAGTCGCTCTCATTGTGGGTTGGACAAGTTCAGGATCTACTTTCTGATAGCCATGAACTAAGGCGATTCCCAAATTTGTTGGAACCAATTTCCGGCCAGCAGCGACCTATGAATTTTTTTTTCTCGTACCAAGCAAATACCGTAACATAGTTTCTTGCACAAATGTTATTGATATGCGTAGGGATGCTGGCGTCAGTTCCAATTCCATGTTTCTCCATCAAAGTAATCACCTCTGATTCTAAATAAATAAAGACAATAGACTCAGCATAGAAATCTAACCTGATAAATAGCTCGGAGCTTTAGTTTGTTTTGCATTTAAACTGACATCACTAAATATTACTATTTTCCGAATCAAAAACGAATACCTAACGGTCAAAATTTCTCCTTTTTGGACATGAGCCTGGTCACTTTCTTCTATCTTCTGCCAGGTAAAAACTTCCGTATATCCAGGATCAATGGTGCGCATTCCTTCGACAGTAAAAGTCTCATCTTCCACCTTGATTATTGTTGTGATTTTCTCATAAGTACAATGTTTCATCAAAGTCGCAATAAAATGCTCCGTAATATAGTCATAAACTCGATTCATTTCTCCTGAAAGCCCTTCGCTTCGAAGAGCCATCGGAGTGATTGGAGGATGGTCGCCTTTATCTACTCCGGTTCCTTTTGGGATCGAAAGTCCTTCAGCAAGAAGCTGAATTGTTTTCTTAATTTTAAAAATAAAATCGCTAACTTTGCGTACAATATCTCCGTATTTTCTATCATGAGTCAATTTCACTAGAACTTCATGGAAATCAAAAGCTTTCGGATATGCTGTGGTTTCTGTTCTTGGATAGGAAATATAGCCTCGTGTATACAAATGCTCAGCATTTCTCATACATTCTTCCGGGGACATTCCTTGTTTATCTTGTAAAAGATATTCAAAGTGGCTTACCAAAAGAACTACTACAAACTCGCATTAATTCAACTGAATTCAGAGCAACCGGCTTTTCCTTCTTCTTGATTTTCGTATCAATATCAGATACTTCTCCTTTTCCAGCTCGCTAGAACCATTTAAATTTCTCAAAAAAATCATACCTTTATCCTATTGACAAAAAGTTGGGCAATTTCTTTGTCGAATTGTCGTCCTCTTTCCCACTGTGGGTGCAAGGAATATTTTTTCGCTGATTCAAAAACAACTTCCAGAGTCCAATAAGGCTCGGGCTAAAATTTACTTGTTTATAAAAGACTATTTCGTACCTTGAAATGTGTAATTTCATCATGTCTCGCGACACAAAAGCCCAATGTCGGCGTTTGACAAGGTCCATAAGAGATTACATTACTATCCAAGTCTCCATATTTGTCCTAAACTTTTTCTACACAAAATAGTGGAAAGTTACATTGAAATATCGTGTTTGAAATCTAGTGAAGGAGCATCCAACTCTAAGATCTAACTCCTGGCGAGCATCTACTGACAATGATTCATTTCTATTGGGACGACCGAGATTGTCCATAGCCTTTTTGATGTCCTTTTCTGTGATTGCGGAAAAATGAGCACTGAGAAGTATTTTTATAGTTAGCATTGAACAAACCGATAAACAACGTCCATGAAATCTCCGTGTTGGGGACGTTTGATGCTACTACGAACGGCATCAATCACCTAATCATCTGAAATAGATAAAATCGAGCAAAACAAACCTCAAAGCAGATATTTTCACCTTCTTTATCACAATCTAGCCACAAAACAAGGTAATCGGCATTTTTTGCTTCTGAACTCAAATACTGCAAGAAAATTGAATTATTTTCTAATTTACCTGATTCATTTTCATTTTCGGGTTAGCCTCATTCTTTTGTATTGGAGCTGAATACAACTCCTTTGGGTCAGTTTTATCCCAATTGTTATATTGTGCTTTGAAGTCGACACTCATAACATGGCCACATGTAGAGGTAACCTAAGAAATAATATCTAGTAATCAAATAATTCGAAGAAACCTTGAAATGTGCTGGCGCTCCTTTGAAAGTTCCATTGTATTCACTGACAGAGCAAGCATTATTCCATCCCTTTCTTTTTAAGTATCGATTGTCGGATAATAATTTTGCTATGGCCTCTGCCAGCATAGGCTTTTCGGCTACCATAAAAACTGTCACTGTCATTTCATAAACTAAATTTTGTAATTAAACCAGTGACTATAATAGAGGATGTAATAGATGAGACTGGTAGTTCTACAGTTTTCTAATAGCCTAGCGATAAGAATAACAATTTATTTTTTTACAACATAACAACAGCAATAACAACATTAGCTAAACAACATTCTATCTAAAGAAAGTTGGCTCACTCAACTTTGGTGGCCACTCTTGGTCAACTTTTTCCACGTCAAGTTCTAAAATATCGACTTCTCCATGTTCAACTCCAAGAAGATCTGCCAATGAAGGCTGAGTTCTTCCAAAATCACCGTGAACAAATTCTTTGATGTAAGTTCCAGCCTGAGTCTCTAGTCTAGAACTTTTTCCTAGTTTAAAAAACTAATGGAAACCTGGCAATAAAGTGGTGTTCATCGATACGAATAAACTTCAAGTAGTATATGTTCCTTGGTCTATCTAGGAGCGCTCGTCTTTTTAAAACACGAACTGGAGTCTTCTGAATAACTTCCAAAGGAATTCTTGAAACAGCTACGTCAAACGACTTTTCATCTAATGAAAGTGTGCTATAACAGAAAGCACTATAGCATTTTCTTTTCTCTACAAACGAAATGTAAAATTTAATGAATTCGTACCATCTTGTCCAACAGTTAGCTGTTCGGCTTGTTCTTTAGTAACTCTTGTCAGAAATTTGACTTTAATATCTACTTGCTTATTAATAATATTTTCAACATCTAATAGTGATTCCAAATAATTTTTTCTGAAAAATTTTGTTCTAAAAATTCGGTTAAAAAGCCCTACCCTCTGACGCTTTTTGTAAATCGGCAATTTTTTAGTTCTACAACAAAAGGACGCCCATCGCCTAGCATCCTGACGTCAATATCTTCTCTTCCTGAAGTAATAAATGTACTGCTTGAAGCGCCAAAATGCTCCTTAAGCTTATCACAAACTTTTTCAGAAACCTATAAGATAAATAATATAGTAATAACTTCTTACTGAATTTCCCAACTCTTTAGGAGCACCTTTTTCTTCAGGTGACCATGGAGATTGTGGAAGGGATCGCGAAAATTTGCAGTATCTGCCAGCAATAAAAACAGGATCACGTTCAAAAGAAATTGAAAAAGTACAGCGCCGTGATGGCGATTTTAAGTCAAATTTTCTGTAATAATGTTTCAAAAACTAAACAGAAAACTTACTTGGCAATGTCTGAAGAAATCCTATTATTTATCTGATAAAATTTCTCTTTAGAGCAATCCACAATAGCAGTTCCATTGAATCGTTGTTTTTTCGTAAGAGCAAAGTCATTTGGAAATTGGCTTGATAAAAACTTAAAATCGTTCTCGTTGAATTCATCATTTTCAAAGGTTATGGTTAGTTGGAGATCAGATTGAAGTGTTGGGCGCAATCCAGAGGCCTAAGGCTTAAAATAAAAGAATAATGTGTAAACAAACCTTTGAAAGCTCAGCTAAATAAGCATCAATACAGCGGATTTTAAAGGGAACACTGACTAATATTCCATTAAATTCAGATTTACTTTTTTTTAATATATTTTCTCGTATTGTTTGAGCCGTTGGGAGATTCAAAGCTAAAATAAATGAGCTAGCATCATATGGAAGATTTTCTAGCTGTTTTCCAACGGCACCTGCAATCTAGACTAATGGAGGTAATTAATAATGGAACTAACCTCCTCTTTGAACTTCGGATCTAAGATTCCAAAACATAGCACGCATTCATAAAATTCAGTTGCATATTCAACGCCATCACATCCTTCCCCAGCGATTTGACGTCGGCAAGACTCACACAAGCGCAAGGAGGAGCTCATGTTCGCTCGTTCTGAAAGAAAATGTTGATTTGTTATTGTTTACAGCGCTAGTTGAAAAATAGAGTTTCAAAAATGGTAGATTCCATCGTCTGAACAAAAATATCAAAAAATAAAAATACACTGGGTCTTGCGGCGATAGCGATTCCGAAAAATGTCGCTCGCGAACATATTTCGCCGCTCACGATGGGCCAAATGCTGAGGCAATCACTTGTCTTCTTGTTTTGATATATTTTCTTGTGAAATTTACATTTTTTCCTTTTTCTAATTGCTTATTTTTAGAATGGCCGAGAAAGCAGCACAAGAGGCAATGAAAAAAGCCTTGCAAAATAGCAAGGGAGCTGGCGCTGCCTTTGGACTGATTGCCGCAGCTGGTGCTATGGCTTATGGAGTTGCTCAAGCAATGTTCACAGGTTGGCTGGATTTCAAATTTCATTTTTTTTTCTCGTTTTAGTCGAAGCTGGTCACCGTGCAATTATGTTTAACCGCATTGGAGGACTTTCTAATGATGTTTATAAAGAGGGACTTCATTTTAGAATCCCTTGGTTCCAGTATCCAATTGTTTACGATATTCGTGCCAGACCTAATAAGGTAACAACTCTATTAACTAACCGTATGTCATTCCAGATCCAATCTCCAACAGGAAGCAAAGATTTACAAATGGTGAATATTGGTCTTCGCGTACTTTGTAGACCCAATCCTGACCAATTGGTGAAAATGTATCGCAATCTGGGACAAAATTGGGAAGAGCGTGTATTGCCGTCAATTTGCAATGAAGTGCTCAAGGGTGTTGTAGCCAAATTCAATGCCTCTCAACTTATTACTCAGCGTCAACAGGTTTGTATTACTTTTAAAAAATATTTACATATTTAAGGTTTCAATGCTTGTAAGAAAAGCCTTGATTGACAAAGCATTGGATTTCAATATCATTCTTGATGATGTCTCGCTCACAGAACTGGCTTTCTCTCCTCAATATTCAGCAGCTGTTGAAGCCAAGCAGGTATTTTTTAAATATTTTTTTCAGTAAAAATTATTTAGGTTGCTGCTCAAGAAGCACAACGTGCATCATTCTTAGTTGAAAAGGCTAAGCAAATGCGTCAGGAAAAAATTGTTCAGGCTGAAGGAGAAGCCGCTTCTGCTAAATTGGTTAGTTCGATTCTTTTTCAAAATTTCTTTATTGTCGTAATCTTGGCGGATGTAGGAAAAGTTAGTACATTCGTTGTAAAGGGCGACATACATAATTTCTTCAATAGTTCTAAGTTGTTGTTAACCTGGAAAAGTTATAGGTTATTTTCATTTATTGAAATACATTTTTCAGCTTGGTGAAGCCATGAGATCTGATCCAGGATTCTTGAAATTGAGAAAAATTAGGGCTGCTCAATATATCGCTAAAGTCGTTTCAGACTCGACCAATAAGGTAAAAAATTTCTTTTAGAAAAATTATAAAACATTAAAGGTTTACATTCCTTCTGGAGGTCTAATGCTCAACATAGCTGATGAAGACTATTTGAATGTTGGTGAAAAGAAACGCCGTTAAATTGGTCTCTTGTTATACGTCCTGATTTTTAGTTAGTTAATTTGTTATTAGGTCGTTATACATCTCTGTTGTCTTTTCTGAATCCATAAAATTCTTTATAATTAACAGTATTTACAGACAAAATAAGCACAGAGTATCAACTGAATTCTGACTAGAAAACTTTCTCATGCTTAAAGCTGCTCTTCGATGTGGTCTTTGAAGCAGGCCTTGATATCATTCAGAACACCCCAACATGGCAGCATGGATACGTCGGCCTGCAACATCAGATAGACCGGTGTGTTTCTAATGATAATGCCGCGTCGATGTCGTAATCAGGTTCATGGTGGATAGCCAATTGCCGGCGCAGCAACAAAAACTTGCCATCGTAGGCAAAAGCTGGTCAGTTTTGACCCGAGCGCCGCAGCATTTGATCGCGGAAGTATTACCTACCTGGAACGTGACTCCAGGCTTCATATTACAGAATCCCAGACACTTCTTCCCAGCAGAGGTCCTATCAACCTCATTTTCAATGCAGCACTGAGTATGGTCGTCATTAGATGCTCCACATTGCAACAAATCCAGTCCATAGCTTTGCGGACACGGATCCGTACCCAAAAACATACCCGTCAACTGAAAAAAAGAAGTTTTTCATCGAAAATCTCTCACCGTTTTCTTGTTCAAAATATCAAAATTGCAAATTCTCTCGCATGATTTGTGGACATTTCTCTTCTTACAACATCCCAAGAAGACATCATTAGCCGTCTGAAATACTCTCTCTTTCTTTTGAATAACTCTTCATACTTTAGCTCCAGAAGAACTAATAGAAGCAGGTTGAGGAGAAGCCACTTTAGGAACTGTAGGTCTAAAGTTTTGAGCTGGAGGTGGCTGTCTAATTTGAGGAGGAGGTGGAGGTCTAGGAGCTCTTTGTTGAGGAACTGGGACAATTTCGGGAGCCTAAAGAAAGGAGAACAATGGTAATCTTTCTTTGTTCTACCTTGAGTTTCGTTTGTGGTGGTGGAACGAAGGCTGGCTTTGGTGGCTGAAAGTGTGACCAATTTGGATAACAATTGGAAAGAGAACAAAAGACTAGAGAATTATATTATACCTGTCTTGGTGGAACTTTTACTATGGCTGGCTGGAATTTTTCAATGTTTTCTATGAAGCTTGGATGATTGCCATCTACAACAATCTCTTCAGCAATATAAGTGCCTGGAGGCAATCTCTATAAGACTTTCTATTTCTACGATAAAAAGCGGTTAGGAACCGAATCGGGGCTGATGACTGTGATCACTGGAGGCTTCGAGTCGGTACTTGGATTGAAGATATCCGAAATATATGGAACAAATTTCTGTGGAGGAGGTGGACCACCAATCTAGCCAAAGCTCAAAAGAAAAAGACCAAAAAATACCTGGAAAATTTGAGGTTGTTGCACAATTGAAGAAGATGGAGGAGGTGGTTGTTTGAACGGAACCTAGAAAGATCACGTTATCCCTTTTTTCTTTGAGAAACGGATAGATCGGCAAGATCTCGTCCAACTTGCCTTGAAAGTCTGCTCAAAAATCACAGGCTGTTCTCGGAATGCCTGCTGAGGCTGGTAGACAGGCTGACTAACAGCTGGAGGAGAAGGAGGCTGTTGGAACTGTTGTGGAGGAGCCTGGAATTGCTGAGGGGGAGCTTGGAATTGTTGGGGAGATGGCAATCGAGGAGATTGATTCACCTAGAAAAGGGAATGGAAAAGAACAAAAAAAAAATACTGGCTGGAAGGAAGGCTGAAGAGCAAATTGCTGCTGAATTGTCTGTTGAGGAGCGAAATTGGATTGAGAAGAAGGAGACTGAGGCTGATATTGAACAGGCTGTTGAGGCTGGTATTGAATAGGTTGAGCTGGTTGGAACTGTGGCTGATAGATTGGTGGCTGCTGTTGAACGAATTGAACTGCAGATGAATTTGTCAAAATGAAAATGAAAAAGACCTTGTTGTGGTTGAGATTGGGGCTGATATTGAGGGTTTTGGAATTGCTGGAATTGAGTCGGCTGTTGAGGTGGCGTTTGGAATTGTTGCTGATCATACTGAGGCTGGTAGAACTGAGTGAATTGCTGTTGCTGCGGCTGATATTGTTGTGGCTGATATTGTTGCGGCTGGTAATATTGCTGGAAGTTTTGAGCCGAACATAGTCCTGGAGTGAGTTTTTATGGAAAAATGAAAGTAAACTCACCCAGAAAGAGGAGAAACGACCTCGGCAGCATTCCCGTTGGCCGAAAGTGCTTGGCTGACGGAAGCCGGCTAGGAGGCGGAGACACACGTCTGATACAGGCGACTAGCGCGAAAAAAAACTAGTGATATAGTCTCAGACAATCGCCGCCGTGGAAGAATCCGATCCGATCTGATGTTACGCAAGAAGTTGGGAACGCGTTCCCTTGGAGGGGCAAAGGCCGAGGAAGATGGCAAAAAGGGCTAAGAAGCTGAGGGAACTGGTTCGTTTGGCACTTTCTCAGACTGCCGCAGCTGTTAATTGCATGGGGATGAAGCAGATTTTCCTCTTACTTTTATCTTCCTACGACCTTCGGACAAAAACATGACCAATTCGATCGTGTCTCCTTTTTTACCTCATCACCGAGTAAAATCTTGTTTGGTGAGTCAGTTTGAAAAGCCTCGAAATATTTATTTCTCCTAATCAACTTGAGTTTCAAGAGGCAATAAATATATTTATTCGAGTTTGTTTTAGAGATGTTTAAAACCAAGAAGTTGCTCCAAGGAAGGTCCTCCAACTTCTCTTTTTTTTCGATAATCCTTGGGGAATGGCCAGAAGGATCCAACAGAGATCAAATACAATTTTGCGTCGTCATTTCCGACGTATACCTGAACTTCAACTTTTTACGCATTTTCTAGTCAACTCAAATTTCCATTGTCGTCGGTTTCCCACCTTAAAATAACCATCATTAAATGTCTTTCAACTCTCTACTCACCCAGCATCATTGAATCTGTTGGGAGGACCTTTAGTTTTCTCTTCAGTGGGAGCAGCTGTAGTGGAGGCCTGATCGGATCCAGTGTTGTAGTAATAATTGCCATCAGATGCCATGTAATAGCCAGCAGAAGTTGTACCATTTTGTGGACATCCCGTATTGCAAGGCTGAGAAGCCGGGACAGGATTGGCAACGAGATATTGAGGAGAAAGAGGCTGAGGGAGTTGAGGTGTTGGATATTGAGCTTGAAGAGACGGAAGAACTGGAGCGGGATTTGAGTTTGGTACGGGATATTGGCCCTGGGGCACCGGGAGCGGTTGGGCTGAAATTTATGGACTGGGACTCGTTTCGACCACGAGAAAAAGTCCGAGAATCAAGCCTCGAGAGTTCTATTTTTGGAGTCCCTTTCAAAAGAGATCAGTTTGAAACCTTTATTGTTGATCACCGGAACGATATTCAAAATGTTCTATGCACATTGCCTGAACAGTTTCATCGATTTTGTAGTCTTGTAGCAGAGATTCAAGAAACTTTAAAAGTTGAAGACTTACCAACAACTGAGACAATGAGCAAAGAGAGAATGAGGATAGAATCCATTCGCTCGAAGGGTAACAATGAAAAGGAGAACGAGATCCAGGGGCGGGACTTCGTGGATGGGTGACGATTCAGGATTAGTCGTCCATTCATGACCTAGAGAGTTCAATGGCGAAAGGATCCAATGCGAACTGTTTAACATAATTCCCCACTTGGAACAGTCAGCATTTTGCAATAAGACGGACTGATCTGCTCGGGACATGCAGCATTTCTAATATTATAACTATGAAGTCTAAGTAGAAAGTCCTAGAATACTCGACTCAAATAATACATTTTCAGTTGGAGATCGTCGTCCCTTTTTTTCCCTGATTTCAAAGAATCTCGGGTTACTGTTTAAAATTCAAATTTCGACAAGTCGAGAGGGATTAATTCCCAGACAAATCCCCAGCCTGATTCATCCATTCCAGTCCTCCCTGCTCTAACCTCCATCGCTTTCTTCATTTAAAGAAGGTGAAGTCTTTTTTCCTTGGTTTTTGTCCCTGTCCCCCTACCCTGGAAATCGTGCGGGCACTTTGCGGCACGTCCATTCGGGGAAAGCTGAGGGTAAGCAGAATTCATGAGGCTGTTGATGATCCCTCGCCTCATGCCTGCCGAGGCCGGATGGTAAAGCGAGCTGAATGATTCCAATGAGAGAAACGCAAGACACTCTCGGATGAAATTCTCTCGTCACTGGTCACACTTTCCGAGGAGCATGCCAGTGTCAACTGCATAGGGTACAAGTCCCTAGTAAGGCGGTATGGGAAAGCTGAATGTATTCTTCGGCTGCAATGGTCGAAATACGATTGGTCCCTAGCGCTGACGCAGGACAGCAGGGCAAGTCTATTAGCGTCTTCGGATGCTTCCTGACGAGTCCGAGTAGTTCCAAAAGGAGACGCTCCTGCTCCCCTTGCCATCCACGTCTTCGGACGTCCTTCTTTTTAACTTTTCCCCTGACCCAATCGTGCGGGCATAGCAGCACGTCATTCAATCTCTCCGGAGTGCGGATGTTAAAGCGAGTTGAACGCTTAGTTCTTCTCGTCACCATGCCAGTGGTGTCGACTACACTAGGGTAATGAGGGTATGCTATCCCTATCTGTTTAGTCAACCCGGGTCGAATTGACCATCGGTCGACTCCCGGCGCTGCCAAAAGCAAGACAGCGAGAGCTGGCCGACTATGTTGCGAGATCAGTGACCCTGGCAGGTTCAGATCTTTAAAAATGCAGCTCAGGCCTCTCAAATTTCCTTCACAGGGAAAATCTTGCAACCAATTAGGCTTTGACCATGTCTTCTAGACATTCCTTAGAAAAAAACATCGGGAAAGACCGGGATTTTTTTATTTTTTACTACATAAAGGAAGTTTTTAGGAATCCGTCGAGGATTTGATACTGAATTTCTTCTGTGGAATTGGTGGTGGATGCTCTCGTGATCGTCTCGCTCATCGCTTCGTCTATCTTTGACTTCATTTAAATAGAAAGAAAGGAATTTCGTGATGGTTTGTCTCTCTTTTCTCAAAATTCATTTAAAACGCTTACATGTTTTTGTAATTGCTCTCATGCGAAGCCTACAGCTCAACTGTTGAACCTGTTGTTAATGGTCCAATTTCAGGAGAGCAAAGACGATTTGGTTGATTGGAAAGAAGTGGAACAACTCAGCAAAGGTTAGCTGAAGCTTTTTTCTTTTGAAATAGCTGAGAAATTCGGGCATCGGTCAACTAAAAGTCTTCACCTTTCTCCAAATTTAGATGTGGACGTCACTTTAATGTGATCATCTTGCTAAGGTGATCTAAACTCAGTGAAATTCTTGAGCTAATTCGTCATAACGATAGTCCAGCTGATTATTAAGTTGTTATCGGGTCTATGAGTTATCGTTTTTGCCACTAATAAGTCATTCATAAAAACAGCATGGGAGCAAAACTTTTTGTAAACCTAAATAATTTTCACTTTTTTTCACTTCCTTCTCTTTCAACTCCAATTTCAGGAGAAAAGAAGTGCCAAATCGTTTAAATAGAGGATCAAAAAGGCCAGCTTTTCGAATTTCCAAATCAAAGCAAAGGGAAAGTCTTAAAAAGTAACTGATGGATGAAGAGGAAGAATCAAATTTGGGAAGGGTGGATCAACAGCAAGGTCAGATCTTTTTCAGAAAACTTGTGCTTAAGTGGAAGGCCATGTCGTTAAAATCAGACGCACTATGATGAACACAAACGAATAATGCTAAAATCATTTATTTCAGAAGAATAACAGCAGATCTTCACAACAGGCTTGGGCAGAATCAAGTGAAGGAGAGAAAAGAAGAGGAATTCTGTCAGACAATAGACGTCAGTCCTTATTTTAGACAAACTGGCGTGTCTCTGAATTTCGAAGCAACCTATGAAGCTCGCTCCACAATACGACCGATACTTTGGCTACGATAGTGAAGTAAGACCTTCCGAGCGATGACTCATCTTATTTCTCTTGCAGTGTTTGCCGATTTATGGCTTGAAGTACAGAGACTTGTGCTCGCCTCTCGGAATCTATCAGACTCTTTTGTATCCAAGTTTGAATCTAGGGCAGGGAGAAATTGCATAGCTAAAGTTCGATTAATTGAAGAATTCTTTTCGAAGACGACTATCCCCCTAGCAAGTAAAAAGGAGCATAACTCTCACACTGTCTAAACAGTTATTTCATATTCTCTCTATTAGAGGCGCCCTCTGTGATTTTTGGAGTTTTCTACTTGCCCCCATGATTTTGGATGCTCTACAAAGCCGTAGTTCTTTATTCTCTCTGCAGATTTACAGAAAGTCCAAATACAAAAAACAGGAAATTTTCAAAAAAAAAATCACTAGCGCACTTCTATTAGAAAGATTACGGTAACTTACTATTTCTGACTGAAAGTTTTTTTTTATTTTTTGAAAAGACGCCTTGAAAAACCATCTTCTTTATTTCTAAAAAAAAAGTTGCGTGGTAATACTTTATTGAAGAAATAAGACTTTGGTTGGGAGTTGAATTGATAAGCGGTAACCCTGACCAGACAATGGGAAGCAAGAATATTGATCTCTGGATTTGAATCACAATTGGAAGCTTCAGCAGAATTTCGATTTTTGAACGAGTGCTTTATTGACGGACAAGACTTCGATCCACAACCCAAGTCTTATTTCTTCAATAAACTCAGTTGCCGCAATAAGCTCCGCATCGCCTGGAAATAAAGAAGATGGTTTGTCAAATTGGTTTTCAAAAGAAAATGACTTTTAGCCACATCTTGAACAAAATGGATCGAAGGTTTTTCCATTTTTTTCGACACTTCCCGCAAAACTTCTTATTTTGATTATTAACAAGGTACTGTTGCATGTTCTATGAGAAGCCTCCCCAAGCTGTAACTTGTCGTGCGAGTTGCTTTCTTAGTTTTCTAACCGAAGTAAGGTCTACAAAGTAGCCTCTTTTTCCTCTGCAAGGCCTTTAGAAGATTCAAAAATATAAAAATTAGTGAAAACTCGCAATAAGTTCCACTGTGAGGGAGGCTTCTATTAGAGAGGATTCGATAATTACTGAGACATCGCCCAGTTCAGATTAAGCCAATCCCTTATGCGAGAGCCCGTGCTAGTTCCAGTCACTTTGATAGCTTTTGCGAAGAAAATCGATGTCAAATTCGAATTAGATTCAAGCATTATGCCACAATCCATCTCGTCAACTCGTCAATTATGAGAACCTTTTTTCCCAAAAATGACTTGAATGGCGTTTATGCAAGAATTAATTATGATGAGATTGCTGAAAAGCATGACCTTGAAATTAAAATGACAAAGGAGAATATTCCCCTCCTAAGAGCTTCTATTTCAGGGTTTCACTTCAATCAAGTTTCATTGGTAAGCTTTACTTTTATCATCTAAAATATTATAGCGTAATACTGTTTTGGATTCGCCTGATGTTGACGCTGAACAAAGAAATAGAGATTTTGAAGAAGCAATTGACTATCTGATTGAAGCCGTGGGAAATGTGAAGATTAGGTGCGTTACGGAGTGCAATACCTCGGCAGAACAAGTCGATAAATGCTTACAACTTTGGAAACCAACTGAAGTAGAATTCATTGATACTAGCAATGACCAGCCTCTTATTACAAAAGTAGACAAATGGGAATTGCCTTATGTGAAGGTAAATTCTCATCTCATGCTCTTTATGATTATTAAGAGAATTTCTCACCTCTTTGGAATTATCTTTTGTTCACCTGAGGATCCTTTCGATTTCAGAAAGTTCATTCTAAATAAGCCGTACACTACGCTTTATCTAAAAGAATACAGCGAGGAGGATATATGCATCTGCTTGCAGAAATTAATAGCAGATTGGATGATCAGCACGTTTGACCCTGTTGCTGCTAAAATTCATTTCTTTATCTCGCCAATATATCACGATGAGAATTCAACCATAGCAGTACATCTATTTCATGGTTCTGACAAAGCAATTCATCTGGGAAGTTTTAATGCTGTAGACCTTAAAACTAATTTGGAAACTTGGAATGTTGACCAGGATTTGGTAAGTTACCGTGTTGACGATTTTTTTGTGTTGAAATTTTTCCGTTTTCGTAATTTAGGAACTTCAGAAAACTTATAGGTTCGCAAAAAATTGGATTATTGGCTCTATCCATTGAATGACGTAGCCAATGATGAGAGACTAGGATTAATTACAATTTCTCATATCTACTGTGGAACTTATGATGTAGAGGTTGCCATAGCTTTATATAATTGTCTGGATTATAAAGTCGATAAAGAACAACGGAAAGAGAGCAAATGTGTAAGAATCGATGCGGAAATGATATCTTTTCTACTGGAAGAACACTTTTGGAATGTACCGGGTTTGGATCTTTCCAGTTGGATCGCCGAAATCAAGGAGCCTGAAGATATCAAGAAATTTCTTCACGAGAAACATGAATTCATTCGAAACTTTTATCAACAGCCTTAACGTCAGAGGAAGTGCACTATCCTCTAAAAAGAATTTTGAGTTTCTGTAACTCATTTATCATGTAATTGTTCCAATATCTGAAACTCTACACTGGTCGAGTTCTAATTTTGATAAAAATTGTTTGCCATAACATTTTTTCAGTCCTTTTTCCAATGATTGATGCTTATTCAATATTTTTCAACTCATTGTTCCTGGAATCGGTTAAGTATTAGGTTGGTCAGTAAGTTCGTAGCGTTTTAAGTTTTATTGAAAATAGCAACAATTGTAACAACAAATTAATCAACTATGTAGTCTTTGTCATTGTTTACAACCTGCTCTCATCTTTTAACCAATTTATTGATGCCGTTTCGCCAGAAATCTCTGGGCCTGGATTCGAAGTAGTTGGTGAGCCAGTTTTTGAGGTTCTCTTCATTGTGGAAGGTAAGGCCCCTCATTTAGTTGGACAACGAGCGGAAAAGATGATAATCCGTAGGTGCAAGGTCCGGAGAGTAAGGTGGATGCATTAGAACTTCCCAGTCGAGCTCCTGTAAAGCCGCCTTGACAACTTTTGCAACGTGGAGCCTGGCATTGTCGTGCAGAAAGATGACTTCGCCTTGTCGATTGGGTCTTTTCAGTCGAATAGCCTCATTCACATGGTGTAACTGGGCTATATAAAGTTCCTTGTTGACCGTACTGTTTTTTCCAAGCATTTCCCAGTGCACTATACCTTCCCAGTCCCACCAAGCACAGATCATTCTCTTCTTGGGATGGAGATCTTGTTTTACTCTCGACTTCGGCGTGTCTCCCGGAGCCACCCACTCCTTTCTCTGCTTCATGTTGACGTAGAGACACCACTTCTCGTCTCCAGTGACGATTCTATACAGAAATCATTCACTGTGACCGCGTGTTGCTCGATGTCTGGCGAGGTGTTGCGCAGCAATTTGAAGACGATTTTCCTTGTTTGCTTCTGTAAGCTCGTGAGGCACCCAAGCTCCCAATTTTTCGACAAATCCCATCGAATGAAGATGATGAAGAATGGTTGCATGAGCGCAGTTCATTTTTTCGGCCAACTCACGACTTGTTTGGCGACTGTCCTCCTTCAGAAGTGCTCTGAGACGCTCCTCATCAAGTACTGAAGGTCATCCTGTACGGGGTGCGTCATTGAAGTCGTAGTCCCCTTTTTTGAACTTTGCAAACCATTTCCGTGCAGTAGACTCGCCTATGACACCCTCTCCGTACGTGTTACAAATGTCTCGAGCTGCTTCGGTAGCTTTTTGGCCTCGATGAAAAGCGAAGAATAGCAGATGTCGAAAATGCTGATTTTTACCTTCTGGATATTCCATTTTTGAACCTCAAAAATCGTGAATAATTAAATTATAAGTAAAAGTGATTGTAATAGATTTGTAGAGCAAAAAAAGCTCTTTCGAATAGTATATACATATTAACAAAAAAAGCACAAATAATTATAAAATAAAATCCAAATAAAAAACGCTACGAGCTTACTGACCAACCTAATATAACTGCCGAAATAATTTCGAGTTTTACTTTTAACACATTGACGACAAAGCGCGTTTTTAATTTTTATCGCGCGCGGGACATGCGCGCTTTTTTCCTTTTTTTGGGTACAACTCACCCGTGGTCGTATTGTCCAATGTGACAGCTTTTTTCCTCGTGTTGCTTTTTTCGCACTAGCAGCTTAATATTTTGTGATGTGGTTTCTGTCAATTTATTTCTACACCTACTACACTGCTCCGCCCACGATTTTTGGGGAAAAACCTGATTTTTAAGGTTTTCTCAAAAGCTGTGATATAGGAAAGGTGTGTTGGGACATTATTGAATTGTCAGCTAAGTTAAGCTGGAATTCGAAATAAGCAAAAAAAAATTTCCCACTTTCATGAAAAGATGCGTTTTGGTGAATCCACATAATCATTATGCCACTTCCTTTTTTCAAATTTTATTGTGTTTTTAACATTTTTTGCACAATTTCTGTTATTTTTAGCTTCGTTCTTTTGTTTCCAGGTAATGAAAGCTGGAAGACCGCTTTCTGATTACGAAAAGGGGCAAATCGGTGCCAAGCATGCCTTGGGTATATCAAATCGCCAAATTGCTAGAGATCTTGGCCGCCATCATCAAATTATTAGCTCGTACCTTAACAATCCAGCAACATATAGTACTAAGAAGAGCCCTAGCCGTCCTCCGGTAATTACCCAACGAGTAAAACGCCGAATCCTCCGTGAGGTTTTAAATAGCTGTACGACATGCAGGAAGATCAAGGCTGATCTACGCTTAAAAGTTTCGACGGAAACAGTCAGACGCGTAATTTCGAAGAGCAACTTCATAATATGGCATAAAATGAAAAAAGCTCCACAATTAGAAAGCCATCACAAAAAAGCTCGTGTTGCTTTTGCCAAGAGAAATCAGCGAACTGACTGGCATTCGGTATGCGCTTAACTTTTGACATTTTCTTTTTTAGATTGTCTTTTCGGATGAAAAAAAATTTAATTATGATGGTCCGGGTGGTTGCAAGTCATACTGACATGATCTCCGAAAATCAAAACTGCGTTTTTCGAGACGAAACTTCAAGGGAGGTGGCCTTATGGTTTGGGCAGCTATCTCGTCGACAGGACGTGTGAAGTTATGCTTTGTTTCGAAGAAAATGAGTGGAGCTGACTATCGCATAGTCTTACGTCGTGGTGTTCTTCCATTTTGGCGCCAAAATCATAACAAGAACTTCACTTTTATGCACGATGGAGCCCCCAATACACCGAGCCCGTGCAACGCTGACTTGGCTCCAGCGCAAGAGAATCTCGTTATTAGAGTGGCCGGCATGCTTCCCTGATTTGAATATCATAGAGAATGTATGAAGCTTCATGGTCCATAAAATCTATGGTGGAAACAAGACTTATAGCGACGTTCAGCAGCTCAAAATGGCCATAATCGACGCTTGGCACAAAGTCGACCAAACTTTGCTTGATACGCTCTATCAGAGCCTTGATGACCGCCTGTTTCAAGTAATTCAACGTAACAGGGCTATCACTGATTGCTGAGTCATTTTTTAGTCCTTTTCATTGTTAATTCGTTAGTTACTAAAGATATTTTCGAAGTGGCGCAATGATTATGTGGATTCGCTAAAACGCATTTTTTCATAAAAGTGGGAAGATTTTTTTTGCTTATTTCGAATTCCAGTTTAACTTAGCTGACAATTCAATAATGTCCCAACACATCTTTCCTATATCACAGCTTTTGAGAAAACCTTAAAAATTTGGTTTTTCCCCAAAAATCATGGGTGGTGCGATGATTATGTAGAGCAGTGTACTTCTGTAGCACTTTTATTTTTTCAGTTTTTCTACGGACCAAAATGACTGAAGGCAGTAGAAAACCTTGACGACTGTTTTAAACGTTTTGTAATTGACAGTGACAGAGAGGAAAAAGATAACGAGCAAGATGACGGAATCACCGGTCTAGTCGAAAATAAGGAAGGGGCAAGAAAAGGATAAAGCATGGGAGACTAATGCTGATGAAATGAAGAGATTTTTTGGCTTATGCCTTCAAGTGGGCATTGTTAAATTGCCGACATTGAGAGACTACTGGAATTCTCAAACTGTATTTGGAGGTTATTCAATTGGAGCACAAGTTATGCCAAGAAATCGATTCGAAAAGCTCTTAGCAAACCTTCACTTAGCTGACAATGCCAGTTTTGATAGCTCGGACAGATTCTATAAAATAACACCACAGTAGAGATGTCTGTATTGATGAATCTCTGGTTCCATTTCGAGGTAGAATCGTATTTCGTCAATACCTTCCAAACAAACGACACCGATACGGCATCAAACTGTGTTCAAAGGGAGAATACACATAAAAACTATTGTATATGCTGGTAAAGATACCTTCAAGAGTGGTAGTGTAGCCGAATCCGTTGTAATGAAGTTGATGGACGGTTTGTTGAACAACGGCAGATCAATTTTGAGAACAGATTTTCCTTGCTCACGATGTTTATAACATCATAGGATTACTATTAATGTTTTCTTACAAATTTATCAGGAATTTACTAAAAGGGCAGAAAAAAGACAGTTAAAAAGAATACGACCCACCGGTGGGTCGTATTGTTGTCAATGTGTTAAAGTCAATTTCATTAGATGGCAGAGCGCCGTCGCTAAATAAAACACTGACTGCTAAAAATAAAAATAGATCTCGCCGCGAAAATCCCCCTTTCTTGGAGCATCAGCTGTCACCTTTTTTTTGAACAGTCAATACAAGATTTGATCTCTCCTTTACCAAATAACATTGTTGAAACGCTTTATTGCCGAAATTAAAAGACTTGAAACTATGAATGAGCACCATAGCTGATCTTCATGACTTTGGCTGAGGAGATCTTCTTGACAATCTTGCCTACAGCCTGGCGATAATCAGAGACCCAGGAAATGACTGAGATTGGCCTGCGATCTGACTTTTGTCATCATAAGGCGTAAACCAACCTTTTGCATAGATTATCTGGTTTCCTAGTAGCTTCCTTTCCCTCCCAAATGTTAAAAAGAGACTTGCCCCCGCAACAGGCGGGGCTCCAGTTCCGAGCGAACCAAAGGGATCCTTGCTCAGACTCTCGCTGGATCCGCCTCTGCCACCAAGGCCAACTCCCCAGCTCGAGCATGAACTCCCCAGCTCGAGCATGAACTCCCCCCGGAACCCCACACCTCCTGCTCCTCCTCTTGGCCATATCGGGCGTCCCAGAAGTCGGCATCGGCTGCCACCGCGATGCTTCCTCCAGATCGGCCGTTCATGGCTCCTGCTCCTCCATTCCAACCTGCATCAGTTCCCCAGCTAGTCCTCGCCGAAGCGACTCCTAGTGGTTGCTCAACCGGAACAGTAACCTCGCCAAGCCAGCGTGTAGCAATCTCCGAAGAGGCGGTACCTGCGGCTACATGACGCTCATTAATACTTGCTTCTCGAAACTCTGGGTTGACTCCAGAGAGGTGAGGCCCAGCATCGGCACACTTTTCAGCGCAGGCGCACTCAGAGCCACGCAGGCAAACGTTTGGCTTCATTGAAGGCGACATTGTGACGAGATTTAGATAATTTTTTTTAGCTGTAATAATCTTTTCAGACTTGACCTAGAGAACGAGCCCTTTTCTCACCTCCTCAAACGTCAAAATTTACAGGTTTCTCTTTACTCGTTCTTATTTCTACTAATATTTTTTTTAGAAAGAAATAAGAAAAAAAATCATTGAGGTTAAATCTTCATTTATTTTTAAAAGACGAATTTTTACCTAATGACGAGGCATTCTGCAATTTTTAATTTATTGTCTGAGCTCGGAGTAGTTCAAGTCAAGATGATCAATAGCCAAACATTTGCAGACCATCTTATAACGATTAAGACCTTCTTAAATTGCCAATTTAGTTTTAAAACGATAGATCAATTTGGCAATGAAATTTATCAAAATTGTGCAAGATCAACTGTCAGATTAGTTAAACATACAATTAATGAGTTATACAATTACAGCGAAATTATCTTCGTTGATAGTTGCATAAATATGTCCCTCGCTGGCAAGGAACTCGCAATCTTTACGCACTTGATCAATGCTCAAAGCGCCAACTTTCTGAAATATTCTTTAAATCACTAATAAAATAGGTCACCGCTTTAATATCGTCAATGCTCATTCCATTGTCTCCGTGAAGATGCTTTTCGCTTTCGAGAAGTTGCAAAATCTTTCCACGTTGTCCACTTAATCCGTTATACGAAGAAGCCTCGGAAGTCTGATTAACAGATCGGGACTGTTGTGAGTAAGGGTTATCATTCTGAAAGAAAAATAAAACAATCGAAAGTAGCCCTACTCCGCTTAATTTATTGCTAGCATTTCCAATATTATTATACGGATTTGGAGCTGGTGCTCCAACACAATATCCATTAAGCTTATCAGCTTTTCCGTTTTGGAGGAGACGGAAAACATCCTTTCCAAAGTATATTTTTGCAATTTTAGCTTCAAGAGTGAAAGCTTTATATTCGTTGTCGTTGATGATTTCTTTTACATCAAAGGCCATGACACCTAAATAATAACTATGAATGAAATACAACTAACCGAACTGTCCATTTAGGTATCTCAACTTTCCATAAGCTATGGCGCGAGTACCCTCAACATATGGTGCTGGGATATCACCCTTTTGGTCTACCTTTAATTTGTTAGACTAATCTAAGATAAAAACTAACTCCATGGTATATTATAAAGCTATACTCTTTGTCTTCGTCTTCAGGATCATACATGATATAGGACGTCGTAGATTCATTATGTTCAAAAGATTTTACAATACCCATCGTGCATACCTAAACTGTTGTACTAAATAATAATAAAAAGTAGCGTACAGTTCCAAAAGCATAGTCACCAAGAACGAACTTTTCATCCTGATTGGCAGTAGCGTATAAATCGCTGATTGTTACGGGAACTGCTAGACGGTCTGATAAGCGAGTAGTTGTTGAATCTTTGACTGGGCCTAAATATTATTATATAGTATTAAAGTTTTAAGACTAACCAGCCGTTGCAAAGGATTGCTCGCCTCCCCAGCCACCGCCTCCTTCAACTGAGAAAGATTCATTCCAGGCCATAGCTGAAAGATATTTGTTATACAAATTTTTTAGTTGGTAGATGAGTAGTTGAGCTAGAAAGACAAAAAGAACGTCAAAACGAGGAAGGAAGGAAGGTCGGTTGTGAAATTCCTTGATTTCAAAGCGAGCCTTTCGCGCGTTTGACTACCGTTACCAAATAATGAGATGGATATTATTCGATCTAACTCATTTTTTCAATAGCATCACTATTTTTCGGTGGGACTCTAGCTATTCAATGGATTTTTAAAGTTAATAGACAAATTTAAGCCTTATTTTAGAATTCAAATGACGCTGAAGTAGAAAACATTTTCAAGAAGAAAACGTACTTTTGCGTATTTTTTACTTTTGCACAAATTTTCATCATTCAATCATTTTGCTTGAGTTTCGCTCCTTTTTAATCATTAGAAATTGCAATTTATTAAAACAATTTCAGAATATGCCAGTGCCAGTCGGACAAATGGGAGTTCCTGGTGGAGGACAGCCTACGTGTTTTCAAAAGGTAAAATATTAGCTGATGTTGGATTTTTTAATTTTCAGATTCGAATGGGATTTATGATGGGATGTATGATTGGAGGTGCTACAGGTGTTTTGTTAGGTGGATTTGCTTCTTTACGGATGGGACTTCGAGGAGCAGAACTTATTAAACAGGTTAGAAGTATTGCATTCGTTGATTTCAGGCATATTCTGCAGAAATTAACTAAGAAAACTTCTAAATACTCTGTAATAGACATTTCTAACTAATTTCTAAGATAATATTCCATGAAACTAATGTAATTTTTGGTAACTTTCTTATTTCAGACAGGAAAAGTAGTAGCACAATCCGGAGGATCTTTTGGAGTTTTTATGGCGGTTGCTCAAGGTAAATACCTGAAAATTTTAATGATCTATTTTTCAGGCTTGAGATGCTGATTTCGGGTTGTATTTAATCCCAACCTCAATAGTACAGAATAGATTTGTTGATTTTTATTTACATATGGCTATAAAGTTTACAGGAGTCTAGTCTTTTATTGCAACTTAGTGATAATCTGTTGACGTCCACAGCATTCTGTTTATTACAGAATAGGCGGTATTCGTTTTTTGTTCGTTGCGTTTCGCCGCATCGTAAAATTCTGCAGTTAACATTTTCGGTCCAATTGCACCTAGAATGCAAAAATTGTTACAAAGGACTTATCTCTGAAGCAGTTTTTTTAATGTGAAAGCACTGATAACTTTTGCAAAGTGCATATTTAGCATTCCTTTCAGATTGGAATTCCAATGAACTTCTTCAGGGTTGATGCACATTCTTATCACCAAAAGCGAGGGAAAATTCGACAATGAGTCAGAAGAAAAGCCTCCTCAAAAAAGGCATAAATACTGATTCACCTTCTCTTCCATAATCTCTTCCCCCAACATTCCTTCTCTCAATTTTCAAAACAGTTTTTTCAAGGATACGCTTCTCCCTACAAATCTAAGCTGGCTGTTTACGACACTACCAGTACACGACGATGATTCAGCCTATTCATGATTTGCCTACGTTCAGCACAAATTCTTTCGGCTGTTCAGCTCATTGTTCCGAGATTCCTTCTTATCTCTTCTCGAAACACAACTATCTGCACCCGACACGGCTTGCTCTTTTACAAATTACGTAGCAAGGCCACGATCACTTTTGCAGAAGAATCTTGAAAGTCGTGCCAAATAGAAAATTCCGAGGATGACTAATTATTATTCTGGATAATTGCGGCACCCCCGCAAGCATTTGGCCATGTTCATAGGGCTTCATCTAGGATTACGCAGAGACACAAGACAGATTCTTACGTAGAGCTTATCCCAAAGTGATTACACAAATTGGATCGGATATGTGGAGTTTCCTTCAGCTGTTTTGCTTCCTCGTTGTTCTTCCTTCATTTGTCATTCGTTCCTCACGTGAACCCGTCGAGATCGACAAAATTTATTGAGGACCTAGTGATCCTTGTGCGTAGAAAGACCAGGAGTAATTAAGAGCCGCCGGTTTTGGGAGAGTGATGTGATTTGTCTGACACCAAATTTTATTGCCTCCCATCACACGTCACTAAAACCTTTCTGAGTCCAAAATCCCTCTGCTATACTAGTTTTCGTTGATATTTGTTTAGGAAAGTCCCAATCAAAAGAAAAGGAAATGACTCTTTTTGGAAGTGGTTCCCCCTCTCTCTCTCTCCCGCCCACTTCCTCTCTCGTCATTAGGATTTACTCGGGAATCCCCCCTAATAGCTTTTTTGTTAATTTGGCCCATTGACTACTGATTCTTTGGGAAAATGTAGTCTTCGAACCGAAAGCGAGAGAAAAATGGCGTCATTTTCCAGCAATAAACTATTCGTCGTTCAGTTTAAAGCGACACAAAGAAGTTACGGGAGAAGGCCATCTTTTGGTCATTTTAGTGGAATTTCCTTGGAAAGAAATGAGTCAGAGAATGTTAGGAAGGAGTAAAAATGACTCAAAAGCCAGCTGTCAGCTTCCCCCGCGTATTTTTAGGTTCAGCCTCGTCACTTATATTTCCATTATTGGACACTACCTTCGTGAATAAATACGAGGTCCCTTGCGGGGGAGAGAGAATTAATGACAACTGAAGGGCCATTTCGCCTGTGGCAATTACCTCGAATCTTCTAATCTAATGTTCTTTGGAGAATGTCGCAACTTTTTGTAATCATACTCTCGTCAGTTGCAACATCTTATCTCTTTTTGTTCTGTCTGCAACCAGCTGTAGCTGCGTCTTCCAGGTGTAGTCTCTCTCTCAAATATATTCTCTTGGGTCCCGGCAGTGGAAGTACGATTTGACAGCAGGTTGACTGTTGATGGCGGTCGCGCAGTTGAATGGGGATTCGCCACGCCATGTCTCTCCACGGGAACACCACGTGGGAACTCCAAACGATCTACGCTCCTGTTTTCAAATGACGATCACCGAAATAGATTCGGGAGACGTCAGGCCAAAACGTCAAAAGAGAGCCACTATTTTCGGCTTTTGGCATCTAATTAATTACCCAGCATTCGTTTAATTTGCCGAGATGGGTTCGTAGAATCCAAACTATTCATAAGCCTTGATCTCTCAAGAGAGTAGAGCTGTTCACGTGAAATGACTGTCCTTTCTCTCTAGTAATGAGATCTGTAATGAGCAGCTGACCAGCCTCACTCACTTCATTCCGTTAAAATCCTCTCCCTCTCTCTCTCTCCGTTGTTAGAAGTCAAGAGATAAACACTTCCCAGGAGGTCAAAACAATTCCCTTTTTAGTTCCTTCTTCTAAATTATTCTACTTCTTGCAAGCGTCCCCAGCCGGCCAATAAGCCACAGCGGCTTGCGTTCGTTACCTTTTTCGGATCTCTGTCTCAACCCACACGCAAGGCTCCCCTTTCCCAATGGAATTCGCAAACTGTCTCGGGTACATTGGGTGCAACTGCGAGTGCAATCGACCGCAACTTGGCGGTAGAGGATTATGTGACGATGCACGTGTCCCAACTCTGGTTGTTGAGAATCTGTGAAAAGGGTCTGGCTGACCTCCACGTGAAGGAGTTGAGAGATTTCCTAAGAAGGAGAGCATAAGCCGATTGGAGAGGTCGCTTCCACTTCCGGCGATCGTCGTTACTCTTTGTTTGTTTTATGTTTCGGGATAAGGAGCAGACGACTGACATGGACCGGATGGTCTCTTTTCTTCTCGAGGAATCTTCCGCCGGGAAGTGTTTCCCCACTCAGCTGGAGGAACTATTTTTAAAGGTTTATCAGATGGCAATCTCGACCACCGGAAGACTTATCTTTCCCGGTTAAGAACAACAAAGTTTCCCAACTCCTTTTGAATTTGTCGAGGAAACCTGCCATCTCTGATCTAAGATGTCATTGTCATGAGGTTTTCTCTATAAGAGGCGCTCCCTTCGCTCTCGATCATCATCTCTTTCCTTTATTTTTTTAATTCTTTTTGGACTACAGAAACTGGACGTCGTTGTAACAGTTTTTTGGTAAACACTAGCTGCTAAACCGCTTCGGATTGTTTTGTCTGTCAAAAGTTTTGGGCCAGTTGGTCCCGAGGTCAGCTGTAATTCGAAGCTCTCTGACGTTCTTCAATTAATCCAAACACTCCCACCACAATTTTGTTTGTTTTGATTCAAACAGGTTGAATCTCTCCAGAATGATCTATTCTGAGTTGTTTTTGGATTCAGTCTATACGTTTCCTTTCTCAGATGTTGTTTGGCTCAAACCAATTTCCGTCCACTGGAATGACTTCCAAAGGGCAACGGCCTCAAAGTGCTTACAGGAAAGAACTCTGTAAAAGTCCCATTGCTCTTTACAGTACGACATCTTAGAAACAAGCTCTCATGCCCTTTATGTAGAAGAATTGCCTCTGTAGAGAGTTACTGTATCCTCCCGCCTTCGAGAAAAAAGACTAAAACCCCTCAAAAAAGTGCTCTTGACCTCTACAGTAAGACAAAATATTCTGGAAAAGTGCTCCGAGCACAGAGAGTGTGACGTAGCCCTTGGCGCCGTATGGTTATCTGTGCTTACAGTAGTTGACTGACACGTAACTTTTTGTCTCTTCTAACTCTCATATTGTTTGTGTCTTCCCATGTGATGCCCCGCCCTCTTCTCTCTCCCCTCGCGGGTCTACCCCGTCAGCCCCGCCCCATAGCCATCGCACTCGGGTCACCGTCACCACCAGTTGAAGGCGTTATCTATCCATCCCAAGTGTCCTCCTTATCAATATATCACGAAGAAAAGAAAAATCCTCATCCCCTTTCTCCATTCGCTTTCTCTCTCTTTCTATTTACCAACTCTCTTCTCGTTTGTTCACTTTTTCTCATTTCATTCTTTCAGATTCATTATGATGGAGGTTTGCATCAATAATAATAATCAATTCAATCAAAGTCGTCCAAAACGAGATTTCCGTTTCCAGGTTTGTTTATCTCTCTCCAGCCATAATTATCGCTCATTTTGTAGGTTATCGAGGTTTGTCAAGGACCTAAATGGTTCGTTTGGCCATCAAAGAATCGCTCTAGTTCAACTGAGGAGATCGACGAGAATCATAACAAAGATCCCAAGACAACGGCCTCTACATCCAAAGATTTCCCTCCCCCTTGTGCTACTCAAAACGGCTATGGAGCTATGAGGAGAAGTGTTCTTCGAAGTTCCAAAAGAATGGAGGGAGGTGAAGGTTGGTTTTTTTCCTTTCTGAGCACCGAAGACGTCTTTCATTAGGCCCGTCCGAGTCTCATTTCGCCCGTTCATTTCCCACTTAAAGAGTCTTTTTTGCAGGATCTGGACCCTCTCCCCGAACAGCTTCTGAGCCAGCCTCTCGCCGTCTTTCCCTGAAAAAGGATAAAGCCCAAACGGAGCCTTTAAGTCAAGGAGCCAGCACTTTCAAAATACTTTCAATTGCCAAGAAATGGGAGTCCTTCGATGCGACGGACGAAGACGACGACGAGGAGGAGACAGAGCTCTCCGCTTCGTGTCAGACTCTCGTACTCAACCATTGAATTCTTCTCTCATGTACAAAAAAACGGCTTCTTCTTCGCGGGTATTGCAGATTTTTATCTTTGCTACTGGTAGAAATGCTTGTCTTTGCGTTCGTGTCAATGAACTATTTCTCTCAAACTTTTTGTACCAAAGAGACGGATCAAAGGGGAAACAGGAAAGCGATTTGTTGTTATTGTTGTCAGCTGATTTTTGGATGATGCGAGAACCAGTTAATAGTTTCGAGCCCGCGAAACTCCTCAACAGCCACGTGATTTCCAAGAAAAAAGTGACTTGAAGGATCGAATCAACAGAGACATTTTTCCTGGTTTCGGACTGATCGTGTGATCCTCGCTGATAGACAAAGATCTCCTCCTCGTTTTCATTCGAAATTCCTTTGATGTTTATAGAAAATTCATCATTTGAAAGAATGAAATTTGTAGTGAATTGAGTCAGAATCGGGAGAAATGAGCCATCCTTTCACATTTAGACACTGTACAGATCTCTCTCTCTCTCTTGCCAATAACAAGGGCTAACTGGACAGCTGGGGTTTATCATCAATCTCTCTCTCATTCTGCAAAACGATGACTGTCAAAAGCTGTAGAGTTCGCTGATTTCTGACTTTCTCGTCGTCTTCTTTGATGACCAGTTCTGGCGGCGGCGGAAGAAATGGCTCTAGTTTGACGACGACGAAAGCCGTCTGACCTTTTTTGATCGTTTCCTTGGAAATATTTGGACAAGTTGGGGAATATTTTGGCCAACTGGGTCGAGGAGAGGACCTTCTCTCTCGGCGATTGTTTGTCGTAGTGTGTCTGATAAGCTGTTATGGATGGTCTTCTCACATGTGACTGGAAAAGGAACTTCCCAGCGAGAAATTCTCGTGTTTGTCTGGACTTCTCTTCCTTGGCAGCTGATACCAAGAGTTTTTTCTTTGGACAACTGCCAAACTCCGTCACGAACACATTACAACGCAGGTCTCAATCATCAGAGCCAATGGAGGCTCCTCTTGGCCGACTGCCAATGTGCCTGAGTAAACGGAAATGACTGTTTGGCTTGAACGCTGCTTCCTCGCTTCCGCCGCCACAAACCTACACGTGGGAACTTTTATGAGGGAATCTGGTTCGGAATCAGAGAAATGACGAGGAAACCCAAACCAGTTTCCCAGTGGATATTTTCAGCTCCTTTTTGTGCTATTTTTCGCCGACGATTATGGTGATCGAATAGACGAATAAATCGAACGTTTTTACAATTTCCACGAGAGAGAGAGAGAGCGAGTTTCTTTTTGTAAGAATTCTTAGAGAGAATGCAAATCTTGTTCTTCCAGCAGCAGACGACTCAAAGTTTACTCGGCCTCTATTTGCTACGGTTCAACACAAATTGGAAACAACGCCCTTCTCCCCTTCCAAATGAACTTTTTTTTACAATCTCTGTCAAGCAGGAATGTGTTTTTTGTGTCTTTTTGAGTGTGTTGTGGCTCTCCTTGGATTCGTAGTCTGTCGTGACCAAGAGGATAACATTCTTTTTGCATTTTGGCCTTTTCGACTTTTGGAATTGCGGGCGCCATTTTACTGCCCATAAAGGCAAAAAAGGAGAGACAAAAATCCAAAGTTCCATAATGAGCTCAAAAACAGGGGCGCCTCCAAGGTCTAGATAAGAACAGACCACGTGCATTCCCCTGTCCTTACTGTTGTTCCAGAAGCCAGCTGGAAAAAGGGAAATACAGTCGGAAAACAATCGGATTATTCTGTGGGAGAAAATGAATTCAGGAGGTCAATTTATGTCTGGAAATGACGAGTATTTGGCACCATTCGACTCCCTTTTTTCCAGAAAAAAAAATTCACCAAAGTTCAGCGAAAAAAGTTGCAAAAGAAAGATGTTGCCTCCTCTCAGCTGGCTCTCATGTGGCCAAAACATTCCTCTTGAGAGTCAACAGAATTTGGATTAAAAGAGCACATTTATAAGTTTGCACCACAAGGAGGCAATCAACAGCCCTAAAAGTCTATGGAAATAGTATTCCTCTGGGGACATGACTTTTCTCTAAAATGTGATCTTTTGCAAGTGAGACCCGGTGAATGACGAGATATTCCTGCAAGCCGTGAGACTTTGAAATGCGTCTTGATGAGCTTTATTTGAACAGCTGATCTTGTACTCCCACGGCTCCGAGAGAACTTTGTACAGTATCCCTCCACGTCTTGGTTGACATTGGGATTACTAAAGAATTCATCAAAATTTCTCATCGTGGAATGTCACGAAGGAGAAAAACAAACGATCGACGTATCGAGGATGTCGTGGGCTTTTGGTCTTGTTTTCTCCCTGTGGTTTATTTGTATTCCCCTTAAAAACAGTTCTTTCGTCATAACTTCATCGACAACTGGAGAACACAGGGGTCGTGACGTTATACCGAGCCATAAGTATCTATTTTTGCTCTTAAAGCCTTGTCGGATCGGGCGCCTTGTCTGAGTAGAAGGTAAATAACTACTCGGCGCGAATCTGCCACTCCTTTTGATGACGTTCACCACGAGATACTCTCTCCCGCTGCACCCCACCCTCCTGTGTGTACTCGTTCGACAGTCCATTGCTCTACCCGACTGACCCTGTTTACTCGCTGGCGCCTAGAGGAACGAACGCGAGGAAATAGTGCGAGTTACGGTGAGAGCAGTCATTGTTTTCCAAGCGCGTTCGAATCAAAATCAAGCTTAGAACTTTGATGAATTTGATGCTTTGAACTTTGGTGAAGGATCCTTCGGGAAAAAGAATCAAAGAGACGGGATCAATCAGGCTCTTGCTGCCGTCGTCGTTAAGCGTTCTTGAACCGACCTCTTGTCTGTACATGATTCTCAATAGTAATAATAAATATTTACATCTACACCCACCTCTCACCAGGTTTACTTTGGATGGATGAAAGGAAAAATGAGGAAGTTATTTCAACTCGCCGAGATCCCTCAAAAAAGATATCCAATTAGACAAGTCTCTACAAGTAAGAGTTGAGCATAAAGGCTGTTAAGCCGAAGGATGAGGAATATTGCATCGTCTGTGCTATTCGAGAATGGGCGATTTCAAACTGACCCTCGAACCGGCCGACAAAATCGTTTTCAACGGCGGTCTCAAACTCGGCTTTGACACGATCACAGTCAAAATAACGAATCCACTCAAGGAAAGAGTCGCTTTCAAGGTTTTTCTTCTTCTTCTGGGTTGAGGAATTGCAGGTGAAATGCACTTCGAACGACTTGTTCAAGATTCGTCCGCCAGTGGGAATCCTGAAGGCCGGCGAGTCGTCTTCCGTCTCTCTCCAGTTCCTGAGCAAAGATAAAGTCCCTGAGAACGGCAAGCAATACTTCGCCTTTTACCATACCAAGGCCGGCGACGACGAGAAGAAGACCGCACGCCAGGTCTGGGCTGACGCTCCTAAGGATGAAAAGGAGGCAGCCAACTGCCAGAAGAAGATTTTTGTCGATTTCAACAAGAAGGAGGATGGAGGCGACGAGAAGAAGGAAGAGGCCAAGGATGACAAGAAGGATGACAAGAAGGAGGAGAAGAAAGAAGAGAAAAAGGAGGAGAAAAAGGAGGAGAAAAAGGAGGAAAAGAAGGGGGAAAAGAAGGAAGAGAAGAAGGAGGAAGAGAAAAAGGAAGACAAGAAGGAGGAGAAGAACTGAATCCTTCAATCTAATCGAAAATAAACGGCTGTGAACCGTCTCTCCCTTTTTTATTTCTTTTCCACCAGCTCTTAGAAAAAGCTCTCTTCTTTCAACAAGTTCTCACTCGTGAAAAAGGGCGATGGAGGGACATCAAGAAAGTCGAGAGATTTTTTGAATAATTTTATTCTGAAGAGGTAGAAAGTACGTGAACCTCTTAAAATTAAAGGATTTCATCGAAGCTTGAGGTCGTAGATCCATTTTTTGGTGGAACTTACTCACTCATTTACTTACTTCGACTTATTGAACAAACTGAAGCAAAAAGAAAGAAAATTCTACAATATACAGCCTTTTCCATCGAGACAAGTCAGTCATCTCTTATATACAATAATTGGGCATTACTATTGTAATCAAGAATCTCAGAGTAATCCAGACCATTTGAAAGATAAAGGTCAGATGAGGGACTATTTGGGTGTACTTTTCCTTAGCTTCTAGTCTAGCAACCCTTATTTTTGACATTCTTTTCTAACTAAAAGGCAAAAGGCACTTTTGCCCTTTCTGAGGAAAATCAGCTGACATTTAGTAGAAGAAATCGAAACCTTTGTTTGCTCGAATTTGTCTTAAAATTGGAAGAAAAATAAAAATCTTTATGAATAGAAATCCGTTTGCAGAGAATAATTAAAGCTTATAATTATGCGAAGAGTGGGTGTCATCACAGGTACTGGCCAATGGCAAGAGCAATAAAGAGAGTTAAAGCCATAGGTAAAGAGGGAAAAGAGGTGGTTGAGAAAGTGCGAGATAAGCACCTAGAAATACGATGAAAGGCAACTAAAATGGCCCTGAATCAGGACCCGCACACACCGGTTCTTCTCTAGCACTTTTTGTTTTTTTGTTATGTAGTTTGAGTCTCGGATCTTGCCGATTCCGGCTCGTCAGGTATTCGACTCTGATACCATTCGCGGTTTTCTTCTAATTGGTCCAAAATATTCTGAGCGTCTGGATAGACCAAATCAGCCCAAGTCTCGTATAATGGATGTACAATATAATCGATGAATCCAACCTAAAATTTTCTTTCCTTCGATACTTTAGAATTTCGACCTGTGACTTCTCGATTGTGACATTTCCACGATCACACATTGGAGAAACTTCCAATCCGAGTTCTTTCTCTTTGTCTCCCTGACGCCAATATTCCTCCAATATCCTCATATTCCACTGGCGGTACAACTCAATCGGCTTGGTCGGATTCGACAAATCGGCCAGATGGATCATCGATTGTAGCACCTGGACAAACCCCGTCTTAACCTCAAAAGGAGTCGATTCACCTGGATTTTGTCGTTGTATTTCTCGAGGACAATCACGTTGTTTCCGGCCACTTTCTTCGCCTCCACCATTGTTTTCAAATCCGCCAAGAGGGACATGTGGTTCTGCATATCGGTTGCAATCACCTGAAACATTTCTTTCTATTGGCTGAGCTTCCTTCTTCAGTAAGAATTCAAAAATTTTCTTCAACATGGACAACTTTGGAAAACTTTAAAAATAATTTCTCATTCACGTGTGTCGGGTTCACGTTGTAAGCGCTTCTGATTGCTTCCGGCGGTTTTCGGCCCTGTGCAATAATTCCGTCGCGCGCCCACAAAGAACGAGTCGTAGCGATGATAGATAGCTTCCGTTGCAACTGACCATATCGATGACGGTCTTGCGGAATTGCAGCCGCTGCTTTCGGCTCAATCCGACCAAGAAGTCGCAATTGGAGTCTTGGAGCAATTTGAAGGCCACAGCCAGATGATGTTGTTCCAGCACCGATTCGTCATTGTACATTATAGCTAATTCATTATCTAAAAGGGGGGCTGATTGGCTCCGATCGGGAACGAACTCGAATTGATGAGGTATTGATTTGTGAATCCAGGATGATCAACATCGTGGATGGCACCCGCAAAGATAGCCGCCATGATTTCCAAATCAGAAAAAACATCCTAAGGTTTCTTTTGGGAAAAGAAGCTGGGAGAGACTTACACTGAGCACAGGAGAAGTGAGCAAAACGTGCATAGATTGAGCAACATCGGCAGCATGAACATGGTTGTGATAGGGATTGGTACGGTAATGATGTTCCAGGTTGAGGAGGTAGGTTACAAAAACGGAAGGAGGAATCTCGAAGGCTTTGATCAGACCCCGTTCCTTGAAGAGAGTATAAGTCACCACAGTCAGGGAATGGCCTTTCGAAAGTTCGTCGATTTTGAAGACATCCGGTCCCCAGTCATTTATCTGAATTTTGGACTAGACTCTCCCCCAGCAAGGAGCTAACCCTTTGCATATAGACGGCAACTTCTTTGGCACAATTGACACCGTATTCGGGGAGATGGCCTTCGTGCGAATGGGCTCGTAGCTTCCTGACGCCGGAGATTCGATTCATCGCAGCTGTTTGAGCCTTCTTCAGAAGACCCATCGGCATTTGAGGAGTCGATGTCGATGGACCCTGGAATATTTTCTTTTGGAAGAAGACCCCGGGAGAGCGGGTGCAAAACCACGCGATGTACCGTACTCGCGTCAGAAAGAACCGGTAGTATAAACAGACCTCTCCTGGGACAGCGATCTCTACTGATTGGTCGTCTTCATCCTTATCCATGTAGGTTGTGATTAAAAATTTGGAGACTTGAGTCCCGGATTTGCTGGATTCGGCGAAGTGAGAGAGCTCCTTGTTGAGCATCTTTCGGAACTGAAAATGGCCGTTCATCAGCTGGTTTTATTGGTATTTTTATGGTGCCATTCAGTGAACGATTGATTCAAAAAGAGGCTTCTGTTGATCTCAACTTTGGAGGTAAACAACCCGAAAAGAAAGAAAAGAAGGGAAGAAAGCGGGCGTCCCCTATCACGAGGCGGAGAAGAAGCCTTCAAAGAGAGGGAGAACCCCAATCTGTCGGTCGGTCGGTTGCAAATCCAATCAGTGAACTGATCCATCAACGTGTCAGCCTGCCGGAAGCGAGACACCTTGTATTGCTGTGGCTGCGTGTACGCGCACGCATCGTGGCGGGACTCGAAAAAGGAAAAGAAGAGCTGACCTTTGAAGAAGCCATCTCGGAGACGGAGCGATGCGTCTGGATGGTCTCCAGCTGATCCAAACACCAGTCGAGTTCTTCTGAAAATCGTTTTCTTCTGTTTTCCCTCCAAGACCCAAATCACGCGCTGCTTGTTTGTAGAGTGTAACATGACGTGAGTAATTCCCTTCGGCTAACTCACCTAGGGTCTCCTGGGCACATTGTGTCACATTCTCAGGCAACGGGGTGTTATGTAATGGCGGTCGTTTGGATGTCCTCGAGGCGTGGCGACCATCCTCGGCTACCTGAAAAAAAAAGTTCTCAAAAGAGACTCTCAGCCCATGAATATTTGAATCGTACGGGAGCCACAATACGGGCCATTATGACGAAACGGGAGCCCCAAAGTCAACGCGACGGGGGGTGGATCGAAGTGAGAGAGAAAGAGAGAGTACGCTACTCCTCTCCAGCTAATAAGACAGGTGTTCGAAGAGGGGCTTTTGGATGAGTAATTTTTTGGCTTTTGGCCGGCTTGTTTTTCCTCGTTCAAAGAGAGGCAATAAACAGACGGAAATGCTTCTTACCCAGAGAAGTCTATGGATTTTTGTCCCAAAAAACTTCCTCTTCTAATTAATTTTGTTTTTGTTCAAGAATTCTCTCCGCCTCTCTGTCTCTCTTGACTAATAAAATAAATTATGACGGAGACAATTTCTTGCACCTCGGTCGGCAGTTAATCAGTAAATTAGTTTCTCGTGAGAACAGACCTGGACATTGGAGATCGAAATCAAGTTGCTCCGAACATTTCTCAACGAAGCCAACAGTTGGGCGAAAGGTGTTACAATCAGGTCATCACCATGTCTGAAAAAGAAGAGAGATTAAACGCGAAAAAAGAATGGAAATATAGCCCAGACCCAGAGATTAGGGGGAAGATGGCTACCTGAAACCGGCTATACCCATTTTTCGCTGTCCAGGCATGGCTGGAGCGGAAGGAGCGGAGCCGAGAGGGAGGAGGAGATCCGTCGACGGCAACGGCTCCAAGCTGCGCTCCGCCCCCGACTCCTCCCACAAACCAAAAACGTGCAATCTACCGCGAAAGACCTCGTTTTCTTTGTGTTTTTCTCCTCTTTTGGCCCGATTTCCATTAGGTTAAAAGAGCTCTATTTTCCTCCTTTCGGATTGAGCGTGGGTCCAAGACGCATAAAAGTCAACACTTGGAGCGCGTATTTGGTTTCACTTGGCCTCCGAGTGAGTGAGAGTTTTATATAAAGAGAAAAGGACTGGCTGCACCTGAGGAAGTCATGGCGATCTGCACAGTCGGACATGGCAAGACGGATGAACAAAGACGGGCCCCACCGGAAGTGCCCCACCGCCGCTTGTTGTACGCGCAAAACCGTCGGCGGAGAGAGAGACACATGAAGCCGTTGAAGGCTGGAGGAGAGTATGGGGACTTCCCCTTCCCCTTACATGTGACAATCACAAGATGAGAGACCGGTTTTTATGGAAAAAAAAAGTATTCTTCCCCTGAGCTAATCCGAGAAAAATTTACTTGATGCTATTAGTCCGGATGATGAAGCTGCTTTTCTTCCGTCGAGGTCCTCTAAATTCGGTGGAACAAAAGAGAGCAGACGAGACTCACTCAGGACACGTCTGTTGGCGGTGAAAGCTCATGGAATGGGGAAAGATTTCAATTTAGATGGCTCTCGTGTCGATCGTATTCGGTGAGAGACTCGACTCTCGACCAATGGGAAATCCAATTCTCCACATTCCCCCAATCTGGAGAGACAACTGTGAGATCTCTCTCTTGGGGGACCTTCTTGGTCGACTTGATTGGAAAGCCGTAAATTGGCAGACGGTCGCGACCAACTGTCGGGGCTTTCGCGTGGCTCATAAAACGAGTGAGAGAGAGAGAGCGAAGAGAGAAATAAAGATGGACACGTCAGGGCTCCCTCTTGGAACCAGCTGGAGGGATTTCCACAGTAGCCCGGGAGGAGTCTCATCCTGTCACCGAACCAGGAAAATTGGTCGTTTCCGGCTTGACAGCCAATTTTAGAGGGAGGACATGTGATGTTTTTCGAATTGAATATATGCGAGAAGAAAACAGAAGAAGAAGATCACCTGTCTGGGAAGAAGGCAGACATCACGCGACTGTTGACCCCCTATGTCTTTCTTTTTTGAAGAATATTTCTCCACCAGTTGCCGTTCGTTGGTTTCGAAAAGCCCGCGGGACATAATCTGTCAAAAGTTGTGGGGCACACCTGACTCAATGTTTTGAGAGAAAAGTTCCTCCTCTCCCAGCCGTTTTCTACTCCTCCCATCATTAAAAATTCCCCAAGGAGGGGCTGTTGATTCGTGATCTCCGGCCTAATTGTGGAGAGTCCATCGTCCCAGGTGGGAGTCAGTCGCCCGAGGGCCCCGGACTGCCCCAGGCGCTTTGGGCGCTTTGAAATATGTTTAGAATCGATGAGCCCCTGCGCGGCTTGTGGCTGTTCAACTCAGAGCCCGTTTCTTCAAAGACTCGTCATAATTGACGTCGGAAGAGTCGTCAAATTACTGCCATCAAGTCTCTCTCTCTCTTTCTCTCCTGGATCTGACTAACCATACATTTCCAATGAAGAGAGAGAAAGAGAGCCGCAAGGGAGAGAGAGAGAGAAAGGAGAGACCAGGAGAGTGAGATTCACACAAAGACACTCCAATAAACAAAGAGCGCTTTCTCTCCCTTGCCTTCCTTCTCACTAAAAAACTTTTAAATCTCCCAAGTCCCTTAGAAAAAAGGAATTCGACCTTTAGCTTCGTTGAGTCAAGCAAAGCGAACTTCCTGATGGCGAGTCGAAAACCTAATGCAACGGGTTAAACGTCATGTTTATCTACTAAGAGAGAGAGAAAGAGAGATTCCCGAGGGAAAGAAAAAATTTTGTTCATTTTGCTCTGATTTGGACAGCTGGAGCTGACAAGAGAGAGAGACTTACCCGCCATGGTCATTTGAAGAGGTTATGGAGCTGGCCCGACTGACAGGCCTCAAAGTCTCCCGATCATCAGCTGTCGGTCGATAGAGGAAAGACTCCCTCCTTGTGTGATGATGTCCCCCCGGTGCCAGATGGCCAGCCGGTTCAGCACTGAATGTAGCGCTTTGAGGCAGCGATGGTGAGCTTTTGCCGAAGAGATTGTGCAAATGCAACTCTCTTCGGAGGCTGGACAACCCAAACCCACCACCGCCACCTCCTCCGCTACCTCCAGCTCGACGCCTTGGCATCGGCAACGGCAGCGGAGAGCGGAGTATTTGGCTCTCAGGGACGGACGAGACAGACACGCAGAGCAACAACAACCTCCATTCCGCGCGCTTTATCCTCCTCCTCTCCCCGCCCACTAACCCCGGGACCCCAAGGAGCTCAAAGTAAGACTGAGAGAGAGAGACCACCTACCGTCGTGATCCGGCAAACCAGACAGTGTGTCTACGGGTGGTCATGTCGATCGGAGCCAGGATTCACCTGGAAGGTCAATTCGAGCTGAGAGAGCAATATTCAGAGTCTTTTTGCTGAGGAAAATGTCTCTCTTTAATATAAAGGGGATCGAAAAGGGGGGAGACAAGGCTGTTTGTGTTCGGAGCCTCTTTCTGTTTTTTCCTCAAGCGAATTGACTCTGAATATTCACAGAAGAAGAGGGAGGAAGAAGTGTTTGGAAAGTTGCAAGAGAGGGCTGCTTTATGGGATCGAGCATGGGAGCCACGTCGTGAAAATCGTGGGAATCGCCGGCAAGAGAGGGGACAAGACATTTTTTGGGGGATTTTGATGAGAAAAGGGGCGAAAATGATAGAAGACTCTGGGCCATTGCCAAACCCAATTTGTCGAGTCGTCCGTCGCCGAGGAGCGTCGTCGACACCCCGGATGTTGAGAGAAAGTCAGCCGGCTCTAATGACTGCTAATGGACAGGGCGACAGCTGTTTTAAAAAATTTTGCTCTTTGACTGATCGAAAAAAAAGAAGGAAGGAGGGAGGCAGCGAATATTTTGGTGGAACTGATGTGTTTTCAGGTGGAGGAGTTTCTTTGTTTTCCAGAGAGGACAAAAGACATTTTTTAGAGGAACTTTTGCGTGAAATTGAGTTAGAAGAGTTCTCGAAAGTTCCTCTGCAGAGTGTCTAGTGGGAGTCGTCATTTGAGTGAAATATTGTCAGCCGAAACAGGAAAAGGACAGGAAAACACTTGAGATATTATGAGTCGGAGGAACAAGTCGGGAAGTGATCTCTTGAAGGAACCGAGCTCCCGAAGGCTGCAATTGCTCGTCGACGCACGCAAATCGCTGGTTTTTAAGAGTCGGCTGGCCCTCTCGATCTCTTGTAAACGACGATTATAACACCCTGGAAGAAGGACTTGGCGGTCCTTCCAGATGGAATGAAAGAGGAGAACCACGTGACCAGGAATGGGATACGCTAAGCGGCCTCCGATAGAATTCATCCGGTAATGCTGCCGAATATTTCATGGGCCATGACGGGCCAAAGAGGATCTCGTCCTCCCCCTCGACTCCATCTGAATTTGTAAATTTCCTGTAACCGGGTCGCTGTTTTTGACAACAAAAGTCTGGAAAGTTTATTGCTCAACGAACGACGACAGAATGGTCCTTTTGAGGCAAATGCTGCTTGCTCGCTTGGAACTAAAACTTCCTCAAGAGAGAGAGAGAGATTCAACGAAAAGGAGGAACCCAGATGGTCTTCATTATGGGAGGGAAGGAGAGGAGAGAGAAGAGGAAAAACTCTTGCAACTTTCTAGAAAAAAAACCCGGAGGGAGAGAGAGGGAGGGAGGAGACTTGTTTCTGTAAAGGATCTGAAATAGAAGAGAGGCGGAGCGAAACCACTTTTGAGGTGATTGCGAATGGGAAGGAGGAGGCAAAACGACGAATGAGGCGAGGATTACCCGGGCAATGAGGAGCAGCTGGAGCCCCCCGGAAAGAACAAAAAATGGATGCCTAACGATGAAGCCAAAAGGAACCAAAAACTAATCAACTGGAAGAGATTGGAGGTCATTTCCCTGCGTGTCTTTTCATTCCCTGAGAGAGTCACTCACCATTCAGGAAGAGGACTGGCCGTTGAGGCCCATGGTCTGGCTCTCCACTGCATCCGTCGGTTGGTACAGCCGTTCATCTGACGGCCATCCGACCTGAAATCCTCTGCTTGTTCTTTCATCTGATTTGGTTGTCTATTTTGTCGCTTCCCCTCGAAAAACAAACCTATACTGTGATATCCGAAGCGACATTTCTTTCTTCTCTCGCCAATCTGGATTTTTGAAATTTATTCGAGTTTCCAGGGAAAGTGAGACTCAAAACTCTCCATCCATCACTCGTTTTTTTGGGGTAAACACGAATAATGATGTATCTCTCGTGTCAGCGCTCTTATTTCGACCGGATATAAAGGAGCCAAGAAGGAAATCCGAAACGGGGACAAATTGCCTCTCAAAAGCCAAAATGAAACGGATATTGCGACCGTCAAACGTCACAAATTGGTAGATTTCAAGTGTTCCAGGGAGGCCTCTCAAGAGGAGTCTCAAGACTACCCCAAACCAGTCGATTCAAAAAAGAAGACGACGACAGGAGGAAACATCAAGAGAAATGAGGGATCCCGTATTTGCAGTGGAAATTCATGGAAATGACAAAATTGACGAAGGACGTCTCGGGGGAGGAACGAGTGACTGAGGCCCTCGAGGAAAGACAAAAGATAAATGGAGTGTCCTTCTATTTTATTTAGAAAATCTCCAGAAATCAATCAGAAGATACAAAGGGGGAAGAAAAAAAGAAACCAAAAGGTCATGGGAATCTCAAATTTCTCGGGAATTCCTCGAAAAGAACAAAGACGAGAGTTTGCAAGAGAAAAAAGCCTAATTTTTTTTTTTCCAAAAGAACTCGATGAAAAAGACGAAAAAAGTTGAAAGAATTTGGAGATCAAAAAAATGGAAAAAAGAAAGAATCCTTGTAAGGGGAGTGAAGGCAGAAGAGCTGCTGGAAGGGAAGAGTCGGAGAGTCAGCTGTTCCGCCCCAAGATTTCAAAAAGATCAAAAAACAGTACCTTCTGTCACTGAATGAGGCTCCAATTTTGAATAATAGATTGAGGGGTCCGGCGCCAAGAGTCAGTGAGCTTGGCTCCATTAATTGGCCTCGGCGGCGGTGTAAAATACCAAGAGAACCAAGAGCTGCTGCGGGAGAACAGACACCTACGGACGCGTCATGGGGAGCGAGAAAGAGACCCTAATTGGGGAGTCAAAACTTTCCTTCCTGTTTTTGTCCTTCTGTCGAAACAGACCTTTTCGAGACCTGGAGCGGAGACCAAGTGCCTGACAAACTAATTACGACGACTCTCCGTCGCTGCGCCGGTGAATCCCTTTATCCCCGCCGCCTTATACACGCCGCTTTTTTCTGCTATAAATTCTGTTCTTGGTCCATCACGCGACGACAGCTGTCCTCCTCTCTTCCCAACAGTGTCGGAGCTCCGTGAAAATGTTTTGTGAACACGGAAGGTTTTCATTCGACAACAAAGCCTAACGCCAACAAAAGAAACGACAAATCAGTCACCTGTCGCCTGCGAAATTGGAACCCAAATACGCCAACTTTCTCCCCTTTTTTGAAGAAATCTTTAAAGGGGGGAAAACGAATTCGATAAACTTTGATAAGAAAAGTAATGAAAAAAGCTTACAATTGTCGGGAGAAACGTGGCGGGATCTCAAGCTGGCTGGACATTGAAGGATGGCCAGATTGGGGGGTCGGTTGGTTGAAAAGTGTGGCGCATAGGAATGTTTGATTTGTTTTTGCCGGGCAACGAAAGTACAAAAGAAGAGGCTTCGAAGGGAATTGGTCCAATCGAGAGGTCCGAAGGAGAAAAAGAGAGAGGGGGGAGGAGGAGGTAAACAGGAAACATTTTGGAATATGTTAGGGTCTCCGAGTCAATTGGGATAAGGGAGGTAATTGGAAAGAGGATTCATAATATCTGACGTTGGAATCGAGGAGGTGGCTCTCCCGCGGTCATTGGCTTCATAATTAGTACAGAAAGTTGTGGGAATCGATGAGACAATCCCCAGCTGCGTCTTCAATGGACCAATTATCGCAAGAAGCCGAAAAGAAGAAGACTGACAAAAGGTGGTCAGAGGAATAAGCCGATTCCTTCAAAATCCTCTTGTTTTTGGGCGACCGTCATGACTCAGACTTAAATTTTCTACGGAACCTCCCTGGATAAATAAACTCGTTTTGAATGTTTTCCGATCTCAACAACATACGTGGAAGATGGCTGGGAAGGACGTTCGAACGGATCGGGCTGTGAGCTCAGCATTGCGCATTGTTAGACATTCATTGGCTCGAAAAAAAAGCTGAGAATATTCCAGACTTTGGACAAGAGAGAGAGAGAGAGAGGGTAAACTGATAAAAAGGCGATTTGTCTTCCCCCGTAATTCAACAGAAAGACAACGAAGCAATTAGCTTCGCCCTTTTGCGGCGCCTCCTCCGGCTCATTACCCCTCGTTTTGGCCAGACCTGATTGGACCTTTTTCTCCGGGAGAAAATCAGGTGAGAAAGACTAAAGTAAAGATCTTTGATTGTTTCAACGTTTTAGATTTGTGGGCGCAGATTGAAAGGACATTCGGTTGAAAGAGGAAGAACTTTTTAGAGCCAGTCAGGCCCTCTTGTGGCTCATTACAGCCGCGAGAAAATTAGCTTTCATTGTGTCTGTCCGCCTAAAACTCACGAGAAATTAGAGTGAGCAGGAGGTGGCGTTCTTGGCGTATATTCGGAGGATCGTCGAATGATCTTGAATCGAGTCTGATGTCGTTCCGGATAATATTCGGGAAGATCCAAGCTGTCCAGCCGACGATGGAGATCTTCGTAAATTGTATCGGGCGAGGTCATAGCTGGAAGAAGCGGCGTCTACGAGAGAATAAAAGTGAAGAGTCTATCGGGGCCATTGACTGTTGAAATCTGCCGTTTCGTGTGGCAAAGCCTCTTATCAGCAGGAGGCGACACCGCCGTCCACAACTAGGCAGGAATTTGTGCTCGAACACATACGAAAGTAGGCCGCTTACAGACCCCCCATGAACAACATCGTTCGTTTTGTTGGTTCGTCCAGGGAGAAAGAGACTCTTTTTGTCGAAGTACTCGTCTCCTCAACTCACACCCAGTGCAAAATGATCGATGAGATAAGAGTTCCTTCAAGATAACAGAAAAAGTCTTCGAGTAATTGATAAAGCAAAGAAAAAGTCTACGACGTAGAATTCGCGTGTTTCTGCCTGCCCATTTTGGTTATTTATGGCAGGAGAGACATCGAAAAGTTCGCACTTTTTGTCCTCTAAATATTTATTCAAAATAAAAGGAGAATTACAAAAAAACTAAACTAAAAGTACCTTGTAGGGCGAGAGAAAGTTCTACAAATATTTGGAGAAGATTTCCACGGAAAATGGCAGCGAAGGGTCTCTCAGAGCTGAGTACAAATGATATCGGCGACTAGCTCCGATACATCAGCAATGAGGACGAAATTGAACGTCTCTCCGTCCAACTCGATTGTGTGATTGTCGACTTTGGTTGCAGTCAAAAGGTATTTGGAGAGGGTTGGAAGGCGTCTCTTTCGAATATCCTCTCTCTCCTTTCTTGTTTGAGTTTCTATTCCTCGTCGGGCATTGTTGCTGGCAGCACCCGGTCCTCGAGATTTTTTCGGAGGACGACCACCTGGATTCTAAAAATAGAATTTATTTTAAGAGAAGCTGAGTTAGAGCGGCTACCTTAGCCGGTTCGATGCTTTCAAGTCGAGGAGTCTGGAGTCCCATCACCCGACACAACGCGTGATACCATTCGTATTCTTGTCTTGGCTGTTTCTCGATTATTGGCTGAAAAATTCTTCTCTTTTTTTCTTTAGGAATCAAACCAGAGTGATTGAACCTTTAACGGAATCCAGGAAAGCCTCAGAATTTTTCTTTCGATATCGTTCAGCCATCATCAGAAGATTATTATTTCGGTAGATTCTGGCAGTTCGGAATTTGCGATTTTCCTTCCCATTTTGTTCTCTTTTTTCAGCCACAAGTTGGCCTCTAATGTCATTGACGAGGGTTTTAAAAATTATTTTTTCACGAGATTTCCTCTCAGAATCTCCTTCGAGTAGCGGATTCTGAGGGAAACTCTTAGCTTTCGTGACGATCAAGTTCACAGTTCTTTTGTCTTTGTGCTGCAACTCGCAGAAGATATTCGCAGCGTCTTCGAAAATCGAAAGACTGATGTTGACATGGAAAAAGACTGCGAGCGCCACGTCATAGAAGAAGTTGATTTTATTTTTTTCACAAAAATTCTCCAAGTCCAGGATCTTACTGACGAGGATATCACACGCCTGTCCGAGAAGTATGCGGCTTTCTGAAAATATTCTTTCTTTTTTGGAGGGGAACTCACTGCAATAAGCCTCATCGTCCTGTGCATAACTCGTGTTGATCAAAGCAGCAGAGGGCAGAATCGCGGCAAAAGCCATCTTCAAGAAGTTCTTTGCTCTCGCGTTGGATTCGTCGAGGATTCGATTGAGTTTTTCCGACTCTTTGGCGGTAAGATTTGTGCTTAGAACTCCTTGATTTTTGTTTTTATCATTGTAGCATTCGGCTTTCATACGGGTGAGATCCAGAATTCGCCCGGCACAAGTCAGCAGATGGGTGGAAGTAGCCATTCGATTCAAGCAGCCACTACAGGGACAATACGGTTTGTGTCCCAAGACAATCGCTCCCAACTTTTGTTTTTTCCTTTGAGAAGAGGTTCCAATGAACTGCTCGTCGTCCTGCTTCTCAAGCATTTGTAAGACCACTTGTTTACAGGCCAAAGTCTTGGCATACGTCGTCGTCTTGAGTTCATCACTTCGAGACTTTTTGATTTGTTCGAGGAGATCCGCATCGATCTTTCTCTTCTTTTTTCCTTCTTCGACTTTCTCTTGAAGTTTTGAGAATTTCTGTCGAATCTGCTCCACATTTTCGTCGACATTACATTCTGTCAAGTAGTTGTCCCTCCATTCCCTCTTCATTTGTGGATAGTCTTGTCGAGCAGGCAGCTGAGCAATCTAAACGAAGAAATGAACAAAACATCCCAGAGATACCTTGACTTGTTGTTCCGGAAAAGGAAGATATAGTTCGCGCTGTAATTCGTCAGGACCACTGTCATCAGCCTCGTTATCGACAAAAATCAGTGGCTCTCCAGGGAGTAGAGATGGACTGAAGCGTTCGAGAGTCGGAGGAGGGTCGTCCGTGTAGGGATTGTAATTCCTCATGGCTTCATCGTAAGGATCTTCGACTTCCACATATTCATCCTCATCCCCATATATGCAAGGAATTACGTTCGTTCCAAATATATTCGGAGGGTGGAGTTCATATGTTTCATGAAGCTGAAAAGCGTCAGCCTCGAGTCTTTTGGCTACTCACCAAATCGCCTGGGTATCCCACATTCGAATAAATATTCTGATCGGCAAAATCGCCAGGCAGATTGTCCATTACTGAAAGAGTTTGAATTGAAGGAAGTCTCAAGAATCTTCGAATAGTTGCCGCAAAAGAGCGTTTGACCCATAGGAAGGATGAGAGGCTACTAGCGTGGGTTGATTAGATGGTCTCGGCTCACGATCAATGACATTTAGGATGTCAATGTGCTCTCTCGACAGTTACTAGGTTGGACAATAAACCCGACGGAACAAAGGCCAATTAGGCGGTCGATATGTCAACAAATCTTTGAAAGACGTTTTTCTCTTTTAATTGAATCATCAATAAGTAATAAAAGAGCGTTTTTATTTGTGGGAAAGCGAAGATATTCTCTAGGCATTTTTCGGATTGAATTTTTCGAATAAAATAATACATTTTCTGATGACCATAGGATGGACAAAATTAGGAAAAATAGTTTTAGAATTTTTTTGCTGAAAAAGCCTTAAGAAAATGCGAAAGCACCGAGAGAAAAAGAGAAGGCTGGGAGTGTAGGGCAAGCTGGAGGCCAGATAGACCAGATGGATGGAGGAGCGAGAGATAATGAGAGGTTGGAGGTCAAGCTTCCAAAGTTCAAAAAATGTCAAGTGAAAGTTTTTGGAGACTCGAACCAGTCCCAGACCGTAGCCCACGAAAAGACAAGCCGTTTAAGGAATTCTTATCGACAGGGGAACTATTGGGCGCCAACACCAACGATGCAAACCTTATAGCCCCGATCAATAGGGTTTAAAGGGGGTACGGTAGTGCGTTTGAGGCGTCCTTTCGCGATTGCAGCTGACAGCGTCATGTGAATAATCTTCTCATCTACTTTTTTGGTCTAGTTGGAAGGAGAGTTGGAGACGGTAGGTTCCGTTGAAAAACGAGACTAATGAATACGAAGGGCGGAGCCTCTCCAAACACGGTAGTTCTAGTGGCCTCATTGAGTCCTCCCGCTTTGATTTTGGTAATATTCGTCTGATTCTCCTAGAGATTGAACATTCAAAGAGCCTTAAGTCTGCCAACTACCGTGAGCTAGTAAGAAAAGGATTTGTAAAACGACTAACAGAAGGGTTTTTAAACTATTCCTTTCGAGTCGAAAGACAACTTCTTAAATTCTTAAATAGATTTTACAATTTTTGGGCTTAGATTACAGTAGTCCTAGCGCACACTTGAAGCGGAAGACGCCCTCAAGCTGCTTAAAAATGCCTTTTTTGGAGGATTTTTTCAAGCAAAAGAAATGGTTTTTTATGGAACTTCCTTTATTCAACTCGCCCTTTTGTTTTCTCATTATTTTATTTCAAAGAAGTCTCTTTTGACATTTTACCTCTTTGTTTCTTGTCTGGAATCTTTCCCCGTCTCTTTTGAGATTTCAACCTCTTTCTCAATATAAATCCTTGGAACATTTCTGAAGTTTTGTTCCAAGGGGTGGTTCGAATGACTGAAATAGAAGGAGCCAAAGAGTTCAAGAAGCGTAAGTAGTGAGACGAGAAGTCAAAAGCTTTTTTTCTATTCTAAGTATAATAAAAAATTCCCCACCATCCGATAAGACAGAAGATTGAAACTATATCTAGGGAGAAATGACCTTGTGTGGGCATGCTCGAAGGTAAGAAACTGTTTATCGCAACTTTTCTTACTTCTTTGGCATTTCTAAAGCTTCCTTGAGGAAGTCTTCACTCACAAGGGAACCTCCTAAGAGCCCTTACTTGCGAGAATTCCAGCTGAGGAGAATGTCGAAAGACTATAGATTTCCGAAGTAAAAGTTGGATAAAAAGATTTATTGTAAATAAAATATCTGTACAGAATGGCATATGGTTCATATCACAAATGCGAAGAAGAGATATTACGCACTGAGAGTGTTGTACACGAAGGAGGAATACTGTAGGAGAGAATACTGAGCATAGTCTCACACGTCTCTGAAATCTTTGATTTTCTTCTCTTTTGTGGACTCACGAGGTTTCTAATTTGCTATCCAAAATGAATTTGAGAAGTTCTTCTCGTTTATTTTCTTCTTTTGGTATTTCGGGTTCTGTTGGAGGCGGAATTTCAGGGAGAGGTGGGGCTGGTGGAGAAGCTTTTTCCTCCTTCTCTGGGGTCGCATCCAGACTCAACTCATCCAACGAGATATTCAAAGTCGATTCTGACGGACTCTCATTAACGGCTACACTCGTTATATGTTGACTTATATGGCATTTTGTCGTTGTCTGCAATTATTTATTAACATCATCTTTCCCAGAAGAACCTCGATTCCATCGGAGGCCGAGGAAATTCCAGAAGTCGAACTGCCGAAAGAATCGCTCGAGGCCGCTGTTGACGCCTGGGAGTGACGTCGACTGTGTTCTCCAAGACGAGCGGAGATTTTTCGACTACTTCCGCCTCCTCCATTTACATTCAATGAGAATCGTTTCAGAATGCTCTGTGTCCCTCGAGGTTTCAACTCGAATCCATCTGCCGTATGATATCTAAAATTCGTCTTTGCTTTGTCTCTCAGTTGAAAGACCTTTTCTCGAATCGTCGTCCATGACTGAGAATTGGCTCCTCTTCATTCCCATTGGTTTCGACTCCATTGACTGGAGGATTCTCATCGTTCGCTTCTCGTGGAGAAGGACTTCGCGACAATCGCTTCCCGTCGATCTCTGGACCAGAAGAGTTGGATCGTGATCGAGTCCTTTGGATTCCCGCATGTGATTCGCTCAGATGGAGATCCACCGAGCTCTTGCTCGAACTCAATGCGGCTGCACTACAACTGGCCACACTCAGCTTATGGCGGGGAATCAAACGACTGGTTGAGTCGAGTCGATCTGTGACTCGATCTAATTGCTCCGTCGAACTGACCGCATGAACTCGATGCATATCTAAATGTCAATTGGTTGCCGAAGAAGATGAGAAAGAGACTCACGATTCATATGGGCATGGGCAGCCATACATTGAGAATCCATACTGCTGCTTTTTCGATGGACAGAGCCGACTGGACCAACGGGAATATAAGAGCGGAAACGACCGTTCGGCCAACCTGGAGCTGCTAATTCTTCCATTGGAGAGTCGTAGGCTCGCGACATTTCAACTCGTTGGAAATTGACTTTTCCAAATTCATCGAACGCCATCTTCAATTGATCCATCCATCTGAAAAATGAAAGATTCAACAGGAGATTCTCCTACTTGTTGGTGTCCTCAGCGTTTCCAGTCTGCATAATGTATAACTGTGAGCAAGTTCCGAAGGGATTCATGTGCAAAATATAGAAGGTCGTTTCGGTCGCTTGATGGTAGGCGCATTGCGACATGTGAATGGGAGGACGAAGGATCCGCAGACGGTCGGCCTTCTTCCGACAGATCAGAAACATATCAGTGAAGACGTAGCAATAAACATCCATCTTTTGACCTTGCTTGCTCTCTCTCATCTTGAGGTCTCCACGAAAGAAAAGACGTCGATGAATATGAGGAGGACCGTCCAACGGTGGGGGAAATCTCATCGGCTGGACCAAATTCAACATACAGCGATGGCCAAAAAGCTTCTCGTACTCCTCTTGATCAATGCAGTCGTAGCCGTCTATCTGCGCTTGAATGTCCAATAATTGGCGTTGCAAATCGTTGTTATTCATCTCGAAGTTGAGCTGATGAGTTGCTCGATTAACACAATCAATCATATATTGAATCCGTGATCTTTCCTCTTGGTCTGGGGCTTCTCTCACCACGGCATTCAACAACAAGCCATAACGAGTGATTCTTTGCATTGGAACGGCCAGTGTATCCGAGAGTTTTTGTCGTCGCATTCCTTGTTGAGACTCCGCCCACTAGAAAAGCGAAAATCAAAAAAGAAAATTAAGTACAAACCATGACAAACTCAGCGAAAATGTGATTGTCTTTCCTCTTTTTCTGGAGATAAGTCAGCGAATCGTGGTGTTTATCGGTAAAATCTGTGTAATTCCGAGACCAATCCATGATATTTGTGAACCATTCTTCCAAGAGAGAGGCCTCTAAAGGAGCTCCGGTTGATCTGAATTATTTTGTTCCTTTTTTATGAATCAAAAACCTGGAAAGTCCTAGCATTTTCATGATGTATTTCTGCCAAAAACAGTGGTAATGCTTGTTGAAGAGCTCATCGTAATTTCGGAAGACTCGGTCGACTTCGATGTCTTTGAGATAGCCGTCCCTTTTCAATTCGTGGAGATAAAATTTGAGGTCGGCCATATTTCGAAGGACATCAATGTAGCTTTTCTCGGTTGTGACCAACTCCCAGAGAGCTTCTTGCTGCTTCGCAAGGCGACTGGGGAGATCTTGCTTGACGATTTCCTTCCAATGGGCTTCGATCTCCAGGTCACGAAACGTGTCGGATGACGGAGAGTTGGCTTTCATCTCCTCGAGTCGGGCAACCACCTCGTTTTTGTCTTTTCCAAAGCTAAAGAGAGAAATCCGAGAGGAGGCCACCGATCGAGCTCGCCGCGTTCCTCCATCATCATAGGGCTCAGCTGAGGTTGAGGCGTCGTCCAAAATCGAAACGTCTCTGAAAATTTCCCATATTTCCCAGATGGATGACGCAAACCTCAAAGAGCTGTCATTACTGCGGCCTTCGGTCTCATCAGATCCATTAAAAAGTTTGTTTTCTGAGTGTTGGCGGGAGGTTTTCGCCATCTGAATCTGTCGCCATCTCTCGGATCAAAGACCACAACAAACCATTCGCGAATTAGCAAAAGAACTTTTTCGACTAACAGCTTCGGCGCTCATCTTCCTCGTCGGTCTATCCCCAGGCGATTCATCCATAGAAGCTGTGGCGCGGGAATGTCGTCCCACTCGCATAGCTCCTCGCCCTGAAATCGGTCAAAATCAAAAGTTTCTTTTTGGGTTGTTCTTTGTCGGTTTGTTGCGAAGGAAATTCAATCAAAAAGCGCCCGAATAAAGATGAGAAAAAGTCAACCACGGAGAGAACAAGAAGTTAATCGAGTAGTCGACTAATTGGAGGAAAGACGCTCCTCTCTCTCTTCTTTTGAATTATTCGGAACGAACGGATGAGACGCCGAAGAAGTTAGAGCTTCTCAGAACAACTCAAAACTATCTCAGATGGAAAGATCTTTGAGAAAATTAAAACTGAAGTGATTAGACGTCTTTCTGGCGAAAAACAAGGAGGAAAAATATCTCTGGGAATGATTGAACTTTTGAGTGGAGCCCAGATGAACCTATACGGGAGGAGGAGAAGTCATTGCTCATTAATGCAGAATCCCACGACAATTCTCTGCAGCCACGTGTTGTTCATGGGATCCTGCGACGATCCAGCTGCCCACGAAGTACTGTTGACTTCCTTCGGACGAAATTGGAGACTTTTCGGGAAAAGGACTCGAAAACACAGCGCTAATTGGCTCGTACAAGTGAGCGAAAGTATGAGAATCAGAATAATTGGAAGGGAAATCCTTTGAAACTCATAAAGAGGGGGAGACACCTGCTTGCCGTTGGATGATTTCTGAGGAGGCATTGTTTTTGTTATGGAGGGAGGGGAGGAAGGAATTTGTTGTTTTGTATTGCAACCCCCATGGCCATATAGAGATCGCAAAACTTACGAGAGCGAGTACTAAGTTCGGCGACACGCTGCATCAGCCTGAGTCAAGTCTAACCCTACGGAGAGGCATTAGGTCTCGTTAGCCAATCAGGAACTACGTGTTTTGACACCTTCGAACCCTCCGAACTAAGAGAAAGGAGCAGAGCGGGTGGAGGCAATTTGGAGGGAGACAACTTGGTTACACATCGGAGGCCAGCGACTCCAGAGATAACTTTTTGGAGTGTTATTCTCTGATCAAGGGAGAATCCACAACGGATCACAAATTCGTTTGAATCAGCCGGAACACCTCCAATTAGAGACATCGGAAGGAGGCGATGTTTTGATCAATTTGAAGGAAAACCGGAAGAAGTCTGGAGACGAATGGATCGGTAAAGCCAAAGCTTTTGAATTATTAACCCAAGAGACTCCCCTACTTCGTGACGCTTTCTCTCCTTTCGACGTAACTTTTAGCTGGAAAACCAGCCTTGGAAAGGTCGAACTTTTTTGGGGAATAATCTGCCCGACATTAGGTGGGCAATTGGTCTTTTGTGAGGAGGTCAAAGGCATCGAGAGGATTGGTAATGAATTGACAAAGTTCTGAAGTGGAGGAGTCCGGAACACCCACGCGACCCGGGAGGTAATGGGGAAAATGAGTGGCCGGTAACTGGGACGCCGACTGGACGACGAAACTCACAAGCTGCGACACGGTCGTCATCGGATTTACAGTGGACAAGACGGCGCATTGGGAGGAGAAGCATCGAATGGATTGGGCGGGACATCGCCTGAGGGTCACCGGGATGATGGGTACTTTTCGAAGTCAACACAACAGAACACGTGGGAGAATCAAGAGGAGATTAGAGAGAATACAAGTAGGAGGGAGATTGTGCCTGTGGCGAGGACCGTAGAGAACCGGATGGAAATTGCCGACAGCCGCCCTCGGATTTCCCCGTTTTGGCCAAAAAGACTGTGAGAGCGGAAGCAAAAAGAACTTACAACGGATTTCCGCCAGCTGAACCTTAGACATTTTTGGGGAGAAGGTGAGCACACACGCCTCTCGAGACGTTTGCATAAATCGGTTAGAAGGGGGGCAGAAGGTTTTGGAAGGGAGGCCACAGATTGGAAAAGAAATTTGAGAGCTCAATTTCGTGTGAAAAACATCTTTGACTGGGGGCGTTGGTTTCACTCTCGAAAAGGCCCTTCGTGGGAAAAGGACTCCCCCTCCTCTTACTAATTGGCCTTTGACTTTTTCTAATCGAAAACATATGGTGAAGCCAAAGAAGTCGATTAGTCCGACGAGAGAGAGAGAGGAACACTACGAATGGCCGATGGTAGAGCGCCGATACGGCTGACTGATTCAGAAATCCGTCGTTTGATGGTGGATCACAGCTGGGATTACATGGATCGGATAATTGCGGTAGTCTGAGAGGAAAGGGGAGGTAATTGTCCCGCTCGACGGTAGACTCAATTCTGACCTCGAATGAGAATTCGTTGGCCGATAAAGAAGCGAGACTCGGAATTCTCCGGGACTGGGGTATGACTTCCTTCCAGATAAAAGGCGACGTCATTCACACTCATTCCTCGAGTTCTGAGAGGTTCTAAAAGATCTTCTCCGATTAAACGACAAGGACTTACCCTCAAAGAGTTCATAAAGACGCATCGACGGGTCAATGACCAAGGAGACTTCGTTTCCGTCGGGGAAGGAAGCTATACAATAATTGACTTGACCCTCGGTGTCTGGATGATAACGGTTCTGAAATCTTCGTCAACGGGATTAACCTTATTGTGTCTCTTCGAAGAGAAACGAAAAGAGTTGGAGGGAAAACATGAATCTAAGAGGATGGGGAGGAGCCCAGGATAATCTCACTCATCTCTTTCACATGTTCTCCCTTCTGAATTTTGCTTCTGTTTGTCTAAATGCGCGATCGTCTTGTGTTGGGAGTGCGTCCCGTTGTCGTCCTTGAATGACCCCATTCGAGGAAGCCTTTCCCGTAAACAGCCAGACAATTCATGATATTCCCATGATAATCCTCACCGAAAAGTCGCGAAAGACTCGACGTAAGCTGCTTTTTTTGAGGAGAGAAGACATCTCCAAAGAGGAGGAAGAGAGACGCCTTGGGATCAGATACGACCTTCGGCTATCAAGTGCGAATTGCGAATCAGTCGACGCCTTTTTTGTCTTGACCCGATTGCTGGGAAAAGATTTTTCTCTAATAAGCACCAATGCCTTGAGTGAGTCTTAAGAGTTGAAACTTTAGGAAGAATTTGGACAAAAAGGGGAAACCAAGTGTGTACTTTAAAGATTTTGATAAGAAATGGCGAGAAGAAATGAAGAGGTCAAGAGAGATATCTTTGATCCGATCTCAAAACATCGAAAATTGTCATCTCCGATAGCTATCGGCATTTTCTTAGGGACAACCAGGTAGGAGGAGGGAGAATGGCTATTTTGTTGGGAGAGTTTTGTTTTGTTCCCTTTCCCTTCCTTTCTATTCCGAGAGTCTCTTCACTCTTTTATCTGGACATATCAGTCCCCAGAGAGACTCACGTTCTGTTCGTAGGCATGCCATTCGTAGAGAGATGGACGACGAGTTCGCTGATGGCCGACTGAACTCATCGCCAATGGCGAGTTTTGTGGAATCACAGGCAGTGATGGTCGACGGGCACGAGCGGCGTCTTCTCGCCAGCCAAGTCTAAAATTTTATTATTCTGCAAAAAAGAGACCCGAAGAAGGACAACAGGAAAATGAACGACAATAACAGGAAAAGCTCTAGGTTTCGGAGATTCCCTCTCGAAGTTATGACCATCAGCCATTACAACTTTGACCCCCCGGGTGGCAATCAGCTTCGAGCGGAGGTGCAAAATTGGGAATTGTACTCCTAATCCCGTTGTGAATGTCCCAATCAAAGCGTCTCTTTGGCCCAATTTTGCAATTGTTTTTTCATATTTGGCCCACGTGAGTGAAGATGTTCCGCCAATATTGAGAGGATCTCGTCATATCAAATAGACGAATTGAGTCACAAGATCCAACCAATTTTTCTCGAACAATTTCACTTCAATTAACGGCCTAGGCTTACAGGAAAACCCTTTGGTAATCCCCTCCCTCCACCCAGCAGAAGTTTCACAAGAGAGAAACATTAAGGTAATTCCTCGTCTCGGATGACAATGATTTCTTATGATTTATGTATAAGACGCAGTGCAAGGCCCAGGGCTCTACTTCTCCAGATGTTTCCTTAGACCTTTGAATCATTCGACGGTTCTATTTGCTCAAAAAAGGATGATTCGCTCGAAAAGCCTCAAATTCCACGAGAAGAGGAGGGAAAACCAAGCTAATGAAAAGGGGAACACTTTCGATCGAAAAAATCAATCGACTGGAAGATTCGGAAAAAGATCTCAGAACTAACCCGTTAGGCTGCTTCCTTAGACTGACGACAACCATGGCTCCAACAAAAAGGCTCAGTGGGAACCAAGAGAGGGGCGGGTCGGAGCCCAGAGACCCAGTTAGCATCGGGGAGGGAGAGGGTCCCGAATTAGCTCTACGAACACTGCCATTCACACTAACCACAATTGCTTTCATTTTTGAGGAAGTCGTCTCGATCAATCAGTCGCGAATCCCAAAATAATTCCTATTTGTGGGAGGAAAACACCTGGCCAGAGAAATTAGTTTCGAGTTACTAATGCTGAGGAGAGAATGAAAGAGAGCCGCTCTGATATTAACCATAAGGAGGAAGATATAGTTTCGGGGCGGAGAAGAAGTGAAAGGCAAAGGGAATGCGCAGACAGTTGGGTTCACAGGAGATATGCGAAGAGATTCGGCCAACGAAATTTGAGTAGCCTGCGCACGGCTGAACGGACAGATAACCATCAGCACGGAATGCGCGGAACAGACCCCCAGGGCATGTTCGACAGATCTCTTGGGTATACTCATCAATCTGCTGATTAATTGTAACTCCAGATAGGAACAAATAAGGATATTTGACTTTAGAGTTGTGGAGAGAAACAGCGATATTTTCAGCTGAATGCACTCCAGGAACAAGAGAGACAAAATCTGTAAAGAAGGAAAGGCAATATGAGGGAGGGATTGAGCAATAATGCCCAGGAATTCCCAGGAAAAGATGGAGAAGAGACGCTGACGTAATAATCCGAAAAAAAGAAGATTTTAAGAGACTGGATGGGAAACTTCAGGAAGTGTGGTGTCCAAACAGCCGACCGTGTCAATCTGTCGCCCTAAATGAGCTTAGCATTCTCGCGGACAAACAGAGGTATGCGACGTTCTTCCATTATTGGAGGAGAGAGAAGAGGATCAACTGGCATCATAAATTGTGGGAAGGATGTAAAGGTGCGAAGGAGGTGACAGCAGTGTTACAATATCAATTAATCGGGCCTTGTGCAAGAGAAGGAGATTGTGTGTGCAGACGGCTGGTAGGTAAAAGAATCGGAGCCAGTTGGACAAAGGAAGGCCGCTGGTAGGAAAGGCGGGGGTCATTCAGTCCCCCCTCCTCAGTCCACCAGCCAGCGCATTGTTTACCTGGTCAGTCAGAAGAGGAACTGCGCGACGAAAAGAGATAGCAGAGACAACGAGATCGTCTTGTGGAGCTGGAGAGAATGACCCATGCGTGGGAACGACGGATTTAGACTCACCGCCAGAGAAGTCTAGGTGTCATGCGAGGAATGAAAATCAGCTGGACGTTCGAATTAGCTCAGTTTGATCAAAACTATTTTGGGACTGATCCCGGATGAAGCAAATGGAAGAAGCAATTAGGAGCTGACAAAGGAATCTTCGGCCCTCACGACAGGCGTGTCTGTCATAATTGCATACGCGAGAGAACGAGTCGATTAGCATAACAAGAAGGCAAGATTTACGACCGAAGTGTCCTTTCGAGGCCATTAAAAGTTCCAGGTAGCCGGCTTCACGTTGGACGCCGAGAAGAAGCTGGACTGTTTGTTTTACGAAACGGAGACACGGGTATGAAACGGGAGCGCTGCCGGGGCTAGCCAAGAGACGGTAATCCAGCCGGAGAAAACAGGAGACTCCACTGCCTCAGTGACAGGACCGGAACGCCTGACCTGAGAGACTCCCAGTTGAAGATTCGGGGAAACTTTTGACTCTCAATTCTTTTGTGTAGAGGAGTAGAGAGAAGGAGAGATAAAATATTTATTTCTTAATACCTGTAGGGAAAATACCAGAGGAATGTTTTTGTTTTTTCGTCAAATGATCTCCGCAAACCATTCAGCCAGCGATTTGTCACAAGCTGGATCGACGCTTACTAGATGAAGATTCGGGTAGACAAGGAAGTAAAACAAACAGAAGACTACGAACCCGAAGAAGAATAACATCTGCAATATTCCTCATTGGATTCTTCTCCCGAACCTGTGTGATCCAATGAAAGCGATGCATCGTGGCTTGTGTTATCCTCATATCGAAGAGCTCTTTCATCATTGTGACTGAAATCTGCAAGTCTTTCAATTCAATCCCTCCTCTTACAATATTCTTTGCTGGGCTCAGGAGCAAAGGTCTCGTTGAGATCTGGGACGGGAACGGCTTGGTAACGGCCATTCCTCATGGCGACTCCGTTTGCTCGTCTTTTCTTCTCTTCAGGTCGAGTTGTCAGTCGAGTCAAAGAATTCGTGCTGTCGCTGAAAATGTGATCTTCTGTTGGACACGTATGTTCTCAAGCATCATCATTTTGCACTGGGAAAATATGCAAACTGGGTCGAGAGGAGCGGGGGATTCTATGACTAAAAGCGAAATTCGGCCACTATAAGAGACCCTAAAGGCCTAAGGTGATGCCTACCAGAGGCGTCTGATTGGATCATACGGATAGACCCAAAAATCTGGAGGGTTTTGTCTAAATCAAACTATCTTCCTCCCCCCTGGGCAACTGACCTTTCAAGTTTGATCTTCTGCCGCATATATTTGACAAAAGCCAGTTTGATGAGCGACAGGAAAACAATCATAAAACAGACTCCAAGATAGATGTCCATTGCCTTGATGTAGGAGACTCGAGGCATCATCTCGTTGTAGGAGAAAATCAGAAAAGTTATAGCCAGAATGATTGAAATCTATTTCGACTGATTTTCTTCTAAAAATCAGGCTTACCATATCTTGGAACTCGGTCTCTGACGACATCCACAGGGAGATCCTAAATCTCTTTTCTTTCGTCCCCTCTCTAGACAAACCAAGAAGTGATGACAACAGCGGTGGAAGGGATAATCAATTGGAGGAAACAGAACCCAGAAGAACGAGAGAAGACGAAACAAACGTAGAGTCGAGAATAACTGCCAGTGGCGTATTCCTCCATCTGACTCGTCACATAAGCCTCTTTGATCGTGAAATCAGGCAGACGAATCTTCATCAATTTCAAGGCGCTTCGAGACCCAGAAGACCATTTGTAGATCACTTGGTCGGCTGTGTAACCGTCTGGAAGGAGGCATTTTCTGGAGAAGGAGGAGATCCTTACAGCTTTCGATTCCTAGTTTGCAGACTTGTTTGTCGAAGGGGAAAAGAGTCAAATCCATGGCTTAAGAAGAGATTTGAAGTGGCAAAAGACACCTACTGCATTCACAAACAAGACTGATTCGGCGACTGTAGAGGAGTTGGCCGTTGTCTTGAAGACGAAGGAGGGAGCGATGGGAGATGCTGTTTCTCTGAGGATTTTTTGAGGCAATCGCATTTGGAACGAAGGTGTCTGGGAACCTGAGACTTGAGCCGAATCAAAAGGAGAACAAACCAAAGGAAGTTGGTATAGGATTCGTGAAGAGCGAGTTGGGTTTTATTTTTGAAAAGAGTTTTGTTGTAGGCAAGACGCCGATCCACCCAGGATTCCCGGTAGAACAGTTCGAGGGCGTAATCCTGGAATTCATGACTTTTCGTCCCAAATTTCACACTTCGATGGCCTCTCTCAGATGTCTCTTTGTCACAACCAAATGAATTATTCTCTCTTTTCTGGCCTTCCGATGTTGCAAAAGAGAAATGAGGGTCTTTCGAGATTCGAAAGTGTTTTTCTCCTTTGAATATTCATGAAATGCAACCCACCATAGTGACCTCCGAGACGGCTCTTATATTGCTGACGACGACTGAAACCTCCACCACAACAGATTCTGAAAGGGGCATATAGAACTGACGAGAGAAAGTTAAGACCTCCGTTTTTATTTTCGGGACATTGGCGATGATCGTATTTGATTCGTCGAAGAAATTGAAGGAAATCTCGAGTCTCTCTGAAATCTTCAGATTTGCCCCAATTAGGTCGAGAGGTTAGTTCAAAATGGAAAAAAAGCAACATTGTGAATGACACAAAAAGCAAGAAGAAGAAGAATTGCCTACTTAGAACTCACCCCTGCGAGCTCACATCTCTGAAAAAGAAATTTGTTAATGGAGAACACCTCGCATCTGCTCGTCGTCTTCGCTAATGCTTATTCCTGACTGATGGCCGAGGAACCGCAGTCACAAAAACACTAAGTATAGCCAGTTGTCTTGTCTAATCCCCGTTCCCTCATAAAACAAACCCTTGGCTGAAGATGGAAGAGTCTGAAGACATATGCGAAGGCGCTTGGACTTCGGCCGTACGATGATGAGATCTCATCGGAATTCCGCCACCTTTTCGTCTGAATTTCCTTCTTTTTCTCTGGACTTTGGAGATCCAACCGAGAAGTTGGAGCTCGATGGCTGTTGACGGGCTCTTCATCCTCTTCCAGTTCGTCATAGATGTGATAATCGAGACTTTTCTGCTCGGACTGGTGGCGTTTATTCTGGAACTTTTGGATTTTAAAGTCATTAGGACACAATGAAGCCGCCCTCTCGTTCGTCCCTCAAAACACATGTGAGCGGAAGTACCTGGACTGGGTGCTGTCCTGTTCCAAGAACTGCCAGATAGAAGAGCAGTAGGAGGAGCGTCCAATTTGACATCTGAAAACAAGGGAGACAACAGGTGTAAAGAGCTTGTTTCGGCCTCGTTTAACGGCACTGGGAACGACATTTTGTGGTAAAAACGAGAGCTGCAAAAGCTGGGGAAAAGAGACTGCCACGTGAGGGCGGAACTCCACCAGGATGAATGACTTACGGCCCAAATAGGCCGGCTCCGTTTCCTGGGGTCACTCAAAAAATCTTTTTTTAGCAGGACTGACAGGGATGTACGAGGGGAAGAACACTTTAATGCAATCAGAGTTTTTAGTTGTTGCAGATGCGTTAGACCGGAAATTGGGAGGAGATCTCTCTGCGCCGACGACAAAAGAATCCTTCTGGTGTGATGAAGAGACAATCGAATGACTTCGAGGCGGAGATAAACACGTCCTGAAGACGTCAAGGGGAGGCGGAGCTAAATGGATCAAAAAGAGAGAAAATCAATGCTGGAAGCAGACTGATTCGAACCAGATGGCTCACAACTAAGGAAGATCACAGACGATTTTTGAGAAATTAGAGAAGGCTGCCTACTCACTTCCGGTCAATCAGAGCAAGAGCATAACGAGCACGAAGAGACAAATTACATTGGAAGAGGGAACAAGGAGCTCTCTCGCTCGTACTCACAAAGAAGTCCCGCCTCCCCCAAAAAGAAGCAATAGGTCGTCTTCGAATGGGATTGCTCCTTGTAATAACAGCTGTTGTCGACTCCTCGAGTTCAACTATCTTCAATTATAAAAGAGATTCATTTTGCACCCGTAAAAACAGACAGACACGTATCATTTTACCACGAGAATCGGCGTCCAATTTGCTCGAAGAAGATTTCATTGTGAGGTCGAAGTCGCATTCTCAAGAGGTCGAGAGCCTTCTGAGGAACTTTCCTATGTGTTCGTCCCTTGCTGTTTCCCAGACATTTCGCTGGATCCTTTGCCCTCAGCTGGAAACAGAAGAAACCCTTCCTCTCATTGAAAATCAACTGCTCGGGACGGATGAGATGAGGAATCTCCAGGAAGGCCTCAATCCGTCTCAACTGAAAATGAATAAATTGCGACAACCGGGGTCAACAAGGAATGTTTTCCAAGTTTCCATTCTTATAAAAAGGAACTTACAACTGAAAGCGGATTTCCTCTGAACACGTCGCCATTCAGGACAAGAAAGCTTTCGATGGGGAAATATTGGAGCCAATTCGACAGATGCATGTCGTAAAGAGAATTGCGCAACGGCTTGTATTCGGGATTGATTTCCGTTGTTCCCGAGATAAAAACCTCATCTTGGAAGATTGGAAGAGTCTTATTTTGTTCGAGTTTGTTGTAGAAAACCTGAAGCCGTTTCTCTCTTCATTTTTGAGGGGAAAAGACCTGGGTGAAGTCGCTGACAGTTCGCTGGACGGGATCTCTCACTATTAGGATCAATCTCGTTTTGGGATTGAATTTTTTGATTCTTTCTGGAGCCAAGAGACTCGTGAAATAGCCCGGAGTCTTCTCGATCACAACCTGGAAAAAATATTGAAGAATAAAGCCACAAATAACCTGATGAGAATCGGCAATCGGCATCACACTTCTATACCATTCGAAGCCTTTAGTGTAATTGGCATCGAAGAAATGAGTTTCTTTGCGAACTGTTTTGATCGATGGATGGAGAGCGAGAGCATCCAAAAGAGCTCTTGTTCCTCCTTTTCTGACGCCAATAATCAAAGCCGAAGGGAATCGGCGATAACTATAAGAAACATTAGGAGAATTGCGGGAAAAACAAACCTTGGAGGAACGGCTGAAGGAGTGAAAAGTTCTGCATTTGAAGGATAGGAATTGTTGAAAATGGCTAATTGAGTGAGAATAAGGAGACTCAAAAGGGAGCAGATCAAGACGATCCACCTCCGCATGCCATTGAATCTCTGAAGAAAGATCGACTAATAAGACGCAAATGTAGTCTGTGTGATGAATGATTTAGAGTTCGGACTAAAAACGGGTAATATTGAGCAAATAGGAGAGCGACGTTCCGGTACTAATAAAGGACAAACCCCGGGTTAATGATACTAATAGAGGGCTACTTGAGAGCAACCCCGACGATCCATATAAATAAGCCTTTTGATTATTTGAGGAGCGCGCGGGGGAGATGGCGCCAGCTGATTTGAGAAAAAGACCAGGTGCAAAAAGACTCGTTGCCAGGCACCTTTTAAGAGCCAAAAGGCTAATTACTGTAGGCGCGAGAGAGAGGCGCATCAACATTTGAATAGCAGAACGACCTTGTGCTGGGTCGCATCACTGCGCAGGCCGAGTCAAATTCTTAGGGAGAGGAAAGGTCTGTTTGTTCAATAGAAATATCCATTGCGAATGGTCGATACGAGCAGCAAAACGCTGATTGATCCGAAGAAAAAGGCGAGTTTATCGAGAGAGAGTGTAGAGTAATGGATGTCTGGCGACCATCCGAGAGCACAGCTGTTGTCCCCCTGACCGCACTCCCCAGGTGGAGCAGTTGGCCTTCAGGTAGACGAGCAAATTAACAATTTATAATCTCCAACAATATTTACAAACACGAAAAATAAATTAAAAGAACGCACATGGTGGCTACAGCGTACCCGGATTCTCGAGCACTCTTTCAAGGGCACTGGGGGTGTCATAGATATCATATTTATTGTCGTTTGACCCGTCGTCGTTTTGCACAAAGGGCCGCACAGGATTGAGAGCAAGCTGGCCCGCATTGTCGAGAGCTGGAGACTCCCTGTGTCGCCTGAAAGAGTTCTTTTCGACTTGAAGGAGTCACTCCAGACCTGAGCGAAGGCGCATTGGCCAACGCAGACGTGCTCACAGGCGGTTTCACAACTGACTGACACGGCTGGACAAGCTGCTTCACACGAGCTCACACAGCTACTGGCACATTGAGGTGGCTGGCTGATGCAATCCTGGGTGCATTGGACGTCGCATGGCAGGTTGCCTGAAGGTTTTTCTGAACTACAAAAATGAACTTACAGTTGTGAGAGAAGGGCAGTTTGTCGACAGGAGTTGGAGCATTTCCACACAGCTGATTGCAGGAGGCCTCGCAGCCAGAAGAGCATTGGGGCGACTGAGTTGGACAAAGCTGCTGACAATCCGCCATACATTTGGGAGCACAAGCCTGGAGGAGATTTGTATTTATGAAAACTAAATGGATACTTGAGTAGCGGCAGCCGGTTGAGAAGTGGGAGCCCCAACTCTGGCACACGACTGGGTGCAGATGCTGGAGCAGGCTGGCTGGCAAGCGGTTCCCAGAGCGGCAGCCGAACTCTGGCATTCCTTGATGCAAGTCGCTTCACATTGGCCTTGACAAGTGGCGAGGGAGACCTGGATTTGAACTTGGCTATTGGCGATACAATCCGGTTGACAGGCGGGTTGGCAGATCGAAGGACATTGAGCTGGAAGCACAGTCTGGGCTACCGGGACCACATTGACTGGCACGGGTGCTTGAGGCTAAACAAAGCATTTCGAAGAGCCCTGGGCAAACCTGAGCACAAGCTGTAGTGCACTGTCCACGACACACATTGCCACAATGCTCCTGGGGCAATCGTTCGACGCATTGGCTGTTACACGTCTGAAATTATGGCGTTTTCAAGAGGAATGGAGAGCCAACTTGTTCACAGATGGGAAGACATTCGGGCACGCTGAAGTTGATCGTCGTCGGTTGGGAAGGAGCTGCTGTCGGCTGAGGAGCCACCACTTGAGGCGCACGACATTCATTCGCACACACCTGGATAGGCCGTTCAATCGAATGAGAAAGAAACGCACCTCGACACAGACGTTGGAACAATGCGCTTGGTCCTGATTGCTCTGGAGACATCCAGCTTGGCATTGCTGCTCACACGGGCATCCCAATGATTGAATGGTGATCTGGACTTGCTGTTGAACTGCTTGTTGCTAAAGATTCGATTGGAAGGGACTCCACCCGAAACCTGAACGCATTGAGGGAGGCATTGTGGTTGGCATTGCTGAACACATGAGGGAGAAGTGGTTGTGGGAGGAGGCAGCGTTGGGATTGGCTGTGGAGCTGTGGCTGCCTGATGAGATTGAACAAAAGAAAAGAAAAAGACTACTTGGATACATTGAGGAAGACACTGTGGCATACAGGGATTGATGCATTGCTGATTCTGAACGGGCAATGGAGGAACTGGGGCAGTTGGGGCCACTGGGGCAGCGGTGGCTGTCTGAACGAAGGAGGATTAGCTCATTCTCGACTGAGTCGAATAGAAATGAATTTGGAACAAAGAAGAACTAAAAGAGTGCAAAGCGGAAAAACAAAAGACCTGGTACATGACAATGCATCCGGGATCACAGCGTGGCCGACAGGGCGCAGCACACTGGACTTCTCCATCGGTTACTGTAATGTGCACAACAACCGACTCGGAAGGCGGTGGACCCGAAGCAAAGATAGCGACAGGAGGAGAAGCAGCTCGAATACAAGCCTCATCACAGGATGGCATACATGATGGAACCGAATAGCATGTGATCACCTGCTGTAAATCAGAAGCGTTTTGATGTTGAAGCTGTGAGGAGTTGGTTAGACATTCGGCCGAGCATTCCGGAAGACATTGGGGTAACGGGCAGAAGAGGATCGTTAGATCTAACTGAGGCAAAGGGAGCTCGCCGGGAACTGGGAATGGCTCGAGACTAGCAACTAAACTATCATTAGCATATTGGGGAAGATGGCTTGGTTCCTGAGGAAGACTGGGGGGAGGAATGTGGAGAATATTGATATTCAGATATGAAGGGGGATATGTTGAAGGCGGGGGATACATGAGAGAGGAAGGAGTTGAATAAGGACTTAAAGGAGGAGGGAAGGTTGTTGTTTCTTCTGGAGGACTGGGAGTTAAGGGCAGGGCATTCACGGAAGAAACAACTTCTGGACTTGACTGTTGGACGACTTGAGACACTTCGGTATTTCCCTGCTGGACGTCGGGAGAAATGGCTGGAGGAGCCAGATCAGGGAGATCATTTTTGGAGAGATCTTCTGGGATGAAGATGGTGGCAGGACTGGCTGTGACGAGAAAGGGAGAGGATGTTCCGGGGATGAAGACTTTCTCGGTCTTGAAGTAACTCACACAGCCAGGCTCACAATTCGGCTGACATTGTTCGGGACAATCTTCCAATTGAAGGAACTCCACGGCCACTCCAGTTGGACCAATCGCTGCCACAGCTATTGCCGAAATATTCTTGACTGGCGATTCTTCATGAAAATCGGAGGTTGGAAGAATTCCTCGATAAGGATCAGGTGCCGATTCGGACAAATCAAAAGGCTTAAATTCGACTTCTTGTATGGACTGGAGAGATTCTTCTATTGGCGGATTTGACGCTTGGAAGTTCTGATAAGAAGGCGGATAAACGACTGGAGTTTGTACGGTTGAAGGTGGGAGAATCGTCTGGGGATTGAGATAGATTGGAGGAGATTGTTGAACAAGCGGATGCGATTGGGTTACCGTAATTGGAGGAAGAGTTGTTGTGGTTGAGGGAGGCGGGGGCAAAGAGACTTGTGAAGGAGGAAAAAAGACCCTTTCCGAGGAGAAATAAGCAGTACATTTTGGATCGCATTGTGGCTGACAGGGCTCTGGACATTCCCTCATTTGGAGGATTTCCACAGCTCCTCCATTCGAAGTGACTGCATTTACAGCCAATGAGTCACTCGATCCATTGAAGGTTGCTGCTTTCTCTTGATATTGGCGAATACAGTCTGAAGGGCAGTTTGGACGACAGGGGATTGGACAGGAAAGTGAGGGGAGGGAGTCTTCCTCAGGATAACTGGAGAGGATTGGGGAGGACATATCGCGAATACATTCTGGAAGACAATCTGGGAGACACACTCGGGGACAATACTGTAGATTAATGGAATATGGAAGCTCATTTCGAGTGCTTGTGGATGTGCTGGGAACTGAGGAGGTGCTCGGGGTGCTGGGAGTGGCGAGTGAGTCGAAGTAAGTCGGTGGGAGATGTAAGATCTCTTGAAGTGTCTCAATCGCCCGAATGCGTTCCCTTTCAATACATTTAGGACTGCATTCTGGACGACACGATTTGACACAACAATTTCTGGTGCAACGAGTCTTCTCAGCTACCTGGGGACGGCTCTCCTCGATGAATGTAAAGGGAAGAGGTGTTGTGGTGATTGAAGCCATTGTCTGGTTCGTACAGGATGGCAGACAAATGGGCATACATGCGGCTATGCAGCTGGGTTGTACTTGCTGTGGCTGAGGGATCTGTTGAGGCACTGGCTGAGGCAGAAGATCCGGGATAGTGTTAACGTTCATCTGGAAAGCTGGGACGGCGGCGGCTAAGAGCTGCGGATGAATGCACCAATCTTCGCACATTGGCATGCATGCACTGGGACAGCCAGACGTAGAAGGGATGGCTGTTGTGGTGGTGAGAGTGGTGCTCGGAAGACAGGCCGGACCTTTGCAACCCGAGGAATCACAAAGCGAAGAACAAGCTGATGTGCAAGAGGAAATGCAAATGGGAGTCGAGGCAGTGCATCCAGACAAGCACGAGTTGGCACAACGATCTTCACACGTGGTAGGCACCTGCGCGTTCTTGCGAGTTGAACAAGCCGAATTGCACTGATCTCCGCAGGCTGAGGAGCAGTCCGAAGCAACGTTTCCCTGACTGACGCACTGGCTGTGACAGGCTTGACCACATTTCGTCGGACACAGCGTGTTGAACTGCAAAATACATTTATTTTCTCGCTTTCTTCAATCAGAAAGCAAAGAAGACTCACATAGCTATCATTGATGTCGAGAGTGATTTGGATGGGAGGAGGAGCTTCATCGCATCCGAATTGACAACTCTTCGCACAGGTTGTGGCACAAATGGCTGGAGGAGACTGCGACCGAGCTTGACACGCCGACTTGGGAATATTTGTTTTTGGTTTTTTGTCGAACCTACTTTACACACATTCTGACAAGCGTCATAACAAGTTCCGCTGGCCGGTAGAGGAGCCATCGTTGTCGTCGTTGTTGTGGTCGTTGCGGTTCGAGGAATCTGCAATTCTAAGATTCGATCTTTCTCTCTTTATAAAACCTGGAGAGTGATGGCGAATTTGCTCGCTTGATTGCAAGTGTTCTTACAAGTCGAAGCACACTGCTGGCCACACGTAGGGGAATTTGTGGATTGAGTACAAGCCGGCTGACAGGCTCTCTGGCAGGTTGATTCGCAATCCGACCTCTGAATTTGTGGTTAGAGGCTTGGAGAAGGGCTTTTACCAGGTCTGATCGAGAACAAATCGGCTGACATGATGGCCCTTGCTGACAGGCGCAGGTCGGATAGAAGGAGTTGGAGCTGGTGGTGTAAAAGGAGTTGGCGTAGGAGGGCTGATTGCAGTTACAGAAAGCGGAACAACCACAGTCTTTTTTAACTCTTCGAGCTGCCTGGAAACTTCTTTTCCCTCTGGAAAGTCTCTTAGGTGGGTAAGCGAACCCCCGCGGCTATTGAAACTGCGGTTTTCGCGCGAGTTCCACACGGCCACAATTGTTTGTCCACTTAGAAATGCAACCAGCGCGAACTGTGTTTCCTTCGTTAGGACGACACGACAAGAGCTACAAATGGCTCAGCTAATGCACGAAAGAAAAAGCTGCGCAAGTTGAAAAAGAGGCTCGTTCGTACACAGGACAGACAGGGGAGAGAACCTCAAGTGGTCAAACATATAGCCAACTATGGACTGCCGGGGATCATACAGCTCTCACACTATTGCTTAGACTGAGACTTGTAGGCCAAAAGAGAAGGAAGAGCAGCGTTTGTACGAGAAGGTCCAACAAGTTGATTGAAGAAGCTGATTGCCGGAAGACTGGTCGCTTTCGAAGAGGACAGTCAGTTGACAAGCCGAGGGGTCAAAGGGCTGATCCTGGTCGAAGAGTCAACAGGAGAGACGAATTAACACGCGAAAGAGAAAAGGTGAGAGGGAGGATCGTCGGGTGGATGAGCCTCCTAACGATGAACCGAAGGAATTCCTTTCAAACTATGGTTCAGGCCAAAAAGTTGAGTCTCTTTTTGGCCGAGGGTGACAGCGACATTTCTGTCCTGATAACCGGCTCAACGGATAAGAAATTAATTTGTCCAAACAATTAGAACCTTTTTCCTTTTTCTCTTTACGAGCCAAGGAATCAAGTAGAAAGGAGAACAAAATTACAAAATACGAGGAGAAGACAAGCAGAAGAGAGAGGATGGCAAAAGCGAGAAAAATCCAAGAAGGTCTGGCCAAGAATCAGACGGAGAGAAAAAGGAGGAGTCTTACCTCAGTAATACTAACTTGAGCAAGCTGGATCAGCAGGAAAAGGAGAAGTAGCGCTCGACGTTTCATGCTGACTGACGGCGACTCCCGCGGGGCGGACCGCCGGCCACCAAAAACAAAGCACACTTGCGAGTTCAAATAGAGATAGGCGACCCTGTTTCGAGCCTTGTCCCTTGAATTAGAACGAGCTCTCCGATGAGAACAACAACATCCTCAATCATCTCTTCGTCGGGTCAATAGAGCTCTTGAAAAAGTTGGTTCCAGCCAGCGCTACTCGACACAAAAGACCAATTCCAACTCATCTCCAGCTACTGTATCTCCCTGTCTCAAATTCTTCTAAAACTGTCAAAAAAGAAATCCAAAAAGAAGTCGAAAATGTGTCAAAAGAGACATTTATTTGGCATCCGCCATCCGGCTCGATCTCCTGGTCACCCACACTTCCTAAGGGATATAAATATATCAATGAGATTCGCTTCAAAAGTTCAGAGAATATTGGACTTATTAAATGATTCTTTGGTACTTCAGCTGCTTCTTAGTTTTTCATTCAAGGCTTCCATTTCTCTAGAACCCAGCTCAGGAAGATATTCAGTCTGTAAGATCATTTATTCCGCCAGAATCTCCATTAGAGAGTGGAACTCCGAGAAAAGGAGTCGAAAATATCCCAGGCTGTAGTCGAATGAGTGCCATCAACTCGAAAAGTCCAAACACCGTCGGCTAATTCGCAGTTTCAAGGTGCTCAAGAGCTCGAGTGTTTGTTGACCGCAGTGGGCAGACGACGCAACTGTTACAGTACACGAAGGACGACACGCGACAAAGGTTTTTGTTGCTTTTTAGACTCTCGTGGTCGGGAGTTTAGGACAACAAAAAAGCTAGCAGTTGGGCCAGCCAGGTTTTCCCTAGTAGGAGGAGGAGGAGGAGGACACTTGAGAGCTTGAAGAGGAGCCTGACTCGAAAATTCCTCGGACTAATTTGGGCTTTCTTCTCCTCAGCTTGTTCGCACTCTTTCATTTATTTGCTTTGCTTTTTGCTTCAACAAATCGTCCACTTTCCTGCCCTCAAACACTACACAAATAAATATTTTTATTCTTTTTTCTTCATTTGACGTGCATGTTTCCTTCGATATTTAGCTTGACAGACGGGATAACAAGTTGTCTGAAAGAGGGATCAAAAAGAAGGAAGAGGAATACCTGACAAGCTGCGAGACACTGAGGGCCGGAAAGGGTGTTGACGCCACCTAAAAGAGACTATCAATTCTCTCCTTCGACTTACATTGAGATTCACAAGCCACGCTGCACTCGTTGGTACATTTTTGTACGAGCGCTGGAGCTGGAGGACTAGAAGTGCCGGTCACAATGATAGCTGGCTGTGGAATGACTGCTCCAACGGCGATTTCTGTCTAGAGATTTTGTTTAGAAGAGAATAGACAAAGATATTCATTCAGGATAATCAATAGGAATAAAGAAAGTCGTAGAAATAAGCCTAGAGGGATCTACCTGAATTTGAATACATTTTTCATCGCAATCTGGGAGACAAGGCTTCACGCATTTCTTCTTGACGACCAAACCGCATGTTTCTGCAAATTGATCGAGTGAATTGATCTCTTTCTCTCACCCGAACAGGCAGTTCCACAATTCGAAGCACATTCGGTCAAAGTCACTCCAGCACTTCTAAGATATTTCTTAAAGAAAGAAAAAAGAAAAGATACCCGCAGACTTTGATACAAGTCTCTCCACAATTACTCTGACAGGCGGTTGGATTGTTGCTCTTTCCATCCATAAAATCGGTGATGAGTTTGAGGGTTGGCTTCAAGGAGACGCAGACGAAATTGCAGTCGGGAAGACAATCAGGAGTGCAGAATTTGGGCGAAGGTGGAGGAAGGAGAGGAGCTGGAGGAAGAGGGAGAGGGAGAGGAGCCAATGGAGGTGAAGTAATAGAATTGCCGACAATGATAGCAGCAGCTGGAGGAGGTGGAGGTGGGACTGGGCTGGGATGGAGTGGAGCGGGATTCGAGGAAGGAAGGATAAATTTATATTCGCCGATAAAGGAGTCTTTCATTTGGCCGATTTTCTCTTGTTTTGAACAAGAATATGAACAGGCATCGGAACAGACCTGTAAGGGGGAGAAAGAGAGACAGAGAGGACTCACTTTATCACATTTATCGGGAGAAGAAAGACGAGAACAAGGCTCGATGCAAGATCTTTTGCAGATGTCGACGCATTTAATAGAAGAGGAAGAGGGAGCTGGACTGGCAGTTATCTGAGAAATGGAAAGATCAACAGAAAGACTGACCGATGGAGTCTCTCTACAAATACATTTCGGAGGAACTGGGGGACTACAAGAACACAACATTTGGAAAGACTTTCCAGGTTCATTCGTTGGGACCACTTGACATCCACATTTGGGCTCTTCTCCTGCTTGACATTCACACGACTGTCTGGCCGTTCTCGCTGACTGAGAGAAATATTGGATTGGAGAGGGGACAATCACCTGAGCAGCGATAATGAGGAGAGAAAGGAACGTAATGTGGTGGAACATACAAGAGGAATGACCAGAGAGGCCGAAGCCCTTCTTATACTCTGAGCCTTCTTCTCGCCGGAGGCTTTGTTTTCTGCTCCTAGCGGCCAGCTTAACACTTCTGGCAAATACAAGTGACCTTGCTGGACAAGAAGGCCTAAATGCCCGGTTGCCATTTTTCCTTCGAAGCGATTAGTCGACGAAAAATTACTCGGAGCATGTTCTTCCGTCTTTGTCGTTCTTCTGTGCTTTCGACTCTTGTGGTCAAAGAGCTTTTGTCGATCAAAAACTCATAGCTCCAACTTTTGTCCGGTTTCTCGGGTCAACAGTGTGTCTCGACACGTCACTGTTGACTTGGTAAACGCCGAATGATCACTTTGTTCAGTCAAATTCCGGCCTTCTCGAGTACATTTTGAAGATTTGTCGGCAAAAAACTATTAGAAACTGGTTCTGGAAAACGACCTTTTTCTCAGATCTTTCAATGTTTACAGATTAGATAATAAATCTTCTACTTTTTTTGGAAGAGTAGACTGTAGAAACAGATACTTCCTTCATATTGAGACTCGAGTTTCTTCGAGAAAAGTTCTCCTGAATTTGGGAGAGAAGAGCGGGAAATTTTCCAGATCTACCTATACTTTTACGTTATTCCCCGGTAAAATCGAAACAAGATCTTTGAAAATCCAGGAGAGACTCGAGCTTGATAAGCAAAAATAGAAAAGGATACTTTTTTGCAGGGCAGCTAAGATGCTGATAGCGACAGCTCAATTTCACGTAATCCTTCGGTTAAACAAGATGACCAGACTGTGCAGCATTCCGCGAGTCTAAACAGAGGACTTTCTTGGAGAAGCAAATCTCTCAGCTGAATTCATTCTGATACCTTTCTAAGAATAGAGAAATCGCAGAGGGAAAGTGTGTTGACTTCTCTCGAGAAATGCCAAAGGGAATACGCCCAAGTTCACGCTTCTCACGCAACGACAAACACCCGCCGACGGCAAACACAATCCACCAGGAAGCGGCGTTTATCCGTCCGGAAGAACTCAGAACCGGACTCCAGGGGCCATGATAAAAGCCCCCCGAATTGCCATGGAGACACGCACCAATGAGGACTGGCATCTTCTTCTTCTGTCTTTTAGCTCTTGCTGTAGCTGAGCCAGTTCGTTTTCATCCGTTTCTCCCATTCTCCTTTGCCTTTTAGCTTCGAGCTCGTCGTCAAGCTTGTGGATGTTCTCAAGCTCCGAGCTGCAGTTGTCAGCAAACTCCTCAGCAGAGTTGCCAATGCCAACAACCAGCTCAGTCATCTTGTGCTCCAACTCCTTCCTGCCAGCCTCAGCAACAGGTTTTTTTCTCTCCTTTTTACCCTTCAATTTCCAGCAGCAACAATGTCAAACTTCGTGCCAGAATGCCTGTCAGAACTCTTGTAGCCAACAACAACAGCCCCAGGTATTTTTCAATCTCTCCCTCTTTCCATCCTTCCAGTGCTCCTCTTCGTGCCAAAATACCTGTCAGAACACCTGTAGCAATCAGCAATACAACAATAACAACCAATATGCCCAGCAGCAGATGCAGCAGCAGATGTACAACACTCCCGGATATTTGCCCGCTTATTCCTCGACCCAAGCTCCTTACTCCTCCACTCCAGGAATGTACAACCCCTACATGGATCAGAACCAATGCAATCAATGTACCAACGGCTGTATGAATGAGTGTGCTCAAGCCAATCAGCCTCAGAGTAAGAGCAGAGAAAGATCTAAAAATCCTTCCAGATATCTGTCAAAACAGCTGTACTGATTCGTGTCAATCTGTCTGTGGTGGCCAGCAACAGCAATACAATCCCTACAGCAGCACCATGCAGCCTGTGACCTACCAGCCTTACATCAACCAGCCCCAATACCAGAATAATCCCCAATGTAATGAATGCCAGTCGACTTGCAACCAGCAATGCCAGGCTCAGGTGAGATCTTCCTCTTTCTCTCTCAATTTGAGTCTTAGAACTTCCCCTCTTGTGACCAGCAATGTTCCTCCCAATGTTCGTCTGTCTGTCAAGCTCCAGCTCAGCCATCTTGTCAAAGCAGCTGCATGCCATCTTGCCAGCCCAGCTGTACTCAACAGGCTCCCCAACAGACTCAAACGACTGTCCAGCTGACGATCTCCGTCCCAGTCTCTCAGAATTCTCCCAATTGTATGCCGACTTGCACACAACAGTGCAACCAGCAGTGCCAAGCCACTCAGGTATTTTCCTTTCCCTTAAGACTCCTCTTTTCTTTCAGCCTCAACAACAATGTGCCCCAGCTTGTCAATCATCCTGCACAGCCTCGTGTGCTCCAGCTCAAGTAGCTTGCCAGCCATCCACAAGCTCCTCGTGCGGCTGTCCCCAGCAGTACCAGCAATGCGGTGGCCAGTGCTGTCGCAAGTAAGCGGATCCCAAAGCTGTTTGTACATTTGAGTTCGTTAATGAATATTTTGACGAGTATCTCTCTTGTTTTGATCCAGTGGCCCTCTGGGGGAAGGAGAAACAAGAATTATTAATTTTATTATTATCCAACCATCGTCGGATTGAGACGATTTTGCACCAATCGGTCCATAATTTTGTCTTTTCCAACCAAGAAAAGATTGACATTTGGAACGACATGGCCATATTGCATGTGTCGATCAGCCATGAAGTTGAGATATTTGAAGGTATAAGGAGCTCTTTCGTTGGGATCAGACAAAGTCAACGGGAACTCCATCGCGCTGTTCAAAATACCGTTGCCTCCTCCTATAATTTCTCATAAAAATCTTAAGAAAATAAGAAACCTTTGAGCATAATTCTTCCGTCGAAATCAAAAAGTTCATTAACTCCAGGAATGGGCAGATCCAAATGTCCTAAAAAGAGGGCTTTTTTACCCTACGAGCCCTACCTGAAACTTCTCGAATCTTGGACAAATCGTACTCGGCGCCCACAGTCAAGCCAGTCAGAAAAGGCTGATACATTCCGTCATTCCGATTCAGAGGAGCATCAGCAAACTGATCGAAATTCCTCCGAACTGGTAAATTGTAGTTATTCACACCCTAAATTGAATTAGGGAAAGTCGAAAATAGATCCAACATTGACGGCGAATCCAGCTCCCCAAGAATCGACCAAATCCTCGTTGTAGACAGCAGCTACGGCTTGGGTAAAAGGGTTGAACGCTGAACGACCGCTGAAAACAGCCTCCTGGCCGGGGAGATGGATGTCCGGAACTGTCATCGGCTTTTGACCAGCCTGGAGAATTCTACTCTTAAAGGAAAAGGAAGCACCTTGTCTCCAGCAATATACAGATTTGGGAAGAAGGGACCAGATCGCTCATCAGTCATTCCTGTTGGGAGTTGAAGAAGTCCGAGACCTCGAGGTCGATCACGAAGAAAAGGAGCTAAAAGTCTTAGAAAACGAAGGCGAAAGGAAATACCTCTGGCTGAAACATAGCCAATAAAACAATAAAAAAGCCAAAAAGATGGCGACATCGAGAATCAGGGAGAGTCTGGTTGAAAGTTCAACCCAAAGGTGGGGTCAACGGGACCGGTCTCTGCTCAGCTTGAATCTCCTGTCTCCTGCCAGTTCGGCTATTTCCCTTTCAAGAATGTCCAAAGCACTTTATCTCTTGCTCCTTTCGATTTCCGTCTCAGCGTTGACAAGGGAAGAATTAATGGAGCATCTTCGAAGCAAACAAGAGACCGCCAATACCTTCGACTCGAGGGTTCCCAGACTCATTCGGCCGATTGGATATATCGCTGGAGAGTCAGTCTCTTTTTTTTTGCAAAAAAAAAATCTTCCATTTTTAGACCAATTTGGCCTCGGATTTTAGAAAGAGTTCAATCAAAAAATGACCTTTTTTTCGACGATGACAACTTCGCTTATGCTGTGAGTTGAGAGTTGATTAAAGACAAAACTTGCAGTTGCCACGACACGACGCTGTGGGTTTGGTGAGGAAGATGGACAGAGAAAGCAATTTTGAAAAAGTCGTCGAATTCTTGGAAAAGTATAGCTGAGAGGAAATAAAAATTCGTTTATTGCGAGTGAAATGTTATCAACCCGTTGGCCCAAGACTTCCTTCTTCTTTCATTCGTTTTCCGGGTAATTTGAATTGAAAAGAACGGGCTTCAACAATTCGAACATCAAAACGATCATCGAGACAGCGAAGGCATAAAAAATGACAAAGAAGAGAAGCTCCTTGCCCTGGAAGATTTCGCTTTTTGGCGGGAAAAATAATAAAAATATAGCGCTCAAAATGAAATCAGTTTCCTATGTGGCCACTGGGTCTGTCTCTCAATAAATTTGAGGCAAAATCGAGGCGTCCTGGAAGAATTATCGGAGAAACAGACGGGATTGATTTCCTCTAATCACTTGAGTCTTCCCGTCAAGCTTCCAAAGTCTCAACAAAATTGGATCTTTTTACGTCTAACAGAGGAGCATAAACAAGACTTTATGTCACGCAAAGTTGTTTTTCAAACTGGCTCTCACACCTCTGAAAATTCCCCGAAAAAGAAAAGGAAAATACCTTGAGAGTATGTTCGAGTTCTGGCTGATTAAATGGATCTTGGTCAGTTCCAATGACGATTTCTGAAATGCTTTATTTTCTAAAATGCGGGAAAAAAGGGAGAAAATGGAGCACCTTTGGTCATCTCTTTGCAGCCGAGCCGAGTGTAAAATTAGGAAAAGAGTTTAGAGGCGGAGACTCTCTTCCGCCTGTCATCTCGGACGGACATTTAGGTTGACAGAATGGACAAACAGACAAAATGCTTACTCTTATTGGGCATCGCGAGGGAACGTGGCTGACTGATTGTCGCCGTGAGTCCCCCCTTTTCAATCCCCTTTGAGTCCCTCTTACCGTGAGTATATTGCTTGCCGATGCTTCCCAATCTCCGACTTGTCGTACTCGATTGTTTATGCAATTCCCTCTTATGTCCTCCTCCATTGGCTACAAGTTCAACACCTTCCATTTCTGAAAAGAGGAATAACAAAGAAGAAGAGATCTTTGAAGATCTGCCAAGGAAATAATCAAAAATGCATCATCGGATCGTAGTAAGGACAACGGAGGGAGATATTGACTAAAAGGGAAAACATCAGGTGAGACAAACAGGACTCTCGAGAGAGCAATAAGTCACAAAAAGATGAGGTGAGGGAGTGGCGAATAATTGGATTGAATCGAAGAAAGCAACAAAAGAAGTTGGTGAGGGGGAGTTGGCAGCGAGGGAGCTTGCTGGCCTCATCTTCCGGATTGAGTTATCCTCACATCCGCGATTCTATTTGGCCAAATTAGAGGAGAAAAGAGAACGGATAAGAGTTTTGTGTGGCACTCATGAAACATTCAACAGAAGGCCAAAGAGGGAGAGAAGGAGAGACATGACAAATTGCTCCAGAAGACTTATTGACAGATGTTGGTTCCTCGTGAAACCTTCAACCAAACTCCATAATGGAAAGTGAGATTAATATCGGAAATAGCAATTTATTATTCCGCGAGAAATTCAGTCTCTGACGTGGGTTGTCGTTTTGTTTAATTCCAAATCAATCCCGGAAACGCGAAGAAACGAACCAATTAGGCTTTTGGAAGGGGTGGAAACAGCCTGAGACTTCTGAAAGTTTTGCGAGAAAATGACGACAGCAAAAACAAGTTGGTTCTCTGCCTATCTGGATCTCTTAATGTTTTTAGCCAAATGAATCCCACAGATAAAGAGCGTTAAATGGTCTTCCCAGAGATCGTCTGGGAGTGTGCTTATGGCCGAGAGGTCTGAGGCGCGGCAACACGCGGAACATCGCGCGTTCAATTCCTTTCGGTCCATTGATGAAAATTCAACCGAGATCTCTGAGCGTATGTGATTACAATCATTTCATGCACTACCAGCTGAGGACTTTTTGTTTATTTTGCTTGGAATTATTACAACACAGAGAGAGAGAAAGCATTTTTTGATTTATGGAGAGTTTTGTCCATTCGTCTTGGAAGTCGTCTTGGTGAGTTCCTCCTTTCGCCGCTCATTGTAGCCGTTTCTCATATGATGGATGATGTTGTTGATGACTCTGAGCTGGTCATTTCAACGCCAAAAGTCAAAAAAACCTTTGCCAAGCGATGAGCATCTCAGCCTTTTTGTTCTCTTCGCTGAGATAACTGTTGAGCGTCTCATCAATCACTTCCGCCATGCAGACCAGGAAGATATCCCAATAGTTGGAGTGAAATCCTCGGGCGATGAAATCCACATGGCGGCGTCCTAACTTCTCACATTTATCCTGGATTGTTTCGTCATCGAGTTCGCATTCAACGACCAAATTGTAGAAAAAAGCCTCGATGGTCGAATGGAGAGCCATGAAGGAAGGACTACTCTCACATGGAGCCGACTCCGAGATTCCAAATGCTTGCTGAAAAATGTTTGCTCTCTTTCTTTCCATAAATACCTTGATGGATGTACTACGACTGGCTGAACGCATCCAAACTGTTTTGAAGAGGTCTGGCTTTACCTCGAGGAGTCTATAAATCTTCGCGTCTTGCTTGTCAAAAACAGAAAGTGATTAACTTTTCGAAGAAACTCTCAAGGGTCGGTCCAAATTGGATTGAAACTTTTGATGGCGTTGTTTTCTTTCAAATCAAAGACTCACTTTGGCCACTCCTGGATAACAATCTTCTTGCTTTTTGGAGCGATTGGAGTGACTTCTGTCGCCCCAATCACTGGGCCATCTCGCTTGCCACGGATTGTCGACAAAAGACCCATCATCTTCTTCTGAAGTAGAGAAGAGAAATGAGATTAGAAGGAGGATCTTTGATGAGACCGTTTTGTAATTAAATGAAAGACAATTGGAACGTGCTCTTGGCTGCTACTACGTGACAATTGTGTGCCAACCCCGGAAATTCAAAGGAATGAGCGATTGCTGGATGAGCTTAAATTATGGGAAAATGGTAAAGTGCGCCAACGACAATCACCGGAACAAACGAACTTAGACGCGGAAATGGCTCGGAATCCAATTGAGAGAGGAAGTTGTTTGAGAAATTTCCAGAGAAATAAGCCTCGAACCACTCCAGACTCTTTGCAGTCTGCAGCCGACCGAGTCAAAAGTCCCGCCTCTCTCCCACTTTGACCTGTCTCGTAATAATAATGCGATCGTAAGCAACGAGTTACATTCAATTTGACACGAATTGGCACAAAGGAACTAAACAGAACTCCAAACCTAATTGCTCAAGTCTAATAGAAGAAGCTTTTTTTTTTCCAAATTCGGCCAATTACAAACTCCCAAGTCGATGGTTTGGACGAGCAGCAGCTGGAAGCAACTCCAGCTGGCTGTGATAGAGTAAGATCTTCAATCAAAAAAGACAGAAAGAGACGGAGAAAGAACGCTCTTGAAAGCCGATCCCCACACGTCCCAGTTTAATCTACGTGTCGACTTTTAAAGAGTAAAACTGACGACGAACAGACTGGAAAATTGTTAATTATCTCGGGGAGAAAGAGGAGCTTTCAAAAACAAACGCTTCTTGTTATGGGAGAAGAGAGTTTCGCACAATTTTATGAGTCGAAAGAGCGAGACACATTGCCCATAAGATTTAATTAGAAAAGAGAGCCCACGATCGCAGATTAGAAGGCGAAAATGCTTCCGGAGACTTTTTTCTTGGATTGAGTGAGAGGCGTGAGAGAGCCTCATCAAGATGAAGCTTTTTCTCCAGAGGACTACTGTAGGAAGCGTTTTTTTATTCAAACAAATCGTTTCGAGACAGATGGCTGGAAGTAAAAGTGAACAATTGATGAACCAATAGAAGCAATTGGATAATCGAGACAAATTATGTCAGCCTAATCCTTCTTCCGCATAAATCGGGTGAAATGTCTTCGAAGACGGTCGGGTCGACTTCAACCTCGGTTGAAGAGAGGGATACAAACAATAAAGTGAGTTCTTCTTGTCATTCTCGCGAGTCTTCAGTGTTGTCTATGGGTGAAGAAGAATCTACTTTTGATTCTAACAATCGCCTCTGTGGTGTTGGCTATAGCCATCGGATTGCCGTTGAGAGAGGCTAATTTGACCAAATCGAACATATCCTACATCAGCTTCCCTGGAGAGATCATGATGAATCTTCTCAAGGTTTTTTTCTTTTTTAATTTTTGAATCCAGATATTCAGATGGTCGTCATTCCTCTGATTGTAACTTCGCTTATCGCCAATATCTCCCAGTTGGATGGAAAGCAATTGGGAAAAATCGGAGCTCTCGCATTGGGATATTATCTCGTCACAACCATTTTGGCCGTTATTTTGGGAATTGGACTTGTCCTTTTAATTCATCCTGGTCGACCGGATGAATATAAAAATATGACTCAGGTAGTCGCAACAAATATGACTCTTTCCAACGATGGCACAGCCTCAACTCTCATGGATTTAGTCAGAAATATGTGTCCGGAAAACCTCGTCGAGGCAACTGTTTGGTATATTTCTCTTTTTTCAAAATCTATTTCCCATAGGCAAGTACAGACAAAAGGAGGAAAAAAAACTCACGTGAGAGGGTCGAATGTGTTGGGAATAATTGTGGTTTCAATAGCGATCGGAGCTGTCTTATCCTCGCTCGGACCAGAAAAGCAGCCAGTCGTCACGATCCTTCGAATCCTGGATGCCACCATGATGCGTTTAGTGACAATAATCATCTGGTTTACTCCGATTGGAATTCTTTCTCTTGTAATTGGAAAAATCATCGACGTTTCGGACTTTTGGGAGACTCTTGCCCAGCTTGGCCTCTATATGGTTACAGTAATTGTTGGATTGTTTATTCATTCTCTCTTCACCTTACCGCTCATTTATTTCCTTTGTACGAAGAAGAATCCTTTGAAATTTGCACGAGGAATGCTCCAGGCTCTGCTGACCGCCTTTGCCACTGCGTCCAGGTTGGACTCTTTTTTTCCACGAATTTGTTCAGTTCTGCGACTCTTCCTCTTTCAATGACTTGTCTGGAAGACAATTTGGGCTTAGATTCTCGTATTGTGCGATTCGTTCTTCCTATAGGAGGTCTTTTCGACTTTTTCAGAACAAATCTTCCTTTCAGCAACAGTAAATATGGACGGAACTGCATTGTATGAGGTTAGTCTGCTGACCTACAGAAATATCTCCTTCTATAGGCAGTGGCTTCTATCTTCATCGCTCAGCTCCATGCCAGCTATGATTTGACGTTTGGACGCGTCGTCGTAGTCTCACTTACTGCCACTCTGGCTTCGATCGGTGCAGCGGCAATCCCCAGCGGTAGGTAGATCTCCCAGATAATTTGAAAAAATCATTTTGGCTGGTATTATTACGATGATGATTGTTTTGGTTTCTATTGGGCTCCCACAGGAAGAAGTCGCTGTAATTATCGCAGTCGACTGGCTATTGTAGGCTTTTCCTGGTCTTCAAAAGAAAAGAAGAATTTTAGAGATCGTTTCCGCACGACTGTCAACGTCTTTGGAGATGCGATCGGCTGTGGAATAATCGACTCAATGTTGGGAAAGAAGTTGCCACCTTTGGGTGAGGAAGATACTGAAATTTAGATTATTTTTTTGTAGTGGAATAAACACAAAATACATTTCTTCCTTCCTTCTTTGAAGTGAGATATGACCTCGTTCGAGACCCCCTGGAAATGGACTTTGGCTACAAATTATAGAAAAGGCTTTGTTGACCCGAAAAGCGATTATTATAAGACAAAATATACAGACAAAAAGATCATCCTGACTAGAGATTCTTATTTGATGAGCATTTTTCAGATTCAAACATTTAACTCCTCTTTCCATTCGTTGAAATCCATATCTGCTATCTCATCACATCTGAATTCTCTTTTATTCATTTGACTGCTCGCTTTTACCTGAGAAGTTCATCTCTGCCACTCTTGAAAGTATTAAAGGCGAGGAGAGGGACGAAAGAGAAATGCTCTCCGGCGTCACAAAGAACTCTTGCGATTGTTACTTTTCGAATTTGTCTCAATTGTGAGGGACTGAAAACCTTCTCGTTTTCATAGAAGAATCTAAAAATTCTCTTTGTTTTTCCTATTCCCTCCTACCGATCTCCATTGCGAAGTCTCTTGAACTGCTCTCCAATAATACAGGCTAAAGTGGGACCCACGAGAGCATCTTTGACTGGATCTTCCAAGAGAGATCCCACATACATGTCAATCGCATCTAAAAGGATCTTTTATTTCTCGCTTTAACTCTCCAACTAAAAAATGCGAAATACAAACTCACCGACGTGTTTGTAGATGACTCGAAGATTGTCGATGACAATTTGATTGGAGATGGTCTCTTTAAGGTCGTTGAAGTCTTTGATCTCGTTCAATCCGCAGAATTTCCTCCAAGCTGTGAATCCGGGAACTCCGTGGTCTCGTCCTCTTTGGATATTGATTGAGCCGAGATCCGAATTTCCAAAGATTCTTTCGGTCACAGCTGGAGTTAGTCTTTGAGGCATTTTAGCGGGAAGGGTCATCAATCCGCGGAGGAGAGGGTCGATTCCGTTGTTGAGAATATGCATACTTTTGAACATTCCTTCGTTGAAAGGAATTCCTCCAACTTGTTGAAATTTCTCATTGAGGAAAGGATAGAATTCTTGGATCAGACCATGGCCGAATCGGAAGGCACACGAGGTGAATTCGTTGGCAACCGAAGGATCGACTTCTGGATCGTACTTCTCATAATCGGGAAGACGACGCTTGAATTCAGCTCCGAGAACTCGTGGAAGATACTCCTTATATGTGATTTTTTGCAGAATTCCTCCGACAATTTTTCTCGTCTCATGGAAGATTCTTTCCTGATCCCAATGGGTATTAATCCTTTGAAGAGTCGAAGCGATTCGATTGTGATAACGGAGGAAAAGAGTATGAAGAGCAGCCAATCCAACGAAGATATTAGCTCGATCATCTCCAGCTATCACATTCATATTTGTGTCTAAAAGGATAATTTGAGAAAAAAAGGAAGGAATGACCAACCGACTGGAGGGAAGACGCGTTCTTTGATCATTTTAGTCTTGAGGAAAGCCCCTTGTCTGAACAGAAATTGGTCCCTATCGCTGCTTCCATAGATCATCGAGCCATCAATATAGGCTGTGTTCTCATTGAATTGTTCTCGTTCTGTCGTCTCGCCGGTGCCACAGACCGGAGTGGATCGAGCCACTGGCAGACACATAAACCTTCCAAATCTAAATGTTCTTATTTTTAGATCAGAAGACTTTTTCACGTTGGATCCGCTCGAGACAGGAAAACACTGAAGCAGCGGCCTTTGTTCGAAGTACAGGCAGCACACTCCTGGTTATTCAACATTGTTGTTTTTGCCAAATCGTGAGCCATGAATTGTCCCCACTGTAAAGCAAAAGATGAAAGGAACTTCATATCAACTACCTGCATAAGGAGGGCGTTGGAATGATGGGGAATGGCTGAAGCGGAGGCTAAAAGAAGGCGAGAAGCATCGCGAGAAGACGGTCGAAGGCGAGTGAAAGAAGCTGAAAAAGAAGTATTTTACCAAAGAATGAACTCACAGGTTGGAGCGTTAAGACCATTATCATAAATCGGTTTCTTAAGTCTCATGAGAGAAGTAAAGGCTGATCCGATCATTGGCTTCATCAAATTGTTGCAAGTTCCATCGAATGTTCGGAATCTAAAGAGGGTTCTCCATAATATTGAGCGCTACCGAAGATGATAGCAGAGATTCTTATTGCAAATGGGCTGCTGCTGAGTAGGAGCACAATTGTTGTTCATATTGCTGTTTCGAATATCATTGATGGAAAGAGTTCGTCTGTGTGAGGTATCTAGAAAGGATTCTTTATAACAAGAGGATCAAAAATACCTTCGTGAGTTGTGACAAAAGTACAATCTTCTTCACGGAAACTGCCATCAGGCCGGGATCCACTATTGCCAGTGATTGCTCTCCCTATTCCAAATGTTGTCGGCGGAGAGGAAAGACAAACCTTTACAAGCCTTACAAGATCTCGGACAATTGGCTAACATCCACACGGCATTCGTTGTACATTCGTTGATATTCGACCAGAAGCTGCATAGCCGATGTCTGTCGATACAAGTCATCGTTCCATTGCAGACATCACAAGAGACGGGACAATGATCGACCATCCACTCCTTATTCGTCTCACATTCGCCAATGCTTTGCCAGAATTTGCAGAGGTCATGGCGATCGTGGCAAGTCTTGTCAGGCTTGTCAGCCACTTCCAATCCGTCTATCATTTTTCTTTCTTTTATTTCTTCGTCTTCAAGTTCTTTCATTCTCTCTTCGTCTGGTTGACTGCCGGGACTGCCGTCTTCCTAAAATTCTATGATCAGAGGCGAGATCTGAGGTGTAAAATTCAGGCGAACCGGTTCAAATTCTTTTGACGCAAACAGATCCCGCTTAAGCCCGAGATATTCGACTGTAATATCAACTTTCAGGGCCAATTGCAAGGTCGGAAAAATGCCCAGAGGGAGGAACTTCTGACTTACCATTCGAGAGATCTTTTTGACGCCAACATCCTCTGGAGTCTCTTGGCATAGGATTGGAACTGAAAAATAAGAGTTTAGTCTCGCTTGTGTGATAGCCAGATTTGACGGCTAGCAAGAAGAAGACGGCTAACGGGGTGTTGCGGGAACGGAACCCGTTCAGGTGTATGCATCTCGAGGCAATCCGGGAATCGTCTCTCTTTCTTTCTTTCAGCCACCAGCTGATAGGCCATTTCGCGGGAGGATAGGTCAACGAGAGAGGGAGTTCGAGGAGACAAAAAGGGACGAAACTGACCTGAAAGGAGAACCAACACGAAGCACGACAACGACGGCCTCATCATGGCCAGGTTGCGGAAGCGGACTGAATAAAGACCACGCCCCTACGCGGAACGGACAAGACCCGTCCAAGGCTTGTAGCTGACTGTTCTACTGGCAGGGCGAGAGAGAAGGAGCATCCACGGACAATACTTTTGTTCTCTTTGTAATCGTCACTGGAACTGATCAGACTATCAGACTTCATCAAAAAACTTCATTTCTTCCCGCCAGATTTATCGCTTCTCATCTTCGCTTTGCATGTTAGATTCTGCTCAAAGAAGACCTCTCTATCTGTACAGTACCAGATTCTTAGGATTTCCTCTTATAAACAATTAAAGAAATTATCCTAACTAGACCTCCACTTGGACTTGACCTTATTGATTCCTATATTTCACTTCACGCAACATCTTGACCAACGCTTTCTAGGCCAAATTCAAATGGGATCGAATAAGAATTCCACATTAGATCTTTCTGGGATCCATGTTTTCAGTTGTTTTCTTATTTTCAAGATGTTTGACTGTTTGTCTCATCTTTCGAACTGCTAAATTCCAATCTCCCTCACTTAGTATCTCAATTGAGTTTTGAACCTCTCTCTCTCTCTCTCTTTTCTATTTGCAAAAGAGAACGTGCCAGAGAATGATTGAATCGCCGCCTTATTCCCTTTCGTGCGCTTTCTCTGTTGTTTCTCCTCACTCACTTTCCATTCGTCGGACCAAAAAATGAGATTTTCTGGGGAGAAATCTGCCCATTGAGGCGGAAAAGACGATCGAAATCGAAAAGGATCGTCTCTCCGTCGGGCAGGGTATTCTATCACTTTTCAGGATGGATGGTAAGCCAGCCATCGGCTTGTTGATCGAGCGGCAGCCGAGAAGAAGCCTGTTCATCATCAGGAGAGAAAGGGAAGGAAATATCAAACGTTCGGGCTCATTTTCTAGTCTGATTTCTCTGAAGAAAAGTCTCTTCCCATCGAGAGATCACCTTTATTCCAAAAATTAATTCCAACTACCTGCAGAAATTGAGAAAAGGGAAGATCCTGTTGTTACTAGCCACTGGGAGAGATTGCGCAATGCCTTGAAGTAAGCTGTATTGCGGACAATCCGGACTGTCGATTTTATCAGAAAGATTCTAGTTAAGCGGCGAGAAGCCAAATAGATCATCGCTCGAGACAACTTGGCTTTGCGCCAAATCTCAGGGACTCTTTTTTCGTGTTGTTTTTTGAGTAGAGAGAGAGATCCGTTTCAGACAGTTCGCAACATGGCCGCCACGGCTGTTGACATTTCTATGCCGTTCAGAGATGTCCTTGTACAACACAAATCTCGCCTGGGGTGGGCCACCATCAGCAGAGAAAAATACGAGAACTTCATGAGAATATCCCGGTTCTACCCAAAGAATCTCCTTTCTGATCTATGGAACTCAGAGAGAAAGACACCATTCTAATCCTCACAAAGAAAGATCTTGGCCAAGCTTTTACGAGGGAACCACTTAGGAAAGGCGGAAGCAGTTTTACAAGTCTGGCTTTTCCTTGAAGAACTCCAATTTGGAATGCCTTCTTAGGAGTTTTTGACATACAACAGAGTTCAAGAAGAAAAATTCTTGACGATCAAAACGAAGTTCTTAATTCCTACATCTCATCGCTCGACTAATAGAATTCTGAGTGCCAAGTAGATGTGTCATCTTCTAGTCTCATCTGTCTCCAAGCTACCGTACCCCAAGTAGTTTGAGAGTCCTTCCTGTTGTCTTCTAATTGAATTCGTTCGTTGTATGTTTGACGAATTGACTAATTAGTTGAAGCGTCTATCAAAGAAGCCTTGTCGCATGACGATTTATACAAAAAAAGACGAGGATCGACATACGACGAGTGTGTGTGAGGGGGAATACGTGGTTATAAATATCATGTTTTCATAGAATGCCATAGTTAAACAAAATGAGTAAGAGTGAAACAATGATGAGAGTCAAACAATGAGGGGTCGAACCCGGTAGCGGGCGAGATGCCGGAATTTGGGAACAAAAGTAACCGGGGGCGAGAGAAGACCACTGCGGTTGTTTAGTCCGACTCTTCACCTCCTTCTCCTTCGTCTCCCTCCTCCTCCTCTCCAGAGTCGTCTCCTTCCTCCTCTCCTTCTCCTAAAAAGAATATTTTGTTTTATCGGCTTGAGTCGAGTCGGATGACGAGGGACGACACAACACTAACCCTCCGAACCTTCGCCTTCTCCTTCGCTGGACTCGTCATGAACCTCCTCGTCATCAGCATCCTCGTCGTCTTCCTCTTCTTCTCCCTCGGGAACCTCTGAAACAGTTGTTCATCTACCCAGCTGTTCATCGAAAATCAATTCGAATAGGGCTCGCGGAGAGGCGGGCTGTTATCTGGCCTCGGGTCGCTGAGACTCTGCGTCTCTGGCAGCTCTGGTCGTCTGGACTCGGACCGAGTCTGTCCCTCCCCAGTCATTGCGCTCTCTCGCTTCGAGGCCGGCTGCTGTCCCCCTTGCCCGCGCTCCTATCGACTCTCATACTGCTCGCGATAACCGCAGCTAGAGCTCATGGTGAACCAGAAGAAGACTCACCCTTCACAGGAGCCTTCTCGGAGATCACTTCGACCTGTAAAATGAGTCATTAGGATGAGAGGATACAAAAGGACGTCTCGTTGAGCCGAGAAGTGGAGAGGACACTCCGCTTTTAATTAACAAAAACTAACCTCTTCCTTTCCATTTTTCTCGAGTCTTGGCTCCTTGGCATTAACCTCATTCTCATCATCAAGATGCCTCTTCTCGGCAGATCTCTCTTCGACGGCAGACATGTCGGTTCACTGCAAGTACCTTAGTTTAGTAGAGGACAATAGGTGTAGAATAGGATAGAGTCGAGAAAGTTATAGGATTAGACTATTAGAACGCTAGAAGTAATGGGTGAGATCGAGGCTCTCTCAGCCAAGTGCAGCCAGCCTTCCAGGGGCGGAGACCAAAGGGCACTTGGCAGCCTGCCAGCACTTGTTTGCGCGCGCGAAATTCGAACGTCATTTGGACAAATGCGGAAGAGACGCTTAAGAATGACTTCTAAAGCTGTTAGAGGACTGTTCCCCACTAGCTGAAACCCATCCGAACTGTTCGATGGACTTCTAGAGTCATTTTTGAGTTTAGGCCAAAAAGCGTCCTCTATCGATTGCTGCAGCTGACCTATTAGTTCAAACCAAGGCCAGAAGAGGCTCTGGATGGACCGAGACTGGAGGCCTAGGGCCAGGAGGGTACCTACAATGACCGATGGAAAAGGTAATTATGATAAGCTAGGAGGAGAAGACGAGGTTGGCGCCCACCCTTTCGGGTCCGTGGGAGGCGGGGCGCATTGGATTACTCTGTGTCTCTAGAGCCCGCCCCTCCCGCTCTCTGCCTCTGCCCAGGCCAAACGACGCGTCGAATATAAGACACACAATGGAACTAGGGCGCTTTTATATTAAATCTACTGGTATTTTGGACAAATCAAATAAGGGGAAAAAAACACAAAAGGACAGATCTGCCAGAGAACTTGATGATCTTATCGCGGGCGAGACAACTCGCAGCATTCTAGCGACGAAGCGTTTCGAAAGGCGCCTCCTAGTATACTGTAGTCGCGGCCAAATGGCATTCGGAAAATTGATCTTTTTGAGCGCCTCAAAAATCACTTGAAAATGACTTGGCCTTTGGGTTTAGTTTCTAAAAAAGGTATCATTTGAGACTTTGAACCTTCGCCGAGATGGAGACCGAAGAGTGGCGGGATGAGATAAGGTCTTCGGGAAATGTAGTAGATTCAAGTTGCGTAATGACCAACTGGGATGTTGTTGTGGCGTTGACCACACCTCGGAGAGGTCACTCCTCCCACCAATTGGGACAGAGCCAAGAGGCGGGAAAACATCTGCGCGAGATTGACGCGCATTCGAAAGGTCAGATGGACAGGGTGGTCGCCGAAACAAAGCCATTATTAGGCTTGGGAAAATGTCTCAAGGAGATATTCCTGACCTAAATAAAAGACTTATGCGCTTTGAATTCTCAAGGGAAATGAGATTGACAATTATTAAAATCTCTAGGATATTCTGGAAAAGCTTTGATTTGTAAGCCAATGAGTCTTTGAGACGCGAATGTATGGAATAAAGAGAAATACAATGCATTGTCTAAGATCTCAGTGATAGAGAGAGAGCGATAGTCCTTGCCAACTCAACATTTGTTCTCGTGAGTATTCATATCCTTATAGAAGAGAGAAGAAGGACTAAAGACTGACTTGGGTGAATTGCCAAATATAACTAGGCATTTCAGGGACATATTAACTAAAGCTCTACTACTTCTGCGTTTCCTTCATTTTGGCATAAACGTTGATTTTGGAATAAGTTGTTCGAAAAAAGTTGTATTGAAGCTTTCATTGGAATCCATTTACCGAAAGTCAGACGCGTTTGGAAAGGCTTTTTCAACTTCTAAAATCTTTTAGAAAATCGATTCTCTTTTCAACTCCTAAACCCTTAGAGATCTCTTTGAACTCTCTCTCTCTCTCTCTCAGTGTGTGTTTCTCTGGCGTCTCGATTGCCAAATGACCCACAAGGGGCCGTGCTCCCAGCTGTTTTTACGCGGCCTGACCTGAGCAGTGCGAATGGTCCTTCACTGGTGATGGTAGGCCGAATGACGTCACAAGAGAATCGCTTTTATTCCACATAGAATTAGTCGAAAGAAACGAGAGAAGGCTTTTCAGTACAACTATCTTGAGTTGAGTCGAGGCTTTTTTGGCTTGCCATCGAAGTTCTACTCATAGCCGTCTGGAGTGGTGTGGCGGCGGGAGAACGTAAAGGATGATTTTCTTCTACTAATGGAATCTCTTGGAATCCAGCAACTTCCATGTTTTCTCGTCTCCAATTGTAATCCTCATGAACCATGGAAAAAAGAAAAAGAGAGTGGCAGCATAGACAGACTGAGGTGATGCAGAAGATGAATGCTAAGAAGCACATAATACCCATCCGAATAGCCATTGAAATTTCCGCCACTTCGTCAAATGTAGTCCACCTTTGAGAGTTATTTTTATCTAATTCTTCGCGCGTTATTATTGTAGCAAAAGTATCACGGAGCCCCGTGTTACTATAGATTTGGGCCATTCGAAAGCCTGTGAAAAAATTTCTAATTTTTGGATCTTCGTTGCAGTTATCGGCAGGACATAATGCAACGATAGTCATGGCGACTGATTCTGCAAGTGCTCTTGATAGAAAGACAACCAACTAACGGTCGAATTGTGACTCGTTGAAGGTCGATTTATTGTAAGTTTCTCTGGTCAGAACGAATTCAATCTGCTTTCCTTTCATATGCGAGTAGTCTGTCTTGTTCGAGTATTCCTCCAAACTGCCTTTATCCAACCAGCATTGAGCATACTCGTAGAATTTCTGGAAAAATAACACCCAAACTGAAATTGAAACCTTCGTAATGATGTGGCTTAGATCAATGATATAAACATCTGCTTTTGGAGATGAAGACAATCTTCTAGCTATCCTACAATCAATTGCGGCATTCTCTTTGGCAAGAGCTACTAGTAAGAGCGTAGTGAAAAAACGGTTCATATTTCCGAATACGTTAACTGTGAGACATTTTAATCCTATTTTATTTGTCCGATATTTATTCTTCTTGTTTGTTTTTAAATTCTATCAAAAACTCCAATTCCCTAGCCCAAAACAAAACAGTCATATCTGAAACACTCTAACTTGCATTCGCGCCTTGCTACAGTAAACGCGCCCCAGTAGACTGCGCTACATGGCGTTTGATACTCAGCCATACGCAGCCAATTCGCTCTCTAGACTTTCCTAAAAATTTTGATTTTCTTTTAGTACTTCCACTATATTAAGCAAGTATTTTGCATTACTTTTCAGGCAAAAAATAAGCATTTTACCAACAATTATTAGCTTTAATCTTGAAACTCCTTATACGTAGTTAACATTCCAAGTTTTAGGGTAAAATGGTCTACGTAGCTGGAACCAAGGTCCGTATTGTCAAGAAGAAGGTCACCAAGTTCAAGCGCCATGAAAGTGACCGGTTAGTTATTTTTTAAATTTAGCAGTAGTAAAGAATCGTTAAAATGTAATATTTTATCAAATTTTGTGAAATACGCCTCATTCTAATAAGAAAAACTAAATTCGCCCAATTACCAAGTGAATAAGCAAAATAATTTGATCGAACATTTAAATAACTTGATTTCAGTTATCACCGTCTGAAGCCCAACTGGCGCAAACCTAAGGGAATTGATAACCGCGTCCGTAGACGTTTCCGTGGAACTCGCTCCATGCCAGTAATTGGTTACGGATCCGACAAAAGGACCAAGTTCGTACTCCCATGTGGATTGAAGAAGGTCCTCGTCCGTAATGCAAAAGTGAGTTCTTTCAATTTTATTTTATTCAACTATTTTTTTAGGATCTTGACATGATCCTCATGCAGTCTTACAAATACATCGGAGAAGTTGCTCATACTACTTCTGCTAAGACCCGTAAATCCATTGTTGAGAGAGCTAATCAGCTTGGAATCCGATTGACGAATGGTCATGCCCGTATTCGTACTGAAGAGAGCGAATAAATTGTTGGTTTGTTACAAATAAATTGTTTGTATTATTTATTTGTTGATTCAAACAAATAGTATGACTGGGGATTAGTAAAGGGAGAATGGTCGTAATCGGCTATGCGATAAAACCTTAAAGAAATGTACATGATTAATTGCTACGCTTACATCAGACATAGATAATCTTCTAAACTGCCTAAAAACAACGGAACCATCTGAATTGTGAATGAAATTATTCTGAAGGTTGTACTTTAGTTATTGTCGAACTTACGTCAGGGTGTTGTCGAAAAGTCTCGTACTCTGCAAGTGCCGGCTGAAGTTTATCCAAGCCCTGATAAGAATTAGTTATCTTTTAAAGGTAAATGTTCTAAAGGAGATTTTAGGTTCACGCGGAGACACATTCCTTGTGTTGTTATACCAGTCCTTCTTTTAATTTTAGGCTCAATGTGAGTGAGGAGCTACAACGAGATTACAAGAAAGCTTTTTAGCTTTCTTTACTAAACTGAATCTCTCGTGGATTCGATCGCTCGTCCGATTACATCCATAACGAAATCTTCTATCAAAAGGTAGAAACCCTCACGTGAGCCTATCAAACCTCCCATAACAAAACAAAATGAATTACAGTAGGGACGTTTCGAAGAATAATTGACTGCAAGTTATTTTGTTTGACTCTGTCGATTTTGAAGGCCATTTTGCTGTACAAATCAGAAAGAGATGTACCAAGACAACCTAAAGAATTGGTTGGACTACTGTAGATATACCGGAAAGAAAGAGTAGTGAAAACACAAGACGCATGGCTGACAGACGAAATTTACACTAATGACCTGACATCTGAACTTCATTGAACAGGCAGTCTTCGAAAATAGGAGACCATTACGTCAAAAAATACGTGACAAACCATTTTTATTGTGCAAAAACAAATGAATTTTAGTAGGAACTTACCCATATTAATAAATAATTTGTAAGTTGTGTAGAAGGTCTTATTCCCGTAATTTTTGGAGACGTCTTTCCAAAGTATTCTCTTCTTCCATATCTGCAAAAGTGATTCCTAAAGTTCGCGATGGAACATCTGGAAGTCGAACAGAAGGCAAAACTGATGGTGTTGAGGGAACAGCCTTTTTGGTTTCTTGCAACAGACTATCCAATTCCTTTTCCAAATCTTCTTCCTATACTTTCTGTCTAATCACCACATTTTCGCAAACCTCTACTCTATTTCGGAGTCCAAACCCTTGACTTAATGCATCCTCAACTTCTCTATAACTGTCGACTGAATTCTGTATCTCATCCATAGTTTCATCGACCTAAGAAAGAAAAAGTAAACTATGGCTGTGATTCTCTAACCTTTTCCGGCGAAAGACCATGTCTTGCTAAATTGGTTTTGAAGGCTTGCGCTCCGATTTTGTAGGCATCGATAACTTCTCTGTTCAACTATAAAACTCGAATTTATATTTTTCACTAGATCACTTACTTTACTCGAGGCTAGTTGATGAAGCATCGACAACAGTCCCTGCAATTGGCCGTCTTTATCAGTTATGTCTTTTTGAGCCCTGAAATAGTGTTTCTTCTGAATTTATAGAAAAAAACCTTTTCTTTTGACGAAGGAAGCTAGCAGCTCTCGTCTTATCTCCATTTCGAATGGCTTTTCGAGCATCTTCTTCAAACTTTTTGGCTTTCGACTCCAGCACTTGAATGTCTTTCTCGACTTTTGACATAGCTCGACGAATATCATGAACAGATGCATCTGCTTCAGTAAATTGAACAGGACTGTCGCTACTGGTGTCCTAAAGAACGTTAGCACTGATATGGCAGAGAGAATACCTTGAATTTAACGACTTTATCTCCATTTTTCGCAAATCCAACAGTAATATCGCCATTGTCGATCAAAAAGTCCAAGACAATGTCAAAATTCTCCTTGTTCACTATGTTGGCCCGAGAATGATTGTACAAATCATCATAAGATATCACTTCTCCAGTACAATCCAACTCCGACTTTAACTCTTCTACGTATAGCTTGAGGATTGACGTGGCTTGGAACTAAATGGAGTAAAATTCACTATAAAAACCAACCTCAACTGTTGGTAGGTGAATAAACTTTGAATTCTCTAAGTTATTCGTAGATCCAAAAAGCCAGGAAGAGGTTTTTATGACTTGCGAAGCTCCCCAACTCATCCAGCCCGAGTGTTTATTCTTCCACTCTTCAACTGTTATGATCAAACTATTGCTGAAATGACTTGCTTCAAAAGTATATTCGAATAAATTACTTCTTCAAGTGCTCCAATACAATCGGAAGTGAGGCAGGAATGCGATCACCTCGTCGAAATTTCCTTTTTAGCTGATCCAGGGTAATAAGAGCATTTTTCTCTTCTTTGCACAATTTTTCAATACAATCCGACCAGAAACCAACCTTTCTATCATAATCTAAAGCATTCACACTTCTGGCCTAAAAGAAGACTTTTTTATTTGTTTTATATATGCTGAATACCTTTATTGACGCCATATAACCCCGCATGATTTCCTCGTCTTCCCAACAATCTGGTAAAAATGGTGCTCCCATTGTCGACATTATCTATAAAATTAGAATATAAGTTGATCCAAGATGGAAAATAATTCAGAGGCGAACGAATAATAAAGCCCTTGAAAATGCTGTTTGAACTCATTCTGCGTCTTGCAGCAAAAAAAGCGCACAACCCACAATTCTGTGTTGCCAGTGAAGAATTTCAAAATTTCTCTGTCCAATATATTTTTACATCAGTTTTCCCATGCAATTGAATCAGCCATTTCTTTCCGCCATCCATGAGACGCCTTCTGGGTTGAAAGTGGGAGGTATTCTGTTGGACTCCACACCCTCCTTTCCTTTGACTTCATCATATAAATTATATTTACAGATTATATGGTAACTCAACATGTCTTTATATTCTAATATTCCACACACAACTGGTGGAGAAATAAATGGAAGAGGAAGTATGTCCCGTAAGTCTCCCACAAACGAAAATTTTCACTTGTTCTTTTAGTTTCGGGGAAGCCAACTCGTCGATTAAATGGAGAACATGAGCCATTAGCTCGTTTTAGTGAAGCAAAGAAGGCTCTTGGCGAAATCTTTACTGAGCTTCGAACACATGTCGTCGATCTTAACGAGCTTTATGAACGTAGGAGCTTACAATCTTGAAAACCTTTTTTAAAGGAATGTGCGATTTGAGTAAAGACGATTCTGGATCAACCGAGCCGAAGCTCAACTATTCACAGGAGGTTCTAAGTTTACGAGATTCGATCGACACAATCATGGACACATTTCGCAGAGATAATATGAAAGTTGTTTTTTTCGGGAGGTGAGACATCTTTATTTTTTGAAGTGAATCCCTTTAGAACAAGTAATGGCAAAAGTACTACGATTAATGCAATGCTACATGCCAAAGTTTTACCCCAGGGAATGGGTCATACCACGTGTTGTTTCCTTCAGGTTGGAATCTCCACCAACTCCTTCAAAATACGTCCTTTAGGTCCAAGGTTGTGATGACGAGACGGGCTATTTGATGGGAGATGACAACCAGAAGATTGAAATGAATAAACTCCATAAAATTGGACATGCGATGAGCTCTGATAATTCAGATCTACCGTCGATGGGACAAGATTCACTACTCAGGCAAATTACTCTATTTTCTTCAAGAGTCATTTCAGAATATTCCATCCAAAAGGTCAAGGAGACGCTGAAAATAGACTTTTACAAAATGATGTAGTTATTGTAGACAGGTATATTTCTACTAAAGACTTTGACTATATAATATTTCAGTCCTGGGGTAGACCTTTCTCCAGAATTTGACTCGTGGATCGATAAGCACTGCCTCGATGCTGATGTTTTTGTTCTCGTGGTAAATGCTGAATCCACTCTGACCCAAGCGGTAATTCCTCTCTAAACGTAAGAAAGAAAGTTTTATAGGAAAAGAACTTTTTTATTCGTGTATCAAAGAAGCTGAGTAAGCCGAATGTCTTCATTCTAAACAACCGCTGGGATGCCAGTGCTTCCGAAGCTGAACATATTGACGACGTGAGATCTTCCTTTTGATTTAACCCAATTGTAAAGGTCCGATTGCAACATTTGACGCGATTCCGTCAATTCCTTGTCCAGGAATTGGAAGTTTGTTCCGAAAGAGAAGTTAAAGATCGAGTCTTTTTTGTCTCTTCAAGAGAAGTGAGTTCCAATTTTTGCAACAGAATTGCCTTATTTAGGTGTTAGAATCGCGATTGAAAGCAAGAGGATTGCAACAGAAGGCTTATCAAATGGAGGGACATAGCGAACGATTACTCGAATTCCAAAATTTCGAGAAGAATTTCGAGCAATGTATTTCGAGGTAGATTATCCATTAAAAAAGAAGTTGTATTTTTTTAGATCAGCCATTATGACCAAGTTCGAGGCTCATAATCGTAGAGCTTTAGAGATTCTCGGCCGCATGAGAACAAATATCGAACGGGTTCAAGACAAAGTCAAGACACACAAATCGGCTCAAGAACAAGATTTGTCGGACTCGAGTCAGGAATTCAACGAATGTCGCGTCAATTTTTCACAATTCGAACGAAAATATAGAGAACAAACAGAGCATCTGCGAGCCGAAGTACACTTGAAGGTGAAAGCCGAGTTAAATCAGCAAAAGAGACATGTTCAGGTTTCTGCGGACTATGCTGAGGAAATTGCCCGGCTCGAAGCCATAATTGACCGTTTTAATCAGCCATTTATCGATTCTTCTTCAGGAATTTCGGAATATAAACAGGTTTTGCCAAGTAGCAAGCATTGTAAAAGTCTTTTAGAAATTGGCTGTATTCATTGATAAATGTCTCAGCTCAGATTTGGAAGCCCGTTGCACTGGAGGTTTGATGAGCAGAATTTGGAACTTGGAAAATGATATGTTCCGTAAGTTCGCTATTATAAAAAATACTATCTTTAGAATATGTTATGAAAATTTTATCGGAGCCTTATCAACACAAACTCGAAGAGATTTGGCGATATAGGAATCCATTTAAGTTCTCTATTTGTGTTGATGTCCCCACCCTAATGCAGTATGATTTTTTGTTGATTTATCCTACAAAAATATTACAGAGATTTCCATGAAGACCTGGAATTTCGTTTCACTTTTGGAATTTCAGCAATTATCCGCCGTATAATTGCCTATAGATCAGGAAAGCCAATTACAGCGATTCAAACAAATCTTTTAACTCCCATGGGATTGGTAGATATTTGGCGAATTTGGAGAAAATGTGTTTAGAAAAATTCAAATAAAACTGGTGAGTCACAGGAGGAAGCACTGGCCATTGAAGAGAACGCCATGATGACTCAGATGGTACTCAGCTCAGCGGCATATCTGGCAAATGGAAGCCTAGGAATTCTTGTTGTCGGAGGCGTCGTTTATAAGGCAGTTGGATGGAAGGTTTGTGCACGCTCGTTCTGAAAGAAAAGATTGTATAGGTTATTGCCGGAATAGCTTGTTGCTATGGCGGTCTTTATGCTTGGGAACGTTTCCGATGGAATTCTAATGCTAAAGAACAACATTTAAAAGATCAATTCAGGAGTCATTTAGATGCCAGAATGAGACAAGTTTCTAATGCTCACACGATTAATTGTGAACGACAGACCCAACAGTAAGAGGATAGATTTCCAGTATAAAATAAACTTAAGTGAGATGGATCAAGTCTTCGAAGGATTGAAGGCAACTATGGCGGGAGTTCATAGAGAAATGAAAGATGGGCTTGACAAAAAGAAAGGAGCCATTGAACAAACTGATGGCACATTGAAGTGTTTGGGTATAGTCAAGTCTGTTTCCGTTTTCTTAAAAGTAAACGCTGAAAATTACAGAGGGAAATGTGCATTGCTACTTAGTAACATCGAGAATTTCTCCTCAAATTTCCTCAGACCGGACTTGTCTCCATGAATGAAAAGACGTCAATTATTTATATATACTTTTTCGCTGCGAGTATAATACTATGGTGCTCTAGCCCAAAAACGCGCGTTTTTAGGAAAAATATCTTGTATCTTCATAGGTCATCAGAATCTCAGCTGAAGCTTTTGTTAGTTTAGAATAGAGCAGTTAGCTAATAAATCGATTGTTCAAGTTTGTTTCTTTGTGTCGTTTGTATCTAGCACAGACCATATTATTCTTTTTGATATTCACTCAGCCCACAATTTGTAGCCTCATATATGTCAAACTATAATTATGCAGAAGAGAGTTGTATTTATCGTATTGAAGAAGGGGGTTATAATCAATTTGCGCATGAGGTTTGTTTTTTTTTCTATAACTTTAATCTAATTTGTAAAGAACGAATTCTATCTCAACTGTAAAGAAGATTACAACAGTGAAGGTAGTTTGCCACAATTCTAATTGTTCAATTTATTCTTTTAGAGTCGTTTACTGATGTAGACTCTGGTTACAACACGGCAAGAAATAGCGTGATACCCGTAGAACAACTTATCAACCAGCTAAGAAATACAACAAAAGTTAATACTTACACTAATCATGCTGTAAGACTAGCTGTTATTAAATCATTAAGATCGCAAGAGCAAATCGACAGGTAATATAATTTGTTTCTTTAATTTTGCTTTTTAGAAGACTGCATCCTAATACAATTGTCTTGGAAACAGTAACATGGCATTTACTTGACTTCATTTCTCCAAAATTTATATCAGATCTCAGTACTTACAAGTTGTTCATAGCTTTTATCTCTTGCAGATTTACCACGAGCACCATGCTTGTTTCAAGTTATTAACGACAAAGTTCAATTCCATAGATTGTACACAAAAACGACAGAATTGGCAGAAGGTCTATTCCCAATGTATCTGGTACGCTCCTAAAAGTTCATATATTATTTTTAAACTAGAATTTGGCACAGAGTTATAAGCAGACTCATGATAATTGGATTACTCTATTAGATTTTGCTGAAGCGCAAAGACGAATAAAAGAAAAACCAGCATTTATTGTGGTAAGTGTTTTATTTACTTATGTGCTTCCTGTTTTAGTGCTGGCTCGAAGTATTTGATGAGTTTGTTTACGACTTTACAAGAAGAATAACTCAATTAAAAACAAGGCTAAAAAGTATGTAGAAATTTTTTTAAAAGTTTCTTGTTCAGGTCCTGTACAAGTGATTCTAGAAGCCCGTCCAATTTGCACACTAGTTGATTTTCTTTCATCAATCATTTCACCTGTAAAAGCTGCAAAGAACTGGAAGTTTGATCATGTAGTTTCGGGTATACTTTTTAACAGGCAGCAATTCAGGTTGAGCTAGCATGGACAATGTTATTATCTTCCATTTCTGACGAGTCGCTCTTATCTGAAGATTCCGTAAGCTAATTTCTATATCAGAATAAATTTCTTTCAGAAAATCATTGCTTTAAAGCTTCAAAAAGCCTTTTATTCAGTAATATTGGAGGCAATGGATCGTCTTTATTATTTTGGCGAAATATCTGACGGAGTTAAAGTTGACTTCATAATCTACAGGTTGGATTTTTTTATTACCTATTGGTTCGTCTTAGTGATTCTTCAAAAACAGTAAAGTTCAATGCGCATTCTGTTCCATCACATACCGTTCTGTGGACAAGTGACGTAATTAAAACTGTGAGTTACATTTTCCATATTATTACCATAATTTCAGGTGCATCGAGGCGCAATTCTTAGGCAACGATTAGGAATTCATTTTAATGTTAAATCAGCCTCTTTTAGTGAATGTTTTACTAAGTTAATACCAGATTGGCAAACAAAGTAACCTTTCATTTACATTGATTTACTTTATTTGTAACAATTTAGAATTACTCCACTGAGCTTATTTCGGCCCTATTTTCATCGAACATGTTATGATTTTACTGAACGATTGGGCGAAGAACTTTTTAAAAGTGTTATGGAAGGTGGCTTGATCGCCTTTTGGCACGATGTAAAAAATATTACTATCGGTACTGCTGCATGTTCTTTTGCAACCGAAACATTTAATTTGGAAAAGACGGTTAATAATTTGCGTATAATAATGGCCTTTATAGATCTCCCCAGTTAAAGCATTCATGCATTCATTGAAAGTAGGAAACGTCTCGAATACAGCAAACTGGATAAGAGAAGAAGTTGTTGGTCATACAGGACAAATACGCTGTGAAATCCCTGAAGCACTTGCCCATATAATATCAGAATCACTTATCGCCACAATGAACACAATATTAGATAAATGGCTTATTCTATCTCGAGCTAATTCTATTTTAGTAGCAGTACTGACAGATAGTAAGTTTCAGCCTCAGTTAAGTATTTCATATATTATTTTTTAGAAGAAATTATCGTGAAAAACAACAAACATGTACAACGCCATTTTAGATTTCTCATAAGCAATCTTCACAATATGCTAAACATTATCCGAAATGATTACTATCACAGAGTACGAGTCAGTTCTTGATAACAACTTCGCTTACAGACAATGTCAATTTTCAATACTACAGAAAATGAAATTAACAATGTTAAGTCATATTATGAAGCCGAAATGTTTCTACGTCGCTCTGAAAAAACACTACTCCAATTGGTAGATGTAGAGAGGGATTTTAGTAGTAAAACACTATGGAGTATAGTTTCGACCTTTTCGTTTTTAATTGATGATATAAGATTGAAGTAAGTTGTTTTTTAAACTATATTATCTTTGCAGATCTCTTTCAAATAACATCGACGAAACAATCCTAAGAAGTTGGAGGCAAAAATTACTATGTATTTACGAGTCTATACGAAGCACTGGTAAATCAGTATCTCAAGACAACATATTTTTTACTTTATATAAACAAATTCAATACAGGTAAAACTGCTTCTCTTTTTAGCATAATATAATAAAAAAATTTCCTTCACATAATTTTCATTTAAATACAAGGATTATTTCCTTTGCTTCTTGTTGTTTATATAAAAATATTTATTCTATTTTTCTACATTTCAGACATGCTTTCTGAATCAAGCGGGTCTTGTTCAACTAATGCAAATGGAAAAGTAACGCTCAAGGGATACTTATACAAAGTATGCCATTTACAAATTAAAATCTTAACTTCTTCTTCTATAGATTGAAGTTCGAGCTATGGGTCTAATTGCGCGGAGAAAACACTGGTTTGCACTATCTGACACATCAAATTACCTATACTGGTTCAAAGTATGCGTTTCGTTAAAAAAAATAATAATAGCTAACTCTAGGATCCAAATGATGTTCATTGCATAGGCCGCTTACCACTACGAGGGGCAGCATTTACATATAATCCGATTGAAAAGGGATGTTTTGAGATTCAGTAAGTTACTAATATTATTCTTATTTTTTCTAGTGCTGGCACCGAGGTTTATAAGTTTGAAGCAAATACTCAGCAGGAGAGAGATGACTGGCTACGAGCACTTCAAAATTCCAGAAAGTTATCATTTATCGAAACATTACCACGAGATACTTCGGTTTTCTTTACATATAACTTTATTTCATACTTTAGGACATTATTTCGTTACGTTCTAGTCAAATCTCAGATGGAGATGGTGAAAATGACATCACCAGTTCAACTATGGAGCTTTTTAAATTACTTGGACCAAGAGAGTCTGAAGAAAGTGAAGATACTGGCGAAGAAAATAGAGGTGCAAATGCGGTATCATGTTTTTCAAGCAAGAATACGGATATTTCTGAATTGCTACCTATTGTACCGGCGTCAACATTTTATCTTGATACTAATGGTGAACTTAATGATAGAAGCATGCAATTGCCAGAAGAGGTTGTTTATAGTGTAAGCTATATTTCACTATTTATTTAGCATGAAGGAGTAGCCGACTCTGTTTTACGAAAAATCTCCGAGAAAACGACAGATACTCGTGCAATGAAAGTATTAGCGAAAACTAAAAAGACAATAATGAGCATAAGAGATTGCGACGAATGCAGAAAGGTAAACTTTCAGTGAATTTTTTAGAACAAAATATCAGAGAAGTTCTGAGTCTGAAACATGGGAGGAAAAATGTCGAGATTTTGAAGACCATGTATCTTCCTTAGAAAACATGGTAAAAGTGCTAAAAACTGGTCTTATTACTGCACAAAGACAACTCGATACCATGTATTCATTTTATATTTTATGTTTTATTTATCATTTAAAGACAAACTGTTGAGACTTTAAATAGTGACGATGGTCTAAAAAAATATCTACTGGACAAGGAACATCAAATTACCTATCTTCAACTTGAAAACAATGCTCTTCATAAGAAAGTTCAAAGTTTAGAAACAGAAAATAGGTTTGTTCTAATTTAGTTGTTTTCAAAGCTATTTTAGAAATCTTGATGCTAAAGTTAGCGAACTTCTCTCAGCTGTAGATGCTTTTCGAGATTCAGTCCGCTCAAAAGAAGAGCTAATTATGCGGATATTTGAAGAAAGTAATCAAGAAATTGGTCCAGTAGATGATCACCTTATCTGTGAAGTTGTGGGCGTTCCTGAAGCTATTCTATTAGACAATGGCGCAATAGTCCGTTGTGATGAGGAAGCTGGAAAAGTTTTTGAAGCTGTTGGAGTGCGTGATATTAATGAACTTAAAGATCTTGTTGAAGGATATAAATCACAAAATCGTTTTCTTAGTAACGAAGTCGTTGGTAATCGTCTACTTGCCAATAATTTAAACTTTACAGAGCTACATAAAGAAATTGGAAACCTTCTTAAAGTTGGAGACATAGCAGCAAAGAAAAGCTTTGAAGTCGAAGGATGTTACTACCAATTAAAAAGTCGTTATTTATTAGTCCTTAATCATTTCAAAACTCCAGAAACACCAGGAAAAAGTTAGTCAATTCTTTAATTCAAACTGCAACAAGTTTAGTAATGCAACCAGGTGTTCTTCGTCAGCTATTGGAAGAATCTAATCAAGCTCCTAAAGACGTCCATCAAACAGATACACTAGGATTCTATTTAAAAGGAAAGTCCGAACGACAAACACCAACAGATGATCTTCTTGATATTGCTGCAGAATATATGGAGAAGGCTAACGATATGGTACAAGCTAGAAGTTTGGTTTGTTTATTTTGAAATACTTCTAACTGCATTTCAGGAACAATCAGAGGAATACATGAATTGGCTTCAATCCTGGGATGGATTCTTAGTTAACAACGTGGGAAAACCATTTGTTCCCAGTCAAGATCTTAAAAACCTCGTAAGGACAGGAATTCCTCCAACCTATCGCAGCCGAGTATGGAAAGGGCTTGTTTCCTTAATAGTAAAAGATAAAATATCTGAGCTCGGCAATGGATATTTTTCCTCAATGCTGAAAAAGGCAACTAATAAAATAAATGAAGGAATCTATGACAGTGCAATCAAGCAGGTTTGGTTTTTATTTACTAGCTTAGAGGTTCTTTCTCAGATCGATCTTGACTTAGCTCGTACACTTCCAACGAATAAATTCTTTGATGAACCTGGTTCTACTAAGATTGAAATGCTTCGAAGCGTTCTATACGCATTTAGATACCACAATAAGGCCGTTGGATATTGTCAGGTAAGTAACCTAACATGCATCGTTTATGCCATTGCAGGGACTAAATAGATTGGCAGCAATAGCTCTGCTATATTTAGATGAGGAAGATGCTTTCTGGTTTATGGTTGCTTGTGTTGAATATTTGCAGCCTGAAGGATACTATACTTCATCCCTGATTGGTGCCGTAGCCGACCAAAAAGTTCTACGAGATCTTGTCACAGAGAAGCTTCCTAAACTAGCAGCACACTTAAAAAATCTTGAAGTTGATTTGTCACTTTTTGCATTGGGCTGGTTCCTCACATGCTTCGTTGATATTCTTCCTCACTCGGTCTATTTAAACATCTTTGACATTTTCCTATACGAAGGGAATAAGGTATGACATTCTTAATTAATTTAAATTATATCTTCAGGCAATCTTTCGCTTTGCCTTAGCATTATTGAAGACATGCGAGAATTCTGTTTTACAATGTAAAACCATAGGGACAGTTCATGCTTGTCTGAGCCGAGTAGCAGAATGTGATCCAGATTTTAAATCTCTTGCCCAGGTAATTCTGCTATTTTAAAATCTACTTTCAAATTCAGATAGCATTTAACGATATGAATCCATTTCCTCAGAAAATGATTGAAACTAAAAGAACTCAATATCTCAGCCAGCTTCGAGAGCAAGGTTATTCTTAAATATGGGAAGACATTTTTATTTGTAAGGAGATCCACCAGTGTATTTATTTGACGGTTATAGTTCGGTGCTTTGTATTTGTTGTACACATTTTAAACTAACCAAATCGCATTATACATATCTCTTGGGTTACTCATAATAGACCTTTCCTGAACAATTCTGTGATATAGATTGCCAATTTGTATTTTATTGTAAAGATCTGGGCGTCTTCCTAAAATAAGTTATATTGTCATTCCACTAACTTGTATAAACAAAATTAACACTGAAGTGTTTATAAAAGTCGTTCACTGCCTTCGCAGAGCTCCTCATCGATCGCCGGAGAGACAGCATTCGTCGGCAGTGAGCATAGCCTAATTAGCAGAAATCACAGTCGACTTGGCTTGCCGTCTTTTGTTTATGAAATTTTAGTAGCTGTGGCACATGACCCAGCTCTAATAACTATTCCCAGCTGTTCTTGCTCCCTCTTCCTAGTCCAATTGCCCACACGTGGCACCCATCTCGGCAAAAGATCGTTAGGTTCATCCCTATCCCGTGATGTCCCCGTTGAATTAGGCAGAGCCTTTTGCAGCCAGCCATATGACATTCTACCGAGAAGCCTCTTTGGACCAAAGACTCCCGTTAGTAAAAGAGCAATTCCTGTCTTAAAATAGATCTAATTGTTTCCTTTTTCAAAAATATTCAAAGAACTCCGTGGCTCTTTTATCCCAAGGACATTGCTCAAAATTGTTTTTGCTTCATGCAAAAGATCACGCGACCCTTCCAAGAAGCCTCGTCTGGCCGTATAAATATTTCCTTTGGCCTGTTTTGTATCAAATTGAAGGCAATCTATCCCCTCCATAACAAATTACAGCCTGGAGTCCCGTGTCTATCAGTCAAAATTGAAAAGGCCAGTCGAGCGTTTCGCCAATGCCGTTTGGAGATGTACCAGATTATATCAGTATGAGAAGTCAAATGCATCCAAATGAAAGTCAAATGCAATTAATCGCGATGGATTCGACCGACACAGCCAGGTATCTCTCTTCTTCTTTGCCCTTTACATCTAACAACTTAGATCATCTCCTTGTTTTAATGGGCCCCCTCCACGAGATGAGCCTCCTGCTGTAATTTTTATTCCCGGAAAGGTCAGTTGGATTGCAGCAATTGCTCGCGATTATTGTTCCGTTGATCAGAAATTGTAACGTATCCGACAAAAAGTTTACGTGCATTCGAATCCCAGTTAATCTAAGCGGAAAAACACCACCAAAAATCGAGGCCAACCTCAAAAACAGCGCCATTTCCATAAGCGGGGGAACATATATTCAAACGCAGTCCATAATGGATTCGGCAGCAAGTGCAGAACGGAAGGTCGGAGTTTGTCCCATTCGACAAGAAATAATTTAGGGAACGGCTCGATGGTGGCGAGGTCGAACTGGACTCGAACGAGTCTTAATTCCTTTGCTGTTTCTCCTCCTCCTTCTTTCCTTTATTTTGTTACTTGTTATTCTGACTTTGGATCGAAGGAGAGGTCAGTTTCCACCCTCGTTTAATCCCAGAAGTTTAGAAGTTGAAAGCACACGACCGGTTCCAATTATCTCACCAGTTTTCTCGACTTTTCTCCCTTCTTCAACCCCTTCAAATGAACCCAAAATCTGTACGACAGCGGGATGTGTGAAAGCGGCAAATAATTTGGTAAGGAAAGCATCGAAAACTCGAGTTAGTTTTAGTTGAACGCTATGAATCAGTCTGTCCATCCTTGTGAAGATTTCTACGAATTTGCATGTGGATCCTGGAACGCCGATAATCCGATTCCGGATGATATGTTCGCATTTGGAACGTTTTCACACGTTCGGGAACAAGTCAGACTTCAATCCAGAGGTATAAGAGGCTTATTCGAGGAAAAAAGTGGTTTTGTAGTACTTTTGGAACAAGAGATCAGTTCGGATTCGCGTTCAATTAATATGGCCCGAATTGCCTACAAAACTTGTATGAACACGGCCCAACTGGATGATTTGAAGACGACTTCATTGATCAAAACAATAGAAGAGCTCGGCGGATGGCCACTGCTGAGACATGGGAAATGGAAAGACGACAATTTCCATCTGACCGACTTGTTGAGTAAAGCTCGAGCCAAATATGGATCCGACGTCTTTTTCCAACTTTATGTCTATGCCGACTCGAAGAATACCACCAGAAACACTCTTTTTGTAAGACTCTCTCTCCCCCCACACAGAACTATCTTCAGGTGGATCAAGGCGGACTGACTCTGGGAAGAGGAGCCAGAGATTATTACCTCAATAATACTCTTTTCTCAGCTCATATGACTGCCTATAGGAAGTATCTTTTCAAGGTTTTTTCTCCCTTTTCCCATTAATTTCCATCAGGTTGTTCGACTTATTCAATCGGATCTGAATATCACTAGCGATGAGAGTCAACTCTATAAGGATATTGACGATGTGATTTCCTTTGAAACAAAGCTAGCAAATGTAAGAAATTCGGAGAAAAAGAGATGAATCGATTCAGATTACGGTAGCTGAAGATGAGAGAAGAAACAATACTCGTCTTCATAATCGAAGAATATTCGCTGATCTCCAAGAATATCTTCCCGATGTGAGTCTTTACTCCATTTTTCTGAAGAGAATTCCAGGTTGATTGGGTGAAATTCTTCAAGACAGTTGCCCCACCGGAGATCGAACATCTTTTCCATGATCAGAGGGAGGTGATTGTCTGTGAGATCGACTTCCTCGGAAATGTTTCTCTTCTTCTCAAAGAGACAGATCCATTGATCCTTGTGAATTACGTTATCTGGCGAGTTGTCCAGACAAACGTTAGATTCCTAGATGACCGCTTTGAAGACATCAAACAAGTAAGAGATCTTCATTTTACAAACGAATCAAATAAGGATTTTGTGAGAGTGATGACTGGTCAGCAACAAAGAAGTCCGAGATGGAAGGACTGTGCTCAGGTACCAGCTACGATCCTTCCTTTGGCAGCTGGAGCTATTTATGTGGATGCGCATTTCAATTCGGACGATAAGAGAGAGGCTGTGGTAAGAGATGTCTGAATAACTGGAAGTGTTTAAAGGAAATGATTGGTATGTTGCGGAATTCGTTTATTGAGTTGGTTCGAACCAACAACTGGATGGATGAGGCCACCAAGGAAGTCGCTATCGAGAAGGCGAACTCAATGATTAACAACATCGGATATCCTGAATTGATCAAAAACCATTCAAAACTAGATAATGAATATTCATTGGTAAGGGAAGAGCTGGACAAAAAAATCTTTCAGCTGGAAATCCAATCAACTGATAGTTATTACGAATTAATGGTCAAAGCAGTTGTTTGGATGCAGAATAAGGAATTCAAAAAGTTGTTGAAACCGTTTGATCGAATGGAGTTTGATGTCAGCCCAGCCATTGTAAACGCCTTTTATTCGCCCGAAAGAAACGCCATTTGTAAGAGGAAATCATGATTTTAGCTAAATTCTCTTAAGCCTTCCCAGCTGGGATCCTCCAGCCTCCTTTCTTCAGTGGATCATTTCCAAAGGCCGTCAACTATGGAGCTATGGGGGCCGTCATTGGTCATGTGAGTCTTTCTTCTATCCTAAAAGAAAAGCAAATTGCAGGAGATCACTCATGGTTTCGATGATCAAGGAAGTCAATACGACAAGGCGGGAAACCTACATAACTGGTGGTCAGCTGAGAGTCTAAAAGCTTTCGATTCTCGACGCAAATGCATTGTGCAACAGTATGGAAGCTACGTGATTCCGAAAACGGTTTACAAAGTGAATGGCAAATTGACACAAGGAGAGAATATTGCTGACAATGGAGGAGTCAAAGAGGCATTCAAGGTGAGACGAGTCTTAAGATAATAGCAAAAAATGGTTTGAGGCTTATAAGAAATTTGTGGAAATGAATGGCGAAGAGCCGAGACTTCCTGGTCTCCAAAAATACACCAACGAACAGATTTTCTTCTTGAGTTACGCTCATTTTTGGTGTGGACAAAAGAAGGAGGCGGCTGCGATGCAACAGGTTTCCCTCTCGAGTCAACCACAAAAGAAAAATGAGTTCAGGTTTTGACCGATGAACACTCGCCGGAAGTTTTTCGAGTTCTTGGCGTTTTATCCAATATGGAGCAGTTTTCCTCGGCCTATTCTTGCCCTCTTAATTCACCTATAAATCCCCAAAAGAAATGCGTCGTCTGGTGATTCCACGAGTACCAAAAAATGCCTTCCATAAACACATAGAGTACATTCTATCCATATCGTAGAGAGAGAGAGAAAAAAAAAACTTTAACTCGTAAAAAACTTTATCGTAATACTGTGCTGGCCGCATAAGTTAGACGTTTTTGTACAGACAAAAGGCCACCAGGCACCGGTATTTACTGCAAAATTATATATATTTGTTCAAATAAAACTATTCTTACCGCTTTGGTTTGTCGCTCCATCCAGCCGCTGATCGAGGCTCCGATCTTGTCTTCCTCCTTCTCTTCAGTGGCGGCTTGTTTGCGGGCTTTGACTGGGAGTCCGACCTGAACGAATTCTTTTGACTTTGGAAAGGAACTTACAGCAGCAGCGGGCCAGTTGGCGGTCATTCTCATCACATCGGGCCAGTTGGCGGGCATTGGAGGAACGTAGTTGAAGAAAGGAGTAGCCGGACGCCAAGCAGCTCCATAAGTAGACCCTATGAATTGATTGGCAAGAGAAGGGGAGACTTACAGATGGGACAGCAGAAATAAGGCCCAATGTCGACGGAGTTGGTGGCATAGCAGTAGGATTGAGGGGGACATTGGGGCCATGGTCTCTTGGGGTCACATTCGATGGGGAGAGAAGGACCTCCGGGACATTGGCCGACTGGAGCAACAACAGCTGGCTGCATGACTGGGATAGCTGGAGCAGCAACGACTGGAGCAGCAATTGGGACAGCTGAATGAGCGGGTTGCAAGGAAAAAGTCATCTAATCAAATTTATCAGAGCAATTCGCTCTTCCCCAAAAACGTACCAGGAGCAGCAGCTACGGGAACGGCTGGAGCTACGGGAACGGCTGGGACGGCTGTAAAGAGCCAGGAATTGTTTTTGGTTTTGAAAAAGTGAAAAGTTACCGACCAGATTGAACAGTTAGTGAGAGAAAAGGACAAACGTACCTGCGGCTACAAGATTGCGGGGAACCTGGGCAACACCAGCCAAAGGAGCAATATATTGACGACGTTTCTCACTCTTGCCCTCTTCTTGAAATAGAATGATAAGGAAAAGAAAAGAGCGGAAGGGAAAGAAAATTCGAAAATCGTACCAGTTTGAGGAGCGGCGAAAGCAACGGCGAGACAGGCAATACCCAGGAAGAGCTGCTTGCTAAGCATGTTTAGCTGTGCTCTGGAACTCAAAGCTCGGCTCTTTATAGGACGACGGCAGAGCCACGCCTCCGCGACTGGCTGCGGAAAAACTGTCCGCTTCGGGTTACGGCCTGCGGACGACGGCATTCCAATCACAAATAGAGAAGAGAGAGACAGGCAGACACAACAACGGAGAACTTCTATGATTCACGGCAACAAGACTTCTGAATCAGAGGAATGGCGGAACTTTCGAAATTCCTCTTTTGAATTCCTGTCCTTTTTCTCCAAATTTCAGCCGATTCTTCAATTCTCATCAGCATCTCTTTTATTTCTTCAGTAATAGCCACTCCTTCTCTCTTTGATTTCAGAGTAGAAGTAAGGGAATTCTTGAATTGAAGGATTTTTTTAAAACAAAATTGGATTTTTGCCAATTAATCTTTCTAAAAGTCTACCAGCCAAAATAAAAAGTTCCCTATTGTTTTTAGTGTGAATTGGCCTCTTGAATTGAACCCAGGAAAACGGATGAGCGCAATATTTGAGCTTGAAAAACTGCTCTTCGTCCTCGCAACATCTGGATTTTTGGACAAATTTGCTCGCTGCACTCGGCGCCCGACACAACAAGCAATATCACACGGAAGAACTGGGGATTTTTCTTCCAAAAAGTGAGAATTTTGACAGCTCCGTAGGTGTGAAGGATTTCGGCCAAAAAACTTTCTATTTTTCTCATTTCTTTGTCTTTTTCCATCCAGCCATCTATCTCTTTGATTCTGACTCATCTTATTTCTAATAGCCTCAAGATAAAGGCTTTATTTGTCCCTTTTCAAGTCTTTGTATCGGAAAATGACCAATGAGAGCAGGAAAAGAGTCTTTCTTTTGCAAAATAGCCGAGATCAAAGCGCACTTTCTCCGAGTGCCGATGGACCTCTGCGTGCTGCCACCGGGCTTATTTGTCCTCTTGGTCCGGTCCAGACCCTCAACCCTTCGCCTGTATCAAATTCACAGTCTGTTTCCGGAGTCCAGTTTTCTGTGTGTGGCCAGCAATAAGCCTCTCCTTACGCGGTCTTCTCCCATTGAGGATTCCGTGTTGCAGTTCACTCGGCCGATCTGACACATGCTTCTGGCGACTTCCGGTCACCTTGTTTGTTCTTCAGCTTATTATAGCCTCAAGGTTTTTCACAGGGCGCGGTCACTGGGCTGGTCGTCGGCAAATAGCTGGAAGAGAGAAGAGAGAAGAGAGTGAAAGAGAAGGAGAGCCGGCTGACGTCTCCTCGCCCGACGACCCCCTCCCAAGACAAGATAACTCCTCCTTCTTTTGACCATTGTTAGGCAGAGGAGCACTTAGAGCATCGTTTTCTCGAGTTTCTTGCGACTTTCGCGCTTTTTCCGGCGCGTGTCAACACCGAGGGAACAGGCTATTGGAGCAGGGAAAAACCGCCAGGATTCCGACAGGGGCCGGCTCCTGGGATCGGAGGACGAAGGCAAAAGAGATCCTCGAAAAACGATCTTCCGCAAAATAATCAAAATAAATTCTTATCTACCAGTTTTTTCTTCCTTTTATGCCAAGTTTCGCCTATTATTTAGATGTTCCACGTAAATTAAAATCAGGGAAATTGAGCCTTCATAATAAGTATGCTCTTTGGGCAATAGAGCGTTCTGGAACTCCTCCAGTTAAGACTGCGTGTCAAGTTTCACGAAAGCATCTCCGAGACTGAAAAACTCGAAACAGGTTGTTTCCTTGAAAGGACGTCTTTTTTCTACTAAATAATCTTGTTTTGTCGTATTATTTGATCTGATTGTGCTATTGGCTATGAGCTCTACACCCCGTAAAATAATTATAGGTTCACTCCCTAAATTGGAATATCTTGGTCAGGTGAGATTCTTTTGGGCTGAAATAACTTTTATCTAATTCTCTTGCATTTTGGCCTTCTTTTCCTTCATAATCTAGCCAGGGAAGTTTGGTTGAGTAAAAAATGATAGCCTCATCTCCAAAAGTGGCGTGACCCGAAATTTCAAAAACCGAAGCTATCAAAATTTGGCTGATGCAGTTTGATTTAGCTCGATTTCGTGATTCCAAAACACTTTAAATCTCAAAAAAGGTTGGATATTCGTGAAAATAAGATTCAAAGAAGACAACAATTTTCACCTGTTTTAGGATAAAAACGCATTTTGGACCAAAAGTCTCATGTTTTTTAAGTCATAACTTGGCTCATTTCCAACCTTTTTTTGAGATTTAAAGTGTTTTGGAATCACAAAATCGAACTGCATCAGCCAAATTTTGATAGCTCGGGTTTTTGAAATTTCGGAAAACACCACTTTTGGAGATGAGGCTATCATTTTTTACTCAACCAAATTTCCCTGGCTAGATTGTGAAGGAAAAGATACACCAATTTAGGGAGTGAACTTATAATTATTTTACGGGGTGTATATCCAGCTCTATTTAAAAGCAATCGGCAATTTTTTGGCGCACGCAGAAAAAGTTGTCAAATTTACCTACCTTCTGCTACAGCTCGGATAATTTTTAGAACCTTTTATTTCCTTTTATATATCACGTGATAAAATGCTATCTCTAACTGGTCGGAAATTTTTTTTTTACAAATTAATAAGCAGAAAAGTTTGAGGCGCTCTCTCTTTGTACTCTTTCAAATGTGAAATAATTGTTTATTTTGAGGAAATGCCGTACATGGACGAGCTCTACCAATATGCTGCTGAAGTTATTAGAAGCGCTCTAGCCAAGGAAAAGAGTATTAGAACAGGGGTCTATAATAGTAGCTATAAGGTTAGTATTTAGCATCGAACCTTTTAGCCTATCACTTACTGTACAAATCTTTATTGTTCTTCCTCTTCTTTGTGCTCTCTTTTTGTACCTAGATTTTCTCTACTGTGAAACTTTAGAAAGTGGAATGTCCAAAAGTGATCAAAACGAGAGCGAAAACCCAAAATGTAATCCATTTGGAACAAGGTACTTGGTTGATGAGAGCCGAATTTGGGAACATAACGCCTGGGACAATGTTGAGTGGAGCGAAGAAAAGTTAAAAGAAGCTGAAGAAGTCATAGAGCAACAGAAGAAAGTAAAAGTTAAAGAAGAACGAGCCCAAGAACTGCTAGAAGAACCTGCTAAACAATGGAACGCTTTTTATTCTACACACACCAATAACTTTTTCAAGGACCGGAATTGGTTACTCAAAGAGTTTCACGAATTAGATATGGATAACTATAAAGGAGTTAGTCTAGTTTCTTTGTAAGTTTATATATTTTTAGGAAATTCCTGCTCAAGTACTAGAAGTAGGCTGCGGTGTAGGAAATACTTCCTTCGTTCTAGCGCAGCTAGATATACATAAGAAAATGTTTCTTTATACTTCGGATTACTCTTCCGTCGCTGTAGAAGTGCTCAAAAATGATGAAAAATATGACCCTTCTCATATGCTTGGATTTGAATGGGACATCACACTTTCACCTCCAAAAAATGCTCCAGCTATAGGATCTCTAGATTTTGTCATTTGTGTTTATGTACTTTCGGCCATTCATCCGTCAAAAATGAAGCAAGCTGTCAATCATTTAACAAGTCTTTTAAAACCTGGAGGAATGCTCTTACTCAAAGATTATGGACGCTATGATCTCACACAACTTCGCTTCAAAAAGGATAGATTTATTGAAGAAAATCTTTATTGTCGAGGAGACGGAACTCTGGTTTACTTCTTTACTCAGGATGAAATAGATATACTTTTAACAGAAGCCGGCCTTGAAAAATGCCTTAATGTAGTCGACAAAAGATTAATTGTTAACAGAGCTAAGCAAGTTAAAATGTATAGGCAATGGCTACAAGTAAAATATAGAAAGCCTCTATAATTGTTGAAGATATTTCCCAAATAAATTTTTTTTTCTTAAAAACATGCATATGGACTACATGGGGATGGGTGATTTTAAGAAAATTTTGGATCAAGTATAATAATCATATATTTTAGAACAAAAAGGCGCTACTCCGATTATCATGTGAAGGACTGAGATATAAGGAACTTTTTGATGAAATATTATCTGTAAGTTCTTTTTATTTGCTTGTAGTTGAATTTTAGATCAAATCACTCAGAAAAATGCTCAAAGAGCCGTTAATTGCTGACAATTTGTCTTTAATGTATGTTTTATTATACGAATTTTTGATTGGTTCTGGCTTAAATAGGGTGAGTACTTTTTTAAAGACACAATCTTGAAATTCAGGCATCTCCAAAACTAAAAGGAATCATTTTGAAAAATGGAAAGGAGATAAAAGATCAAGCAAAAATTCTAGAAGAAGAAGGACGAGGTATTGAATCAATAAAAGCAAAAACTAGTGAAAATAAAGAGGTTTGTTTACACTTTTCATCATATAATTATTTTAGAAGATAGAAATACCACGTTATGCTAGAATTAATACTTTAAAATGGACGTATGATGAAGCGATACAAGCATTAAAAGACGAAGATTGGAAGGTTTGTATTTATGCAATTATTGAGTGGAATCGTTTTAGATTGTGGAACTAAATCCAGGAGACAACTTTGCAACGAATGTTAGCAAATTACAAGAAGACCAAGTCATAGTAGATCCACACGTCGAAAATGTACTGGTTTTTCCGCAGCATCGCGATTTCCACACCTATTGGATGGTTGAACAGAAATATCTAATATTACAAGATAAGGTTAGTATTTTTTCAAATTATCTATTATTATTTTAGGCATCATGTTTACCAGCTTTTTTATTAAATCCTGAAAAAGATTCAGAAGTTTTTGACTGCTGTGCAGCACCAGGTATGAAGGTTTGTTGTTTCACAATTTTTTTTAAACTAAAAAAACTACAGACAAGTCATGCTGCAGCTATTATTGGAAGAGCAGGGTATTTTTCTTCTTCCAAGTTCCTATATATTTGATTTTAGAAAAATATGGGCAGTAGATCGAGCGGAAGATCGAGTAGCGACTATGAGAGCTCTGTTAAAAAGCATTGGAGCCGAGCAAGCTGAAGTATTTCATGGTGATTTTCTAAAACTTAATATATTGGACAAAAGGTTTTCTAAGGTATAGATTGACATTTTTTTACTAACAACCGTTTTATCTTGCAGGTAAAATACGCACTTGTTGATCCGCCGTGTTCAGGTTAGAAAATTTGCTTGTTTATTATATAAAACTGACTTTATATTTGACTTTTGAAAGTCATAAGGTAATTTAGGCTCAGGAATTGTCAAACGCATGGATGAACTTACTGGTGGCAATAAAGACCAAAGTCGATTGGATAAACTAAAAAATTTGCAGGTTTCTAAGGTTTTAATATTGTATAGTCTTTGGTTTCTAGGCAATGATTTTGAAATATGCAATGAAATTTCCTAATGTACAACGAGTTGTTTATTCGACGTGTTCCATAAATGAAGAGGAAAATGAACAAGTTGTCGACGAGGTAAGGTAACACTTGTATCTTATTAACGAATTGCAGGTACTATTGGACACTTATGTTAGACAGCATTTCCAATTATGTGCTGATGTTCTTCCAAGTTGGAAATATCGAGGATTCGAAGACAAATATCCTGATATAGGCAAACATTGTCTCCGAGCGGATCCTCAGAAAACACTAACTAATGGGTTTTTTGTAGCTGTTTTTGAAAGGTTTGAATAGACAAACCTGTCGCTTTGTTATACTGCACGATTGTTATTTGTTGTTGTTTATTACATAAAACTGAAACAAAAACCCGTTAATTTATCTAAACTGTGTGGAATTAAACAGGAGATTGTGGAAGCTTCGTGAACTCTCGCGAATTTGCGTGCAGGTGGTGACCCGGTTCATCGTCTCTATGAGAAAAAACGGAAAATGAATTCCTGGCCCACATTATCGACGCTCGAGTTCTCTGAAAGATTTGTTTTTTGAAGGATACGCAAAACTAAGGGCACAATCACTCATTTTGGCAATTTTAATCCAGGAGCTTACGAAAAACTTTTCGAAAATTGTGAAGGACCTCAAGAGGCACAGAATCCGATTAAAGTTTAGTGGTTGGTCCAATCATGACGACACCCACCTGATATACAGCTGTACTGCTTAATTCGACATCTTTGCAACAACGATAAATCAGCACCGAAGCACAGGTGAATAAGACGGTAATGGAGCAAAGAGCAATGGCGATGATAATTAGAGAAGATTCGGGAGAGACATACATCTTCTGAGTCTAGAAGAAGAATTTGAAGAGGAAGTAAATGGGAGGAGAAGGATTATTGGGTTTAGCTAATGAAAATCTTATAAGTTTGGATGTGGCGTGACACACAAAGAAGCTGCCAAAGGACTCGAATCGGCCGAGTAGCAGCCGGAAACAAATTTGGGTTGGAAATGTGCGACATGATGGAGATGTTTACAAGAACTCTGAGGGACCTTCGCCTTCAAAAGACTTATTTGATGCGACATTGGCTGGGGAGGGGCTCTCCCATACGCTCCATTTGAGCCCGAGTGATTTCCTGAATGAATGGGACTCTCTCTCTCTCTCTCTCTCTCTTTCGTCTAGAAGTCAATCTCCCTTTATCGTAACTGATGTTGAGAGGCCAATGATTTGACAGGGGTGGCGAGAGGAGTGTCACGACACCGCCGAAGGAGCTCTGCAAACAACGACAGCTTCAATGTGTTGAAATCCAATGGGAAAGACAAACGGCGACCTTCATTCACACCGAGAAAGACAATAGAGATTTTCTTAGAACAGAAATTGAGCATTTGGGAAAATTAAAAGAAGCTGGCAACGGAGGGAAGAGACTAGACGGTCAGAGACTAGATGGCTCTTCTACCATGTGTGTGGTGACCCATTTTTGAGGAAAGACTTTTCTTCTGTTTTCCTTCTGTTTAAAGAAGACCCAAGATTGTGATAAAAGCCAGGAAGAGAGAAGGCAGAAGTGAAAGAGAAGAGTCAACAGCTGGTGTAATCGTCACTGAATTTGTTCCTTCTGAGATTGGTGATTCTAGCTTCTGAATTTCGCTGTTTGCATCTTTAAAAAAGAAAACAAACCTTTGTGCATGGACCAAGGACGTTGTCTTTGAGATTGATACAGAGATTGTCTTCGCGCTCAGTACAAGTACAATTGTTGAAGGGGCTTCCGCCAGGAGTGGCTGTGGCCGCAGAGAGAAGACCTCGGCATTTCAAGGAACATTCTCCTCGACCACTTTCAGCCTCACATTCGGAGACGAAAACTCCCCATTTGGAATTACACTAAACTCTTTTTTTTGGAAAACTCTTGACTTTTTTTATTACCTGAAGGTCACCCTCACAGACGAGTTTAGCCACGCTGCAGTGGACTTGACTTCCTGTTGGCATGAAATTGCAACTGCGAAGCTCTTCTCTTCCAGGAATACAAGATCCATCCGATCTAAACAGCTTTATTTGAGGTATTTGAGAATGAAAACCTTAAGAGAGCTCTTCCCAATTTATTCTGATAGACATTGAGGACTGCATTTCGACATTGAGGTTGACAAGTGCTCGTTGTGCTGGAAATGAATAGATTCCTTCTCTAATGGACATAGTTAATGTGATAATGGCTAGAAGATTCGGCGAATCGTAAAAGTCTCGTCGCTAATGATCGAATGGGAAAGGACGTCGGTAAACAGCCCAGTTGGATTGCCATTTCATTGCCTTCCGTAATCGGGTACAAGCAAATAAGCTCCCTCTTTTCGGTTCCTCCGCCAGTCCTGTCCGAGTGGCGATTGGCCCTCTCGAGGATGGGACAAACAGTCACAAATGAAGCTCATCAGACACACTCAATTTGTTCCACTCATTTCTCCCAAATATCCAGTCTTTTTTTCTTTCTTTAAACTCGTAAACAAAACAAGAAAAGAACTTTTTTAGCTCTTGCCAAAAATTGTATAGTTTCGGTGGAAAGAGACAACCAAAAAAGGCCAGAAAGATGAGGAGAGTCCGTGAACTTCTTTTGTGACGAGAGAAAGACTCCAAAAATAGGAAGTTTTCGGCCTGCCCCCGGTTTATTTGTCTTTGGCCGGTTCAAATGGCCACTCGTCGACAAGGACTGTGCTGGCTCACATTGGTGAGGTAGATGCATGCACCCTTATATTGCAAGGAGACCTTGAACACATTTTTTCAATGTCAAAAAGACAACTAGGACAGGACGACAATGGATAATTGAGACGGGAAACTTACCAAGCAGCCATAAGAGGAGCTAGACGATTGGAACATTCCAGGTCATTCTCGCATGCTTCAAGAGCTGATTTACATGCTGGGGTGGCTTCTTCTTGAGCCGAAATTAATAAAGGAAGAAAAGCTGCCAGCCACAGCATCGACTCGTTTCAATTTTATCTGGAATTCAAAATCGGAACGGTACACCTGGCCCTGCGAAATCATCCCATCTGGCTGCAATAAACTAAACAAACATAAGGCCTGTTTGGGGCAAATCCTCAGGAGGAACAATAGGATTGGAGAAATCGGAAGAAGGAAGAGGTCACCGCCAGATTTTCAACGACTGGTTCGACTTATAAACGTGTAATCTTCCTTTATGCACTCTCATGGATCGACTTCCAACAAAAGGGAGATTTCTCTTCGGAACGATGGTTTCTGGCCATTTTGATTCGAGTGGATTCTTCGGCACTCGTTCAAAAGAGAGTCTTCGTTCAAAAAAATGGTTCTTCATAGAGTCAAAATACAGGAGATCCATTTCAATCGCAGAAGAAAAAGGGCAACAAAACGTAGCAACTGGTCAGTAATGTTGTTCTTCTTCGGAGGAAGTAAATAGAGAGTCGGGAAGGGAAAGTGAGAATCAGCCAGAATGGGAGGAGGAGATCGCGAAGAAAGAGAAAGACATGACTAAATGATAATAATGAAGAGGGAAAGGTGGACGATAACGGGGAAATAAGTGGACGACGAGGAGAGGAGACACTCAAGGGACGGTCGCCCCATGGCGGCAGAAACGAGCCCCGCCCCTCACCAAAAACAAAGAAGCTCAGGAGGCGACAAGGTGTCACGAGACGGTGAGACAGATCTGTGAGGAATCCTTTGAAGGAGCAATCAGGAGCAAACCGACTTGCTGAATGGAAGAGACTGGTCCACTCCGAAATGACTCATTTATTACGCAAACTGAGAGGCTTGTTCTGGCGGTATTCTTGTCACAGAGAGTTGATTAATGAAACAGCAGATGCTCCCATTTGGAGGAGGAAATTAAACCTATTAAGTTGATCGACAGACTACTGATGAAAGTCCCAAGGATGTCTTCATGAATTACAACAGCAGAGGGGCTTCTCTGGGGACCAAAAACCACATTGAGTAAATTCCAAAAATTAATCTACACAAATTTGAAGCTCAACTGGTGGAATGGAAGGCTTTGTTCGATTCTTTATTTTATTTTCTCTGGTCAATTGAGGAGCCATCAATCAACAATTTTGTTGCTACAATTTCTCGGAAGATTGTAACAAAAAAACATCTTGCTTCAGCATAAAAGCCCATAACTCTGATAATTTTGTTTCAAGGCTCTTCATTTTCTGCTGTCTCAATATTTATTTGACTTCTTGTAACTCATTTGCCTTAATTTGAGCATTCTTTTTGCAATTTATGCAGGATAAAAAAATTTCCTTATTTATTACTGTCTATTTTTCTTTCTCATTCATCCCTTCAGTAATTTGAAGTGGGCTCTGAACAAAATTAAAGGACTCCGCGGTGGGTCCTGACGCGAAAGATGTCTCCCGATTTTCTGCTGGCTATTCCTAAAATTTCTGCAAGTCTTTTAGCGTTATTTTTCGGATTATTCTCGTTAATTTTTGTTTGCAAGTTTTAAAAAAGTAAATTGTGGGTTGTACAAATTTAAAAACATAAATTTTTTTTATCAATAGAAAGCAGATAGCTTTAGCCTTCCATTATTTAATTAGCCTACAGGAATATCATCTATCCTGCCTTTTCGTTATTTTTGCCTTTACTATTCTATTTTGCAGGTAATATGGTCAACGTACCTAAGGCCCGTAGAACTTTCTGCGACGGCAAGTGCCGAAAGCACACCAACCACAAGGTGACCCAGTATAAGAAGGGAAAGGAATCCAAATTTGCTCAAGGTTTGTATTTTAAGCTATTTCATATCAGTATTAAATTCAGGTCGTAGACGTTACGATCGTAAACAGTCTGGATTCGGAGGTCAAACTAAGCCCATCTTCAGAAAGAAGGCTAAGACCACAAAGAAAATTGTCCTTCGTATGGAGTGTACTGAATGCAAGCACAAGAAGCAACTTCCAATCAAGAGGTTTGTTATTAAAATTATTTGTAAATCTTTCCTTCTTCAAATTTGCCACAGGTATTGGGCATGGCAGCGTCATTGTTGACGTTGAACCAAATCGCCTGTAGGCTAGAGCAAAAGTTTTGGTTTAATCCCCGGCAGAAGATTGTTTCTAGTTGGATTCATGGCCGAAAGACACCTATTTTCATATAAAAATTTCTTTTCATCTTTTTAAACTTCTAATTTTGATTATTTCAGATGCAAACATTTCGAGCTTGGAGGACAGAAGAAGGCTCGTGGACAGGTCATCCAGTTCTAAATCAGGAATTCCGTTGTTTTTGTTAATGGATGTCTCCTGAATAAATTGTTTACCCATGTAACTGCTGAACAGGTTTACTCGTAATTCGTTTCCTACTATGAAATTCTCCTTGATCTTCACCCTTTATAAAAAATAGGCAGATGGTAGGGAACTCGAAATTTGGAAATAGAACAGCTACACAGCGCCAAAAGCTGGTAATGGGCTTTCTTAATACTCTTTCATACGCACTCTCTTCTAGATGTCAGACTATTTTTCACAGCCACAGTCTTCACAAAGTTCTACAATGGTGCGGGATACACAACCCAGTCAAATGGGAAAACAGCCTAATAAGTCGTGTTCAAAAACAGAAGTCGTTGTTGATTCACAAGCAGAGTTTTCAGATTCAGATGAAGACTTATTTCCAAAGAAAAGTCAATCAAAAACTCAAGTATGCTTTTACACAACCATTTACCCATAAGTGCAGCATCAAAATAATTCTATGTCTGCATTTCGTCGATTTATTGAAGAATCTGACGATGAAGAAATAATTGCTCAAGAGACTGTTGAGTCGCAAATGCAGAAGCCAAAAACTCCTGCAAGCGGAGATGTTGTTTACGATTCTCAAGAGGATAACGCGTATGACTCCGTCGTTATTTTAATTGTATTTTAGGGACGATGATGTTATGTATTTAGATGATGTACATACCCAAATGAGTTTCAGTCCTGCGCATACAAGGTATGTAAAATAACATTCTTCTAATACCGCTTAGTACTCAAAAATCTGCTGCTAGCAACCTGCCTAATAATCGCACAACTATAAATACAATCGAAAGAAAAAGAAAGAAGACTTCTGCTCTAACAGTGCATTTACTTGTAATCCAGTAGCTATTGAACTTTAGGAAAGACCAGCCAAGAAATCGGCTCTCGCTGATAGCAGCAGAAGGCTATTTAATTTTACCACTGCTCCAGGTTAGCTAATTTAAAAACTACTACGCTAATATATTGCAGATCCTACTCCTATTGAACCGCCTCCAAGTAAAACAAGAGCACCGTATAAAAGAGCAAAACTTTCTTCTCACTGTGAAGCTGCTCAAGAAGATATATATCCCGAAGAAAGTCAAAAGATGACCAGAAAAAAGGTTTAAAAAAAGTAAGCTATGCTATTTTTTATAGGCACCTGCAACGCAAAAAACAACACTGCAGAAGAAAAAACAAGGAAGTCTATCATTCTCCGACGATGAGGTTTGTATCCTTTTCTGTCAAAGTCCTTCCGTATTTGTGTGAAGTAAACTTAATGATTTTAGGGCATAGAAATTACTCTAATTAGCTCGGGAAACACGTATGAAACAGAAGATAATTCCTCATTTCTCAGTCAGCTTCCGAATAAGGGCAATATCTATAGCGAAGATGATATTAGCAAAATTTCTGCAAGCTTAGTTAGTTTAATTCTGGCCCGAAGAATCTCTGAATTTCAGAAAGATTTAGTTGAAGTAATGTCTGTTACGTGTAGAGAGCCTACTGGTTGTTCGATCCCATCAAAGAAATCTACAACTCAACAAAGCTCCAAAAAGTTTAAAAAGGTATCTTGTTTTAGTTTTTACAAATCGATTTTTAGGCTGCGCAAGGTCGGTATAATCCACGACTATCTACTCGGCAGTCTCTTATCTGTGACGAGAATTTGAAGGATTTTCGTACTTTTTAAATTCGCTAATATTTATACCTGTGTTATATTGTTTCTAACCGGTGATTGAACATAAATTTGTTCTAACTTATCTTCTGTAATATAAGCCATTTCAAGTTTAGACAGGAAAGGGCTAGCTTTTTAGAGGATTGAGAGAACAATTTACTTTATATTTTCTCTCGTTTGTATTGTCTGCAAGAGGCTATGTCTTCTTCATCAACACTTGAAAAACCTTGCTTTCATCGAGGTGAAAAAGTAGCTGGTTGGACGGTGATCAGCCGAATTGGAAGTGGAGGCTTCGGCAATGTTTTCGAAGTCGAAAAAAATGGTCTTAGAGCTGCTATGAAGACGGAATACATCTGCGAAGACAAGATCGAAACTCTGCGCAATGAAACGAAACAACTGTCTCTTCTCCAATTCTCTTGTCATTTCTGTCGTCTCTTTCTTGCCTGTAAGACTGTCACTGCCGACGGAGATGCCATTAACGTTATGGTTATGACGCTTCTTGGCCGTTCTCTCAGCGCCCTTCGTCGTCTGATGCCGAAATATAAATTCTCGAAGAAGTGTGCTTTTCGTCTTGCTCTCCAGTCTTTTCAAGCCATTGAGGACATGCATTCGGTCGGAACCATCCATAGAGATATCAAAGCTTCTAACTTCGCTTGGAGCGATCAAGAGCGTCGTGTCTATCTTTTGGATCTCGGCTTCTGTCGGCGTTTTGTTAGTTTCTTTTTTTTTCTCCTAACTTTTTATTTAGATGAATGTGACTGCTGATGGAAATGCTTCTCATCGAACGGCTAGAGCACATCTTTCCTTCACGGGAACGGCCAAATACTGTTCAATTTATGTTCATAATCGCGAGGAGCAAAGTCGTCGAGATGATCTTTGGAGTTGGCTTTATATGGTCGTCGAATTCCTAACAGGACGATTGTCTTGGTCTGATCAAGGAGAACATATGCAAGCTGTGATGAAGGCACGTGCTGGAACACGACTCGTCACGAAATGTCCTGTGGAAATCATTCGAATTTACGACCACATCAAGTTGCTCAAATATGATTCTCGTCCGAATTATCTGATGATCAGAAAACAATTGGAAAAATTCCTTTTGGCCAACGGATACGACGAGAAGCAGCCGTGTGACTTCGAGAAAGGAGGACTCCACTATGAGCATATTCAGCAGAAAGACGCAAAAACAATTCGGCCTCCTCAGAGAGATATTTATGAAAAGATTCCGGATTTTTTGGGCAGAACTGTCGTCTCCGAATCCGATGAATCTGATTATTTCTAATAAAGTGTCGGCCTTGACGAATATCGATAGTCAGGATGCAATTGAATTCGCGGAGCACATCGCTTCTTCCATTCGTCAAATTCATCCTAAATATTACCTTATTTTCTTGTTTTTTTTAAGTCCAAACCCAAGCCCTTTCTTCGTATTTTCGAAGCGTTTCTTTCGAAGCTCTAGCTGCTAAAAGTTGTTTTTGCCACAATGGAAGTGGTCGATCAGCATACTGTAGAATAGAAATATAAAATTCGAAATCAAACCTGAGGAAGAAAGTAAGATGGAGTGTAAATGCTTCGAGCCTCATCAATGAGTCTTCTGGTCTACAAATAGCCTTATCAGAACATAAATAGCCCCTAGTGCACCTTTTCGTACATTTCTTCGATCATCCCAACTCGATTTTCGTTGATCGATTTGACTTCTTTTCCTCGGGCCAGCTGGCGAAGATCTTCGATGACTTCAGTCTTCAAAATTGGAGCAATTTGGGCCTAGAAGTGGTCTAAACGAGAACCGAAGTTGTTCTACTCTTTGTCCTTTTTCAGCAAGACTTTTGACTCGTTCGATGGATCTCCGACGTTGAGGATTTATGATTGGTCGACTGGGAGTGATTGCCTCTTCTAATGTCGAATTCAGTTCGTTAAGGATTTTTTCAGTCTCTTCTGCCAAAGTAGTCCTTCGGCCATCCAAAACTTCTCCAACGACCTGAGTAGATCTTCTATCAGCTCTTGCTCTCCTTTGGGGCGAATTTCTGGAGTTTTATTGATAAAAGGAATTAACGCCTTCAGACAAAAGATAAAGCTTTTTGTCAAACCTGAGAGAATCCTCTTCGCGACTGAAATCTGGTGATGGAACTCTTCGAAATACATCATGCGCCACAGAATAATCAGCTGAATTTTGATCATTCGGTCAATCTCAATAGATACGTCTTTTTTTCTCTTTGATCGTGTAATCGATGGGAGGTTCTGGAGTTGGAGAAAAGTGAAGCAAAGCTGGAGAGCGGAGGACGCGTTCAGATGTTTCTGACGGGAAGACGCGGATTCCAATTTGAGAAAAAGACATCGAAGAGAGGGAGAGTCTTATCTCCAAAGACAGAACAAAAGGACTGTGGGGGGCAGCCGGCAGGGTAGGTGAAAACCTCCAGCAAACACGTTATCTTGGAGCCAGGACAAACAAGGAAACCACTTCGATCGCCTCTACATCCATAAATTATGACTCGTACTCTTTCTCAGCCGACAGAATGTCTTTTTTTGAATATTCCATGCGGAAAATAATCTTCCATTCTACCATCCTTCCAGGACTACTTGCACCTTCGACTGATGGAGTCTTCAACTGCTTTAAACTCCCTCAGATGGCTCCACACCTGGAGTAATCCTGATTAAGAATGAGTAATTGGATTGGCGATTGATCGATTCGATGTCGATGTAACGGATAATCGGCTATCGCCTCGTTAGAGGAAGAGAGACCCGACTGGGACCGCACAGTTTCGGCGTCTGACCTTCTCTTCCTCCAGCCGGGAGATAAGGACGGCCCTTATCCGCCGGGCCAGATCCCCATGGGATCATATAATCATCTTATAATGAGGGTGGCTGTCCTCTTCGTCTTCGGTTTGTTCGACGTTTCTTTTGGGGTGATTTTCCCTCCCAAATGTCTTTAATCTCAATTTATAGTATCGAGCATGTGATTTTATCCAAGAGACAAATATTTCGGAGACTTCGTTGCGTCGAAACCTCGAGAATATGGCCAAACTGAGCCAAATCCAAGAACAACTTCTTCCCAAATCGAATGGACAAAATCTAATTGTAAGGATTTCTCTTTCCAATACCAAATCAAACAGGGACGACGTCCTTCTTCGAGTGATTTTACTCCGTTGAATATGACTGATGACGTCCAGACGAAACCCGATCAAATACCCTATCTGTTCGAAGGAGATATCGTCCTGACAGACGATCAAATGAATGAGATTCTCAAGTATTCATCCATAAATAAAAAGAGTAGATTGACCTTAGAAATGCGGAAGATCAACTATGGGCTACCGTAAGCCAGAGACCAAGAATGAAAAGATCAATGACTTCGAGTCTTTCTCTCCGATGGACCTTCCCGATTCCTTACTACATCAGCACCTCAACTGGCGGTATTTCCTTTCAAAACTAAAATCTCTGAAATCAGTCAGCGAATCGGCTGTTTTGGCTGGAATCGCCCGTTGGCAGACCGATACTTGTGCCACTTTTACTCGCCTTTCAACCCTTCCAGTCACAGGGAATGCTCTTAATTTCATCCTCGGCCAAGGGTAATTCTACGAGTCTTTCTAATTGTCTCCTTTAGTTGCTATTCATACATCGGGAAAGTGGGATCAAGTCCTCAGACGATCTCCATTGGAATTGGTTGTACAAGTCTCGGAACAACGACCCATGAGATTGGTAAGTTCCCTCGTCATTTGTGGTGTCATCAAAGGCCAAAGTACTGCTGGAGATTTCAGGACATGCTCTGGGATTTTTCCATGAACAAGCCCGTTATGATCGAGATAATTATGTAGCGATTGTGACTCAGAACATCCAAAGCATCTATTTGAGTCAATTCTCGAAGCAATCTCGATCCAGCATGATTGACTATGGAGTCCCGTAAGACTAAAATCTTAACCAAAAGAATACTTTTGCAGTTATGACCTCGGCTCTGTTATGCATTATGACCAGTTTGTAAGTGACTTCGGTTAAGCAAAAAATGTTAAAATTCTAGGCTTTTTCTGCGAATGGAGGACAAACAATCCAAACAACTGACATAAATTATCAGGTCTTAAAAAGTCCCAACTTTTAAAGCCCCATTTAGATGACAATCGGACAGCGTTTAGCACCGTCGTTTGCCGATGTGAAGAGGATTAATCTGGCCTATTGCAACTGTGAGTCACTCGTCACCAAATATTGTGTTCTTTAGCCTCCTGTTCAACGGCGTTGGATTGTCAAAATGGAGGCTACACGGATCCGAAAGTGAGTGAGATTTGTTCCAATGATTTTAGCGACTTTGAGCCTTCATTACTGACTGAAATTTGACCTCTTTATTCTGTATTGACTCCAACAGTTCTTTTGGTTGAGTTGAGATATGAAAGCTCAAAGTTGCTTATTTAACGCTCTAATAGAATTGTCAACAATGTCGATGCGCTGATGGCTTTGGTGGAACTTTGTGTGAACGAGCAGCCAACGCTCCGTCAGACTGTGGTGTTGGAGATCTTTCAGCCATAGATCAGCTCCAAACGATCCAAGCCAGCGGAGCACTTAACTGTCCTTATGTGATCACAGCGCCGGAAGGAAAAAAGATTTTCTTCCAACTTGGAGTTTTCTCCTTTACCTATTGGACGCCGTGTTCCATCGATTACCTCGAAATCAAATATTCCTCTGATTTTGTTATCACCGGGGCTAGGTATCTAGGTCCGTTTTCCCCTTCTATTCCACTTTCAGATTCTGTCGTAATTTCCCAACGAACTCTCTTTCGGAGACGAATCGACTTGTTGTTATCTATAGGGGGTCGGCTAATTCTCGCTTCTCTTTGAGCTACAGATATGGTAATTCTCTTTTAGGAATCGAATTCTCTTCAGATCCTCCCACTCCAATGGCCTCAACGACCACTCCCGCAGCGACCACTTTTCCTTCCACAACAACTGAATCTACAACGACCTCTACGACAACAACTACCACGACCGAATCGACGACGACTCTTCCCAGCACAACAACGGAAAGTACCACCAGTCTTCCTCCGACTCAATCGACAACTACGATAACTACCAGCACTGTCCCGACCACTACGACAGCTACCAGCACTGTCCCGACCACTTCGTCTACTTCTACTTCACCTTCGACTACTCAAGGAACAATTCCCACAACTCGACGAACCCGGACAACGCGACATTTCACGACAACCAGACCTTGGAGAACGTCGTCACTTCCGTCTGTCACGACGACCTCTGTGACCAGACCGTAGGGTCATCTCTCCATCTCTCTGAAACAGAGATTTCAGATCTATTTGGACCTTTTACCCCCAGCCGACAACTGTTTCTCCGGTCAAAACTCAGTGCACTTCGTGGTCAGCCTGCACGGCTTTGTGCGGAGGCTGTGGGACAACAACTCGACGATGTGGTGGTCAATTGGAGACAAAACATTGCAATGTTCAAGTGAGAAAGGGGAAAATAAAATATCTTAGTTTCAGCCGTGTACAAACAGCTATTGCTGCCTGCCTTTCTTTTACGTCAAACAAAATTTGTGTGTGAAACCATATTCTGATGAGGAGGCAAGTTTTGGCGCTTGGAAGAGACAAAAAATTTCAGCTTATCGCAGCGTTCTCACATTCGACAGACGAGGAAATTCTGACGATGGAGGCCAGCGGACAACAGCCATAACTGTTTCTAATAAACTTCACTGTGATCTGATTTGAAATGAATTGATCTTCTTAGGCTGAAAATCAGAGTTTTCTAGCTACAGACTATTGGCGAAGACATCTTGGTAGGTTAGCTGCATGATTTGGACAAACGCGTATATTGAATTGAAATGTTCTTATAGCTTGTAAAAAGTGTGTCGAAAAGGATTAGGGATAAGCAGTTATAAGTGTGAGATGGCGCTGTCAGAGTGAGTCTTTTCTGTTTCTTTCTAAACTCTGAATCTGAAGGAAGAGGGAGCTCGACGCCGTGCTGACTCTGATTGTGGTTGTCCTGCTGATTCTCGTCGTCTACATCGCCGTCCATTTGGTGATTTTGTTCAGAAAGAAGTCTCCTCCAATCAAATGTCTTTGTGCTGAAAAACGGACCGAAATATGGCTGGAGAAGGACAGCAAAGAAAGGGAAAAAGAAAGAAGAATCCACGAGAGAATCAAAGAGCTCGAAAGGGGTCAAAGAAGGGTTTCTTTTCCTCCACCCATCAAGCCGCTCGAAGTAGTCAAGTCCGAGTCCGAGCTCTCCAACGTCGAAGCCAAATCTTCCGAACCCTCAATCAAGCCGATCGAAGCAGCCAAACCTCCTGAGAAAGTCGTCGAATCTGCGCCTCCAGTGGCCGAGTCTCTTACCTCCAGCAGGCCTCTCGAGAAATCTCCTATGGTATCCTCTGAGAAAGTCGTTGCCCCAGCCGTTCAGCCAGCATCGACCAAAGAATCTTCGCAGCCCGCTATTCCGTCGACTAGCCGCGCAACTACAGTCGAATTGAAGAGGAACACGGCCGTTTAGAAGACAAAGGCGGAACAAAATATAAAACTCTTGTCTTTCTCGTATAATTTTCAAAAGTTTATTAGAGCTTAGATTGGACAGTTCTCTCCCTCAAAAGCCGTCTCAAAATCTTTCCAGAAGGTGATTTTGGGATTTCATCGACGAATTCGACTCCTCCGGTCAGCCATTTGTACGACGAAACCTAAAATTAAACGAAGTGAATTCGATTGATTTGATTCTGAATGACCTTTCCTTCGACGAATTTTATGACGGATTCTTTTGTAAGTTTAGGATTAGATTTGACTACAAAAGCCTTCGGTTTCTCTCCAACTCGAGGATCGGGCAGCCCAATTACAGCAACATCAGATATATCTGGATGACCATGGAGAAGATCTTCTAATTCAGCTGGTGGCACCTACGAGGAGGAATTGGATTCTCTTGTGAGGATACCTGCAACCCTTTGACTTTAATGAGTTCTTTCATTCGATCCACAATAAATGTCTCTCCTTTCTCATTCACATAGCCAATATCTCCTAAACATTTTTTTCCTTTTTAATGTTCTGTCTCACCCGTATGAAGCCAGCCATCGATGATTGTTTCTGCTGTTGCTTCTGGGCGATTCAAATATCCTTGCATGATGGTCGGCCCTCTCACGCAGATTTCTCCTTTCTCTCCGATTGACAGCTCTTTTCCCGTCGAAGGATCCACAATCTAGATCTAGAATTAGAATCCAGGAATCCAACTTTTTGCTCAAAATTGGCTGCAATCCTTCCAACTGTGATGTAGTTGTCCTTCCGGTCGTACATCGGCAGATGGCTGGCCATTCCACATTCCGTCATGCCGTAAGCTGAAATGGTCTTTGCTGTTCCCCGAATGATTTCTACCTTGCGCGAGGAAAAGAATGTTCTTGAATTTGGCGAAGAATTCATCGCAGAGCTCCTTGCCCAATGGGGCTGCTCCAGTCAGAACCAGCTGGATGTTGGAAAGATCGAACTTGTCGACGGCTGGATGACGAACCATCATGAGGGCTATCGGTGGCACAATCATCAAAATCTCAATCTGAAATGACTGTCATTTCTCCCAAAAATCTAATTTGCCTTGTATTTTTCGAGACAACTTAGATAAAGCATTGGGTCAAATTTGGAGATAATAACTCCAGTGGCTCCTTCCAAAAGAGACATATTGAGAACTCCAAACCCATAAATGTGGTAGAAGGGCAGAAGCAGCAGCATGTGCTTTTTGTACCAATCGAAATTGGCTCCATCTTTGAGCTGTGGAACTGAGATTTTGGAATAATGGCTGAGGAATTTGCTTCATTCTTAGATGAGAACTCACTCTCTTATCACATCCACCATGGTCCCAAAGTTTTTGTGGCTCAACATTACTCCCTTGGGAGAACCTGTTGTTCCCGAAGAGTACGGTAGAAGGGCCAAATCATCCATCCTTCAATTTGTTTTGGCAAGAAAAAGAAATACTTTTTGGGAAAAAGTGGCAAGGATACGGTACACTTTGTGGCATCTTTCCAGCAAAATACCTTTGGGGGGAGAGGTCCTTTTCCTGGACGAACACACAAAATAAATTTGACTTTGGGACATTTTGTTACAGCTTTTATGACTTTTTCGAGGTTCGAGCCATCTGTGATCACAGCTTTACAGGAGGAATCTTGGAATTGTCTCTCGAGTTCATCTAAATAATTCACAGCTCTTCTGTTTTTTTCCCTCGCTCACAATCTGTAAACATGGCACTAGCTCCACTCATTACCGCCCCACAACACAGCGTCGCCAGATATCCTACCACATATTCGATGGAATTTGGAAGGACCAGACAAACGGAATCTCGATATCCAACTCCGCTGAAATATATTTGGATTGAAGGAGAAAAGGGCTACTTTTTATGGAGGAAACTCGAAACTGAAAAGGTTAGGGATCGCAGTTGGTCGAAAGTCACTTGTTCTGTGGGATCTTCTGCGTTGATCTGAACGGTTTCTTGCGAATTTAAGGAGAAACAAACCAAAGCAGCTTTTTTTGGATGACATTTGGCATGTTTTTGAAGAGCTGAGAGGATTTTCTCATGCAAAAGAACGTTAGAAACCGGGACCGGAGCATATGGAGATTTGATAATCATCGTCTGTAAATGGTTTCTGATTATTAGGGCAGAAAGAGGAAGGGCGATTGTGTTATCGGCTAGATTAAGCGTCCCAAAATGGTACAAACTAGCTACAAATTTAGGTGTTCTAAGTGATAAGAAAACGATCGAATAACAAGATATTGATAGCATTTTTTTGTGTTCAGGAACAAAGTACGGGAACACTGCGAGTATCGATGTCAATCGAAGCAATTTGATAACGATTATTGATGGACCACTCCCCCTTTTCTTCTGCTTGTTAGAGTTCTTGTTGAAACCTCTCTCGCTTTGGAAAAAGAAAATAAAAATTTAGTAATTCTCTAGACAATTGAGCGGTTAGAATTGGGTAAAAAGACCTATCACAGTTGTACAAAATACCTGTAAATAGACACGACAAGAGAAAAAGAATATGCAAGGGGAGGGCAGATTTCACATGACAGTACATCCTTCGCTTTCTTCGGTCGACTCGGAGGCCATTCGATCGACGCTTCTACTCCTTTCTCGGCCGCGGAAAGCTTCTCTCAATTGTGGAGACTTGATCGAGCCATTTGTTGAGGCGATTAGTTCTAAATTTTGTTTTTCCTTCCTTCGAACTCCTTACTTTCTGGCTTCCTAGATCTTTCCTGAGACGATTGTTGGATTGGAGGCAAATTGACACATCCAGCTTGTTCCGCAACCATATCCAAATGAACGTTGAATGTGCTTAGAAGAGAGAAATAACCCAGACTGAACGGATTACTGTGGAATCTCAAGTCTTTTTACCAATTAGTGGAGGACCACTTCAATAAAGAAATTGAGCCCAGACGAGTTCTCCCAAAGGCTTCAATTCCCCACTTTGTTATATTCTTCGAATTTATTTCTTTCCTCAATCGATTCACATCTCGACTCAAAAGACACAACTAAATTGGAAATTATCGATCAGCCAAGAAACCGACCAAAAAGACCCAGTCGATTGCGCATGAATCGGCAAAAAGTTGTAACATTGTTGCGAGTTGTGCCTGACTAACAGAAGGTCCTTTACTCGAGGCTTCTCCGATCAACACGTCCACGCCCTGCCAATCGCTGGTTGAATTCGTTCGAGTTGGAGTTTCCATTCCCGGCAAAGTAGCTAAACTATCCGGGGAATTTCGTCCATTTTGTGGGGGAGTGTGATCTGAAGAAATAAAAATAAACAAAAAAAAGATTACCGGCTCCAATGGGAATGAGTCGGGCTTCCTTTATGGAACACGATTCTCCAGCCTCCGATGTATCAGACGCCGGTCGATGATTTCCATTTTGTTGTTCGAGTACTGTAGAGACGATTGACGACGAGGGTAATGAGTCGCCACCATTAGCTGGAAGAGATTCAAAAAGCTTGGTGGGATGTCTTACCACTCAAACTGCAAGTGCTCCGACTGCTGGTCATGACGCCGAGTTTCTTTTCCAACTGATCGACAACATGTTTTCCAGGGACGGGATAAGGCCAGGAGAATTGGGAATGAAGACGAGTTAAAGCTAGAGGGAAGTCGGAAACAACATGATGGGATATCAATCGCCGAGAATCCATGTCTAAATGAGCACAGAAATAGCCTGAAAATTGGAATTTTTCGGGGAAGAATGGCAACTGAACCAAGATCTCTAACGCAGTAGTCGTTCAATAAGTGTTGACCATGCTCGATCAGAATCGAATCCATCTTTTCGGCCAAAGGATTTGGAAGAGCTGTTGGTGAAGGCGGCGAGGTCTCATTCGACATAGCCTATAACGATTTTCCGTCTTTGTTGCATCTTTTACCCTCGCGACTTTTTTCCCAGAACCGGTGGAATCCTTTCGATTTCCGTCTTTATGATCATGGGAATGCCGAACTTTTGAGACTTTAGCTGTGGCTTGGAAACGAGAGAAGACCAATTCATTGGCCTCGCCATTATTCAAAGACATTGAGGTTGTCCTTCTGGCGTGTTGAAAAGGGACTGGCGATCTATGATTTAATTTGATATGAGAGATTTCAGATTCACCTAGCTGGACTGTCCATGTCATCGGCTCCAATCGAATTTGCAAATCTGACCATATCGCGAGCAATCGTCCATTCTCCAGCCGAGAGAGCTTCCTTCAAAAGACGAAGGGACTGCTCCTGGCTGATTTGGGAATGTTCGATGCTTTGAAGAACTATCAGGTAACTCGCGGCTGTCTGCAGTTGGCCATCTCGTAGACAAATCTAAATGAATTCTTCCCAAACTGGAAAATTTCACTTCGAATAAATCATTTGGAGATCCGGTTACAGCGAAAAGAGCCGGCCATAGAGCTAATTCTGTTTTTCTTGAGCAATGGGCGATCGTCTTAAGATACTCGGGGAACTCCTTTATGAAAGCCACACATCGAGGCAACAAGGGATCTAATCGAATGAGCTTTGGAACAAAAAAACACACCGGGAATTGGCTCACTACTTGTGGCTTCTTCTTCCAAAACTCCATGCAGCAAAAGTTCCAAAGCATGTGAAAAGTGGGGTAATTTTCGGCAAGCTCCGGCCACTTCGAGGGCGAAAATACCCAGATTTCGTTTGAGCAATTGACGAAGGAGGTGATGGACAAATATCTAAAGCGTTTTTCTTATTTTTCAAGGAAATATTCCCACTTCGCTGTTTCTACACAGATTGTAGAAAGCCAGTTTTTTCCCACTGTGGAGATTCAATTGCATTCGAACAGATTCAACTCCAACAGCGAGACAATCACTCGAGCAAATGACTGGAAAAGGTCAAAATAGTCGGAAGAAAAGAAAAGTACCCAATGGATAGATTCCCAATTCGTATGGAAGCATAATTCTTTTGGAAATGAAGGAAGCCTCTTGTGCGTTTTGAGCCTTTCTCCTCGGCAGCAAAGGCAACCAAACTCTCATCCCTTTCGATCCACAATTGATCCATAAAGCGTTGGATAAATGAGGCGTCCCTGATGTAATAACCTTATTTGATCGCATTCTATCGTGCCATATTTGTTCGACAAATGACGCCACCATTATCGGTTGATTCAGCTAAAACACAATGGAAAATCTTGAAAAAGATGACCTACTTGAAAGCGTTCTTCATCTTCTTTCGATGCATTTTTTGGACTTAAAGTTATCAATTTCCCAGAGACATTCACAAGCACCGTATCCACTCCGGAAACAAACATTCCGCCGCCTATCAATTTCTATCTATATCATAAGGGAGAAACAAACCTGTGTCGAGATTCAAATGTGTTAATTGGAGAGAAACAAGACAAGCTGGATGTGGAATCAAGTCTCCAACTCTTATTTCTGCAATTCTATCCAACATCACCTAGAAGAGTCGAATCACTTGAAAGAGACAAACCTGGGCAAAAGAGTCGGGGATTCTCTCGTTGTCAATCCTCCTCAATTTGTAAATCATAATCCGACATTCCACATCGAAGGTAACCAAGGCATCATCCCTTAGATTTATCAAAAGAACTCGCGACTCTGTGTCCATGATGGAAGCAAAACGATTGTCCAATTTGGTGCTGAGAGGGAAGAACTTGAGAACTTCTTTGGAGCTGTCGCCCTCGGAACAAGCAACTCCAACAGTTCCATTCCAAATAACAACTCCACCCGTCACCACAATATCTCGTTCCTTTAGCAGAGAATGTCGAGAAGAAGAAGGAGAATTACCTGACTCTCATTGCCAAAGATTTTCCAGCGAACTGTTGAGATATTACAATGAGCCAATCCACGCATCCCAGCTACTACCAGATTCTTGCCATCATCGCTTAACGAAGCAAACTATATGAATTGGAAAAGAAGAAGGGAAGAGACATACTCGAATTGGCCAATTGGCAGAAATGTAATCGTTTGGATAAGAGATTGACGTCCAAACTGAGTGAGGAGCACTAGCTGCAGGTTCTCTTTCTCTTGGGGGACTAATCAAAATATTGGATCCAGTCAAAAGAACTAAGCGATCGTGATGCTCCTGAATGGCTCTTAGAGTCCAAAATTAATTGATACCATAACTGGATTGCACGAAGCAGCTTGTCTAACCAGAGGAAGAACACTCAAGCCGTTTGATTTTCCAAACCAAATTTGATATCCCTCAGGTCCCCATTCCACATCCATATAATTATACAAAGAAGTTGTATCTCTGAAATATGCTTTTTCCCTTAAGAGATTCTTACATTTCCGAAATGCCCTCCAATGAACACCAAAGTTGTGAGCCGAATGGACTGAATATTGCTGCTGTTTGAGGTAGGTTTTTCTCGCCAGTCTTGTTTGGCTGCCATACAGCAGCCATTGCGCTTCCATTAGGTAGTACCGTGATCCGTGTACAAGTCATAGTGTTGCTAGCGATATCTAACAAGCACATAGGAGGTGGTCTCTATAGAAACAAACCGGGTCCATCAACCACTGAGAGAGGAATCCGAAAGGTTTGAACGAGAGAACCGTTATTATCATCCAGATGAAAAGCCGCGATTTCTCCATTGGAACATCCAAATAAGAGAAGACGAAATTTATGATTAACATCTGTGCATACCACATCTTTTATATTATTCACCCAAACTCCAAGTAAACTCTGAAAAATGATGTAACCATGGGTGGAGTGGCTTACATTAGGATGGAATTTTGAATCAGAAGAGGTTAGAAGAGCTGCTCGGCCATCTGAGAGAACAATACAGTAGCCACCGATGAGAGGAGCATAGACTGCATCCACTATGTGGGTATTGTTGTCGTTTATATACTCGGCTAAATGAAGCTCATTTGAAGCTTTTAGAGGACGTTACGCTTAGATTGGAGTTGGTCATGAGCAAAGGGAACAGAGGCAAGGCGGATCGAAAAGTCTGTTCGGACAGTGCCATCCCAGGTGATATGGTGACTATATCCGTTCTTTACACACACCAAAAGCTCTTCTCTCAATGGAACACAACTGAATTTCAATAATGGACGTCACAAATAGGAGACAAACCAGGTGGCAGGGGCAGCCAGGTTGACAATCACTGATGGATGTAAGTTTACAGTTGGGCGATGTCCTCTCAGATACAATTCCTATGACTTACTATCAAAAATCATTGAAGCCAACTACCTGGGAAGAGCGTCTCTGTGTAGAATCATCAGTAAAATTATAGCAATTTTCATCGGAGATATCTACTCGAAAAATGAGAATATGGTTTAGGGTAGTCTAAATTCTCTTTCTGTCACAAATATATGAACGCTTACGATTGCAGCGATGGCCGATGAATCGTATCTCCAATACAATTTTCGAATCCTTCCTTTGTCAGTGATTTCAGCTTCTGATAAAGGAAGAGAGTAAAGTAGCAATTGAGGCTAAAAAGTGTTTCCTCCTTTGAAAGGCCTTCTTCTTACGTTTGCTAGCCATATGTAGATTGTATCTTCTGAAGCTGCTGCAACAAAGAACTTCTCTCTGTTGGAAGCAACCGATATGACTGGCTTATTTGATGAATTGCCTTCATTTGGAAAGAATTGAAGGGACGTTTCTCTGTCACTCTGAGAATTGGATGAGAAACTGTTTGATATAACCTACCGGTATATACATTGCCGTAATCAAGAAGCATTTGACTGAATTTTAGAAGAGAATAGCTTTTCTACTAATAAGCCAGTGTGAGAAACAAAAATACGTTCAAAATTATTTTCTATTAAAAGCGCACTGGAATCCGCCAACTGTTTGTCTTCGTTTCAGGACCAGAGAACGTGCTCCAGGTGAGGGTTATCCAAGCGGCCTATTTGTTTACCAGTACCATAACATCATGACATTATCTTTAGATAAAATGTTCACATATTTGCAATATACGCGCTGCTTTCGCTCCCTTATAGCCCGGCGAACGAGGTCAATCGGTCGAGAGTGAATATAAAATGAACAGGTTTTTAAAAAAGACTTCATTGTACAATAGAATAGACAAATTTGCACAACACTAGCCACTAACCAATACTACCGATATATGTTATCCCTGCAAAGTCAGTAATACAGCTAAAGGAGCAGAGACAATTTACAAAAAAAGCAAGTATGGCAAATATGTAAGTTTAGATTTTGTGTGGCTAAAAGAAAGTACCACGGCGTCTCTTCGGAATGCTTGAATCGGCTTCCTCGTCGCTGATCTCTCGGATAATTGGTCCATTCTGTGCGTTGCGAGTAGAGCTGCTTCGTGAAGAGTCTTCTTCTTCCTCTGGGAGGGTGATGATAGGAGTATTATCTTCTACATTAGAACGTGCATATCTTCGACCATTGCGTCTAGTGCCATCTGTTATTGCTTGAACACTTTCGCGATTCTGTCTGAAAATTGAATTAGCTTTTTTTTCGATAAATATAATTAATAACCTTCCGTACACATTTGAACGGGCTCGCGATTGAAATTCTCGATCGAAGTTGTGAGCATCGGCTAAAATAGAAAATATAAGAATATGTTGATTTGCATACCTTCATCCAAATTAGTAAATCTTTGCTGGCTTCGAATAATGCCATCTTTGTCTCGCTTTTTTTCTATGACATGTTTCCTATTTCCAATTGAATGGCCAATTTCCATCTCTTCAGTTTCATGATCACGGACCCTTCTGTATCTTGATTTCACAACAAAGTCAATTGTAACTAACCGCCTATCTTCACGGACGTCACCAGCTTTTCTTGTTGACTTTTCAACTACCCTAGGGCGCCCATGCTCGTCAAAAGTCATTGTTGTCGATTGCATATAGATATGCGACTGGGGATCATTCATGGCTTGTGCTTGAAGATGGTTCTGAAACGTTGAATGTGCCTATATGGCTAAATGTTTATCTCTTACCATAGCACTGAAAATTCCTCCAAAACTCCCAAAGGGAGACATTGGAAAGCCAACAGCGCTTTGTTCTGGTCTAACATTTCTTTGAGAACGCAATCCATCCTAAAAACAAGTTTTGAGCTAATAATGACCTTTTTAAAAAGTGTAACATGGAAATGCATTAAACCTCAAGCATTGGGTGCATTCCAAATCCAACCGGTTCCATCATAGCGTTCATCATTCTATCCATCTCCCTCATCTGTCGTTGCATATGTCTGAAAGATTTTACACATCAAAAAATGAAAACATACCCAAACATTCCAAAACCAAAAGGATCATCGCTGCCGCCGAACATTTCAGTACTGATTAAATGAAGGAATACTACCTGAAATAAAAAGTTGTATTGTTATCAATAATAGCAGAGAAAAGAACAATGCACGCAACACAAAGCAGCAGCTGATTGACATTTTCTAGAAAGAGGGGCGGAGAGTAGAGGCTCGCTACAAGACCGATGACTCGACTTTGAAACTTGAATTTTAAATGTTTCTTTTCTAAAGCCATTTAAAATGGTCAGAATTTATCGATCGAAAACATTTACATCGATAACGTGAAGGCAATAGCACCGACTATAAAAACTTGAGAAATCCCCTTACAAAACAATATTTGTATTTTCCACGTAAGACTTTCGAAAAAAAATTGTTTTGCTTGCACTTATAGGCTATACCATAGAACACATTTTTTGACTAGAAATAGTCTTGCTGTTTAGTATAAAAGTACTTGATTTTGTGTGTGTGGCTTAATTATATAAATTCACTAGTTTTTTAGATGAGCGACAGTGAAGAAAATGAAGATCCAGTTCACATTGAAAAGGGTGTTGGAAAATTTGCAGGGCTAAAGGTTTGTTTTAAGAAAATATATTAGCTTATGTCTGCTTTCAGTTTGTCAGCTTCACAAAACTTGTTGCGGGTATTGGTGGAGACAATGCAAAGTTTTCTAAAAGTCTCACACTTACGGACACAACAGAAGGAACCTTTTTCACTGATTCGCTAACAAAATGGAATGATCAAGATCATAGTGCAACATTTAGTATGATTCTTCTAAATACCTTTTTAATTTCAACTTTCAGGAGAATTTACCAATGAGATTCCATCTGCAGATCTTCAAACATATGCCCAACTTTTGCACAATAAAAATTTAGTAGTTAATACATTATTGAACCATATGCGTATTGAGGTATGGTTTTAATATAATTTTTAAATGTCTAGTTCAGCCGAAATGCAAATCTATTCCGGCTTTTTGCGAACTTTTATCTTCCTTGGCAAGAGATCTTAAAAACGAATTCGACGAGTACATATGGCAATCTTTTGATGTACTAGCTAATATATTAGGTTCGCTTATGTTTGTTTCATAAGTTTTATTTTACTTTTTAGACTGTGGAGAACAAGAAAAAGATTCTGTTGAGGCTGCATATTATGCTTTATCAATCTTAGTTAAAGTGCTATGGAAAAAATTAGCAAAAAATATAAAAGTATCATTCAGGTAATTTATTTTCATTACTATAATTTGGGAATTCCAGTCATTTTGCTCCTCTTTTTGGTAGTAGGAGGTCCTATGTGCAAAGATTTGCCGCGGAAAGTTTTTCCTTCATTATAAGAAAACTCAACGATCTAAAGCCAGTAGTTTCTTTTATTATCAACCATTCATTCAAAGTAAGTTAAATATTTATTATTATTAGCTTTTTTTAAAGGTAAACGACAATAATCTTAAAGAAGGATGCTCTATACTTCTTTTTAATGTGTATAAAGGATGGTCTGGAAAATTTCATAGTGAAGCAGAACAAGTAAAACTGCCATTTTTTTAAAAACTGTTCTTTGTTTCAGTTTATTTCAGAAATTGTTGGATCTGTTCTAAGCTTAGAAAACAACGAATTGAAGCAGCATGGCTTTGAAATTCTTTCTATAATGATCGAAAAAACAATAGAATATGTGGAGAAACAGAATACCACTCTTACCTGTCTTGAAAATGTTCTTTTGGTTTGTTTTTATATAACATTCATTTATGCTAGTTTAGAAATCTCTTGAAAATACAAGATCGATGGACAATTGTTCTCTTTTTCTAAGTCTTTTAACACTAATATTTAAAGACACAGATCACAAAGCAATGCTAGTTGAAAAGAAAAGAATTACAAAAATTTTAATATCTCTCATTTCGTCCAAATATTTTGTAATCAACAATGCTTTTGTTGATTTCACAACACAGGTACTGCTAACTATTTTTTTAAAACTCTTTATAGTATGTATCACACATATCTACAGACAGCTTAGCGGTTCGTGAAATATTTATCAAACTTTCAAATATAAAAACTGAGGACGAAAGACACTTAGAACTGGTAATATTTTCATAAGAACTGTAAACATCTTTTAAAGATTCTGGAGCTCTTTGAAATGGTAATTGATGTGAACATGTTCGAGCTAAATATTATGCCTTATCTGGGAGGTAAAGCCTCAGACATTCTTGAAAAGAACTTAAATCTTCAATCAAAATTAATGAAAATTTATGCAAGGCTTTGTACAACTAAAAAGCCATTATTCAATAGTTTCTCTTACAGTAAGTTTACATTATATTTTTTTAAATGCACATATTAGATCGCTCGGTGTTTTTCGACTTATCAAAGCATAGTGCAGTTAAAAATTATATTAATTTAAAACTACCAGAATTGCATAAACTTGATATAGAACTTGCTACAAACATCGTTGTCGTCTGGCCATGGCTATTTAGCAAGGGAGAAAAAATAGATGGTTTATTTATATTTATATATATTTAAAACATTGTTGCAGGTGCCGAGTTCATACAAAAACGATTATTGTCACTTTTGAAATCAGAGGATATCTTTGAAGAATTGTCGCTACATTGTTTTGTATTAGGATCATCATTATTTCTAGCAAAAAAAGATATGGTAGCGTGTATTCCAGAAGAATTAGTGACAAATCATGTCAGGTAGGCTTTTAAATTTTAATTAATCAAAGATTACTTTAGAAAGTGCAATTATTCACAATCTTCGCTGCTATTCTTACAAATATATCTTCTTTCAAACGGTGAACAGAAAGATCTTGAAGTGTTTAAAAGGTAGGTAATAACCAAAAAGATAAAAATGTATTGTTTAGAACTGTTTCATTACTGTCTTCGACATTCTCATCTCCAAGCACATCTATAAGGAAAACATCGCTTGAAATCTTAACCAATTTTACTCGTATCCTTGAAGGAAACACAAACGAAGAAAATTCAAAACTAGTATGTTCTTTTGCTTTAGAGATTTATAATTAAGCTGAATAATTGAACTCTTACTAAATACATTATTTTAGACTCCGGCAGAAAGTGCTTTTAAAGTTTTACTGGATGCTGAAACAACAAACATTGTTGATTATCGGGAAAGGCTGCGACATTTTCGGAAATTAGTATATGGAGCTCATACAAGATATTTACCCGAAGGATGCACTCGTGATTTCGAACATGTTAGTTTATTTGATTAATGCAAATAATAATTTTTAGGTACTCCTTCGTATGGGACTTTCACAATTCCACGTACAATTTACGGTTCTATGGCCTGGCATGCATGAATTTTTAACATCATATGCTCGTGGAATGAATAGCGATGAATTCTGGACAATTATCACTGATACATTGAAAGAAAATAGTTAGTTATTAAACTTTTATATAATTTTTAAAGGTATACCTGTGACCACAACGAACAAAATTTCCTACTTATCTGGAGGCATTGATGAAAATGACAAATATGATTTGATTGCTTCAAAAATCCAAGTATTGAAATTTATTAGTACTATTAGTGATATTGCCGAACAAAGAACAAAATATTTGAGTCCACTTTTACTTGACTTTTGCAGGTACATCATTTTGAAACTATAATCATTTCTATTTAGAGAATACTTGAATAGAAGATTGCAAAAGACTGTTTCTGGTGAATCATTAAACTCTAGGCAATATAACAAGATTTTATCCGCATTTTTGGATATCTATTCAAAATTTAGCCATGCACAAAACGTTTCAATGGGTAAAGAGCTTAAAGAAGTCTACAAAAAAGTAACTTATACTGATTAAGAAATTCATATCTTTAGTTATTGCATTATCCTGATATGCAAATAATGAAGACAGCCTTAGCGTCTTTGTTTACTTATAGATCTAAGGTTCTACTCAAATATAAAGAGAACTTGGAAGCACTTGTTGATGAAAAGAAATTCAAGAATCAATTGGTTTTATTTAAAATTTCAAATGAAGACGGAGATGCTGTTTTGCTTGGAGAACATAGAGATGAAGTAATGCCTATTTTACTTAGGTAGTCATTTTCCTGAAGAAAATATTCACATTTAAGAATACTTTTTGGTGTACTTCAATCCCATCAGAACTCGAAGAATTCAGAGACCTATCGAAGATCTATTTTTCGTTTTTTAAATGGATGTGCTCCAAAAGAACTTCAAGTATTTATTGAACTTATTCTACAAGAATCCCTGAGTCAATTTGGTAAGTGTTACTTTTTCATTCATCTTTAAAAATTATAGAAGATGCTTCTATGGATTTTTCAAAAATGGAACTTTACTGTTCAGACAAAGAGAAGCTTAATAATATCGGACTATTTCAACTAAAAAGGTTCGTAAATTTTTATTTATTTTACTTTTAAAAGACAACCTTTTGGAATAAAAAAAGGATGGCGGGTATAAAATAGGTAAAACCGGTAGATACATTGCACGGATTGCGTTTTTTTAACCCATAAATTTGAAGTATTGGTAATTTGTTATCACAGTAAACGTGGAGCCATTCATCGCGTTGATCTGGCCACGCATTAAGCCAAGAGCTAATCCACCAAAAATTACATCCACATTTTATTGGATTTCCCTGCAAAATTAGTCATGGTTACTTTTTTCTTACTTTGATGTTTATTGAGTGCAGAATAGTTCCATGCTGATTTATTACAGGCAATTTTGAGCGTTCTTTAAACGGCTCGAAGGTTTCTAACCTATTATTTGCTAATGATAGGGCTAAAAAGTGAACGCTTGTTAAAGTGCTGAAAATAGTGTTTGGGAAGGTTGTCAGCGAAGTATTCGAAATTTCAAGATAAAAACGATAGCCTCGAATTCCGTGGAAACTATTCACTTCGACCTAAGTTCTATTATTATTTGGAATTGTTACACATTTACCTTTTGAAGGTTTGCACCTTGTATAATAAGTTCTCTTAAAAGTCTTTTATCGATTCCGAAAAGTTGTTTATCGAGAATAGAATCCTTGATTTCTATGTGAAGTGAGCGTAAAGGCGGAAGAGCTCGTAGAATAGAACTAGTATTATAAGAGGTAATGGAAGGAATATTAGTAAGCTGCAAAGTGCTTTTTTAGTTTCATTTTTTTCGTACCCTCATCTCCTTTAATGTAGTCATAAAACTAAAGGAAGCTGGTGATGGTAAAACAGATAAATTTGGCATTTCTGACATGTAGAGACTGTCTAACTGAAATTTAAATTATTCTCATATTTTATATTTCCACCTGATATATGTGAGGAAATATTTGCTCATCGATTTTAGTAATTTCATTACCACTTATATTCAGATTTTTGAGTTCAAATAATTCTTCAAAACAGCTCGAGTCCAAATGTTTTAGGCTGTTGTAGCTAATGTCCAACGTAACCAGCTTTGATAGTGGTAGTATATCCTTCTTTGAAATTTCATAGATTTTATTCCTAAAGTAGTTCGCATAATACAGACGTTAAAAACTCACATGCTTATATTCAGCTGTCGAATACCTCGATGGCTGAATTTTGGAACAGAGAACAATCCAGTATCTGCTAGATTAATCGAAACTATCGAATGACTAATGTCCTGAATATGTTTATTTTGCTATATACTTGAAAGTTCCTTACTCTAAATGCCGCTGGACTCCATGAACTTATCGGGTTATGACTGATATCTAGTGAACGTAGATTTGTAAGATGCTCAAAAGCTGCCTCCTCAATACTTTCTAGGATGTTTTTGGTTATTCGAAGTATTGAAATATTCTTTAATCCGACAAATTGAGGGGCATCAATAATTTTCAGCCGATTATGATTGATAGACAGAATTCCCAGACTTTCTGAGCACGTTTCTAGTGCTTCTACTGGGATCCTCTGTAGATGGTTATGTGCAAGATCTAGATGATAAAGATTGTTTTTCCCTAGAGATCCATGAGGCATATTAGTTAAAATATTATGACTCAAATCCAATTGATTAATCGTTTTCTAAAAAATATTTTTAGTTTTTTAGTGGCTACCTGATTGGCAAAGGTATCTCTCCAAATAGTTTTAATGTGGTTATGTGATAGATCGATGTATGCTAGATTTTGGCATGACTTGAAAGCATGACTTTGAACTTCCATAATGCCATTATGTCTCAGTGAAATATCATGTAGCTGATCAAAATTTTCCATCATTTCACGACGGATACTCTGTAGATCGTTATAAGCCAAATTGAGCCGCTTCAAACTCCGTTTTATACATGAAAGATCAACCCTAAAAGAGTTTTTAAAAAAATATGTTGAGCTTTGATTTACGATGTTAGATGATTATTTGCCAAGTCTAATGTTTGAAGCTCAGTAATTTGACCAAGGCTGTGGCAGTCGAATGATTTTAATTTGTTGAAACTTAAATTGATAGCTTCAATCTTTCTGGACATATGAATTGCACTTCGTTCCAAGAGTTCTATCTGATTATTATTAAGAAATAACGTTTCCAAATTTGGAACATTATAGATAGCATGAGATGCAATTTGTATCAAATGATTGTGAGAAAGATCCAAATATCTCAAGTTTTCCAGTTGTGAAAAAGTCTAAAACTAGTCTTATAAACTCTTTGCTTTCTACTCACCTCAGCAGAGATAGTTTTCAAATTATTGTTTGAAAGTCTTAGATTTTGTAATTTTTTGAGATTAAGAAAAGCATCCGATTTGAGAAATTCGATTCTATTCCTATCTAGATTCAATGTCTTCATTTCTCTAGCACTAGTGGCGTCAAATATTTTGTTATCAATATGTGTGATTTTATTATTAGCCATTGACAGATGTTCCATTCTAGGCATATGAAGGAGTAAATTAGCCTCGAGTATAGCTATTTGATTCCCATCTAAGACTAGATGTCGAAGCTTGGAATTTTTCAATAAAGCTTCCTGGGGGAATCGTTTGAGTCGATTATTCTAAACAACTATTTCTGGCAAATTCATGATAACTCACTTGTAAAAATAGCTTTTCTAGCTCTGGAAGTTTTTCAAAAGCTTTTGAACCAATGTTCTCGATGAAATTATATGAAAGATCCAAATAGGCCAAAGTATTCATGTAAAGGAATATGCCAGGATCAGAAATATTCTTGATTTGATTACCAGCTAGGTTCAAGAAAACTAGACTTGTCCCAGACCCATCGAATTTTCCAAAGGCTAGTCGATCAATAGTAGAAATACGATTCTTTGACAAATCCAAATGTTGTAGCTTTTGCATCCCATTTAGTGCCTAATACTTTTTTTAATGAAAAATTAGCAACTACTTTTGAAGGAATTTCTGTCAATTGATTGTAAGCCAACAAAAGTTCGACTAATGTATCCTTGAAGTTGTGCGTAATTTCTTCATTTAGACTTCCTAATTTGTTTCCATTCATATTTAGATGAGTTAGTCCATGCAAATCACGAAGAACGTCAGGAAGAGTATGAAAAATGTTTTCTTCCAAATTTAATTTTTCAAGTGATTTTGCGAAATTTTTCAGCGTTCCAATTTGAATATATGGAATATTGTTGTAGCTCAAATCAAGGGTTTTTAGCTGGCTAACTGTTTCAAAAGTTCTCTGATGTACTAATGTAATCTAAAATGTTTTGGGTTGAATGAGGATAAAGTAAACTTGCCTGATTATAACTTAAATCTAGCTCACGAAGTTTTCGAAAACTACGAAAAGAGTTTTCGCTAAGATGCAAAATCTTATTGTTTCGTAAAGTTAGAAGAATTTCAGTCTTGAAAGTAACTTCAGGATCATATTCAAGTGACGAAATGCGATTTCCTTCAAAGTTGAGCGTTTGTAATCCAGAAAGATCCTTCAATGCCAAATATGGTATCTGGAGAGCTTGCTGATTAATTAGGAAACAAACCTGAGCCAAAAAGTTATTCCTTAAATCTAAAACTGATAGAGATTGGGGCAGCGACATCTTTTCGATACTATCAATCCGATTATTGGCTAAGGTTAAGACAATCAAACGCATCCGATGAAATGCCATTTTGGGTATCAATTGTAGCTTAACTCATTCATCTGCCAAGTTTCAAAATGTTTACTTGATTATTGTCCAAATGCAAAAATTGCAAACTGTTTAGCTGAGTTTCATCAAAAGTATTTGACTTTATAGTGAGAATTCGGTTGTTTTCCAAATGTAGGAATTGGAGTTGATGGAGGTATGTAAAAGCCCAAGTTGGTATTACAGAAAGATTATTATTTTTGAGATCCAATGATGTCAACTTCATCTGTAAGGGTTTTTATTAAGTTTTCTCCCTTGTTTACTTCTATTCCGCGAAAGGCATTTACATTTACTGTTTGGATATGGTTATTTGATAGATCAAGCGTTTGGATATCGTGGTTTTTAAAGGCATCCTGGAATATATATTAGTATATCTTTCTCAATCAGAATATGCCTGCTGTATAAATGAAAGAGTGCCATCTGTCATTGAAAGTGCTACAACGAGCTGCCCTGAGGACAATTGAGGTATTGTGGCAGATGACATTTGATGACAGATTATGTGCAAGTTATTCTCATTACCAGCAGATGCGCAATCGCATTGAGTCCACAAAGAATGCCAGCTGCCATTTGATCTAAATTGCCTCTGGTTAAGATCTTACGTACATAACTTACACGCATGGCTGGCAATACGATAATTGAACAATAATTGAAAGATAAACTATTAGGTTTTTAAGTTTCGGCATTAATGAATTTCAAAGGCCAGTTGGCAAGCGAACGGCATAAAGTAGCCGTGAGGTAGTGTTTTACAAGGGATAGAGATTCCCGGCGGACAACTGTTGGACACGAATGTAACAGACCACGCGATGAAATGGAGGAGGGTAGGTGAGAAGCGTCTAAATTCTTTTGGTGAATAAGTTGGTCTTGAATATAAAGGCAACAACACCTTCGTCGGAAGGGATAATAGAGTAATTGCGCGAAGGGGTGTCTATTCCTTTGGGTACACCCCGCCTTTATGGCCAGGATACTCCGTAAACATTATTAGAAGGATGTCATTATGACGAACATCTGGTTACACCAAGATGACCAATTTTTATGCCCTTTGAACTTTTTAGAGCTCGTGGCATTTTCATAAAACAAGGCAATTGGTGGCTCGTCAGTCTAATGTGCATTAAGAAGCGCAAGTTGTGTGGCACACCTGCGTGTAATATGAGCTACCATAAAAATAATAAGACTCTTGGGGTATTGGGCATTCATCAATTAAGCATGAAATAATAAGAAAGCAATATTAAAACTGCAGTTATGAATAGTGAAAGCGGTTTATGCTGATGGACCATTTGTCGAGGGTTATCAAGCGTATAATTGGCGGGGTCTTTAATTATAGAGCAACGTTCTCTATGCTAATAAGTTCTTTAATTTCCAGGAAATTTGTAACTGGGCTATAGGAAATTACAACATTTACATACTAATTTCAGGACAGTATCAAATATCTTGGAGCTCATCAAAAGAATACCACGATCATTCACAGAGAATCAGCAAACACAAATATTCAAATCTTTGCTCATTTTTGGAGTAATTATACGAGCCCAAATCAAAAATGAATTGGAGAAAAAAAGCCTAGCCGAAGCCAAACAATTACGAAAAGTTCTTATTGAATGCTTTACAGAGGTAAGAACCATTATTCTTTTAATTTTCTCTTAAGTTTTTCAAAGCATACACAGCTAGGAAATTAAATAATGAAGAAGTTAGATGCTTTTTATCAGTAACTATAAATTGCTATCTCACAGCAGCAAATGAAAACGGAAGAATCATAGCTGTAGCCCCATTATCTATATTAAGAACGCTTTCGACACTCTGCAAACTGCCATCGTTAGTTTATTTTAAAATATGTAATCCACTGTTTCAGATTTTGGCCACTGCTCTCTATATTGATTAATGTAGAATTTATGAAAACTAAAATAAGCTTATTTGAAATCATGATAACAAATCTATTTTGGTCAGGAGTAACACCAGAAATAATCGAATTTACACGCGATGGATTGATCAGCTTGTTAACTTTAAGAGATGAACCCTCTGTGCTAGTGGAAGAAGGAATAGAGAAATTGCACATAATAACTAAAAGTAACCTATTTTACTGATCTAATTTTGTGTTATTAAGATGAAAACTTCGGTACTGCGCTAATTCTTCAGCACATGCAGCTGGTAATTAGCTTCTTATCAGAAAGCCTAGAAAAAGAAGTAAAATTAAAAGATCCAAATTTTGCAAATTTAGATATTATTAATAGGTTAGTCAGATATGTTTTTATCAGTCTTTAAAGATTATGCGCTTACGTTGATGATGATTCACTTGGAGAACGCATGGCCCAACTTTTAAGTGCCCATCTAGAGAGAAAATTGCCAAATGATGAGAATTTACAAAAATTATTAAATACGCTTGGAAAATTAATTACTAAAGTAAAGAATCCTGTTACCTTTTTGCCGAGAATTACTCGACTCTTTATCGAAATCAATGGGCGATTATCACGAGAAGCTCTTGTAACCGTGGTTGAAGGATTAATAGAAAATCAGTACATGCCAGACGCTATCAAGGTGTGCTTAATTTATACCATTTAATGGTATATTCTAGAAATATTTGCCATTGGTAGCAGACCTAGAAAGCTGGGATAGACGTAGAGTAGATGAGCCAGATCATGATCGTCGGCATTCTGCCTATAATAAACTTTTCGAGGTAATAATTTACTAGAAACGATAAATAATTTGTTTAGATGTGGACTTCAAGAACCCAATTTCACCCTGATTTTATGTCTATGGTTATACATGTAAATTTCCACACCCTGTTTACTGTAAGTTCGGTCTATTATTATAATGATATTCTTCTTTCAGACAACCGACATTGCATTGCGATCTAATTCTGCATCGAATATTAGATCTTTAGCAGAGCATATTAGCCAAACGTCTTACAATGCAGAAGTAAAGCAAAAATTAGTGGACAAAAATTTAATTAGCTTAATGCTAAAAGGATTCCGACATGACAATGATGTAGTTAGAGAAGAATGCGTAAGATGTCTAGCTAAATATGTTTCATCGTTCCCGGAACATGAACATCTTTCTGCATTTGTTCCTTTGCAAAATAAGGATGAAGATCTAGATTTCTTTTCAAATTTGAACCATATCCAGGTATTATTATTTTTAACTGATTTATTGTAATAATGTTTAGCTACACCGTCGCCAGCGAGGCATTAACCGATTAGTCAATAGTATTAGAGATGGAAAGGTTAGTTTTTATTTTTTGCTGCGGACGTCTACAATTTTAGATCATAATTCCTTTTGAAGTACTTTATCGGTTTTTAATTCCAATAATTTATCATTATCTAGTTCTCCAGACAAGTAATACATCAGGTTTGCAAGTAAAATACTTAACCAGAGTATATTTTAGCAATGTCGGATGAATGTCTTCGACTGTTTAGCTTGACATTTGAACTTTCTCCTTGGCAAAACTACATTTCAACACTTGATCATTGGCTAGCACGATTAAAGAAAGAATCTGGAAATGAAAAACCAATTGTCAGGTACTTGCATCTTTCAAATTCAGCTTTCTATGTAATACTGTTTAGAGTTCTTGTAGCAATTATTGATGCTTTCCATTTTGAAGTTGCTGATGCTCAGGAAAATATAGATGAATCAAATAGCGCAGCAATCATTATCCGTGATAAAATATCTAAAGATGTTCTTCCTAGGCTACGTAAATGTATTAACGGAAAGGTAAGCTGTATTAAAACTTTAATCATATCTTTTCAGGCTGGATCTATTGAGGTGCATAAAAAAGCAAAGACGTCCGCTAGTTCTTATTCTGCAGATGAAGATGATTTGATGCGAGCGCCTGTAGCATTGGCTACAATTAAATTACTTCACAAATTGCCAGTATATATAATGAAGCAACATTTACACGGGTATATTTTCTAAATATTAAATATACAGAAAATTTTAGAGTGATTCTTAAACTATGTTGGCTAATGAATTCAAGAGCATATAAAGTTAGAGAAACTGCACGAAAAGTTACATTACAAGTTTGTGAATCGCTCGGTTCTAAATATTTACCGCCAATTATAAAGGAAATGACACTAATTATGAACAAAGGCTTCCAGGTTTGTTTAATTAGTTTTGCAAATATTTTTTAAGGTGCACGTATTAATTTATACTGTTCATACTTTTATTAATTCATTGCAAAGCAAACTCTCAACTGGAGATCTTGACCCATGTTTAGATGAATTAATTAGCGTAAGAGTTTTTTTAACTTTTATCTAATTAAATCATGACTTTAGCTTTGTCTAAAAGATCAATTCGAAGATGCGGCAGACGAAAAAGAAGTCGGAGCCATTAAAGCTGAAGTTCCGGAAGCAAAGGGAAATAAAACGCCAGAAACATTGACATTTTTGGGGAAATTTATATCGCCTCAATCATTGGGATACGTTCTAGAAAAATTCCAAAATCTCCTTGAAAAGAAAGCATCTTCAAAAACTGTTTCGCGAGTTGGAAATTTGTTATCGAAGTTTGCCATTGGTATAAAAGAAAATACAGGTGATAGAGATTGAATAATTTTATTTTTTAAAGGCTTATCACCAACGGATCAGCTCATTTTTGCTTACCAAACTATTTCCAATAACATTGAACGAATGGAAAATACCGAAAAGAAGGCAGGCTTAAATGAAGGACCTATACAGAATACGAGTTGTTTAATAATTCCAGAGGTAAATGAAGATGTTTATATTTTTACACTTAAACGTTTAGGCACCAAAACGTGTTGGAGCCTTAGTCAAAAGTTCAGTGAAGAGCCGTGTACATGTCTTTGTCGAATTCGCTCTCCAGCTCCTAAGCACATTAATAGCAGGTATGTCATTTAATTAAATCAATTAGTAATGGCCTAATTTTTCTTAGAAAAACAAATAGATTTAAAAGAGGAAGAAGAAATTGCTAAAATTGAGCCATTTATACCAATTATTATACGCTGTTTGACAATGAAATACGACAAAATAATTTCATTTGCTCTAAGAAGCATACATGGCTTACTTGGGATGGATATTCCATCTATAAAAGATGAATTAAAGCCTCTATCACAAAGGTATGCCTTGTTAGAATTTGTTTCAAATCAAATAATGCAGACTGTTTGCAATATTAGCAGATTATTCAATGATAGGAAATGCTGCCAATAAACACAGTGTGTTGCAACTAAACCAAACTCTTTTCAAAGTAAGACAGTTAAAAGACATCATCATTACTTTTATAAAGATTTTCACTAAAATTATTTCACTTGGAGATTCAACACTGCTATCGAAGAAGAATATTGCACTTTTACTTTCTTATATTGAAGTGGATATCATGGATACACAGAAGCAAGCAACAGCATTTTTATTAATTAAAGCAATAATTCGAAAACAAATTCAACATGAAAGGCTGCCTGAGGTTATAAAAATTCTGGCTGAGCTGTCTATTACCTCAACACAAGCTCATATTAGAACTCAATGTAGAGACGTAAACACTTTATACTTTTAATCACCATAATTTTAAAGGTTATTTGTGAATATGTTGGCAACCATACGCAGGCAGAAGAGCCAAAAAAATGGCTAGAATTCTTTTTAGCACAATTGGAATATGAATTCGAAAATGGACGTCTTTCTGCCGCAGAAACACTTCATAAATTATTTTCAAATCTGCTACAGGTCAGCCTATTATCACATTTATCATTCGCTTTATTTGCAGAAGGTGCTTGATGAAACCTTTTTCTTTTGTCTTTTGAAGCTAGCCAGTAGATTGGTCAACGATGAGCTTCCTTTGTGTAGAAAATACGTTGCAATGACCTTACGAAAACTATTAGAAGGAGTATCAGAGACTTCCCTAGAAGATGCAGTAGCGGCTGGATGTGACTGGCTAGAGAGTGAAAATGAAGCCTCTCGTGTTGTTGGAATCGAGATTCTGGTTCAAATTAGCTTTGTCGAGCGGGAAAAATTTACAAGTCGATTACCAAGAATATTCGAAAGTATTTTGAACCAAATATCTTCTACGACCTTGTTTGAAGATAATAGGTATACATTTCTGAAATTAACTATTCAATATTCAGTGAACAAACCATAGTCTCGTTAATTGATGGTGTTGTTCTAATTATTCGAAATTGCGAAACGGTGCAACCTCAGGTTAAAATAGCTTCCATCTTAGCTAATATTATCGGTAAGACAATTTAAAATAAATTTTATTTTTTAAAGGAAAATGTGAATTATTAGCAAAATGTTTGGCATCAACAAAGATATGCTTGGCTACTTCTTGTTTTATTGGACAGTGCTTATCTTTGTGGAAAGAAAGGTCGAAAGTAAGTAGTCAAATTAATTTGCAATAAACTAAAAATAGATACCATCAGAATTTTCCATTGAAACAGTAATTCACTGGATGTGTTGGCAACTAAAGAGTCCGAAAGCCTGCCAAGAAATTGCTGATCAGGTAGAATTTTTAAATTTATTTGTATATACTTTCTAGAGTTCAAAAAATATTGTATGCTTATCACAATGGTTAGACAGAGATCAGTTCGATAACCTGGTGAAAAAGCTAGCAGCAATTTGTAAATATGAAATTGCGAAATTACCAAAAGAAGCCATAAGAGTAAGATTCCATAAAGTTCTTATATTGGATTTTCAGAGAATGACTTCTTTTAAACTAGCAGCGGCATTCGCCATAAAAGATCAAGAGGGAAAAACATTCGATACGGTTGTTCAAGAATTTTTCCCTCTTTTAGTTAGAGAAATGAATAGAAAATCAATTGCATGTAAGTGGCTATTCTTAGTCGTTTTTTATTAGCATTTAGCTACTGAAGAGTTGTGTAACTTAGCAAATGAAGTAGGCGAAATTATAAAAACGCGAATTGGAGAGAAAGAATATGCAAACCGACTAAGCGAATGCCAAAAGAAAGTCCTCGCAAAAACAGAGGAAAGGAAGAGAAAAATCAAGGTTTGTATGCTTAATGCCATAATCATTCGAATCTAGGAACTTACCGTGACTGCACCCGAGATTGCAGCAGAGGCTAAGAGGAAAAAGAATGTTAAGAAGACTCAAGCAAAGAAGAGAAAAATAGATACTTTCAAGCCGTACAGAGTAGCAAAAAGACAATTCCTAGAAAAACAACGACTTATGCATGATGAGGAATAGAGAATATGGGTATTGTTATGTTTTTACTGTTATTTTTGCTTTGTTGTTACTGTTATTGTTGCAAAGTTTTTAAGATACAGTTTTACTCATGAGCTATTCACATATTATTAGAAAATGGTAGTGCAGAAGTTGGGAACTTTAGGTGCTTCTGGGGCAGTTGATTGCTCTACAACAGCTGATGAACGGGTGGTGGCAACAGTCTGCTCGGTTGGGCCGTCATTGAAGAGCGCAGAGAAGATGTCAGAAGAACCAAAGAGTCCCTTGACTTGCTAAACGAGTTTCCTTTTTTGGCAAATTGTTCCGCTTCTTACCTTGGAGACCTGGTCTTGGACGAATTTCTGGTAGGCGGTTTGCTTGACATCAAATTCCTTGAGTTCCTCAATTTCGGAAGCAGTCAAATCACGGGCGAATTCTCTTCCGACGTAGACTTTGTTGTTCTGGAAAGATTACTCTCTCTAAAAGATTCCCCTACTTGAACCATGCATCCATCGAAAATATATTGAGTCGAGTCTTCAGCGGAACAGAAAGATGGTTTGGTGGGAGCTTTGGGCAATTCGGATGGTTTGGTCGAAGCGACGTTCTTCTTTCCGGAAATTCGTTCTTCCAAAGCTTTTTGTTTCTCAGCGATCGCTGCCTTTAACGCCTAAAAGGACTTTTTTCATCCTGGAAAAAACAAACAGTCTTGTATCCGTCGGCCTTCTTCTGATACTCGGAGAATTCTTCCTTTTCGCTAGCAGATAATTCGTGCTGTTTGAATCCATTGATGTAAAGAACATTTCCCTGAATTATTTTGATGGAAACTCCAAAAAGAATCTACCGTGACCACACAGCCGATGGATCCTCCTCCAGAGTTGGAAGCTACAGCGATTGTTCCAACTGTTAAACGTTTTTGGCGAGGAGCTGACAGAACCGCTACAGCCAAGGAAAAAAGAACGATGAGTTTCATCTGGAACAACGAAAAGAGGTACTGAATAACAAGACAGTTGGCTGGATATTTGTCTGACAGCTGTCTCTACGGTTGAGTCATCAAAAGGAGATACAAATGGAAGGATATTGAGAGACCGACGGGCGATCCACAATAAAGTCAGGGAAAACTGGGACGACGGACGGGGGGGAGAGAGTTCCGGTCGACTAGGGCCGCTGATGGGAAATCCATATGTGGAATACATCGGAAATTCCGAATCGCCCATGGGAAGAACCGGTCATTTCCGGATGATTCGAGGGATGTTCCTGGTGGATCGAAGGGGCGAAAACATATTTTGTTGCTTTGAGACACAAATATTTTGATTCTTTGATTTTTGTTCAGAAAATGCAGAGAATATTTGGCGAATACGAGGGAGGAGACTTCCCATTTCTTAAAAGGTTTCAAACGAGAAACATTTAGACAGTTTCTTCCCCTCCTTTTGCTCAGAAAATGATTCAGCGAGACGATGAGGCAGCCGGGGAGTCATCCGGACGGAGTCATTTCTCAAAGTCTGCCCCAATCTTTAGACAACTCAACGTCTTTTATTTTTTTTTATCAAAAACTTCTATTCAATTTTTGAAGGCTTTCTCATTCACTTGGCTTTTAGACCTTTCGGGGTTCATCTAGATCTTTCCTTTTCACTTGTTCAAAATTGCTCATAAATAGGCAAAAGGCAAAAAATGTGTTCTAGATTGATTCAGCAGCTACCCCAGCAATCAGGAGAACTAACTTTCCGATATTCATGACCTCAGAACTCCACAGTTTTGGGCTTTACACAGTTATTTCCAATCAAAAATATATTTTTCCTCTGTATTTTTTAGTTTCTCAAAAAATCCTAGAATTCATCTTTGAAAAATAAGGAAATGTCTCTTTAGTGATTGTATCCTAGCATTCTTTATAAGAATCAGTTTCGGCTTTCTGAGGGAAAACTAATTAGAAAATCCCTCTGAAGTCAGTTCGTTTGTAGTCATCGACTCAAAAGCCCTTTGAGTGTAAACTGACAATAATTATGGAAGGGCGCAACACTAGTTGTAAAATGTTCTCCCTTTTTGAAAACGTCTGAAAAAAGGCTGTGATCTTTAGATTTTCGTGAAAGGGGTCGATCCCGGGCTGTGAGTCATTTTTCAAAGTCCGAGCAACCCGACATTTATGTTGAATTTTACGCATCTATTTTGCCCTGCGTGAGTCAGAGTTTCAAAGATATTTTCTTCCGGCCAGTTCATCTTCCTTTCTCCCAGCTACAGCCATTCGAGTCTGGTCAAATGCCCTCGAATGATGGCTGAAAGCAAACACGACTCCTTCAAAGTTCTTCACAACCATAAAGATTATCAGAGAGTACGGCTCAATCAATTTTGTCCAAAAACCGTTTGGATTTTCTGTGACAGTTGTGGTTCGATTGATAAGATTCGATAAGAAGTTGCCAGGTCTGACTCAATCCGAAATGACGTCTCCTCGATTTTACAATTAAATCGAGCGTCCGACCCGTTTATTCATCTGTGAGCCCACTCGACTTGTTTGTATTCGAATCACGCAGTCCCCGCTCTCACTCGGTCAGAAGCTTCTTCCGAAGTGCCATCATCATCAAGAGAGATTCGAAATTTGCCGGGGACCAGTCCTCCCGTGGCGTGTTGTGTTCGCCCTTTGACCGACGGGAAGAGTGGCGCGCTTTCTAGCTGGCTGCCTAGTGGGTAAACGTCCGCGGCGGCTGTCAAGCCGGTCCAAACCCTGGCTCCTCATTCCCCTTAAGGTTCTTCCTTCTGTAGGAAAGGCGGAGTCTCCGCGTCTTTCCCCCTCCAAGTCTCTCCCCTATTCTGTCGTTTTTCAGTCAAAATGACGGATCCTCGCTATTCGGTTTGGACAGGAAATGGCATCAAAATCATTTATTCTCCCTACGAATACAAAGAACTCATCGGCCCAGAAAAACTCTGGGATGATCGAGTTGTCCACACTTTTTTCGCCCGCCATTGGAGTGCCTCAATCTGGCTGGCCATCATCTATGTGGCTGTTATTAATCTCCTTCAACGCTTTATGGAAAATCGGAAACCCTATGAGTAAGACGTTTTTCTTCTAAAAATACTTTTCAGCATGAAGCCCTTGCTGATCCTTTGGAATGGCTTCCTGGCTGTTTTTAGTATTTTTGGAACTTGGCGATTTGGAATTGAATTTCTCCATATCATCACTCAAAGGTTCTTTTTGGCACAGCTGTTTCCAACCCTTTCAGACCGCTCGTTGATTCGATTTGTTTCTCGATGGATCCTCGTGGTCCGGCCGCCTTTTGGGCTTGTCTTTTCTCTTTTTCAAAAATCGCCGAGTTCGGCGACACTCTCTTCCTCGTTCTCCGCAAACGACCCGTCATCTTCCTCCATTGGTTTGTCAGACTATTAGAGCCAAACGAATCCCCTCCAGGTATCACCATGCCGTTGTGATTATCCTGAGCTGGCATTCCGGTGAGTGTGTGTTTGCGCCTTTTACGAGTGAGAAAACCACACAAAGACTCGGGACAAACACACCGATGATCTCCATGACTACATGGCAAAAGGGGGTCCACTCTAATGGCTAGTACAACTGATCGATAGGACTTTTTGTTTGCATAACCGAGAGAGAGACTCAACGCTCTGGCAGAAGAAATCAGCAGGTTGACCACACTCAGACCTGTCGAATTTGCATTTGGCCAGGTTTTTTGCCTCTCGATCAAGTGTCAAATGCGCACTTGCGCCCTATTTCACCTCAAGCCACAAGATGTACCGGTCGGCTTTTATGCCCAAGCAGGACATGCAAGTTTAGAGATCAGACTGACCCGTCTTATTACGCGATCAACTATGACGGATGAAGACATTAGCAGCCTTTTATATACCGTATCGGACAAAGTTTCAGCTGTGGAATTGACAGCGGCTGGTCGATGGTTCATTATGATGAATTACTTCGTTCATTCCATCATGTACACCTACTACTGTATCACAGCTATCGGATATCGACTTCCCAAGATCGTTTCGATGTTGGTTTTTTGAATTCTTTTTAGCTTTTTCTTCTTTAGGATTGTGACTGCCCTCCAGACGACTCAAATGCTTATTGGAGTAGCTATTTCTGTAATAGTTTTATTCCTCAAGCTGAATGGGCAAATGTGCCAACAATCTTATGATAATTTGGCCATTGCTTTTGCTATTTATGCCTCTTTCTTGCTGCTTTTCTCCAGTTTCTTCAACAAGGCTTATCTTGTCAAAAAACCGAAAAAAGAGGCCGTAAAACAAGAATAATTTTTGGGTCAATTGCGGGCTTATCGAAACGGTTGGGGCTGTCACTTCCAAGAGCATCTCAATCAGTTCCCTATCATTACATATCACACTGTTCTTTGTATACATACTTTACGAGAGATTATAAAACGTATACATTTATTCGACAAAGTAGATATAGTTCAAAGTATCAAAAAATAGACAATGAGATCAGGAACAATCTGGAACATCAACGTACTTAATTTCGAGGGCAGCGATTATCTGATCCAAAATTATTTCAACTTGAGATTTGCTAACAGGAATGGTCAAACCCAGATCCGAACATACTCTTGCTCCAAGTAATCCGTCCTGAAGAGGCTAAATTTGATAGGAAAGTACCTTACATCGGAGTATTTTTCGATAATCGGCCTGACAGCATAGACTTGATTATTTAATAGTGATCTAGCTATATCGTAAGCAGCCAACCGGTTCTCGTTGTCTTCGTCCTCTAGAGAGGTTTCTAAAATAGCTAGACAAAGCTCTTCCGAAGCGGGGTAGCTGTCGTTCAAAAATTTTAAAGCTGGAAGTCTGCGAATAATAAGCAGAGTTATTATTTCAAAACATCTTACCTTGGCTGAGAAGTTATAGACTTGGTAATTACTCTTTTGCATGTTTCCAATCCAATTTCATTTGAAAAGTGTTTTAGAGAATATTCCAAAGCCGCCACACATACATACGGACTTTCATGAAAAAGTAAAACGTCATCAATTTCAACTGAAAACTGTTGTGCTAATTAGTCAAGCAGTCAACCTGATATTGGAATCGATGCAATTTTCGCGATTTCTAATGCAAATGTCAGAGTTTCATGGTCCTCTTGGAGATTGCCTGTTAAAAAGAGCTTCAAAGTGAATTTTAAAAATACCTTCAGGAGTAATACATGCAATAATTCTATCCAGTTCTGTCATCAGCTTTGGACTTTTCTCTGCATTTAGTAACGATGAGAAATTCTTGCAGAAGGAATCGAGAATTCTTTGACTATTCTATAAAAATATAAACTTTCTCTGTTGATTTTTGCTTACAGCAATTCTAGATGAGCAATATTCAGCAATTTTGATCATTATACACTCTTTTTGTTGACCTATTCGGGATTTGTTTTCGTCGCCTATATTTTCACCAGCTATGTGACATATTATACAAATAAATCTGAAAAATAAATATGTTCAAAGATGTTTTACTTACTTTACAAAGTATTCATCGTCAGTCCTCCTAGGATTGTCCAATATTGGGAGGAGCTCAGAAATTTTTGTTTCCTGTTATATAATAAACAAAGAATTATATGATCTACTTACGATAATTTGTAGATCCGTCAAAAAGCCAAAGATGTCGCAAATCTGTTCTAGACTGGCGTGCTCCATAAAAATAGCCTCTACTCCATTTGGCCAGAAAGCAAATCTATGAAAAAAAAGGATCAATATTAGCAAATACACATACTTTTCCCGATATGCGTTCCAAAAAAGCATTGAAAACTGAGGAAACTGATTGGTCAGCATTTTTTGATTTTCGTGTGTTATATTTCTAGAACAATTGATAAAATTAAAATATGCCTACAGATTCTCCGCTAGATACATGAATACTTCTTTTCCTAATTCTCGACCAGTGGGATAACAGTTCAAAAGATGTGTCATAATATGATTGCAGTCCCATTCTGATTTAAATATTGCGGGATGAACCATTGCGATCCTAGCCAAGCTGTTAATAACGTGATGCGATTCCTGAACAGTCAAAATATCACAGAAACTAATAACTAATACTTTGATGTCATTTTCTTTTAACAAGGATGCTAGAGTTTTCACTGCTTCCTGTGCATAAAAATTATCTATAGTAACCGCTTTGAAAAGTTTTTCTATATTATTTCTAACAAAAGCAGAAATTGGTTTTTCCACTGAACTTTTGTCTGAAAAATGTTCTGCACCCCATTGTAGAATTCCTAAAAATTTTTTAGAAGGGTATTTATAACACAAACCAATATAAGCTTTGCTACAGTAATGCGAAGAAACGCAAAGACTAAAAACGGCAGAAAGAACATCATTTGGACGCCCTTGCTCGAGGAAAGTTTGAAGGCAATCCACGACGTTTTTCAACTCTCTTGGTGGACTAAAGAGTACTCCCTAAAACCTAAAAAAAAGAGGGAATCGAACTAACTTTAGCTATAAAAACTTTGTCGAGGAGTTTCACAATAAGTCCAGCATAAGGACTGTTCATCTCAAATATGTCATTTGATGCTAGTTCACTTTTAATCATATTAAGTATATTGTCACCTGGAAAAGTATGAATCAAAACTTTTGAACTAACTTGAATAGTCAATTGCATCGATGAGCTTACCAATTAGAGCTTCATCGAAATGATGTGGAAGAAAGTCATCTTCTAGCTCTTCGAATTTTCCTAGCGCTATGCGCAATTTATCTGTTATGCTTTGATCAACATTGCCTAACTCCATCTGCGAAAGTAAGATTATGTGATATAAATTATGCTGGTAAAATAAAATAAGATAGACCACAAAATAAAAGCTATTATGATAACCAACACACACATTTATTGACTAACTAACTGTACATATTGCATGATCGACTATTTACAGTTTAGCTTGGGAATTCAGGGCATCTTCGATATCCTTCAACATTTCGTTTGGATCAGTTTTAGGACCTATAAGAAATAATTTTAAAATATACTGACTTACCAAAGCGCTTGATTACATTTCCCGAACGGTCAACCAAAAATTTGGTGAAATTCCATTTGATAGCATCAAATAAGGTTCCGCCTTGTTCTTTCTTCAAGTAGTTGTAAAGAGGATCGGCATTTTTTCCGTTAACATCAATCTTTCCGTAGAGGTCAGGTTCAAAGTTGAACTTGTTCTGTACAAAATTCTTGATATCAATTTCACAAGCAGGTTCCTGAATTTTTTTTATTATTAAAAGACTTATATCTTACCTGTCCTCCAAACTGATTACAGGGAAAGGCAGCAACTTCAAGGCCTTGAGACTTATATTTGTCAAGAATTTCCTTAAAAATATAAATTTTGAACAAAATTGGAATTGCCTTGAGCTGAGTGTAGTTGGAATTTGTTAACCCACATTCTGAGGCCACATTTACTACGACCACAACTTTTCCCCTGAAAAAGTAAAATAATATATAAGCAGACTTACTTGTATTTATCTCCCAAGTTGATGGGCTGACCATTCGAATCCTTGACACTAAAATCGTAAAAGCGAGAGGCCATCCTGACTGAAATATTAACAGAACGGCGAATTTGAAGCATTATTATCTTTCGTGACTTCAAAACATGTTGTACTTAGCTCAAAGAATAAAGTACGCTGATAAAGAGATACTATTTGGAAGGAACCATATCCTGCGTTAGGCAACAAGAGTTAAACAATAACTGTTTTAACAAAGTATAACCATAACAACAAACAACAAGGAATAATAAACTTAGAATGAAAGTGCTAAGCTTTTTGTTAATGTCTTTTTCGTAGACTTTTTCTTTTTCGATCCTTCTGCTGGAGCCTTTTGAGCATTCTTCTTGTCCTTCTAAAATTTGTAAGTAAAAAAAGAAAAGTAGAACCTTGAGAAGACCCATTTTCTTCTTTTTCTTATTACTGAGATCGCGATGACGCATTTTCTTTCCAAGAGACTTTGGTAAGAATTTCATTCCGGATAGATGAATTTTGCCTATTGATTCGCGTACTTGTTTTTTGACTTTTTCATTTAAAACTCTATTATCAATCTTTTCTCCTCTAGACTGCATAACACGTCGTTCCTAAAATTTTAATAAAAGGAAAAATAAAGTCGCCTACCTTCGCCTGAAGAATTTTTATATTTTCAACTGAAAACTCAATAATAGGCCGTTTGTCATTGGTAAAGGTTTTTGGATTGTTGTTTAACTTTTGAAGGCAGTTAAGAGCATGTGTATGCTCTTTAAAGCTTACAAAAGCAAATCCTTTTGATCTTGCCTCTCCCTAAGTACATTATTAAACTATCAATCAAAAGAATACCTTTGCATTTAACCTTTCGGTATCTTTCCAAATACGACATTCTGTTACATATGCGCCAGCACCACCAGCTTCTCTAAAGATTAAAATATTACTAGCGTTATTTAGGCGTTTGAAAAAGTTGTTTTCGAAAGCTGCGCATGACCCATTTTCTGGCAATAACAAGTGTTTCGAAATTTTCCGCAGTGTTTCATAGATCAGATAGGAACAGCAAGTTTGCAAATGTTTAAAAAACTCACTTGCAGATTTCCAAAAGTTTTGCATCGTTCATGTTTAAGGGGACATTGTGCACTACCAATCGAACAGGCGAGACAAGCCTGAAAAATGAAAATGGAAGAACGTACTTGTTACTAACATATTCAAGTTCTCCAGCTTTTTTCGAGCAGATTGAGCAAGTTTTTCACGCTTTGCAGAGTCCGTAGCACTCATGCCTGCAGCAGCTGAAGTTCCTTCGCGGATAAGTCCAAATCTTAGTAATCGTAAGTTACGATTATCCGAAGGAAGCTAAAACAATATTTACTTGCACAACAGCTCACTTTTTTATGTGCCTCTTTTTCTATTTCAGCAGCCCTTTCACGAGGAACTGCGAGCATTATTTTTACTGTTTGGCCATCTGTAATTATAGGTAAGATATCAAAATAAAAGTGCAAACCTATTATAAAATCCGTATTTTCGCAAGCCGTTATACAGTCCTGTGCTTCTTCTTTTGTCGAAAAGTAAACAAATGCAGTACCTAATTAGGCTATTTTTCAAATGTTTTAATAAGCACCTTTAGAATGCCCGCTGTCTTTAAACTTGCAAATAATAGCTAATTCCACTGTGCCAAATTTCGATATAGCTTTCTTTAGTGAATCTTCTTTCGTCTCGAATGATAGATTTCTAAAAAAAAAAATAGATAGCATATTTTTTCAAAAATGTTGCCTTAAAAATACAACACGTTCTTCTTCAACTGCTGTATCTGTTTTATTAGGTTCTTCCTTTATCTTTTTGTCTTTGTCTGGTCTTTTAATCGAAGAGCTACGATTACTGATGGCTTCTTCTGCTTCACTTTCCTCACTAAATCAAATAAAATAAGATTATCTTGTAACTACCTTTCTTTGCCTTCTGAATCAGAATCCGGTTTAGCTTCTGGCTTTATATCGTTTTGTTCTTCTTTGACTTTTGATGCAAGCGCTAGTTTTTCTAAACGAATACGTATATTAATAGTGAATTAAAAATTTACCGTTATGCGCACTCGTTTCATATGTATCTTTTGCTAAGGCCCAGTCAGCTGCTACCATTCTACCCTAAAATCGAGGTAAAAATAAAATTTATAGCTTACATTGAACTTATTAGTATTGAAATATTCTTTTGCTTTGTCGGCACTTTCTTTGTTTTTAAACTGGATGAAGCAAAAGCCGGCGCATCTAATAAAATATAATGGAAATTATATAATGCTTACTTTCCTTCCATCTTTTTAGATGGTGGAAGTACTATTTCTGAAAATGGCCCGAAATTCGAACACACATTTTGTATATCTTCTTTTATAGTCTGGAAAGTTATTATTTTAATGTTATTTTTTTATGGTATATACCCTGAACGGAAGATTTCTAATGATAAGTCGGAAAGATTTAAATTTGGCATTCTTATAGTATTCTTTTGCTTTCATGTGATCTTCTATAAATTAGCTTTTACCTAAATGCAATGATCTCTTACCTTTTCCATCCTTGATTGTATCTTCTGGCTCTTCTTTAACCTCGTTAGCGTCATTTGAATATCCATAATTCTCCATATGCCTTGAAGAATAGTTATCGAAATTTTCATTTTTTCTGTTTCCATATTTTGGTCTTTTCATATGTGCAGCTTCATTTGTTTCTTCATCAAAGTATCTCTTTCCTCCTCTATTATCTAACTCCTATGATAAACAAGAATAAGACGTAAACACACCTCTTTGATTATCATATCTATTCCATGTCCTTGCTTCACCGTTATTAGCAAATCTTCTTCCTTGTTGTTGTCTGCCTGATTTTTGATACATATCACTCCAATAAAAGCTAAAAAAATTCGTCTATATAAGATAAAATGGTACATAATAATCAAAATAAAAGCTAGACAAGTCTTCCAGAAACATGTTTTGGCAAATGATCGCGAAAACTTTCGTAAAAATAAATTTTATTTCAAAGCATTTTTCATAGTGTCGCTCGTCATAAGACCCATTCTCCTTCCTGGTGGTATGTGAATAAATATGATGAAAAAGTCAAATAAATTATGTAATACCAGTGGATGTGCATTTCAAGGCAACAAATACCACGTACAATCACTTTCCCAGCCAGTAAAAGCTAATTTTATTCTGTTCCAGAGAAGTTCTTTTTAACACGGCAGGGTAGGATACGCAGGCAAAGCGTCCTCTCTCTTCTCTCCGCCTCCCCATCATCCCGGGCTGGCTTGAAGTGTCCAAGCTGGCTGGATGAGAACTTTGTCTTTTCATTTTTTTTTCTATGATTCTTTTGATTATTTGACTACTTTAAAGAAATATTATGATATTTTAGATATAAATCCAATTCTATTGAATCTAAAATTCTCCTTTGTTTGAATAATGGAAAATCTAAATTTAGAAATATGTTGCAATCGAGAAATGTTTGATTTTTTAGAGTCATCCGTATCCAAATACTCAAGGGAAATTTTAGCAAGAATTTTCTATGATTTTAAACTGTCATTTATCTAGAATGACTATACTTGTTTATTTGAATTTTGGTACGAGTAGGCCATAAAAGATATAGCAATCTTTTAGAGAAAGAAAGTTACAAATTTAGGAACAAGTCAGTTCTGGATGGTTCCTCTTAACAAAAAGATAAAGTGCTCTGCAAATAGTTCACTTGAATTTTGAGCTGACCATGTAACCGTTTCTGTAGATTCATGTAGAATCAAACATTTATTCTCAATCTCCCAAAACGTTCCATTAAATTTATTCAAGTATTTATAGTTGCATCAATGTCTGCCATTGCATGTGACCTTGAGCACACGTGACTTCTTTAGGCAGCCGTACCATCGTTTAGCTCAGCTGCCTTGGCGCATATGCCAGGTGCTTTCTTTCCCTCCTCTTTCTGTATGAAAAACATTGGCTTTGACCTTGAGAATTCTCCAATGCGCTTGCTTGCCTGGACTGACCTTCCAGAATATTCCAGCAATTGTCCGTTTCAGGCCTTACCGGCAACATCGAACGGTCGCAATTCCAACTGCACTGCGTCTCAACTTGCTCTTCTTCGACAGCTTCTAAAGACCTTACTGAATCCGAAGAAATGTTCTATTTCGACGATGATGTAATGAGGAACAGATGCGGTACGTTTCCCTGTTTGTCTTAGCTCGCGTCTTGGCAAAACAGACTTTCTCTCGCGAAAAAGATATAGTTCATAGATCTTCCCACTAGCAATCTTTAATACATTAATCATCGAAAACTCGTACAAAATACAAAACAAGGCTAACCAAACAAATAGCAAAAAAGGTCTGTTTGATCAGAGGTCAATCAATTAGAGACAGCTTCCGCTTGTCCTTTCGAACCGTCTTTCCTATTCTTTGGTTTAACTGGCCAAACTGGCAGCATTGACCCGCGAAGTGGGGTGATGTCTACTTGGGTGAGAGAGCGTCTCTCTTGCAGAGACCGCAGTCTGTCAGCGGATGGAGGCACGTGAGCAGACCCAATGCCGCCACACGTAATCTGGTGTAAACTGGGGTTCCTCTCTCACACCTCATGACTTGTACTATTACAGCACAAATTACGGGTCTTGCATCAGTGTACTTTATGACGTAATCAGTCTGGAAGAGAGTTTTGCAGATTCGGTATCCGAAGATGAGAGTGGCGTAGAGGGATATACAAGGAATGGAAGTACATTCTCTCGCAATTCGGAACATCGAGCTCGAGCCGCTTACATCGGAAGAGACACGGAACGCTTCTTTGGTTCATTTGAAGAGGAGGAGAGTGAAGCTGAGGATCAGCCAGGGGAACTCGTAACATTGGGTCTTCGTCTTAACGGAGGCCGCAGCCCCAAAGGTGCTCGACCCAGACACCCCAGCCAGCATTCGCCGACGTTCCAAGATTTCTACAACACGACGGCCCAACATCTGGGCAAAGGAGCGTATGGCTGTGTCAGCACGTGTGTCTCAAAAACCACCGGAAAGGAATACGCTGTGAAGCTTGTTTGTAAGAAGGAGGAATCTCATACTAGGTCAAGAATTCTACGAGAAGTTAACATCTTTACTATGTGCCGCGGCCAGCCCAATATCGTCCAATTGATTGAGGTATTTACAGCCTCCAATTCGAAACAATAAGTCTTTAGTGGTTCGAAGATGAGGAATATTTTTACATGGTATTCGAGAAAATGCATGGTGGACCTCTTCTTACACACATTCTGGAGAAAGGCTATTTCACTGAAGAAGAGGCTCGACAAGTTACCAAAGATATTACCACTGCTTTGAAATTCCTTCACGACAAAGGTATCAGTCCAGAAAGCATAGAAGAATCTTTTAGGAATTGCTCATAGAGATGTTAAGCCTGAAAATATCCTCTGCATGGATGCCAATCGAGTCAGTCCAGTGAAGCTGTGTGATTTAGACCTAGCTAGTCGGGCCATCAAGAACCACGGCCATACTCTTCCTCAGGTTTTGTTTTGACTAATTCCAATCAAAGATCTCTTTAGATAAATTCGGAACCAGATCTAGCTTCACCCGTAGGAAGTGCCGAGTTTATGGCTCCAGAAGTAGTCGATGCTTTTGTGGGTGATAGACTCAAATACGACAAAAAATGTGATATGTGGTCATTAGGATGCTGGTGAGTTCCTACTTTACTCCTCTCCTTCAACCACCCATATTTTAGCCTTTATATCATGTTGTGCGGCTACGCTCCCTTCCAAGGGGAATGTGATGATGAAGAGTGTGGATGGATGGAAGGACAGCCGTGTGAGGAATGTCAAAATACTCTTTTTGAACGGATCCAAACTGGAAAGTATGAATTTCCTGAAGGTATTTCAATCATTTTGTTTGTTTGAACAAAAGATTTTTCAGAAGATTGGTCAATGATCAGCAGCGAAGGTGATTTCAATATTTCAATTCTTCTTTCTACAATTTTTCATTTTAAATTTCAAATTGCAACTAGAGCTTTCCAGCGAAAGACCTCGTCCGTCATCTGTTGGTCAAAGACGCCAAAGATAGATACACAGCCAAACAAGTGTTGGAACACCCGTGGATGTCTCTCAGTGCTCGTAAAATGTCTTCTCTTCTCACAGCCGATAATCTCTCCAAGTAATTTCTCCCCACAAACCAAACATCCGCCCGTTTAGAATAGTAAAAAGTGAATCGTCTCGAGATGTTAAACAAATCGCTGAGCATTTCAACGTTATGAATCGATTTGATGGAAGATTGTCCAGTGATTTTGGTCATATGTCGATCAGCGAAGAGGAACTAGCCGTGAGTCGAGCCAGTCCAACAATGCCTCCACCCACATGCACTGATTCATTCGCCATGGTATTCATCCAATCCAGCTTCTATTATTCGTTTCAGTCCGTTCCCTTGTTCATGCAGCCACCAGATCCATTCTTCGATCACTTTTCTGGTCAATTAATTTGTCCTCCATCGTCCATCACTTCTCCGATGTCCATCTGGAGTCCACCTACCACATCGATTCCAGTCATTCACAACTATGAGGTTTGGCCTCTTTCATCCCTAAACGCAACCAATTCAGTCAACTCTGACTTTTGAAGCTCGTCCTTTACCTCGGAGCAATCCTGGTCTAAGTCGTTTGGCTTCAGAACTGGAAACTTGCCAGACAGCTGTGGCTCGTCAGGACTCAAAAACCGATCTGCATCAGATCACCCGAGAGACAAAAGTCAACGTCTAAAACACTTTGTAGTTTGTATATAGTGCACCCCGGCCTGGCTTTGGGTTTTCTTCTTCTTTTATTAGACCCATTTAGCTGTATATATTCCGCACAAGCCTAGCCGAAACCAATTTGTATTTATTCCTTCTCTCCCTCCTCCTTACTGAATGCGTGTACAAAATTCTGTGCTGGTGGTGTCCGTGTCTTTAGTTTCTCCTTGGTTTTGGGTATTCTCCCATATTCTCAGGAGTAGCAATAGTGAAATCCCTCGATACGGTCATTTTTGTTAAATTTTTTTGTTATCGCCCTAAATATGCTAGGCGAGTACGGTTAACGCTCGCTGGCTGCCCCGTCGGGTTTGTTGTTGAGAAAAGAAGAGAACAGGTTGTTCACTTTCCCGGGTTCCCTCCGGGGCATTTGTCTCCCCTCTTTTGGCGAAGTACTTCTCCACTCCCAAATCCATCTGGTGAATGAGTTTCCCGCCTTTTTTTGTAAATATCACTAGCTTTGTCAGGTTCTCATAGCTTCTTTTAGTTTTTTTTTTATTTTGTAGAAAAGAGTTCCTGTAGATCCTAGTCCTTTCGTAAAATCAGTGCAGTACAGTAGCCTAGTCCTTTCCCTCCTGGTGTTCTTCTAACGCCAAAAAAGAAACAGAATTGTGGCCCAATTCCACCGGTCAAACCACTGCCGTGAATGTTGTTGAGATCTCCCCCGTTTCACGGCCACACAACCATACACTTATTTGAGCACTTTTACGTGACATTGAAAGTTATTTTGTTGGCTCTATGGCGCCGTTTTCCCCAGTTGTCTATCTCCATCTTTTTGGATGATTGGATATACTTTGTGAAATAAAAAATGACTTCAAATTTCTTCTTTATCTGAGGAAATAGCAAAGAATAATCACAGAAAAGAAAGAAAATAATTCTGCTGAGACTTTGGTTGCTGGTGTTGTCGCTGATGGCCTGAAAATGAAGTGTCGGAAGTCACGTTCCTCTTCTTGTCCGGTTTGAGCCAGTCTTCCTTGGCTGGGGCTCAAGGATCCAAACCATGTGACCGCAAATACTTAGACGGGCCCGCACATCACGTGAGTGTGAGCGATAAACAAGACTCTATCTTTCTCTCTCTCTCTCTTTCTTACCTCGTGGTCGTCTTGTTCGAAGATGGGGATACGGTAGTCGTTTCCTCGGAATGACTTGTCTGGCCCTTTGTAACTTCAGTTTTGTTATCTGCGGGGGCACGTAATGGTTCGACCAACTTATTTACAGGCTCCGCTGGAAATCACGAGTTCTTATCTTAGAGATCGGAAAGGGAACAAATATTCAAGGAACTTACGTAGTGGGGATTCGGTTGGTTGAATTTGTGGGAAGATTTGCTGTCCTTCAAGGATCTCCTCGTCAGTGAAGTTAAATTGTGCCAAAGGAGAAGTCGGCGAATTGCATTTATCAACTGAAGTACAGGCGCAAAGGACCGTATCCAACTTCCTGAAAAGTTATTTTTCTCCTTTTATTTGCACTCGCCTATGACAGACCGAGGCTCCTTTGTGAACGAAATTTGACGTCGTAGCCGAGAGACATCCAGCAATGATCGTACCGTTGAAGAATTGGTTGACAACTAGCTGGGATTGAAAGATAGAGAGGGAATACCTACCAATATAACAGATATCGCCTTCGCAAGTATCATTACAGTCGAGGGAATGTGGAGAATGGAGTTTAAAAGGACAAGAAGTGCAGATGAGAGAAAAGAGGGAAGCAGGCAATGTGAGCAGAAGAACCAAATAAAACATCTGGAAAAGTGGGGAATTAGAGGCGCTTGGAGACTATGACCATTGATTTGGATTTGGTTCCATTCTCTCTATCAATTCAGCTGGTTATTTTGACAGGAGGGAAGCCAGCCGGAGAGAAAGAAATCGACGAAACTTTTGAAAAAGAAAAAATTTTTGTTAGAGAATGAAAGTGAGGTCCGTTTACCCGATCGGACCGATCGACGGACGACGGGATCGGTAGCGGGCGTTAATCCGAGGTATGAGTGAGTTACACAAACATTTCGACAATCAAAGGGAAATTTTTAATTTTTCAAAAAGGTCTGAGATGATGGACGGCCGAGGAGACGGAAGTCAAATCTGAAGGTACAAATGACGATCGAAAGCCGGTCGAGTGAGGGTGTACGTCGACTCTACAATTTGTCTTCTTTTTATTCTATCAGCTAAAACAAGATAAATAAATAAGTTGACGTATTTCTATTTCGGAGATTTGTGTCCCCTCCTCGTTTCCGAAGTTTATAATTCGTTCGGTAAACAGCAAGGAAAGTTACCTCTTTTCGGAAATTCCTTTCACCTCGACGTTTTCAGCGAAAAAGAAAAGAAGACTGGTCAAGACGAGGAGAAGCATCATCTGTCAAAAAAACTAGTCCTTTCCTCTCTAATGGCCTCAATTACGGAAGTCATGTCCCGTATCTCCCTTATCGAAACTTCTTTCGACGCTTGGAAATGCCAAAGGATTTGAGCGAAAACAACGGAAAAAGTGTTTGATAAGGGATTATTTTAAAAGTATTTTTGGATCAAATTGAATAAGATGATTGTCCTCTGGATTGCTCTGCTCTTCAAGGTTTCTCTCGCCTCAGATTCTTCATGTTATTCCTCTTTGGAACCGAATCTCCGTCTTCCTCCAATCAGGATTATTCGCAATTCGAGTGACTCCCAAATGGCCGATCTCAGTTGTCTTCTCCATCGGCTCGGAAATGTCTCCGAGGTTATTGAAACGACTGACCGCCCCTGTGTCCAGCTGCTTACAGTAAGTTTCTCCCTTTGTAACTGGATTTGTGAGGGAGATGTTTGTCACTGACTGTCCCTGGGATTAAAATGCGAATTGCAGCTGTCAGCCGAACCCTACGAGTTGGATATTTTGATGATCAGGGCTGAAGTGAATCTGCCACTGTGTGAGCCACGAGTCTACGGGCCTCTTCCTCGTGTGTTGCAGGCTCGTTTCGCCCCAGAAAACACGAATTCTTTCGGACCAAAAAATGTCGTTTCTTTTCAGCTGAATAGCCGAGGAGGACATCTTTTGTAAGTTTAAATCGAAACGCTCATCGCTTCAGATTCGACTTAAATTTGGATAAAGAACACGATTTGATGAACTTGGCATTGAGAAATATCTTGGAACTTGTGGAATTGACACGAGAAGGGCCAACGAATGCTTCCTCGAAAAGCTTCAAAAACTTCCAGAGAAAGGAAGATTTTTATGCGAATCCGGCGATGACAAAAGAGATTTTTGAGATGAAATACAAACAAAGGAAGAAGGTCTCAATTCCATCGGCTTATTTCTTTGGTTTCGCATCGTTTCCTCTTCTTCTTTTTGCCTCCTTTGGAGCTTATTTGCTCTTATGGGATCCAGCCGAAGAAGAGAAATCTATTGAAACAACACAGACAGAATCGGAGCCTTTGTTGGACGACAGTGAGAAGAGATAACAACGAAATTCGTCTTCAATAAATCTCTTTAACTTCGATCAAATCCAATCGTCGTCCTCTTCGTCAAAACAGCCACAATAATCACAATCTTCACAGTTGCTTCCTCCTTCTTTTATCTCTGCTGAGACTGTCTCAGCTGTCGCTTCAGTTGTTTCAATCACTAAAAGCCTTTTTGTATTAAAAAAAAGACAGAACTTTCCATGATTTTGTGAGGGAACTTTGACTATTGGGGCAGCTGTAGACCAGTATTGCACCAGCTTGCAGGGGTCTTTTCCCGGCACTCTTCGGATACGAATGTGGCCTTGTTCTCCCCATGCTGGTCCCCAACTATTTCTGATCAACCAAAAATCCTCGGTGAAGCCTGGAATTCGAAATTAGAAACGATCATCCAACCAACCGACGATAACAACAGCATGATTGATTGCTTTTCCACAAGAGCCATCAAAGATACCCGAGCCATAGGCATAAATAGCGTCGCTGTTCGCGAAGCCGACGGCCACTGGTCCGCGACGAACTCGATTCTCCATCGCTCGATTCATTTCTTCTAGGGTTGTTGGGTCATCGGAGGCCGTGTAGGCAGCGTCGAAGAAAGAAATTACAGGGATTCCTGTTGTATTTTGCCGACAGGTATTAGCACTCTAAAGGCAATTCAAAGGAACAAAAGTACTAACAGAGCCAGTAAATGGGTACAAATCGGCCGTCTTGAGGACTTTTTTTGATAAATAATCCGTTGCTACCTGGAGTTTGGAAAAGTTATAACTAGCCGACTAACATTCAAATAGCCACCAGCACAGCCTTGATTTGCCAGATTGTAAGTTGGATTGATGGATCGATCGCAATCCAAAAGCTGCTGTACAGAAAGAGCCGTCGGACCGAATTCAAGAATTGAAAGGAATCCTTCTAGCATGGCTATCATTGCGAATGACCAGCAGCCTCCACACTTTTTCTAGAATTTCCTATCTACAGGAGTAAAACCAAAAACTTGGTCTTGTATAGGCTGCATGTAAAATCTCCAGTCCACAGAAGTCTCCGTTTGACGCTTCTTTCTTGTTTCTTTTTGGATAAAGGAAGGAGTTAATGGAGGAAGAGCAAGCACGTTTGGGGCTATTTCATCGGGGATCTATTTGATTATTTTGATCATTATCTACGTACCAAAATAGAGAACTTGTTTAGAGCTAATGAATAGGAAACCAATCCAGCAACAAACTTTTGATTATGCCGATCAACTGCTTCTTTATTTTTGGAATAAATTGAATATCTGACTAAGGCTTCGTCTGCATTTATTTCTCCAAGGTCCTCTAACAATTTTTTGAAATTAATGTCAGTTTTGAAGATTTCTTCCAATTGCTGTGAAGAACTCTTCAGATTTGTAATGTTTTATCATAAGAAATCTTACAGTTGTTGTTTTTTGAGTTGTAGGAAAAGGGGATTTAGTTGTGTTGTAAAAGGGCGAAGTACAGGAGACTGGACAGTAGGCAAATGTCATTAAACGCTTCGATGCGAGTAATTCAGTCTATGAAAAGTTTCCAAAACCTTGAAAACTAACCGGGAATAGGTCAGGAGCTAGAGTTAGCACCGACAACGAACATTTCGTCTGACGGCTTGCAAATTTATATCTATTGAGAAGAATCTCGTTACAGTTTAGTCCATCTTTGATTTGGGCGTAGGACAACGAAATCAGCCACAGAATTAACAGTAACATCAATGAAATGCCTGCCAAATTCACAGCCAACTTCAGCTATGCAAACAATCGCTTGAATCTTTCCAAAAATTGTTGAAAATACTGTCTTCATTTTTAGGAAATCTATGACCGAATAACCTGATGAGATTCTCTTTGCTTTATCTTAATTTAAGCAAAATTATGGACGAATGAGATTACACATCGCAAAACCTAATTTACCCCCACTCGTTCCCAAACTGTCTGGAGGAAAATGAACTCACAAGAAAAGTTTTATAGAAAACAGTTCATTCAACAATAACAAACTCAGTTGGAACCAGAGTTCTTCGGCTTAGGAGTGGTACCCTCACGGAAGCCGTTTCTGAAAAAAAATAACAGTAAAAAGGTAAAGTCAAATAAAATTACCTGAAGCGGCGATGGACATTTCTCAAATGGGCCATGCGGCCAGTGCCTGTAGTACGTCTACGAATGGATTTGGCTCCCCAGTTGTACTTTCTCTTCTTAGCGTCAGGATATCCACAGGAAGCGCATCTCTTCTTCTGAATATGGAAAGACGAGCGTCCGCAACGCTTACACAGAGTGTGTGTTTTAACGTGCTTCTTACCGAAGGCCTGTGTACCCTTAGTCATCTGAAAAGTAGAAATCCATTTAGAAGCAAAAATAAGAGGCAATTTATAAAGAATTTCAGATAAAAATAATTTTTCGGGTTTTAAAATACATTTCTTACTAAAATATATGCAAAGCTTATAGGCTGAACGTGTTCGATATTTCATAAATCCAATTTTTAGCGAAATTTACGGTAAAAACAAAGAAAACGGGCATTTTTGTCAGAAAAATCGTAGGAAAAGAACAAACTGAGTGGCCTTCCCTACATTTTCAAGATACTGTGCGTCGCTGCGGGACCCGCAGCTTGACTAATCGACCTTTAACGTTTAGGCTATCTGCCAATGAATGGTAGTTTTCTGCAAAAAATAGATTGGTTAACCTTTGGAATCAGAATGCGGCTAGAAGAAGTAAATTCAAATTAGCCTTTGGAAGACCAAATTGGTTCGGTTTGTATTGAAGGCAGAGTATGCTTGTATGTGTTGTATCTGCAGAAAGTATTTGATAATAATTCAAAATTGACACTTTTTCGGCTGAATAAATTTAATGGAGAGAAGACAAAGACAGTTGGTTCGCCTGTCAGAAATTCATTGGCCTCATCTGTCCCAAATGTGCGAGTCAATTAGCCAACACCTGCCCTTCCGCTCTTCTCCACAACCTTGACTTGACTCAACAACTCCGATCGTATCTGATCCGACGAGGACACACACAACTTGCGAACAACTTGAGTGACACATAAATTGCACAATAAAGCCCTTCCAATGATTTGTTATGTTCCCCACAGGTCATTCTGCCCAAAAACAGATCAGCGGTTCTTCAAAAGGAAGATTTTGGGATTTTCCCTGCTGACCAGCCATCTGGATCATCAGGAGTCTAACGGCGGCCGCCCTCTCACAAGCTCTCTCATGGCTAAATCTACACATTAACTGTAATGGCTCGTAGGAGGAACCGGGTTAGTGCCAAGTACAGAGCCATCCATCTTCCGTTTTTTCCAACGAGGACGTCAGTCAAAAAAACCAGCCTTTGGTTCAAATTTGGCGCGCGGCAGCCCATCCCGCATGGTCAGAAACGGTCTCCTTGTTAGTTCATTATCTTTCTCTCTTTGTCTTCTTTTGAAATTAGCATTGGCAACCTTCTGGTCAAACGTGAACGGCTAGCATAATTTGCGAGACCATCGATGATTTAAGACCACCGCTGCCTATCCAGAACCGATTCGCGCGGGAAACCGAGGCTATATGCCACGCCCCTCAACGGTCTGGCCTGCTGTTGGCAAGGCAGCTGGCCTTTGGTGACCCCTAGCTCACCCCTACCGACCTCCCCAGCTCAACACTCCCACATTGCTCACACCTCTTTGTCTCCTTTCTATCACTGGATTCTTCTTTTTGATTGTTTCAACAATTATTGGAGCATTTTCCCATTATAAGGGCGACGTCTCCTCTTTTTGTCCTTCAAAATATCAATTTTTTAGTTTGAAAACGGAAACATGACGATTTGTTGAAAAAGGAAGAACTCGGTTGGCATTGTGCGGTAATTGTCGCGCGCGCGTCAGTTTGAACGCCACGAGCGCTCGAAATTCAAACGAGACAAAGCGAGCCATTTGAGAGCCGAAGTTGTGATGTGGTAGCGACGACGGCCGCTTCGTTGCGCAACAGAATTGCGCCATCAGGTAGCCAACGGGTCGCGCATTCTGCCTCCTGCTGTTGGCCCTTCTCTGTTGCTCTTTTTGACTGTACAGTTGGGCGGGAAATTTGGAGCAGATGCTTTTTCCCCGCGTTTCTGGGTCAAACTGATATTGCCTGTGGGCTCAGATAAGCTCTCTTTTAGTTGTTCCTTTCCTGTCTTTTCGTACAGTTTCCTCCTAACTTCAACTCGTTCCAGAAAATGTTACCATGCGGGTCCTCTGCTTTAGACTTCCTCGAAGAAAATAAAGAGAATATTCCTCTTGATGGTCCTCTCGTCTTGCCGGTCGAATCCAAAACTGAGGAAATTGATGTCGTCACAGTTCCGACCTCTTCTGATGGTCATATCCTCCTCACACCTTGCATGTCCCAATCCTCAGGAGCTTCTACAATGTCTCCAGGTTGGTGGCCACTTTCAAACGCGAACAAATCAAATTCAAATTGCCGCCCTGTTGATAAGCATTGGCGCGCAAATGCGGGACGCAAGATAAAGGGCGCAAGTCGAGAGTGCCGGCGAGAGAGGGTACGGTAGGCGGGAGAAAAGACAAATTCAAGATCCGCCTTTCAACGAGAACTTTTAGGGTCAATTCGACTGGGAGGGGAAGAGGATGCCGACAGTGATGATGGAGAAACGACGAGTCGAAAAGAGAAAAGTCTCGGCCTTCTCTGTCAGAGATTTCTGGTAGCTATGGCAGAAGAGACACGAATTTCCGCCTCAAATGAAGTCCATCTTGAATCAGTCGCTAAGAAAATGAGTCTGTTTCTTTTTGACTTTTTTATCATAAAAAAGTACTGCAGATGTGGAGAAAAGGAGGATTTATGACATTGTGAATGTAATGGAGGCGTTGGACGCTATGAGTAAAACAAACAAGTCTTTCTATCGTTGGAATGGACTTCAAGACCTTCCTCGTCTCATGTTTGAACTCCAGAATGAAGCTGCCTTGGAGAGATTGCCAGAACGGGTTCTACGGGTTGAACAAGCCATGTGCTCATTCACAGAACTGGCTGGAAAACGAACAGCTGACACAGTTGGTAAGCCGATTTGAATAGCCGAAACGTCTTCTAGGAACTTTTGAAGAAAAGCCTCTTGAGACTTCAATTCCAACGAATATAAAGAGTCGAATCGAAACAAGAGATCGACAAGGAAGGAATTCTCTCGCCCAACTTTGTCGTCGTTTTCTTATGGTTCTTCTCAGTAATCCTGTAAGATTTCTATCTCGTTTTTGTTATTTTCGTCTTTTTAGAAATCAAATAGACGAGTCAGTCTGGATGTGGCCAGTACAGTTTTGATCAAAGATCCAGAAACAGAAGGCTTTGAGCCTCCAAGTAGGAGTCGATGTCGTCGACTTTATGACATTGCAAATGTCTTGGTGGCTCTTGGACTAATAAAAAAAGTCCATTATCTATTTGGAACAAAGAAAATTCCTCTTTTTGTTTATTGTGGACCAGAGCCAGATGGTGAGATCTCTCCTGTAGTTTCTTTATTCACTCTTTAGAATTCGCGAAATATGACGCGAGCAGCTCGTTGGAAAAGATCCTAGCTGCCTCATTCTCTGCTCCTCAAACTCCTCTGATGAAAAACACAACAACAGCAATGGCAAACACTTTAAATCTGGGAAAAAGGAGTCATTCTGTAGCTAATTTGACTAGTTCGAATGGCGAAAAAATGCCCAGAATCAAGTATGGAAATTATTTTTTAAAAGTACAAGTAAATTTAGATCAGAGCATATGCTACCAGCTACTTCAACTTCTCTGATGATGTTTGCTGAATTGGCAGCTGAACGTCTTCGATTAGAATCGCTAGCAGCCCGTTCGATGCCAAAACCACAAGCTCAGAATCCTTTCCTTCCCCAGGCTTTTTCCCCTTTAAATCTCTCCAATTTTGTCCTTCCATCAAAGGTGAATCGACTTCTATCTTGGAGTCCAAAAACGAGTGCCTTTTCAGCCTATGTGGACCCCATTACGTGCTTCTCCCTTGCTTTCTTCTCCCCTCTCCTCGTCCCTTCCACAGTCGGGAGTGAAGACGTCTTCTCCAAAGCATTCAGTCTCGCATATTCTGGGAAATCGAACGAACGCTTTGGATCATCGACAATCCTCCGCCTTCCAACCCGTCAAGTGAGTCAATTAGCGTATGTTGCGCAAGGAATCGGCGAGTTAAAAGGAACGAAACGGTTTGTTGTCGTTTCGCGGGAGACAGGGTGCGATTGGCGGCACCTATGAGCGCAAGATAAGCGAGGGTCGCAAGCGGTCGGATCCCAGCAGGCGGCCACTCTTTTCACGAAGAAGATAGAGCGAGACAGATGGTCTTGAAAACGAACAATTTTAGGAAGACTCCATTCGGTGCTCTACACAACCTCCCCAATCGACTCTAGTCAAGACAGAAGACGCTTGTAAATAGTCATCCGGACTGTTTGTCCTCGGCGTTCAATATCTCTAGGATTTCTTTCTTCCCAGGCTCTTCGATCTCTTTCTCGGTACTTTATGTGTATTCCAGCCATTTTTAAGGGTTAAACACAGGCAGCGAGTAGTAATAAATTGTCTGTCAGACTGTTTGTTTTTTGTGTTTGATCGGGGAGATATCTCGCCCGATATTTTGAAGATCAGAACACTCAGACGAGCTGAAAAACTGGCTCTGTTTTCTTTCTTCTTCTTTCTCCAGTAAAAAAAATTTGTAAAATTTCAATTCTCTGCTGGGTGTGGAGGCGGGGGCTTGTGAGGCACAGCTGTGCTCCGTCCCTAGGCCTCGTCTTACCTCTCGGATCGATTGCAGGAGGCAGTTCCCGACTTGGGATCAAGGAAGATGTTCGACGAGAAGCTTGGCTACGATCCAGACGAGTGGGAGGAGTGTCCGGAGCCAGAGCACTTTCTTGTATTTGGCTTTTTTACTCGATTCTTCCTCTCAGCTGGAGCCATTCTCTTCGCTTATTATTTCTTCAAATTGGTCGAACAAAACAAGAATAAAGGCCAAAAAGAAGATCAAGTAAGTCCTTTTTCCGGACAGATGTCACTCGCCAAAATCTGTTTCAATCCATCTGTCGCGACATCCAAAAAACCCTTTACTTCCGACTTACAACACGATCGATTTTCAAAATTTTAGGCTGAAGAAACGGCTCCTCCAGCCACTTCGGAAGTCTTGGAAGAGGCCAGTAGAAAACTGCAAACAACGGTGACCGAGTCAAGGAGGGAACAGGAGTACAGACCCCCTTCCAGTGCGGATGCTCTTCTGCAAGAGGCTGACCAATATCTCCGAGGTTTGTCTTTCTCCCTTCGTAGACAATATTCCTTCAAGAGCATATTCCCAATGGAAGGGACATTTCCCCTCGTCGTTTCATTGATGCTGATATTCCACCTGAGAAACTCCAGCAATTCTCGCGGGCAAGTCTTATTTCTAAAAAAATAAAAGAAAATTACAGCCAGTGGAACAAGTCGATTTGTATAACAATCGCGTAAAAGACGAGCGACCAGCCGTCCCACCACACGGAGGTCATAGGGAGATAGAAGCTGAACGAAACTGGGAAGACATTCCCCGACGATATGAGGATGATAGGAGACAAGTTGATGAGGAAGTCCAGTTCATGCATCGCCAAATTGAAGGCCAGATGGCTGGACTTTCTCCTCGACTTCCGCCTCAAGTTCTTTATCCTGAGCAATCGCCAGTTTTGTCGACTCGAGACCGAGATGAGACTTGGGATAGTGTGGCTACTGGCTCAGATTTTGTCTTCCAACCAGCCGCCGATGTCACAATCCAACATCATATCCCTCAGCATCAACAACAGTTCCAACCATTTGAAGAGGAAATTCGACCTCACTTAAGGAGATCCTTGGAATTGCCTGAGGGATTGAATTTGCCTGAAATCGGAGATCAAGGCTTTATTCCTTCTCAACAATATCAAGAAGTTTTCCAAGCTAAACCACTTCAAGTCGATACGCAGGGTAGACCAACCAGCTCGCCGAAACTGTCTCCAAAAATGTCTCCTCAAAGGAAGCTTAGTGGAGAGTGAGCTATTTCGGCTATAATGAAAAATATAATATTTCAGAGAATTGAAGGCTCTCCAAGAGTGGGAATGGGAATTAGCCCAATTGGAAGCTGATCGATTGGCTAAACTTCAAGATCGAGAAGTTGGCGGCGAAGAGTCTGAATTCTCTTCCTCGATGGCTCATTTGATTCCGGCGAGTCATATCTCCTACCATACAACTTCAATGCCGATTGGACAACAAAAATCTGAGTTAGTTTCTTTATTAAATTGACCCGATTTGGAAAATGAGCAAAATTCTGATTTCAGGGACAAAGCTCTTTTGGGAGAGATGCTTCAACCCGAGAGGAGAATGACCGAAGCCACCAGAAATGCGTGAGTATCTTTGTTTCTAATTTGAAGACGAATTGCCATGAGATACTGTAGTTGCCTGAGTTGCTTGGGAAGCCATCTAAACGAATCATTAGGTTGATTGAATATACGGGGGAACCTTTCTGGCGTAACGAGAAGATCGAAGAATCCTTTGTCTTTTATAGAAGAAAAGTATAACTAATACAGTACCCTGAGACCCTAAAACAATCGTGAAAATATAATGCCAAGCTGTGGCTTGCGGCAAGGCCAATGTGAAATATTGGAGAACCTAAAACTCTTCTTTTCTCTTTCTCTCTCTCAAGAAACAAACCCAAGGCATTCCCAGAGTGAATTGGAGAATGAAGATATTCAAGAGTTTCGATCCCAAGTTGTAGTCCACATGCTTGCCTCTTCGCTTGACATTCAGTCGCGTCGAGCACAACCGATAGGCCGCAAGAGCTGTGGCTATGGCTGCATTAACTACCAATATCGAGACTAAAACAAGTTGTTCTATTGGAAAACGATCTTTCCACCTGGAATGATAGTCGCGAAGACGATATAATCGAGTCGAACCCAGCAGAAAGTGTCATTTCGATTGAAGAAATCCGAGAGAAGAAGAAGCAAAAGAGAAGTTACAAAGGAGAAAACTAAGTCTCTTTTCAACTCATTTCAAGACTGCTTACCTATGCTAATTGTATCAAAAACAACGGCTCTTTGAAGGAAATTAAAGAAATTTCTTGTTCTCCCTGGAAGAAATTTGGACATCATTCGAAGACATTTGAAAATATTCATGATGATTGTCCTAAATTTTTTGTTCGCCTTTTTATCCTCGAATTTACGCGATAAAAAGAGCATAGGCTAGGGCAGCCATTGTGGAACAGGCGTTCCCAGCCACATCCTGGTTCGCGAAGAGAGTAAAAACAATGTAAAAAAGCAGGAGGGAAGTCGTGTAGGAAAGAGAGACGGAATCCCGTTTGGACACCGCGTATCCATTCATAAACTTGATTATTTTTGTATCGGCGAAGAGTGGAAAGCTAGAAATTATTTTTAGAAGAAAAAAAACCTTACAAAGCGCAGAAATAGACGACAAAAAGGAAAAGAAGACTGGCGATTGAGAGTCCGTTGGCGACATAGCCTGTGATGGAAAGAGCTTTGTCACAAACCAGCGGATCGTCCAAAGAGCCAGCAACTATGAGAGTAAAATCAGTGAGATGGGGACACGTTGCGTGAACAACATCGCCCTTCTTCTCGGTGGTGCATTCGTCTGAGGTGGCCCAAACTTGACTCGAATTATCCCACCAAGTCACGACAAATTTCCCATGCAGAGGAGTCAACAGCTGAAATATTTCGAGTCCTTTTTCTTTTCTTCCTTCCAAACCCCTTGGATATTGAATTGAAGATTGGCAACGACATTGGCAGAGTCGAGTCGAGAAAGCACTTTTGAACCACCGTCACTCAATAAAGTCCCGCTCATAACGGGCGAATCAACAGCCAAAGATTGTTGATTATCACAGGGAGAAGGGCTTCGCATTGCGCTTGAAGTGTCTCTTTTGGCCCGACTATTCCCATCTTGAGGTCCAGCTACCCGACCATCCTTGTTGTCTTCCCAAACCTTGTTGTTATACGTTCGATAGGTCTGGGGACCAATAAACAGCTTGCGATCTCGATACATCGTGAAGAACACGTGGCTCACTAAAACCAATCGACTATTGCCATTCGATAAACAAACCTGTCTGCTCTTCAGCACAAACACTGCTCAACGCTGAAAATATCATTTAAATTCCACTTTAAAACATCTTTTTTCTATAGGTATCCTTGAAATTGGACTCACGAATTCGAATAGCATTGTTTTTTGAATCTGGCGAAGAGTTGATCGTAACAAACATTGTCAGATTGTCCATAATGCCTTGATCCGATCCATAAGTCGAACAATTGACCTACAAATAGAATTGAATAAAAGAAGGCAACTTGTCTGGAAGAGAAGCCGATATTAGTTCCAGCCAGATAGTCGATACTTGTGGAATTTGTATTCTGAACCATCGGAAGGAAGACGCTGTTGAGTCGACTGGCCGTAGTTGTGTTTATCGAATCATAGGGTATATAGAGACAATTATCCAAGTTGGTTAGAATCAACAGGGAATCCTAGAAAGTTCTCATTCTTCAAAAAAGATACAAACAGTTTGGTTGAGGTTCTCAACATTGGCACTTTTGGACAGAATGACCGAGATATCGTCAACTTGATCAGGAGAAAGATTGTCCTTTGAATTCGAATAAGATAGCGTATCATTCAGAACTTGAGTGACATTATTCTGGCCAATTGTACTCTAAAACTCGAGATTTGACACCTCCCAGTTGACTTACATCACTGAGATTCTTCAACGAAGGGATATCTGTTGGAGGAATTGTAGTTGTCGTAGGAGTTGTCGGCATCGTAGGCAGACTGGTAGAAGAAGATGTTGTTGGAGAGGAAGTAGTGGGAGTGGAGGATACGGTAGAGGTAGTGGAAGAAGACGAGGTAGAGATTGGGATTGAGGAGGTAGAAAGGGATTCACTAGAACTAGAAAGACTAAGCGAGGAGGATGAATAATCTGTTGATGTTGTGGAGTCATTCGGACATTCGTCGAATGAAAGTTTGTAGGAACAATTGTCCGTGTTGAGACAAAGGCAAGCATATCCGTCTAGTGATTTCCCCGCCTTACAGTAACTCGTTAGATTTTGAGGACAAGACTAAAATTTTTTTGTTTAATTCAAAAAACCTACGCCATCTCCGATTCCAACACTTGTTGTGGTTTGATATTCGAATAGATAGACATGCAATCCTTCGATGAAGTTGATATCCATTCTATTGAATAGAGTCAATTCTTTCGAGGTATTCGTTGACATTCTAAACGAAAGATTTGATTCCAAGAGGAGACTAACGGAGTTCCATCGAGATCATATTCTGATCTATCCATCGAATAAATATTGAAATAAGCAGAATTCGGATTGAAATCAGTTCGAATGATTTCCATTTTAAGAGGAAGTTGATCCGATTCCTCTCCATAGAAGATATAAAGAGTCCAATCCGAAGGAAGTGAGGAGGGAGAGGTGGAAGAGGTGGAAGAGGAGAGAATTATTGGGGTTGATTGGGAAGAGGAGGAGCTCGTGACAAAACTGAATCTGATTCAGATTTGACTCTACAGAGAAGAAAAAGTGGAACACATTCCAAAAGAAAAAAGAAATCAATTTACCAGGAGTCGTTAAAAGTCGCCGGTGCTGAGCAGACTCGAGTGCTTCCTCCACAAAGACAGCCGTACGAGTCGGTCACTGTGCTTGGAGTTTCTTTGCAAGTCTCATTCAAAACAACGTCTTCACATCCGCCATATTCGATATCCGTTTGATTTAGACTCGTTTGTTTCAGAGTGAATGTGAAGTTGTCCATCACTGTGATTAATAACGAATCTCCGACCTCAATCTCGACCGAATCACACGTCGTACTGCATTGAAGTCTGAAAATCTTCTTTCGCTTTTCACAAAAGAAACCAACAGTTTGCCATTGACTGTGGCATGATATAACGTGGAAGTCATGGTGAAATCGAAACTGACGACATTTCCCCCCTTTGCTCGTCGTGAGATGTCCATCACATACGATGAAAGGGGATATGTCGTCCCATAGAAAACGGAGAGTTCGAAGCCAGTCAGAACAGGAATTGGATCTGTTGGTGAGGGAGCATCCGCACTGAATGAAGTTTGAAAAAAAGGAAAAAGAAACAAACCATATCGGCTCCTCCCACATCAGTTTGCGATCAATCGTACAAAAGTTATCCAGTCCAGAACACATACAAACGAAGCCAATGGGAGACGGCTGACCATTTGTGAAATTCGTATAGCGACAATTTGTATCAATTTTTTGATAACAACCCTGGATGAAATCATGAATAGTTCAGAGACGAAATTACCTCAGCAATAACTTGGATATCGCCGAATTGGGTCGTTTGGACGATTTGAAATGAATAATTGGATTGACTTGAAGGATTGAGCATCACATTGACTGGGACTCCCATATCCTCGACTACCCAGCAGGAAGACATGGCATTTTGACAGTTTTTTCCTTGTCCTTTGCCATTGAATGTGATAGGAATTGTGGGGTTTGACATCGAGAAATAATATTCGACTTCGAATTTTGGCCAGTTGCTATAGATATTCGAAACAACTTGAATATGTGTGTCGATTGGATTGCTGTTGTTCCGGTAATTGATGGAAATATACGCCGATTGAACAAGGACAAAAGGTAGAGAGATCAGAAGGAAGAGAGCCATGCATCTGGCTGATAGCTGACAAAAAAGGATTAATAGAAGACGGGGGAAGAGAGAGGAAATAGCCGGGAGAGGAGTGTCCCCCCAGTTCAGTTAGATAAGACTTTCAAATCGCAGATGATAATGCTAAATCGCGTTATCGGAGGAAGGAATGAATGAACAATATTCAAAACAAAATTTCAGAATTCGTGTATCTGATCTGACTGACTACGACATTTCCGATCTTCATCTGGTAGATGTCCAACCATCGGAAGATGGCAGTTCACTTGGTCAAATCAGAAGAACCACGACAAATGACAGCGAGGAATATGTGAAGGTAGGCATGACAAAAGGCAAGAAATGACTCACTCAGATAACACATTTTCAAAGGCATTTTGAGGGGGAGAAGTTTTGATGAAAATTTGCTTTGAAAGTCTAGGTTTTTATAGGGAAAAGGGGACAAGTTTGCGAGATTTACGTAACCGTTAAGTGTAGGTGTCGGCTGAGCCAATTTATGACGAACCACCTCGTATGGACCAGCCTATGACGTCAGAAGAAGCACGTCAACTCTTGGAACTGTGCCAGGAATACGATTTCGCTTCGGATGTTGCTAACTTCCCACCTCAAATGACCAACTATCCTCCTCAATTCTCTCCTCAGCAATTCCTTCAAAAACAACAGGTAATCGAGAGAGAGAGAGAGGAAAGATTTGACATAATTTAAATGAACAAAAGGAACTCCCAGTTAGATAATGAGACAAATTCTGATAACGGAAGAGAAGATGAGAAAAGACGATGAAAATGAACCTGGAGAGAAGACTCTCGAGACTTTATGGCCCATAAATGCCTCATATTTATAGGCCGTCAAAGCGCCGGATCAGCAAGTACAAAAGCAGGAGACTGTCACAACCACGCACGTTCAGTTCGCCCCCGGAAGACCGACGGAATTCCCAGCAGCTGAGGATGATAGCTTCCGATTCCAAAGAACATCTGGAGAAGATCCTAAAAACGTGGCCACAGCAGAGCTCTTTGTCCAAGATGCTCTCGAATATCTCAACTTACAAGAGGTTCGAAAAAAAAAACATTTTTTACAAATAAAATTAAGGCTGGACCAGCCAGTGGTTTTGTTATGGAAGAAGAGATGTTAAGTAGTCATGGACCAGCTGCCAAGAGAACTACAGCCATATCGGTAGGATTTTTCCCGATTCTTTTTTGAGATTCTTTAGGGAGATCCGACCTCGGCTTTGATCCAAACGAATGAAGTCTTCGAGAGAGTTGAACATGATGAACACGACGATATGACTTATGCTCCAGAGATTCAATCAGTCGAGATTCCGCCTGATCAATTGAGCGAGAATAGTGAAAATCTATTGGATTATTTCGATCGCCAAGCAGCCGTAGTTCCCGATTTGATGATTGCCCAGCCTAAAGCGGCTCCAGTGGTACGAAAACCCCAGGTGTGATGCTTCTCTCCTTTGTTAATGCTCCTTACAATCTGCCCCGCGCAACAACATCAGCTGTCCCTTGTTCGTCTAAAACTCTAATCACTTTCAGGCTCCATCCATTATTTCTGCCAGTGGACAACGCGCAGTCAGCAATTCTTCTCTTGCTTCTGGCTTCTCAAGCGACGGATATCCACGGGTATTCTTCTTTTCTTCGTTCAAATCTCTCTTTTAGTTACGAAAACAATCGTCTCTTTTATCCGTTTTGGGTGTGACCAGTATGCAGGAAATGCTTCTGACGATCAACAGCTTGGAGTCTTTGACAGAAGCCATGAGGAAGGCCGGTCTTTATAATACAAACGTTATATTTGGTTCGTTATCTATCTTGCTAAGACTCTCTAATCGTCTAGACTGGATTACATAATCAGTTTAGGAATCGACTACACGGCTTCCAATAAATATCAAGGAGAGGAATCGTTCGGAGGTCGTTCCCTTCATACAATCCATCCAGCACTCAAAAATCCTTATCAACAAGTTGGAATTTATGGAAACAAAGAGACACAAATTACAGGTGATAACCATCCTTGGAAGGACTTTAGCTCCTTTCACTTCAACTGGCTGTTTCCCAGTTTTTGGATTTGGAGATGCTCGAACTGGAGATTGGAGTGTTTTCCCTTTGAAATCCGGTGGACACTGTGCCACTTTAGATGAAGTCTTGAAGTGATTTTAGAGTAGAAACCCGAAAAATCTCTCCAATATTTCAGAGTCTATAATGAGGTTACACCAAATGTCGATCTGAGCGGACCAACAAACTTTGCCCCTTTGATCCATCAGGCCATGGAGATCTGTCAAAAGTCAAGAGACGTTTGTTCTTTTCTTTGAGAGAAAGAGATCTTCTTTAGTATCATATCCTTGTGATTGTGGCTGATGGACAAGTGACAAATGAGAGAGCAACTCGAAGAGCCATTGTCCAGGCTTGTCAATATCCTCTTTCCATCATAGTTGTCGGAGTTGGTAGGTCCCTCCAGATGACTGTAGCTGAGGCATTTAGGCGATGGGCCGTGGGATATGATGAAAGTCTTCGATGAGTCGCTTCCGAAAAGACCTTGGGATAATTTCCATTTTGTTGAGTTCAATGAAATTATGAAGAAAACCGTTGGACGATCAGAGGGCGACGTTCAATTTGCTGTGCAATCTTTACTCGAAATTCCTGACCAATTCAGGTGTTTTTCTATTTGAAAAGTTTAACAAAAAGGCAATTTAGGTGTATCTGCGAGCTCGGCTTACTCGGGGCCCGCACTCTTCCACCAAGAGGCTCTGATATTCGTCGTAATCTTCAATCTTAGCCCCATTTCGGGTTCTTTGCCAGCCGGTGCCATAAGCAGATATTTATTTACTGCAAAAATAATGTAGAGAATAGAATAAATTTTCTTTTTTTGAAGTTTTTTTACGAAAGAAGAATTCAGATTAAACGATTGGATTCACATTGTGTTTTCTGTTTCTCTTTCCTATTGTCCTCTCGAAGTTGTCTTCAAATCAGTTTATTTATAACTTTTGGTATCAATAGAGATCACTGAACACGCGGTCAACGCATTGATTCCACACGCACGCAAACACAAGGCTATTCCCCTTGTTTACACTTTTGCCAAGTATCTTGCTCTTATTCATGTGGCTTTCAGGAAAAGTTCTTCATCAAAACCTTCCTTCTATTATTTATTTCGCCCTTTCAATTGAAGACGAAATATATTTTTTAAAATAAGAAATGAATTTGTTTGTTTGTTTTCCAGGATATTTTCTGTTCTTAAGTTTGCTATTTTGGTTTTGTGGATGCTTTGATCTATTCTTCTCCCTATTCTGGCTAAAAAATAATATTTTAACTTTCAGATTCAAAATGACTGTTCGACCTCCTGATTTGGATAGACTATTTGAGCGAGACGGCTATTTACGACCATATGAAGAAGAAATTAAACGTCGATATAACGTTTTCCTTGAGTATAAGGAAAAAATACAGGAGGTAAGATTCTTTCTTATCATAATATTTTCCAGTGTGGCGGCGAAGAACATTTTACGACAGGTTATAAGGAATTTGGATTGGTAGTGCAAAATGACAATTCGATTAAATGTCACGAATGGGCGCCAGGAGCTGATCAACTTTCCCTTGTTGGGGATTTTAGTATGTGTTTACATTTTTAAGTATTATACACTATTAGATGGTTGGAATGAGCACTCACATAAGTATACCAAACAAGAACATGGAAAATGGACTCTGGTAATCCCTCCACTTTCGGACGGTTCTTGCGCAATTAAGCATGAATCAGTTATTAAGGTTAGCTACTATTTAGTATTTAAACTTTTAAAACAGATAGCAGTTAGAAAAGATGGAAAAACCGTTCAAAAGCTAAGTCCTTGGGCAACGTATGTAACCAAGCCAAGTAATTCCATTGTTTACCATCAGGTAATTTGCAACTTAAAACTATAGATCTGTTTAGATATTCTACAATCCAAGTGCTCCCTACAAAATGCAGCATGATAGACCTTCAAAGCCTGCTTCTCTTAGAATCTACGAAGCTCACGTTGGAATAAGTAGTTGGGAAGGAAAAATCAACACATATAGAGCCTTCGCGGATGATGTACTTCCCCGAATAAAACATCAAGGTATTTTAAGACATTATTTATTTTATAAGAACTTCAGGCTATAACACTGTTCAACTGATGGCTATTATGGAGCATGTATATTATGCATCTTTTGGATATCAAGTAACCAGTTTCTTTGCTGCTTCCAGGTAAAATTATATTTTATAAAAAAATTGTTTTTAGTCGTTTCGGCACACCAGATGATCTAAAATACCTGGTTGACAAAGCTCATAGTCTAGATCTCTTTATTTTACTTGATGTTGTCCATTCGCATGCGTCCAAAAATGTAGCGGATGGTCTAAATGAGTGGGATGGTACCACAAATAGCTATTTTCATGGAAATTCACGAGGTTTTCATTCTCTTTGGGACTCAAGACTCTTCGATTACACACAGTAAGCTAATTTTAAACTAATAATTATCTCATTTTAAGGATCGAAACTCTTCGCTTTATGCTCTCTAATCTAAGATGGTGGATGGACGAATATTGTTTTGATGGGTTCCGCTTTGATGGAGTGACTTCAATGATCTACCATTCGCATGGAATAAGTATGTCAATAGTTTTTTTTTTTAAATATTGAGATATTTAGATGATAGTTTCGGTAGCTACGACGGCTATTATGGACTTAATGTAGACACTGACTCAATGATATACTTAATGCTCGCAAATGACTATCTTCATAGAAAATATCCTTTTGTTGTATCAATTGCTGAGGTAAACTTATTTATTTTTCTACAATTTCGCTAAAGGAGGTTTCTGGTATGCCAGGACTTTGTAGACCAATCAACGAAGGAGGTCAAGGATTCGATTATCGCTTGGCTATGGCATTGCCTGATATGTGGATCAAAATTTTGAAACATCAACGAGATGAGGACTGGAAGATAGGTGATATAGTTTTTACCCTAGAAAACAGAAGGTTTGTTGTTGTTTGTTCTAAAATATTCAAAATTAGGTATCAAGAAAGCCATGTTGCATATGCTGAATCGCACGACCAGGCGCTTGTTGGCGACAAAACAATTGCCTTTTGGCTAATGGATAAAGGTACGTCTTTTTTGGTTTTTATTATTCGGCAGGCTACCATAATATAAAAAATAAGAGGAGAGGGAAGGGTTAGAGAACAAGTTTTTCATTGATGTCAATGATGATATTGAGTTTTCCGTTAGCACCAGTGAAGTAGTTCAATGAATTCTTCATCAGATCATTGTCCAATGGACGGAAGCTGGCCTGCTTTTCGGAAGTTCCAATAGAGGCACGAATCGACTGGGGCGCCTCGGGGGAGATCTTCCTAACGGCATAGGTTACAACTGTTCCCAAAGTCGTGTCTTGCGAAAAGTTTTTGATCAAAGCCGAGAGAAGAGTTGCTCCATTCTTCTTTGAAAAAAGAAGTATGCGAGTGGCAATCCTGCTTGAAGGACGACTGGAAGCGGAATCTGCAGGCGTTAGCGGAATAGCAGCAAGCTTGTTAATGACCTCCCTACTATTAAAAAATTGTGGCTTATTAGGAGAACGATTGCTTAAATGATAAAATTAGGCTAAAGTCAAATACCTCGGCGGATTAGAAATGCTTTTGGTGGTTTCAGCTTTGAAAGTTCCCTTTTTGTAGGCGCGTTTTCTAGCCTTGTACAGGGCGCCAATATCTCTGTTGTATTGCTTTACTGCTTCGATAATCTTGATGTTAGGGTAGTAATGATTTCGCATGCAAACGAAAGAAGTGCAAGGCATAGTTCCGTCCGGATTAGTTTTCAGTTTGTAGCAGAGATCGCAGAGGTAGTGCTCACAGCGTCCAATAGTGTGTACTTTCCGAGAGGAGAGCTTCTTCCTGCACGGTCCATCACATACAATATTATATTCCGTGGTATTTGTAGAACATTTTGTACTCATATCTGATGGATTCAACGAATCGGGCTCGCGAACTTCATCTTCAGTCCAGGAAAGAATCATGGAGTACATGGTTTTATCCTTTCCCTTCTTAGAAGATATCTTGACATCAGGCGAACAAATCTCTCTACCGTGAAGCACGATTGGAATAAGTTCCGTTAGAGCAGTCCTAAAATGTTGGTGTGAAGATTGTCTATAGTCAGTAATCGTCAAAAGAATATAATGAAAAAACTACGGTGGTTTCATGCTGCTCGATATAACACCTTCTTCGGGGGGAACAGAATTAATCGAATGCCTGTCTCAATGATCAAGCTTTTTAAAAGCATCTCACAAGTCAAAACCTGTCACATATTGAAATCATATGATCTCGTTTCAGAAATGTACAACTTCATGTCTAGTTTGACACCTCTAACTCCTATAATTGAGCGCGGAATAGCGCTACACAAGTTGATTCGACTATTAACGATGGGCCTTGGAGGAGAAGCCTGGCTGAATTTTATTGGTTCGTGCGATTTATTTTTTTAATGGATATTTTCAGGCAACGAGTTCGGCCATCCTGAATGGCTTGACTTTCCTAGAGTCGGAAACAGTGAATCCTTCCACTATTGTAGAAGACAATTCAATTTACCTGATGATTATCTTTTACGGCATGTCTAATTTATCATTTTTATTCTAAATAATTTCAGATACAAGTTTTTAAACAATTTTGACCGTAAAATGAATGAAATTGAAGAGAAATCAGGTTATCTCCACAAAGGACCTGCATACGTTAGCTGGAAGCACGAAGGAGATAAAGTTATATGCTTTGAGAGAGGCGGGCTCGTCTTTATTTTGAACTTCCATCCTACAAAAAGCTTTAGCGGCTACAAAGTTGGCGTAGATGTCCCGGGAGTGTACGTTGCTTATAAGTTCTTTTATTTTCGATGTTTAGATACAGGATTGCACTAGATAGCGACAGTGAGGAATTTGGTGGTGATTTAAGAGTTGATGCTTCAACTTGTTATTATTCTTTCCCAGAAGGTTATGCTGGCCGAGGAAATCACATCTCTGTTTACATTCCATGCCGTTCAGCCCTAGTCTTACAGTTAGAAGACATGTAGAGAAATTTGTTCTTATTTTTTAGTTTTTTTTTGTATACTGGTGACATATTTGCCATTTTTTACGCGTTTAGATAAGCTAATAACGGGCTATTTTAAGAGATTTTAGATTGTCTATAGAAAGAGAATTTTATATAAAAAATTTTATTAGAAAACTTCAGTGCAGCACCGAATTATTAAAATATATCTTCCAGGGAAGATTAGTACAGGCAATCGTTCGATTTTGCCGACAACAGAAAGAATTTTATAATGAATTTTCACACGTGATTATCCTCGCCGAGCATGCTTCAGGTATCCGAGGTCCTTTATAGCCTTGTATTGGTCAGGAATCTCCATAAGGGCATTCAAAGCAAATGAAGCCTCAGGATTTGGAGCGTTGAAAACAACCTAAATGATTTTCGATGAAAGAATAGCCTTGTACAAACCTTGGAGAATTCAACGAAATGGAAGTTGTCGAAAGCCCTCTTGGGGATGGTTTCGTCGAATCGTTCCATCATATTCCAAGGGCCATCTCCAACGCCAACCCTAAAACTCCTCTTGCATCTGCTGGTTCTGCACAAACTCACATAACAATAGACAAAGGATAATGGGAAGCAGCTGCGATAGCTTTTTGATTTATTTTTTCATTTGTAACCTAAAAAAGTTGATCTCGTGAAGAGTCAAAAAACCTGTCCGTCAGCAACAATTACCAAAATATGATAGGAATGTTTTTCTTTGCAAATTTGAACAGCACGTTCTAAAAGGAGCATAAGCAATGGGAAGAGTCTAACCGATAAGAGGAACAAAATTCGTTGGTCCACACATGGCCACACTGGGAGTGATCCTATTGTAGACTTTCAATACTTCTAAAATTTTATTTTGCTTTTTTCTCCTTTGATTTTTACCTTCAAAACCGTCACATTCAGCCTCGAGATTATTTCGATCGGTGATGTTGAAGATTCCCTGATCGGTGTTCTGCTCGTCGCCGAAACCGAAGGCCGGAATTTGTCCGTCAGCATCAAATGAAGAAAGTGTTTTTCCAACGATTTCAATAACCTAAAGAATTGGATGAGAAGAGAAAGGGGAAAAGGGACTTGTTGGTAGGGATTCATGTGATTTGGATCGAGGTTGTGAAGGGAAAGACCGTCGAAAGTTCGTTCTCCCTGATAAATGTTACTTTTTGTGTAATCAATTCCAAAAATCAAATTCGAATATTCCAAGCCAGCCTGAAACTCTTTTCTCAGAGCTGTCGTTCTACAAACTTACGTGTTTGATGGCTCGGATGATATCTTCGAGTGTTTTGAAATGAGGAATGTTGTGTGGACTGCCCACAGCCAGAGCTTGGAGTAAACTATTCCTTCGCATAGGACGGCTGAAATTTGCTAGTTTTATTTCAAAAATCTGTTTGGCTCACAAGGCGGGGGCCTCATTGCGTCGAAGCTCTCCCCGTCGATGTTCCCGTTCCTTTTTGATTGGCTTCTTGATGATTGAAGGCTTCTGGAAGGCTGGCTCAACTGTCATCGAAGCGTTCAAGCCCAGGCTGTGGTCGATAGTCTCGAGAGTTTTCTCAGTAACTTCAGCTGCGAAACTCACCCTAAACAAAAGATTTATTCCGAATTCAAAAAGAAAACCTCTTCTCCTTATCCGTGCGTCGCTCGTCGTGGTCCCGCATCTCCACTTTCTCCAGCGATTGCTCCACCTGGATGACAGTCTCCTGGACGGCCTCTGTATTGAACTCGAGTTTTTCAGCACTGGCAGCCCCACTTAGAACCCCTTCGACTTGGACCTCGACCATGCGCCTACTGACATTGACCTCTTCCATCTCTAGCCTTTCGTTGCCCGCCGCTACCGTTGTCAGCGTGTGCCAGCCGCCCTCGTCTTTTAGCCGTTCAACACAAGTCTTACAAGTACAAGCCGTTGTTGGCTGATGGTCGTAGCTGTAGTTCAAATGGAAAATGGTTTCTTCGCTTTGAGTTGATTTGAGTCCCGTTCCAGGGATTGTAATAGCTTCTGGAAGGATCTTCTCTGCTTTTCCTTCGAAGTCTTTCGAGTTCTTTACTTCGTTTTCTATCGTAATCTCGGCAGTCTCAGCTGCTTTTGTGGCCATCGAAATCGTCTCTTCTCTCGCCGTTTTCTTAACAATTTCATTTTGTTCGAAGGCTTCTCTCTTTGCCAAAGTGGCCATGACTTCGTCTGGCTGACTCTCTCCAGCCGCCTTACAATTCAGATTGGCTCCTCCACCATAACGAGCTTCTTTCATCGAGCTGCTAGATTCTTCTGTTTTGATTTCCTTCTGTAAGGCGAAGTTCGAAGTCGTCTGTTCATCGGAACTTTCGGAGATTTTAACTGAAGATCCTTCGCCTTTAAAGGCGCATTTCTTCGTGACTTCAGCCTGATCAACCGATGGTTTTGGATTGACAATTTCGATCTCCCGATGAACTCCTTCCTCTCCAGCAGCTGCCAACCTCGTGCTGATCTTCTCCTCATTAGCAATTCTTCTTTCCACATTCGCGATCTCTTTCTGATTGGGCTTATTGAGATCTTGCTGGATATTCATCGAATTCTCCTCAGCAGCTCCAGCACGAAGCGAGGCAGCCCCACCAAAAGCGGCCATTTTCATGGTGATCTCTCGTTCCTCCTTGGATTCGTCCTTCTTCCATTGCATGTTGTTCGTCTCTTCAACACTCGTACTTTCTGTGATTTTTGTCGCCACATTGTCTCCTTTCCTTGGAGCATCTCGAAGGGTTTGAGTGCCTTCTCGAGCTTCACTTCTTTGGAGTTGAGAACTGGTTCCAACCGTCTCATCCTTGCTAGAACTGGCGAATAACTCCACAGCTTCTCCTCGACGATCAATCGTCTTCGTCATTTCAGTACGAAGATCAGTAAGAATTTCTTTGTCCAAATTCCTATCCACTTGAACATCTTCCGACTTGGCTGCTCCCGTCGAATGTGCGAATTTGCCACCATGACGAGCCTCTTTGAATGTCTCTGAAACAGCTTGCTTCGATTCATCTCTGGTCGAAACATAGTTAGTGCTGACACCTGCCTCGCTCGATTCACGCAACGCTGCGGCAACATTTTGTCCACGATTGGCCGCCTCCTTGTGAGTTCGGATAGATTCAGACTGAGCAGAGCGTACAAGTGCAAAGACGGCTGAGGACGAAGCCTCCTCAGAACAGCAACAGTGCAAGAGAGGGTTATCCGTGCGATTGCAGTCTCGAACGACAATTCGTGCATCCATAACGAAGATTTCTTTACTGGCAATAGTAGCGTCGACAGTAGCAATTCGAGAAGTTGCATGCGAAGTCTCCAAAAGGGCTGGCTCGATGCTGGTGGCCATATCTCTGGTTGTCACAACCTCTTCGTGGAATTCCTTCCTTCTCAATTGAAGAGCAATATTCTCGATTTCATCTTTGGTCTCTCTGGCGGTAAAACGAAGATTTTCTCCCTTATTTGGCCATTTTCTGGCAATTTCTACGCTTTCTTTTGACTCGGGAATGATCTTATCGAAAAGAACAACTCGTTCTTCTGACGTCGAAGCCCAAGTATCCAATGTGGTCTTTTCTCCTTCTCTTGGAACCCAATAGATCTTCGAAGTTTCTAGTTCTGAAGGCCGAGGACATTTGAGATCACAAGTGATAGTTTCATCAGAAGAGGAGGCAGCTCGAGTCGAAAGAGAGAAACTTCCTCCATTCCTCCTATCATTCCATGTCCTATCCGTTTTCAAATTCTCCACTTCTCTATTATAATTACTATTGACATTCTCTTGTTCCTCAGCTGCTTCAGCCACCCGAAGACTTTCTTTCTCTTCGTTGGCCGCAGTCAAAGTCTTCGAAGTGGCAAACGAGTCTTCTTGTCTCACGTAGCCCGTATTGACGGAAGTCGAAAGAGAAGTCGAAGCTTTGGTGGACAGACTGAGCGGGTTGGAGGTATTTCCGACGATCGTAGTTCTTTTGGCCTCAAGATTGCTCGGTCTGGGACAGAGGAGATGCCCTTTGTATTCGGTTTGCGTTGATTTGGCGAAGGTTGTTTCCAGACTGAATTGACCTCCGAGTCGAGGAGTTTTCACTGTAACTATCTGACTCTCAGAGGCATTTTGTCGAGAAAGAGTCTGATTGATCGTCGTTCCAACCTGGCGACTCTCAATGCATCGGAAATTGATGTCGATGCCTTTGTTTGGCCAAGGGAAGACCCTTTTGACGACCTCGTTTTGTCCATTTTTTACCAATTCCTGACTGAAATTACTGCGAACTTCACTTGAAGCCGTTGTTCTGAGTAGGGCTGGGGCAATCGCCGTAGCCATGATGATCTTCTTGTCGATTTTAGCTTCTTTAAGACGGCTTTTTTCCATTTCCGTTGTCACATTCGCATCCTCTTCTCGAGCCGATCTGGTCGATAATCGAGCAATTCCACCATCTCGAGGAATTTTCCAAGTTGTTTCTGAAGTTTTTGAATCTCCCGCGCGAGTATAAATCGAATGAATATTTTCAGTGTTTTCAGCCGTTTCCAGCACTCTCTGATCTAGTCTTTCTGAGCGTTTTTCAACCAAAATCTTCGACACACTGAACTGAGATTCAGGCTTCGTCAATTTCACTTCACTCTCAGCCAACGAGGCTACTGTAGCTTTTGTTGTGAGTGACACACCGGTTGATTTGTTTGGAAGAACAGTCACCTTCTCGCAGTGGGCTATGACCAATCGTTCCTTTTCAATCTCCCGGGTCACATGGCGTTCGTGCTCCTCAGAAGCGTCTGTTTTCAAAATGAAGCGTCCACCATTTCGTTTTAATTGTTTTGTGAAAGACACAGAAGCCGTCTCTGGCGGTTGTTCGTAGTCCTGATAGATGGTGTGTTTCTCCTCTCGGCTTTCCTTCATCTTCACAACCAATGGCTCTCCCTTTCGTTTCTCTTTTCTTGTGATTTCTGCTTGCTCTTGCTGAGCGCTTCGAGAATAATTCGTCGAGGTAGTTGTCGATTCAAAAGTACTACTCTTAGTGTTCAAAATGGCGGGAGGTAGACGGTTTTTGTCTTGGACTTTGAGACTTGCTGTTTCAAATTCCGCTGGAATCATCAGCTCGGATGTTATCTTTGTTTCGATTTCTTCAGCTGCATCACAAGCCAAAGTCAGGGGTTCGACTGAGTTGGCAACAAATCGAATGAGAGTCTTGGAGTCGACAGATGCCTTCGTGTTTAGATCGTAATAGACATTGGCCACACTCTCCTGGGACTCGACGAATTTGGCTTTGGCGACCTCGCTTCGCGGACAATCGCGTAGGGTTTGACTCTCTTTGGCCTCTTCTTTTACCACCAGATCGGAATTCATTTCGATGGAGACACTTCCAGCCGCCAAGACATTGATGTTCTGTTTAGACAGGATTTTCTCTCTCTGGATGTGCTTCAATTGGCTGACATCGTTGGTCTTCGAGAGAGAAGAGGAGATTTCTTTGGAAATGTCTGAAGCAGCTTGTGTTTTGAGGGAATAACTGCCTCCATTCCGCTTGTCTTTGACTGTCTTTTGATCCAAAAGACCTTCGTCTGGCTGGTTGAAGGCGATTCCCAAACCGACAGAATCCTCTTGAGATTCGACGAATCTGACCGATAGAGGTTCTCCACTTCTAGCGATGAAAGTGAGTCTCTCAGATTGTTGAGAAGATTCGGGGATTTTCCACTCAGCAGTTGTGATTTGATTTTCTTCTTTGGAAGCGAGAGTGCTTAGATGAAGAGCTGGAGTATAGACTCGAGGGATTGGATCAGTTCTTTCGGCTTCTTCGAAAAAGATCTGTTTGTTATTGAGATCTCCATAGAAAAGAGCCGATTCGTCGCCAAACTCTTCAACTTCCATCTCGATATTTTCTCCTTTCCTCGGCTCTGGCCAAGCTTTTTCACTTTTCCCCAATTCCGGAGTTTTCCCTATCAACTCCACTTTCATCTTAATCGACTCATCACCAGCCTCTGGCAAAGATATCACCGTTGGCTCCTCTCGGTTTCCAATTCTTAAAAGACGCGCCACATCTCTGGCACTCGGTGTTCTAAGTAGATGATGTTGCGACCAAACTGCGTCTTCCTCCTCCGGCTTGATGTAAAATGGCTGAGCTGAAATCGTAATTCTCTCCGGAAGGATTGCTTCACTTCGCTGCGTGCGCTTCTGAAGCTCATAGCGATGGAGATTAATGAGAGCATTGAAGGTGGCTTCACCGATTTCTTTGCCTCTCCATTCCGCCTCTCTAGTTATCTTTTCAGCTCTGATTCCAGCTGTATTCTCAGTGTGAGTAGGAGCAACAAAGGAAGCCAAACACTCGCTTTTTTGATCACTGAACACTCCATCGACTCGTTCCTCCTGGATGATCTTCCGCGTAAAAGTTGTTGACGAAGAATCCTCCGGCAAAGACATATAGCGATTGAGAGTTTCAACTTCTTCCGAAGCGGACATTGTGGCCAAGAAAGTGTTGGCGCGATTAGCCTTTGAGAAATGAACCTCAGCTTCCAAATCAGTCTCGATTCCCTCATAAAGCGAAAGAATTTCAGTCTCATCGTCCCCGGTCTCCCTGATTTTCGGAGTTCCAGCTCGAATTTTTTCCCGATGAACGGCGGTTGTTCGACTTTCAGCCGACTGGTTGGCTTTATTCCAGCTAGTTGTGACTTCCGTCGAGAAATCGACAGAGCTCGCTGTAGCCAAAGCAGCTCGTTCAATTCTGGCCTGTCTTTTCTCCAAAGAGACGGACGTTTTGGATTCGGGGAGATTGATTTCAACGACGGCATCGGAGGAAACATCGGCCACAGCCATGGCGCTTAGAGACTGCTGGAGGGAAGTGTTCAGGCTGATCACATGAGTTGAGGACTCTCTGATTCGAGGAATCGGCTTTCGGATCAAATAGATTCCTCCTTCGGTCTTTTCGGATCCAAATTGTTTGAATCGAGCGGGCTGAACTTCTTCGCGATTGATTTCATCCAAGAAGCTCTCAACGTCTTCCATTTCTTTTTCATATTTCTTCATTTCCAACTGGCAAACTTCATGGGCGATAGAGAACTTGCCACTGCTCGATTCTGAATGCTGAAGACCGAATGTGGCTGTGGCTCCCAGGACGCCTTCTCTTTTGGCCAAAACGGTTTCCGCCATTCTTTCATCTCTGGTCGGAGCCCTCACACTGGCAGTCATGGTTTCTTGAAGTTTTTCAGCTTGAGTCAACTCGGCGTCCAAATCGGCCAGAAGAGTGGCCCATTCGGCTGATGTCGACTGCAGATTCCACTGCTGTTCATCCAATTTCTTGGAGACAATCTCTTTCGATTTGGCTCGAAGTTCCAATTCGGCCGTTCTCGAGTCGACTCCCTTGTTGTAAGAAGCTGTGGTCGTCGTGGAGAACTCCTCAGCAGCTTTGGCCGAGAAGATGGAATTGGCTCGGTTGCCTTCGACGACTCTTTTCGAAGTTTCGAGATTGTTCTCTCTCGCCTTGAGTTCAGCCTCCTTCTGAGAGACAATGTGAGAGGCGGCGGCTGTCCAGAGGGTTTCCAGCCATCTTCTCGGAATTGGAATGATGTCTTCCACCTCCTCGGTTTCGTGTTTCTTCTGGATAATTTTGCCGAAAAGAGAGCAAATCTGAGTGTTTTCATCGCCATACTCAGCTAACTTCGAGACGACGATATCTCGATTTTGGATACTTTGTTTCGTCTCTGAGAAGGAAATCTCATCGTCTTTATCAAAAATGGCCTCAGATTGTGTCAATTCAATTTGGAATTTTCGTTCTTGAGACTCGCGAGATTGGAGAGGAACCCTCTTCTCCGCCACTCGCACAACCTCGCCTCGCCCAATCTGAGTCGAAGCCGAAGTCTCGCTCTCCTCGGCTGCCTTGAGAGAAGCCGCTGACACAGCTCGATTCTTCAAAGCGAAGGTCCGACTCTCATCCAAATCGGTGATAATCGAGGAATATCCAGACGAAACCCCTTCCTCCACCGCTTGGCGGAATGATCTCTCGTCAGCAATGGAGTGTCGATGGCGTCTGGTGGCTCCAGCCGAAGCGTAATCCTCCTCGATTCCTTTGAGATTTGTTTCAGCCGTTGTGCATTCCTCGGTGGAAGCTCGCATGAACTTCTGATGTTGCTGCATCACTCGTTGTTTGAAAAGAGCAACACTCTGGTCGCATTCGGGCAATTTCTCCAATTCGCTGTCCATCGAAGTCGTCATAACCGAACTCTCACGAGTCTCGTGTCTTTCGGAGATAATTCTCACATCTTGAAGGCTTTGATACGCCTCGGCCTCTTCAGCCTTTCGTTGGAGCAATCGAGCGAATGAGCTGCTCAACTCGGCTTCTTCGTCACCAAACTCGCGAAGACGATTACTTTCTTTGGAGAAGATACTCCCCAAAGCAGTGAATTCAGTGCCCTCGTCATCCTCTCTTTCCCTTTGTAAAATCAAGTCCTTTTGGCTCTCATCAACTGCAAAACTATTCTGTGTCTGACCATGCATAAAATGGGACAAAGTGACAGTTTGACTACTTTCTTGGACTTTTTGAGACAAAATCTCGGTTAGATCTGACTGTTCTATTCCCGGGGCTTTGGCTTTTAGTTCTGATTGATCTTTTAGCTTTTCTTCGAGGAGGACCGAAGTCTTTGAGTCGACCTCAACTACGTCCCATTGAGACGACAAAGCGCTGTCTTTCGATGAGAATTCCTTGATCTTTTCAGACTCCATTATATTCGCATTGGAGGCTCTCAATCTTTGTTCTGCTCTCTCTACTTCTTCTTTTCTTATAATTGAACTACCCAATTGGATTTCTTGGTTGGAAACTGCTTGGATTGAAGAGGAACCGGCTGTTGTCGAAATGAAGTCCAATGTCTGAGTGATTTCTTGTTGTTCTTCTTTGCGTCTGATCGAAGAATCTTCAATGAGATCTTTCGATTGAACAGCCAAAGTTCTCAATTCAGTTGAAGCACTTCGAGCAATCGGTTGAGCCACATCGGTATATTCGACCTGGGTTCCACTTCTGGAGAGCCTCGTCAACATGATCGAGCTGGATTCTTCCTCCTCTCCAGGTTGTCTTACATTTTGGAATTCTTTCATCTCATCTTTTCCAAACGATTTCGAGATTCCTCTACCGTAATAAGCTGACTCGATCTCTTCAGCTTTTCGAATTTCTTCAACTGAAAATTGCCTTTGAGTTTCGATTCCTATTTGAGTCTCAGCTAAAGAAAGAGAACTCTTCGCCTCCGAATCTCGTCCTCTGATCTCTACATTGGCATCAGTGGAAATGCTAGTCACAGCACGCGTATCTAATCCAATCCTTTCACTACTCGGTTGTCTCCAATATCTCAAAGTTTGATCCTCGGTTTGGATTGTTTCGATACTTCCCATGAAGATTCCATGAGCTTCGACATATTCTTTCATCTTTGAGGATTCCTCTCGATGTGGCTTCTCGGATAATTTCTGGGAAACTGTCGAAGTTGAATCACTTCGTTGGAAGTTTGTTCCACAGGAGATGCTCGTCTCGCTCGTGGCTTGCATTGTGGCCACGCTGGCCGACTTCAAGACGCCTTTCTCGGTTGTGGAGACTTCAATCGAATTGTCTCTGGCATTCAGAGCAGAAGAGAGATCGACGGCTGAATCTTGAGCGGCTCTCATGGTGGCCTGAGAGGAGAGATGGCGATGGATCTCTCGAGTTGAATCAGCTGATTCCATTTGGCTTTTCCTCTGTGGAATCCTCGATAAAACAAGAGTGCTCGCCTCATGTTCATCGCCATATTCCCGAACTTTCCCAGCCACCTCTGATTTTTGTTGGATTGTTCTCATCGAACTTGATTCCATCTCTTGATCTTTTCCAACCAAAACTGTCGAACTCTCAGTTCTCTCCACACCAAAGATTCTTTCGGAGGATTCTTTCCGAACTAATCTGAGTGAATGTCCAGCTTCGGCTTGTCCTTCTTTGGCCTTGAGATCTCTCGAAGTGTCGACTCGGGTCTCACTGGCAGCTCGAGTTGAAAGTTGTCCTCTTTCTTCGCTTCTTGCTCTCCAGGTGATAGCCGTTGAATCGTCCGTAACAATCGTCTTCATGTTTGTCATCAAGAGACTCTTCTCTTCTGAATATTCTCTAATTCCTCGAGAGCCGACCTTTTCCTTTGGTTTTTCGACAATTCCTCGTCCAACTTGTTGAGATTGTCCAGACTGGGAGAGATCTTTCCCGAAGGAAACATTTTCTTCCGTCGATGCCTTCATGGCTGATTCGCCAGTCAAATTGACTTTTTCTTTCGAAAGAAGCGAAGTTCCCTGATGTGATTGCTTTCCAGAAATCAGGCTCGTCTCCAAGCCAGCCGAAGCCTCCTGGACTGCTTTTGTCGAGAGTTCCATCGAGAGATTTCTGGCCACAGATTGAGCTCTTTCCGTGGATTCCTCTTGGGGTTTCTTGATTGGAATTCGCGAAAGAATCGTCGTATTCTCCTCGCTGACATTTCCGAATTCGTGGAATTTGTGTTGGAGACTTTCTTTTCCAATCAGAGACATCACTTGTTCGGTGGATAGTTGGATTCCCTTTTGAGTTAGAAACTCTCCTCGTTCAGTCTGAGTGATTTTGAAAATTCTTTGAGCGTCATCCAAAACCGAAGAAGCGAAATTCTTTTTGGCTTCGGCGCTCGATTCCACAGCTCGGATCTCCTGGTTGAGTTGACTTTGTTCCTCGGAGATGCCCGTTCCATGGAAGGCCATCTTCTCCTGGGATTGGATCTTCCAACTTCCAGAAGTGGCCAACTCGTTTTCGACTGTCTCAATTGAGGAAAGAATTCCACTCCTCATCTCGGCGAATTCTTTGATTTTCTCAGAAGTGATGTCTTCCTTTATCTTCAAATCCATCAGTCTTCTGGTTTCTTCAGTCATTTCTCTTTTTTCAAAGCCATTTCCAGAGGTGATTGTCTCCTCCGTGGTTGCTTTGAAGGCAGTGAAACTACTCGATTTGACAATCTCCTTGGCCACTGCGACTATGGCTTCGACTGATTGTTGTTTCCATTGTTCTGAGCTCACAAACGAGGTCACATCGCTGGCTGCTTTGGTTGAGAGCCCAGCCAAAATGGTTCGATCTACGAGCTGGAAGGATTCTATTCCTTCGCTTTGTGGTTTCTTGGCTGGAATTCTACTCAGAGAGACGACATTGGTCTCGGTCTCTTCGCTGAATTCTCGGAATTTCTGAGAGACGACCTCGGCTTGTCCAATCGATTTGGTTCCTTCAATTCCCCGCTCTTCGCCAGCCTTGGAAGCGTCTCTTTGGATTTCAGATTGTTCTATTTTGAATCCTCGTACGGCTTCTCTAGCCGTCTTTGGAGGGAAGTTCTTATTAGTTCCCATTCCGAATTCGGCAGCCTTTATCTCGTCATCCAAAAGACTCGAAGTCTGTTGGGCTCCAAGGGTCGAGAGACCAGTCGACTCCGACTGTTTTGTCTTCCAGACTCCTATAGCCAGTTGATCATTTTGAACGGTTTGAATCGACGAGATATGGCCAGCTCTGACATCTCCGAATTCCTTCATCTGGGCTGATTCTGCCTCAGTTTGTTGATCTCGGAGCTTTCGAAGAGTCATGGCAGCCGCTTCGTCTCTCGAAAGGCCTTCTTCAAAAGCCACAGTTTCTTCTTTTGAAGCGATTAGAGTCGAAGAACTTCCACTTCGAATGATCTCATTGGCTACAGTGGAAACTGATTCCGACTGAGAAAGATTCTGTTTAATTGAATTCAGCTGGATACTCGTCTCCCCAGATGCCTTCGTCTGAAGAGAAGTATTCAGAGATCGAGTAATCCTTTGATTTGATTCAGCTTCCTCATATTGTAGAGCTTTAGCTGGGATTCGAGTCAAAGAGATCACATTTGATTCTGCTTCGTCTCCGAATTCACGGAACTGATTCGAAGATTTCTCCATTGGTTTTGTCCGTTGGATGGTTTCTGTTTTTTGATTCTGAGCTGAGCCATGAGATTCGGCTGTTAATCCAGTTTCTTCGATTGAAAAGCCGCGTTCCATCGAGTCTCGAACCGTCTGGGTGAGATTTTTTCCAGTCGATTGACTCCTCTCATCGGCTCTGATTTCCCCAGTTGTCGTGGTTGATTCCGTCGAAATAGCTGTGGTTGAGAGTTCAGTCTTTTCAACGATTTGATCTGTGAAAGCCTTGCTGACTCGCTGATCTGTTTCCACTGCTTCGATCGAAGAAAGGAATCCAGTCTTGGTGTCTCCGAATTCTCGGAGCTTAGCTGCCTCGGCGTTCGAAGTCTTTTGGGAGATCTTGTGTTGGGCAAGAAGAGTGACTTCTCCCTTGGAAAGCCCTTGTTCAAAACTGACACTTTCCTCCTTCGAAGCCATTAGAGTACTCGAACTGCTTGATTTCTGAATCGTTTTGGTTACATCTTGGACGTCGAGACTCTGCTGGAGAGCTTGGATCTCCTTTTGAACTCCGGCTTCCTCCATCGAGGCAGCTCTTGTTGACAATTCTTCGACGACATTTCTTACCAAACTCCTTTCGAGTTCAGCCTCTCCAATAGCTTGTTTTCTTGGCAATCTGGACATTATGAGGACACTGTCGGCTTCTTCTTCACCGAATTCGTGGAACTTATTGGTGGAAGTTTCAATCTGAGAGACATTTCGAGTAGCTTCGATGGCCAATTGTTCTTCTTTTCCGAGAAGCTGCTGATTTGCTTGAGTCTGATCGATTCCAAACTGGCCGGCTGAAGTTGCTTTCTGCTTCTGAGAGATTGAAACGCTACTTCCAATCGGAGGCTTTCCTCCCAAGAATTGCGCCTCGGTTCCAGTTGTCTCAGAGGAAGAAGCTACTGTATCCAATTGACCGCCTTCTGTTCGAATTTGTTTGACAGTTTTTGAAACGAGGAGATCTCTCTCGACAACCGACAGATCGGCGATATTTCTTTCTTGAACATTTCCAAATTCGCGAAGACGCTGCTGAGCTGTAATCAGTTCGGAGGTTCGGATTTCTTGTTCGATTCCCCCCACTTCAAATCTTCTTTCCATCTCTCGACTCTCCAGGAGATTTTCTTCTTTTGTGGCTCTAACTGAGGAAGATCCTTCCGTCGTTCTGATCTGATCCAGCTGCTTTCCAACAGCCAGATGATCCTCCCTTCCTTGAAGTCGGAAATCCTTTTCCAATTCCTCTTCGGCGGTTGAAATTGTTTTGATTTGAGTTGCGATTCCTCGAGAAGAATTCTGGACAAATTCGATCTCTTCCATTTGAGAAATTGGCCGAGAAAGTCTCGATATAACCACCGAACTGCTCTGAGACTCGTAGCCATATTCATGAATTCCATCGACTGAGGCGATTTCAGTTCGACTATCTGGCCTGACTGTGATCGTTTCTTGAGATTCCTCCTGTCGAGCAACCGATCGTTGCTGGTCTGTCTGCTCGATTCCAAACAATTGTGTGGAATCTTCTCGACTTGTTTGAGAAATTCTCTCAAAAGTTTCTTCTTCTTCCACTTTCCGATAGAGATTTTCCAAGGAGGCGACCATTCTTTCCGTTGTTCCCACCGTCCTCAAATAGGAACTTTCCCTAGAATCTTTGCCCCAAATCCGATTGGCCCATTGGTCGTCGTCGACAATATCCCATCCCGATATCATTCCAACTTCTCGACTTCGACTCCTCATGTCAATCACACTCGAAGCACTGGAAGTTCGAAGGATCTTTTGTCGAGGAACACCCGAAACAATAACTTCGGCGGAATGTCCCATCGCCTGCAGCGAGACTCCCATGTGTTCGACGGCCTCTCCCGTCATCGAACCTGTCTCGGTCGTCGAGAGTTCAGTTTGAGATTCGAAATGCGAAGTAGAAGTGAATTTGTGAAGTTCCTTGGAGAGGAATTCCCTCGTGTGGGATCTCTCCTTTGCTTGTATCTCAGTCCATCTAGCCGTCGTCCTCTCGTCGAAGTCTGGAAGAGTCGAATCCAAATCCGAAGGAAAATGAAAGAGAGAGAGAGGAGTAAAGCAAATGATAGAAGCCATGCGAAGCCGAGAACAGAAAGATCTAACCGTCTAGCCAAGAGATTAGTCACACAACTATTCTATTCACACTCACCTATGGTAGCAACACACGACGGGAGATGAGATGTTAGCTCAGAAAGACCAGAGAGGCGGAAGGAGGCGGCCGCATGCGCTGCGAGCGGCAAAGAAATTCGCGAATCAGCCCGGATGGGCAAAAGATTTCGGAAGCAGGGCAAGTGCCAGTTCTTGCTAATCGTAACAGTATTCAACTTACCCGAAACACTTTCGGCCAGCTCAGCGTAGACGCCGTCACGAGCGACGCCAGCATTCTTCAGCAAAACGGCACAACTCTCCTGAGCATCTCCATATTCGGCCACACGTCCAGAGAGTTGCTGTCGATGTCCATCCTTTCTGGTCTGAGATGCGGTGGCTGTGATGGCTCCTCGATTGAAATTCATCGAAGTCGAAGCCGAAGTAAGTTCGGATTCAGAACAACTGAATCGCGTCGAGTCGAGATTATGAGTCCAAAGAAGCTTTCCGGCAGCCATGGTGTCCGGCGTGGAAAGACTGCGACTAATCGAGTGCGAAGAGGAAAGACTACTCTCCTGGGCAGCACGAGTCTCGAGGGCAACGGCGCGACAATCAACGGCTCGGGCAACTTTTTCGGCTGTCAAACCACTCAAACCTTTCTCCTTTTGCAAGTACAAAACACTGGTGACGCCCTCGTTCGAGGCTTCCATAAACCGCGCATTGGTCTGGGTCATCCGCGGCATCTTGCACGTACCTTGACTTCGTTGGATCTCTCCGCTTCGACAGAGTTGATTCGTCAAATGGACCTGGTTGTTCTCAGCAGCAGCTCCGAAGAAAGTTAGTTTTTGGATTTGCTTCTCCCGTCGTTTCGTTTCAGCTTCGCCACGAGAAGGCTGAGTATTCTCAAAGCCGTACATCATCACGGCCTGTTCTTCCCGAGCTTCTTTGATTCGTTTTGAGGTCTTTTCAATCGACTTTCCAGCCAAATTCCTGTCGGTTTCTTGTTTTGACTTTGAGCCATCCGCGTTGTTCTGAAGACCGATGGTTACAGTCGCGTATTCTTCGATCAATTCTCGCGTCTGGAAGGTTTCTGACCATTGTGTTTTATCAGAACGAGTCGTCGACGTCTCAGCTCGACTACTCTCAGCCTTCGAGAGAGAACAATGCAGGTCGGTTGTTTCCTTCTTTTTGATTGGCGGCTTGATGGTTACGGTAAGTGGAAGTCCCGTATTGGCTGTCTCGAAGACAACGTCGAAGTGTGAATTACTTTCCTTCTGCACGAGATCCACGATGGTTGGTCCGCCGCCGCCCCACGACTCTTCTGACTCTGACTCGTACATTCGGCCCTGCCGTCTGACTTTAACTTCCCCTCGCAGATTGATTCCTTCTTTCTCGAAACCATATTGGCCTCCTTCGGCTTCTCGGAGTCGTTCTTCCTCCTCTGAAGCCGATGAAAGCTCTCGTTGTCTTCGTCGAATCGCCATCTCTCCGAGGAATTTTTGTCCATCGCGTTCCATTTCGTAGCTGCCTCCTTCAGCCTCCAACTCCTCATGCCGTCGTTGTTCCGTCGCTCTGACAATCTCCTCCTGAACGATGTTTTGAACTGCCTGGTGAATTTCGATCTTTTCTTCCTTCCTGGCCACAACCTCCTCCTCCACCGAGTCGGATGTCTCCAATCGTCGAATTGATCGCAATTGCTGTTCTTCTTCATAGCGTTTGCCTTCTCTTTCCATGGCCAGCGATGACTTTTGGGTTTTGGCTTTTCGTCGACTATGAGTTAGAATGATTTCCAGCGCTGTGACCAAAGGCATTGCAATTCTAACCAAATAATCGGATCGATCTTCCCGTCTGACCAGATCGCAATCGACGAAGGTGTGAGCACATCGAGGAGTCACATCGACAGATTCTTCTGTTTCGAGTCGTCGAATTCTTTGGAGTTGACTCTGGCCTTCGAGATGCTGGCCTTCCATGCTCAATTGAACTTTGGCGTGATGAAGTTCTTCTTCTTCTTTTTCAAAGACATCCACATAGACTTTTTCGATTTTTTGGATTGGAGGAGGCGTCTTATCGACAGTTTCTTCGACTATTGTTGGTTCGATAGCCTCCAACCTCCAGTCGTCAGCCGTCTCTCCGATCACATAGGTTTTGAGGATATTTGTGACGTCTTCGATGACTTCGACCTCGACGTGTGTGGCAGCTGAGATCTCCTCTCCTTCTTGTCGAAGACCTTCTAAGAGGCGCTGACTCACCTTGGAGAGATATTCCTTTTTATTCTAAAAAAAAGGCACTTCAAGTCACACCAGCCAGAACTCACCATGAATTCTGGAACGTCGAGTGTCGCTTCTCGTTCCATCTTCGTCTCGCCATTTTCGATTAATGTGATACGATATTTCGACTGGCCCTCGGCCATTTCCTCCAGAAGAAGACTCTTTTTACCCATACTCGTTTTTATCTGAGATTTTTCTATGATGTATTCTACGATTCAAACCTTATAGTTGGTTACAGTATCCTTGACTGTCCACGCGCTTGAAACACAGCTGTCTACCGTAATCAAGTCCGCTCCAACTATCTTTTCCATTCGTAATTTTCCCTCGACTGTCGTTCGAACCTATCGTTTTTTAGAATTTCTTTTTCTCTTTCTATTCCTACCACTGGAGGTCCTTTTCTGTCCTCATCGACCTCAAGAGTTATTTCTCTTCGATTTCGAGCCTCATCATTTCTCGTCAGAATTTCATTTCTTCGCATAGCCTGGGGAGAGAGTCCAACCTTAATTCCTCAATAAGAAGAAGAACAAAAAAAGAACCAACCGATCTCTGCTGATGTTCTGTGCTATCGGAAAGATCTCTTTCAGAATCCCAAGTATAAACATCTCCAACTCGCAATCTTCCGCCCTGAATAATTATTTTTCCATTAGAAAAGGGAAAAACCTGTGTCGGGATGGCTTTACTAACAGAGCTGGTGGAAGCTGCTTTGGGAAGTGGGCCAGATCGATGTCTGGAATATCTTCTTATACAAATGAGGAAAGAATAAAACCTAGTGGGAGAATTGGAAGATGAAGTGGGTTCGTTGGAGAGTCGGAGAAGATCAATCGTGGCTTGGTCCAAGTCGTTCATTGAATTCTTCCTGTTGATCGGTCCCTTTGGATTTCCGGCGGCTAAAAAGTCAAACTTCAAAAGCAAAAAAAGAAAAAACAAACCCCGTGGACGATATTGCGGACGACCACGGAAGGCATTGCCGCCTGTGTCGTCTATAAAATGCACGGATCGCGGAGACGCTGGCATCGACACTGAAAGTTTGTTGTGAGTAATGGCAGGCTGAGAGGAGGACAGGCGTCTCTCCCAGCTAATCTTTAACTTTTTCCAGGCGCTCTATAATTTGAATCTTTTCTACTTCGAAGAGAAACAAAAACCTTTACAAAAGTCTTTTGTCGTTAAAAGAAACCCACTCTCTCGCTTTCCAGTGCGAATTCTGTCGATCGTGGCGTAATCGTTTTCGTCCCGGAGCGGCGATACCCTAAGATCGTCGATTTGAGGCTGGTCTTCTTCGCGCTCTGCCGTTCCGAACCAGCGCTGCAACACATGTTAGAAAGGAAAAAAGGGAGAGGTGTAATACCTGGAAGAAACCACGCCGCTCCATTTTCCGTCTGCGCTGGCTATTTGTCGACTCGGCTGATGAGCCGCTTCTTAAAGATCTCTCTTTTTAAGCCAAAAGGCGCTCTCGCTTACGCAGATGCGGAATGTCCTCTGAGGGGCCGGAATCCGGGTTTTCGCTTCTTTCTGCAACAATCTGGATTATCACCTTCAGCGTCAATGAAAGGCAACTCGATGGAAACTCGAACGGGCGGAGTATCGAGAGGTTCGTCTGGGAAGAGAACTCGGTCCAGACTGACGCCTCTCGAGGCACTCCGTTGGATTCCTTTCCTCGAAGGGAGGGAGGATGTCCGAGGAATTTTCAGATAAGGCGATGGAGGAGATGGACAACAATGACGACATTCACAACAGCAACAACACGACGATCGACAGGACGAGGCGACACAGGCCATTACGGCCACCTGAACACATTCGGACACTGGACACAACAAAGTGGAAACATATGTAACATTCCTTTCCCCGTTGGATCTGAGTTTGTCTGAGGTTCAAGGCTCTTGAGAGCGAGAGAGCGATCAGGCGCTCATCAGTGCGATGGCATCGATCGCAGCTGCTCCCATCAGAGCTCTCTCTCTCTCTCTCTCAGCTATTACTACAAGAAGGGATACATCCCGTGAACAAGCCGTAAACAGCTGGAAGTACCTGGGTTCCAAGGATGATGATTGGCTCATTGAAGAGATCGAAAGGATCGGGACATAGGAAACGTAAGGTTGAGCTCAATAATTCCCATGAGGAGGTTTCGGTCGATTTGAGACTCATTTCGAGTCGTGTCGCTTGTAGGATAAGTGAGATGGCACTACTGATACGCGCTCTATACAAACATTTAAAAGGGGCAGGGCAAGGATGAGGGCGTTTTAACCAAAGGAAACATCAAGAGTTCTGAACACATCTGGTAGCAAAAAGCCCACTTCGCGGTCTCCGAAACAACGTCATTACGGTTACTCAATGCTTGTTTCACAGCGCGCTATCTTTTTGAAACATATATATTTTTGGATGCAAGACTCTCAAGATGGAAAGAGAGAAATCAACAGGACACACAGAGAAATACATAAAAGTGTTGAGAGACCATTAGTCCAATGGCGCTTGGGAACAATTGTTCCATCGGGGTTGCAGATTGAAGAGAATTGCAAAAATAACAGAGGCCAACCAGAAAAAAAGAAATATTTTGCTGGGGAAAATGAACAAAAAAAAGGTTTAATTTTAGAGGATAAAGCGAATTTTGGAGAAGAAAAAAGAACTCTTGGTTTACTCTAGTATAGAAAATGAGAGTTTAAAAAGATGAATAAGTGGGGAGTGGGTGGTCAGATCGTTCATTGAATGATTGGATCTTAGACTGGAGAGGGAAGTCTTTACAAGCGAGGCGCGGATAACGAAACAGCATCTCTCTGGAGAGGGCAAACACAACCGGGAAGAGCGACGAACGCGGATTCATAAGAAGTAGCAGAAAGTGGCAAAATGATTTCTGGATAAAATTAGAGGAGCTATTTGTGAAGAAAGGTGCTAGCCGGGAGTGTAGAGCACGCCAGTTGTTGTATCCTCTCCTTCTCGCTCTTGGTCCACCCACTCTCGCGGGGGCTAGCGGCTCGAAATTCAAAAATTCTCATAAACCACACCCAAAGACATTATTCAAGCTTGAGAGAGATAGAACGGTTTTAGAAATGAAATATTTTACTTGGAAACTTCTTTCGATTTGTCTCCATCCGACCTGGCTCTTAGTTCTCTTCAGAGACCGTTGCTTGCTCTTTCTGACTCTTGGACTGTCGGGCCTCGACAGTTCGAGATTCGCGAAGAGAACCAGCAATCAGATTTTTAAACTGGTCGCGATCTGCCATGGCTTTCGTTCTTCGTGTCTTAAAGAAGGAATTTTCCCCTCGTTTCAGAGTAAATCAGTTTTTGAACAATTTATTCCAACAAAGAAATATAACAAGCAAATCAACAACTAAAATCAAATTAACGATTTCCTGGTTTTCTTCCAGATTGTTTTAATAAGTAATTTCGCAAACTCTTCTGCTGGTCACGGAAAGATCGCTGACGATTCTTTCCTCTGGCTTTATTTTTAATCATGTTGAAGACTTTCTTCTTGGCTAACTCGCGATTTGTTCTACCAACATGAGGTCCCTGGAACGTACTGAGAATGAAGGAAGAAAAAACTAACTGTTTTCTTCGGTCTACCAAAGGTCCTTTCTTCATCGCGTCCTTCTTCGATATCAGCCATTCTTTCTGCTTTGGTTTGTCTTTTCTTTTTATGGAAATGTTCAATATCTTTTAAACGCGGAAGGCCATCGCCAGCATTTCGTCTAAAATGCTTAATTGAATTATTAAACTACTATTTACTCGTTGAGCTTTTCACTCATTTCCTCGATGAGTCGAACATTGTCGTTAGTTTTGTTATTTCCTAACTTCTTTTTTAATCTTTTCTCTCCAATTAGCTGCTTTTTAAGTTGAAATTCACGAATTCTTTTAAATTCTTCCTGTAATAATTTGTAAAAGGTTAAAAAGCTTTACTTACCTGTGTAAAGATTCTTCCAGAACTAATTGCTTCTGCTTTTTTCTTAGGGTCTATTTCCATTTCATCTTCTTCGTTATTTGTCTCGCATTCCTCTTCCTCCTCCTCTTCATCTTCCTCATCCTCTCCATTATCGGTTACCCACCCATCTTCTTCATCATCTACTTCTTCATCTGAACAAGTTTCCCAACCGTCATTATCATCATCCTGTAAAATAACTGAAGAACATAATAGGAAACTAACCTCTATTAGTTCATCTTGTGTTGTTTTTCTAATTTTCTTAGGAGGAGCATCGTCATCGGAGTCAACCTCATCTGTATCAACATCTGATATTGAATTAGAGCAAGTCATAGAAATCAAAATACCTGAGACTTCTAGGTCACTATCAGAGATATCTTCATCAATATCCGATTCGTTTGTTTCTGGTGCTTCAACGCTTAAAATCTCTGCACCGGATACAAAATCAGCCACTTTTGGTTTAGCAAAGCTAACGTATCTGAAAGGAAAAACTCTTTTAAATATCTTAAGCTACTCTTTATCATCTTCTCCTTCCATTTTTCGACCACGATCTTTTCTTGCTAGCAATTTTGGATTAACTGAACGGAACAATGTAATCAAAGCACGAGCAGCCATCGATACGTTTTTGTTTTTATATGTTTTATACTGAAAAAAACAGTAATAATAAATTTAAAAAAAAAACCTCGGCGAGATCTCTTAATAATTCTTCAGTAGCTGCAAAAGGACAGTTGATAAAAATTTCACGAATAGCGTTAATTCCCACTGTCATTGCTTCAGGAGAATTTCTTTGAGAGATAATTAATTTATTAGCTGATTGAATACCTGTCCGAAACGAAGTTATTGGCAATAGTTCGAACAAGTTGCTCGACTGTATCTGGAGGCACAAGATCATGACAAGCTTGTGCGGCATAGAGAAGTATTCTAGTGACCTAGAAGAGCATTGGTATACAAATAAACTTTAAAGACTAACATCTCGTTGTTTTGGTTGAAGGTATCGATAAAGATAAGAATAAAACCCTAGTGTGTGCAGCTTATTAACTCCAATAATCCTAGCACATAGGGCTATTCGGAATAGACGGACCTGAAATGCATATTTAAATGAAAAGAACAAAGAAACCTCAAATTTTTCTATTTTCTTCCCTTCCAGCATTTCAAATAAACGATCCGCCATAGCTTGCGGGTCAAATAGATATTGAATTGCAAGAAGGTTGCACTCCTTACTTCTTCCCTCTTAAAAGTCTCTAAGTATCTACTAGTATAAAGTAAAAAACCTTTTTTAGACTTCTTTTTCTTGGACAATGCCTTTTTAGCGCGCTCTAAGTCCTTTTCTCTCTTCCTCGTCTTTTTGGTGTGTTTGAATGCAGTCATTACCTTAAGAAACATAATGCAGAAATTTGGATTCATACCTCTTTTAGTGTTTTCGAGTCTTCCTCTACATTAGAATCGTCATCATCACTTCCGCTTTCAACGCCATCTTCATTTTCTTTGGATCCCAAAAAGAACTTCATAGCCGTAACCTAAATAAAAATGAAATCTTCTTGCAACAAATTACCTGAATTTTGGGTACTTTATGGAAGCAAGCTTCAGCAATTGTATTTGCTGTTTTAGCATCTCTCCAGTATTTCTTACGAAAAGCATCGATAGCAACAAGTTGGGCTGCTCGCGCAATAATAGGACGAGAATCCTAAATATTAATGTTAAAATAGCAATATTTATCCTACTTTTGTTTTTGCGAATACAAAATTCTGAATTTTTCCTAAAAGTTTGAAGTCTCTTTTATTGTGCAATTTCTTTAAATGGGATGAAATTGCTCCTAAGACAAATTTTCTGAAAAGAAAGAAATAGTTCAGTTTTAAAAAATTTACCTAAGATTTTTGTCTTCTACACGAATCAACTCAAAAAATAATTCTAACAGCTCAATTACATCTGTGAGATTCTGATTCCTTAGCAAAACAAGTGCTTTACAGAAGGACATTCGTACCTAAAATTTGTTTTTAAAAATTTACATTAAACATACGTATGGATCGAGTCCGGTAGCCTGATCACGAAGAACAGAGATCATGTTTCCACCAAATTCTCCGGCTTTTTCTAGAATCTGAATAGAACATTCAATAATTATTCTTACTTGGATAATGCTTTGCTAATCCGGCCAAAAAATGAATGCTATCGAGAAGAGGCTGAAGTTCCATTCGGTGCTGCTGCGGTTGTAGATGAAGTAATTTCATTGTGTGTAGATAATGATCGAACTGTTCTTGGAATTCCTATAATTTATGCATGAGAAAGTTTTTTTAAACAAACTTCTTGATACGATTCTGGATCTTTTCGGATTACTTCCATCATTAAACCCAAATTTCTATCCGTCATTGAGAATCTGTTGGGCTTAACGCCCGGCGCAGATGCCAGTGTCTCTATCGGCATTGCTGAAAATAAGAACAAATCTATGAAAAAAGACATAAAAAAGAGCTATAACAAAAAATACGAATCATAGACAAAAAGCACTCGTGTAATTGAAAATCACGATGTCTTTGCGTATTGAGCAGACTCTTTTATTTTTATTTTCAATTGTTTAAGAAACTTTTATTATTTCTTTATGCTTAGAGAATACCCTTTAAAATGTGGTTATAGATGTTAGTTGAAATCGAGGATTACCTCCAAAGCTATGCCGAGCCATCTACGTCTGAATACAAACCAGTAATTGAAGATATGGTACACAGTTTTTTAAAATATGTGCTCAATTGCTTTTTCAGGAAAAGTGTGGAACTCATGAAAATGTAGAGGAAACCCGAGTAAAATTACGAGATTTGTGTAGGTTTTTGGCGACTTTACACACTTTAAAACAGTTAAGATAGAAGGAAATTTCGAAATTCTTCATTTTATGCGTGATAATGTCGCAACGCAGGTGAGAGTACTTAGAAAACGCAAAATTTTTATTTTTAGAAACTTCGGAATCCTTTCGTTTCTGCTCCATTAGAAATTCAAAAAGCAAAAAAATATTTAGATAGATTTATTAAATACTATTTGTTTGTTTCTTTCCAAAAAATAGCAAAGACAAAAAATGGTAACAAATGCATCGATTAAAAAGTTTCTCCAGAAATTCCTACCGAGCTAGCGTCTTCACATGCTCGTATTAATAACTTTAATAGAGATATTGTTGATAATATTATCCAAATCGGAGATTTCTGCCCTAAAATTGTAAGCTGCACACAAACATGCTGTAAAAAGGTAGAATCATGTTATTTATGTTTTAACGTATGTAATTTAGTATTTGATTCGCTGTGAAGATAACTACTCTATAGCAGGCACAAGTGTACTAGAAACAGGCAGCCTAAAGACAACTACGCGTAACGATTGTGCGGTAAGTCTTTAATATTGCAATAATTATTATTAGATCAATGGCTGCACATCATGTGTATATATTCATGTTATTTTTGATTCTGGAATGTACAATGAAGAGTTTCAATTTACTGAAACCGGAGGACGACAGGTATATTATCAGCTCTTAATGTTAAACCTATGTTTTGTAGATTTTGCCACTTTGCATCAATCATCTACTACTTCACGATTTATTTTTCAAACTAATTCATATGAAATACAATGTATTCTGCAATTGCCAAGAAATAGTTAGAATAGCCTTATCTAAAAGAGCAAATCTAAAGTCATTTAATAAACTCGAAAACGAAATTCCTACTTTTCATATTGAGGTAAGTAGTTTTCATTTGCTATAGAATAACCATTTAGCAACTTCGTACATTTTATATGGCTCTCTATTACCAATTGTGGTTGATTGGAAAACCATCGGATTGGAAAAAAAATGGTTTTACTTTTTACTCTGAAAGACCTAACATAATTGATAATAATAAAGACTAATATTTGCATTATTTATACTTGTATGCAAGGTTTTTCCATTTCTATCTCTCTATGTTTGCGTTGAAATAATTAATTGCCTATTTAGATGAGAGTTGAAGATATTGCTGGTGGTGATCAAGATCGTTTATTGGATCAAGCCGCTAAGGCTGTCAAAACCAAATCATTTGAAATGAAAAGGTGCTTGGACAAGGGAAAAATCATGGATGCTATGAAGCATGCATTAGATTTCCTCGGTGAATTAAAGACAAACGAACTCTCTCCAAAATTCTACTACAGGCTCTGTAAGTTAAATATTTTAAATTTTCATGTTAATTCTAGACATGGATGTTGTTAATGAACTTCATCATCTCGAATGCTATTTAGTGGATGAATATGAGCGTTGTGCAACAAATGTCACTTCTCTAAACTTATATGAGTGTGTGCAATATGCAGCATCAATCGTTCCCAGATTGTTTGTTGTAAAATATTTTTTTAAAGATCGCATTATTGTAGGTACTTGTTAGTCACAGTTGCTGTTGTATACATCAAATGTGATCTTGGAACAAAACCCGAAATTTTGAATGATATTGTCGAGATGTGCAGAGGAGTTCAACATCCTCTTCGTGGCTTATTCCTCAGGCTAGATTATTTAACCATATTAATTTAGTAGTTTAGAAATTATTTACTGCAAACGACACGCTCGCTTCTTCCGGATAATGCTCTTGAAAACATCAAAGAAGTTGATGAAAATTGTGACCCTGCTGAAGTAGTAAATCAAGAAGAAGGAACTGTTCCTCTACTTACTAAAATAGAAGAAAAAAATGCAGGAACGGTTAGTGCAGCTTTTGTTTTATAGTCTTTTTAGGTTAGAGATGCAGTAGCCTTCATATTGTTGAATTTTGCCGAAATGAATAAACTTTGGGTTAGAATGCAACATCAAGGACCTACAAAAGAGCGAGAGAAGCGTGAAAAGGATAGGATGGAACTAAGGTTTTATTCAATAATCCAATATACATAAATTTACTTTCAGAATTCTTGTGGGTACAAACCTTGTACGCTTATCTCAATTAGACAGTTTAACTGATGAAATGTATGTAAAGGACGTTTTTCCTAGTATATTGGAGCAAGTAGTCTCTTGCAAAGATTATATCTCTCAAGAGTATCTTATGGAATGTGTCATCCAAGTTTTTGACGATGAGAAGCACTTTGCAACATTACGGGACTTCCTTAATGCCTGTAGTGAGCTTTCTCCGGTTAGTTGCTTAATTATTAAAACTTGTTATAGGAAGTTAATGTCAAAAATATACTTATTGCACTAATTGACCGATTGGCTATCTATGCAACTCAACCAAACGGAAAAGGAATTCCTGCGCACCTGCAGCTATTCGACATTTTTTCGGAACAGTCTAAGGAGCTGATAAAAGCAAGAAAAGAAATGCCAGTAGAAGATATCATCGCTCTTCATGTTCGCCTTATTAATTCTAATAACACATTTTTTAGAATGCACTCGTAAGTCTTGCGATCAAATGCTACCCAGATAAGACGGAGTACTGTAACATAACATTTGGAAGCCTAAAGTGTATTTTAGAAGATAAGGGAGTACAGTGGTAAGCCCAATAAATGCCTTAATTTTTTTAGTATCGAAGCATTTGGCCCTGTTGGAAGAGAATTATCAAAGTTGTTACACCTTCCTGTAGACGAATATAATAATATTCTTCGAGTTGCCGAGCTTGCTGAATATGTTCCTGTTATGGAAACAATGGATTACCGAGGCAGATGTCATAATTCTGCATACCTTCTCCAGGTTCATATTTTTTTACTGATAATTTATTTTATAGAATATGATGGAACATGACACCTTACTTAAAACCGAAGAAAATTTGGCTGTTTTATGTGCTTTTGTAGACTCTTTACTTGTCGATCAACAAGATCAACCATCCGATGCCCACGAATCTGAAGATTTCGAAGATGAGCAGCGTCTATTGGCAAGGATGGTTCACCTGATTCAGGCTGATACAATTGATGGACAATTTTTGGTATTCATTTTGTTTAAATATATTGTTTAACTTTGTTTAGGTCTTAAACAATCTACGAAAAGTTCTGGGTGCTGGTGGAAAGCATAGAATAAAGTTCACTCTTGCGCCAGTAGTGTTTGCTATTTACAAACTAATTACACGATACGCTGATGAGCGAGAGGTAGATTTTAAAAAAATTTAATTAAACTTTTTAGGAAACATTTAATGAAAAGGTCAAGAAGATGTTTGTTTGTGCTATGGGAACTATTGGTGCCCTCATTTCAACAGCCGAGTTGAATGAGCTGCCCCTAAAACTTTATTTGGAGGTATTTTAATTTGATTTCTAAATTTTTTTGTTTCAGGGAGCAGTGGTATCGGATAAAGTAAATTTTGATGAGAGTGCTACCATCACTTACGAATTTATGTCAAAGGTAATATTTTTTTCACAAAATAGCTAGCTATTTAGGCTCTTTCTGTACTTGAAGACGACATTGCTGATTCGCGTGATCGTGTGCGTTGTCTAGCACTTTCTGTCGGATCACTTCTTAAAATTAAACATTTACATGATGAAAATTGGTCACCACTTGCAACACAAATGGTTTTGGCTGCATCCAAAATGTTCAAAAAGGTGACATCAGTTTATTATCCAAATTTTGCTCTCCAGGCTGATCAAGTTCGCTCTCTTTGCTCTTGTGCAAGTCTTTTCTGGATTGGAGAAACAGCTGAAAGTGGTGGATTATTGAAAAACGGAAGCAAAGTTGCTGACGTTATAAAGAAATCTATCAAGGTTTTTTTTATTATTTTTAACTGATACAACTTTTAACAGATTGCGACGCAATGCATGGAACCTATTGTTCAACAACAGCTATTCATTCACATCCTTGAAACCTGCCTGTTTTTCTACTTTGATGGATGTACTGAGGTTAGTTAGAATTTAAATGAAAAAATATAATGAAGAAAAATGATAAAAGTGCTTTATTTTTATAGATTTCTGAAGAGAGTATCATCGAATTGGTCACGCGAACAAAAGACAATGCCGTCCAACTAGATGTTTCGGCAGAAGCGGATGCCCTTGACAAACAATTTGCTGCGGTCCTACAATTTGTAAAGTCGAAAAAGTCTGAATTCGTCTCTCTTGCCGAAAAGCTTCATTTGTAAAAACATTACTTGCCATTGTATTTATTATCTAATAAGCATAAGGACAGTTTTATGTGATTTTTTTTCATACCGGTATTTTCACTTTTTTTAAAAATTTCCTGATAAAACAACATTCTAGAAGGACTTTGTTCTATGTCAGCTGTTTTGGCAAATCTTATTTGTAGCTTATTGACGGCTCGTTTTATCATACAAAACTCACGCCACCTTTTAGTCTACCATCTACTCTTTATCTAATCAATCAACCGCATAACTAGATTCGCTCTCTTTAGTTAGCGTCTAACGTACTTTGAGCTAAAAATCAGTGTTTTGGCGAGCAAGCCATATCTCTGATTCATCGCTGTTGTCCACGCACTTGCCTCGTCGCGAATTTGTTGCTAGTGGAAACGAGCATGGCGTTGAGGTTTCCACTAGCAACACATCTTTCCATCTTAGCCAAATATAGGCTATGCATAAAAAGTGTTTCCTCCTACACAAGAAGAAAAACAATATTCATTTTTTTTGTTGCCGGGTCGTGTTTATCATCAAAGGAAACACATAAACATACTCACAAGTGCTATATTTACTTTCCTAGTTTGTTTGTATAGTCTACGTCGTGGGAAGCTCGAACGCAACCCCTTCCTTCTGTACTTGTTTATACTTTTTTTATCTTAATAGTCACGTTTTTAGCACTGGCTTCGGTAGAACCTAACAGCGGCCTTTTGGCGGAAATACCACTCTTTATTCGCACCTTTATGAAACAAAATGGCCATTCTTCAGAGTTAGTTTTAAATTTATGCATATCTTTCTTTCAGAAATATTTTTCACGGATATATTTTACCAAATATCCCATTGATAGCAGCACTTGTTGGTTTTATTTTTGTTAGTTGCTTATACATCATCCACATCATAGCTTTATCATATGGGTAAGAATTCTTTTATTTTAAGTGAATTATTATTAAGAAAATATCGATTATATAAAAAAATCAAACATTCTAATAATAAATCAGGAGTTTCAATAATAAAACCACTAGTTGGAGTAGATGATAATCTTAGAGAAAACCTGAAGTCATTTTTCCTTTTAGAATATCAACATGTAGGTTTTAATTAATTTTTAAAATTTTTAAATCCAGTATGAGTTGTTATTCTGTGTTCACGAAGCTGAAGATGAAGCTTTACCGGTTGTCAGAAGCCTAATGAAGTTATATCCGAATGTAGATGCCAAAATTTTTATTGGTTTGTTTTATTTTTGTTCTCATTTTTCAAATTCATTCAGGTGGAGAAGAAGTTGGACTTAATCCCAAAATTAATAACATGATGCCAGCATATTGTGCTGCAAAATATCCATTTATTCTGATTAGCGATAGCGGTATTTATTTTTTTAACATAGTATAATTTTATAGGGATAAAAATGGGACCTGATTACCTAATGGACATGGTGAATGCTATGGACGACGATGTGGCTATTGTAACACAAACTCCTTTTTGTGAAAATCGTCCAGGAACAGCCTCAGCCTTAGAGCAGGTTCGACTAATCTTTATTTTATAACTCTCTTAGATTTATTTTGGAACAAGCCATGGAAGAATTTACTTAGCCGGAAATGCAATGAGATTTGTATGCTCTACAGGGATGTCTTCACTTTTGAGGAAAAGAGCTCTAGAGCAATGTGGTGGAATCAAAGCATTTAGTGGCTATCTTGCGGAAGATTTCTTTTTTGGTGTAGAATGTCGCAAAAGGCACTTTAATTTTTTATTATTTTATTTCTTTATAATAGAGGCTGGCGAGCAGTAATTTCTTCTTATCCAGCTCTTCAGAATACAGCTAATTTGACGCTTAGAAAGTTCAATGCAAGAATTTGTCGATGGATGAAACTTCGAATTGCAATGCTACCACATATAATTTTTGTTGAACCAGTTCAGGTAGTTTTTTAAATATATTTTTTCCTAATGCTTCAGGATTGTTTTGCTTCTGGAATTATTATGGCCCTATCGCTAAACTATTTGCTTGGATTGAATCCTTTTATTTGGTATCCGCTTCACTGTGTATTATGGTTCACCAGCGACTATACTCTGATTCATATTATCCAGGTACCGTTTTTTATTGTCTTATCTATTCATTAAAGAATGGACCCCTTCCCTTTTCGAGAATGACCTTCTTCAAGCTATGGCTTTTAAGAGAAGCTGTTGGACCTCTTATTTTCATGAAAGCATTGTGCGAACCAAATATTAAATGGAGATCGGGAAAATTTAGACTACAGTGGGGCGGAAAAATTAAGATTGTCTAAGAATGCTAAGTGTTTTTATATCCTCAACTTATCCAATACGTGTTGCTAAGTGCTTTTTTGCTCTAGATGTTGTGCCTTTTCCACTAAAATGTGATCGTACCAGGGTCATTCCAGGCACTGTTCAGGTTATACTTTGCGGTTATAACTCATTATCCATATCTTTCTGCTTTATAACCAGACTCAAATTTTACAAATAATAACGCTTTAAAAGTCTTTTACAGAGTCGAGTTGTAAATAAATCGAATAAAGATTTTATCTTTTTTTTTTTGGCATCGCACTATCTTAAGTATAATAGCGCTATTATATCTCCTCGTTTTTCTACAGATCTTCAACTTTGTGTAGATGATGCTTCTACAAACTCTTCGATTTGCTGGACGAATTCGGTCTTTTTCGACAATTTCGCAAGTACAATACGAGAAAATAGCGAATGAAACACTTGAGAAGTAGCTGAATATGATTATGAGAGCATTTGTCTTTAGACTGGCCGATTATTTGGATGTCTTGCCCGATCAAGTATCCGTTTCTCCAGAATACGACGTCACCTACTCGATGGGAGTTGTCACAGTTGTTGTTAGTAAAGCAGTTGGCTAGTTTATTTCTTAATTTTAGTCATCGTTCTTTAGGAACTTATGTAATCAATAAACAATCACCCAATATGCAGATCTGGCTGTCTAGTCCACTATCTGGACCTAAGCGCTACGATCTTATAGATAAAAAGTAAGAAGATTTACAATCCACATATGTTTCAGATGGATCTATTCACATGATAAAGAGAGTATGGACAATCTACTGACAAGAGAATTCCGGAAGATTTTGGGAACTGATACTATTAGTTTTGCTGAGCATATTTATTAGGATGTGTTATAAAGTATTAGATTTTCTTTTTCTATCCAATGACGCCTTCTTCTAGACTTCCTACTTGCAAAAATACCTGGAAATGAACCCCATTGACATAATAAATCTGCCTATTTTTACTCGATATCTTCCCCGTAGGATTCTTTGAGATTATTCTCTTATTCAAACGTGTCACTCTCGGGTAATCTGATATCCGGATTAGTCCAATCCTTCACTTTTTTGATGATCCATGCGCTCTTCAAGGAAAGAGAGGCCAACTGACTGCGATCAAACGCGCCCCATTCCCCACCGCATGTACTCGTCTCACGCTAATTTCAAAACGAACTCCTGCCATTGGAGCCATTGTTCTCTTTTCTTTCGCGTTATTGGGACACATTTTTGCCTTAGATTTGTCCTTATTACTCTCCTCCTAATCGAATTAATTTATAGATTAGACAAAGAGGTAATTTCCCATAGTCAGAATGAAGAATTAAGCAGTCGAGTTAGGGAACTTGGGTTAAAATGAGGTATGACAGCCAGATTCGAGAGTTTTTTCTGTTTAGTCGTCTCGGCAATTTTTTCTATAATGTATCTGGCGAGGAATCAGAGAGATTATTATATCAATACGGTGTTGATGGGGATTTTCTCGCAAGACGGAGTGAATCTCAGCCCGATAACTACACTCTTACCATATTGTGAGCTATTTAACTTTTTCTTACGAATAGAATCTACAGACGAGAGGGGACAATTACCCATGTGAAAGTGATCAACAACCAGGGACGGTTCAATCTTCCTGGCGGAACATCCTTTGACACTTTATGTGAGTTGGTTGCCCATTATATCCAATTCCCTGAAAAACTCCAACTCACTGAAGGTGGAACGATTGTGATGAAGTTTGTTTTCTTCTCTTTAAAGCAAAAAGAGCCCATAGAAAGCCAGTTTCAATCCCTCTTACTGAGCCAGCAGCTGTTGAGGCTCGTAACCAGAATAGCCATCGTTGGTTTCATACAAATCTATCCGGAGAGGAAGCTAGTAAACTCCTTCAAAACGAAAAAACGTGGTCTTATCTTGTGAGGTTGGATTCTTCTCCTTGATCTCAGACTCGTTTGCCTATTTAGAGAGAGTATTCGAACTCCTGGTTGCTATGCTATTACTGTCAAAACTTCTGATGATATTGTACATATTTTAATCAACAAAAATCCAAAGGTATTTGGTTGTTTTGAGTCCAATCAGACCTCCAATCAGACTGGAAAATTCAGTGTTGGTGGTGTCGAGGAATTCAATGCCGTTCTTGATCTCATTGCTCATCACAGCATCCATCCTATGGTAGAAGAAAGAACTCATCGAGTTTTGTATCTCAAAAATGTAAGACAGGCTGTCATCTTTCACAAAAACTATTCAGCAAATCTGCTCCACTGTAATACCGGCGGATACAATTGATGATCGCATTCGGCTGCTCAGTAAGACTGGTCCAACAAAGAACGGATTTTGGGACGAATTCAACGTATTTTGCTTCTTTTTGTTTTACGTCTTCCCTTCGTTTCAGCGACTACAACAAGATGAACAATTGAAGTCAAAAAGAGAAGGAAAAAGGGATATAAATTTGCTCAAAAACAGATATCGAAACATCGTTCCCTTTGATCACTCGAGAGTCGTCCTCAGGGAGTTTTGCGAGCCAAGAGACCGTTCTGAGACGGATTATATAAATGCCAATTACATTAAAGTAAGCGAGGTCATCCATTCCGACCAATAAATCAGGTCTCGACGGAGTATCCTGACGTCTCTCAGATCTACATTTCAACCCAGGGATGTATGGAACAAACAGTAATTGACTTTTGGAGAATGGTTTGGCAGGAGGATACGCGTGTGATTGTTATGACGACAAGGCTTGTGGAGAGAGGGAAGGACAAATGCTTCCAATATTGGCCGGAATTAAAGAAAGAAATGAACATTCGGGGCTACTACATTAAAAATGGTGAGTGAGTGGAGTGAAACGAAGAAATGGAAGGTTTTAGTGGATGAAGAATTAGTGAAGGACGAAGACGATTTTGATATTTTTGTTAAAAGACGCTTCATGATGTCAAGATGTGGTGAGTTTGGAAAAGAAAGAAATAAATAAGCCGTTTAAGGAGCTCCACAACGTGAGGTTTTTCATCTGCAGTTTGTCGGCTGGCCTGACCACGGCTGTCCGGATCGTCCGGAGTCGGTCTTGCGCTTTTTGGAAGCAGCCAACGATTGCTACAAATTAGCTCCGTCACGACAAGGACCGAGAATTGTACATTGCAGGTGATTGGCTTCAACTCGAAAAAAAGACAAATGAATTCAGTGCTGGCATTGGGAGGACGGGAGCATTCATCGCCATCGATGTGTTGACAACGTTGATCCAAAAACGAGGTATTTCGACATACATTGATATTCACAAAATGGTGGCCCAAATTCGGGATCAGAGGAGCGGAATGGTTCAGACGGATGATCAATATGCCTTTATCTATCGTGCAGTCAGTGCTTTTGTGAAAAAGTCGTTGGCAAATTGTGACGGCCATCCACTTTTCCTCCCACCCCCTCCCATTCCACGAAGAAATAAATCCGGGTCAACCGAAAGTGAACTGTGAGAATTGTTGATTTAGGATTTCCAATTTCCGCTTGCCTCCTATAACTTACTTTTTGTACTTGTTGCCTCCTCGGTTGTTATTTCCAAACAGGGTTCATTTCGCCATTAGAATTTTATAGAAAATCTAGATTGCCATCATAGGTTTATTCTAGTCCTTTTACAATTGATTCAGCAGCACAGGTTACTACACGTAGTATTCATAGGAAATAAACTTTTAAAAGATTTTTTTAACCTTTTGTATATGTTATGTTTCGAATTATTACTTTGTTATTCCATTGGAGTCTTATTCTCTCCTAGATGCCTCCAAAGAAGCTAAAGCTCCACCAGTTGGCTGTTGAAGTGCCACAAGGAACAAAATTCTATGATCCTTCGAAGAAAATCAACTTTATTCTTGGAAAACAGTTCGCAACAGGTGGATTTGGAAGAATTTATACATGCAAAGAAGTAAGTGATGTTATTTTTCTAATTTCTTTAGGAAGGTCAAGCAAAAGAGCTAGTTGTTAAAGTCGAGCCGAATGATAATGGCCCACTCTTCACTGAAATTCATGTTTTCCAGCGGATTTTGAAAAAGGAAATGATTGACAACTATGCAAAACAGCAAAGTTAGTTATTTACTCTGTTTGTAATTTTTATTTTAGAGATTTCAAACATTAGTCTTCCATGGATTATTTCTGCGGGTACATTTTCTTATCAACAAGATAAACTGAGATATATGGTAATGCCAAAATATGAAACCTCTTTGGAATCTGTAAGAGAAAAGAATGGAGGTACTCTTTCTGCTCATGATACCTGGTCAGTAGCTTTGGCCATGCTTAGCGCTTTGGAATATCTACATCACAATGTAAGATACATTTTATGTTCAAGTATCGTTGCAGAAATACGTTCATGCAGACATCAAGGCTGCAAACATACTTTTGGAAAAGAAAGCTGATATGAAAACAGCAACACTTGTCGATTTTGGCTTAGCTCGTATGGTTGCCAGTAACATTGACAAGCCTGATCCAAAAAGAGGTTCGATTTTTTAAGCTTATTTTCAGACTACTTTAGCACATAATGGCACTGCCATTTTTACTTCATCAGATGCTCACAGAGGATGCAATCCATCCTATCGAGGCGATATTGAAATTCTTGGATATAATATTATTTATTGGATAAACGGAAAGTTGCCTTGGCAGGTTTGAAATTTATTTATCTTTAAATGTCTGATCTTAGCAATCAGAGAACAATCCAGCTGCAGTATTTCAAGCAAAAACAGCGTTCTTGTCAAATGCGAAAACCGAAGTACCAAAACTAATTAAGGTTTGCTTTATTAATTATCCTAATATTCATACTTTAGTCAACAATATCAGCGTCTGGAATTCAAGACTTGTTTGAAATCTATTCAAAAACTGCATATGAAAAGCAAGCTGATATTAATGCAGCTAAAAAGGTTTTTTCCTATTTTTGAGAAAGTATTTCATTATTTTAAGGTAGTAGAAAAGGCTATTTTTGGCAGCAAAGGCGAAAAAACAGAAAGCAAACCATCTTCAACCAAACCATCTTCAACCAAATCATCATCAACCAAATCATCATCAACCAAATCATCAACAAATAGTTTACCAAAAACGAGTTAGTTTTAATTTTTTTTAAACAAATAATTTAGGAACTCGTGTAAAAGCAATTCCCCAAGTTGATGTTAAAAAAGAGCAAGAAGAAATAATAGATAGCCCACTAGTAGTTCGACGTCGTCGAGTCAACAAAAGACCTTCAATCGATGCTGAAGAAGAAACAGAGGAAAAGGAAAGTCTCAAGGAAAACGAAGCTACCGTTAAAAAGACTAAAAGTATGTTTTTGAAGTTCATACAAGCGTTTAATTTTAGCCAAGCCGACCTCACCAAGTTTAAAGAAGAATGCTGACCAACTTCGTCAAAAAGTTCCAGGCCTAAGAAATCTTCCAAAAGGCAGACGAAGCATAATTGTGAATAAAGTAGAACTTTTAAAATAAATAAATTTTATTAACTTTTAGATTACGCAAAAGTATCAAAAAATCGCCCGAGGAAAAAAGGATCTCGACGAAACGCCGCAATAATACTGGTTTATTTTCCATAAATTCTCTGTTCCATGAATTACACTGGTTATGTTTTTATTCACTTTCCTATGTCTATAAATAGTCAACTGCAAAAATGAGATTTTTTTTCTTTCCCACAATCTTGTTTGGGTCATCTCGTTCCTCCCGATCAGATTGGCCGACTTGAGCGACCTTGGAAGCCTTTTTCCTCGCCTCACCACATTCACGCTCATATGCAAATTACGGGTATTCCTCTTCCTTCAAAATTATTTTTAACAAGTACTCTGATCGGCTTTGCGTCCCGTTTGAACGTCATCGGCGGCCATTTTCAATGGTGCAGCTGCGAAAAAAGTGTAAAAGACGCAGCAGGAGAGCGAGGATAAAACTCCTTTTCATTTCTCCTTTTTTACCCTCAAAAAGTCAATTTGGTCGGACTGATTCGCTTCTGAACTCGCAATGACTCAGTCTATTTGCCCTCCTCAAGTATACATACGAGTTGCAACCGGGAAAAGCCAGTCGGACGATTAGTCTCCTCGCGAAGTTCTTTTATCTGCCCTAGCTATGTCCGAAAAATTCCAAGGGCAGGTTTCCATCACACGGCAACACTGGATTAACAACGTGAGTCTTTTTTGGCCATCCATTACATCAAATCAATATGTTCAATAAAAGAAACTCGTGTTTGAATGGATCCTCCGATTTCCTCGGCCATTGACCCGGAGTTCTCTCTTTTATATGCGGCCAGGTGTCCCTCTCTCTCTCACATCTGTCTTCCGCCACGCGCTGTTTTTATTCACGACATCCGCCACATTTTCACACTGTTACGACTCATTTTTATTTCTTCTTTTCTTTTTTTTTCAATCTAACTGATAAAATTGGAGAAAAGTTTCGAATAAAAATCAATAAGCTACAAGGATGGTTTACATAATCTCCGATGACTTTTGGATGAAATAGGCCTCCGAAAGTGCTTCAAAAAACGTAGGCTATTGACAAATCAGGGATTGCCATCTCGGGAGTTTTCTCTTCTTCTCGCCCGAGCAAACAGCTCAAAACCAGTCTCACGTGGATCCACCACCTCGCTCTCATTTTCTTCGCAAAAATGTACAGTTTTCACGGGGCTGGGTGTGACGCGGTTGACTCAGCCTCTTTCACTGTTTTGGTATGAGTCAGTCTAGGAGCTGTGAAACCCTATCGGTCACTTTACTTTCATAACACGACATCCCGATCATTTCTGATTCAGCTTATGTAGATCCGTGTTGATTCTCCGTGTTGATTAGACTCGAGGAAAAAGATCAATATCCGCCGAGAGAGAGGATCAGAGAACGAAACATCAGCTGGGAATAAGCTCAGACACTTTTCGCTATCAGTGAATCATCCGATGAGGTGTCCACTATGAATTCCTTTTGTGCTATCTAATCACTTGGGAATTCCCAACTATAAATGGCTTCTTTTTTTCCTTGCAAATCCTCATCTCTTTCCCTTATTCGCCTAACCAACCAACGTCATATGACGTCGTGTCGATTGGGCGCTTCGCTGCTCCCTCCCTTCTCCACTTCGACCTTCTGTTTTTGTCTGAGGGAGAGTATGTTATTGAGTTTAGCCTTCGTTCAAAAACATTCCTAATCAGTCTTGGGGGAAGAAATGCGATCCCAGTTTGTCTCTCCTCCTGCCAGGTGGACGTATTGTTTGTTCCAGTCTACGTCACGAATAACCCCCTCGCCCACAAGAGTTCCTCGTCTTTTTTCGCGCCAAATCGAGCCAGGTGCTCGGCTGACTCCGCCCTTTCCCTTAGTCAATTCTTCGCATTGCAGATCATGGAGACGGGACCAATCTTCCGACTGATAGAGTTCTTGATGGTGCCTCCAGACAAAAACTGCTCGGGTCATAATGATACTCCAAGTGCCACACAATTCCTCAATAGTTCGTCTTATCCTTTTTTTTCTATTTTTTAAAATTTTAGATCTAGAGCCATTCCAACGAGTTCTCATAGCTATTGCATCGTGCTTCACCTCGATCATCTATCTGCTGGCAATTGTTCATTGGATTTTCGTCTATCGATTTGTCTCCATAGAAACTCGACGCAACAAGCTCTATTGGCTTGTCACCCTTTTCCCAGTAAGGCGCCTGATTTCCCGCGATTTAATTGCTTTCAGATCTCAACGGGCTGCTGTTTGGTCGGAATGCTTGTTCCTCGAACCTCCCTCATCATGACGGCTTTGGGTAGAAATTCGTAATTGGCAGTCAATCCTCTCCTTATAGGCATATTGTACTATCTGATGTGTCTATTTGTGATTGTCTCTCTTTGTCGCCATCTCTTCGGAGGTCGTCTCTCCTTCTCGCATTCCCTTCAAACCAAGAGAATCGACTTCCGATCTCCTCCTTTCTGCTGTCTCATCCCTTGGCTTCCAACTGCCGAATCCACTGAGTCAGTTTTTCTTTTTTTCCCCTTGTTATCTACAATCTTATAGAAAGAACTTGCGTCGTTTGGAATGGATGGTCCTCCAGGCCCCCGTGGTTCGAGCCATCATCATTGTCTCCGATATTGTAGCTGTAGCAGAGCTGAGAGAAGATGCCAAGACATTCCTTCGCTACTCGGATCTTCTCTCTGTGGGATCTCTCCTCCTCGCCATCTTTGGAGTTCATACTTTGGCCCGGGTGACGAGTGTGAGTTTTCCTTCTGAGTGACCTTGTTTGTCTTTGCTGACCCCCCGGATGTGACTCTTTCAGAACAAACTTTCGTCTTATTGCTTCATGACGATCTTCCGCTGTGTCGATATTTCTCTTTTATTTTTCTCAGCCCAACAGCCAATGATCTTCCAAAATGTTCTCCTTCGTTTTGGGCTCATCGATTGTGGTCCGCTGCTTTCCGCCCAAGAGAATGCCACTTGTAAGTTTTCACCAAAAAAATGAAAAGAGTTGGCTTCAGTCGTTTGTAATTTTGTGATAATCTGCGAGATGTTCGTGCTGAGCGTCTTGGCAACTCTCCTTCTTCGACCATCTCGGAATGCGATGTTTGACGTCTATCACGTGATGAAGCAGAGCACCGACTCCTTCCAAGGAACTGACGCCTCTATGCTTGAAGAGGAAATTTAGATTTTTAATTTGTTACATTTTGTAGATACAATTTCCGCTGTTAGAATCTCACTATGTGCATAATAGGTCAAAGCTTTCTTTCCGGGTTCTTTCCCCCGGTGAAATTTTCTCTTTTGACGGGTCTTTTTGCTCACTTTCAAGCCATCAAAAAATAAAGAGATTTTTCTTTGTTTAAAAACTTTTTCCATCCATCATCCCGCCGCCGTAACCGATCCAGGATCATCATTTGCTCGAGTCGTCTTCCATCTAAAAAGAATCTCATAGTTAGGCGGATAGTTATCAGCTTCTTCTCTCCATTGTTGCTTTGTTCTTCGCAAGCTGCCTCTCGGCTTCAAACTGGAACTTCGGCTAATTTGACCCACCCCTCACTGTTCACAGTCCATTTCATCCGTTTCCTGTGTCTCACTTTCAATTCTTCCAGAGAAAATGAAGCATTTGGCCATCTTTCTGACTCTCCTTTCTTCTGCTTTAGCTTGTGTTCCAACCGGCACAATCACCACCAGCACAAGTAAGTCTCCTTCTTATAGAGTGAAGATCTTCCAGTCTGTTGCACTCCTTTGACTATAAACTCCATGCCAAAAGTGGCTCCAGTTTCTCCCATCGCCACATATCAGCAATGCTCTGTCCTCAGAAGAATCTCCTCCGCCTGTCCCACCACTGGATATCTCGTCTGTTCTGCTGCTCCAGAGACTAACGTGAGATCTTCCTCCCCAACTGAGATCCATCTTTCAGCCAACACAAGTAGCCGTTCAAGCTATTGACATCAACGGAGCTGAGATCTTGGAAGTGACCAATAGTTTCCAAGCGACAATGAGGGTGAGTTTGGGTTTGAGATGAAGGCATTTCCAATTGCAGTTGTATTGTGTTAACGGCGCCTGGAAGACGACAGCTGCCGGCACAGGATCGACGGTTTCTTCTGTGAGCTGCTCTCAGACGGGATCGATCGGTCGAGATGTTGACAACCAAGACGCTGGAAAATAAGAAAAAGACAAAAAAAGAGCCTAATAAGTGTGTAATATAGAGAAACGGGAGAATAAATTTTCCTTTTTTGGTCGATCAGATGCCAGACGAGTTCCCAGCTGTCAAGTCCGGGTCATCCGGCTGTTCCTTATCAAATTTCCATTGTGCCGCTGACCCGCCAGGGGGGCTAAAAACGGGAAATCTCTTCCCCGATCCACCCCTCAGTCTCGATTTTTCTCCCTTTCTCGGCCAGGTAGCAACTAATTAGCCACTTATACTCTCCTTCTTATCGGTTTCTCCAAGCAACATTCAAAGTTTTAAGAGAAACTCCAATGTGGCAAGCCGGTCTCATCTTCGCTTTGACAACGCTGAGCTTCCTCGAGGCATGTGTGCCAACTACAGTAGTCACTACAACCACAGGTAATTGAGGGGAGAAAGAGGGAGAAAGTTGGACTCCCAGCTGGAATCTTTTTGAAGGTCGAAAGGGAACTTGGTCAGTTTCTCTTAAAACTTTCGGAGAAATCGCCGATCCCATTGTCCGAAACATTTTCGCTTATCAGCCAATGGACTCGTAAATCAACGGATATTTCCAGTCTGCTGCACACCTCTCACCATCTCTTCTCTTCCGAAAGTCGCCCCAGTTGCTCCCATCGCCACATATCAACAATGCTCCGTCCTCAGAAGAATCTCCTCCGCCTGTCCCACCACCGGATATCTCGTCTGTTCTGCTGCTCCTGATACAAACGTAAAAATCCTTTTCGTCCTTCAATCCGGTCATATTTCAGCCGACAGTAGTCGCCGTCCAGGCAATTGGAGCCAATTCAGTTGAAATAACTGAAGTGACAAGTTCCTACCAGGCTACTCTTCGAGTAAGTTGCTCCCCCATCTCAAAAACAGAAATCCTCAGCTCTTCTGTGTTAACGGCGCTTGGAAGACAAATGCCGCTGGAACTGGAGCCACTGTGGTGTCGGTCTCTTGTTCTCAAAATGGATCGGCAGGCCGAGATATCGAAAACCAAGATGCGGGAAAATAATCGTCACATTTTATTTTTTTAAATAATAATAAGACAGAAATAAGGTTCGATCCCACGGGAATTTGCTAAATAAACATGACATTTCTCTTTTACTTTATTCGGGGAAAAAGCGCCTCAAATTTGAACTTTTTTGGCTGAAAAAATTAGAAAAAAAAACAAAGGAAATTCACCTTTTTGATGACTTTGAGAAGAAACGCTCAAATCCTTTGAGGTTTGATGACTGTTTCAGAGGGAAAAAAGTCGAAACTTCTCTGGAAATTGACTAGAAGAAAGAGAAAAGAAGGACAAACAATTTCTGAGGGCGAGTAACGCGAATCGGCCTGCGGGTTGTAGTAGGAGGAGAAGTCTTGTAAGTTGAAGGAATCTTTGTAGTAGTCGATGGAGGAAATGTCATGATTTCAGGAGAACTCGTATAAACAACAGGAAGAGGCGTCTCAGAGGAGTCGATGGGATCTGGAAGAATCTCTCTTCCACCCCAGCCTTCTCACCGTAACGATAGCGAATGGCGAAACGCGAATATTGAGATCCCTGGTAGATTACAGCCAGTTTGTTTCCTTTCGAAATTAGTTGGTTCGGGAATGAATCGCACAATCTATTCCTTTTGATTGCTGGGTTTGCTCCTACCTCGCGCCGGTCGAAGTCATGTCGAGTCCATATTTGAGTTCGAGGAAGTCGAACCAACAAATCGGACTGGCGGTGAAGTTGAAAGAAACAATTTCAAAAAGAATTTTCTTTCCTTCCGGCGCTTTGATCTAAGTTTCTTAGAATTTGGTTGGAAAGGTTTCGCTACCACATAATTGCAGTACTCGGCTCCTTTTTCACTAATTGATTGGAAATTGGCTGAAGCCTCGAGATCGTTGACTCCGCATCGGACAGCACAAATGCCGGCTTTCTCACACAAAATGCCTCCAAAACCATCGGGACAACGACATTTCGAACAGTTCTTTTGGACAAAATTAAGACTGATTGACGGTTCTTACTTTTGGGTCGACATAGCCGCCATTTTGACAGTTCAATTCGGAGTTGCAAATGGCTGAAAAAGTGAAAACAAAAAAGAAAGAAAACCTGAACAATAGGCCAAATTGATCTTTTTTATGTCGGAAAAGGAAAGTTTCAGCCTTTGACCGATGGTTTGCTAAATTTCTTTTTCTTTCTTCAATAAAATGACTGAAACCTGGTAATTTGGATCCAAAGTGGAGATAGCGATGAGATTTGGTTTGGAGGCAAAGGTCTTGAGAAGTCTTCAATTCTAAAAATTAAAAAACTTACATTTTGAGCGTAATGCATGATGGATCCGAGATCATAAGAAACGGCAGATTCATCATTCTTTGGCTCGATATTGAATTGAATTAGCTGGTTTGGACTGATGTTTTCAACCAAAATTTTGACATATTCTTCTCGGTCGAAGCGAGATTGCTCGTGGAATAGACCCAGAGCGTGTCCTATCTAAAGTCATTTTTAGGGAATTTCTTTTGGAAAATTCTAATCTCATGAGCCACAATCCCCGGAACTTCACAGCCAATTCCGATGGAAATAAATTGAGGAGTTGTCCCGGTTTGTCCAACAAAAGACCAACATCTAGAAGTTTCTTTTTAGAGAAGAAGAAGATCCAACCCAGAAAGTTGCTTAAAAATGATGGCATTTCGATTGATCGGCTCATCAGCGAATCTTCTAAATGTGATACAAGTCGATTTTTCCCACATTTGGATGGCCGAAAGAATCGGTTGATTTCCCACTATTTTTGGCTATCAAGAAATAAAAAGAAAGAAACCTGATTGATCGATGAAATAAGGGATTGGAAGATTCCATAAATCGGCCTTTTTAGCTGATCTTTTGCCTCTTTTCGTCTTATTTTTCAACATGTTTTTGGCATTTCTAAACTCTTCTATTCTATTTAAAAGCAAGACTTTTCTACTCGAGAATTCCATCTATTTGATCGTCGGTTAGGACAATATCTCCCTGATAAAGGAAAGGCTGTTCTTCTGGATGGACATTTCCTTTCACTTCATCGTGTGCAATTGGCTGCTGAAATATTTTGTTCAAAGAGTACTGTAATAATTGTACAGATCTGTCTCCCCGATGAAAAATCTTCTGTTGGATGTCGCCGAGTTGAGCCATTTTCTCTTGGAAACGACGGAAAGAAGTTTCGGTGAAAGGAGTTCCATTGAGGAGGTCAGGAGGGGCAATTTGAGCCAAAGAGTAATGAAGGAAGAAGAAGAAAGAAATAAAGTGGATCATCTCTCTCCACAATAATATTATCGGGATTGAGAGATATCATGAGACAGCAAGGTCAAACGAAAGAAAACACGAAGGTTTATGCGAATATATTGGGGGATTCTAAACGGCCGTGTTCCTCTTCAATTCGACTGTAGTTGCGCGGCTGGTCGACGGAATAGCGGGCTGCGAAGATTCTTTGGTCGATGCTGGCTGAACGGCTGGAGCAACGACTTTCTCAGAGGATACCATAGGAGATTTCTCGAGAGGCCTGCTGGAGGTAAGAGACTCGGCCACTGGAGGCGCAGATTCGACGACTTTCTCAGGAGGTTTGGCTGCTTCGATCGGCTTGATTGAGGGTTCGGAAGATTTGGCTTCGACGTTGGAGAGCTCGGACTCGGACTTGACTACTTCAAGCGGCTTGATGGGTGGAGGAAAAGAAACCCTTCTTTGACCCCTTTCGAGCTCTTTGATTCTCTCGTGGATTCTTCTTTCCTTTTTCCTTTCTTTGCTGTCCTTCTCCATCCATATTTCGGTTAGTTTTTCAGCACAAAGACATTTGATTGGAGGAGACTTCTTTCTGAACAAAATCACCAAATGGACGGCGATGTAGACGACGAGAATCAGCAGGACAACCACAATCAGAGTCAGCACGGCGTCGAGCTCCCTCTTCCTTCAGATTCAGAGTTTAAAAAGAAACAGAAAAGACTCACTCTGACAGCTCCATCTCACACTTATAACTGCTTATCCCTAATCCTTTTCGACACACTTTTTACAAGCTATAAGAACATTTTCAGAAATATTTTACTCGTAACATTAATCATAGACATCAAAATCCTCAAGATGAGTAACCAGCGGCACTCGATTATCCCGTTCAGCCGCAATTCTTGGTAAAATATCATCGAGATCTCTCAGCATTTCCCTTACTTCTCGTGGCGATGCCTCAAATTTTCTACTTTTTAAAGCCAACGAGCAAACCTGAAACTCGTCTCCAACAATCTGAATGAGTTCACTGACTGTCAGCTTCTTCCCTCCAACCCATACATTGACATCTCGTGCTCCCGTAAAACGTCGCCCCAAATAATGGACCTTATAATGCTATATTTGGAAGGGAAAGACACTTACTTTTCTGAAATATTTATTAAGGATTGAAAAGAGTTCAGTCGTGAGGAGAATACCCCAAGTCAAATAAAGCAAAGTCAGCAGAAGCTGGGTCGTATTTTCGACCAAAGGAATCCGATCGCCGAATCCTACCGTAGTAAAACTGATGAAACTAAAGTGGGGATTGGATGGTTTCAGCCCTCACTCACCTGAAATACAATTTGTCGACGGCATTCCCCTCTCCCGAATTGTTGACAACACGAGAGCCGGCGATGAAGGTGATTAGGAAAAGAAGAAGAACAACTCCCATCGGCATTGGGGCATCGCTGCTCACTTTGGCTTTGGCATTTGGCTAAACAAATTTTCTTTTTTTGTGGAAGAATCGACCCAACAAATCGGAGGATCTTCATGAGACACCAAAAGGCTTTACTCGAATGTTTTCCAAAATTCGCCAAAGTCAACAACATGATTGGAGTTCCGATTATACAAAAGACTACGGTAAAGATCCTTGCTTCATCCGTGTGAGGAAAGATATTCCCATAACCTGTAAATTTTTTTTTTCTTGGAGGAAAACCAACCAATTGTTGTGAGAGTTCCAAATTCGAAGAGAATAATATCTCGAAGGGGAACATTCGCCAATTTATCATCGAGTTTTCGGAAAATGATCCCGGATACGGTGAGAACTCCCAGAAGAAGAGCTACCAAAACCAGCTGGGGGAGGACAATACGCCAAGCCTGATGTCACTTTCGGAAATGATCAATCAAAACAAAGTGTCAGCTTTGTTGGTGTTCACAAGGCGTTCAGAAACCGAAGTGTCAAGGTCATTTTATTTTCGAAATCGAATCTTTGATCTCTCCCCCTAATGGGACTAATCAGCTAATTTGTTACAATAAAAGGAGAAAAAATTCACCCTGAGAATACCGGCTGCGATGTTTTTGACGTAGGAATGTTGCTGCTTCATCCTTAGGAGTCCATTGGAAAGATTTTCAAAAATATACTGGTGATGTGATGTGAGGCGATGGTATCGATTACGAGCGACTGGTTCCACCCGACCCGCCCCGTTCCGCTACTGAAGATGGGCATTTTATTCTATTCATATATACAATCAAGCCACTTTTTTCTTCGTTCCTCCGACGCAACCAGCATAAGAAAGAAGAAGAGCTGTCGCCACGCTGAATGCTCCAAACATAGTCAGAAGAGACTGATCGTTCCACATTCCAAAAAACGCCACAACCGTCATAAATACGATATCAAAAGCCACAGCAAATCCTCTAAAATTTGTTGATTTTTTAAAAATCTCCTGTGACACCTGTGGTCGAAATAGTATCCAAATTTCTGCATCATAGAGACGATGAAAATAAGTCCAATTGTAAAGTCGAGATAAGAGAGGGAATTTCTTTCCTAAAGGGCAAAAGTTAGAAATTGAAAAAAGGAGAAAAAAAAACCTCGTTTATGCTCAAAGCAATTAAAACGAATATGATTTGAGTGACGAGGAGATAGAAGCGAAGAGGGAACGACAAGGGAGGGTTGTAGACTTGAATCGGATATTGGATCTGAAATAAATTAAGTTTTTTGTGGAAATCAAAAGACCTCGGGGATTCCTTCCTTTGGATCTTCCATGTGAAGCCACCAAAAGAATCGTCTTATTTTAATTCCAGGGAAATATCCAGGCGGCCAAAAGGCAGCTTTGAGTTTATTGATGGTTCCGGGGAAGAGTTCTTTTCCTTTTTCGTCCTTCATTTGGCCTTTATCCCAGCCTAGCGCTTTAAATTCAAAGAATTGACACCATAATTGATCTGGAAATGTTTAAAGAAAAATATCTTTCTTACCGAAAGAAGCGACAGGCGTAACTAATCCATACGCGATTTCCTCGTCAGGTTTCTCAGCCGCATATGTTCCGAAGAGTCTAAAGAGCGCCGTTAGATCCGGAACTTTTTCTCTTGCCTATCCCAGATACACAGCGTTCCCCCATAATTCTTGTCGATACAATAACCATTACGACCATGGTGTACCCGATGACTCGAAGGAGTATTCAGGAAATATTCAAGAGGACCAAGATATGGCACCATCTGTAAATATTTTTAGCTTGATTTCGAGATGACAAATTGACCTCTGTGTGGAGCCAAAACTGATATAAAATGTTGAGATATCGATGGACTTGGAAAACATTTGGAGGGATGAAAAAGACTTGAAGCAAATCGAACACGGCCGTTCCAATATCCTACAAAAATAGGCGTTTTCCTCCCAAAAGATCCAACCTGGATGGCTCCTTGGCGAAGAGCTGTGCTGAGATTGTAGTATTCACTAAAAGATCTGGTTTTTAAAAAGTTATCATTTTGTTTAAAAAAGTGAGAAATAAAACGAGCCTTGAGTGATGCATTTGGTGGAACGACCAAAAGACGCCGGCTTCTAGAATAATCTAAAATGAGAGAACGGAAGAAACCAAACCATGGATGGCTCGGTGCGCCAAATAATACATCAGATCTTGAGTGAAAAAACAAATAATCCATGTGGAAGCACTGTCGTCGGGAAGATCAATCTGAAATGTCAAGCGGGGTGAACGGAAGAAGCTTACAATATGCAATTTGTCGAAGAGAGGTTTGTACAGATAGGCTGAGACAGAAAGGCCTCCAAATTTAAAAAGAAGAGAAAGCATTCCGGCATTAATTGAAGTTATTGTATCGTTGAAGGCATATTTCCTCTCGTCGAGAAAGAAAAACTCTAGAACGACCAGAATAAGCATCCATATGGTAGCCTTTAATAAGTCTCATCTTGGGCAAAGAAGGAAACCCACTTGGTCTGTAAAATTCGGAACTTCCTCTTGAGTTTTGTAGTACGTCTCATTGGGTGTCACGACATAAAACAAATAGCGAAGATTCGTCGGATGCAAACCTTTTATGATACTGTCCATCCTGAAATTGTTTATTTTTTGACGAAAATTGAAGGAAAAAGCAAAAATTGGAAGCTTATGAACACAAGAAGCAATGACTTCAGGACTCCTATCGAGAAGACAAAAAGATAACGGAACAATCTGCTCCAATCTTCACCAGCATACTCTCCATTCTCACAAGACTGCTTTAGATTCTTGGAACAAACGTTTTGGTTTAATCGATAGATACAATAGCTGGCGAGAGTTGAAAGAAAAGGGAACGAAGAGCAAAGAATTGGTCGTGATTTATACGAGCTGAGCAGAGTCTGGGAAGCGCCTAGAGTCTCGTTGTTATCTTTCTTTCTATAGGAGAAAAGTTCGAAAATTACGTGGTCTAGTTGTCGCTGATTGCCCCCTGTGGTTAGCATATTGGATCTCCGCGTATCACTTTCTTCAATCAAAATATGATCCACTTTTCCTGTTGATCTTTTGATGGATTGGAAATGTCACGAAGACGCTAATTGGTCGTTTTTTCAGTGGCTGAGATCCCTGATCTAGCTGAAACTGTTGGCTGACGATCCTCTGTCTCTCACAAATCCACCTAATCGGCCGACCGATCTAACCTTGAAGACTCGTTTCATTAGCCCTCGGGGATGAACTTTTTAACAGCGTAAACAAGGAAGCTGCTAAAGCCACTGATGGATCGCTAATCAACCTTCACCTGCTGCTGTTTTACGGTAAAAAAAAGTTCATCAAAAAGGGGCGGAGATCCTCCCTTGGGATCTCTTACTGCGCTTAAAGGCGGATTAAAGTCGCTCCTCCCCAACCGGCCCTCGGGTTGCCATCGTCTTTCGGTTCGTCTGCCAGTTCAACTATGTTCGTCTTCCTTCTTCTCGCAATTCCTCTTCTGATAGAAGCAGCAGAACGGCCACTTGTGAAGGTAAATCTTCTTTTTTTATCTGTATGAATAACAAAACTAAAATCCACCGTTTTGGCTAATGCTTTTCCTCACACTTTCAGGAGCAGACGTTCTCTTTTCCTCCAAATAACACTCCCGTCACAAAAGTTGTCCTATTCGGTCAGCCTCTCTATATTAGACAGCCGTTTGTATTGCCTCAGCGAGAACTTCAGGATAGCGGTCTTGTCGGAGCGAGTTCAGCTCAACGTTCAGCCGTTCGACGATTCCGTCAAGCTGGCAATAATTTCCCATTACCTCAATGCTACACAAATGAAAGCGGCTTCATGTGGTGAGAGAAATTCTTGAATTACATCAAAACGATAGCTGCAACAAGAAACTGGAGGAATTGATGAAGGACACTTTCAAACGAGTCAAGGCCGCCCGAAAGAATTTCCATACTTGCAACGTCCAGTCGATCGCCAACAATCTCCAGGTGAAATGAGCATTTGGAAAGAAAAATAAATTCAGAAAGTTTTGGAAGATGCCTTCAAAACTGAATTCGAGGTCATCACCGGCGTTGGAGATTTCGCGAGCAAAGTTTGTCAGATCTATATTCTCTTTTCTATTTGCATTTTAAGGCTCATTTCTTTGCTGATTTGATCTGTAAGATCGAAATCGATGACCGATTCATCCAGGCTTACGCCACTCCAAACCGTCATGCCAAAGAAGCTCCTACCCCTTACAAGGCTTAAACTATCTTCTATTTATGCTTGTCTGTATATAAAGACTGAGATCACATGTTTACTTCAAAGATACAGACATTATTTTGATTTCTGTCTTAGGACGTCCACTTTTGGGGAAAGTATCCACAGAGTTGATACGTTGTACAACATTCATGCCTTCTGTGACCTCTCCGAAAAGAGTATTCTTCCCGTCGAGCCAATCAGCTGGGCATACGGTAATGAAAAATTGAGATCCATTACTATTTCTTCCAGCATTGGCCATTGATACCTGGAGAAGATGTTGCAAAATTCCAGTAAATAGAAACTAACCATAAATGATTTTTCGTGACGCAATCGAGGATGAAACTCGTCTTCGAAATCAGAACCCCAAATTGATTGACCTCCAGTACCTTTTCCAGAAGGATCTCCTGTTTGAATCATAAAACTTTTAATTACACGATGGAACGTCAGTCCGTTATAATAGCCTCTTCGCGATAATGTGCAGAAGTTTTCAACCGTCCGCGGGCATTCCATTCCAAATAGTTTTATATGTATGTCTCCCATTGTTGTATGCAAAATTGCCGTTTCGTTTAGTTTATTTGATAGTCGTTCTTCCTGAATTTTTATAAATAAAGTTAAATATCTTTGAAAAAGTACCTCTACAGCAGTTATTTGATCTTCTTTCTTTGGCTTTTCATTGAAAACATCACGACTAGAGGCAGTATCATCATCGTCTTCAGTTGAAAATGGCTCTGTATTAGTGAAGAGATAGAATCTATTCTTCTTAACCGCAGTGCAAACCTAAAGATTCTTGCATTTAACAGCCGAAAACTTGCCATTATAGGATCAGGATCGTTTATCTTGTTTAGAGTTGGGTTGTCAGCAGTTTCAGTTGCTAATGTTGCAGCTGCACCTTGAAGGCGATCGCGAATATCAGGCACGGCCTTGCACAATGAAACTGATATAAGGCGAGCCGTTTCATCTTTTCCAATTTCGCGTACTACTTCTTCGGTCACAATATTATACACCTACGAAAATTGCATTTAATTTTGTTTTTTACCTTGACTCCAACAACTGATGGATAAAGAAGAAAATTTCCTGAATAGTCCCAGCAAATTCTCATAGTTTTAAATGAGACTGCTTTCTCCTTGTCTAAGTCTCTTTCTACAGCAATTCTTCGATTCCATTCCATATTTTGAAGCCCAAAGTTCCTAAAGTTCATATTATTCAAATAAAAAATAGCACAAAACCTGTCATTTTTTGATGAATTCAAATAAAATGTCATTGTATCATCAATAGTGTGTGTAATTTTTCCTGTTATTATATCAAAAATTCTAATTTTTCGGTCCTCTGCATATGTGGCAGCTAGCCTTCCTTCTGGATTAATTGACATAGCATACGGTAATGTTTTAAGCTATAAAAAATTTTAATTAAAAAATGTTAAACTAACCTTTACAAATTCGTAAAGGTCCGTATCCATTTTGTACTGCCATTTTACTTTTTTTGGAAAATCAAAATCATTCTTTGATCCACCCCATATTTCTATCATTCCAGCATCGTCAATCGAAACAGCAATATCTAATTTTGCTGTATACTGGAAAAAAAGAAGAAATTTTTAAAATAAAAATACGGTACCTCTATTAATCTAACAGGCTTGGTGTGACGCGAAATCGTATTCAATACTTCAGATGTTCCTTTTCCATCTAAAACAACAATTGTTCCATCAGTTGCGCTTGTCACTGCGAGGTATGGAACTAAATCAGAGCCTATAAATATTGTTTTGAAAATACGCGAAAAGACTAACCTTGATGGATCCAACAGGCCTTTTTTGGTGGAAACTCTACTTTTAACATATTGATCATGTCGAAATTGACAACATCGAAAACTTTGATTGATTTATCCTCTTCACAAACAGTTGCTACTAATGTTCCATTGAAATTAACTGCAATGTCAGTAAATGCATCTAAAAGAAAGAGTGTATTTATGGTGATAAGCTTACGCATATGACAACGGAAATGCTTGACAAACTCCACACCTTCTCCATATTTTTTCTTCCAGAATTTTAAATGTCCATCAACACTGGCAGTTATTATAAAATCGGTACTGTAGATATTTTTGATTATGTTTCAAACAAACTGACTCTGTAGCAACTGCATGAGTAATAACATCCCTATGCATAAATGACTTTTCATATTGTTTGGCTGATGGAATAGAGCGGAGATAATTTGCTTCAAAAGGCAGTACTAAAATAGTATTATAAGTGAATTCATAGTAACAAACTTTTAGGCTTTTTAGCTTCAACTTCATCTCCGTGTACTTCTTCAGCGCTTCTTTTCACAGCAGAATCAAGCATAATGCCTACATTCAATCATATTTTAAAGTTTTTAACTAGACTGTTATGTGGAAGGAGCAAACCGACACAAAAGCTATGAAGTAAAACATTGAAATATTTATTTTTAAGTACCCAAACTTATATGCACAAACGAAATTATGAGTTAATCACACGGGCCAACTTTTGAATACGATTCAGCAAAATATCTCCATCTCTGAAAATAGCAACATCTATTAAAAAACAAAAAAAAACTAACTTAATTAGTTGCTTATAGAGATGGTTTTTCGAGTCGGGGTGGTTCATTTCAATGACGCCATTAACTGCATCAATTCGGCAATTCAGTCTACCGGCCGCAATAAAGCGATGAAGCTCCTTATCAATAAAATCCCGCGAAACTCCGAAATCACTGGCCATCATATCGATGCGAACAGTTTTGTAGGGAGCCAAGAATTGCTCATATGCACGAAGACGCATGCAGCGAGTATAGTAATGAAAATGAGGACACAAATATCGGTCAAATTTCAGCTAAAGATTAAACTAAACGCTAAATAATAAAAACTAACTCGTTCTGCTTCCAATGAGGAAAGCTGGTGGAAAAAGCGTTCATAATGACATCCATAAAAGGCATCTAGATATTCACGAATTGGAATCAAATTTCCATTAACTCCGCCACCGGTTAGCTGCTCTTGAACTTCGTTACATTTAATTACTTTGGAACGAAGATCGGGTCTATCAAGGGCTAAATTGACATAATAAGCTAACTCAGAAATCTAACCGAAAAGCGCCGTGACTACAGTATAAAAGATCAGGTCTTCATAAGTCATCAGTTCGTATGAACCAAAGGTGGGTACTGCTTCCAAGAAGAGATTTGCTGCTCCAGCAAAATCACGAACAGAAACCTTGTATAAGGCTTCGTAAGACCTCAAGCGATTTTTTCTCTCCCAATCCCCGCCCTAAACTACTTACAAGCAAATTTTTAACTAACTTGATTCATAAGTTCTCTTGCTTTGTTAATATATTGGCTAATAAGCTTATGGTCTAGCCAGAAGAGACCCACACGGATCATTGTGAATACGAGATCTATTTTATAGCCCAAGCCTACGGTTTTGTCATAAGTCGACTAGAAAAAAAGCTAATTACATAAATGTTAATTACCGTGAATGTTTTGCAGCATTGCTCTTTGTCACCAATTTGACAAAAATACTCAAATTTCTTTAACCAAGCTTGACGAACTTCGGACTCTCCTAAAAAAAAAGATTCTATTTAGAAAAATAGTCTAACCTAAATTGGCTTCGGCATCAGTGATTTCAGCCTCGATTTCTTTTACACGAGCAGCATTGGCATCAGACATTTTTTTGAGCTCAGCTATATCAACAGCAACTTTTAGCTCATCGCACAAGATACTATACAAAGGGGCCATATCGAATTCCAAAATAGCCTAAAATACTTCTTATAAAATATAGAAATTAAAAAAAAACCTTTTGGAGTTCATTTAGATTAGCATCTTTTCGGTCCTTAGCGAGATCGGGATTTAGAACGAAATATCTCAATTGAGCCAGATGTAGATCTGGATGCTTCGAAATGACCTCTTTGTCATAGTTGCCATCGTCAACAGTCATCTTCTGAAAAGAGTAAAAATGAATAGTAACAGAAAAGACTAGATGCAAATTAATGGACAAAGCTTTTTATCGCAAAGAGATTTGTAGGCGAATATGTCCACAATTATTTTTGCTGACAAATACGAAGTTCACACAAAGATGCGGATTTGCCATCTTTAGTGTGTTAGATAATATGCTCACGTGACAAAAGTTGACATTTTTTTTTATAAACAGGAACTTTTTAAAAAACATATACAGCGAAAAGACAAAATGATGATTTGAAAGACACTTTCCTTTGCCGAAATGGCTGGGTCCTTGAACGAACCATCCTGGGTCTCAAGACGATGTCTACTAGGGGCGAGAATTTTCTATTTTCTATTACTGCAGATGTTTAGATGTTTCACTTCTAAAACGATCTTGAACTATTGTCTCTTCTGTATTTCTTATTTAATTCACCTCAAATATATATATATATATAATTGTAGAACATGTCGGCTGCAACTGCACCTGCAAAGGCAAAAATTTCCGCCAGTGGAAAGGAGTCAGCTTTCAAAGACAAAGATAAATCGGGAAGTGTTAGAAACAGGTCAGACGCTCTAAATAAACTAAAACATAGTCTTTTTTAGTAATATTGTCGCTGCCAAAGCTGTAGCCGATGCCGTTCGTACTTCATTGGGACCTCGCGGTATGGACAAAATGATTCAGTCTGGCAACGGAGATGTCACCATTACCAATGACGGCGCGACAATTCTTAATCAAATGAGTGTAATTCATCCTACAGCAAAAATGGTACAAAGATTTACAATTAAAAACCAAATGCTTCAGCTTGTCGAGCTGTCCAAGGCTCAGGATATTGAAGCCGGAGACGGGACCACTACCGTTGTTGTAATGGCCGGTGCGCTTCTTGATGCAGCTCAAACTCTTCTTGAGAAAGGTATTAATCAGTCAAATTAAACTTATTTTTAAGGAATTCATCCTACAACAATTTCTGATGCTTTCCAAAGTGCTGCTGCACAGGCTGAAAAAATTCTTGAAAATATGAGTACTCCTGTTGATCTCAGTGACGATGCTCTTCTTACTAAAATGGCCACAACTTCTCTTAACTCTAAGGTATATTGTTAAAATATTTTATAATTGCGGTTTTAGGTTGTTTCTCAACATTCTTGGCTTCTAGCTCCAATGGCTGTTAATGCCGTCAAAAAAATTATTGATCCTTCTAAGGATACCTCAGTTAACTTGAAAATGATCAAGATTGTAAAGAAGATGGGAGATACCGTCGAGGTATTTTTATTTTTCTAAAATCAAGAACACTTTTATTGTTAGGAATCTGAAATGATTGAAGGAGCTTTAATTGATCAAAGAACTATGGGACGTGGTGGTCCAACTCGCGTCGAAAAGGCCAAAATTGGCTTAATTCAGTTCCAATTAAGTGCTCCTAAAACCGATGTAAGTTTTTCTACTAATTATTTTTAAAAAGTTCAGATGGAAAATCAAGTTATCATCTCGGATTACACTCAAATGGATCGCGCTCTCAAAGAAGAAAGGCAATATGTCTTAGATCTTTGCAAGCAAATTAAGAAAGCTGGATGCAATGTTCTTCTTATTCAAAAAAGCATTTTGAGGTAACTTTTAAAAAAATAAATTTTACAATTATTATCAGAGATGCTGTTAATGAACAATCCCTTCATTTTCTTGCTAAGATGAAGATTATGGTAGTAAAAGACATCGAAAGGGAAGATATTGAATTTTATTCAAAGGTAATAATTAGCTTAAACGACCCTATTTGAGATTTAGATTCTTGGTTGTCGTCCTGTAGCTTCAGCTGACCATTTCACTCCTGAAGCACTTGGATCAGCTGATCTCGTTGAGGAAATTTCTACCGGTGGCGATGGTAAAATAATAAAGGTGATTTAGCTTAATTTTTTAAAATGAATAATGTTTTAGGTAACTGGTGTTCAAAATCCCGGTCAGGCAGTTTCTATCCTTATTCGTGGATCGAATAAACTTGTATTAGAAGAGGCAGATCGTTCATTACACGATGCTTTGTGCGTTATTCGTTGCCTTGTTAAGAAGAAATCCCTTCTTCCAGGTGAGCTATATTTTTTATATTATAGAAAATGTAGGTGGTGGTGCACCTGAAATGGAAATTGCCGTAAAACTACGCCAGTTGGCTCAAACTCAAAGCGGTGCTACACAATATTGCTGGAGAGCTTTTGCCGACGCGCTAGAGCTAATTCCTTATACGCTAGCAGAAAATGCCGGATTGTCGCCCATCCAAACCGTAACCGAACTTCGTAATCAACACGCCAATGGAAACACTGATTTTGGAATTAATGTCCGCAAGGTTAGTCGAATCACTGGCTATTTAAAATCAATTTTCAGGGTTATGTAACCGATATCCGTGAAGAGAATGTCCTCCAACCTTTGTTGGTAACTCTTTCTGCTATTAAACAAGCGTCTGAATGTGTTCGCTCCATCCTGAAGATCGACGATATCGTCATGGCAGTTCGATAATTGTTTTTTTTATCGCCTTTTGTCTGTTTGCGATCTTGTTTGCTCTCAGTAAGTTATCTCATTTTGGCTTTTTGTTTTTAGAATCTCGTTTGTTTGTTGCAATGTTTGTCATTTTAATAAACTTTGCTTGCTTACGTTAACAATTTATTCTGAATAGTATAGACTCCAATCATTCATATATGTCCCGGTTGGTTTGGGCAAGTTTTCTCGTGACGGATTGAGGGACAAGAACACAGTTGACCGGACTGAAAGTAATATTGAAAGCAGGGGAATTAGTCTGTAATTCCGCGGGGGCGGTTCTCAATTCGATTAACTTTATTTAGCTCGTGGCATATATGAATCGGAAGTCTGACCAAATAAGGAATGACCCCAAGGTATAAACTCACGAGAAGAAGCAGTTTCTACCACCAGCAACAGCTCTAAGCTGGCTAGATTTCTTCATTGGTCGGTTGAAATCCGACGGGTATTCCCCCAAGTAGAACCTAAAGCTTTTTTGTTGAACAAGTCTCCCTCCTACCCATGGCAGACTGTGATCAAGAGCAGACAAAGAAGAAGACATCGGACAATCAAAGCAGCAGTTGAACTCATAATCTTCAAATTACCACGAGTCTCTAAAGAGAAATATAGAGTTATGAATAGGAGGAAAAAAGCCAAAATAATTAAGATCGAAGAAATTGGAGACAACTCGTTACATATTCAAATCTGATGTCTTAAAGAGAGCTCTATGTTTGCTCCTCATTTCGAACAAAGAGCCGTTGTCTCGTGGCTAATGCGGTGTCACGAAGAATGTTTTCTTCATTACAGTAATTCCTAATTGCGCAAAATGTGAGTCCACCTGCAGATATTAGCGATGAAGTGAAAAAAGGATTCGTCACTTGAAATCTTAAGTCTTTCGCTTGAGCTGTCGATTCTGTCTGAATTCTCTTAACGGAAGTCGACTGGCCAGAGAACGAATAAGATCGGGGGAGCAGTTCTTATGAAGAAGGGAAAAGACTAATTCCACGAGGATTTCGGTAGAATCTTCCCCTAAAAAAGGAGATGAGCCAAAAGGAGAATGGCTGCAAAATACCCTCCTTCTGGAAAATTGAAATGAACCTGGGTGGTCTTCTCAATTTCGACCGTCAACAGCCTCCATCCTCGAAAATAGAAAACGAAAGGATGATGAGACTTTTTTGTAGGTTGAAAGGCAAACTCTTACGTAGGTGATGTTTCTTTGTATAAGCTAAATTCAACAGAATTGACAGAGCGAAAAGAAATTCATCATTGGTTCACAAAATGATCAGATAGTCTCAACGATCACTTCGAGCAATCCGACAAGATATGAAAGGCGGAAGCATATAGGTTAAATAATTGTGTTAAACGGAGAGAATTAGAGTTGAAATGACTACGATTAAGCGAGGGAAAACACGGAGGAATAGCAATTACAGAGAGTCTAATCGAGAAATAAAAGGACTGAGAGATACTACGGCGACGTGGGATGAAATTAGCTGAGAAGGGAAGGAGGAGTCCGATTGTACGTCTCACTCCTAAAAGCAAAGCAACACATATGCTTTCTGATGTCATTTGGGAAACTCACTACATGTCTATTTCACACATTCCAATGAGCAAAGTGAGGGGTGGACTATTTCCTGATGAAACGTCAGAAAAATGCTTCAAAGCTATTTAGATTTTCAATGCAAAAGGTAGGAGGCGAAAGTAATTGTTTTGGGACCTTTGTTTCCTCTCATCTATGATTGAAGTCTGAGAAAAATTCACTTTACTAGAACAATATTCAATCGTCCTAATTCATTTGGTGAACTTCCACCGACGTGTGGAGGGATAATGAGGGGGTATAATTATATTAGTTTTGAGGACAATTAGGGGAGAGATATTTCTGGGTCAATCACTTTCCTTTTGCGAGACAAAAGACGAGTAGAATGGGAGAGAAAAGGTTGAAAAATGATTAGAGTAGAGGGTGATTATAGTAGTCTAATTGTGCCGCTAATGGCCTTCTCTTCCATTTCATTTAGATTACCCAGAAAGCCAGCTGTGACGTTCTATCTTTTAAAAGACATCCAGACAGGAGAGAGTCACATGGCTTTTCCAACGGAACTCGATTTATTCAAGCGAATTTATTAAGAAGGAACTGGTCTGAATAGACTTGAATACGGCCTCAAAGAGAACGACTCATCGACTGAATAATCTATCAGGAAGAAGTCTTTGATCTGCTTCGTTTGTATTCGCGTCATATAAAACCACATGAATATGATATTAATGATGATGCTCGTACAACTTTTGTCCCGAAGCTTAGCCGGGACATTTTTGAGATCTTCAATGATTCACTCATCTATGACGTCGGAATGAGAAAGAAGAGTTTCATTGTTGTTGGGGGTGCCACACACGCATCATTCGCAATAAGACGTAAAAAGTTACGATTTCCTTCTCGAGAAAACAACTTTTGCGCGATTTAATTAAAGATGAAAATGAAAGCAAAGCAGCAATTCCCGAGGAAAGTGTTTTATCACAGACAGATAAAAAATGTATTACCCATAATAATTTTCGACAAAAAGTAGGGTTGTTAGATAATTGTCCAGGAATTCATCGCCGTATTTTCTATCTTCAGATTTAGTGCGAATCCTTTTCTTAGTCACAATCGGGACTCTAATGTCGACTTGGCTATGCCATCGCCGAATGCCTGTGAATAAATTTGAACTAATTAAAACTAAAATCTTACCTCCTGCTTTTAATTCTTCTTTCAGCAATACTTCTACTGATTTTCCACCATTTTCCCTCTCTTCAAAACTTTTAAGCTGATGCCAAACCTGAATAAAATTTTAAAGATTAATCATTAATAAGCAATAATCCAAACCCAAATGTTCTTAAGAATGAAGTGGTTTTTATTTGCAGCTGTCCTTCCTATTTTTGCGAATACAGGTAAAATATAAGTGAATTGTACAGCACCTTTTACAGATTGTTTTAGCCACTTTTCCCCAATATTTCGCTACAGTGCTGTCTTTGCTTTTGCAAATAACACTCTAATTAAAGAACATGACCAGGACAATTTTTTTGAGGTCATCTATGCGGTCAGTTTTTAGACGAAATGAAGCAATCTTTTCAGACTAATGGATCATTTTTTATCATTCGTCATCAGCCACAAATTGAATATATGCTTATTGGAAATGGGGGAATTGCTTCTAGTTTTTGCAGAACTTCGGCTAAAGTATCATCCTTCGAATCTGGGCCAATTGACTGTATTTCATATCAGCTTTCTGAAGAAAATTACGCCATTTATAATCTTTCCCATGGATATAATGAATTATGCTTTGTGGAAAATATCTCAAATAATAGTGCAGTTAAAATTATTAACAGAAGTAAATTCTATGAGAGCATTGAAAATGTGAACAAAATCGGTATTTTCACAATTGATGTCATTTTACTCGGATTCCTGACCTTTACGACGTCTTTGGTCATACCTACCTTTGGAGTCATCTACATTTATACTAATATGAAAAGGCAATTGATGCAAAAAATTTGTTCTAGACCGACAAGAGTTACAAAGAAGGATAAAAAGTATCCGGAAAAAAATGAAAAGCCAAAAGGTCAGTTTTCCTTCATTTCTAAAATTTGGTTTTAGCCTCTGCTAAAAAAATGCCAATTGGAGCTGATCTACGATATAGTGATTTTAATGTTGGAGAGTCTGAAGGAGGAATTCCACGTATGACTTCAAAAGAAATGTATGAGTTTTACACTATTTAAGGAAACTTTTCAGGATTGGTTTAATGGTAAAGCAGACGCCCGACACTGGAACTGACCCTAAAATTCCTACAACACCTCGTTTTGTGGATAAAAAGGACGAGATGTAATTCATTCGACTTAGTTTTTAGTTAAAATGAAACCAATTTGGGCTTGGAACTTACATTTTTATTAACCTGTTGTCTTAGAGCTGCTAAGATTTTATATCTCATAGGCATGAAAATTGTTCTTTGGAAATACGGCCAAAATTCATGGAAATTAAAAACAAAGTTTTTATAGACCTTAAACTAATTAGAAAAACAGTTAATTATCAACAAACCTTTGGTGGTGGTGTACACGTTATGAACATCTCTGTATAAGCAAGTAGAAAAACACCGCAGTCACTCAAATTGATTTGGCTAGCGATGTTAACGACTTTAACTTCTTTGATATGTTCTGGAGAGACATATAAATCTTTATTTTGACTTTTATCCTCAAATTCCAGCAACAGATAGTACTTAATCGCTTCTCCTGCTATGTTGCTAAAGACAAATTAGAAAATTATAACACACTTACGTTACTTGGCAATGATCGTTTTTTAGAGAATTAAATATGAATATCGTTGTTGCACAGTCAGGAGTAACTAGATGAGGAGTTTTTTCTTCGCTTTTGTGAAACACAGAATGACCTGGATTCATGACTATTATAAGATACCTTGAATAAAAGAATGAGTGCATAAAAAACGCCAAACCAGTGCTCTTCGAAATTTACAGGAATAATTAAAAATTTCTTCGAAAAAATGTCGACATTTCGTGTCCATTTCTTCAATAAGCCGGTTTCATAATTCCGTTTGATCTAGAATCATAAGAATAATATAGCAACATTAAATGCAAACCCAAGCTTTTCTGCTTTCCAAGCCACGGCTAGTGCGAACAAAATATTTGTTTTGAAAGTTGTGGACAAGCTTTGAGAAAAAGTAGGTACTATATAAATAGATTTTATCTTGCCTAGAATATTTGCAAGTTCTTTTGGCAACAGACTAACTTACAGTGGCGGCGCATTAAATCGTTCTTTCAATAGAAAACGTAGGAAAAACTCGATGATATTATCATTAAGTAACTGGTCCGGAGCCAACTTATTAACATCTCCAAAAATCACTTAAAATATAAAGATAAAGAGTAGTAAGCCCACTTACATGAAATTTTTTCTTTTCCGGATCCATAGTTTACAAGCGGGGTATTTTCATTTAGCTAAACCTAAAAGTTATTAAAAGAAAGAACTTACATTTTCATTAATTTTCTCTGAATCGCTGTCAAACTCTATTAGTGTTTGAATATTACTTTTTCTTCTTTTGGCAACTGGTCCGTTTTTATTATGGTTTCCCTCTTGGATTGCTACTTTTTTTAATGTTATTTTTTCAGAGCTATCCTCGATTTTTAAACTATTTTTATCCGGTGAAGATTCTGCGATAGAAGTTACATGCGTCTTAGTAATTGGTTGCTGAATTATCCAAGTCATTGCTTACCTTTATTTTTTTATTACTATTGGAAGATTTGTATTCATATAATGTATTACCATGTTGATTAACTTTTGGAAATAGACGAAGATAATTTAGTATTTGTAGAATATCTGCTCTGTTTGCTGTTTCTAAAAACAACACTATAAAACAAATAAAAAATACCTATAGAGAATTTATTAGAAACAGAGAATAATCTATTTGATGTCACAAACTGAACATCTTCGCTTCTAACCCTTTGAAACTAAAGTGTTATTAGAAATATAAAGTAATGTTGATATACCCAATTTTGTAGTTTGTCACAAAGACGGAAATAGCTTTGAAACTTATGCGTATTTGCCATCTTAACTACATAAGTAATATCACCATTCCATGGTGAATATACAAACATCAAATATCTAAACTATTTAATTTACAAAAAAGTATATAAACTAACTTGAAATTATTGACTGCAGCGGCAATATTTAAATTAAAATTTTTCATAATATATTCTTTCCCAATATTAAGCTTCATGCGCACATCTTTTCGAGCTTCTTCTCCAACTTCTATTATGAGCAATCCTTTGCCATCAACGCGTGAAACTGGTTGGAGCTAAAAATAATAATGTGAAAATTAAAGTACCTTTATATCCATAATATGACAAAATAAAATTGAAAGGCACTTCTCTTCTCTTTTGTGATCAATGAAGTTAACTTTAAGTTTTCCCCAAGGCTGAAAAACAATTCAAAACTGACGCAAAGTACCCGATTTTTGTCTGCTGGGTTTGATAAATTACCGCACTTTCCATAAGTAAATGTAATAACTTGCTTGTGATTTTCTCTTGGTAATTCAACTTCATGCGGTCCAACAAAAAATTGAGACAAATGAAGCTAAAAGGTTGAAAAAAGTTTTGTAAAGCCAAACCTCAAATGCATCTTCTTTTGTGCTCCGATCCAAAATTCGCATATTATGCTTCTGTTTTTCTGTTTTACCTTGAGTAATAGCTGTCATCTACACCTGAAGCACATTTTATTCACGATTGAAGTGTAAAATGTGAAAATTCTCAGAAAATAATAAAAAAGAGAACTTTTGAAGTCTAGTACTTGTAAAAAATAAAACACAGAAGCATTCTAGAAAGTATAAACTATAGCAATGAAGCGTAAATAGAACAATAGTCTGTTCTAAATAAACGACCATGACATGTCAATACCTAAACAGTATTCTACTGGATGCCAATTGAAATATTCTAACCGGTTGACTTGGATATCTTTTGAATTTCGCACACCTTTTTATTTTTCTAAATCACGTTGCTGTGTGGCATTGTTGCATTTCTAATATTTCCCTAAAGGTATATGGACAACGGCTTTTCCGCGTCAACGCACTTTAGAATTCTTTGCATTATTGAGCATAAGAGTCTTCTACTTCTAGACTTCTGTATTCACTCATAAGATGCACCAGTTCTTTAATTTTTCCTACCTCTTGTTACCGTTAATTATATTATTAAGAATTATTTTTCCGTGAAAATGCCGGATCCAGGGAGAATAAGAACGAGGAGTGCAGTAAAAGAAACAAAAAAGAAAGAAAGTAAGTTACTTTAAAACAATTCCTTTTTTGGATCTAAAAAATGAAGATTCTTAAAGGTCATGCACGTTTCTGCGCGCTGCAGTATTTACAGCAAGCTGGCTCAATATTCTGGCGCCTTTGAGCGAGTTTCAATTTGCAGATTCAGTAGAAACTGATTTCGCAATTGAGCTCTTCGATTTTTTTCCCAAAATGACCTTAACCGTTTATTTTTGCATTGTGAAAGTGTTATTTTGTTTATGATCGCATTTTAGCACAGGCTCGTACTCCAGCAGCATCAACAGCAAATATGGATTTGATCTCCACTGGAATGCATGTAGATATTAAAAGGTTGGTACTTTAACTTCTCTATTATAAACTTTCAGGAGCGATGGTCGCGTGCACACAGCTGTTGTTACGGAAACTCGTAGAGATAGAAATGTTGTAATGGTGGAATGGTTTGAAAAGGTTTGAGCAATACAATATTCAAATAATTCTTTTAGAATGAAACTAAAGGAAAAGAAATCGACTTAGAACAGCTTCTCGCAATCAATCCAACTCTTCGAAGACGACCACTGCAGCCAGTTTTTGATCATACCTTATTAGTAAGCTATAGTATAAAATGTATTAAATCTATAATTATTTGCAGGATAACGATGAAAACGATGAAACGTTGGACGATATTATAGTACCCCTTAGAGAGCCTCCTGCTCCGAGTAAGCCAAAAACAAAAACTGAAGAACATAGGTTAGTTTATTTGTTTCTTTGAGTTAAAATATAGAAAAACAATGCACGTACAAGATTCATGGATTCCACCTCCAAAAATACCAGCAGTGCCGACAGGAGGCAACAAACCATTACAAGTTCCCAAAAAAACACTTATCGCTCGTGAGTTTTCTTCCTCAAAACTTACTGGTGACGCTTAGCTCCGTCGCAAACTCGTACTGTCCCTGTTTCACAAAGTACAGCATCCACGCCCGTTGTTCCAATAAATAACATAATGCTTAAATCGGCCGATCGAATTGGTATTTCTTTCATATTTATGGTCAATTATAGTTGCAGAATTGAATGAGACTCTAAATGAGCAAAAGGTAGCTGCTACAAAAGGAGCAACGGTCCAAAACATAGAAAAGCTTCAAAAAGAACGAGATGAGCGTCGTGCTCAGCAAGAGATGGTGAAAAAGGCAAAAGAAATGGAGAAGGCAATCGATCCTGGAAATCCTAACTATCAATTTCTTTTAATGATTAGAGAATATCAATCAAATGTAAGCAATTGTTATACAATTTTTTTAACCATAAAATACAGATCGACTACCGCCCTCTAAAAATGACCGATCCTGTAACTGATTCGCGTATTTCCGTTTGTGTGAGAAAAAGGCCTTTAAACAAAAAAGAAACAACAAAAAAGGAGATAGAGGTGAGTGATATAATTTATTATATATTTGATCTAGGTCGTTACTATTCCGAATAGAGATCATCTCATCCTACATCAGCCTCAAGTCAAAGTAGATTTGACCAAATATCTTGACAACCAGAAATTTCGCTTTGATTATACCTTTGATGAAAATACCACCAATGAAATGGTTTATAAGTAAGAGTTTTATTTGTATTATTAATTTACTGATCTCTTTAGATTTACTGCACAACCGCTTGTAAAAACTGTATTTGAGCAAGGATTTGCTACTTGCTTTGCATATGATAAGTGTTTTTTCTTTTTCAATCAGTAATGATTATTTTTAAGACAAACAGGTAGTGGAAAAACTCATACTATGGGAGGTGATTTTAATGGAAAAAACCAGGTAGACGTTTTTAATTAAATACACTTGATTTTCTCAGAACGTTAGTGGTGGAATATATGCTCTTACTGCTGCAGATGTCTTTACATTAAGAAATCGCGACTATAAAAGGCACAATCTAACTGTTAATTGCTCTTTTTTCGAAATTTACGGCTCAAAGGTATTTTTAACTTTGTTATATTTGATTTTTTAAAGGTATTTGACTTGTTAAATGGAAAACAACTCCTCCGTGTGCTTGAAGATTCTAAAAAAGAGGTAAATGTTGTCGGATTAAAAGAAGAAACGGTGGAATGTGAAACAGATGTAAGTATTTATTGAATTTTTGCTTATCGTTTAAGGTATTGGAACTTATTAAAAAAGGAACTGAAATGAGAACTGCTGGAGCAACATCAGCAAATAGCAACTCTAGTCGATCTCATGCCGTTTTTCAGATAGTTCTTAAAAAGCACTGAGCCATTATTTTCAAATATAAGTAACCTTTAGGAAAGACAAACTCTGGGGAAAATTTTCTCTTATTGACTTGGCTGGAAATGAGCGAGGTCAAGACACTGGAAATACGGATCAACAAACGCGGATGGAAGGTGCAGAAATTAATAAGTCTCTACTAGCCTTGAAGGTAGCTTTGTATAGAAATAATATTTTTTAAAATAATTTATAGGAATGTATTAGAGCGATGGCAAAAAATTCCAATCATATTCCGTTCCGGACTTCAAGATTAACACTTGTTCTAAGAGATTCATTTATTGGAGAAAATGCAAAAACTTGCATGATTGCAATGATTAGTCCCGGAATGTCATCTTGCGAACATACTCTTAATACACTCCGTTATGCAGACAGGTTTTATCTTTCTTTGTTTCTTACATGTTAATACATAGAGTCAAAGAACTAGGAGCTGATGAAGGAGGAGCGGCGGTGCCGATGGCCGATGATGAACTAATGTTAGCAAAAAGAAATTCGGATGACGAAGAAGACGAAAAAGAGCTTTCCTTAATCTATACTGCCAATGGAACCAATCAGAAAGAACTAGAAAGCATTAAATTGGCTACCAAGATAAGTACAGCAGAAGATAAAGTCCTTTCTAAACAGTTGGAAGTTCCTGCTGTAAGTTTCTTTTCTAAATAGCAAGTATTTTTATAGGGCTTACGAGCAGCAGCAGACCAACTGGATAAATTAATTCATAGAACCTCCCAAGTTGACTATGATCATGAAAAGTATGCAAACGACTTATTGAGATGCTGTAATCAGCAAATCAAGACGCTGAGTGAAATTAAAGGTAAGTCTTCAGTTTATAATTTATAAAAATTTTGCAGGATATACTGACGAATGGCTAGCTCTAATGAAGAAAGAGGCCGAAATTGCCAAATCAAACGAGCCGGGTAATACGAAAAAGAAATAGATTGCCAACCCTCTCCGTGTGCTAGATGTGTTTTACACCGTTTCTTACTCGGGTATTTTCATTTTACTGAATACTTTTTGAGCTTTCATATTTATGATCTATCCCTTTTATAGTTCCTTTGTTTCGATAGATTTTGAGATAAATTATTGCCTGCTATCAAATGCAGTGCGGTTTTCTCGACGACCACGCGCAGGAGGATTCAGTTTTTCGCCGATCCCGACGACAGATCATCAAGTTCAGTTTTCGCGAAAAACTGAAAGTCAAGAATGAGATCTATCCAGTCTCAATTGGTCAATTTCAAAGAACGAGGAAAATAAATTTTATTATTTCAAATAAGGAATGACCGGATACATCTAATAGCCGGGAGGAGTGCGAGGAGCTAAAATTTTTAAAGATTTTCCTTTTTTGCGTCAACTTACGAGGACAGTGTGTGCAATCTCCTTTCTCTCCATCATTTCCATTAGGTCCAGGAGGTCCATTTGGTCCGGGACGGCCTTCATGTCCAGGATTTCCTGGATCTCCGGGTGGTCCAGGAGGTCCCTAAACAAATCATTGATCATTTCTCATATTTTGTTACCTGATAAGATTGTCCGTCAGGTCCAGGATTTCCTTTGGGTCCAGGAGGTCCAGCAGGTCCCGGTTTGCCAGGTGGTCCCTGAGGCCCAGGCACTGGGATGAGACGACCAGCAGCGCCAGGAGCTCCCTTCATTCCGTCACGACCAGGACGACCCATAGGACCAGGCTGACCGGCCATTCCATCTTCTCCATTGGATCCATCTTTTGGCGGTTCTCCTGGTGATCCTTTAGGTCCAGGAGGTCCTTTGGGTCCCATCGCTCCCATTGGTCCAGAAGGTCCAGGGGGACAAATGACGCATGGCTCAGCAGCTGGAGCGGGTAGCAATTCAGCATCGCGCCCATTCTTTCCATCTTTTCCGTTCTTTCCATCCTTTCCATTGTTTCCTGGAGGTCCTTCTGGTCCCGGTGGTCCAGCTGCTCCTTGATTACAAGTACAGCAGACAGGAGCTGGTTCAGCATTAACAGCCGCACCATATCCACCCCAGCCGGAGTTTCCAGCTGGATTGCCGCCACCACTACTAGCGCCAGAGCCATAGCTTCCAGCTCCTCCTCCACCGCCAGTTCCAGATTCGGGAATCCATTGACCAAATAGCCAAGCTCTCTTTTGACGATGAGCCATTCCTTTTCCGGCTTGAAGAGCGGTCATCTCAAGCCACATATCTCGAGAACGAGCCTTTAAAAGTTGATTTTACTAGAGAAAAAAGAATGAAACAAACCTTACAATAGTCAGTCTCAACCATCAGATGTGATTGGAATGATTGGACATAATTATAGAGCATTGGAAGAGTTACAACACTAGCGATGACAGCGGCTGTTGAGACAACAACGGCTACAAACGCTATTCGCCGCATTTGGCGTTGCTCCTCTGTCTCCTTGACAGACTCCATGATGAGATTGGGAGAAGGGCCTGCCACGCCCATCGCCTTGGGCCTTTTGTAGCCGATAACTCCGCTCCGCCCCAGAACAGGATAACGAGAAAGTGCAGTCGAGAGAGCATGTTCCGCTCATATACGCAGAGGCGGAACACGGAGACGGTATCGGTTTCGACTCCCAGTAGAACTGGACATCGAGATCCGCTCTTCTCGGGTCAGACTGGAATCTTTTACTCCAAAAAAGCTTTTTTTTTTGGATTTCTGTTAGAGAAAGTACACAACCAAACTAGCAAGTAAAAGTATTCGTTTTTAAAATTTAAGAGGAGGTTTTTTTAAAGATGAAATAAATATTAGTCGATGATTTCGATCAATTACTTTTCCAAAAAAAAGAAAATCTTCCCACAACCGAACCCGTAAAAGTCGCCCCCCACTTGTTTTGTGTCGCCGACCCATTTTCCTCTCGGTCTTTGTCTTCTCTTAGCGCGTAAAAACGAGCTGTCGGGGGAAGGAAGGGGGGAGATCTTTCGAAATATTTATCTACAAAATAAATATTTTGGAGCATTCTGAGTGTATTGCGTCCTAATACAGGCTACATACAAGTGAATTATTATTTGGCAGAAACGGAGACTTTTTCAACTAAAAATCCTAATTGAAAGAGCCGAAGTTGGAGAAATCGGCAAAACCGGAGGAAGATCCGCTTGGAGCTGCGAATGGATCTCTAAAATACACGATTACTGTAGACAGTTGGCTGAACGAACGCATTGGCGAAAGGATCCTCAGAGACTTTTGTCTTTGGAGGAGCAGGTCGAGGTGGACCAGCTTTTTGAGGGCCAGCAGTTCCGTTATTTGGGAAGTTCGAAGAGGCGCCAAACGGATCATTTGGAAAACCAGAAGAGAAATTATTTCCTGAAATTGCATCTTTTTTGGAAAGAAAACTCGAACCTCCAGAGAAGGGATCAGCGTTGGCAAAGGGATCCATCGGCTTATTTTGAGCAGAAGTGAAAGGATCTGGGGGCTGGTTGAAGCCGGATTGAGAAGAAGTCGACGGAGTCACAAAAGCCGAATCAGAGAGCTGAATAGCGATGGTTAGATCGAAAGGAATCCTCGATTACTAAATGAGGCTTTTCAACAATCAAAAGTAGGTTCATTTTCTCTTTTATTTTCTCGCCAGCATCCTCAGAACTGTTGATTTGCTGCAGTTCAACCATCGCCTGTTGGACCATCTCGGTCTCCTTCGCCAATTGGCCGATACAGAGCGTCTCTCTCTCCATTTGTCTTTCATTCTGAATCAATCTTGAGTTCAAATAAATCTGGAAAAAAAACCTTGGTCAATTCATCAACAGAAGCTTCGAATTCGTGTTGTTCAGCAGCCAGAGCGGCCTGAATCGTCCGAGCCTCCTGTTCGAGTTGAGCCACTTCAGCGTTGATCGTAGCGATTGTGGCTTGATCTCTCTGAAGGAGTCTGTGGATTGTCTTTTCTCCCCAACCTCAGCACTCGCAGCTCCTTGCTCGCTGTCTGTTTTGAGTTGGTCAAGTCGCTCAGCAGCCTCATCTCCTTTTGCCGATTGGGCCATTCCAGCTGTCTCCAACTGCTTGATTTGGTCATCGAGATCTCCGAGTCTTCTTGCTGCTTCGGCTTTCTGTCGTTCCAACTGTTTCACCGTGCTTTCCAAAGTTTGGAGTTCAATCTATAAATCTGCTGCTGAGAAATATTCGAAATTCACCTGTAGATTTCGAATGGCGCTGTTTTTGACGGTCATGTCGGCCTCCAACTGACTTACTTGAGCATCGGCTTCTCTTAAATTCAAAGGTTTGATTCTAAAATCGGATTCTACCTTCGTTCTTCAACCAATTTCTCCATTTCTTTGACTAATTTCTTCATTTCAGGATTGTCGCTTTGAGAGGCTTGAGCCAGAGTGGCGGCTGAGATGCTGCTCTCAATCGCTACTTCTGCGTTTCCCTGAAGAAGTTTGTCGGCCGAAGATATGGAAATTACAGTCAGATTGAGGTTTCTCATGGAAGGAGGAATGAGATAACTCGGTAATTGCATGGGAAGATCTTCTCCTCGTTGTCTCAAGTTCACCAAATGAATTCTAAAAAAACTTATTCTCAAAATGAAATCACAAACATCAGAGCGAATTGTTCCTGATTGAGTGTCCCAGTCTTGTTGATATCAGCCAATTCCCAAATATGAGCCAAATATTGTTGGGGAAGGCCGGTGGAAAGAAGAACTGGTCGAACATCAACTCCATTAACCAATCCATCCGAATCCGTATCGCAAGCTGCGAATTGAGCTGCACAACCGAATTTATCAACTGGCCATTCATCTGAGGGAGTCGCCAGTGATGGGGTCCCAGTCTGGAAGTCTCTATGTTCTTTGGAGTGCTGCGTGAAACTCTATGCGAGTTAGCTATGCAGCAGCTTATCGACCAAGTCCAGGAAATTGCCGCCCAAGGAATGGCGACGTAGAGTAGTCGGAGGAGAAATCGATTTATCGAAAACTCACAACACTAGCTCGATGGATATAAGGCTGGGCGGAGACACTTCGATCCGATTGGGGGAATTGAGTCATTCCAGCTGGGTTGATTCCATCCAAAGAGGCCATACTTCCAGCTCGAGAACGAACTAAATGCTTCTTTTTATTTCGAAGATGAGTCTTACGAGTTCCGTTTTGATGAAAACTTTCGGCGGTTGATTGACGTCGAGAAAGATGAGCCTTTGATGGATGAATAAGGGAAGGAGGCAGTTGAGAAGGAATCGGATCATTTTTAAGAGCTCTTCAAAGACGTTTAAACGAGAAACAAATGGCTCTACCTATAGACTAGATGAAGAGCCACATACATCTCGATTCGATCCAACTGGCCATCTTTGTCTTGGTCAGCCAATTCCCAAATTTTGGCCAAATATTGGGGATTCAGTCCAGAGTTTAGAAGAACTGGACGAACCTTTGCGCCCGGCAATTTACCATCCTCGGGAGACAAAGAATCAAAAATTGAATCATATGTTGTCTAAAAGGATTAACATCGTGAAAAACGAGGAAAAGAACCTGATCAGCCACACCAATCGCCCATTGATGAGGATTTGGATGGACGGGAGAGTGATGGGAAAGAGAAGTTTGAGTTCGAATTCCACCAAAATTAGGAGGATTCAAATTGTGAATTTGAAGGGAAGAAACATGAATTGGATGACCTGGAGAAGAATTCGAAATTTATGAGGGAAAATCTACCTTGCTGCGCAGCAGCCACCAGCTTGAAGGCCATAAATGTTCCTCGTTTATCGAGGACTGCACGTTTTTGAAAGTCAGCGATTTCCCAAATCTATGAGTTTCATTCTTAAAGTCACTTTTTAGTATTTACCTGACCAAGGGCTTGTACTGGAAGGCCAGATTTCTTCAAAAAAGTGGCTGCTTCTACAGCTCCAATCGTCGGAGTTCCTCCCGGATTCAGCTGAATTTTATTTTGTTCTGATTTCTTTTCGACAAACTAACTTCGCGAAAAAGATTCTCATATAAATCTACATAAGGTTGAGCCACAAGAGATGATTCATCCATGGTGGTCTGAAAAGAGAATCCTTATTCGTTTTTGTCATTATGTGAGCTTTTGATGACTCAAATACAAGAAAAAAGGACAACAAGATGTTCTTTTCGGATAAACTAAACAGCAAAAAGTAAAGAAGACATTGATTTTGAATACTCTTTTTGCCCCGACGAAGACCCTCCTTACAGACATTTCTTGGCTAACGCAAGCCGTTTTTAACTTGTTTTTCTTGATTTTTCTCTTCTTTTATTATCTTTTTGGCCTCCAAAATCAGTTTTTAACATATTTAATCAAAATCAGAAAAACAAATAGAAAATTTATTTTTTGTTTTTACCATCAACTCACCGCAGAATGTCTGAGAAATAAGCAAATAACTGCAGGCAGCTACGAGTGTTGACAACTAGATTTCGTCCATTTAGAATGGACAAAAAGGAGGAGAAGTCCGATGGAAAATCGGAAAAAGGCGAGGGAATTTTCAACAAATTCGTCCACAGCTTCGAGGAGGCTCTTCATCTCGTGACGGGTATTTCTTTCATTCTTTCAAACTCTTTTCGTTCAGGAAGCAGCCCGAAGAAACTTTCTGCTCCTACGGTTGATGGAATTATCGAATATTTTCAGACATATAAACCGAAAAATATAATCGTAATGACTGGAGCTGGGATTTCCACTGCTGCTGGCATCCCGGATTTTCGAAGTCCAGGTTTGAGTCCGAAAGTTGTCTTCGAAAGTCCTTTTAGGAACGGGATTGTATGATAACCTTGGAGAATATAAGCTCGAAGATCCAATGGACATTTTTACTCTTTCGTTTTTTAAGAGAAATCCCGAACCATTCTACCGAGTGGCCAAGAAGCTTTTTCCCAAGGAAGTCAAGGTATTTCTTTTGACTTCTTTCGTCCAATCGCCCAGCCAACACCAACTCATCATTTTATCCGTCTATTGGAGAAAAAAGGAATGCTTCGGAGATGGTTCACCCAAAATATAGATTCTCTCGAGGTCGTCACTGGCATTCCAGAAGATAAGGTCTGTTAAAATTCCGTCAAAAATCAAATTTTGATTGTACAAACTTTAGGTCGTGGAAGCGCATGGGTCACATCGAAAGTCTACATGCTTAAAATGCAAAAAGAAATTTAATCTTGCTTGGATTGAAGGTATTTTCTATCAGAGAAAAAGTTCCTTTTAGCGAAATTGAATGACCCTGAGATAATTGTTCCAACATGTGATAATTGTCAAGGAGTCGTCAAGCCGGACATCACATTTTTTGAGGAGAATTTGCCAAAACGATTCTTCCAGTGTACTCTTTCCGACTTTCCCATTTGCGATTGTCTAATTATAATTGGAACTTCTTTGGTCGTTCAGGTTTGAGCATTCTAGTTATTCACACAAAATCCTTCAGCCATTTGCCTCTTTGATTACTGAAGTTGGGGAAGATGTGCCTCGTTTGTTAATAAACTTGGAACCAGCAGGACAAGCCCCAAGAGGATATCCGGGGGAGGGGCTCTGCTACAATCATAAGAACAACCAACGGTTTGCTTTTTTTGCTAAATTAGAAATACTTTTTAGCGATGTTTTCTGGAAAAGCACGTGCGATGCGGCTGTCAGGGAATTTGTAGATAAAATGGGCTGGGTAAGCAGAGAAGAGAAACGGGAGCAAATTCTTTAGGAACATGAATTGCAAGAGCTAATAAACGAAGCTGAGATAGCTCATATGGACAAAGTAAAGAAACTCGAGGAGAAAAGCGAAAAGAAAGATGAATCGTCGAGAAACGAAGCCTCCTTATAATTCAAGAAGATGTACACATAAGAGTCAAATAATAAATCTAATGACCTACTAGAACTCCTTTATTCACATGAACATTAAAGATAAAAAAAAATCACAAATGACAAGTTCAAAAGTGAAAGTGATGAACCGGGGTAGGTAAGTTGGAAGGGTTAAAAAAATGAGTATCAGACAAAGGTTCCTGGCTAAGCGGATTCTCACCAAGACAATCTTACACGCAATCGGAACCGGGTTATATACAGCCGGGCGATAAATGTACAATGTGACCACAAAACGACACAAATTTTACACGCGAGAGCAGTGAGCAAGAGGGAAGGCTGTCGGTGTGACACCCGTTCAATTTGATGATTGTAGAATTAAAGGCTTAATGATACAAAAGGTACCGTTTAAGAATTGGCGGGATTCGCAGCTCATCTACATGACGTAAGCCTTCTCTTCCCATTTGTCTGCGAATCGTTCGTCGGCATTCTTCCATGAGTGATCGAGGTTGAGCTGAAAACACAACATTGAGCAAAATCAGGTTAGAGCGGCGGACCCCGTATGACATTTTTTCAGTAATTTGAAATTTAATATCAACAAGCTAGCGTTATAACAAAACCGGCAGACTATACGAGCAGCTGCACATCACAAAAACTTGTTACTCATCGAACACCGCCGGCCAAAGATATTTAAAATCAATTAAGGGGTATTCTGGATCAATTGGTGGCCCTAATAGACTCAAACGAGGATCTTCATCAGAGGGACTGTCAGTAAAAAGAACCCAGGGATTTGGTGGACTCCAGGGAGCAGGTGAAAAAGGGAGACTTAAATCAGAAAATGGCTCACGCTCAAGTCCTCCAAGATATTTCATTGTAATTTCGCAGTGGCCCCAGACTGCTGACACAATAGGATAGAGTGTCTTTCCTTTGAGATTTCGGAATGCAACACCAAGGTACTCCTGATCTGTTGCGAATGCCATAAACCCATCATCCATATCCAGAATGCAGTAAAACTGAAACAATTAAATTACTTATTTGAAAGAAAAAGCCTCACTTTGTCTGGGACAACAAATTCCGCGCTTCTACCTACTGGATACTTCCAAGGCTTGCAATGTTTAGAATCGTGGTAGCATTCGCCACGTGCTAAAATTCAAATTTAGGTTGAAATATTGCTACTTACTTAGATCCCATCCATAGCTCTCTGTATTAGTCCCAATAAGCGAAGTATAGCCCACTGCATGCAAACTTGCACCTTTCGTACCAACTCCAACAACAGCATGAGTACCTCTTTGCCTCTGGGGCCATTCCATTAGCCATACATGAAAGCCTCGTGAATAGCCCATCTTAAAACAACTGTAAAGAAGAACAAACAAAAGAAATTACCTTTCCTCGAATGCAGTCTGTGCTCTGTGCAACAGGATGTCTATGCAAGGTGAACCGGTCATCGTCCTTTACGAAAATGTTCAGTGACCTATCGTCCGGATTCCAAGCATGCATTTCTTGAGTTTCTAGATCAAGTGACGGAGATCTTAGAATTAGATCCAATTTGTACGGTCGCAACATATCGTCTAAGCCGCAATTCTAAATTTAAAAAAATAAATGTACCGATTTTTCTATTAAAAAAAATAAAAAAATAAATATTTACCGATGCTTCAGGGTGAGCTGGAGACAAAGATCGTGTATGTCTCATTCGGAGTTGGCGATGCTGAGATTGTGAAGTAGAAGACGTAGAAGCTGGGCACGCTTCGCCTATTCCGGCAACTGAAATAATAAAAATTAGGAATAGTGAAATCGTAGGCGCCAATTTTTGGCAAATTTAGAGTTTTACTCGATCTAATTACATCTTATTTATCGTTCACTTTATTTTAAGACTAAAATTATTAAGCTAAAATCACCTTGTTCACGCCTCTTTCGTTTTCTAATGCGAGTGATGGTAGACATAAGAAGTCTCAGACAGACCCTAATAGGAATACACCTTGGACGCATTCAAAAAGGATTTCGTTCAAAAAGCCTACACGTTCCCCAGATTACGGTAAGAATACTAGATTTTCAAGTTTGCGAATTGTATTAGGCCTTTGCGTTCTTCGGATTCAAATTCTCTGTGAAGAACCAATGTTCCATGCGTGTCAAGTTCCGTATGCTGAGTGTAAATTTCAAGACCAGTCGTAATTGTGTGCAATTTGGCGTACGCGGAGTGCGCCGACTCGCACAATTCCTGCGCCTTCGTTCCGTCGGCAACCGAGAACCGGCAGATGGTGGCCAGTTCTGCGCACAACGCAATCAATGCAGAATGGTAGACGATCTCGTGAAACCACTGACACAAAGGCTTTTCTCTCAGAATTTTCTGAGATCTCTTTACCAAAAGAAACTTTCAAACGACCTCCAAAATCGTGCAGTTTACACTCAAGCGATTCTCCTCAAGCTGTACGACAAAAGAAAGTTAGCGGCAAGTGTAATGGTTTTCAAAGTGAGAGGAGGAAGCAAAGTCAACAAAGTAAAAGAGATCGTTCCAGGACAAATAGACTTTTCAAAAGAGAACAGACCTGAGATTTGAACAACACTTCTATATTGAAGAACTTGAAAAAATTGCAAAAATCGTTGTTGATTTTCGGGAATAATAAAGGAATCATCTTCTGGATCGTGTCGTCTCTTCTGTGATCCAGGAACAGTCCTCCCATGAGGTAGCTTTGGAATCTCCACTCGATGACTCCTCAATCGACTCAGCTGTTCAGCTGCAGACGAGGAGGCGTCCATGGAGCTGACTTTACTTTTCGTCGTTGGCGTCGGGGAGATCGGCAAAACACAGCGCGAATACTGAGAGGGTCAGTTCTCTCTCTTGGCCGCGTGCCTCGCTCCGCCCCAAAAAACTCAGCTTCTCTATTTTTCTCGATTTTGCTGATTCTACTATTATCGCCTCCGGGGTCATTTCACTCCCTGGTACTGACAAAACAGGAGTATGGGAGAAGAAAACCAAAATACAAATAACTACATCCGGGAAGGAGACCGGTTTCTTTCTTGCTTATCCCAACCTAGTCTCTCTCTCTCTCTTTTGTTCTTCTCGCTTGGCACGAGGGAGCTACACTTTGTCGTAGATTTGACCTCAAAATGACTGAGAGGACGAATGTCAAAGGCACCGAACACCTAAATAACCCCTTCGTCCCCAAAAACAGCAGTCGATGACAAAACATTCTCGCCTAATCTTTGAGTTATCGACATAAATAAAAGATCTGTTTACCCAGGCCAGACAAGTACAATGGGATGGCTACAAAAGCAGCTGAAGCGTTTGATTACCACGTTCTGTGTTAGCTGTCAATATTTATATGGCGAGCTGAAGAAAACAAAAACAGATTTTGGTGAGAGACGTTACGAGTTAAATAAATAAAATGTATTATCTAAAAGATTTCTCATCACTTTGATCTGGCTCAATTGAAATGTTTTGACGGGAAACCTCAAAATCTAGATAGGGAGACTCGCCTTCGAAGCATTGCCATCGGCCATGGCGCATCTTTGCGGCAGGTGTGTCGCTAAGATGAAATCGCGCGTTAGCCACTTGATAGACAGCTAATAACCGGATTCCAACATTTTTTAATTGCGCCTGTAGAGGTCTAACGAGACAAGAAACAAACCTTTATATCCGTCATTGTCTGCTGCGCTCGACTGTCGAGCTCCCATCATAGACGGATGTCTCTGAAAATTTCTTGTCTCTATTGGAATACGAGAGCCACTGGGAGACGAGAAGATGGGAATATTTGAATTTCTTATGAGAATGCAAGGGAGATTGGTCAAGACGAAATTATAATGTTTACCTGGACGATTGACTTTTAGGAGAGACAAAAATGGCTGATATTTGCGGGGTGAAAGGTGTGACAACAACGCGATGAACCACGCGACTTTCATTCAAAATAATTTCTCTCCGTTTTTATTATTGAATAGGAAATTCTAGAAGGAACGAGCAGTGAAATTGTTTGAAAAATGGGGAATTCTAATTAGTTCTAGTAGCAGAGACTATAGCCAACGGGGAACAAGTAAAGGGGGACAGAGGCAAACAGAGGAACGGTTATTTCAAACAGTTGCCGGAGCGGCGCCTGGCTCTGTCAACAGGCAGGAGTTTTGGGATAGTTCACACACCAGAAGGCGAAACCTTCATGGCCAGGTGCTCCATGGATATCGATTCGAATCAGCTGTCGCCGCGAAGAGAGGCTGCGAGCTTTGAGCATTTGATTAGATTAACGACATTAGTGTGATTGAGGGCGACTTGTTGACGACGAAAAGAAGTTATCTTTTTGGAGGAAAAATGTTGCAAGAATCGCGTGATAAATGTGACGTGTGGGAGCTCTTGAAGGAACTTTTTCCGACTGGCCATGCCAGCTGGTGGTTCGGCTGGCCGTTCATTCGCACCCTGTTCAAATACGACGTGACGGATTTGGTGTGGTTGCGATTGGCATTTTTTTCTCGGAAGGACATAAGGGTTGTCAACAGAGGGCGAAAGAGAGGGCAAAAGAGAGAACACAAAGGAAAGACGACAAACAGCTGGCTGGCAAAAGTCAAGACAACAATATATCGGGTTAATTCCCTTCTTGATCCGGATGGCAGACAGTCGGTAAACAGCCCCGGAGGGCAATGATTGCATTGCAAAACGACAGCGACTGCGCCTGTTTGCACAGCCGGAAGGTGCTGCACCCGTCCGTGAATGAAACGTGAACGAAAGGAGTCTTCCTCCTATAGATATTGGCGATGATGGGAGTGAGAGAGGACTTATGAATAAACCAGAGTACACGCAAAAGAGCGACTTTCGTTCCAAGTACGCACTTTTTAAAGAGATCAGGAGAAAAGGGAGATTAGCTTCCTCTGGCGAACAAACAAGACGAAGTTTTCCATAATTCATTAATATAGTGAAATGGAGCGACTGGCACTGAGTGCTACAAGTCAAAACAAGACGAAGGGAAAAGCTGTCGGCTCGCGGCACATGAGGGCCAACCGGTTTCCGGAACGATTCCGAGCAAGAGAAAAAACAATTACGCAACACAACGCGTGAAAGAAAAGGGAAACTCAGATGACATGGCCGATAGATGGCTCGAACCTGTTCCGACCAGGGGGCAACCCATGCTGCTTGTTTGAGGCGACAAAACAAAACTCATTAGGGGAATCCCTTGACTCCATTCGGCTGAATAAATAAGGCCAGAATGTTCTACCGGAAATCCCCACTAATCGGCTCCATATGTGTGGTCGAAAGAAAGACGACAAGGCTAGAAAACTCGATAGATTTCCAGACAAGGTCAACGGCTGGTAAGGTCGTCTTCTTTTTCACAAAGACTTCCTTTTACACCAAAGAGGAAGAAAAAATCCATTGATGGCTGCTGATAGGCAAAGAGCAAAAATCAAAAAAATAGACCAGCTGCTGACCACAAGGACTCAATCGATGTAACAAAAAAGGACAAACTGAATTTGTCGACATCGAATCGATGAATGGAAACACAACCGATAAGAAAGAACTGATTTGAAGGGAAGAGGACAACGAGGACGGTGAGGACTTTTTCCAAATGATAAGAGCTTTATTGGGGTTTATATGGACCGAATAGCGAGCGGAATAATCGGTCAGACTCATTATGGACGAGGTCTGCAGCCAATTTAAACGGCCAGACTGCCGAGATTAAACTGCGACAGTTCAGAATTATGGCTTGAATCGATATACACATGTGACAGTCCAGATGCGTCTCTGAATTCGGCAACTCTCACTTTCAGTGGGCATTCATTTGGAAATTTTCTTGAGAGACACAATAATTAGAGGAACGGGACGGCACACGGACCTAGAGAAGCAGCTGATAAGAGCAAATACGTGACAGCCACAGGACAGGGCAGTCAATATGGGATTTACCTCTCTCTCTCTGAGACGAATTGACCTTGAGGCTAGAAAGGCAGAAGAGAAAGTGAGACAAAAATATTCTGACACAATGCCAAAGTGGCTGTGCTTTTGGTACGAGGCAAATCATTGAAATAAGGGCACTTCGGATCATGTGACTCTCTGCCAGTAAACAGAGTTTTCTTTTTTTCTTATCTCATCTTTTGCAAAGCAATGGGGAAAGGAAAACTAATTTTAAATATTCTATATAATGAAGATTAATCAAAGGTTTCCTAGCAAAAAAAAGAAAATCTCACCGAATCAACGAGACGTTCCTCCTCGTCCGACCTGCTTCCTCCAACGCCTCCAAACATCCTTTCTCGTATCCAATCCATTCTGAAAAAAAAAGCATCTTATAAACGGAAAGGAGCTGCCAGAAAATTGGCCAATTTTGAGAACTTGTTGGAGGGACCAGCATAGTAGGGGAAAGTCATCGATCGCACTCGGATTCCCACAGGGAACACACACACAAACACTCCGAGGAGGGGAGAGAGAGAGAGGAGGCGCATCAAAGATGTTTCGTTGGGGGCCAATTTAGAGCTCGAATGGAAGACATTCATTCCGAATGAGCACACACATTACTCTCGTTTTCGGAGGGCTAGGCCCTATAACGGCTGGCTGGGGAGTCGTTCCTATTGTCGACAAGTTTTGAGAGAAGAATTAGAAGGGATTGTCGAATGATAATTTGAGGGGAGAGAGAGTAGCGCGCGAATGAATGAGTCTCCGCCCTCCTCGATAACAGTCGCAAAGAAGAGTAACAGAGACCTGTTCCAGCTGGCATTTACCCTTTTAACTGAGTTACGCGTAGAGTGATAAAAAGACCTCGCTGAGAGTGAGTTTTTGTTAGCTGCGGGTTTGCTATTGACGCCGATTTCACGGCATACGAGATTAGCTAGTTTTTGACGGGCTGGCAGGAGGCATGGAGCACAATTGCGCAGTCAGGAAGGCCTAGACACGCAGAGGACTAGCTGCGCGAATAACATTATAGGTTGTAGATCTCCATAAAAACAGGAAACTTCCAATTCACAAATAGGAAAAACAATTTAAAATAGGCGATACAATCGGTGGAAGGTTAGCAAAAATAACAAATTTATTTAATACAATTTAAAAAATAGTATAACCTTCACATAAAATCATCTGAAAGATTACCTGCATCCTCCTGTGCAGCATTAGGCTCGCCATTCCAATCAACATCTTCATAATTTTGAATTCTCCTTAACCGCTCTTTTTCTTTAGCATCTAAGGCTTCTTGATTTTTCTTTTCCTTTTCGACTGCCCGAAGAGCTTGCCTCTCTTTTGCATCTCGTTCATCACGTTCAGCTCTAAGTAATTTTTTTTTTGAATTAAATAATACTTACTTGTAATTTATATCTTCCTTCTTTTTAGTTTTCTCAAGTCTATTAATAGTTTCATTTTTACGTTTTTCCACTTTGCATTTCTTTACTGCTTTCTGGTTAAAGAAACCTATCTAAAAAGTTGCTTTGCCCCCTAAAATGCAAAGTAAAACCTGTCCAACAGCCATATCTCCTGTTTTCTTAAGATTATCCCACATTGTATAAACAATATCAACATTGTTCATTTTATTACCCTCAATTGAATTTGCTTTTACTAGCTGGCAGCAATCTTCTATCTAGAGACGTCAATCTAGATTAATATGCTTAAACTACTAACCAATTCTGCTGGAATGCTATCGATAGTCATCCCTTGTGGTAGCCGAAGATAAACGTGAGCGGATGAGACCTTATCTACATGAAACCAAACATCTTCAGGCCAACCGTACTAAAATTAAGAGTAAAAAGAAGAAAAAAAGCTAACCTTAATGAGGTCTTCATTTTCTACTTTGTCTACACCCATATAGAGGAGAACGGGTGGATCCACAACATTTGAAGTAAATTTGATAACCATTTCTTAAAACTTTTTAAACGTAATAACGTATGTCTAGGTATAATGTTATATACTTCCTCGGGTACAAAATAAGAAAAATGAAACTAATTTTTTGAGAACAAACGACAAACGTCATAACAATAGATGAAATAAATTCAAACTATAAACCTAATTAAAGAGTGCATCCAACCAGGAGATCGGAAACAGTCGTGAGCTAGTCGTAGCACTATAACAATGCAAATTCTACAAAATCAATAACAACGAAACAAGGCTGGGATGAGAAAGACATCCTTATCCAATGATAAGCCCAAGACCAAATTTACCAGCATTCTAAAATGTGAAAAAATAACGAAAAAAAGTTCTCAAACCTTTGCGTGATTGAACATTCCTGATAAGGCAAGCGTAAAAGGCAATTGAGGATTCAACCGCTTTTCAAAAACTCCACTTACTGTCCTAAACATTAGGAAATTACGCCTGAGATTAAATCTTTTTTACCAATTAGTATCAGCGCTAGCTCTAAGTGTAACACCTTCTTCAGGAAGTTCGACTTGATAAGCAAATGTACCAGTGCATTCTCCAACATTTGCCATACATTCAAATTCAACTCCAAAGGCAAGGTTTTCAGTTTGCTTATGATAATAAGTGAGATGAGCTCCTAAATAAACATTATATTGCTTGATAAAAAAAATAATTTGGTTACCTTGCATGCCCAACGTGGCAGCTGCTGTCCAAATCGGAGTAATATAGCGAGCTGCGTATGACAGTACGGAAATTTGATTTCCTAAAATTACGATTAAAGATGTTCTAGTCATTACCTGGTATCTGCCTTCCATATTGATAAACCAGTTCAACACCCAAATCCAAATTTTTTGTAAATCTTCTAAGAGCTTGAGCAACAACAATACCATTATTATTGACAACATCAATATTTGCAAGAGTTAAACCGAGAGTAGATAAACGGCCTCTGCAAAAGTCTTAAAATGGAAAATAAAGTCATACCTTCGCTCAAAAGTTCCTTGGGCGCCAGCAAGTTTGCCTTGTTGCACCTGTCCCTGGATTCGCATTCGAATATTATCACCAATTTGATGCAGAACAGTTGCTGATGTGTTTCCGCCAATATCAGTATCTCCGAGGAAGATAGGATAAGCTTCTTGAGGACCAACTTGCTTAGTACCAACATAAGTTGCTCCAAATCTATATCCCGTATTCATTGGAGATATGGACAGTGTATGACTGATCTGCAAAGAGCAAAACTATTGCAAATCTTATTAAACCTACTTGGAAATGAGAACTCAATCCTTTGCTGACCATCAGCTTTGCTCCCTCAAAGCAAGTTGGAAAAACATCTTTAGCCTTTCGATGAATCTCATCGTAAGAGCCTAAAATTGGTAAGTAAAATCGAATTCAACGAAATCTGGTTGCAAAAAGTGAAAACTAACCTGGATTAAGTGATGGTGAAGGCGTAATAACTTCTCCTTCTGTGGCCATTTTCCCCTTAAAACAATAAAAATCAGCTATAAAATCAAATATCAAGAATCATATAAGTTTGATCGGTGAATAAATGAAATGATGAAATAATCACACCAAGAGGGCAAAAAAAAAAATTCGCTGGATTTGTGTGTAATCAGCGTCTGTCAACAACTCCCCATAAGTAGTTGATTATACTAATCGAAAATAGCATTTAGAAGGCTAAATAGTTGCAGAACTCAAAAAAAAAAATATCAAATGAAAAATGCAACGCAAAATTCGAAGAGACTCTTGTAAACGTCAAGCAGCTCCAAAGAAGAAGCAGCAGACTCGAAACTGAGCTGGATAGAAGGCAAGCCTAATAAAACTGAATAATATAAATCCAAAACTCAACATTCTCGACAATTCCTCTAATTATTTTGATCTCTTTGATGAACTATTTTTATTTGCAAAGAAATTTAGAATAATTAGAACTTTACAATATTATTCTAAACAATCAGTCGGCATACTTTCCATAACAGAATAGTCAGGCTCTTTATGTTGCATATTATCGAAGAAATATTCCTGTCTAAAGATCTGGGAGGCGTTATTCACGTTCGGATTGTAAGCAAAGTATTGCTGCCATCCGTAGACCATTTCTAAATATTTCTCGTCTAGTTTTGGTGGTTCCTTACTCTGTGATACAGATGCATATCCTCTGACGAGAGAAGGATGGACTCCATCTATCAAAATAGCAGTGGGAGGCTCTCCTTCATAAACTTCCGTTTCAGTATACGAAGTCTTGATTAAAATAAGTTCGACATCTTTTTTCTTTGAATAATCAAGACCAAATCTAAAAACTTTGCTGCATATTTGGGACTTGCTTACCCAGAGAGGAACTCATCATATCCTATTTCAGTCTTTGTGCAATTCGTTTTGGTCTATAGCTCAAACTCAGCAGAACTTAGCTACATACCTGGATGAAAGTAACGGAATCATACACGTAATAGGTGTATCTCCAGTTAGCATCCTTCAATCCCACTCGATGAACTATCCGTTTTTTGTCGGCGTCTTGATACCAATTTATCGTGAGGTTGTCAAACTGAAATTCCGTCCTTTTTGTGTATTCTACTTACAGTATACACGGTATCGCTACCTTGGTCAATTCGGTATGTTATTGTGAGAATACCGGAGATACTTTCTTGGTTCGTGTTGATGGGAAAATCCTCTGGTGGCTCATAAGGTTCATGTTCTTCTTTTTCGGCTGAATTTTCTTTTTCTTAAAACTAAAAAGCAAACAATTGATGATGGAATATACTAAAGCACCAGAACAGGCTCCAATCAGAAGAAGGGCCAAAACAAGTTTAAAAATGATAACGGAAGGCTAAAAAGGGTGATTTTTGTTTCTCGAAAACTAACTGAAGAGCCTTCATATCGCGATAAAATACTAACGTCGTCACCCCATTCCTCCTCATCGATATGCTTCTTTCTGGAATTTCTGCTAGAAGAAAACTACTTTAAAAATCTTACTTTATGGACCCGGCCTCGGATTCTGACTCAGAGATGGACATTTTCAAGTAGAATCGATCTGGGGACTCTTATCAGCAGGCGTCTAGAAACCAAAGAGGAGCAATTCAACCCGGACAGCAGCAAACCCCTTGTAAGAGGATTAGCAAACTAGAAAAAGACGAAGACGAATGCTTTATTCCTTTTCCCAATCATAAGGATCCTCAGTATTCGCACCGGAGACTTGAGCTGCAAGAAGTATAATCTTGTAGCAAAAGCTGTAGTCGACATGATCGTGATATTTGAGGGAATCGACATAATCGAGCAATTTCGACAACTCCTCCTTGCACTTGAGAGTTCCCCAAAGAGATTCACGTCTCTCCTTACGACACTCCTCCTTCATTCGCATAACATCTCCTTTGTCGGAAACTTTCCTCCACGGCAATCCCTCTTTCACGATCAGATCCAGCATCAGATAGAACCAGGATTCCACATCGTCCTTATAGCCCAATTCGCTGAAGCGGTGACAAGCCAAGGAAGCAAATCGGACAGTTCCTTTGAATTTGGCCGACATTCGAGGTGTTTTTAGCTCTTGTTTATCGTTGAGGATTTTTCGCGAAATTCCAAAGTCGACCATATACACGGATCGTCTCTTTTCACCAATACCAGAACAATAGTTGGCTGGTTTGAGATCGCGATGAATGAATCCATGCTTGTGGAGGTCTTCACATGCTTCGAGACACTGAATGGCAACGCCGAGTCCCGTTCCGATACTGCATAATCAGTTACTTGAAAACTAAAAAAACAAACCTGAAGACGCGATCCTTTTGGGCCGTTTTGAGATCGTGTAGACTTTTTCCGACGAGTTCCATTACAAAGAAAAAATAGGTCTCCTTCTTGCCTCGATCGAAGATTTCAGTGAAGTGAGATTGCTTCCTTTGTCCGGCGAGGAGCTTTAAGATGGCGATCTCCATTTTGAGCTTGCTATCTTTTCGAGTTTCTATCTTCTTCTCGACCTTCAGCGCGAAGCATTTGTCTTTATTCTTTTGTTCATGGACCATGTAGACAGCACCAAAGCCTCCTTCGCCCAAGAGCTTGATCACGACATATTTGTGCTTTGTGGACTCGATTACTGAACCGGGCTTGATCTTGACATCATCTTCGTCTTCCTCTGACATGACCGCCGGGGTAGCAGAATCACAAGTGTACATCGGAACAGATTTAAAGTTTTATTTAGCCGAGATGACTAGTCAGAATCTGTAAAATCGACAGAGGACTCATCAGCTGAATCAATGGGGAGTTCTTCTGACGGAGGAGGGGCTCCTTTTTGTGTTCTGAAAATTCCCTTTCCTATGTGAATAAAGCTTACGTAAGGAGTGCTGGATCTACTCCTTCTGATTGCATTTTCAATTTGACAGCCGTTTCAGGGACTCCCATTCGAAGCATTTTGAAGTATTTCTCACAGATTTTATTGTATCCAGGCTCAGGAGATTCTTCCACATTTGAAGCAATTTCAATCGGAGAATTTTCAGCAGGGTTTTCTGCTTGACTTAGATCTTTTGCTGGTTCAATTTGCGTCTGCTTAACCAAGTTAGGCTCAATCGCCTCTTTTCGCTCCAATGTTATCTCTGATACCTAGAAGATACCTTTTCGTCGAATACAGCATCCCTACTTTCTTCTCCAAAATCCTCAAACGAATGTCCATAACTCTCATTTGCTTTTCGATTTCTACAAGAAGATCTTCATTTCGAAGAGCCACATCATTTAAAAGAGTTGTTGCTTTCTGTATGAAACAATTGAAGAAAGCTACTAATCGTCGACGATTCAACGGTTGAACCTAAAATGAATATTTTTTGTTCTCTTTGTTCCTCGAACCTCATCCAATCGCACATCCGCAGGTATACTATTTAAATGTGATTCCATCTAGAGATTTAACCTTTTTCTTTTGCGAAATTTTTCTTTTATAAGTATTTTATGGCAAACCAAGTAAGCTCTTTTACAACAAGAGACGGGCAGGTTTATTTACAAAATACAAGGGTATCATTCATCAGCGTCCACAACAGTGATTTCCTCGATTCCGGGCATCACACGTCCCATTCGGCGTGGAGTGCTTTGATGAGAACTTTCAGAGCTGCTAGCCGGTGTTCTTTCAAGCACTTTTCCGAGATTTAAATCGGGAAGTCGTTCTGATGGAAGTAATAACTCGTTCAGAGTTTCTGCTACTGGGACCAGCTCTTCCAACAGCACCTATGGCAGTTAGAGGAAATAAACTAAAGAAATACTTGGATTCTCATAATTTCGTCGTTTAGCCCTGAAAGTTGGGAAATCTCTTCGATAAATTTACTGTGAGCTTTTCTTTTCTCTACAAGACTTTTCGCTAAAGTCAGTGAGGTAGAATCAACCTGAAATTTACTTTCTTTTCTCGTGAATTCTTACTCGTTTGAACGATTCAGTGATATGCGCTTGATCTGTGATTATAAATCGACCACAAACAGTCAAATGTTCTTGAATACGAAGACAAAATCTAAATTTCTTTTGTAGTCGACAACTTATAACTACCGGAAGATGGGGCGACTACTCATTTTGTGTTGAGAATCAACAAGTTGGGGACCTTTCTTGCCAATAGCATTTTGTAAAATAGGAAGGAATTTTGGTATTTCCTGAAATTTTTTAAGTTTTTGTGGAAGACTGTACCATAAATCTTTTATATAGCTCATCCTCTTCAACAGTAAGTACTTTGGTCTGCCCATCGTTTACCAATACAATACCTTTGTTACGTTTGACGCTTACTAAAAAGAATGATAAAAAGCTTTTAATGACAACCTCGATTTGACAAAAATGAAAATGTAGACGGAGAAGCTGATGGGCCAGCAGCAACGCTCTGCTCGTTTCCCATATTAAAAGAGAAGTTAGCGTGGTCCGGAACCGACTGGACCCAAATAAATACGATTTAAAGCTGTTTCCTGCCAACGACGTTCCAAATCAGCAGGTAAATCCTATAAATTGTAAGAAAACAAAAAGCGACAAGCGCACCTGTTTAGTCGATGGAAAAGTTTCGGCTTCAGGGTCTGGCTGATGGTTTCGAGGGACGCAAATATCTTCCTTTGGCAATTTGTGCAACTTCCACTCTTTATCGTGGCACAGTGAATTGTGATCAAGAGAAGCTAATGAGGGCACACCAGGCATAGCATCAGCAAATTCTGAATTTTCGGTCAAATAAATTATGTCATATTGAATAAGTAGTTATTGAATATGAACATATTACAGCGAAAAAAAGTATTTTAAATTTAAAAAAATTTATAAAAAGTGAAAAGTGTATCACAGGTATTATGCAAAAATCACAGTATAAGACAGGGTTAAAATGCACGTGATAATTCAGAGGTTACTGGAGGGAATCATTATCTAAATATTAACATTATTGTAAGAAAATCAAAGAGCTAACCGCTTCTTCAAAACGTTGAACCAGAAAATTGTTCCCTTCGTCTTTCTTAAAACCAAACAACTGGTAAAACGCAATAAGAGAGTCTTTGCATTCGAGAGAAAGCTTGTAAACTCCAATCTAAAAATGATTTATAGGTTTAAAAAATACTAAAAAGAGCTAACCTGTTTAGCTAAGAAGACAAGAATGGTATTCAAGACCTTGCCCAGTTTCAAACCACGTTTTTCCTTATCAATTACGACATCTTCGACTCGTCCGCGACAACCAGCATCATGAATAAATTTCCATTCAACTACCAATGTAGCAGCACCGACTACTTTTTCTGTGCTGAAAAACTAGCTATAAAAAGAACTTAACTTTTACTTTTGGTCTTCAATAACAACAACATAGTATGATTTAGGGCGCGTATTGCGCATCGAGTCGAAACGCTCATCAAACTTCTTTGAAGAAATTGCTCCAACTGATGTTAACTGAGACAATACATCAAGGAAACTAAATAGCTTATATTTTATAAATTAAGGACAAACCCTTTGTTATAGTCGGTTCGGCGTAGTGATCTGGCCTTCATTCCGGTGGGCACAATATCCGTAATTTCTTTAGTTTGAAGAATTGTACTATCGAATATCTCATCTAAAACAAATTATACTTATATATTAATAGCTTACCGGGATTGATGGTATATCCAAAACCGTCGGTGCTCATTTTGAATAAAATGTCTAAACAAATTAGCTCATAAAATGACATAAACAGATACTGAACGAGAGAAATTCACGTATAAGAAAAACCATAAAGTCGTTTAAAATAGTATATTATGCTATCAAGAAAGCACAAAAAAGAGGCAATTTTGAACCGTAAAGCGCATAGGAGATTCAACTAGAATAACAGCACCGGGGGAAGTGAGTCCCACTTATAAATACAGTAATCTATACATTGTTGCTTTGGAAGCTACACAGCCGTAACGGGGCCTTTCAAATCGAAAATGTCATCAGCTGAAGACGAGTTAGGAGGTGCTCTCTTGCCTCCAATCATGGGTGCCATACGTCTTGTAAATTCTACATAATTCTTTTGTAGTTCATTCTAAAAGTTTCTTCTTTTGTTAAACTCCGATGCACCTGATAAGCCAATTGGTCGTGTTGAATAAGCTGCTTGTTGAGCGCTAAAGCATCAGCACATCGTTTAGAAAAGTCGCGGAAGGCTAATCGAAGTTTATTTTGGAACTTATCCACTGGCTTTCCTTTTGAATCTAGCAGAACATCGGTCAAGAAAACATAAGCAATCTGGATATTCAGTTTTTTTATTTCGATAAAATACCTCAGCTGGGCCCTGGTTGACAGTTGTGCCGATGCATCCCTGTAGAACCATTTGTAGCATCTTGGCATCCGCTGGGATCTGAGAAATAGCCGCCGAGAGCTCCCTCGTCTTCTTTTCTATATCCTCAATTGCTACTTGGATTGGTTGGAGAACTTTTTGTTCTTTTTCAATAACTCGAATCCTCGTTTTCACATAAGGGAAGCTGAATAAAAACTCAAACTAAATCCAGTCAATCTTGCCTGTTTTGAGTCGTTAAGATAGTTCTTCTCTTGTATTGGTCCTTTAAATCTCCATGAGCTTTTCCATCTCGAGTAAATGGAGTCGCATAAACGAATCGTTTAACAGAATGACTCCGTTCGAAGTGTGTCTGCCGTCTCCGTCTCTCCCATTTGTCCCAATACGGCTCAACATAGGTGATTTGGAGTCTTGCCTTATCAGTCATTTGAGTAGAACGCGTTACCTAAATCATTTCTGAGTCAACGAGATTAGTAGTGTGTAAACATTGTTCGAATCTTTGATGACTTCGACAACTCCTTTTCCGAATCTTTCCGTGTAAAAGGACTCCAATCGATGACTAATTTCCGATAGTTTAGTGAATGGAGGCTCTTTATAAATGAATTCTTCTCCATCCAGATCAATGAATTTTGATCCATAGAAGCCGACGCGGAAGTAAGTGCCAAAACATCTCTTGTCAGCACTAAAAATGGATCAATAGGCCACAGAAAAAGTACCTTCGAAGAGGCGATAACCAGGCATCAGCTGTGTCTTCCACTATCGACAGTGACGGTTCAATTTTGGCTAAAGCCTCGCTTATTCGAGCATGGATAGATGAGAGACTACGGTAGTCTCTCCATTCTGATAGAACTGGGTCAATCACCTAAATTTTGTCTTTTTTGTCACAGTCAAAATTTACTTTGAAGAGATTTGGAAGAAGTTCATACATTTGGGCTTTTTCGAGAAGAGAAGCCGTCTTTTCTACCAACTGGATCAAACCGCCAGCTGTGAAATGTCGCGATTCACAGATGCCGTCATTTTCAGGGCTCAATACATCGTCACTAACAGCGCTCTCTTCGTGAATATTCTCCGAAACTTTGTTAAAAGCCGCCGCTCCTGGAGGCATATTCCCATCGGTTGTCGTCATCGCGATATATTCGGCAGCCAGTGCAGAGGCATGAAGCATACATTGAGCTGCTTCGCAGTGAAGCCCACGATCAGCATGACGAGAGGCCATATTTAACAGCCAAGTCAATCTGAAATCTCTTGACTTCTTTCGAGGAAAAACAAACCGAAGATCCGGGTTATTTTGATATCCTTTGGCTATTCGGTACATGAGGTCGAGAGTCATCTCGAAATCATTTGCATATTCCTTCATCTTGACTGTATCCGATAGAATCATGTGCAGATTGAAGACCAAATCTTTGACTTGTTCAGTGAAACAAGTATTGAGACGTTGGGAATCCGAATGAGAGTCTGTCTCAGCGTAATTCAAAATGGTCTTGAGACTCCTTCGAAGACAATCCTCATTAAGCCAATTACCATCGCGAGTTCCATTCGAAACCAACGTTGAAAGTGACATTGTGATTTGCATTTTGACTCGAGCGAGACTATTCCCAGTCTCATAACTTTCCCTCATCAACAAATAAATGCTCGCGGCTGCTTGTGATCGAACTGAGGAGATCGTGGCTGCACAATGGCGCAGCAATTGCAGACATAATTCTCCACATTGTTCCGTTTCCTAAAACGTTTTTTCTTCCTCAAACATTAAGCCGACCTGTTCAAAAACCAGCTCCGGATACTTGATAATAAGAGCTCTTTGACTGGCAAAAATACTATCCAAAGCTTGGACTGATTGGTTACAAGCCAGCATATGCATCTGAAATTTGTCTACTTTTGGATCCAAAGTTTCTTACAATTTCTCGAAGAATTGGAGACAAACAGAATAGGAGATGGTCACTTCCAGGCATCGAAATGACTCGAACAATAGTTTCGAGAACATCCAAAACACACAAAGTCACTTCGGTGCACATGGCTCCTTCCAGAATAAACTCGTCATCATCTGAATTGCTAGATATTTTTCTTTAGTTAATTTCTACCTCCAGATAGGACATCTCTCCTCCAGCGAACGAAATTTTGAACAGTTGAAAAGTCTTCCTCATTCCCAGTTTCAACTTTCCTCTAAATCAATTTTTTTAAAAAGGCAAAACCCTTACAGGCTTGTATTCGAAGCAAGAGACACAGAGTTGAAGAACATCGAGTAGTTGAGTAAGTCGATTGGGTGGCAATTCACGGACCCAATTCCGGAAAAGTGACTGATCCAAATGCTTTAAAACCCAGCAGAAACAGGCCAATAATTGCCGCGAAAGATCGATATTCAGTCGTGGCTTAGGAGATTTTTGTTTGTGTTCAGTCGTGGGAGAAGGAGGAGGCGAATTGTTTCCAATTCCAGCTATGGCTAGAGCTACTTTTGGATTCATTCCTGGAGTCGAAGGAAATCGATCTCCCAAGAAATTCCTAAAACCTTTTTTATTTCAAAGAAATTAAAAACCTTTTCTCATGGTGTACTGTAAAGGCGTAGGGATCATGAATTCGAGTGACATTATCCATTATAATAGAGATCAAAGGAAGATAAAGAGCGGCTACTCGAGATCGAACTGATGAATCTGAGAGACGATTGTCTGCTTCGTGAGTTGCTATCAAATTGCGAATGGTTCCGATGGCTCGAGCTTGGAGAGCGAAATTGGAAGAAGTTTCAAGGATAGATGAGAGATCAGCTAGCACGATTCCCAGAAGGAAGTGAATTCTTCGATATTCAACGGAGAGCTCTCCGGAAGTATAAGAACTTGAGGATTCAATGGTTCCAGTTGATCGACCTCCAGGGCTGGGTGGTTGGAGTTGTGAAGGAGGAGGAATGCAGCCAGATGAGGAGATGGACATTCCATTGTGTGAGAAAGGAACATTCATGATGACGAAGTGCTCATGGGAACAGACGATCCTCATAAAATCTTGCTTAAGAAGTATCAACGTTGCGATATTTGGCTCGGAAGCACAAGCGATCTTTAGAGAAATGGTCTGATTGAAATCCCGTATGAGACCCATCACATAGCTTCGATCCATAATGGAAAAGGCGTCTCGAAGGAAAAATCCCCAGCTGTTTGTTACGGATTGTGCTTGTCGAGCATCTTTATTCAATCTTGTGATAATCTAAAAGGGAATTTTCCTTTTCCAGAACTAAGTCTTACCTCAACTGAAATAGCAGCCGAAAGAGCATCCAAGTTCTTGATGAATCTTTCTGAGAATCTTGACTTTCGAACGAGGTAAAGTCTTCCTGTCATTGAAAGATATTCAGCCATAGATTTCATCTAAATCTTTTCTCTTTAATTTGCAATTTCCTAACCATAAGCTCCAAAAAGAACCAGCAATTGGTGAATGCCATGTCTCTGGCCGGTCCTCCACTCTTCACCCATAATTCGACAATTTCCTCATGGACAGTCTTATTGGGAGAAGAAGGCACCGCTGCTTCTACAGAGCCTTTTCTCGTCGAATTTCTTTCCACATCCTCAATTAGATTGAATAGTTTCTGAGTTTCTGGTGATCCTGGCTTCTGCTTCTCTTTTCCGATTTCTTTGCACAAAGAAGATTGTTCTTTTGATTCTAAACGTATTTGTCTCTGATAGAAAACGAGAAAAAAACCTTTCAAAGCAATTTTGAAATAATGAATGTATGAGATGAGAAGTCCACTTCTTCCATGGGAATCACAACTCGAATCCAATAAATGAGTGCAAATCTTCACCAACTGGCCAAGAGTCTCAAAGCAGACAATTGAAACAACGCCTGAATACGGCGGTCGAGCCAACAAGGCTATCAATTTGTCCAAAACATTGTAAAGGAAAGAGACCATCGGTTCCGGTCTGGCTTTCAATATTCCCTAAATCGAACTATTTTTAAACTCTTTTTCTCACAACCTGAATGGCGGAGATGAGTCCTTGCTCATTGATTGGAGGCCTTTTCCGATCGTTTGAAGATAAAGAACAAATAGCGACGAAGAACTTTTCAAGATAATCATCCTGAAGAATTGAACAGAAAGAAAAATCAGACCGACCTGGGGATGGACAGTTGAGACGGCGCTGATAGAAAGATTGAAGAGAGGCTTGTGAGAATCAAGCCATTTTATGTTGGGAAGAGCTCCTTCAGGTGAGAGATAACCATAACTTGGAGGAGGTTTTTCCAAGCAAATTGGAAGAGAAAATTCCCCGGATTCAAGATGTCCAGCTCGATAAAGAGGCAGCCAGGAATATCCGATTGGATATTTGACTTCGTCTTCTTTGCCCCCAGGTTTACAAGAAATGTGATAGAAAGTGAAGAAAATATGATGGCCGTCATCCAACTCTAATGGAATTCTCATTTTGAATTCATCACAAAACGTTGGAGTTCTAAAAGAGATTGAAGAAAGGAGAAACTCTCACTTGGAATGATAAATAACCGAAGAAAAGATGTGGTCTTGAAGGATCGTCCCTGTTTGATGAGGGAAAATGACTGACTGAGGCACTTCCTTCGCATTCATTAATTCCATTTTCACACAAATATTTCTGGCTGTTCCTTGTCTCGTCGAAAAATTCACAGATTTCGGAGAAATATAAAGCAAATTCCTAGAAAATTGTCTCAGAGAACTTAGAGATCAACTTACTTGTATCCAGTATTTACACTATATTGTCCAGAAGCAGTGAAGCCTTGAATGTCTTTAGTCAACTCAGCTTCAGGTCCTGGAGTGAAAGGAGTCATTTTTTGATAGTCGGGATTGAGTCTCAAAAGGAGTTCTTCTCCTGTCCCACCGGATATTTGGAGGACCAAATTGGCTGGGAAAGTCTTCATTCGAGAAAGTCTTCCTCCGGGCTTTCTTGCTTCTGCCAGTACTTTGTAAAGATCTTCTGTGCTGATTCTATCCGACTCTTGGCGGAAAAACGAATTGATAGTCAAAGTGACTGGCTTCAGAGACGAGAGATTGGCTTCAACTGGAGGCATTTCTTGTATCGTCGAAGTCGTACTGCTATCGTCGCTTCCTAAATTTCGTACTCTTTTTCCCAAAAATGTAAACAAACCCAGAAATTTCCTCTTCTGAAGAGGTGTCCTAACTCGATTAAGAACAGTTGCAGCCGATGTTCCACTTCCGATTCGTCGAAATGTGGAGGAGGAAGAAAGAGAGATTCTATCCGCACTCACTATACTACTCGAATCTTCAACAGTCGACATTATTATATCTCCACAATCTGAAATTTCATTCAAAAGCTCTTCAATCTTACTCGATCCAAAATCTCCTCCAGAAACTTGAGAAGCGATCATCGAATCGGCTCTAGTCAGAACTCCTCCAGTGCTGGGCGAGGTTAGAAGCTTTTGTAAGTCGATTATCATGAAGCCCAACGGCATTCGATGAGCTCCTAAAGATTCTATTTTCAATTTTTTTAAAGAAAGATACTACCCAATCTGGAGGCATTTTCAGCCGCCGAAGCGAATAACTTCTCTTGCGTTCGATCGTCTTTTGGTCCTAAATAAGGCTCACAACTGTCGGAAACATCACATGCTTGGAGAATTTTCGAGAGCTAAAAAGAGATTAAAAGGTGGAAAAGACTTACTCTCACGACAAGATAGAGATCGGGAATGGAACTGGTGAGGTTGAACGCGGCTTGGTTGCATCTACAAAAAGGGAATTATGATCTTATCGGCCCAAACTGACCTTCCTAAAGGATCGTCCTCTTTCTCTGTAAACTTGTCAAACTCGTCTGAATTCACGTCGAAATGGAAAGTTTCTGTAATTTTTTTCCTAGCCTTGGCATCATAAATTGCAATCGAGCCGAAGATTGGCTCGAATGACGGCTGCATGTCCAACTGAAAAACTCTAATTTTCACTTCATCACTTAGTCTTACTTTGACGACTTTGACAATTAGTTTCTGAAGGGTAATCTCGTCAGGATATTGTGGAGCCGTTCTTTTCTCGACGACTTCCGTCTAAACTGGTTTCTCTTCAAATTTAGAAATTCACTTTATTTTGAAGAGGAAGTAAATTGACCAGATTTGGATGTCTTCCGTTGAGTCTTTTCGAGTCATTTGTCTGATCCAATTGTAGCAGACTGACTCTTTGAATGATCCCTGAACTCATCAAGTAAAAAAAAAGGAGTAAATTCTTGCCAGAAATAGCTGGATCTGAGACACTGTGACTGAGTTGTTGTTCCCTCAAGTCGCCTTCATTGGAGCCCATTGTTCCCGAGGAAATAGTCGAAGTAAATGAATTTCTCTTCTGTTGGATCTCATTTTCAGCAACTAAGCTCGCACTTCTGGCCACTCTTTCAGCCCGAATCCTATCCATTTCAAAAAGAGCTCTCGGCGTACTTCTCACAATTATCGGTCGTTCTATGGTCATTCTGACATAGGTGTCAGCTGATCCGAATTGCTGATATCTAGAAGGTTCTAAATTGAGCGCTGAAAGGGGAAAAATCTACCTTCTTTCAACAAGGGCAAATTCGTCCAAAAAAGAAAGAAGAATATCCAGAACATGTGGCTCAATTATCAGATTTTTTGTGTCATATGGAAGTGGCTCGACTGTATGATTTTCTCTTGGAACAATCCTCAATTCGACATCGTCTGATGGAAATTCGCTGACTCTAAATTATATTTCATAAATGAACTAAGGGAATTCCAACTTTCTGGGACTGGAACACGAAGAGGAAATATCGTAAAAGGCGCTGGTCTTTCTCTGAGCCAATAACTCCTCAACATCACATGGATCAACTACATCCAAAAGGCGAATCTTCAAATAAATTCAATTGGTTGGATTCAACACTTACATTTGCTGGATTGCTGTCTGTCGCATCGAAGGAACTCGGATGGAGGAGCAAACTGCCTGTCATCACATGTTTTCGGACATCTGCAGCCGTCATTCTATAGAAATTCTGTTTATTTAGTTCACAATTGAACATACTTGTTCCTCTTGCCGGCGAAAGCCCGAGTGAAAGGAGTTGAAGGCTGGGAACTCATTCTGGACTTGTTTTATTAGTCTAACATTCCAAGAGATATTGAGGGCGCGAGGATACGTGGAATGGCGTTGGCCACTAGTTCAGTCAACGCGTAATTACACGGCTCATAAAGCCCTCGATATCGGCCGCAAAACATAAGAAGAACGGAAAACAAATCTCGACATACACATACTTATACTGTATACGGTACATATGCTACTTGTAGTTCAGTGGGAGTCTTTAAAAATGACCAGTTTGAGGAGGACAGGATTCGGTGAGAAAACCGGAATCGACTGGATCTGATCAGCTGCATATCGAACTATAAATTTGTCATTTGTCTTTGAACTTTCGATTGTGGGAAAGGGAGAGTTCGATCCAATTTAGACCTTGAAGATGCATGGTCACGGCCGGGATCACCCCTCTGCCATCCAACCAGCTTATCCAGCTGGTTTCTGCCATCCTTCCTCAAGGCTATTCGACCCGCTTTCTTCCTCCAAAACTGCCGTCTTCTACCAGTCGCTCTCACATTCTCCAAAAATGGCTGATTGAACCAATCTCAGCAAAGAAAGCCTCTCTAATCGGCTTCGATTTAGCATAATGAGCTTCTCGGAAGAATCCCACGAGAACGGTTCCTTTCCGCCTTTAGCCCCGCCTCTCTCTCTCTCATCAATTTCGACGATAGTTTATGGGGAAAGTCCTTGCATCTGCTAATCAGACCCGTCTCATAACATGCTTTTCTTCAGCTGTTCTCTCTAACCAGAACCAAGGCCATCCAGCCAGTGCAAAAATGCTTCTCCCAACAACAAATATTGTTCTCAGTGCACCGCCAGCCATAATCGGATTCCCCTTTCCGCACGTGTTTTCATAGTGTTCCTTTTATACGTTTCCTCTCTCCCTGTGACGTCTTGAGATCTCGCTCTTCATCAAATAAATTTCAGTCATGGCATTTGACCACTCTACTTGCTTCTATCTGCATTCTTGGATCAGAGCGCACAAGAAAATGTTCAAGGTTTTCATATTTACTTCTTAATGACATTTCCCAGAGTCGAATGGTTCTTATATTATTGTTGGCAGTCAATTTTGCCAACAGTACGTTCTTAAGTTTGGATGTTTTTGGTCCCGAATCAATGGCTTCTCTTTCTGTATTTCTCGTCAATATTTCATTTGTAATTCTGGCTCTTTTGGGAATTTACCATTGTCGAGCTGCCCTTCTCGTCCCAAATGTAGTTCTTAAAGTGAGTTGTCTCCAACCAGCTGATTCACTTCCTCCTCTATTTAGATAATGCTTTCATCGGCTTGTCTTTTTTATGGACTTCAACTAGCCGATACAAATGATTATTCTTCTGTTTGCCACTTTGTCTGGCTTTTAATTTCTCTTGTCTGCTTCATCTGGGAGATTCAAGCGATGTTCACCGCCACTTTTGGCATTCTAAAAGAAATCAATGCAAAGGCCTTGTCGAGACCACCTCCCAGTTATAATCAGGTATGTTTTCCACCAAAAATTTCATCTCCTTTAAATACGTTTGTTTTTCCCACCAAAGCCCGCGTTCTTCGACGTCAGCGACCGTCAATTCCCACGCTATGGCCCGCTTTCCATAAGAAATTAGGTAAAATACAACAAGAGAGACTTTTTAGGTTGTTCTTGATGAGCTAAAGCCGCCCTCGTATTCTGACGCCGTTCTCATGTTGGAGAAGAAAAAAAGCACCGAAGTGAGGATTCTCGACGTCGAGTCTCTCGAAAACATCTCTGTACACCACGTCTAATTGCTGCAGAAGAAGGAAATCAGATTTAATTCCACACGGGTATTGCCGTCTTTGCCACAAAAAGTGATCTCTGCGACTAATCGTTGTAAGATATGATAAAGTATGTTCGAACATTGAAAATCAAACTAGGAGAAAAAGACGGAGAGAACGTGTTAAGTGACGTCTGCGAGAGTGGTCTTGGTACAGTAGCACGCGCAGGAAAATGACTGGTTATCACAAATACGACCATCTGTCAAATTTGGGGATCTTTTTGGGCAACTTTTGATTAAAAAAATGTAGCTGGGGACGATGTACAGAGCAAAGAATGAAAACGCAAGTTCTGGCCTTCTGTTTTCACTAAATTAATAGGTTCTAGTCAAATAAATTAGACATATGGATCTGAAAGTTGAAGAAAAGGTTATTAGTTCAGCATATTAATGTAAAATAAGTCAGATTTTTAACTATAAAACTTGCTAATTTTTTTCTTTTGATCATTTCAGTGTAATTCTAGCTTTCAGGATATAGAACAAGATAAATGGCAGAAACTGATGAATTGAATTACTCGTCACCAATGTCAGAAAATAAAGAATGGCAGAAGGTTAGTTTGTTTTAGTTGCTATATTTTGTTTGTTCAGCCTCATTATGAATTCCTTCCTATCGGCCAGCAATGGTCAAAGTCTAATAGATTTACACTTGGAACTTCTAAGAGGCTATCACTAAATGAAGTCTCAACCGTCACAATAGCTTCTATTTATAAAGAAGGCTACTCGTGCCAAGAAATAATTATTCCAAGAGTACCGGTGTATGACTGTTATTATTTCTATAGTAAATAACCAATTAACAGATTCATTTATGACTGTTGCAGTTCGATCAATCTAAGCTTCAATGACAAAAGCGAGATTTTTCGCAAAAGTGGAGCAAATAAAAGAATTAACGAGTTTTGTAAACTTCATCCGGTAAATATAATTCTGCTTAAACTTTATGCTGTAATTTAGGAGCTATATATTAACGGTTGCACCTTTATCAATTCCAAATTAGCCGAGAACGATGTAGCAGCTATGCTAAAAGGCTACATTGGACAAAAACTAAAGCCACTTCTAGTATCCGGAGACCATATTTTAGAGGAAATGGAAAATTATCTTTCGCAGGTTAGTATTTAAAAGTATAAGCTTGATATTGCATTTAGAATAAAGGAATAGGGTTTTATGTAGATGCTAATCCTGAATTAGGAACTTTACTCTTCCTGATTAAGTTCCTCCACGGAATATGCCTCAGAGATACCACTAAACGACATACTCCATATAATCTTGCAGTTTATTTTGCTCCTAACATAATTCAAGATTCGAAAATGGTTAGCTAACCAATATATTTTCAAATAAAATAGGGCTTTTAGGATGCAGAAGCACTTAAGCATGTCAGTAATACAATTAGTCTAATAGGAAAGCTTATTGAAAATAGTCCACAACTTATCATCTTAAAGGAGCCTACCTTAGTTAGAACCAGGTAACAAGAAAACTCACATTTTTTATTATATACCAGATCGACCAGCATTAGTCTAGATGGTTCTAAAAAGAGTGAAAGTGGTAGAAGATCTTCGTCAGTTTTTGGACGTATAATGAAATACATGAACAAAGAAGCGGTAAAGGTACTATCTAACTACTTCTATATAACTTCATTAACGTTGTAGAGAATCCAAGAAGTAGAAAGAATATCGTTTGACGAAACGTCACACGATTCAAGAAGATCTAGATCGCGAAGTAAACGTAATTCAAATGCATCATTGCGAGGAGAAATAATCAAGTCTTCAGTTAAACTTCATAGACGAATGTCGTTAAAAGATTCCGTAAGTTTTGTTTTATTTATTTAACCTTTCTTATAGAGTTTCTGTGGTTCAATTGCTGGATCTACAAATTCTCTTAGTCCAAATGCATTGTCTCGGACCTCAATACTGTACAATTATTTTGACGAAAATAAGAAACTTCAACAGTTCACAAATACGTCTCTTACAACATTACCACCTGGAGAAGCAACAGTTAAAAGAGTTGAAAAGGGACAAAACATTAATTTGGACCATTTAGACGAGGTATTTTCTAGCAGCAATTAAGAAGTAAGAATTTTAGTTGTCACCGGAATTTGACGATACGTTGCAACCGAAGCAATCCGATTTTTATGTTAAATCAATTACACCAGTAGATGAAACGTTAACACCTGATTTAAGTAGAAAAATGAAAATATCTGCTCCAGTTGAACACGATGATGGATTTAAAGTTCCAAGTTTCTCTCGAACGAAGCACAATAAATCAATTCGCCAAGTAAAGTTTAAAATTTGAACTCCAATCGTTTTCTTTTAGAATATCAAAGCTCCTGGTGATGTTAAAACACCACAAGAGTCATTTTCGAATCATCCAGATGAAGCTTTCAAAACACCAGAATTTCCCAAAAGAGAATATTTTCCATTTTCTACATCTCGGGAATCAAAGTCCTCCTTCTTTTATTTGGGACCCGATATGGCAAGTATAATCACATCATCGAGTAACGCTGAGGTTAATATCTTTTTTATTATAAATTACTGTGTTCAGGACTTAGATCAGCGTGCACGATTCACGCCGACTAGTCGTCCCTCTCTTGCACTGTTAAGTGAACGGAAACAGGTCTCCAAAACAATTGCCGAGATTGAGAAAAGATCAAGTGCTGAAGAAGGGATGAAGGAGAAAAAGTAACTGTTTTTTTTTGTTTAACTTGATTTCAAAGCATCCTCAATCATTACGATTCCTCTTCTACTTCTGCGTCACCAAGAGAAAGCCGTTCATCATCATCATCTCATATCAAATCCTAATACATTTTTGTAAATTCGAGTAGTCTTTGTAACACTTGTGCTAGCTAGTTTTTAGAATAAAAAGTACATGAATTTCACTACTAATGCTTATAATCCTTTGATGTTTAGATCTTCTTGAAGATCGATCCATGAACTCTTCTTACATAGGACGGAGAAGATGAATAGACCCAATAAAGTTTATTGACGTAACTTTACGTTCTATGTCATTATGCTTAAATACAAGAATGCTCCTTTACTTTGCTTTGTGGAATTTAGCCTTATGAAGGGCGCTCTTCTTTGCTCTGCTACTCTTCTTCTTCTTGGCCGTCTTTTTATCTGGCGTTTTCGGAGTGGAAGTGATCTCGTTGGTCAACGCGGCTTTAGCTTTGGCTCCAGAATGAGAACTTTTTTCACGCGGACTGGAATTAGAAAGCCTGGAGCCACCATACAGACTGCCATCGTCCATAGCTTCCCTAGAAGTTCTGAGTGTTGCTTCCGTCTTGAGAGTTGAATGCTCTTGGACAGCACGCATCTTCGATTCAGTCAGGATATTCTCCAAGAAACGAGCCACATCACCCATAGGAAGTCGCTTATTTCGATCCAAAACAAAAACTTTCGTCGAGATAAAGTCGACCAAATTGAGTGGAGTGTCGGGTGGAAACTCAAGGAATTTCCCATTGATGACTCTGGCTTTGACTTCAGCGTTTTTCTCATCGGAATAAGGATCTTTGCCATCTGAGAAGATTTCCCAAACCAAAACTCCGAAAGAATAGACATCTGTGCGTGAACTGAACAACTTCTCGTTTATAGTCTCCGGTGCCAGCCTAAAGGCTTGATTGTTTTAATTGAAAGAGTTACCATTTGATAGGAAACTTTTTGCCACTCATCAACTTATAATCCACATCGACATGCTCCATAGCTTTCGACAATCCTATAAGAATTTATTTTTATTGCTGAAAAACTGACCAAAATCACTGATTTTGACAATTTTCTCAGTATTGTAGAGGCAATTTCTGGCAGCAATATCACGATGGATGATCTTCTGCGAGTGGAGGTAGGCGAGTCCAGCAGCTGCCCCGCAACACATTTGGACTTTTTCCTTGACATCGATGAGACTTTCGAATTTCCTGAGATATGAATCCAGAGCTCCACCATCGACAAGTTCCAAAATAATTCCAATAGGTTGTTCGAGAACGAGAACACCATATAGATGCACGACGTTTTTGTGACGAAGGAATTTCATTATGCGAGCCTCCTTCATGAATTCTTTGACTTTCTCCTTGCACTTTTCCGCGACAAGTCCTTGGTCTTTTCCCAATTTGACAGCCACATTAACCTTATTTTTGTTTTTCTTCTTCGTGAGAACACCCTCTCGAACCTCACCATATTGTCCCGAACCAAGGATTTTGCCCAGTTGAAGTTCCTGATAAGTGTATTCCCAGTGGAAGAGTCCAATGCCCTTCTTCAGTCGAATATGTCCTTGTTTCGTCATATGGCCAATCTCAGTACAGTGCTTGATGAGATCCTTGATCTGAAACAGCATTCTTTTCTTTATTCAAAACCAACCGTAGAAAAGGCAAATCTTTCATCGATACGAAACTGTCTGTCCATTTGACGGTTGATGACGAAATGCCGTAGTTTGAGCTGATCGGGCCTGACTGAGCCACGAATACTTTCTCGCTCTGTCGGAGTAAGAAATGTCATACAGCTAAGCACAAGTTGTTTTCCTTTGACTCCCGTGTCGACTTCAGTTATTCGAAGCAAAAAGTCGCCATCATGTTTGAGAATATTGCTAACATCTTCGCGGGGAAGGTATCCATGGTAGTAGGGAAACTCTTTGAGCATTTTCTCATCGGCAAGTTCGAATGGTAGTAGCTTTTTTTTGTCATGGAGTTGAGCCTCATCTTCGAATTCTCGTTTTTCCTCTTTCTTCGACGTTTTATCCTCTTCGATCTTCCCTGCCTCCGTAAATTCTCCCCCTTTTGGGTCTTCTTCCTTCGCATCGAGACTCTCCTTTCGTTCTTCTTTTTCCTCCTTTGTCTCTTCCTTCATCGGTTCTTTCGTAGCTTCTCGGCTAACTTCCTGCTCCATTCTTCAGCCAACAATTTGGAGCAAATCACTCGGTAATAAACCACTAATCTATCTTTTATATGTCACATTTTGTCGAGCTCTTTTCAAATAAACAACGAATAATCAAACTCAGCCGTTTCCTTACCTCTTCAGATTTATGAGGCTCTTTTATTGGCGCAAAATTTCTATCCTCGATTGTCTGATTTGAATGTCGCTCAAGCAGAAAACATGTCTGTGGATAACCTGCTTCTTTCCCGGAGTTTCTTTTGCAGAAATGTTCTGTCAAGTTGGGTCTTTTTTGTGATTCGATTCGACTTCTCAGGGTCACTTCTGACATAGGAAATGACCCTGAGAAGTTTCGCCGATTAACTGGTAAACAGTTTTAATAAAAAACTCTCTTCTCTCTCTCTCAAAAGACTAGTCAGATCAAAGGGAATATTGCCGGCGAACATTGTCTATTGTTGGGACTTCCCTGTGAATCGTAGAAGATAAGCCGTGTCATCTTCTTGGAATTGTTTGGGAAACCCCAATTGGTGCTTTTGATAAGGCTTTCCACGAAAAGAGAACCTCCGTTCTCTGATCGCCCGACTTCAACGAAAAATTTTCGTTTTACTTACCTGAAAGGAACCCGTTTGGTGTAACTGATAAAACTAGTAGAGCCACGTGTTGATTTTTCTGCAACCTAAAGGAGATTCGAAAAAATCCCCAATTGTATACTCGCATCCAAACACAAAACATATCTGGCTACTTGCAAATAAAACACGGAGGCGTAAACAAGTTTGGAAGCGGTACCACCTGGCTATAGCTTTTCCCTTTTGATAGAGGCCTCTTTTTGCAGGGAATCGAGGAAGACGATCTCTTTAAAGAAGAAAGTACTTTTCTCGTCTAACTGGTTCTTCCTATTTACAAGGAAAACTACTCGTTCTGCCACGAGGAATTCTGCAATGTCAGCAAGTGGCGCTGGAGAGTGACATCTGCCTTATCGAGAGGAATTTCTAGAAAGCCGAAAACAATCGAATTATCTCCTTAACTCATCTACAAAAATATCTGAAAATACCGTTTTTGGAGAGACTAAGATTCGTAAACACGATAGCTCTTCTTCGGATACCAGTTCTACTTGTTGCTCTTTTGATTCCTGTCCCATCCCTTCGAGTAGAACGCAGCTGCTGCAAAGGGAGGGAATGAAGATCAGCCTTGCCAATGACCCTTTGTGTTTTTGTTATTGACCGATAGAGTTTTCGGCCGCGGCTGTTGGACCAACACAGAAATCGGTGATAAGAGAAGATCCATCGATTGGTCAATAAAATTTATTTTTAATAAAGCTCTTGGACTCAAATCTCACAGAGACATCAAGTCTTATACTCGTAATTTTCAGAGAAAAGTATCGTTTCCTATCCAGGAGAGACGGAAGAGATCAGGGGCAAAGTCATCATCTTCCATCAGCTTATTCTTCTTCCAAAATGTCAAAAAGTTGAGGGCTTGGAGGTCGGGAAGCTGGGCGTCTTTTTTGACGTCGTTGTCGTGTCGTTCGGGGAATCAGTTGGGGCGAAGTTAGATGTCGTAAAACCTGGAAGAAACGTCTCTTATCCAAGGCTCTTTGCACCCGTTTTACCTTCATTTCAATGTCAGCCAAATTGGTTCGTTTTGGGTTGGAAGAAGGAGAAGATGGGGTCGTTTTGGATCGAGAAGTCTCCTCTCCACAAACTCCAATTACGCACAAGATGGTGATTCTCAACAGTTGAATGCACCTGCAATTCTTCTTTTACTATTTCATCTTTTTCGACTGAGAAGACGAGTCAAATTAGAAGGAAACTCACCATTCTTGTAGTCTACTGATGACTGCGATGGCCATCAGTTGTCGAAGGTCGTTTTTAGACATCTGAAAAGACGGAATGAGCTGGAGAAAAAAGAAAAATAGAAAAAAAACGAGGAACTCTCTCTTACCTCATGTTTGTTATTAGAATGGACGTGGAATAGCATTGGGGGCAGGTTGTCAGTCATAATCACGTGATTTCCACGGTCGTGGGTCTCTGCTGGCGGTGCACGCCGGTCGGCTTATATACTGGACCTGTGGGCGGGGCGGGAATCGTTCTGTGGGGCGCTGCTGTGAACACTGATTAGTCCTTGGGGAGGATAGTAAGGAAGTCGAGTCAACATCTGCAAAAAAAGATTCTCTGTGTTTACCTCTTTTCCTTTTGGATGTTTCTTTTTTAAAGAGTCTCGAATTTTCTTCAAAAACATCCAATTTTCGCGCAGATTGCATCATTTCGAGCGGGGAGAGTTCGACGAAAAATCATCAAAAGGGCTTTTCCAATCACATCTCAGTCGTCTTTTCGTCTTCTTTGTTCATCTAATCGGAAAAACAAAGAAGAAGTGATCTCGACGTAAACAATACGAAGAAAATGTTTATTTCCTCTTCAGTCGGTCTGAAAGAACCTTTCCTCCGAAAGAGTCACGCTTTGTTCTTATCGAAAAGGCTAGGCATAGAATTGTTTTCTTCCCAGCCTGAGGCCCTTTTTCGATAACAAAAGACTCTTTCACAGAACGTAAAAGAGAGAACTCAAATTGTAAAGCACGTGAAGTGTCCTCTGTTTTCAATTTACTGTTCTATGTCCTTCTATCTCAAAGATTAACTTCTACCGTAATATCTGATCAGAATGATTCAATTTCCTGTCATCCAGGACATCCCCAAGTGGAATTTGCACTCCAGAAATAAATGTTCGGCCGTTCACGTGAACAAGACCTGCTAGGAGGATGGCTGACCTCCAATTATGAGGGGCCGGACAGAGGACGCAAAGAACTTAAAAAGTACCAAAACATGATTTTTGAGTCTTCTTTGTCGCGACTTCTTCCTGTTCGTTCTTTGGGTAAAAAGAAGAGAAATACTAACCTTCTGGAGATCTTTGAGCTTTAGGGGTCTTCCCTATCGTCAAAGCTACCGTATCCAGTTCCATTCTGCTACAACCTCTGCTAACCGCGAAGATTCGTCTCTTTTCAGCGAAAACTTAACCCAGAAGAATCATTGAAAAAATAGAGAGGAAGAAGAACAAATTTGGACATTGCTCATTTGGCTGGAATTTAGAGGACTAGACTTTTCCAATTTCTCTCTCAAGGAAGAACAAAGAACTCGGAAATATCAGGGAAACCCCTTGGCTGCCCGTTCTTCGAAGTTCACAAGTATGCTCTCAGTCTGCGCGTCATGGTCGGCCAAAGTGCTTCGTCTACTCGTCCCGCACTCTGTCCGTTCTCTGCTAGGGGGATACCCCAAGAAAGAATTCTTTTGACTGACTTTTCCGTCCAACTGATAAACTAGACTACCCTGCTGAGTGAAGACTTTTGAAATTGTCTCCACGTGGTCAAAGGAAACGTCATGTTGAAAGCAAATGAGTCGAAAAAGGGAGTAAAGAAAGAGACAACCGCTTGCGACTGGGAGAAAAGGGTTGAATGATCTCTAGCAACTGGTAGAAAATACGGTAATTGCTGCGCTCAGCAAACTTGATAAACCGTCTCTTTTACGGTAGATTCTCTAGTCGAACAAAGTCTTTTTCTTTATTTTTTTCTGCACAAAGTTTTCACCTCTTCTCTATAGCTACTGTCATTTTGACATCTGTCTGCTTTTAAAAAAATAACATCAGACTGATGTAATCTTTGCAGCATGTTCACAGATCACAAAAGAAGAAGATCCTGTAGCTTCAGCTTTCTACAAAAAGATTCCAAATGAATTCCTACCGTAAATTCTCTAATAGATAACACCCCACTGCTCAACTTCTACCGTAATTTTCTGACAATTTGCATAACTTTTAGCGTTTGTAAAGTTCTTGATCTCCTCTATACGATTCAAACGAGTAAAAGGCGGTATTAGAAAATGTACAGCAAACTGTTTCAAAGAGTCTCTGTGAAAGAATTTTCAAAAAAATCTCTGTGTTACTGTAGATTTGAAACCCGGAAAAGTACGATTTCCACGCAGCTGCCTATCTGTCAAGTTTTCTCTATCATGAGTGCAAAAAGCACCAAAATTGAGCCTCGTACAGCTTGTCAGCTGTCGTTCTTCACGCGTACTCCCCTCCGCCTCTTTGTGAACGGCACGTGTCCACATGGACTATGGAACCTACGACCTGTCGGAAGCACGTGAAATCTGACGCAAAGAAGACAAATAGTTGAGCCTCCAGAAGAATAAATATGTACAAACAACTGCGACTCTATTAAACTACTCGAGTCCCAGGGCACAAAAGCGTTTCGGTTCCTCTCTCTCTCTCTCTCGATTCTACTGTTCGTTGCGGAACTTTTGTACAAAAATAAGACACTTATCATACTTGAAAAATTTGATTCTAATGGTAAATCTTTTCATCTCTGATCAGAAAAGTCTTATAAAATTGTCAATAAAGCCTTCTAAGGAAATCTAAAAAAAACACATGGCTTACTTAACAGAAACGTTCTTAGTGGCCGAAGTCTTGAAGTCAGGATGCAGAGAGAATTCGAGAAGATATTCCCAAATTTATTTACTGAAAAGCCTTTGGCAACTAGTCCATTTATCACGACGCACAACTGCTGTTCTTCTAAAAATACTCTTCCAGAGGATAAAAATATTCCACACTAATTTTGAAAGAGAGGGGAAACTTCGCATTGTTTTTGTATTCTTTCCGTCTCAAAGTCCAAATTTGTACAATACCCGGCCGAGCGTCTGCTTCACATGTTCATTTCTACCCCAGAGGCGATCTTCGACGTCACAAGTTCACGGTTTATAGCAGGCTGGCAGAACAAACAACTTGATTCTTTTTTGAGCCCAATTCTGATTTCGCTTGCTAAATTGGTCGAAGAACGGGTGTACCTTATCTCACAAGAAGAAAAGAAGACACGAGTAGATATGAGTATCTGCTAAAAGTAATCACGAGAGTTGATCTCAAGAGACCAAGGCTGAAACATAAACAATATGCCTAACAAGGGTTCTTTTGTGTGAATCGTAATGACATAAAAAAATGTCTTTCATATTTTCTCTTTTCAATTGTACTTATCTTCTGAGTCTGAAAAGTCTTCCATTGATTTGAACTGTAAGATTTGAGTTCACAAACAACTTTCACTTTTCTTATTGGATATCGCTATGTCTTGCATCTCCAGGTCTTATAAATTGTACTTAGTTTTTTGCTAAGAAAGTGCACTTTTCTGATCGACCTTTTTTGGTGTTTACCACATTTTGAAAGATTACACTTTCCTTTCGGTTCTCTTTTGAAAGAATATATCAAAATTTTGTTTACTTAAAAGCACAATCTCATACACGAGAGATATTACAAAAACGTTGAGCAAATGGGCAGGAACAGAAATAAAGAGAAAGAAATTCATTCACTTCTTCTCAGGGAAGCCTACCGTCTTGTATCATTTTAGGGATACGGGTTTTACTAAAATTCAGTGGTTCTTCTATTAAAAAAACGGTATTTGTTGTCCCGATATGGTGACGAGGCATATTTATTATCCTATTTTTTAATGGTTTTCTTATTAATAAACGAATATTTTCACAGGTTAATATTTTTCAGAATGTTATATCTACCCTATGTATGCATTTGATATTTTTTATCTCATCGAATCTGTCTTGCTTAGTATTTCAAGTGATTTAGGGATATGAGCGCCGTTAGTCCTTCAATTGGGCGTTTTGAACTTGCACTTGTATTACGTCCAACAATTGGCCGTGAAAATTGCTATGACGTTTGGTATCCTGAGTTAAAAGGCAAGGTAGAAGCAATTGAGACATCTATTAAGTTTGAGGTAGAAAATATTTTTCATTCTTTTATTATTATTTCAGATTGGAGATTTTATTGAATGGGAGAATGATGTCATGAAAAAATGCGAAGATCCACCTGTAAAGCATCGACGTTTGATTAAAAGGAACGAAAATAGTTATTTACTCAATGTATTTGCTTTCTTTAAAAATTTTTATTTGCAGTTGCCTGCCAAATTCCTCAAGCCCGAAGAAGAGTTCTTTAACGGTCCGAACTTCCCATCTGAATTCAAAAAATACAAAAAATATTATGGACTTTCTCCGGATATTGGGGTAAGATATTAGTTGTTCTGGCGCTATAAAATATTAAGCCAATATTCCTTAACAAATCGACTGGCGATCTATTAACTCCCGGTGTGCTGTATGACCTTGAAATTTGCAAGTAAGATTTGTACCTTTTCATTATTTTTTAGTTTTGCTCTCTTGACTAAAGCGAAGGACGAAAAGGATTTAAGAATTATTAACGTTATGAAGGCCATAAAGACTCTTTGGCTAGGAGGGCTTTTAGATAAATCCGGCTCGAAAAATATTCAAGTTGCCAGACTCGACGATGAAGAACTAAACGAAGCCAGAGACTGTTTTGTAAGTATCTAAGCGAAACCTTATTGCGTTTAGAAAAAATATGGCTACAGTTTCAATCCAATGCTGACAAAACAACTTATGAAAAATAATTTAACTCAGCAATGTGCATTTGAAAGCCATGCTGAAAATAATAAAAATCAAACTAAAGAATCAAACAATAATATTGGCTATAATCAAAATGGGCTAAATACTGAACCATCAAAAAATATAGATCAACCTTATGGCAGTGGCAGTCATACCTTCCGAAATGACAATAAAGAGGAGTGTAACCAAAATGCTTCCACCTATGGAACTAACGTAAGTGATTTATCTTCCATTTTTCATGACTTATTAGATGTATAACACAACCTCCACTGTTCGACTACTCGATACAACAATGAATATTACCTTAAACGAGACATTTATTGACTCCAATAACCAATCAAAAACAGAAGACACTATAATAGGAAATGAAGGTGGTGGATATCATCCTTATGGGGAAGAAGAAATTGACTTTGATATGTTCAAAAAGTCTCTTGGAAGAATCATGGACAATCCAGCTGTAAGCTTTAGAATATAGACTCAACTCTTATCATTTTAAGGTTCGTAATGCTTTTTCCAAGATGAATTCTGTTAAAGAGTTGGGACTCTTGGATACTTTTCTTATGAACCCAAATTAGATACTGTATTATTTTTTAATTGTTTTCACTGCTTAAAATACATAACTTGCTTCTTTTTCAATATTTTCGTTAACGATTTATGTTCTTAACCTTTACTTTAATCGTCTAAACACTTTTATAAGATTTTAGGATGTCGCAAATTAGCGGAACAGACTGGATTCATTGTAATAATTGTTTTAAAAGTCAACTACAGATGGGACAAATTTTCTTTTCGAATTGCGGACATATTTTTTGCCAAAAGTGCACGCTGAATACAGGTGATAACAGAATATAATTTGAATTGGTTTATAGAACAAACTACTTTATCCACATCTTGCCATGTTTGCAAAAAGCTAGTTAAGTTTGTTGCAGTCGATAAAAACTTAAACAATGAGATAAAGGTTAGAAAATGTTTAGCTAATATTATTATCGCTTTTTGCTTTAGATATATTTTCGTTCTCCTCATGAAGTGGCTGGACAGTTCATGCAACAGCTAAAGAAAGTGCTTGATTTTCAATCATTAAACCGTTCACGCTTAAATAAGTATCAGCAAGACCGAACCTTTAAAATGCAAAAGTATTTAGAAGGAAGTAGTGGCCAATTGAAGAAGATGCAAGATGTAGCCAAGTATGACTTTAAAATTTAATTGCATTTTCGCTTGTTTTTAGAAAACTTCACGTAGAAAAAGAACAGCTTCTTGCTAAGCAGGAACAGTTTACTCGTGAAATACATGATCTCAATTTACGTTTTAAACAGACTGAGGCTAGGTATAATGCTCAACATACTTAATTATCAATCTTTTGTTCAGACTACGCGACAAAGAGCGCGAAATAGCCGCTTTGCAAGGAATGCGCCGTTCTGGCTCTGATTCTGGCTTAGGATCATTGAATTCAATAAATAATGAATCATTTAATACAAGTGGATTTTTGACAAGTACACCCATCCGTGGATCTAGCGTAATTAAGATTCAACATTATTATATGTTTTCAGCCAATCAGCCCCAGCAATGCAACAACTCCTGGCAAAAATCTTCCAGGGCTATTTAGGTATGTTTAAGCGAATATTATGTGTACAATTTATAGAGTTAATACGTCACCAATAGCATTCGAATCAGAAATGTTTGAGCAGAAAAACAAGTAAGTACAGCGTGTATTATTTATCTTTCTTTAATTTTAGACGCACTAGTTCGAATACTATGACTCGTCCTGGCAGCGATTTCTTTAGCAGCCAAATGTCTTTTTAGTATATAATTCGCTTTTTTATGCTTTCTTTAAAGGAATTCTGTTAATAATTTTATTTTTATAAATATTTTCAATATTTAAGATTGCATCTTTATATTTAGTCGGTAAATATGCTCCAATAAAGTACCGCTAATACAAATATTTTGAAATTTATTTTTTAGAAAAACAGCCATTACTATAATAATAATAAATATTTCAGCTTCACTCACTTTGAAGCCGGTATATGTACTTGGTTTAATGAAATGCAACTGAGCTTGGAGGTATTTCATTTGCACGTTATTTTAATGCCTTTAGAATTTTTCTTTTGATCCCGAAACAGATAAAATAGGTTGGGGTGGATTTGGAACAGTTTTTAAAGCAAAAACAGTTGGCTTACTTAATTTTCCTGACATCGTTGCACTTAAACAGGTTAGTACTTTTTATTTTTAAAAAAGTATTAGACTTACTTTTAGGTAAAAAATGCAAAGCCAGCTAAAATCCTTAATGAATGTGAAATAAGCAAAAGTTTAAACCACCAATACATTGTAAAAGTGACTTACTTTTCATATTTATTCTACTATTTCAGTTTAGTGTTACGGTTCATTCAAGGATAGCAATGGGCAATACTATATTGTTATGGAGTACTGTCAATATGGCGACCTTCGAAGCTATGTTAAAAATCGCAATAAATTGAGTTGTGTTGTAGGCAAGTTACATTAACTTATTTAATTGTAGTTTTAGCTGCCAAAATTGTGAGGCAGCTTGTTTGCGCTTTATTGCATTGCCATAGGAAAGACGTTATGCATAGAGACTTGTCTGCTGGAAATATACTTATTTCTCGTCTTCCTGATGAACCAGATGATCCTAATTCTTATCCAACAATTGTACGTGGTTAATATTTAAAAAATTGATTGCTTCTTGTTTAGAAGATTGCTGATTTTGGCCTTGCTCGTGAAGTACAAGGGAGTAAACCAGCGATGACATTTGCCGGGACTCCTGGATATATTGCACAGTTAGTTTTCTTAAACGACTTTATGTTGAAATTTAGTGAAATGAAAAAAGGATCATCTTATACAGTTGCCACGGATATTTTTGCTTTAGGATCGCTGCTTTACTTTATGTTAACAGGGAAAGAACCCACTGGAAGTGGTAATAATCAGGTTTCAATAAGCAAACGATGTTTGAAGGTGAACTAGATCTTCGAAGTCTTCCACAAGATGCTTCAGATTTAATTAAAGAACTGCACGCAGACGAGTGCGATAGAATTAGCTTAAACGGTGAGAATAAATTGCTATTTAGAAATTCTTTCATTTAGAAATAATAAAGACAAATTTCATGGTTGAAAACGATGCGACAAGTTTACAAGGAATAAACAGTATAGAGTCACGCTCACGTATACTTTCTACATCTCAAAGAAGAGACACATCTCATTCCAGAGACATTATTCAAAGAAAGAAAGTTTCATCCGGATTTGCAGACCAACAGAGAGGCCGATTTGAGGTCTAATCATTTGTTTCATTATCAATATTTCATATTTGCAGAACCGAATTCAAGATAGAGGATCTCGTGGTCAAAATAGTAGTCGAGGAGGCGATAGCGGCTTCAGAAGTTCACGCACTGGTAGCCTTCCTCCAACTATAAAAGAAACAATATAGTAAGATACTTTTAGCCAAATTATTTTTTTTAGTTATAAATCGGTTGCAAATGGTTTTACTGTTGAATGGCCTGTAAATATAGGAAGATTACTTAAAACATCACCCAAAAAAGAACAATGTACACAAGATTGGAGGGTAATGGTTTTTGTTTTAAATATAACTATTTCAGATGATCGCAACTGAAAAATTAGTCATTTGGGAGAGAGGTACAAAAACGCAGAGGGCAATTATTGTGTCACTTATAATGCAAATAACTTTAACTCCCTATCAAAAGGTGCGAATAATTATATAAAGAAATAAGCAATTTTAGGTCGAATTCTTTAAACCTCAAAAGACTAATGAAGCAATTCCCAAAGAAGGTGATGCCATAATTCAAGTCCAAAGAGGAGCTTTAAGAACATATTACAAGTAAGTAAAATTTTGAAATATTTATTGCCTGGTGATATGAGGTAAATAGTTTTAATAGCCGGGTGCTGTTCGAGGAGGAGGGCAATGATCGCATCCACCTGAAACGTTTGTTTTGCTAAAAATGTTTTACCTCCAGCGCCAGTATCTCCCAAAGGCCCAGCTTCACCGGGGGTTCCTGGATTTCCAGGCGTCCCATCTTTCCCGGCATCTCCAGTAGGTCCTTGTGGTCCATCTTGGCCTGGATTTCCTGATTGACCAGGTGGTCCATCAATTCCAGGGGATCCAATTGGCCCAGGTGGTCCAGGAGGTCCAGCTGGGACTTGGATTTCTTCACAGACTCCCGGTGTTCCATGCTCTCCGGGCTGTCCAGGCTCTCCATCATTTCCAGGAGGTCCTTGAGGTCCTGGTCCACCAGGAATGCCTTAAAGCGCCATTTTATAATATAATTAACAAAACCTGGTGTTCCGGGAACTCCAGGCTGGCCGTCTTTTCCAGGATTTCCGTTTGTTCCTTTTGGTCCAGGTTTTCCGGGAGGACCTGGAGGTCCTTCTGGGCAATCGAAACAGTAGTCATCAGGTGTGGGAACCTGATCGGGCCCAGCATCAGGTCCATTTTCTCCATTAGGCCCAGGCTCTCCATCCTTCCCGTCAGGTCCATCGGGACCCGGGGATCCAGGTGGACCAGCAAGCCCCGATTTACACGAACAACATTGTCCATGGGAAGCACTTTCAACAGCGGCACTTTTGTGATTTTCTGCTCCATATTCTCCATTATGTCCTCCTGTATAACTTCCAGAATCATGCACGGGTGTTTCATATCCAGCCTGTCTCTTGCGAATAATCTTCCCTCTCACTCCAACAATTCTTTGCATCTTCTCATATTGGTTAAAAAGGCCGTCTGTACGATGTTTACAAAATTCAACCTAAAATTTTCATTTTCAAAACAAAAAGAATCTTTGTACCTCTGTCTGTAATGTAGATTGCACATGCTGCATATAGTTGTACAGGGCTGGTATGGCAACAATACAGGTTAGGGTAGCAAAAGTACTAAAGTCGATTAAAAATAAATAATTTCACACACACCTGATACAGATGCCAAAAAAGGCAATCTTTCGCAGTCCTTCAGCTTCATTGTTAAGCCGCTTTTCCTGTTCTTCTGAGTACATGACTGAAGAGAGTCGTGCCTACCGTTGCATCTTTCTCTCTTATATTTTATACTGTGCCCGCCTCTTTTAGAAGTTCCAGTTTTCTAGTCTCGGCGCCCGGACGCGGCTCTCAGAGGTCAGGGAAGACGCATAATGGCCAAGAAAATACGAATTTGCTAAAGAATAATAAACATATTTGTTTCAGTCTTACTGAACTAGACGCTAATGATGATGATAAAAAATTGTATTTGTCTGCTTGCCGAATTCTTTGGCAAATGGGTCATGATATCACTAGAGTAAGCTTCTTATTTATTAACAAGATTCTCATTTATTTTCAGGTTTCAATTTCTCATCCTTCTTTCTCATGGGGATATTGTCGTTTAATGGAGAATGGCGACCTTCGAATAATACCGAAAAAACAATTTCCAGGACATGGTTTGTTTTCACTTTACTTTTTTCCTATTTTCAGATAAATATATAAGAAAAAAAGCTAATAATATGTTTGTTTACAATTTTGTTCCGGACACACCAAACCCAAACTCGAGACCGATTAATGATGGTTAGTTTATTTTTTGAACATTAATTATCACTATTTTATTTTTTCTAGTTAATATTCGCAATATGATGGATGAAGTATATCGCTATCTGTTACAATTTGAAGAACTGGCAATAAAATGCGGTATGGACTTTCCACTCCATGTAAATTCCCGTCAAAGTGAAGGGCCAAACTCTTCTGTAACAACAAGACCATCTATTGTAACTTTAATTTTTTTTCGTTTTGAATTTATCTTCAGGTTTCGTATATACCAGCATCAACAGCTTCAGCTCCCCCAACACTCCGTAATAACAATAATTTAAAGCCTCCAGTTCGGCGAGAATTATTAGTGGAAAAGGATTTAAATGTCCAAAATAGATATTCATGGAAACAGGTAACTTTTTTTCTGTCACACATTTCACAAATCTCGGAATCGAATGGACGCATCGGCCTTAGCTAGTCCAGCCGCTATCATGCCTTGGTTTTCTCTGTTCGCTCCGGACCGTTTTGCGTAGAAAAAGTTGTAGATCCTTGTTTTTATATCTTATCAGCTTAGATCGCAATCGCTCTCGGAAACGATTCTCGCAATAAGGGTGTGCGGGATAGAAAATTATTGGATAGATTTTTAGAAAATGCTTTCAGATTATAGAAGGAAAACCATGTTTTCTTATAACTGATAAGAAAGATAATAGGAGTCTCAGGATGTCAACAGCTTCTGGCACTCCTAATATAGTTATTTTCCGTCGGAGCCAAAATGAGCGGAACAACGAGGAACAACGGTATGTTTTATTAAAAGCCACAAGTAATTCGTTTTTTAACCAAAATTTTTAAAGCAATCCCAATTTTTTATTATAGATTTGATTATACAAAATCAGCCGATATACCGCGAGATGCAGAAGACTTGGTAGCACAATTAAAAATGCGCATAAGTAAATTCCAATAAACCAATAGTTAGCTTTCGATTGTCATTGGGCTAAGCCTGTTTTTCTTTATAAATAAACTAATTAGGATTTAAATGTTCTCGTTTTTGGATCTCCTCTTTTATCTTCCCTCTCGTACTTTTTGTTTGAAGACTAAATTTTTAGATGGTCTTTACAAAAGAACGCCACCCGCACAAATGGACGCTTGAGGAAGACCTGAAACTGCTTGAGCTATGGAAATCAGAAAGTGACTGGCACGAAAGATCGGCAAAGATGTACAGGGCTTTCCCAGCCAGGAAAGCTAAAGGATTTTTTTCATCAAATGTTTGTGTTTTTCTTATTTTCTAATAACTCTACTGGAAGAGTGATAAGACTTTTACTTTTAGGCTTGTCATGCGAAATTCGAAAAGTTGATTCATACTCCAGCTCCTAATCAAATAGCTCTTCCTCCAAATTCAACAGGATTTTCATTAAAAAGTCTAGTCGACATTTGGATTGCCCATTATCGAAAAGAAGTTAGTCTCTTAGTGTTTTTCAAATAGATTTTGATAGATTGAAAAAGAATGTGAGCGCGAAATGGAAGAATGTCTTGTTGGAATTCGTTCTTCATATGCTCTTATTGATCGACTAATGTCTGGAACTCCGGAAATTAAATCTGATCAACTTGTTGCTTTATTGGAAGAAGCAAGAGCCAGTGATGCTAAGGTAATCAACTTTTTGAAAAAAGAACAATTGAAATGTAGAGAAATGACGATACCGAAGTTATCGTCAATGTTTATATGCGTCGACTCTTGGCTAATGAAGAAGAAAGAAAACGCGAAGAAAGACCATTGGTAAATTGATTTAAAGAACATGATGAAATTTTATTTAGCCTGAGCCTCGACCCTGTGTTATTCCACCAACTAAAATTGCTGAAATTGCTCCTCGCGGTTCAGATTCAGCCTTCCGATCTCCATCTCCACCGTAAGTTTTATGAACTTTTTCACATTCCCTTACGATTTTTTCTCCTTCACAAACTCCTTTAGAAGATCTCCAATAAAATCTCCCATTCGACGAGTAGCAGATGCTGTTCGCGAAGGAATTACTCCAATAAAGTCTATAACGGAACCTGTTAAACGAGTGGAAGCTGTTGTGACTCCAGTGAAAATGGAAATTTCGCCCGAACAGAAGCCACCAACTCCTGTAGAGACGCCAGTAAAGGAGCCAGTGAATATTCCAGAGGAACAAGTTTTACCCGAAGAAGAAGAAATTAAAGAAGAACCTGAACCAGAAGTTTCAATCGAAGCTCCACCAGTTGAGACACCAAAAAGTCACAGAAGATCTCGTAGAGAACGAGAGAGTAGCGCTGATGCTAAATCTCAACGAGGAAAGAATAAGAATGGTGGTCTCCCTCGCAACATACTTTCAGTAATATCTTCACTGAATATTTCAATCAAACAAAATTTTCAGAGACCCACCTCTACAGATATTGAAATCAAAGAAGAACCGCCTGCATCTCCAGCTCTCCAGCTTTCTGCTCCAAACTCAAGTGTTCCAACGTAGGATTCGCCATTAAAATTAATAAAAAAAGTAATTTTAGAAGTCGGTCACGAAAGAGAACTACACGAATCAAAAAGAACGAAGTTGAAAAGAAGGAGTCGTACGTTTAAAAATCTATTTTTAGAAATTTTTCAGGGAATCTCGTGCGGAATCGGTAGCCAAAGATCTAACACCTGCCTCGACTCCCCTACAAGACGAAAGATTCATCAACAACTACTCTCAGACTGACATTGCTATTATTTCAGCATCAACGAACGCCACTAGCGATAGAAAAGAACGTCGTGTCTCGGTAAGACTTCAGATTTATAAAAATGTGGAAATGTAGACGTCGAGGAAAACTCGTGGAAATCGGCCTGAAGCTAGTGATGACAGTCAGGCTGAAGTTGTTGCGAATGGAGAACGTCGAGATGTTGGACTCCAATGTGCTCGAGTAGAATTTGATCGGGATGACAGAATTTTGATTACTTGGGCAAATAATGAGCGGGTCTACAAGTTTAGAGAGAAGAAAGTCAGCAAGGAAGACGAAGAAAAAACTGTTTTGTCCACTAATTCTCCCCAAGAGGAAGAAACGAAAAAACCAAGACCAGAAAAAAGAGATATTGTTTACGATGTGGATGAATCATTTGGAAGAGGTAACTCCTTTGTAAAAGTCGTTGAGATTCTTATAGCTCTATTGCAAGCGGGATATGAGGTTGACGATGATGGAGCTACGCCTGCAAAACGAGCAAATCTGCGAAAGGATGAGAAACACAAAGAAGAAGCTCTGCAGATCAAGGTTTATTCACTTTTTTGGATACAAACGAACGAATCTTCAGACAAATCTTTTGCTACGCTGGCGAATTGCTTGCAACCATCGCCACGCTCCTATATTTATGCATCCGGTTACCGAGAAGGAAGCTCCCGGCTATTCGAGTGTCATTAAAGAGTAAGAAAAACGAGTCCATTTCATGGGTATTCTTTTCCAGAAGAATGGATCTGACGACGTTGAAAAAAGAAATAGAATCTGGAAGCCTCACATCCTTTGAGCAGTTTAAGCATCGTCTTATGAAAATGTTTTCCAATGCGACCATTTTTAATTCAATTGGAACTGATGTTTACTGCTATACCCAGGAGATGTGTGATGAATTACTTGCAGAATACAGCAGACTTGTAAGTTTTTCTGGTGATTAGAGAATCTCTGTGAAACTGTCTTATCAATTGTGAAAAAGTAGATTTTCGGCTTGCAGATGCAAGAGATGGCTAAAGCGTCTGCTGCTGGTAAACCTGCACCCATTTACCCACGGCGTCATAAAGCTGAGGAGGTCGGTTGCAACAAAATCTCTTTGCCTATTTCAAAGCTTTTCGAGTTATTCCTGAACAAACGATTTATCATTAGTTCTTTTAGAATACTGAGCGTCCAACACGACGAATAGTGAAAAAGAGGCAATATCGTAAGAGGCCCTACACGGAAAGTTCAAGACGAAACTACTCTTCGAAATTTTGAAGACTAACTCAAGTGGAAGCTGTACAACCCGAGTCTCATAATTGGTATTTTTTTGTAAATTCGTTCTGCAAACAAATAAACTCAAACGGACACTAAATTTTCGCATTTAAAAGCCAAAAACAGTTTTAACAAGATTGAGGGAGGCCTGGCCTTTAAGAAGGAAGATCCAGTCCAAGGTGGACGAATATTGAACCCAGTTGTTCTTGGTATCACAAATAAGATAGCAGTACACGTGACCCACAAACTCGTGAGAAATAGGGCCAACTGGTCTTTCTACTATCAACTTTTTAGGAAACTAGCTAACACAAATATAGAGTAGTTTATTAAGATATTTGCATGTTACAATGCATGCACGGGGTGATATCTTCTTCTTCTTCAACATTTGAAATCTAAAATCAGCCATTAAAATTGTTGAGGAATTACGGACATTTCTTCCAGTTCTCCTCGCTTATGAAGGCGTAAATTTGCGGCATTGGGAATCCATTGAAATTCGTTCCCAAAGAGGTCGAGTAGGCTCCAACATTCTCGTAGTAGAGCCAATCTCCTGTCTTCAGCAAAGGCATCAGTCGGGAATCTTCAACGACATCCTTTGGATCGCAGGTGTTACCAAACACTATTGAAGTTGCTTCTTCTTGTTGGTTCTCCTCAAAAGTCTTTTTGTACATAAACAACTCATTAGTTACCATAGCTTCCGCTTTCGTCAAGAGCACTTGACTTTGCACCTGATGGTCACGCAGGCGACGTCGCATACTGGCAAAAAACTGAGAAAATCGTACTGTAAACCTACCTGGAATGTACCGAGTCGTTGATGAAATACATAAATCCGAGTTGGCAAATGTCAGAAGCTAGTTTCGAGTTTTTCTTTGAGACAAGAATGGCCTACCATTTCCGGTTATATGGGAGGCAGGAACTATCCGACTGTGGATGATTTGAGCCACAGTCATACTCGTAGTGGTTGCGAAGTATCTGCCAGGCTCGGCAATGACTTCTATTTGTTCTTTGGAAAAATGCTGGCCGACAGCGTGACGAATGACCTGTGCTATCTAAAAAGTGTTTAGAACTGGAATCTCAATTGATTCTTGCGATTACTGTACTGTTCGATGCAGCCTAACCTTTTTGAAGAAAGGGAAATTATTTCCGGGAAAGCCTCCTCCGATATCCACGATCCTCATGTCGAAGCCAAGTTCTCTTCCTATGTTGAAAACGCAGCGAACTTGGGAAATAGCTTCCCCGTAGATGTCGGCATCTCTCGATCCAGAACCAACGTGAAAACTATAGTCGTCTTTAAATCTTCTTATTTTCTTACCTCACTCCGATCACATTTAAATTCAATTGCTTGGCCACAAGAAGAGCTTCTTCAGCTTGGAGGTAATCCATCCCAAATTTCCTTTCGAACGGCAGGAAGGCAGTGGCATCCGTTATTGCGATTCGCAAGAGAAGTCTAAAACATTTTAGACGGCAAGAAGGAGGTTTTACTTGGCATCTGGAAAATGCACTTTAATCTTCTGGAGATCATCGGCGCTATCAAAAGTCATTTTGTAGACTCCTTTTGAGTGCGAATGACGAAGTGAAGAGCAGGACTTGATTGTGTTTGCAAACAGAATCTTCTCGGGATTTACTCCCAATCCCAACATCTAGAAGATCTTGTGGTCAAGAAAAAAGGCTGATACCGTATCAATCTCCACTTGACTCGCACAGTCGAATCCACAGCCGAGAGAGACGAGTAGCTGGAGGAGTCTCGGGTCATTGTTGCACTTGACTGCGTAGAAAGGAGTCACATCAGGGAGTTCTATTCTCCAGTTGTTGTAGAGATTTACAACTTGATCTAGATTCAAGATGACGAAGGAAGACGAGTCATCGATGGATCCGGAGATTTCTCTGGCCAGCGGGACCGGCTCCACTGGTCCTGATTTGATAAAAATCTAATTATTTGTGAGAAGATGTGAACGACAAAAAACCTTTTGGATCTCAGCCGTATTCTGGTCGAATTCTTGAAGAGAGCTGAGAACTGCGTTAGGCGGCATGTTGTTCTTGATTGACCAGCAGAAGAGACTGCTCTCTTTTTATATGCGCCAGAATATTATCAGTGAAAACTTTTCAGGGACAGGTTTAAGACAAGAAGACGCTCTAGTTTTTTTAAGTCTAGCCTAAAGAAGACCTACAGTAGAGGCCGAATTCTTGCGTGACTGGCCGCAAATAAGATTTGTGTTTTGATTTTTGATCTAAAAATAAGTTTTTTTTAAATGTCTTTGTTATTCAGCTTCTGACTCATGACAAATGGTAGAAGCACAAAGTAAATATAACAGTATAGTTAAGGTCTAGCCTAATCAATTGGCTGACTGCTACCGAAGTCAAAAGAATCAGCCAAAAGATATGTAAGATGGAAAAGTGACTTAAATTTCTGCAAGATTGCTACAGTATCCAGGTGTTTCGCAACAAAGTCGGTATCACTCTGATAATGTGATCCAGTGTAAAACCTTTAATATGAAAACAACGTTAGAAAGTGGAAGGAAAAACAGCAGATTTTGAACCTTAGAAGAGAACTTTTATTTGGAGAATCATTAGCCAAAAAATACCTAACTTAACACAGAACTTCCAATACAATTACCACAAGAGTCAATCTTTATGTGGGATGTTGAAAATTTCAAGTAGAAGAATAGAATTTCAAACGCTTCTTTGATCCTGCCGAACCCATTAGTAGGTCATTACATCGAAATCTGTCCGGTCTGCGTTGATTGATCAATCAAGCATAGTCAGAGAACCATGAGTCAGAAGAAGTGTTTGGAAACTGATGTAAGGTATTGTTCGTAAACGATCGTTATCAGTCCTGCAAAATGATCTTAATACAAAGAAGACATTTCGCCGCCTTGTTAAGTTGCTTTGACCGTTAGGGATACAATGATCATGATCTGTAAAAATTGATCTGAAAGAGAAAATATTTGTTCCCCATGAGAACTTCCTCTGGCTGTAACATATTGATCGCGAATCATTTTTTCATCCAAGGTTGAGCAAACGTTTTTGTCAGATTTTCACTGCTTGCCAATGAAATTACTTTTGGTTACATTTTCTCATCTAAAATAAGCAATTGATTTTCCCGCAACAGTTCCTTTTTCGCCAACTTCCTTTACTCAAAAAAGATGCATGGCGAAACGGCGTCTAGTTGTTCAACATCGAGATCATAAGACAGCAACGACTGGTTTATGTTTTGGTTCTTTTTACTTTTGCCAAATATCTCCTGATGGGAGGAATTCAGAAGACGCTGACTATGTAATTTCGCTTAAACAGATGTCTGGAGAATTTACCAATCTACTTTTTAAAAAAAACAACGTATTGTATAGTGTTCTCATGCAAATATAATTAACTATTCATTCAGATGGAATCGTCGTATTCTCATTCGGATAATTCTTCGAGTCAAAGAACCGTGTGTTTTCATCTCTATCAAATGACTATTCTTTGTCCGTCAACGACAGAACATCCGAACAAAAAGAACTGAAGCCGTTAAACTTCCCTTTACAGCCAATTGTTTTGTTCGTTGCTGATGAATTGCACGTCACTTCACGATGAACGATTGAAATGAGATTTTCGGTGTTCGAACCTTGTTAGGTTCATCGAATGTACCAAACAAGAACGACTTCCGATGAAAAGTTGAGTTGTACGATATCAAATGTCTCTAGACAAGCCTCTTCAATAGATGAATTACTAAATAAATTCTGTTTGTTCGACGAAGAAACAGAGTCTAAAAAGAAAGATTTTAAACACAATTTATTGTATTCCATTCTACTCAGCAGAGGAGAGCTTAACCGGAGTCTCTTCACTGATCTCTCCGACAGGCTTTCCAATAACGAAGGGAGCTTTGGGATCCATCTGGTCCGGAGCCACCGAGTCGTACTGGATTGTAAGATGGTCCGACTGAGGTTTTCCCTTGATTCGCGTAATGATGAGATCGCAGTTCGCGGCAACTTCCAGAATTCCGTACACAACATTAACGGTATAATTGCTGTTGTTGGAGCTCTTGACTTTGAAGGCAAGTGGCATGTCGCAGTGGTTGACGACTTTGTGCTTCGACACTCCGCCAGCTGTACTAGTCAGACACGTCGGGGGACCAAGCGAGAGTTCTACACCCATGGTTCAAACCTAACTGACTTCAGTGGTCTTCTGCTTGTCTTTTTATAGGCCTGACAGCTGGCATTATTCCTGTCACAATCTGTTAAAATGAATCCTGACCTCATCAGCGCTGAAAATTCAACACTTATGTTGTCTATAAAGGAAACAAAAGATAGGCATTTGAACAGTGCGGGCATTTTTTAGTCGAATCGATTACTGTATTCCGACGACTCTATTTTTATCATTCACCTTTGTGTTTTTATGTGATACTTTTATTTTGTTTTTAGTTCTCCTTTGTTCATGAGGGATATTCTAAAAACGCTTCTTTTGGTTGATAAGAAAACTGTTTGAAAACGATTTCCCTGAGTTTATCATCTTTTCCTTGGAGTTTGTCAGAACAGTCTTGTTTTTTCATAATTGAAGTCAATTACTTTCAAGCAAATATTTATTTTTAAACCAAAAGTAAATCTTTATTTAGATGGAATTATCAACGCATGAACAACGCCCAAACTGGACGCTAGAGGAAAATAGCAAATTGCTTGAATTATGGAAGTCTGAGAATAATTGGTTTGTAGTTTTTTACAATAACCTTTTCTATTAAGGCAAGATAGCTCAGTAAAAATGCATGAAGCTTTTCCAACGAGGGAAAAAGATTTTTTTGCACCCAACGTCTGTAAAATTTAATTATACTTTATTTTTACTTTTATAGGTTTGTCGTAAGAAATTCCAAATGATAATACAAGCTCCAGCTCCAATTCAAATTGAAAATACAGCACAATCGAATGTTCCTTCGTTAAATGAACTAGTTGACATTTGGATAAATCATTATAGAAAAGAAGTTAGTCATTTTATTATTTTATCTAACCATTTATAGATTACAAAGCAGTATGAACAAGAAATTGATGAATCTTTATTAGAAATTCGTTCTTCATATGCTCTTATTGATAGACTAATGTCTGGAACTCCTGAAATAAATGATGACGAACTTATCGCTCTGTTGGAAAATGCAAGAACTAGAGATTCTAAGGTAAAGGCAAACCTTTCAGCTATAATAAGTATTAAAGAAAAATGATAATACTGAAGCTGTTGTAAACATTTACATGAAAGCACTCTTGGCTAATGAAGAAGCAAGAATACGTGAAGGACGGCCATTGGTAGGTTTTTAGAATAATAAGCTACAACTTAGCAAAGCCAGCGCCTAGTCCGTGGGTAGTTCCACCGAGAATAATATCCGAAGTCTCTCCTTATGGATATAAGTCTGCTTTCCGAACGCCATCGTATGTTTTTTTAAAAGTTACTATATTTATTTAGACTATCTCCAATCAAATCGCTTCTTCATGAAATACCAGATTTTATTGACGAAATAAATATTACTGATGTTAAAGAAGAGCCGAAAAGTCCTATGCAAGAGCCAGCTACGTTTACAACTTTTGAGCAACCAGATTTTGTTAACGAAATAAATACTACTGTTGTTAAAGATGCACAGAAAAGCCCTATGCAAGAGCCAGTTGATGCATCTCCTATATGGGCAGCTGAAGGAGAAGCTAACAATAATCAAATGGATATTATAATTAAAGAAGAACCGAAAAGCCCTATGCACGAACCAGTTGATACGCCTCTTACACGGGGAGCTGAAAGAGAAACTAGCGATAATCAAATGGATATTATAATTAAAGAAGAACCGATAAGCCCAACACGAGAACCAGTTGACATGCCTGCTACACCTACAGCAGCAAGAGAAACTAGCGATAAAGAAATAGAAGTCATTGTTAAAGAAGAACCGACAAGTCCTACACAGGAGCTAATTGCTATGCGTGCTGCACGTTCAGCTGCAAGAAAAAGGCGCGAGAAAGCTAATTCAATTAAGGTATTTAATTACTCATGATTTACTTGTTCTTTAGACAAAACTTCTAACTTATTGGCGCATCGCTATAGGTCATCGACATTCTATAATATTTTTGTGTCCTGTTACTGAAAAAGAAGCTCCAGGTTATTCTAAGAAAATTAAGGAGTAAGTCTAACACAATATTTATACTATTATTTTATTAGAAAAATGGATCTGACTACGTTGAAAAGGGATATTGAATCAGAAAAGATTACAACTTTTGAGCAATTCCAAAACAGACTTTCAAAAATGTTTGCAAATGCTATCATGTTCAACTCTGCAGAATCTGACATTTACCGATTCGCTCAAGAGATGCATAATGAATTACTTGAAGAGTATAGCAGACTTGTAAGTTCAATTAAGTTAGGGGTTAACAAAAACTATGCTATCTACAATAGCGGCTTGATCTTAATATATTTCAGAACTCTTTTCATGGTGGGCGTAGATCAAGCAGAAGATTTGACCAGGTTAATATAAATACTGTAAATTCTACACCAAACATTCTGGCAAAGAGAAGAGCACGATCTCACAGATAATATTTGTAATTGTATTTTCTTATTACTTTTGAATAATATGTTCTCATGCAAAGTCGTAACTCTGGCGTGTTTTCTTCCCTAAAACAATTAACTAGTATAGGCTAAATAATTACCGAAAAAACATTTGATACAACAACACGCAAAGAGAGCGAATATTAGGGCTCCAATCCCAATACCAGTTAGCAAAGCCCATTGCTATAATCTAGAATTGTTGGCTTTTTAGAGAATTCATACCTTTATTCGCATACAACATAGCATTAGGCCATCTCCGCAGCACTCGTAGTGTGTAAGTAGTGTTTCTATTGGAGACAACGTATAATTTAAAGGAAGGATACCTGGATCACACGAACTCACTGCGTCATCCGCAGAAGGACAATGAACTTGGTCATGAATAGGCTCAGATGAGGTAGAATTTAGCGAAGCTAGAATAGGAGATATGAGGAGACAGAGGATGACCAGCATCCCCTATGATGTGCCTGTTTAGGAACAAGTTTTTCGCTGATTAGAAGAGATTACGCAGGGAGGACCCTCAGAATTCTTGTTCTCTGGGAGGAAAACGATACGTTTGTCACAAGAAGTAGTCGAAAGTAAATTGGGCGAAAGCGGAAATGCCGTTGAGTGGAACAGCGAGGTGACACGGTAATTGGCGGCCTGTTGTGAGGTTCACAAAGAGAGACGGCCGGAAATGCCAATTGGAGGAGATTTGGTCGAGAGGATAGAAATAAGTAGCTTCGTTTTAGGGCTGTTGATATAGCTTAACGGCAATATCCAGATGCAATTGACACACTTAGTGCAATCGCCTTGAACTATCGAATCAGGACTGTTGTATCGGGAACATAGCGATGGATTATAAAATCTGACCAAATCGTAATTTGCCGACAAATCAATCCCGCGAGAGTACTATTCCAGTTAAATCGCGGGATGTATATGGACACGAGTACATAAAACGTATTGCCATTATGTGAATTCCTGTTCTATAGAAAGAGAAAAAGTAAAATTCATAATTACCTCAATCGTCAGTGATCATTCTAACAGTATAGTTTAACGAAAATTCCTAAAAAAAAAAACGATCACAACGAAAGAGATGTATTAATGTGATCCAGATACAGCTTTTAGAAGAGCCTCTGCAACTTCAGCACGAATTTGGGCTTCAGCTTTAGCGACATCACTTCCTTCAGTACTAGCACGTTGGGCAGATTCAAGCTCAGCACGGGCAGCCTAAAATTATCTGGTAAATATAAGCCAACTGTTGCTGATCTTGTGCAAATACAAACGCTTAAATTGCAATAGCACAAATTGATTCTAAGAAAATAAGTGAAAGTATTTCTAATAATTCTAAAAATTAGAAGATTATGTGAAAACTTACAGACTCGTCGATTTCATCAAGCTTTGCAACTTGCTCAGCAAGAACTTGGCATGATCCATCAATGTTCATTGAAAGTGTTCCAGAAGATACGAAGAATTTAGTAACATTACCTAAAAATTCATTTAGAAATAGTTTTTGTTTGAAATTCTTATGGAAAAGCCTGTAAAAGACTAACCGTCAGCCTCGGTAACTTGAACAACTCCTGGCTTCAAGACTCCAATAGTAGGAACGTGATTAGCCAAAACACCAACAACTCCAGCAAGAGTTGGTACATCGACCTGTTTTACTACAGAAGCATTATAAATAGCCTGGAAAAATCTGTATTTCATACAAAATTAGTTCACCTGATCTGGAGAAGCCAGGGTAAGACGCAGTTCTTCAGCTCCAGAAGCCTTGGCGGCAGCTGCAGCAGCGTATCTACGGCTGGAGATTGTTGTAAAACGGGAAACTGCGCGGCTTAGCATTTTACCCTGAAAAAAACTTGATTTAGTATAGCAAGGAAGCTTAAAACTGAAATAAGAAAGTAATTGATTTTTATAAGTAAAGCGTTGAAACAAAAATTCTACTTTTGAAGTATAATAGTGATTTCTAGTTTGTACAAGTCTTACCAACTCTAGACATCCAACAGAGACATTTGCGTAATAAAAAGTTACAGAAAATTGTAGAAAAAGGACTATAAAGGAGAAAAATTTAGGACTTTATAGACGGGCGGTATAAGCCTCTTTGTACGCATTTTTCCGTCTTTCATTTATAAATTCATGAGAATGGAAAATTTCCATCAAAAGGTTAGAAACACACACTTTTTTTAGAAAAAAGAAAGTAGGAATCGAAAAAAAGACAAAAGGGCAAACGATTTTTCAGACGCCGGGATGAGGTCTAGCCGAGATTTATGAACTATCGATAATCAATCTGCTTTTTATAAGATTGACTAGGGAGGAAATGTCGTTTTGGATTGATAGAATGCCTTTTTCTAATCAAAGATGGGAAGACAAAAGTCGGTTAGAATTGTGGTGCTTTGATCGGCTCAGCGACTACGCCGGTGACCGGGAGAGCAGTTTACGAGGAACTGACTTTCCAATTATCGACAACCCTCAGTTCTACACAGCTTGATTCTACCCCTCAAGAACATCATGAGAGTACCATTCCGACTCATTACTCCAGTCACGGAATTCTCAAACAAACTCTAGCTGACTGGATTTTCTAGTCCTTTTGGTTCCCCTGTACCGCCCGCGAAACCTTGCGGAAATTTTTCCATTGGTAATCACGTGTATCCCCGCAAAAATTAAAACTGCAAGGTCGGCCTCGATGCCCAAAAATTCCTTCGACCAGCTGATCGGAGCGATCCATCACTAGCTCATTCGGCCTTGCGTGTGCAACAGCAGCTATCTCGGGCCTGTCTCATGTGACCGAAAGAATCTGTTGGATTCGAGACAGTTATCAAATGAAGGACTCAGAGTTCGACTATCCAGCATCTGAAACCTGACGGCCTTGACAAGGTGATCCTCCTTATCAAAAGGTGTAATACAACTCGAGAGAGGACTGGTTGTTGCAAGGAGGACAAGCGATGTGTCCAAAAGTCGCCAAGATCTTTGATCTCAAGTTCAAATCTCCGATGACTATTCGCCCTGTCTGGCAGCTCAAGAAACCAACCGGAAGTCTTTTCTAGAAGCTTCAAAAGAAGAATGTACGACACAATTTATTAGAGCTAATGGGACTATTTGGAGAGATCTCGAAGAGATTTGAACAAAGGAAGGCAGCAGGAGGGGTATTTACAGTGCTATTTACATCCGGGATCCATTCGTGGATAAGTACAGACTTGCTTCCAAGCAGAGAAGAATTTTTCTTCGTAATAAGTGTTTAGTGAAATCTGAAATAGATTGAATTAGGAAATACAATTGGAAAGTGGAAAGATGGTATTCGAAAAAGAAACAAACCTTTAGGACATCACACAGTTTGAGTTCGCCGTCGAACCATTCGTTTGAGTTCTTGGATTCGACGAGATCTTTGAAGATCGAAAGACTTGTCGTCGCCATAATAGTGCATACTAATGTGAATCATTTTGAGGAGTTGGGCCTTTTTCTGCCAGCCGACAGCTCTTTTATATAGGAGTCGAAGCCCCGCCCATTTTATCAGTCGCCGGGTGGCCAAGAGCGGTAGCAAAAGTCTCTGACGCGACGAAGCCATGTTGCAGACGGAACTCATTGTGCAGAACTGATGATGTCCTGGCTAGATTCGAGTTGAAAAACACAACAAATTTGAGACAAAACGACAACTTTAAAAGCAGAAAAGATAAGGAAAATTTGCTGAGAAAGAGGATACCGGGGTTTTCAACGAAAAAAGAGCTCACGTGGGAAGGCGTCTGGCTGATACCGAAGGGATAAGTTCGCGGAACAATGGAAAGATAACGACGGAAAACTTCAATTAGGACATTTCTCTCCGCCAAATACAATCCTTGTCGAATAATAAAATCGAGGATTTTTTTAGAAAGAAGCAAGTGAGATTGTTCAAGAAGCTAGAAAACTTGACCAAAACAAAAATCAGAAGAATTCGTGTCCGACAAACTTTTCTTCCTTACAGCTTTGGTTAAAAGTCAAATAGATCGTTTGCTTTGCCCCTACTTTCCAATAGAAATTAGCTTTCTGACCGCTATTTATGCTTACAAAAAGGTCATCGGCTATATTCGAGTCTTTTTTCATTTACCAGCAAATTTTCTGTTTGAAGAGCCGTCCTCTGGACCACAGTTCGCCCATAAATCCGAACGTTCATGTGAATGGATCACCCGACGTACGGAGTACAAGTGATAGCTCAGATCTGATGCAATTGCGATCTTTGTCGAGATGTCGATACCATTTCTTCTTTTTTTCTGCTTAAATCAATTTTCCCTTTTTCTGGTAGCAAAATACGTGGCACCAGTCATCCTCTTATCGTCTCTTAAGAACGTCAAGACTTTCTCCTTCTGACTTTATCTCGACTTCTCGTCCAACCAAATTCTGCTGCATCAGCAAAAAATTTCCCTTTCACCACCAAGGCTTACGTAAAAAGAAGGTATCGCCTCGTGATGTGATCACGAGAAGTTCCAGATTAGTAAGGGATTTCGAGTAGAAATTCACCACGAGTTTGATAAAAATCATCACCAAAGACCGATTGGACTAGAAACTTGAAAGAAAAGGGTGGGAAACTATTATTAAAGGAGAAGATTTCTCAGATGAACTGAAGATTTCCTTCTTGAGGGGTTATAAGCGACATGAAGGGTGTCGTCTCCTCCGCCTTGAGCACTCAATCTCCTTCCAGCCATCGTCGGCACAGCCAGTCTAGCCATGGCTGGTGGCGCTCCACTTCCTCTTCGACTTGGAACATTTTCTGTTGGATCCAAATGCGATCCTCTCCGATTCAACGCTCCCAATGCTATTGATTGTCTAAATTTCTCCATTCCTTTCCATTTCTAACTGACCGCGGATGGAGCAACGGAGCGACACTAACGGATCGTCTTGGGACATGGATCGAATCTAAGGCAGAGGAATCTCTTCTGATTGCAAACGCAGTAGAATCTTTTCGATTTCCAACAAAAGCCGAATCTCTTCGTCCACTCTAAAGACCAAATTTCCCTTTTCACTAACAATCTAACCCTTCCTCTGTCCAAATGGAGATGAAGTGTCGGCATGACCGAAGCCTTGCGATGTCCAGTTTCTTGAACTTCTTCCTCTTCTTCGACTTGTTCCATCGGCCCCTCCACTATAACCAAACTTTGTCTTCTTTCCTCTTCCTCCTCCATCATTGCTTGTAAGAACTGTCGTTGTCTTTCTGTGTTGACCGTTCCCCAAACGGATTTAAACAAATAGATGAAGATTTCCAATAGAGTTACCTACAACTCTCTCCTTCTCAAATCATTCTTACCGTACTCATTCCCAAGAAAAGTCCCATACTTCCAGCAATATTTGAGAGTAAATCAGCCGTTTGAAGTTGTTTTTGTTGTTCATGTCTTTCTACCGTAATCGTCCGAAAATAGAGCCAAATAACTGTAACCGAATCTCTAAAAAATACTATCATAGAGTCCAAGAATTCTCACTGAATATAGTCATCAGAAAAGGGATTTTCCGAATAAAACCCCCTCGATCCGAGGTCGGCATAGCTGTGGCTGCTCTCATATTGCATAAAATCGCACTCAGAGTCACAAATATGATTATTTGAAGCTGAATAGAGATCTGCTCAGTCGATGGATGAACGAACTGATCACAAAGTCTTGACATTGGGAGATTTGGAAGGCATCACAGATTGAATGGGACAAATTGAAATGGAGGTGGAGAGGCACACAGCTACACGCCGTCAACCACTGTCGAGCCTCGTTATTCCACTCGCAATTCACTGAGGAATACTGTGGGATGGGGAGAAGGAGGAATAAAACCTACTTTTAAAGGAAGAAATTGTTCTCCATTTGTTTCTGGCGTCCAATCCTTCTGACAAACACCCCAATCGGTGCGAGGAAGGAGTGAAATCTGAAGAAATCGAACAAAAGAAAAAAGAACTGACATTTTTAGTGTCGACAGTAATGAAAATGGAAGAGCCAGGAGGAGCTGCAACGCTCCTTGCTTGCATTGGAGCATTGCCCGAATGAAGAAGGACTCGGACGCCGTCATCCAAAAACTGTTCAGCAAGGAAATTGGTCTTTCTATGGTTCTTGCCATCAATCACAAACTGCCAGCCGTAACCACTTCCACTGTACCATTGTCGTTTCTGTGCTTTGCTCTCTGAAATTCTAAAGCATTTTGTCTTGTTTTTTCTTCTTTTTTCCACCTCCAACATGGGCCAACATCCGTGAAAACGGGTTCTGCATATCCACAGCAGTCATGAACCTCTCTTCCGGCATAAGCACACGAAATAAAAACATCCGAACAATCCGGACTAAAAACGCAATTTTGGCGAAAAAATCGAAACAAACGCTAGAGATTGTAGAAGATCGGAAATGTCTAAAGATTTTCCTTCGATTTCCTCGTAACGATTCGACAGTTCGAGGAATTCATTGTAGAGATCAATGGAGTGGTTGACTCGGATGTATTGAGAGTAAGAATTTGTCAGATAGGCAGCTAATTGGTAGGAAATATTCCAATCTAAAGGAGCTTTTCGTCTAAAAAGGGAATACCTTGTACTTTTTGAGGATCTAAAGGATTGTTGCTACAAATGGTGATGTCGGGGAAGAGAAGGCCATCTCGAGGAACGAGAGTGTTGACTTGGAATAAAGTTGGTTTGGAATGATATCCGAGAAGAAGATAACCACTCTAAGAGAGAATAATTTTAGGAGGAAATAAACCTACGTGGATCATGAAGAGGGAAAGACAAGAAAGAACCACGACACACCAGAAGATCCTCGAAGGCCAGGTGTTCGAATTGTAGATCCGAACAAGACCATGATAGGTTGTTAGCCCACTGAATTCTTTTGTTTCATAGTCATAGATATTGAGGTAGATCCGATCAGTCCAGGAGGAAGACACTTGTGATTCGCCTTGAGATGCAGACATCGATTAGGAGCTGATAAGGAAACATCTCTATAACTGGGACAGCTGACTCTCCTCTCAATCGTAAATTGCACTTGACCTCCATTGAGAACATCTGCGACATTTTTTTCCATTTTATTCGACTTTTTTATTGGATTTTTCGGTGTGTAATATCCGAAGGAATATGTTCTTTTGCAGCCAAAGGATCAGAGCACAAAATGTATCGATGGTGGATAAATTAGAAGAAATTCGAGTTACAACACGAGCCTCACACGGAAATAGCCTTCACACAACATGACAGTTGATGTAGAGGCCCTCGACCCTCGTCCCCTTTTAAACTCTGCTGGACAGGTGGCCAGCAGACGCCGCGATCACTCGTATTAGTCATTCTTTCGCCATTTTCCCTACCTTCTTCCAATGGCATGAATCTTTTGTTTCTCCTTCTTCCCTCCACCATCTTTTCGTCAGAAATCCCCTTAGCTCCTTATAATGTGAAGGTAAGATTTGGTTCGTTTTGCCAATCCAATGCGCAGGTCTTCTGTCGCCAAGGACTTCGCTTCACCCAGCCATCCCAAACAGCTCAGCAATGTCCCTCCTCATCAACGGCTTGTGGTTTCCTCGAGTTTTCTTTTCCTCATAAAAACGGTCTTGAATCTGTGAGTTCCTTTTCTCCCAAAAAACTCCACAAATAGACGGGTATTTTCGATTGTGTTGAGGCTGGAATGCTACAAAATTCCATTACGTTGGACGAAGAAAAAGACATTTCCGAGGTAGAATCATTCTCTTTTTTTTCCTAACAAATCTCTTCAGCAGCCATCTTCACTTCTCTTTTCCCAGCTATGTGGAGCTCAAGCGTCGTGTTCCTCGTTGAGTATGGACCAGCTGAATCCAGCATTCTATCGCTATCTCATCACTCAACACGAAATCAAATTAGAGGAGATGAGAGATACACAAATCAGATTCTGTTGTTCTCTCTTCCATGCGACCCTCCAGAAACTCATAGTATCCGGCGCTGATCGACTTCGTAACTTTTTTGTTTTGTTTTTATCTTTTCTTTCAGCTACAGCATCAGCTTCATCAATGCATTGTGGTGGAGAAAGTTGTTCAGCTGGAGCAGTCGGTTGTCTTTATCACTCAGTTTCCGAAGATTCTGAGGAATATGATGAACGAAGGAAACGAAGAGAAACCGACGTTTTTGACTATGAGATTAATGCTGTCGAGGTGATTTTTCCAATAATTTAGAACTTTTCTCAAGGTTTCTTTCGATGACGAAGACGAGGAATCTTCCCTGGTTCTCGTGACGAGAGAGCCCTCAACGACAGTCATTCCTATGAATAATAAGACCCAGTTTCTTCCTTCTTTGAATCTGCCTCTTATCCCTCCAAAACCCCCTCCTTCAGTTCTCAAAAACGGCGTCAAATATGCCATAATTGATGATGAAGAAGATGGTATTTTTCTCCCAATTTCTCCCTCCAAAACTCATTCTAGATGAGCCAGAGACGGAAGAACAACATTGTGTTTATCGTCATTTGAACGACGAATTGTATCGTTGGTGTCTCTTTGTCCATCAATCCAAAACGGGTGATCGGTAAGAGACTCCCTTCTTCCAGCAGTCTTCCAGATGTTATTTCCATCAGGGGCATACAATTTGTTGTTGCTTCGCTCCTCCAGACACCGAGACGTGCGATCCAACAGAAATGGAGCTCGTAATTCCTGGTAAAAAGGAAGTCAAAGCGCCTCCTCCAATCCGAGTCACTCCCAGTATTTCCTCTCTTTTTTTCAAATATTCATACATTTAGGACCTCTTACTCCTTCAACTTCTACTACTTCTACCACTACAACCACCACCACCACAACAACAACAACGACGACGACAACCGCACCTCCTTCAACAACTGCAGTCCCTACGACGGCTCCAAGGTGAGGGTTTGGCCGTGTGCTCGCCGAAACAACAAGCGTTTAAAGAAAAGTTTTGTTTTCAGGTGTCGAATAACGTATGTAAAGCATAAAGGACGAAACAAAGTGCCAGTTCTCGTCTGTGGAAGCAGCCGTTTTGTTATTTTTTGGATTTTATTTTGGTTCCTTTGGTTATAAATTATTCTTTCTTCTTCTCCGACTCTCCCAAGGCCATACCATTTAGCTTTGACGAGTGGACCTCGCCGGGCTGTTCCTGGTCCGTACTAGTCTCCGGCTAATTTATAGCCTATCCATAAATGAGTGAAATTCGATTATGCATTTGAGATCTGTTTGGACCAGGTAGCCAGGAGGAGTGACGACTTCATCTTCTCAATTGGCTACGTGAATCCAACCAACCGAAAGGCCCTTTTTTGGAAACTTTCACTTTGTGACCTCACCTCTGGTCCCGAGAGACCTCCCAAATCTCCGCCCCGTTGATTTATGAATGAGCACTCCTTCCTGATCTGCTTTCAATTACGGCTGTAACTCTGGGGACTGATCAAAGTTCACGAGGATTCTAATTTCGGGGTCCGGCTTTGATTAAAAGCAAGCGCCCACCATTGTTCTCTCTCGCCTATCCCCTCTTGAGTCTCTTTGAATTCACGTGACCAAAACTCTTCTTTCCTGAAAAAGTTGTCTGAAAAATGAGATTTTGAATGTTTTGGTCGATTAGCTACATAGTAGAGTAGAGTCCTGCCGCTTTTGTCTTCTGGCTCTTTACGCATCCAATCTTGTTTCCGTTTTCATCGGACCTTTTTCGTTGATTGCCGCGCAGATGGCTGGTTGAGGCGTCGATGCGAGGAGCTCTCGTCCTGTTCCTCGGCTTTCCCGTCGTCTTCGGGGTGAGTTGGCCTCATAGCCCCATCGAAAAGTCCTTCAAGAAACTCCTACGGATCAACGAATGGTATGGATTCAATCTGACCGAAACGCAAACAGCTGTTTTCCGGCTTAATTTCTTCTACTCTTGTGACGGGTAAGTCTGTTTGTCTCCACAAAACTCATGAATGAACAACCGATGTGAATATTTTAGAGCAGCGATTGTAGTCAAAACGGCCCGCGATTTATCAACCCGATTACATTTATATTTTGATGGGGAACGTCTCGAAAAAGTAAGATTATTCCTGGACTATTGAAATTTCATCTTTTGAAGATAGATGTCGATTCATCGAGAGTAACGTCTTTTCCGCAAACTCACAAAGTAATCGGAGGTTGTCGTGAAAAGGAACGGAAGTCACTCTCACTGAATGTGAGTAAAAGTCTTTTCAAAGGAGTAGAAGACCATTTTAGGTCACTTCAGTTCGAAACTTTTTTGAATTACACATCGATGGACAGGTCTTCAAACGACCAAAAGCCAGGAGGAAGGCCGATTATGTTGAGGTAAGTAAGATGGATTTTGAAGTCCATTTTTTAGGTCGGACTCCCTCAGGAGACTTCTTGTTGTCTCATTCGAGCCACAATCAAGACAGAAGGTTTTTGTTTTGTTTTTTCTGATCAAATCTTGTGATTCAGATGATGTGGCTGAGCTCGAGACAACTCCGAGAATATCTTCGAGACTCTCAACCACCTCTCTCCCTCCGACTACTCCTTTCGAGACAACAGAAAATAGAAAAACAGCCATCCCAACCACAGCCTCTCATCACGAGTATAAACTGACATCTTGGACTGAAGTTGTCAATCGAGAGTGGTCACTTTCTTTCCTTATTTGCGCTGGAATCACTTGTGCCATTATGGGTGCCCTCGTTATTTTTGGAATTGTCTCCTGGGGTTGGTTGTTGACCAAACCGAAAAATGCTCGAACTCTCTATCGAGTCGACACTCCTGTCTCTATGTTTTGATCTTTTCTCCATCCAATTACGGGTTTCTTGTGATTTTTTATCAAATAAATATGAGAGGAAGATTTGACTACAATAAATAGGAGAAAAGTGATAAAGAAAGAATCGAGATAGTCGAAATGATAGAAGATGACGTCGTTGCGAATCCTTGATGAATCCAATCAGCCAGATGATCGTGAATCTTCTGACGAGCATCCTTCAAACTCTGTGAGTCGGTGGTCGCATTGGCTGGGTACATATCGCTACAATGAGCCCCTCTTTCGATCAAAAAGGAGTCCACATCGGCATTCTTATTGTTCAGCTGCATTCCTAGGCTTTTCCACGGGTCATATGAGCCATTAGGAAAAACTACTTTTGTGCCCTCAAGTTCGACTAGAAACAAACAAGTGAAGAACTAACCGAGTAGTTGGTATAATATTTTGTCCTATAGGCGTCTGTCTGTTGGAAAACAGTCTCCAAAGTATAATTGGCTCCAAACATGGCTGTGCATTGATCAGCATAGAAACTAAAAGCTTATTCCAGAGGGAAATTTCGCCTACTCGAGAGGGATTGTGCTCCCAAAGATTCCATTGTTGCCGTCGGTTGTTTGGAAATATCCCATCGCCGTGCACGTCTGCCAGATCCAACTCCTTCCAGCCACTACAAGACATTCTCAAAAGAAGAAAAAGACCAACCAATTTCGGAATCCGAATAGGAAGTGTCGGACATCGTAGCAATGAAATTAGTGTAATTATTGTCATTACAGGGCGGAGTTGACGAGAAAAATGCATTTTGCCAGTCATTCTGGAAAATAAAAAGAACAATTAGGGACGACTCACAACCGCTTTGATTCGAGCAATCTCATCTCCAATCGAGGCGTTGTTCATGATGGCACAAGCACCAGGTACTCCCAAGCCATTTTGACGCGCAGGATCTAATTCCTTTGAATATCCTCATCTTCGCCCACCTCTGTTGTCTCCCGTATATTGGTTGATTCCTTGGAAAAGACCATACCAATTGGAGAAAAAGTACTGTATGGCCTTGGTGATGGGCGTTCCATCATCAAATGACGAGCAAAGATTCAACTTTTGGGATAAAATTTGACGTCCAGCTTCCCCTCCTAAAAGATATTTTCGCAGAATAATTCCAGTGGAAACCATAAGCAAGATCAATCATCTTCTTGAAGCCAATTCCAATATTGTCAGCACAAGAGGGAGACACATTTCTATAGGTATATTCCGTGTTGACGGCATATCCGTAATAGTCAGTGAAGAAATGAACAGCCGAAGAAGTGGAAACAGCTCCGATTGTTTGGGAAGGATAAGCCTCTCGAAAGAAGGCTGATAAAGTTCCTTCGATTGGGTTGAGAGAACAAAAGAAGAAAAAACCTGGATAAGATCCCCCAAAAGTGATCCATTTGATGTTTGGATGATCCGAGAAGTATTGGCTGTTCATTTGAGTTATGAAGTTGCTTATGTCTGCCAACGCCTGATGTATGGTCAAATATTGAAGAGAAGCTGTAGTTTGATCACTGAAAGATTTCTTTTCTGATAACGGCCAAACCTAAAAGGAGTATTCCCCTTGGGTCCATAGAAGCGATGTTCCACTTGGAAAGCCGCTGCTCCGAATTCCTAAAAAAAACGAATTTATTTTCCTCTTTTTAGACTTACAATAGCCCATTGCATCATAGTTACATTCTCGTTTCGAACCCATTTGTCACCAGGAGGATTGATATCTCCTGAAACGTTTTCATAAGCGACTTTTAGAGACCAACCTTCCCCTCCGATCATAAGGAAAGCCAGAGGACGATCGGGACTGAAGTATTTCTTGTTGTATTGATAGCGTTGTTGCCAAGTGCCGCTGATGGTTCCAAAATGATCTATTTGTTGAGTAATATTGCCATAAACCATGTATTGGAGATCTGTCCAAGTATAGCCATCACTATCAGCTCCCTTTAATATTTATTTTACTCAAAAGGGAAAAAAACCTGAAGGAATCCGCCTCTTGGCCGACCAAAAATAACTTTTGGAAAATTGGCTTCAATCGTGGCCACTATAAGAAGAAGGGAAAATACAACAGAAACCATGCCAATCCAATACTGATCAAAGGCTTATCGGCGGTTAGTCGTTCCTTATCTGGAAATGTATGATAACGTCTCCAAAAAAGAATCTATTTTTTCGATTCCTCCATTATTTCAACGAGTTTGAAGGGGTATCGATCAATTCCTCGATAAAGGTGGAAAGTAAACAGAAGAAGTCTTCAATAAGAAGCGACTTCACTCCCTAGCTCTTCCAAGGAGCTGCATGGAAAGACTACTTTCTAGAAAGTTCTTTATTTTTGTTCTGCAGAGTCATGTCCGTTAAAAAAATAAAGCGATTTATTGTTGAAAAAATCTTTTATGATTTTCTCTGAATTTCTTTGTCTACGAGCTCCAAAGGACTATTGGTGTCTAGAGCGTTGGTTCAGAAATGTTAAAGAAGAAGCATTCTTGGTCGGCCAAATACCATTCAAACTTTAAAAACTTTCTCTTGGTATCAGAGGGATTTTGTTCCACTTTCAAGTGTAGCGCCGACAGACACGGAGGTCGCGCGCAAGATGGCCAGATCGGTTTGGTTCTTTTTCCTCTATGTTGGTCCTCTTCCTCCTCTCTCTTCCTCTTTTCTCTTTGGCCGCCAGTAACGAGTCAGACTTCCTCAATTGGACAGATATCGACGGCAAGCAGAAGGTCCTCGTAAGTTTCCATCTCGTCGAAAAAGGGTTTAGGTCGGATCCAACGCTACTGATATTGACTTGAGTGGACAAGCCTTCTATGTGTCTGGGAAGAGTGTTTCCTCAGCTAAAAGTGCCAACACAGCCATTGTGTCCGCTTCAGTTGTGAGTCTTCAGTTTTCTTTTTGAAACAAAGCCATAGAACATTGGAAATGCGACGTTCGTCAAAACGGCGTTGAATTACAAACCGACGAGGAAAGACGTCAAAAAGGCTAAAATCAATTCGAATTCGACGGTCATTCGGGTGAGATTTTCCTTCCTTTTCACTTTCTTTTTTTTAGACAAAACCCCGAAGAAAGTCAAGCACCCATTGGAATAGAAATGGAACTCTCACTCCAGTATTTCTATCTCTCAAAGAATCTCGAGAGAAATTTCTTGTGAATAGTCCAACTAAAAATTAAAAATTTATTATAAATTGAATGAAAAACGAAAGAAAGACGGCAGGGGCAGCATTGCACAGATCCGTGTCGCAAATACAAGCTGCTGCTGGCGGATTGCAACTCACATCGGTGCTCATTTGGTAGTCGGCCTTATACAATTTTGATTTGCATCCTCTCATCACAAAGTCGAATCCTGAAAGGTAGATTTATTTTTTTGTTCAAAAACTTACGACTTTGTTTGACTATGGTTTTTATGCAATGATCCGATGGGGCACAAATTTCGGTTGGAATTGTGGAGAACTCATAGGATTCAGAATCAGAGCAGTGCTCGTGTGATGGAGGGATATTGAATCTAGAACTGCTCTGGTCTGGGGATGAACTCACTTTCCGAACATAAAATCCTTAAAGGCTTCTTTCTCTTGTTGAGAGACGAGTTCCAATGGGACTTGGGAGATACAATGATAGCAGGAAAGACGAGAGGAGAGCACATTCAATGGAAGGAGGAGGAGGAGGAGAAGGAAAACAATGCGGGTCATCTCATCATCTTTTTTGGAGGAAATCTGGATTGTTTTGATAAGACTATCTATTCGATGAGCGATTAGACTCGGTTCATTAGAAAGGGCTTTGTAATACGAGCAGCTGGAAGCGGGATTAGCCGATTGTATCCAATAAGCTCCAGCTGCTGGCACTCGTGGCTCATTCACCATGGCAACGCGACATCCGGAAGCTTTTAGAGGAAAACACGCGATGAATCAATTATTTTATTAGAGACACACGAAATGAGCAAAGATCGAAATACCGGTAGATAGGGAGGAGGGGACAAAAAACCAAAAGAGCTAAACGAAACGACCACTTTGAGCCATGACGGCCTTGATGGCTGAATCGTCAGCTGAAGCGGCGTTCTTTATGGGGAGATCTTTTCTGTTGGGTCTTGGGACGGATTTGTCGAGGGGATCGGTTTGATCGAAGGGGAATTGAGCATCGAATTTCATGTACTCGTTGAGATCGAGTCCTCCACTGTGATCGTGGTCGAATCCAAAGAAGATCTTGGGGAAATTCTCCCTCGGCTTAACAAGGAATCGCTCTCTCAAGACGCGTTCGGTCTCTTCTTGATTCAAGGCTTTGTCCATGTCTTCGTCGAATTCTTCAAAGACTTTTCCGAAATATTCCGCTCGAATTGCGGCACTTTTGCTGGCGACTCCATGGTAATGTTCCTCGTATTCGCTCAAACTGATCTTGCCATCGTCTGTAAACTCTCTTTTGTTGAAAAAAGAACTGACGATTCTTGTCCAAAGACTCAAATTCCTCCTTTTTAGCCTCAACATAGGCCAATTCCATGTGTAGAAACTCGTCGAAGGTGAGTTCTTTGTTCTTGTTCCCATCCGATCGGATGAATTTCTCCTCTGAAAATGAAACGAATTCCTCGCATATCAAGCGGATTATCACCCAGTTTTTTTTTCTTGTTTTCCAGCGAGACAAAGCGTCGCCGATTATTTGAGACTTACCATGGCTTTCGTCCTTCACGTTCACGAAGTTGAATTCCTCCTCGAGGGGAGCTGGAGCGGAGAGTACTGTACTCGCGAAAAGACACAACAAAGCTGCAGAAAACATCTGAAAGGTTCTTTTTTTGGCTGAGAAGATTGGAGAAGATTCAAGAGGAGGAAATAGGAATTTGTGGAATGGCGAAGACTGACCTCATGAAGGCCCTTTTATAGGAGAAGACAGCTGTTTTCGATGGAACAAGAAGGGGCGGAGACGACTTCTTGGCCGCGTTCCAGAGACGACTCCGATTTGGACATTTTGGGTGCTGATCGAACATCTCTCAGCTGAGTCAGATCTCTTCAATTCCAAAGTCAGAAGGAAACAAGGAAGTAATCTTTGTTTGTTTCGAAGCGATCATCCGGAAAGTAGTTTCACGGCTCGCTGCCAACTTCTGTGGAGTTTTATCGAGGTTGGAACATTTCTTTCTTCGTTCGGACTGGCTGGAGGGACCGATTTGTACAAAAATCGGAACTGGTTTGCGAGGTTCAGTAACACTTCCAAACCTTGTTTTGACTGGAACAAAAACTGGAATTTCCTTAATTTCTCAGCCAGGTTTCCTTATGCCGAGGCCAACGACATTTTTCGAGAAATTGTTCGAAGTGTTTTGATAAAGGCGTGAACCGTTTATCACATCGGCTCGTGACGGGAGAACTGACCAAATGGCGCTGACAGTTCACGTGGTCAACAGAATTTGGGTCTATCTGTTGGAAAACCCATCAAGGGAGTTCGCTGATCTCTTGCCGTAAAACATCTCTGACGCGCCAATTAGACTTTGGAATGTGGCTGGGGAATGTCGACGTAAAACTTTCGGAGATTCTCTCTCAACAAAGATTATGGTAGTCTAACTTGTTTGAGATTTAAATTGGAAGAGATTAAAAATAAAAAGCCAATTGAAGTTTTCTGGGTGCTTCGAATCCGGTCGAAAATGAGCGAGCTCTTGGAACAGCTGAAGCAACATACTCATAACCAGGTTTGGGCTTTCTCTTCCAACAACTCCAAGTAGAAATACTGTAGCGCCCGTGGTCTTGGTTTGGTGAGCAGCAAGACAGGAATCGCTCCGGAGGTTCTGGCTCAAGGATTGGTCGCCTTCCTGGTTGTTTTTCTCGAACTAAGCAGTTGGAATTACTTCGTAGCCAACAACATTCTGATCTTCTATCCAGCTGTGGTCACCTACGTCTTCCCAGAGGAACGTCCTACTCGCGATCTGCTTCTCGTTTACTGGAGTTGTTTCGGTCTCCTGACGGCTTTTGACCGCTTCCTCGAGCTAATGCCACTCTATTATGTGATGAAGCTCTGTCTTTTGACTCTTTTCTTCGTTCATCCATTCGATCTTGCTGAGAAGATTCAACGGTTCATTGAAAAGAAACTCGAAGAACACAATCTGCTCACTCGCTCCGAACTGATCAATATCTGCAGGCGTACAGGACGCTCTCCACCTCCTGCTAAGCCGGCTGAAACTGCCTCCAGCTCGATGGAGAGAACTGCCAAGGATTCGCTGAAGGTTTTCGAAGAACTCAGAACAGCTCAAGGATCCGAAACCAGCACGGCTTGTCTGTCCGTGGAGGAAAAGACGAATAGTGCCCGTCTGCCAGTCGTAGTGGAGGAAAAGATGACTACTGCTCGTCTGCCAGTCGAGCCGTACAAAGTGGAAGCCCCTCAGGAACCGCCCAAAGTTAAAGTCCCTTCTCAGGAACAGCCTAAAGTGGAGGAATCGACACAGTCTGAAGTCCAACCGGAAGCTCTAAAGGGAGCCGAGGAGCCACCGAAGATTGAAGAGCCGCCAAAAGTCGAAGAGCCGTCGAAGGAATCCCCAAAAGCTGCAGACAGACAGCAGAGGAGCACTCGGTCGGAATACATCCGCACACCGACTGAAGGACTCTACACAGCCAGCTCTCCGAATCCGATGCTGACGGACTCTTCGTATCGACTTCGCTCTGACACTGGAACTGACAATAGGGAAATTGGATTGGCTACTAATCTGCACGATCTTCTTTTCTGGCCGATGGATTGCATCGTCTTCAATGCTCCTTTCGATTTCGACGATCTGACCTACCACATGAAGGTGAAGAACAACTCGAAGCACCGCATCGCCTATGCCATCAAGGGCAACTGCATTCCTCATGTCCTAGCGATGCCGCCGCATGGATTGCTTCGGCCCGGAGAAGTTAAGGTGGTGGCTGTAACGGTCAGAAAATTCGAGTGGAACGAGTTCAACTACAATAAGGAAAGAATCGCCTACGATTATGTGCTTCTGAAGGATGATGATCCATCCAATACGTTCAGCCACAAGATGTTGCAGAAGACCGACACCAAAAGGAGGAAGAATATCAAAATTCTCTACAATCCCTGAGTCGGAAATAAATATTGGACATTCCTTCCTGATTTTCACTTCTTTTTTTCTTCTTTAAAATTAAAAACTCGTCAAGAATAACTTTCGGCTGAGGTTTGTATGTGCTTGGTATTTAGCAGCAAACCTGCAGCAGCTTGCTAAAGGAGGGAAAAGTGGAGCTAACTAGATAATTTATCTTTCATTCTCTCTTATAATCATACTTCTCTTTTTCTTTTTGCTTTTATAAAAATAAGAAATTTCAGGAAAATGCTGTCCTCTAACTTGCGGGCGGTTGCTCGACGTCATGTACATACTTCCAGATTTCTAGCCAGTAAGTAATTTCTTTCATCTTTATTTTTAGCATTCAAATATTTAAACATTTAACTTAATTTAGTGAGAGGCCCGTTGACGTTCGATGGCTGGTATCCCCGTGACCATAAACCAGGAAGTCATCCTACTACAGAAGAAGAACGTCGAGCAGCTGCAATCAAGTAAGTTCGTTCTGTTTTTTTTTACATTTTTTCAGGTTAATGAATATTGTTAATATTATTTTTATAGATATGGCATGCGACCAGAAGATTATAAACCAATAAATCCTGACGACCCAATTAGATATGCCGGAGATTACCCAGAACTTGGCATTATTACATATGATCACAAAGATCCCTATGAGACATGGACTGATAGACAAAACAGAAGAAATTGGGGCGAAATGGTATCTTTTTTTGTATAGTTTTAGTTGGTATTTCATAGGTTGGCATTGATATGATGCGTTATCGTGGAGATCGTCTCACTTTCACCGGACTTGAAGCCGAAGATTTTACAACGTTAGTCAAACTTGCTTTTTTTCTAGCTAATATTTACAGTTGGGGCTCAATTCTTCTTTGTCTTCGTGTCCTAGTTCCCATGGCACTTTTGGCCTGGTATTTCTGTAATGATCATCCAAATGCTCTTAGATGGAAGAACCCCGTGGTAAGTACCTTATAAATTAAACTTTTTACGTCTAATTGCGCTTACTTTTCATATTTTTTAGATGCCAAAGCAATATCCGTTTGATTTTTACCGTGCTTGGCCTTTCGATGATCCCAAGAAGTTCCCAATTGTCAACTATTCTTTCGAATTGGAAGGCGACGAACATGCTCATCATCACTAGTTCTTTTATAGACAGTGTAGTATTGTTATTACTAATTCAACGAGTAAATTTGAGAGAGTAACCTCATAACTATGATTCTGAAAAGCAGTTAAAATTCTGCTTCATACTTCTGTAATTGCTAGTACAAAGCATATTTTATTTCAGTATTATTCCCAGTAGTTTCATTAACTCAATTGAAATTAGCAGTTTCAGGGTAAATCTTAAATCCTCTATGAAGGATGTTATTCTTAGACGATTTTCTCGAAAGTGAGTAATATATTTTCTACTCAACCTAAATAAATTTAGTGTTGGAAGAACTTCCCGCGGAGTTCCGGGAAAGATTCAACGAAATGAGGAAATTAGACCACGAGGTTGAGACGGGGCTCGACCAGACTAAAAAGAGCATAAATGAGTTCTTCGAAGGGGGAGCTCATTTGACAGATGAAGAAAAGCAGAGGCGGCAAGCCTATTTCAACCAACTTTTTAATCGGTATCGCTCATTGTCGGCCGAGAAGATCTCGATGGCTGAACGAATGAAGGAAATTTTGGAAAAGTAATTGTGCATTTATGAGATAAAAATATTTAGATATTTGCAACATTTGGATAAGGAGAAGACTCACTTCAAATACGAATTGGAGGCAGATAATCCAGGAATAACTGAAATAATCGAGAAGAGATTCAACGATTATTGCGAGTCAGTTATAGCAGCTCGAAAGGAAAGAAAAAGAAGGCATCCAAGTGAAAACGGAGCTGCTTTTGTCGATAATTCCCTCAAATTATCCAAGTTGGTTGTCCATTTATCGAAAGGAAAGTCCTTCCAGATTCTCATTTGATAGCCTTCCATCATTTGGAACTTCGCTCGATTTCCCCTCAATGGCAGAAGACGATTTGCTGTCTCCTTCATTGGTTCCAATGATCTCCTCCCCACTGCCTATGACTCCTCCGAATGGGATATCGAAAGGAAGGAAAAGCACAGCTTTAGATTCTCCTCTGATCAAAGTAGCCAAATGGTTTCACTTTCCTAGTAGAAACTCGTAGAAACGACCATCGATTCCCTCCTTGAAGAGTACTCTCTCAGTCCCAGCCTCTCTCAACGGGGCTGCCCTTTCTCCAGCTGTTTCAGAAAAGAGCTGGTCTTCCGTCCTCAACGACAGTAGTTCTCCCAATTCCGCCATAACTGTCGTTGGTTTTCCTTCTGATCTTCAATTTGCCGTTTAGAATCCTCTTCTGAGTGCGACCACAATGCCCAATTTTGTTGGGAGTGAGAGTAGACATGGTCGTCCGAGGAAATTAACCTCCCGCGTCCAGGAAATGTTTTCCGAAGCAGTTTCTCGACAAAGACGACACCATCCGGCGACAATCCACCATCCGGAGGAAGACGACCAGGATCGTAAGTCTCTTTCTTGCGGAGAAATAAAAAAGAAAAGAGGTTAGGTTCTGAAGGAGAAGACTCTGACGATGCTCATAAGTCATGGTGCTTCTGTGGGGAAGCCAGTTACGGGGAGATGGTCTGTTGTGATAACGAGCATGTAAGATCTCTTCGATTCTCAACAAAAAAGACGATTTAGTGTACAATCCAATGGTTCCACTATTCGTGTATCGGCATGGAGACAACTCCGAAGGGCAAATGGTATTGTCCCAGATGCGTCTCCAACAATTATATTCCTCCGGCTCCGCCTATGGATCCGACTACCTCTTTCTGACCGCTTTTTGTGTCATTGTGTTTCGATTCTCCCTCTATTTATTCCGCATTTATTCAAGACTCTTTTTTTGTACATAATCTCCTTTTTCATAATAAGATTTTCAATTTTCTCCACATATTTTCATGATTGGAAGATCTCGGAAGAGGGAATGTCCGCGATGAGAGTCGATGAATTTGGCAAGAAGAGAAATCTCTTCGTCAGAAGGAGGACTCGAAGAGGAATCAACAACTGAACTCGGATTCAAAGATAGAAGAATCTGAAAAATGTTTTCATTTGAATCGTAAAGGGAACTTACCGTACTCGTTGAGAGAGTTCCCAAATCGTTGGGAGCTTGGAATTTGATTGAATCTTTCTCCTCGGAAAATGTAATTTCAAGTCCTGGAGATAGGTGGATTTGTTTTGGATCTCTCTCGTCTCCGTTTCCTCTTCCTATTTCATCAGAGGGATTCTCACACGATGCAATTCTAGCTAACTTTCTTTTCAATTCATTTTCATATTCGAGGGATCTCTGACCGCAGGCATCTTTCTCCACTACATCCGGCTGTCTTCCAATGAATTTGTCGACTAATTCCATCTGAAAACTCAAATGGCCAAAAAAAGGACTTTACCGGAGCCAATTCTTTAAATTTCTGAACGAGTTTGAAGAGAGAATCAAAGTGAGGGAAAATTTTTCGATGAGCCTCATGAACTCGATGAATAATCGCCGCCAAATCATCATGGATAGGCTACAAATCTCAGAAGTTTTAGTCTAAACTAAAAAAAATCACATGACTCTCCAATTTCGGAAGTTGATCATCATTTTTGAGTGCTTCTGAGAGTCGCTTGAAGCTTTCTTTAACGACGGGAAGGAAGTATCCTCCTTCGAAGAAAAGAGCCAACGGAATCTTTTCTCCTTCATTTTTGGTCGTCGAAAGTAGTCGAGCCAAATGGGCGAATCCCAACGGGGTTATCTTCATGTCTCCTTCCGGATCTCCTGGAATATTTCTTTGAAAAAAAGCAAGCGAAAAATCTAACCAAAAGCAGCATCAAAGCCGCAGCTGACAAGGATAAATTGGGGCTTCCAATCCTTGAGAATTGGATGGACGATCAAATGCATAATGGCCAGGTAGTCCCAATTTCCGAATCCGACCGTATTCAGCGGGACATTTATTGTATTTCTGACTAAATATTCAACTGGAAAAATAAACAAAATCAAACTACATTTGGATTCATTTGTTCGAATTCCAGTCCTCTCTAAATACGGCCAGAAAGTGCCGTATTCATGGCGGAAGATGTTGACGAGTTTGATCCTCTCGTCGCTAGCAATGCAATCCTGAGTCCCTTGGCCACAATGGACATCCCAATCCACAATTAAAACCCTTTCGATCTCCGGATGAGTCTCAACTAGCTGAAGAGAATTGAATAAATTTTTTAAAAAAAAACCCACATGCTTGGCCGCGATGGCCACATTGTTGAAATAACAAAATCCCGAGGCTTCGGCTGGCCCAGCATGGTGGCCCGGAGGGCGGAGGCCAGCAAATCCGACTTTTCTAAAATTTATTTCAGATTTGAATCGAGTTGTTACCCAGTTTGGAGGACTTTTTCAACGGCAGAAATGCCACAACCAGCGGCCTTTAATGAGGCTTGGAAAGTATAATTATTCACATAAATATCCTCGAATCCATTTGAATCTGGGAATGACCTCAACTCTTCTTTCTATAAATCAAAGCTCTCCAACAACAACAAAAGATCTTACTGTAAGTTTCTCAGTTGTTCTTATAATCTCGATGTACTCCCTGGTATGGGCATACATGATTTGTTCCTCCGAGGCTACAGTATTGTCAGGAATACATTCCAAATTCAACTGAATAATTCGAATAAAAGAGGCGAAAGATCTCTTACTTCTTTGGCTGCATCTTCAATGGTTTCGAGTCGCCCAGGATGCTCGATGTGGAAGGAGAAGGGATTCGAGTGGAGTTTCATAAAAGCCTTTTCACCACCATCCTCAGTTATGAAGAACATGCTTGGAGAGAATAGTCACGGGTCACTGGAGAAAACGAGATAAGACCCCTTTCGGTCAGTGATCAACACAAATCGATTTGCGTGGGAATTCTCAGCCCCAAAAACAAAGACAGATGGAGGACAAAAGAAGAATAAACAAGTCTTATTTTATCATCACTGGGAATTAGAGCAACTTTAAGTGAAAACGAGATTACCAGTAGAATGGAGATGGTATGTACACAGAATTTGATATGAAACGGGACGAGACCTGACACAATAAAGCTAACATTTTGTTGAGACTACAGAATGACACAGCGGTGGTGTCTTCGAGGAAGAAGAGGACCACAGACTCTTCGGTCTTTTTCTCCAACATTATTATTCAAATGATCTCCTGAAAAAATGTTTATTTGAATTTCGAAAGGAGCGAAACCTATTCCAGTGGAATATCCTAACGAATGGAAAGAAGAACTAGACGAGGACAAAGACAGAGGAGCGGGAAGGATTGGGGAAGAATTCTGTAAAAAGGAAAGATGTTGATAACAAAGGGAGAGAAGAAGAGAGAAACATACCTCATCTGAAAGAGCTTCTCTGACTGGAGATAAGGCTGAGATTTGAGATTCATGTCGTGGATCGGAAGAACGGGAGAAGGACGGCTCGAAGGAGGGTGGGAGGGATTGTAAGTCCATCGTTGATTTGACGCCACATTCTGGGATCATCGTATGACGTCTCGAAGGGAATCGTTTCATCGACTTCGAACATTTCTAAACGTTCCTTCTTCTTGACAACTTGGATGGAAAACTGACCATATCGAAATCTCGGAAAGCCATTGGAATTCCCCCAGGAGACCCGTCGATTTCATCTTCTTGACCCTCCAAAGCAAAGGATTCGTTGTCCATTTCAGCTGGAAGAGAGGTACATCTACGGCGATACCATCGCTTGATTGGGGTCTGGCCTTCGACCAAAGGCTCCGGCTTTGTTTCGCTTCGACGGCGACCTCCAGTTCGAGGAATAATCTTCCTTTCCGTTCTGAATTCCTCGAATAAAGACTTTTTTCGGCTAGAATATACCTGTATCTCTCGTGGATGACGAATGGATTGGTGTGGCCATAAGAGGGCTCATCTCTGGCTATACTGTGAGCCAATTCTTCCATTGCTGCGATCGAAGACTCATCGTCAGCCACTCCTTCAACCACCGGACGACAATAGCTCGTCGCCAAAGTGTTGGAAAGTTTTCTCAATTGGAGATTCTTTGGTCTTCTAAGAGCTGCATCTGAGCGAGATCTTCCCAGGCGGGACTCTTTTCCATTAGCTAGACATATTTGAAAAAAGGAAAAAAAGAGAAACAAACCTTGTCGTTCGGAAAGAGGGGAAGACGGGATCATCGAGGCGATTTCTCGCAAGAAGCTTGAGATTTCTTTGAAAGAAGGGCGATAAGACGGCATTAAAAGGCAACATTTGAAGGCAATTTTGAGGAATTCGATGGGAGTATCCGGTGGACAACAGGGGGTGAAAAGAACGTAGTCGAGTCCAAAGGTGCTCGTCCTGTGAAGACCACTATCAGGGTCGGCGTCTATTCGAGCTATCAGCTGGCAGAGGATGACTCCAAACGAGAAAACATCGGATTTTTCATCATAAAATTCTTCTTTCAAACATTCCGGCGACATAAAATACGTTGTTCCAACCTAATTCCTTTTTATTTTAAAACAAGATAAATCCAAACCTGAGGAAGTTTTTCGGCTCTTTTCGGAAAAGGACAGGAGAGACCAAAATCAGCCACAACAGCTTCCGTTTCTCCAGTTTTTTCATTGACTCGAAGAAGGACATTCTGAAGAATAGAGGAGGAGAAGAGATCGACAAACCATGCTGGTGAGGTCGCGATGGATGACCTTATTGCTGTGAAGAAATTCCATGGCATTTGAGATCTCCAGGGCGAATCTAAGTCGTTTCTGCCAAGGAAAATGCTTGGATCGATCGAGGATATAACGGGAGAGGCTTCCGCCAGCACAATAATCCACCAAAAGATGCATATCCCATTCTGAATCCATCATCTGCCGATTCCAGCACTCTCCTACCTGATTCACAGCGTTCTATGCAAATTCCTTTCATCGCCAGGATATTTCTGTGTCTCAGCTTCCTCAGCATATCGGCTTCTCTGGCTGCATCAGCATGAGCTGTCCTTCGACTCCCAACGGCTGAGATCTTACAGACCTTGAGAACCATCTCCTCTCCGGTTGTTTTATGTCGAACCTGAAAGTATCACAATGACTGGTTAGACCAAGGTTGTATCGATAATCCGAGCTATTAGTTGGACAAACATTCAAAGGGAAAAAGCCATTTAGAGCGAGGGCAAACTGCGAGGGAAACCGTTCGTCTCTCGGCGGGAGACTCGTAAAACTTTCGAGGAGTCCGGTCATTACGGAAGATTATATACGGAAATAGACTCCGACCTTGAGAACTCGACAGAAGAATCCTTCGCCTAGCATCTCCAAAACATCGAAATCTTCGATGTCGCAGAGGAGACCAACAGCTTGAGAAAATGGATGAGGCGATCTCTGGATCTCTGGTTTTTGAAAAAGGAAGACGTCTCACATGACTTCGAGGACTGTCGAGATCTTCGTCGGTGTCTTGTTCAGTTGGGGAAGAAACGGACGATGAGGGCTGAGCCATTCTGCCGTAGATATTATTGATGACTTCGACGGAACATCGAGCTCCATTTTGTCTTTTTGAGCACATCGGATCCGTGAGCAACACGGAATTTGAAACCATCATCCTGGCCGATGATGGTGGCCTAAAACAGCTGTAGTTCTTAGAAAAGAAAAAAAAGTCGAAGGAACAAACAAATGTGGTGAACATGAGCGTTTGCCTGCATTAATCCACAATCGTCGGCTTGCGTTCCGGGAACCGGTATGTCTCTGCGGAAGCCGAATATTGTGCCAATGGGCTTCACTTGGAAAAAGAAGAGAGGAGGACAGCGAGGGGGTCAGTTGCAATTGGTTCTCGGCGGAGGTCCAACCTTCTCCGAGGCATAAGTGGCCTCCGCCCAAAATGATAAAACCCACTTTGGCCCTTTCTGACTCACAAATCACTTTTAAAAACAAACGCCTTTCTTTCTATACTATGACAAATCGGAAAAAGTTGGTGAGAAACCTGAGAGAGAGAGGGGAGTATGCAAATGTGGCGACGAATCGTCAGTTAAAATGGAGTGCGCGCGGCGATAAAAGCCATACATACGTGGAATTCCTAAGCGCAATCTCGAAATCAGAACCCTGGAGGGCGAGGAAGTGTCAAAACAACAGCTGACAGTTCGGTCAAAGACCCGGTTGCAAATATTTTTGCAGACTATTATTAGGATCTCTACGGGGCCACTTGATTCCTGGAGATCAGAGCAAGAAATTATGACAAAAATGGGTGGAATCGAGAGAAGAAGAGATGAGCAAATATCGAGGAGAAAGTGAGCAAAACGACATACGATATGACTAATTTTTGAACAAACAAAAGGAAAAATCCATTTTGTTTTTATTTCCAACAAAAAGAATGGAGAAACAAAAGAAGAACGATGAGGGACCATGTGAATGGGGATAAAATGTCGAAATCTGGTAGGACGCCAACACAAAAGGAAAGGCTAGAGTGTGAGAGGACAGAGACGTAGAGGAAACAGCTGGGTGGAGGAGGGTCGAAGAGGGTCAGTCTGGCTGAGTGGACAGATGGCTTTCGAAGATCAGTTTTATCTCTTGGAAATACACGATTGGGCGAATATTCGAATGTTTTCTCTCTGCCGTACAAATACACAGAACAGGCGTTCTTGCTGCTGCTCGTAAACACGCAAAGAGAGCCGCTACTGCCTACATAACTGGCTAGGAAGACGATAAGTGTTCTTTCTTGGAAAGAAAGCGCGTGATGAGAACTGATTAGAAGTTGACCTGGGAATGCCAGGGGGAACAGGCCTGGACGCGACTACTTGACGACACTTTTGAGGAAGCAGAGAAAAAATTCCAAGAGGAGACACTCGTCGGAATTGTATGGCTGGTTGGCCAGCGAGACGACAAAAGAACACAAAAGAAGGTGACGACCATAATGAGCACGAGAGAGCCAACAAACACGATCGACGCGATAGTTATCACTTTACGGAATGGCGGCGTAGAGAGTATTCGAAAGTCAACATGCACAGCGACCAAACAGTTCACCACACGTTGTGGACTTGGTTGTTTCCGGGAAAGGGGGAAAATGACAGGAGCCAGTTGGGTGGACAAATAAGAAGGCATTTATTAGAGGGAAATGCGCGATTTATCACAAGACTTGAAGAGACCCGTCGTTTTGAACTTTTTGAAAGATTCGTTTATTGTAGAGCAAAGGCGAGAATGGCATGGACAGCACCAAGGAGCAGCGAATCGGCCTGAAATTGAACAATCCACTTATCTGGTGGTGAGACTCACAGCTGCGATGGACCACTTTTCACTCCATCTCTCTTCGATATAATCAAATGAAAAATGAATAATAACAACACATCCGGTTAGAGCTAGAAGGGAACAAAAAACAGCACACGGCATTTCCTGAAATGGAGAAGCAAGTGAAAAATATAAAATTCAAAGAAAAGGGAAAATGCCTCCCAATTCCTACCCAGCCCACCATGAAGGAGTAGACCAAAGCACAGAGACTCTTCGGATAAAAGACTTTCACCGTAAACCAGAGAACAGAAATCGACGCAATTATTGGCGAAATTAACATTGGGAAATATTGGAACTGAAGAAAGTTCGGAGGAAATTGGAGCGACTGACCAACTCATAGGCTCTGGTGTTTTCGATGAAAATTGAATTATGACACTTGCCATATCGGCAATAGAATGTGGACATATAGAAGAGAATCATACATAATAACTAGAGACTTTTTTTTTGATTAAGGCATCAACTGACTACTGAAAAGGAATATAGCAGCATTGGAAGACGAGGACGTTGAGGCATCAGCTGCAAATTATGTTGAGGAAGAAGGGGAGCCATCTGAAATGAAGGTTTAGGTAATGAGGCCGGAGGGGAGAGAGAGAGTAGAAGTTGCTGGGAAACGGCTGGTTCTCACTACGGACGAAAAAAGAGATTTATTGCGCTACGGATGAGCTGAGTTAAATGCTCAATTTGAAAGAAGAGTTCTTTTAATTGGAAAAGGAAGAGACAAACAAAACTTTCGAAAGTCTAGACTTTGAAAAACATCGCGAGAGAAAGAGAGAGAGAGAGTGAGTGACTTGACTCTGGATGAAACTAATCTGATTATTTGGTTTTAGAGCTCATTTTAGGGAGCTTTTTAGAGCCATCTGGGCCTCTAATGTCTAATTACAGCCAGCTTTTTGGCTGAAAAAAAACGATGACGAGGAAGGGTAATTCGAGACGACGAGGAGGAGTTTAATTAGTGCATGATCGAAGGGACGTTGATAATCCACTGATGCTGTCGGAATAATCCGGCTGCTGTTGACAGCCAGGGGGAGGTTTTGCTCCACGTGACGAGCTGATTCAAAGGGGAGATTCTAATAAGAAGAAGATATAGGGAAGGGAGCAACGAGCAGCGGATATAAAACGGTCGGGAAGAGCCAATAAATCAGGAATGCATGTGGAGAGAGGAGGAGCACGGGAGACTCGAGAAATTGGAAGAAATTGTTTTGGATGAAATATCATAAATTTTTGACTGAGTGGTTTTGAAAGCAAAACAAAAGGAGAATACGTAACGACGAGAAAATGAGTTGTAAACAGAGCAGAGTGACAGCTGGCTGGCTAAAAGTTGAGTTTGTTGGATTGTCGAGTGCAGCCGTTCAGCGCATAAATATTGCGATTGCACCTGGACGGAGTGGCCACTGGCCTGGGATTTTTAGTAAGTTAATGTGGAGACATTCCAGACACGGACTATGTATATTGAGGGCGGATTGAGACTGAGGTGGGGGCTACAATTATAGCTGATTGCGGGCCGCCGGGATTAACTGGAGCCGGTAACGAGCAGTCATTCAGCCCCTCCTTTTCTCTTTTTCTTCCTTTTGAACCGGCACCGATTAGAGAAGAGACTGGGGCAAACCGCAGAAAAAATTATCTTCAGGTCGAATCTCAACAAGCGGACTTTTTGTCTCAACTGACTAAAAAGGGGATCACTACAGCTGTGAAAGCGAGATGAGGCCGATGTGAAGCCAACTGGAACATATAGAGATTCTCAGAGGCGTAAAATCTCAATAGACACGTGTCTGGGACACTTTGGCTAATTAGTCTGAGCAGAGACCACATGTCCTGGGAACTCTATTAATACAAGGAGAGAGGAACCGGGCAATTTGAAAAAGAGAAATAATATGGGTGGATGGAGGAAGAAATAAAAAGTACTCTGAGCAGGGAAAACTGCAAGAGATAGATGACGAGATGGGAAAAGAGAGGAGCAAACAAGGACTAAGTCTTGCATAACTAGCCGACCCGAGTAAACCCGTGACTTTTCAGGAATATGTCCGTAACTTTCAACGCCGAAGCTGACCTTTGAACTTGTAGCAGCAGAGATTGCTCTTTTCCTCCTACCGCATTCAAGGAGATGAAATACAAGCAAAGGAAGTCCACTTAGGATGTTTGTTGAGGCGCTAGTATCATCATAATCTCGTCAGATCGCGCGTTTTTGAGAGCTGCGCTCGGTCCCTTTCACCCATTTTCCTTCGGTTCTCCACCGCCATATTTGTATTTCGGCTACCGGCTTTCAAAATTGGCCGCCATCTCTAACTCCCGAAAACGGAATCAGAAACTCGCCATTCCCTCTCCTCATCAGCTAACTAGTTCCACAATAAATAACGGTCATCCGGGCCGTATCCCTCCCCAATTACCTGTCGACCTTGTCAAACCGAGTAATCCATCGGCCTCAATCCGTTATGAAACTTTTTGTTTTTATGAAACGAGTGGCATTCTTTTTAGGTCTGCCAGAACAAGTCCTCCTTCAAGCGAATTCATACAACACGAAGAGATCTCAATGGCACAATCCTTCCGTTCGGAAATGACGAGCAAATCGGCCAAACGTTCCGCAGGATGGTTTCGAATAACTGATCCTCTCAATTACTCCATTCCATCGGAGAGACATGGAACATTTGGTGGTGGAAGCCCATCTGCCAATTAGTCTTGTAAACTTCCGTCGGCGTGACCCCGTCTCTAGCACCGATCTGTATCGCTTTCACAAAAACGAAATAATGTCTCTCTCTCTGGTAGTACAACCCAGCCCTTTTCACCCGTTATTGCGATATTTCTGGCGGCCAGTCATCGCAGCTTCTACTACTTTTTGCCCTAAAGGGATTAGCCACAGATCTTTTTGCAAGGCGATTCTCGTCCTCCAATCAGGAACCAGGAACTGTCTTCACTTTGTTACTCATTCCATTCGGCTCATTGTGCCCCAAAAAAACTTCCATTACTGAGTCTCTCTTTCTCTCCGCCCCCGAGAGTACAGTCTCCCCGCAGCAGAAGCTGAGTCACAAGAAGTCTCTCCCTTTTGGCTAAAGACTTTCGTCATTTGAATATGCACTACGGCGGCCACTTTGGTCGTATTGTTTGAATGGAACGGTCGCAAATCTGTCGTGAATAGAAGGAAGAAATAAGCGACGGAAATCCGGACGGACTCTCGGTACACCTGAAAAACGGCCGTTTAGCCCATTTTGTGAGACTCTCTTTTTGGCCTTCTTTTGATTTACGAACTGTGACGGGGCGATGAGCCAGTCTGTCGAATTGACTCTTTTTATTTCGCTTTAAGCTTCAACCAGCCTCTCTTCTTTTATAAACTGCTTCTGTTTATGCAACCCCGACCCTCCTTCTTTATCTTTACAATCGGCCACCAGGTCTCAATCTAGAAATGTACAGTTCCTGCCTCTTATGAGCTCGAGCGTGCCATTGGAGTCTCTCCAGGGCATGCATGGTCCCGTTCAAGTGTTGTCAAATACCTCCCTTTGCGGTGTCCGTGTAATTTCTCGCCAGCAGCTCTCCATCTTCTCGCCTTTCTGCCAATACAGTCTCCCGAAAAAAGGCTGATAAGGGGATTACCCGGGGGCCAAATCCCTTCCGAAGTTGGAGTCTTTTCCTATAGTCTCTCTCTCTCTCTTTCTCTCTCTCTCTTAGGAAAGCCTTTTTCTATTCTGGATTCACCAAGGATAAGAACAATACGACGCCCAAGGTCGGGAGCACGTCCGGAGTGAAACAAACACTTAGGCAAAGGACATAAAGGTCCTCCCTCCTGTCATCAATCTCATTCCTTTTCCCAGTAAAGCCACAAGCTGTTTACAGTCCCACGACTGATAGTGCGTAAAGTGCTTAATTGAGGACGCGGCTATGTAAATTCGCGGAAGTGTGAAGGTCATCGGCTACGCTTATCCCCTAATTACAGTTTTCAATTCGTTTATCCTTTCCCATATGTGATTCATCCCAACTCTTCTTTCTCAGAGTTGTTCACCACGTCGTAATGAATCATTTCCGTCCATAAAAGAAGGTTGCAGGTATTCTCCCAGATGTTTCTCGTGCTGATCGCCCTCGTGGCGACAGCCAGCTGTCGGACTCTCGAGACGCAACCTCTTCCTCATTGTTCCCGCTCACTCACCATGGAGGGAGATGTCAGTCTTCTGTCTTCTCTTCTGCATAAAATGTTCAGATAATCGAAAACGAAGATCGAGTAAATCGAAGCGCGGTTCAGTTCACTCTTGGACTCCACGAGACGGCTTGTGTCGCCGTCGAGAATAACGAAAGTCGGGTTATTCACGCCTTAGAATTTCACAAACTCGACCAGAATCATCCAGTTTCTGGTACTTTTTGTTCTTTTCTCATTCACCTCTCTTTTCAGCCAAATACAAATTCGCTATTCCGCAGATCACTCCGTCTTGTCTTTGCGACTGTGCGGACGGAGATGTTCATTGTCAATTGGACGACTACAATTACAAGTAGTTTCCTCCGATATTCCAAATCAAAATATTTCAGAAATTGCAGCAAAGGCTCTGTTTGCTATCGGACTTACCACCCGGTCCAGTCGAACCGAGGATGCGAATTCACTTCTCATAAGAGTGAAGTCTGTTGTGAGCTGAAGATCGATCCATTCCGAGATTGGTCTTTCACGGCTCTTCGACTCAGCCAGCCGGATACCATCGTCATCTTCAAATATAGTATTTTCACACGAGTTGATGGTCGAAACCCCCGGACTGGATGGAGGAAAACCATCGAAGAATTCATTGAGGTTTATTCCCTCTTTTGAAATCCCAACAGTTCTTCAGATTCCAATGAACAAAGGCAGTGCTCGGTTTGATTTCAACGAAGTAAATCATCTGGAGATTTCTGTCAGCGGAAGTCGTCCAAATCGAGAAGTTGTTCCCGGAATGTACTTTATTCGAGATGGTACCTCCTTTCCTTTTTTGAAAAACGCTTCCAGGAGTGAATGAAGTTCGATCTGGAGTGCCATTAAACGACGTTTTTGGAACAGACTTATCGAAATTAGGGTGGCTGAGAATGACCGACGGCAAGTGGTCTGTTCCCAATGGACCAGTCAAAATGAAAGAGAAATTTGTTCGTTTCCCCCAAAAAATATAAAAATAAATTTAGCATGTGGATGTCCAGCACTGTAAGGACCAGTTGTATACCTCGACATTCAACGGCGAACAAATGGTCATGGTCTCCAAAGACGATGAGTCACAGAATTTCGATTTAGGTTTTCCATTCCAATATTCCAAGATGAGCGTTTAGGTCAACCAATTTCGGAGGATCCGTGGATTGAAAGAGCCATTCTTTTAAAAGACGAAAGAGTCGTCAAAGTCGAACATTCGGAAGGAATCGCCTTGACGGTCAACATGCTGACCGAAATCAAGCCGATTGTCATCCATCACGCCAGTCAATTTCAGAATTTCGATGGCTCGATTCGAGTCGACAAAAATAGCAATCGCTACATGAATGCCACTTTCTTTGTAAGTTTTCATAGATTAAAAACAACTTCTCTTCAGGGAGCCAAAGGTACTTTCGTTGGATATATTTATTCGAGTGAAGCCAAGGAGAAATTGGATATGGTCGTCACAATTTCTGTGGATAGCTCTCAAATCAAAGACTACACGACCACAGTAACCGTTCCGACTGAAATCGACAGCCAACGCTATGTTTGTTTCCATCCGATGGGCGATAAAGAAGCCGAACAATGCAAATGGTTTACATTCGACGAGCAGGAATTGAACACGTTCACTGTGGCCAACAAATGGCACAGTGGCAAAGGAGACTGCCAGAAGTAAGCCACTCCTCTATGGTTTTTACAACAAATTCAGTTGTAATGAGAGAGGCATCGAAGGAGTTTTCGCCTCGTTTAATCCAAAGGCATTTTTCGACGGAATCAACTCGCCCAAGGAAGCAATCGCGATGGCGACTGAATTGGTTCTGACTGGAGTCATGCTGCTGGCTTTTGTCTGTCTTTGTACAAAATGTTTCATTCCACTGGCTCGATGTACTCTCTCTGTGCCTCGACCCACCAAAAAATAGACTTCTTTCCTGACAAAATGTGATCTCCTTCCTAATTCTTTGTTGCCTTCTCTTGCCCTCTTTATATACTGGTCACTTACTGTAAATACTCTTTCGCTCAGTTTTCTTTCAGGAAATCTCATTGCCAAAGCTTTGTGATTACTCGCTTCATTTGACCCGGTTACGTGTCCTCAAACTAATAAAGTTTTAATGACTCACTTCCCAAAAATGGCTGGCTACTCACACTTTTCAATGAAAATTCACCCCGTTTATAAAGTTGACTTTCCCTTTTTCATTAACAATGCTGTTCTTTTTAGTTCTTCTTCCCGTCTCTCTACAAGTCAATTTCCATTGCTCCAACAACAATGTCTCCACAAAAATAGACGTAATTTTGACTCGCTTCTCCTCAGAATTTCATCTCAGACGACCTACAGCAACTCGAATGAATTTAAAGTCACTTTGGGAAAAAATGAAACAGCTTGTTTCTACGAGGATCTCGAAGATTCTCAGATTTACCACACTTTTCGAATTGAAAAAGTCGTCCAAGAATATAAAGTTGGTCAGTCATTTTCCACCTCGCCTTTCTCTAAAACTCTCCAGTTGGACCTCAATATGATTTCGGAATCCCCCATATTTCAACAAATTGCACATGCGACTGTACTACAGCCACATACCATTGTTTGGACGAGAAATACAAAAATCTGTAAGAACTGAACAAAAACAAGACTATTTTCCTACAGATTCAAATCGGATAGTAATAAAGCAGAACTCTTCTTTAGGTCTTCACAAATTAGCAAATGTGAAAACCAAAGAATAGGTCGCGTCTGCTGTAATTCGGAAATTGTGCCCGTAAACTCGGGTGAAAAGTTCAGGGCATTTAAAGTCGAAAACAAAATGCACACAGTCATCTATTTGAAGCGAGTTTCTCTCTAAACTACCGTACTTCCTCTAATAGAAGTCTCTCTTTAGCTTTTTTGATTGATGATTTCTACTTTGAAAATTGGGTGAGACTTCCATTAGAAGGAATTCTTCGTCGAAATCATAGAAATGTTTTACTTCCAGTTATACAAAATATGAATTGAAAAATGGAGTGCAGATGCTATTAGACACGAAACAAGAAATGGTTTTTTTGCATTTCTTTCCTCAACAATTTATAGATTGTTCCGCAATCAAGTAGGGCATATTTCGATAACAGTACAATGAAAGTAAATTTGGAAGGAGGAATTAGCTCCAATACACTTGCAAGTCAAATATATTTCGTGAAAGATGGTTCCTTTTTAAATCAATTTGTCTCAAAGAGTTTAGGCGAAAAGGAGATTCGAAAAGTGACTAGAGGTGAAATGAACCCTGAGAGTCAGACGGATGTCACCCGGATAGGTTGGTTTCGCTTCCAAGACAATAAATGGTATGTCCGCGATGGACCAAAGCAATTTGCAAATCAATTTGTTTGTTTTTGGACTTCTTTTCTTATGGGAAATTAAGGATATTAAAATAGCAAACTGTAATAAGCAACTCTACAACGTCTCCTATGGGGAAGTGTCTGATTTCGTCGCGACAAGTCAGACCGAGGGGATGTTGAATGCGTTGGTACCACGTAGGATTCTTTTTGTGTTTGAGCATTTGAGTTAGATGTCTTTGTCAACACCGATAACTCGATCGATCACGCCCAGCTGATTGAGGAAAAAGTCGAAGTCGAATATACAGACATGAAGGTTACCGTCGAGATTGGCACGAAAAAGAAATTTTTGGTTCCGAACCACGAGAGTAATTTCTCCGATTTTAATGGAACTGTCTGGAAATTTAAGGGAGAAGGGGTTTTCCTCAACTTGACACTTTTTGTTTGTTTTTTTTGGATTCAACCGACGAGAGTTTAGAATGCCAAGGGGACGTTCGAAGGGAAGGTTATGAATCAAATGAACATTCCTTGGTTTCCAGGTGGGCTATTTCGATCTCTCTTTTCACTACTAATTCAACAGAAAGCTAACCCTCCTCCTCTTTAGGAAACTCTTTAGAAAAAAGATCCTCAATCAATTTATTTGTTTTAGTCGGCAATTTCACGGAGAAAATCACAATTCGTCCACTCCCAATATCCATATCTGTTCGTGAAAAAAAGGAAGTCGAAGTAGCGATTTGGCCATTCGGGAATCCAGAACAAATCATAACGAAAACTCTGACTATAATAGAGGAAAAAGAGGAAAAAAGCGATTTGAAGGATCGAGAGACTGAGGGAATTCCCAATGAGGATTTAGCAACGCAAGCCGGATCCTTCTTGCGTAACCTTTGGATTCGCAATATTGCCCGAGATTTCCTGGATCCAACTCGTTTAAAATTCCTTTTATCTGATGATGCTTTTGAAATATTAGTTGATATCGTGACAGTAAGTTTTGCCTTTTTATCCAAAAATGTTCCAGGGAGTACTTCTTTTCATTCAAATCTTCGCTGTATTCTGTCTTTCCTGGTGCCTCTGGCTGTGCTGTTGTTCCAAATGCTGCCGTTCAAAGGGCAACTGTAGTCTGATTTCTTTTCAAAGATCTTCAAAACGAAAAGACAAAGAGGAATTCGTTTGATTCTTTATCAAAAAGAATGAGCTCCTTTAGAAATAAGAGTTGTACTCCTAATAAAAGTAAACTTCATCTGTTTTCCCCACGTGCCAGTGTAAACCCAGTCATAATAACAACGCAATCGGTGTTTTGAAAACTTTTTATTTCTTTCTACAATGGAATTGTGAATTGGGAAAAGCGGGGGCGTAAGTGTACAAAGAAGAATCAGACTTCGATGACTCCGAAGAGATGATTTCCGAGGGCTTTTTTGTCGGCCGAATAGAACAATTCCTTTAATTTTGGATATTAAGTTAAAAAGAAGGAAAAACCTGGAAGTACTTGGCCCAAATTTCTGGCGTTATAGTCGGAGTGTATTGGCCCTTCTTATCCTGAAACCAATTGTTCTGTCCATCAGTCACCACCCCCTTCGCTTAATGGCCACCACCACCACCCACCCTCGCCAGGTGTTCTTTCAAAACTAACCACAGCAAACTTTTGGAAGGCATTGTGGCATTCCCTCTCTCGGAATCCATAGGTATTCATTCCATCCGTATATTCAGCCAGATCCATCACTCCGTCGCAGGACACATCGAACAGTTTGAACATGAATGTACTGTAGTCGTTGAACCACTTCGGATGCTTGTAGATGCCTTTAGCCAAGAGGGAGATCCACTCATCGAGAGAAATCAGCTGATCCTGAAAGTTTGAGAATTTCTCTAGAACGAGAGAGGCTCACATCGTCCGCATCGGCCAATTTGCAGAGGCCGTCCCAGAGAGATTCCAAGGATTTCTTGGCAAAAGTCACTTGGGCTGATTCAGCTCCATAGATCTCGCGACATTTCTGGATTAGGGTAGCTGATGAAATAACGAGGAAAATACCTTAACAACCAAGTAAAAGTCTCCCCAATCGACGACTTTGGAGTTATTTCGGTCGAAAAAGACGTTGAAGATGCGTTCCCATTTGGAAAGAAGAAAGGGGTCAACATCAGGATGTTCCTTGGTTAATTGTTCGAGAGTCTTGCCTTGAGTAGCCTGAAATTGGAATTGGAAAGGAAGAAAGAGGCCACTCACAACCATGTCTCTTGAGATGATTGGATGGCTTTGAAGATCTCAAGGGGTGGGTCATCCGAGGGCGGAGGATCACAACAACAAATAGAATCGCCTCATGACGGCATGTGTCGCCTCGGGATAAGAATCGTTAGTCAGGTCAATGGCTCAAAATAGAACACGTGATTGGATCGGATTACTTTCTGTTTTCTACTTATCGAGGGCGGTTTCTTTTTTGAACCAAAAGGACAAAAATATTTTCGGCTAAGAAGCCTTCTTTGAGAATTATTACAACAAAGAGAGTACAGTCAAGCCAGTCGTATATCAGGATTACAACGATGACGATGGCTCATTGAGTGAGCTCGATAACTCATTTTCTTCTGAAAAAGTCACGAAGGAAACCAATAACGATAACTCATCGAGGGGAAATTATTTCCTCTGAGGGTCAGATGGGAATTCTTTCAGGAAAGGATATCTTTAGAGATTCATTTCCACACTCACAGAGAATAGTTTTCCACCAGCCATAGAGTCAGAAAAAGACCCGAGGGAGCATTTGAAGAGCGTAATTGAGTCCCTCTGAAATTACCTGAAAGTCTGCGTCTCCAGCCAGGGCCACGTTCTTTCTCAAAAGAGTTAAGCGAAGATGTTATGTCTCCCCTTTCTTCTCTTTTTCATTTCACCTATTCGAACTTATAAAATCGCCGTTCTCATATTTGGCGATAGTCAATTCCACGACGCTGTCCACACCGTCAAGGTTTGAATTCGTCCAGTCAAATTAGAACGTTTAGAATGCCTATCTGGAAGTGTTTGGAACTCTCTCCTATTCCATCGGAAATTACTCCATCGAACCAGAATTCATCAATGGCGGCACTATTGGATACAAGAGGTTTGAATTCAATTCAGACAAAAACAGTTGAAGTATGACGAATCGACTCTATTTGACGAGCGAAATTGTTTGTGGAAAAGTCTTAAATGGAAGTTTGGCTACCGTAATCTACGCCACTTCAATCCATAGGTAAGCAGGAAAAGAATTTGCTTCAAAAATCCCTAGAGAGACTCGATCACAATACCTCTCGCTGGTCTCGTCGGCAGTCTACGCTCTTTCTTTTTACCAATTGCCTGCCATTGGAGTGATGGTTCGAGATGCCGAATTCTCGAAGAAAAAAGTTTACCCATCATTTATTCGTCCAACTCCAGCCTTTTCGGACGAGGCTTATGTCTTCACAAAACTCTTGGATTGGCTGAATTACCGCCAGGTTGGTGAGACCTTTCTTTCAAAAAGACTTCAGATTGTGGTTGTGAGTGTGAAAGGAGATGCGAATGGAGATCAATTCGTGACGATGTTCGAAGAAAAAAGGAGAAGAAGCAAAATTCATGTGAGAAACCCTTTTTTGGAATTCAATCCTCAGGTTCAAAGATACATCGAATTGGAGATGCAAGAGGGATTAAATTATACAATAATGGAGGAATTTGAAGAGGTTACCTCCAATATAATTGTCCTTTTTGCTACAAAAAATGACGCCGAGAGAATATTTCGAGCAGCGGCTGAGCTGACGGGAAAAGGAAAGGTTTGGATTGTTAGCGAAGACACCAGCAAGGCTCAAAACGTCCCGGATGGTTTGAATCCCTTCTCCTTTCGAAAACTGTTGAAGGAGTCATTGCTGCCAGACTTTCCCAAACGCCGTTGTCTGCCTTGAGAGATTCTTTTACTGTTGTTCGCCATGGCTTGAAATTTCTCGAAACCCTGGAAGAACCACTTCGACCTCCGCAGAACTGTCAACGAGATGGAATCCATGCGATTTGGACTGAACGCCAAGCTCCGGAGTTCTTAAGGTTTTTCGTTAGAAAGAATGTTCCATTGGAATCTTCAGATCAATTTGTTCAGTTTCAACGGCCAAAATTGAATTCAATTCGAAATGTGAGAGGATTAGCGTCGACTATGAGATCATCAATATGCACGAGGGACCCAGAGAAGTCGGGACTTTGGTATGAAATTTCTTTCTTTTTTGGTGATATTTCTAGCACGGAGGGATTCTTCGTCTAAACGAAGCGGCGATGAGATGGCCCGGTGGAGCTGGCAAACCATTGGAAATTTCTCTACCAAAACATCTGAGGACAGTGACAATTCAAGTAAATTCAAATACTTCTCTAATCTACTGATAGGACCCGCCCTTCGTATATACAACTCCGATCATTCGACTGTCAGAATGTGTCAATCTGGGAGCCATTGAAATCGATTTAGGAGGAAAATCCAAGGAACTTGTGGTGGGTCTTGACTCTAATGAATCTCTTACAAATCGATCAGAAATTAGTCTTCTCTCCAGGCTGATTAACTCTTTCTATCCAGCTATTCACAAATCTCTAAGCACAAAAATAGAAATTTCAGCCAGGACCCTGGCATCCGTGTCCAAAATATAAGCAGAATTCAACGGAATTCTTCTGTTGTGCCGGCTATGCTATCGACCTTTTGTCGAATATCTCGATGCCTGAGGTTTCTTTTGTTCTTCTTCTTATTCAAATGGACTTTAGCTGAACAACAATATCGACACAAGTTTCACTTTTTCACTCCACCTCAATGACAGCTATGGATCGATGCTGCTTCGAGATGATGATGATGTTAGACTATTTTTTTACGATTAGCAATATCTAGACTGGATATTATCTGACAGGCGCCCTGGGGGAATTGGACGGTGATCTGGCCGATTTGGCTATTGGAGGAATGACTATCAACCCAGAAAGAGAGAAGTATATCGACTTTTCTGAACCGTGGCTCTATCATGGTATTCGAATTCTTGAAAAATCTGTAAGAATTTCATTTTTTTTTCAAGAATTTATGCAGATTCCCAGAGATTCGCCAATGCAATCCTTCTTGCAACCATTGAAATCCTCACTTTGGTCAGCGCTTTTGGTCTCTGTTGTAGCTGTTGGAATGGCTATTTTCTGTTTGGATAAAAAATCACCCTTCGATAGATTCTATTCGGTAAAATAGAAAACCAAAAAAGAAGCGGAAAATTCCAGTTAGATCGAAACAAATTAACTCCTGAAGATCCATTCATGGACGAATTCGACGATGAAAGAGTCTCTTTTGGAGGTAACGTTTTTGATTATTAAATCCTGAAATATTCTTTGAAGAAGCGATGTGGTTCGTTTGGGGAGTTCTTCTCAACAGCGGAGTCTCTGAGAGTAAGTCTCCAGCATCTCCTCTGACCAAAATCTTCCCAGAAACTCCTCGAAGCTGTTCTGCCCGTGTTTTGGGAATCGTTTGGTGTGGATTCACAATGATCATGGTAGCCAGTTACACGGCTAATCTGGCAGCTTTTCTCGTCTTGGATCAGCCAGAAAAGGGTCTGACGGGAGTCACTGATCCAAGAGTAAAAACAATCTACAAGACTAATCAATAATCGATTCAGCTTCGAAATCCTTCGGCCAATTTCTCGTTTGGAACAATCCTCAACTCAAATGTCTATCAATATTTCAAACGACACGTCGAGTTGTCGACGATGTTCCGCAAGATGGAAGCCCATAATTTTCAGAAGGTGAATGATGCTGTGAGAGCTTTGAAGAACGGTTCCTTGGATGCTTTCATCTTCGATTCAGCTCGACTTGACTTCGAAGCGGCAAGACACTGCGAGTTGAGGACGAGGTAAGCTAAATGAGATCTGATGAGGATCGAAATAGAGGATCTCTCTTTGGAAGAAGTGCCTATGGAATTGGATTACAAAAGAATTCTCCTTGGACGCCTCACATCACAGCTGCCGTCCTTCGAATGTCTGAAAGTGGGGCAGTTTGATTTATTTTTGAATAAGATAGGCGGGATAATGGAAGCATTGGATGCCAAATGGATCTCAGAAGTCAAACAACCGTGTGTAGCTGAAGCACACAAGTCTCCAGCCAGACTTGGCCTTTGGAATATGAAGGATGTCTTCATTTTGGTGACTGGAGGAGTCGCTGTTGGAGCTCTTTTCAGCGTCATTGAAGTCGTCTATGGTAGAAAAAAAGCCAGCGATGGGTAGAGAACAACTCTTTTCCCCCTAGGGTTATTTCAGAAGAAAACGGGCTTTAGCCCAACGATATTCCTCGAAGTGGAAGAGAAAGTGTGCTATGCATCACAGAAAGAAGCCGGAATATAATATTTTCAACAAGCCAATAGCCAGACGAGGGTTTGCCGGCCTCGAATACAGTACTCTTCGGGTAAAAGAAGAGAAGAAACGGGAACAAAATCGTTTAGGAATATCGTCTGAAAAAAGTCCTAACCCGAGGAGATCACTGTGAAAAAGTCAGCTTACACGAGCCTTTCCGGCCAGATTTGAATTTTGAAAAGAGTCCAGTTATCCTGTTTTGTAGCCGTTGTCGAGTAAGTTCTTCCTCTTCTTAAAAATATTCCGTCAGAACCTAATTGAGACCGACGTTCATCGCGAATGTGGAATCTTCGCCTACACCTGGTGTTGTCTCTTCGCGATTTTCCTCCTCTGGCCCTGCTCGCCGCTTCCCTTTTTCCTCGAATCTTTCTCCGATTTCGTCCACGTCTGTCCCGTCTGTTCTCATCCAATTGGTCGTTTTCGTCGTTGTCGAAGAACTCGCTTCTATGTTTGACCTTTTTGAATAAAACGCAAAAACAAATCGTAAATCAGCCGGTGTTTTGAGCAAATTAGCCAACTGGCTCATTCAACCCACATTCTTCCCTTTTCTATGCAATCAGCTCTTTTTCCTGTTCAGTTCTTCCGATGGTTTCCAACTCGGTTTGTCTCACCGTCGACATCTTCCTTCTAATCGTCTGTATTCTACAAATCTCCGCCAATCTTTTGGTCCTTTTCGTTTGGGCCAAAAACCGTCGTCTAAGGTCTCTCTCAGCTCTAAAATATCTAAATAGATTTCCAGAGAAAGCGATCATCTCATTCTTCTGATAACTCTAGCCTTCATAGATTTCGTTTACGCCGTTCTTCAATTTCCTTATCTGGTCATCCTCATAGTTGGATGGAAACAAAATGGTTTTGCTTTTTCAATTCTTAAAAGAATCTCCCCTCTAGGCTTAGATTTCAATTACAATCCCTGGGTGATAGTCCCTCTTGGAGGACCGTCGGCGGCTTTAATGAAAAGTGGTTGTACTGTGACTTCCTTCATCGCCATAGATCGACTGGCTGCCATCTACTTTCCCGGGAAGTACTATGCGAGCAAAAAACGAAGGTGATTAACACTTTTTGTTACATCTTATGGCGGCTTTAATGACCCGATTGACTCATATTCTTGGAACTTCAGATGGCACAGTCTCGGCTTCATATTTTCTCTTTTTATGGCACTCATTGATTGGCTTATTCTCCAACTGACTGTGACAATCGAGGAAAAACCAAGTTGTTCTTCTTTTGGATGTTTCACTTCTAAAGTAAATTTAAAAGGAAAGAGTTAGAAGGAAGATTTTTCCAGGAATTTCGAGTTTATTGGGGATTGTCGAATATGTTTGTAAATCTATTCTCATGCCTATTGACCCTCCTCATCATCTATCATCTCTTTCGGAATATAAACCCTCAACAGGAAGCCATCGAGAAGTTGAATAAAGCAAAAATCGACAAAAGTGTGAGTTCACTTCCTGTTCTCAATTTCGCCTCCTTTCAGGCTAATCGAGTAGCTTTATATATCCTTCTAGTTTCGGCTCTAATTGGAGTTGTTCCGGGGTGTCTCAACGGCGTTGGAACAATCGTCCAAATTCCGGTAAAAGTGCCTCTTTTCAAAAATAAGAGTCCAGATATTGGACGAGATCTCCTTCTTTGTCGGAACGAGCGCCACTCTATCGGGACTCTCTCATGCCTTTATTTTTGCAATGGCTCACAGGGAAATCAAAGCAACAATTCTCAAGACATTCCGGAAGAAAACACCCAAAATATCAAAGGCCGAATCTACCAGTTTCTCTCGATCTCACGCTTAAAATCGAATACAAAACTAATAATAAACGTAGAATTTTACTTTCTTGCTAATCATCTGAAGGAAATGAAGAGATTCTAAACTCAATCAGAAATCTAGTTTTCATGAAATTTGTTTGAATAAGGAAAAGTGAGATTTCTTATGAGGAAACCAACAAGGGGGAGTCTTGTCAATGAAGTAGATTAAAGAAGATAGCTGCCTGTGAGATTCTTGTTGAGCATGATTTCGGCGGTGTTGTCGAGTAAGAGACGAACGCTGCTTGTAGAGACAGCGCTTGTATTGTGATAAAACATATCGTGTTGTACGTCTTTACATCTCTGACAGAATTTATCCCTCAGGAATCGACTAATTGGACGGATGTTGTTGTCGCCTTGAATTCTTTTTTTCTGTCGAATCAAGGACAAACCAATATAGTCGGGGACGTAGTTTTGAAACGGAAGGGCCTTCAATTTTTTAGAGAAAATGTCCGATTTGTTGAAGAAGATGATGATTGGAATATCGCAGAAAATAGAATTGCTAGCGATTTGTTCAAAATAATCCAGCGAGCAGTCCAATTTGCTCTAAATATTTCATAATTTTTCATTTCTGTAACTCGCCTTCGGGGCATCGATAGGCGCAAGTAATGCAGATTGTTTTCCCCAAAATAAATTCTTCACATCTTCAAAGTCGATGTCAAAGTTCCTGAAAGGTCTTCGTTCGAAAAAAAAAGCCCTCACGTTAAGTTATAACCAGAAATATCGACCACAAAAAGGATTGACGTAATGCCGCCAAAGATATCGAGCCACTTCTTCCGCTCAATACTTTGGCCATTAATTTCATGTACTCTGAAGGGGGTTTTCTAAATCAAAGACTTCTACCGTAAGATCTGCTTTCCGCATTTAATATTGGTGGCAATTTGATCAGAAACGGGTTCGCGAGTTCGAAGAATATCCTCGTTTGATATGGCACAGTAAGGGAACGTTTGGATACTACACAGCACGTCGTCGATTTTCTTTTTGAAACTGAATTTTTAAAAAAATTTCTTCGTATTTCCTAACTATTCGGCCGAGTCGTGAAGATCGAATTCATCCCTTCGACGCAAAAGTTCGGCGCACCATTTACTTTTGAATAATGTTGAGAGAGCCGGCTTCAATTCGTCGTGAAACAAGTCTGAATCGGTCGCGTCTTCTAGCGGATAGACAGGTGTGAGAGTCTCGATAGCCTTCTGGAAATTGGTTTCAACTTCTCAAAAATGAAAACAAACTTCGACTTTTTTGTTTTCTGGAAGAACAGACAAACGATTGCCTGCTTTGATCAGTTGCCTCACGCTTTCGTAGAGATTCGTGCATAACAAACGTGAAAACTCGTCACATTCTGCATTAGTAAAACCATTTTTGAAAAATAATCTAAACTTTCTTTCTTTTTTACACTCAAATTACCGTAATTGCTTCGAAACAGTCGATTTCCCAGCGCCTGCACATCCTATAAGCTATTGTTACTCGTGAGTTTTTGCTGGAGAGAAATCCCAGAGAATAACTGACCTAGTAGAAGAATCTTGGAGACGTTGGATGTACGAGATTGATCAAGTTCTGTCTCTTCTCCTCGTAACAATAATTTAAATTGTTCAACATCATCACTAAAGAACTTTGAATCTTTTTGATAAAAACTCGCCGTTTCGAATCGCCACGCAACCAAGAAAAACATCTAAACTTCCTGATGTTCATTGTAGCAGGAAGAAGAGGCCTCTTGATGAGAATATGTCAGTTCATTTTGTTGAGGAGATTGGATAACTGCGGTAGGGAGGCGGTGCCTTGTACACTACAAGTAAATCTTTTATTAAATGCGGGGTCACTAGACTTTGAAGAAGTTTGAGGGGACACTCGTTTCTTTAAATCTTTGATTTTCCAAAAAAAAAAACGAACTTTCTTGGTTATGAAAATTAGTTCTATAAATAGAAACCAAGCTGTTCTTTGATTAGGAAGAGATTATCTCGGAACCAGGTCCAGGTGGCCGTGTCAATTACCTTGGCTCCGTCATTGCGTTTGATCTTCTGCAGACCTTCGAGAAGCGTTTCTCAAAACAATTATCTTTATTATCACTGTTATGCGTGGTTAATGGCTGGATACGAATCATCCATCAATAAGGGTATAATTTGGCAAGAACAAAACGAACAACTTTTGGTCCAGGAAGCTTAAATCTCGACTATTAAAAGAATAGTCGAGAAGCTCCGAGAATTTTCTGTACATTTTCGAATAGTCTGAATGGCTAACATTCAACCTTTTAGATCAAAAACAAATAGAAAAGCTACCTTTTTGGTTGTTATGATTCGAGGAGCCCTGAATGTACCCGGCACGATTTATTACTTTCAAGGGACTAAAGAGATCTCCTACTATCAGAAGGACCAATCTTGTCTCAAACATCAGAATTCTAACTTCTCTCTTGTTGTCTAAGATTGTAGCCTTAACCCAGACAAAGCACGAGACATCCAAGTGGAGGAATAACAAGCGATTTTATTTAAGACTTTGATCGATATGAACTTGGATATGACAAGTAGGTTTGAGAGGTAGAAAGAAAGACTTTTTTTGTTTCACAACGTGGATCCGAATAACTCTTCTTGAGATCTCTAAAGTCTAAAAGGATATTCCGGAGTCGAGCAAAATCACCTTACAGGAAACCGACTTTCTCCATGTTTAGTTTGAAAACAACATCGAGACAACTCTCCACAACTCGGTCGATATTGCGAGTGTCGGTGGCATTCGTCCTGTGGACATAAATTTGCTTCTCCTGTTGTACTTCTGCGCTGACTAGACGTTTGAATCGATCTTCGATATATTGGGCGCTCTGCTCAGGAGCGCGTGGATCGCCTAGATTTAAGTTGTTGAGAAGAAGGCTGCGAACCTTTGTAGTCTTTGAAACAGACGCTGATCGGAGTACGGGCGAGTTTTTCTTTGAAAATGTCGATTTTGTTGAGGAAGAGGATCATAGCTGTCCTTTTTCCAAAACACTTGTTATTTGCTGTTCGTTTGAACAATCTCATGCTGTATTTCAATTTATTCTGAAATTTCTAAAGTTCCTCCATCAATTCATCACAACCTCGTATTTCTTTTTTCTTTCCATCTTTTCATCCAAGTTCAAGGGTGGGCGTTCCACTAATTCATCTCCATCATCAATTCTAAACGTTTTCTTCTCAAAAACTTCAAGCGATTTACTTGACATTATAAGCGGAAATCTCGGCGATGAAAAGGACTCCGGAGACATTATCAAAACAATGAATCCATTTTCTTTGTTCACTTCGTTGGCCTCCAACGTCAACCATTCTGGAAAATATTTTTCGAATCACATGAACTCCCACGGCAAATTCTCAAAACTAACTTTAGAATGAATTCCTTGTAAGGGAACTCGATCTCGTTAATCCCCGTTGTTGGGATTCTCGAACGGAGAACATCCATTTCGGTGGAGCGATATTCGGGTGCTGTGATCCTGTCCATATCATTCAGAAAACTAAAAAATGCTGTTTGACTTTGAAACTACAACAGACTATTGCGCCGAATCGAAGAGATCAAATTCGTCTCTTCTTTCAAATGCCTTTTGGATGAAATTTGACTTCCAAAGCGCACGCAGACATCGAGATAATTGATACGTAATCTCCACCTCGTTAATCCTCACTTGACGACTGTACACTTTGAAGAATTCATAATCGCCCTAACAATAGAGATTAGAGACAACAAAGGGAGAGATTGACTTTGACTGAGGATTCTGGCTCCAGTTCCAATTCCTCGGCTGCCCTTACAAGTTGAACCATCGAGTCGACCAAGTTCGAATGGACCAAGTATCGGAAATTCACATAATCAGACTCTGAGAATCCGTTCATGTGAAGAATTCGCATTTGCTTGAAAAAAATTAGATTCGATTTGAGAGGGAATTTACCTTAAAAATGGTACTTTTTCCAGATTCCGGACCACCCAGCAGGAGAATTTTATGAGTTTTCTTCAAAAGAACCTTTTCTTTATCCAACATTGTATCGATGTCCTGATTCCTTTTGCTCATTTCAGCTAGATCATATTGAGCATGTATTCTAAAAGGAATTGTGTTTGGGCCTATTCGAACCTACCTGTTATGAAGTTGAGCTTGGACGTCGACGCCAGCTCTTCCGCAAATTAGAAAACGCAAGGAGATCGAGGAAAAGGCACTATTCTCGTGAGATGTCGACGGCTGATTCATATTTGGCGGAGAGCGGAAATCGACTTGTTCCAACTGAAAACACTTTTTGTATTTTTTATCAGGATTGTTTTGTTTCATCTTCACTATGAGATTGTACACAATTAAACAGAAGCATCTGTGGCTGAAAAAGAAAAGTAATTAGTATCTCCCGAGACTACACTTTGAGAGAAGAGAAGCGGAAATATGTTCGTGAAGATTTTCCGGTTGGAAGAGAGGACAACGACCGAGGAAAATGAAAACAAAAAAAGAAGATTAATCTTATGATAGGCATGATGGAAATGGCGAAGAAACCATTGAAGGAACTCGAAAGTGCTCTCTAAAAAGAGATAAATTGCACTGATGAGAGAGCAAGAAAGATCCAGACAAGCTAATTTTGCGCTGAGGTAAGTCCTCGATAATTCACTAGACTAAATGATGTTTCGAAGGGGGGAAAATACGGCTCAAATGGCGAGATCATGGGGAATTTCAAAGACCACACAGGAAGGGCATTTTTCGTTATAATAAAAAAGAATACTGAGAGAATCCGTTTAATGAGCCATTAGAGAGTCATTTGACATCGGCGAACAGTTCCGGAAAATACGGTAATTAAGAGGATTATTCTGTTGATATAAAAGAGGGCAAATTGAGCTCCATTTCGGGTCCAAGTCAGCTTGGAAACGATGCTTGATTGCGGCACGGTGACGTGATTAATTCAACCAATTGCTGACGCTTGCTGCGCTTTGCGCAGGTGGCAAGGCTACGGACACGCCGGTCAGTCTCGAAGGATAAATTGGAAGGAACACCTCTACTAATTGGCCAAAGAGACCTATGGAGGGAAATGAGAAGATTCTGGCGATAGTCTTGAAGAAAATCGGTTAAACTTCTTAGGAAAGAAGTCTGAAATCTCCAGACGGAGTTTGATCAGCAGAACAACATCAATTAGTCAGAAATAGGAAGTGAAAAATTATTAGCCGACGCAGGTAATACAGAAACTTCTAATTTAGAATTGACCCAGACATCCAGAGCTGTTTGTTTGAGCCGCTTACGCAAGGAGCTGGGAAATGTACTTATGAACTCTTTCTGAAAAAGAGGACATTGGTTGAACTTTTGGAGGAAGAAGAGGAGGAGGAGAGAAGCTCTTTTGTTCTTCTAATCACCTGTCTCTCATTCCGAAAATTTCTTGCAAAAGGCGCGTCGAATTCATTAGAGTGCAGACTGAATCAGCGAAAAAAAACTTACGACGACAACGCTGGTGGAGCAGCATACACCCATTGAGAAGGCGGTCTAACAGCTGGCCGAACAGTGTGATTATTACTAGCGAAAGGCACCATGACAACTCGTGAACAGAGACTAATTGGGACTAACAAAACCAATTTTTATTTGTCGGACACACAATGAAGATGAGCTGAGAGTTTCTCGTTTTCTTGACAAACCTGCAAACCATCTGGTCATTTCTGGAGAAAAAGAAACCTCTTTGAATTCCTCGGAGATCAAATGGAAACGTGACTCATTGTCTTTTAATTGAGATAATTCCATCACTAATTCGTTCTTTCGTCTTTCCGATTCGGCAGCTCGAGAGTTCAACTAAATCGCGGATTCCTTTTTTATCTTCTACCTTACCTTCTCATGGCCACTTTCTACGGATCGAAGAATGTCGTGGAGGTTCTGCGTGAGGGCATCTTGATAGGTTTCTTTAGACAAATGTGGCAAAACTTCTTCGATCTTGTTCAAGACGGAAATCTCCTTTTTCATAAAAGTATTCACATCGATGAGGGTGTTATGCAGCGTTATATATTGCTTTGTCTGTCTGTGCTTGCTGGCCACTAAAAAGAATTCTTTCTATTTGCTTTTGATTACTTTGGTTATAAAGCTCGACAAATCTCTGCTGATATTGCGTCATCTCCAGCTGAGAAGGCACACTGTCTAATTTTCTTTGAAGAGACGCTTCTTCTCGTGTCACCTGAAATCTTTTTTCCAACTTTTCTGCTCGCCCACCTCAGCCAGCTGTAACCTCTTAAGTGCCATTCTCGCTTCTACTTCTTTGACCTCTTCCTCCAAGCTATTCTCCACGGCATTCTTCCCCTCCTCAGACAACTCATCAAAATTCTGCAATTGCTCGATCTCCTCTTCCATTTTGGCCAATTCGGATCGGCAAGACGCTTTGAAAGCCTTTTCCCGCTGTATTGCCTTGTTATATTCCTCCAATAATTGTTTTGTCTCTTCAATTTCCCTTAAGAAAATCTGCTATTATTCCAATAAAATCCAATGACTGACTGTTCAGAATATTTGTCTAAAATATTTTGTTTCCTTTGTTCCTCCTCTCTCTGCTGTCGATTTTCTTCTTTAACTGATTGCATCTCTCCCTTCGTCTTTTCCAAAACTTCTTCCAACATTTTTGTCTCCTCTTGAACTCGTCGAATTTTATTTTTCAAGTCGGCCACTTCATCAATCGACTCAGAACTCGCCGTAACCACCGAGTCGAGAATGCTCTTGAATCGAATCTTTGATATTTTATCTCGGAGATTCGAATCCTCAAGAGAATCTGTCAATTCCTCGGCAGTTTCCTCATAATCCGTCTGAGAAATAACACCAGTGCCCCTATGAATCGAATGAAAAATAAAATTTGGCAACTTACGAGTCGAACTCGGCTATAGTGCAGATCATATCCTGGGTCAGATTGACCGGCTTTGTGTTGGGCCCTCGCTTTCGAACTCTTTGAGGAGTTATCGAAGCAATTAGATTCTCGAATTTTATGTGACGAGGATTCTGCGATTTCGTGCCCAAAATGAAGTTTCGATCTAACCTCTTCTTTCGAAGTTCCACATTTAACAGCGTAATCGCAAAAAGCAGTGATCTCATCTCCGTGTTCTTTTTTCGTTTCGATTGCTCTTTTGACTAGCCACTAAAGTTCTTCTTTTGATTTCTTTTCAACCTCACTTGAATCACGGGGAAAATGTGGATAAAATCCAATCCTTGTATCTGATGGGGCTCAATTGGATGTGGACATTGAAGTTGCGTTAAAACTGTCACAATCTTCTCTGTTAGAGCTCTGAATAGTTTAGTGATAGTCGCAACAAAATCTCACATTTTTTGTCCGATTGTGGCGGATTCTGAATAGAGGAGATCAACATCTACACTAAAATTACAAATACTCAAACACCAAGTCATTCCTCCGACTATCTGGAAAGCAAATTCGACAAAAAGAACAAGAGAAAAGACCTTATCGAAGGCAGAAAGTCCTTTTATCCTCGCTCGGAAATATCCACTGGCCACCAGGACGTCGACACAATCTTGTAGACGCTGATATTGTTCCTCATCTTCTCGAATATCGAACTGAAAAATATTTTCAAAGAAATTTAGAAACAAACCGTCAAATTCGCAGCCATTTTGTTTAAATAGAAGTTATTTTTTTATCAGAAATGGCCATTCATCCTAGCATTTTCACTGCCACGACTCTCTTTCAAAAAAGTGATCTGTTGATAATCCCGTATTTATTTCGTCACTTTAGCGAGACGGATGAATGCTTAGGACTCGATGTCCACTTTTTGTAAGCAGGAAAATGGTACATCGGAGAACTGCTGGAATAGTCGGTCAGTTTCTTGAGTTTTCTGTGGAGAAACTTTTTAGTGATTGGCGACGAGATTCTTAAAGGATCGACGGTTGATACGAACTCTGGATTCTTCGCCAAACGACTACATGCCCTCGGGATAAATACCAAAAAGGTAATTCGAATCATAAGAGTTCGATTATAAAATGTGTTCAGATTTCAGTGGTCGGTGATCTAGTCGATGAGATTGCCATCGAAATAAAAGAACAAAGTGATCGATTCGATTATGTTTTGACCACTGGAGGCGTCGGGCCAACCCACGACGACAAAACTTACGAAGGTTTTTCGTCTTTTCCTTGTTATAGATATCTTCAGCTTTGGCCAAGGCTTTCAACGTCTCCATGGAAAAGTCTCCTCAATTGATTGAAGCATTGAATAAATTCTTCACGAATGATCCAAAGTCGAGACAAAACCAGGCAGTTATGGATCGGCTAAGCACGGTTTTTCCCTTTTCTAATCTTACTTTGTGAATTAAGATTCCACAAAACTCGGAATTGATCTGGGGATTTCATCCTCAAACTGGAGAGAAATCACCGTTTCCAGTTGTCAAAGTCAATAATGTTGTCGCTTTCCCAGGAGTTCCACACTTTTGCCAAAAAGCCTTCAATTGGGTTCAGGTTTTCTCTCATTTAGTTTGGCTTTACTTTTGTAGAAACAACTCTTCCCTGCGAGTGAAACAATCCCTCGCTTTTCAGAGAGTCTTTTCACCTCTCAAGATGAATTCAAGTACGATTTCAGCCCAAAATTTCCAATAATTTTCTCAGATTCTCGGATAGTCTTGCAGCGTTGGCTAGCAAATACGCCCCAAATGTTGAAATTGGATCATATCCGGTCCTCAATAATAGGTATGTTATTGCATCAGTGAACAGTCCTCGAACTATTCGGGTTCACTGTGTTTGTCGGTGGACCCTCATCGGCTTATCAGCGCCCGCCAAATGTGACGTGTAGCCAGACGTCTATTTTAGTTACTTCAAAACCAAGCTCATTGTCGAGAGTGAGAATCAGGAAATGGGAATTGAGGCCGTCAATGAACTCAAAGATCTTCTAGCAGGTATTTTTTTGAATCCCTTCTCTACTTTTATTCAGATTAGCAGTATCAAATATTTCAGAATCAAATCTTCTTGATATAAAATTTGCAGAGAATATGGTTCATTACGACGAGGATGCCTGGATTAGCACGATAAGCAAGATGGAGACCTTCACTTCGAGACAAACAGATCAATCATTTATGGCGAAAATCAACGAAGCCCGAAAAATTATTGCAGATATTGTGGAAAAATATTCGTCAGTTGATTTCCAGACTTTCTATTGGAAAACAGTTTAGAAGAGATTGCTTTGTCCTTTAATGGTGGAAAAGACTGTACATTATTATTACATCTTCTTAGAGTAGAAGTCGATAAGAAATATGGGCCCGGTACAAAAATTCAAGGCTTCCATATCATGTGCGAAGATCAATTTCCCGAAGTCTCACAGTTTATAATTGATGTAGCATCAAGGTAGAGTTGAGTCTCTGATCCTTCTATCTTTCAGATATAACATTACGGTTACTGAATTCCCAGGACCACTAAAGACGGGTTTAGATTTGCTCAAAAAACAAAAGCCTTTAGTCACTGCAGTTTTTATGGGAAGTCGAGCTTCAGATCCAAAAGGAAAATACATGAAGTCTGTAGTGTTCCTTATATAAAAGAAAACAATTCAGATCTCCAATCGAATGGACAGATAGCGATTGGCCTCGTGTTCTTCGAGTCTGTCCTGTTTTGAGCTGGACCTACAAAGATGTTTGGGCCACATTACGCGGACTTTGTATTCCGTATTGCATTCTTTACGATCAAGGCTATACTTCACTTGGAGGAAGAGAATCAACCTTCCGAAATCCTCTGCTGAAAACTTTTGGAAGCGATGGGAAAGAAAGGTTTCATATTTCCCAACATTAAAATTAGCTATTTCAGATATAAACCAGCTTTCATGCTGCTAAATGAAGAAACTGAAAGAGACGGAAGGTCTAGTCTGTAAAAATGACAATAGAAACTTATATTTACTGAAATGTCTTAGCTACGATTCACAAAATAAAACTTCTACGTTTACTTGAGGGCCTTGAAAGCCTTGGGCATGGCACATTCGTCCAGATGGTGAACATAATCGGTCATTTCCTGGTGGCAGGTTTCTTCGGTATTAGTACGAGAATTGACACGATCATTGCATTCATCCAAAATAGCCTGAAATTGATTTTATTTTGTAACAATATTAAATTATTGTTTTTCCCCCAAGTATTCGAAAAAGTTACCTTGAAATTGGCAACATGATCAGCGCAGCGCTCTCTGTATTGAGTCAGCTGATCTACTCCTTCCTCAAGCGGGGCATCGTTATGTCCAGTCATTTTAGTGATTACCTATAAAAACCTAGTTAAAAGTATAAACAAGGAAGACAAATAAGAACAGGAAAGCCTCAAAGAAATAAAACACAGCGACCAAAAGCCTCAATTTACTCGTAATCAAATCACAAAAAAACCCTGATTTGTACACGTATAATTAGATGAAAGGTGCAAAAAAATACAAATAGGTCTTTTATACAAGTTTTGTTAGAAATTTTCTGAATAAAAAGATATGAGAAAAATATAAGAGCTTTTTCAAGCTAAAAATGTGCAAATTTAGTGTTCTTCCCTATACGGTCCACTGTAAGAGGAACCGGAAAAAATAGTTTCAGAGGCTGAAGTTGATAAAAGACGAGATCTTTGCCCTCGTGGATCTCCTAACCGAGAATCTAAAAAATGTCTTTTTCTATGGACTTTGTACTTACACTGAACAAGGTGTCTGCGTGCTCCACCGCCTTGAATAAAACTACTCGCATAGAACAAAGCGATTAGTCCACCCATTATACATGTTGTAACTATGACCAATAAGGAATCTCGCTTTCTGTCTTTACGGTCTGCACACTGCCACACATCGTTCCAAATGTGGAAAGTATCATTCATCTGGTTTCATATTTCTGCTTATTGAATTTTCTCACCGTTGTCTCGACATCCACGCAAAAATCTACGCCTGGGCGAACGTAAATGTCCCAGTAAAATTTAAATAACTGATCAAATTGATCTTTACAGAAAGCACAAATTGTGCTATTGCTAGATTCCAAATCTAACAAGCCGCCAAGATTTTCTAAAAGACTATTTGTGACGAAAGTGAAATAACCTGATGATGTATAGTTCGTAATACAGTCTCGCCAGTCGAAAAGAAGTGACTGGAATTCCACCGTATGATTCAAAAATTCAAAACGATTATCACGAGTGTCATAATTCCAAGAGATATGGATGCAGGCTAAAACCCTGTCTTTATATCCCAAAAATACTAACATTCACATCGAGAGTTATCCCATATTTTTGCTGATAAAGCCTCGGATATTTCGTTGCTATAAGACAGTAAATAATTGTCGTAAATTACATCGGTGCAGCTTCTATTATCTCTTGACGTAACATTTTGCTGAAAACTTTTTTTAAAAATTGGGTCGACTGCTTACCAAATGATGCATTTCATATTCTATTTGCTTGAACTCCATGTATTGAACAATACAATTCGTGCACACTTTTGGAGGGATTGAAAAGTTAGTGGCACACTGTACCATCGCAGCCTGAGCGACAGCAAATTTCTTAACATTTTTGTAGAAAATTTGATCATGTTTTTACCTCGACATAAGCCTGACATGGCTCGTCTAAATCCCACGGCTCTCCATTTATTGGAGCTAAATCAAAGGTAAAAAATATAGGGAGAACCAATAGAAATATAAGCACACGAATAAGAGTGAATTGAATCATTTTTCGGCATCAAAACTTCACCAAGAAGTTTGTTTGCTAAAGCACCAATATGATTTGTTAATGATCCAAAATCTGAAAATCTTATCTGTACTAGATTGGTAAATGGTAGCAACAACAGAGAAAGTCTATATCAGAAAAGAAAATAATAAAGTTTGGGGTATGGGCGGAGCTCAAAATTGTAAACAGCAGGCAGTAGAATCTGGGAAAACGTTATCATAAAATCATTCAGACATGGCGAATTCATAATTTCTTTCAATTTTGTCTATTATGGACCGGTTTTCAAAAGAAAGTCATTTCTTGGAGTAAAATGTCTGGAAAATTCTAGAATCACTATGCTGGTTGTTCTTTGTGCAAGATGTTTAACAAAATACATGTTCACAGCGATTGGCTTAATTCAGCGCACGAGTTTTTCCGTAGAAAAAACATTCTTGTAGCTTTTAAATACTCTTTCATCTTGCTTACACCTAGCTAATTCTTCTTTTCAGATGTTGGCTAGATCTGTGGCCGTGGCTCGGTCCGGAGATGTGGCTTTTACGGCCATCAGAATGGCTTCGTCCGCGGCCAGTGAAAAGAAGGCAGGAAACAAGGTCAAAACCTTTGAAATATACCGCTTCAACCCCGAAAAACCTGGAGCCAAGCCGGAGATGCAGGTTAGCTTTATGTACATTTGTTTATTCGTTTTATTCCAGAAATTCGATGTCGATCTCAACAAGTGTGGTCCTATGATCTTAGATGCTTTGATTAAAATCAAAAACGAGGTCGATCCTACTCTGACATTCCGTAGAAGTTGTCGCGAAGGTTATTATTTATTTGTTTCTTTAAAAAATGTTTCAGGAATCTGTGGATCATGTGCTATGAATATCGGCGGAGAAAATACCTTAGCTTGTATTTGCAAGATTAATACCGATACTAGCAAAAGCACAAAAATCTATCCTCTCCCTCACATGTTTGTCGTAAAAGATCTTGTTCCGGATATGAATCTCTTCTATGCGCAATATGCCTCAATTCAGCCATGGATTCAGAAGAAAACAGAACTCAAGCTCGGCGAAAAACAAATGCACCAAAGTGTCAAGGAACGCGAAAAGCTTGTACGTTTTTAGCTAAAATTTAAACGTTATTTATCGCTATTTCAGGATGGTCTTTACGAATGTATTTTGTGCGCTTGTTGTTCGACTTCTTGTCCATCTTACTGGTGGAATGCCGATAAGTATTTGGGACCTGCAGTACTAATGCAGGCTTATAGGTTAGCTACTTTTTTATTATAAAATAAGGAAAAAATTATAGATGGATCATTGATTCTCGTGATGATTATGCAATTGAACGTCTTCACCGTATGCATGACTCCTTCTCAGCTTTCAAGTGCCACACAATTATGAACTGCTCAAAGACATGCCCCAAGGTAAATCTTCGCATTTTTAATTAGAATCTATATTTAGCACTTGAACCCAGCTAAGGCTATTGGTGAGATTAAGTCTCTTCTTACTGGCATGACGACAAAGCCTGCCCCCGAACCTTCCAAATTTTAAAAAATTCAAAATTACGGTGCAGTTTATAATTAGAAAACAAAGTCTCCGAATTTTCCAGATGTAGTTGTATAATTTGTGAAGTAAATAGTCATAAAGTATAACTCGGTTTTATTACACCGAAGTAAACCGTATAGATACAAAAAGTATTCAAGGACATCTTCTTCATTTTTTCTTACTCTTCGTAAGAAAAATTCCATCTTTTTCGTTTAAATAGGAGCCAGCCGTAATGTCTGATGACTGAGCTTTCTTACAGTAAGGTTTCTGAACACTGAAGCTATATTTTATCGGCGATCTCTTACCGTCGAATTATTTTTTGGATAAAAGCAAAGGAGTCTATTTGCACATTGGCAAGAGTCGGTGCATGGCGCATTTTCTCCTAGAGAGTGGAACGTGCAAATTGCTGCAGAATGTGTCAACGAGGAAGACCTCTGGCAGCAGCGACCTATGGTCCAGTTATCGAGCCTTTTTGAAGGCGACTTACCAGGTCTGCAATCAGCGTGAGAGCCGCAAGCAGTTCCATTTTCGCCACTTCTTGCCTGTTCAATGGAGGATTGAATCCTTCTCATTTTCGTATCCTCCGAGGGAGTACTAATGCTTGTTTTTAACAAAGGCGTAGTCGAAGAGGCTGCTGTGGTTGTCACCACAAAGGTAGTTGGGTCAATCTCAGTGACGGCATTTACGGGTTGGTTCGGTTTCTATTTTCCCATGTCTCAAGTGAATTCTCTTACCATCGGAGTCTTCTTTTGCCTTTCAATTCGGTCCAATCTTCTCGTAATTCCCTTCAATTTTGCGATCAATTTCCTCTTCCATCGATTGTCCTTTCGTGGTTTTTTCGTAGCATCAACAGCCTCTTCAATAGTTTCTAAAAATCGTCTTACTATGGTAGTTTTGCTTTCTACCCGGCCGTCTTCGATGCATTGTCAATTGCCTGATTTCTTCTCTGAGTTCTCGTAACTTTTGCTTTTTCTTCCGCAACAATCTTCGTTCCTTCCTTTCTCTTTGCAACTAGAAGGATTTCAAAGAGATCGAAAGCCCACCTGTCTGATCATCTCATCAGAAACACTCGAAGGAGTTGTTATCGCCACTGAACGAGCTACTCGACGCCGAACAACACGCCATTCTGAGAGTGCAGCGACTGATGTTAGACAGAGTAAAAGAGGCAAAAGCAGACGCATTTTGTTCTGGAATTAATCGGAGATTAGACGCAGGAAATGTACAAGAAGGAGACAAATTTCCGCTCATCAATCATCGCTGAGGTCGTTGTGAAGCCTTGAAAGAAGGATGACTTGAGGATTCAATGAGACGTAAAGCGATTAAATTTGAAGCTGACCAATGACCATTTTTTGACGTTTTAAAGCAAGGATTCCAAAAGAAAATTGGGGAAAGTATCTTGAAGACGTTATTTGCCTATGTTTGGGAGAACTAAAGGGCGCCGCAATCTGATATTCATCCGCACGGCCGCGAGACCCGCAAGTCGATTCAAAAAAGAAGTCCTTTTGATGACGATGCATCTCAAAATTAAACTCTCAAAAATAAGAAGAGACTTCGATTGGGCAAGAGAGAGAGAAACGGGGAGGACACACATAGATGACCAGCTATAATTAAACTGGGAGACTGAAGACTAAATGTGTCCGGAGGGAGAGACTTCAAAAGAGTTCGACTAAAAAGAGCCGATTCCCATGTGAGTCCATTCAGCTGTGGCCGATGTAATTAGAAGACTGAATGGACAAAATAATGAGCATTGTGGCGATAAGTGTTGATTGGCCTCACACCTGACAATTAGCTCTTTTCAACGGCAAAAACATAGAGACGAGAAGAATCTTCGGCTAATACTGAGTGCAATCGTTCGTATTGAGCCGGATTTTCCGGCTCAACGTTATCCAAAAGGAGGCGTGTGATGTGTACGTCTCACAGCTGTCCTTTTCTAATAATTAACCATCCAGGTGTGACAGGTGGCTGTGCCATAGAAAATCTTTATTCTCTGTAATACCACACAGTTATTTACACGTAATGAGAATCAAATTTAGTCGAGATCGTCCTCTTCATTTTCCTCTTGGCAATTCGTACTTCATTCCGAGTGTCTTTTCTCTCAGCCGATTCACATCGAAAGTCTCCAGAGCAGCGCCATAACTTGTCGACTAAAAGTCCATTTATCACGACGCTTAAAAGCCTCTTCTTACCCTGCAAGCCAGACCGATCGACTGGTTTTTAACGCGAGGAAGACTCCAGATGGTGTAACTTCCGGGATTCAAGAAGATGGTGTCATAGCCCTGAAAATATTTCCTCAGAATTTGTCACAGAGTCTCTTCTCACATTGTGCCTATAGATACAACCAACGGTGACAATCTTCGTCTGTCCACCATCCAATTCGCATGTTTGTTCAATCTTGGAGTTGCTCGTCTGAAGGTACCATCTGCATCCGATGACTCGATCGACTGTATGTCCATTTTGATCGTGAGAGATGCATCCAACTGGCCGTTGTCCATAAGAATCTTGTCTGATCTGAATCATATTTGTTTTAGCCTTTTGAGGTCTAACCTCGCATTGATAGATGGTATTATCATCACGATAGCGATCTCCATCATAAAGACTTTTCCCTTCATAGACACAGCCAATGCTTCGCTTTTGACAGCGGCCTTTGTTCAACTTACAGTAGAAGACGAAATCGTCTTCCTGAAATGTTTCTATTATTAATGCCGAACTCTAAATTCGAACCACTTGAACTCGTTTCTTCAAGTGGGTTACAAACCCCCGTACGCCCCCGTAAAAGATGCAAAAAGACGAAACTTACATGCCATTGCTCGCCGATTTTGTAGTGCTGGCCCTCATGAACACAACCCACACTGCAGAGCGAAAGACTGCCATTTGTCTTGACATTACACTCATAACTGAACTTTGTTGGTCTTTTGAAAAAGGAATGATCTCACGTGTAATCTCCATAGTCATATCGCTCGCCGATTTGGAGTTTCCCGGCCTTGTTGTGAGTGTAACATCCCTGGGCTTTGATCTTTAAAAATTCACGTTCTTGGACACAAGAGAAATAGTAGAGATTGGCCGGATCGGACCATATTTCTCCGGGAAGACGGCGTTGGCCATCCAAGGTGATGCAAGCCGAGTATTTGAATGTCAAGTAGCCATCATCGCCTAAATGAGAGATCTTCGGGGACTGGGATGAAATACCTCGAGTACAAGTGATTTCATATCCTCCGGTGTTGTAAGTTCCTCCGACTTGAAGTCTTTGTCCATCATCGGCGAAGCAACCCGATCCTTGGAGTTCGCCTCGATGACAAATGTACCAGAATTTACCGCGGTCTACACGTTCTCCTTCATTCCACCATCGAGCTGGACCTCCGTTTCCACTACTCCAACATCTGAAGAGTTTCTTTGAAATCTCTCCAAAGTTCATCGTTTCAATTAACTTCCCCCCTAGTGGAAGTTTCTTTTTCTCTTTCAAACCGGTTCATCCCTCATACTGAAAACTGGAATACAAGATAAAGTGGGGCGTTTTCCAGGTTTTCGGAAGTTCTCTATCAAATTGGCGGACAGCTTTACGACCACTGAAAAGTACAGGAGCCCTTGAGACAAATGAACAATTTCAGGTGACCTTGAAAAAATTCGAAGAACAAAGCCAAATGAAATTAGATGCTGGTTTGTGATAGTTCCAATCGGGCAAAAACTACCAGGCTCATTGAGGTCTTAGACTTTTTTGACTTAAATCTGAACCAGGAACTGAACTTCGAAAGAGTTTAGCCAAAAATTGGGAGAATTAGTCTCGAGGTCGCAAGAGAAGAACTGACCTGTCTCCATAGCCGTAGACAGAAGATGAGACGACAGCTAGTAGAAGGAGTGAATTCATTGCTGCTGATATGCCAAGTGATGTACCACCAGCCAAGTGATGCTTCTCGGGTCGTCGTTCTCTCCTTTTGTAGTCTTGTCCAGGGGGCGGCGCTCACGATCTACGAGAGCTACTGGTAGGAAACGAGCTACGGAAAACGAGCTGCGGGGGCGGGCAGAATGAAGGGCATCGGGAGTGACCGTTTGGGTCGGAGTTATTTTCAAAGAAGAAGAAGAGACAGAGAGGCATAGTCAAAGAATATAAATGAGAACTTGATTTATAAAATTAGAAGACGGGAAATTTGATAACTATGTGTTAATCAGCGTAACATGTTTGTTTTCAGCCCAAAGGCAAGTTCCTTTTACAATACTCTCAGGTCGGTCGATGAACACAACTTCCCTAATTTTTGGAAATCGTGACGGGGAAGAGAGTTATTTTGAGGAAGCTTTCAAACCAGAAACTATCTAGGTCCTCGGCCATGAATAGCCTTTGAACAAACATTTCGAGGGAAATCCCATTTTCAGAACTTTTTTTTCCTCTAAATCTAATTCAATTTAGTTCGTAGTGGGTGGTACTAATTTTCCTTTGGAACTCTTTTGAGATGGCCTTTTTTTGGAATAGATCTCGTACAGTATCACATAACCTCTCTTTTAATGTGTCTAATTGGTCACATGAAATCTGCCAAGTCGCTCACATCGTTCTTCCGCTTTCCCGTGTTCTGAATGTCACTTCTTATTTACCACAAATATCAGCAAAAGGTTACACTTTCTTCCGCGAAACACCTTTGGTCTGGGAGAACCCCGTGGGAAACGAGAGACGTGAAATTTATTTTCTTTTTCTTTATGGTTGTAATGAGAAATCAAAATAAGATGAAACTTTTGTCTTGACGAAAATGGTCAGTTTTGGATGGTAATACGAGTCGAAAGTTATGGAGTTTCTTTATTACTTTGTGGCGGAATGAATGGTTCTAGAAATGTTTTCAAAGAAATTCAAAAGGAGAAGTAGGAATGGGCTACTTCCCGATTAGATCTCCTTTTATAGGCTTCAGCCGTTTTCCCACGAGGAAGTGTAAAGAGAACATAAACTGGGGTCATTCAGAACTTCCCGGTCACTTGTTGTCACATGCTTACGATCGTCTGAGTTGACGGATGCTAAAGTCGGAACTTTACGAGTTCAAGACATTATTTTTATTGCCTTTTCAGTTACGCAAGTTCTTACAATACCGTTTATAAGAGAATTTCTTTTCAGAAAGAGTAAAGTGAAAGAGAATTTTAGTGGCTATTTCTGTCAAAGCGATTTTCAGTCTTTGTACATTTTTATTGTGATTAACTATGCTTCCATCAGTTTCCGACTTATGGCGCCAAGTCGGCGCCGACCTTCAACGTGAAATACAACAGATGAACACAGCGAGTGATGGATAGCCCCGGCTGAAATGCACCTATACAATCTTGTGACATGGCTAGCTAGGTTTAGTTTTGAAGAATTTAGTATGCTTTCCATAAAAAAACAGAAGTTCATATCGTTTGGTCACTTCAGACCAAGGAAGATCGACACGGAAGAGTTTTATTTGCTTTGTACTACTATGTGCTAGAATCAATAATTTCATATTTCGCCATTTCCTTAGAGATCGTCGTCCCTTTTTTTCCCTGGGAGTCGACAAGTAGGCCCAACTTTGTGGGTCCTCGTGTTCAACAGATTTCAAAGAATCTCGGGTTACTGTTTAAAATTCAAATTTCGTCAAGTCGAGAGGGATTAATTCCCAGACAAATCCCCAGCCTGGTTCATCCATTCCAGTCCTCCCTGCTCCAACCTCCATCGCTTTCTTCATTTAACACATTGACGACCACGCATGTTTTTTTGTTTTTTGCCTCAGGGACCGGCGCTCTTTTGTACTTGTGCAAGCGTGGCCATATATGGGCCACGCGGTCCCTTGTGGACCAAAAAGCGTGGCCCATATTCGGCCACGCGGTCGTCAATGTGTTAAAGAAGGTGAAGTCTTTTTTCCTTGGTTTTTGTCCCTGTCCCCCTACCCTGGAAATCGTGCGGGCACTTTGCGGCACGTCCATCCGGGGAAAGCTGAGGGTAAGCAGAATTCATGAGACTGCTGATGATCCCTCGCCTCATGCCTGCCGAGGCCGGATGGTAAAGCGAGCTGAATGATTCCAATGAGAGAAACGCAAGACACTCTCGGATGAAATTCTCTCGTCACTGGTCACACTTTCCGAGAAGCATGCCAGTGTCAACTGCATAGGGTACAAGTCCCTAGTAAGGCGGTATGGGAAAGCTGAATGTATTCTTCGGCTGCAATGGTCGAAATACGATTGGTCCCTAGCGCTGACGCAGGACAGCAGGGCAAGTCTATTAGCGTCTTCGGATGCTTCCTGACGAGTCCGAGTAGTTCCAAAAGGAGACGCTCCTGCTCCCCTTGCCATCCACGTCTTCGGACGTCCTTCTTTTTAACTTTTTCCCTGATCCAATCGTGCGGGCATAGCAGCACGTCATTCAATCTCTCCGGAGTGCGGATGTTAAAGCGAGTTGAACGCTTAGTTCTTCTCGTCACCATGCCAGTGGTGTCGACTACACTAGGGTAATGAGGGTATGCTATCCCTATCTGTTTAGTCAACCCGGGTCGAATTGACCATCGGTCGACTCCCGGCGCTGCCAAAAGCAAGACAGCGAGAGCTGGCCGACTATGTTGCGAGATCAGTGACCCTGGCAGGTTCAGATCTTTAAAAATGCAGCTCAGGTCTCTCAAATTTCCTTCACAGGGAAAATCTTGCAACCAATTAGGCTTTGACCATGTCTTCTAGACATTCCTTAGAAAAAAACATCGAGAAAGACCGGGATTTTTTTATTTTTTACTACATAAAGGAAGTTTTTAGGAATCCGTCGAGGATTTGATACTGAATTTCTTCTGTGGAATTGGTGGTGGATGCTCTCGTGATCGTCTCGCTCATCGCTTTGTCTATCTTTGACTTCATTTAAATAGAAAGAAAGGAATTTCGTGATGGTTTGTCTCTCTTTTCTCAAAATTCATTTAAAACGCTTACATGTTTTTGTAATTGCTCTCATGCGAAGCCTACAGCTCAACTGTTGAACCTGTTGTTAATGGTCCAATTTCAGGAGAGCAAAGACGATTTGGTTGATTGGAAAGAAGTGGAACAACTCAGCAAAGGTTAGCTGAAGCTTTTTTCTTTTGAAATAGCTGAGAAATTCGGGCATCGGTCAACTAAAAGTCTTCACCTTTCTCCAAATTTAGATGTGGACGTCACTTTAATGTGATCATCTTGCTAAGGTGATCTAAACTCAGTGAAATTCTTGAGCTAATTCGTCATAACGATAGTCCAGCTGATTATTAAGTTGTTATCGGGTCTATGAGTTATCGTTTTTGCCACTAATAAGTCATTCATAAAAACAGCATTGGAGCAAAACTTTTTGTAAACCTAAATAATTTTCACTTTTTTTCACTTCCTTCTCTTTCAACTCCAATTTCAGGAGAAAAGAAGTGCCAAATCGTTTAAATAGAGGATCAAAAAGGCCAGCTTTTCGAATTTCCAAATCAAAGCAAAGGGAAAGTCTTAAAAAGTAACTGATGGATGAAGAGGAAGAATCAAATTTGGGAAGGGTGGATCAACAGCAAGGTCAGATCTTTTTCAGAAAACTTGTGCTTAAGTGGAAGGCCATGTCGTTAAAATCAGACGCACTATGATGAACACAAACGAATAATGCTAAAATCATTTATTTCAGAAGAATAACGGCAGATCTTCACAACAGGCTTTGGTAGAATCAAGTGAAGGAGAGAAAAGAAGAGGGATTCTGTCAGACAATAGACGTCAGGAATCAAAGAGGTCAGTTCTTATTTATTTCTTATTTTAGACAAACTGGCCTCTGAAAAAGGAGTGGGGCCGGTAGGCAAGCGAGGTAGGTGTTTCTAGGGGTTTTAGAAGACGTTCTTTCATTTTTAGAAAGGTCTCATTTCACAAAAACTTAAGCAAATGACAGACATGCAAAGAATTCGACCCGTCTATACTTTCTTTGCCGTATAGAGTCACGACACAAATATCCCTAGCATATTCGCACAACTCCAAATAAAGACTGACCTTATTTTTTTACATTCTTCCATCTTAGTTTCTTTTATGTTTTTTTTTCTAATAAAATAGCTTCTTTGATATTTCGAATAACTTTTGACGAGCAACCTGCATCCCGTTTCCATTTAGCTCCTCTGTTCCTATAACTCTAGATAAGGTCAGCAGTAAATGAACGATTTCCAATTTGGAGGAAAATACTTCGCTTGTCAAGATTATTTTACGAACCTTCTCCAATTTGCATTCTTCCTCTTCATCGGTTGAATCCTTGTCTCCCTCATCTAGCTCGCACACTATACCTAAAATTGCTTGTGTAGTAAAATATTAAAAAGTGCAACTCTTCCCCGAAAAAAAATCTTCTAGAGTATATCTACTTGACATTGTCAAAAAGACATGGTCAAACCCGAATTAGTTGCAAGATTTTCCCTGTGAAGGGAATTTGTGAGGCCTGAGCTGCATTTTTAAAGATCTGGACCTGCCAAGGTCACTGATCTCGCGACAATTGAACAATCCTACAATAGTACACCCATATAACCACACCACTGAGAACATTTTGATAACTTTTGTATATATCGTCTGTTTATATTTATATCTTTATTTGATTTTTAACTTGTTATTTTCCAGGAAAGAAGATATCATTCATTGACTAGCATGGATATCTCTGATATAAACTATCGAGTGTTAACAGTTGATGACACACTTCAACTTAGCGTGTATGTCTTTTTTAAATTTTCAAATTTTTTCATAGCCTTGGGAAGGAATGCTTGCCGGAATTTGTCTACGATATCTCCCACTGGCAGAGGCTTGCAAATTCCAGCAACAATATATACTATACGTTTGGAGCCTTTTTAGGTGACAAGTTAATTGGAGCTGTAGCTTCAATTAGAGATGCAAAGAAAACATTAGATTCACACTTAACAATAGAAGAACATGAAGCGTTCAAGAGCTGCATTGAAAAAGAAGTTTCTTATATTGCTGCAGTGATAGTGCATGAAAAATTGCGCCGCAAAGGAATTGCTACTAAATTATTGAATGAAGTCATTCAACATTTGGAATCAAATAATACAGGACTTATTTATCTTCATGCTGAGGTTGATAATAGTGATGCAACAACGCTATACGAGAAGTTAGGATTTACCCAAAAATGTCAGCTCAAGAAATATTTTAAGAAAAAACAAACAGATGCGTTATTGTTCATTAAATCTGTTATATAAGAGTTGTTCTTGATAACAACTATGTGTCTTATTTATGAGTCTTGTATTTTATTCTCTGTATAGCAAATTATATGTATTTATAAATAGCAGTGTATAAAGTCAATTTTTATATAAACGCATGTATAGAGCTTCTCAAATAATTATGCATATATAAGAAGAAGCTAAACTCTTAGTTTATTTAAGTATCTTTTTAAATAAAAGAAAACTCTATTATCAGACATCAAGACATAAGATGGATACTAATATAACATATCGGGAGTTAACTAGCAATGAGTGGGAAGAACTTAAACAGTACGTTTCTTCTTTGCAAATTATTTTTTTACAGACTTGCTGAATTATGTTTACCAATTGAACACAGTGAACAATATTGGAAGAATATCACAAATAACGGCAACACTATGCACTATACTATTGGCGCCTGGAAGGACAAAGAGCTAATCGGAACTGTTTCTATGGTCAAAGATGCTAAGACATCGTATTTAGCCAAGGATTTCAAAAGAGTCGAACTAGCCCAGCTCCGTTTATATGAAAAAATATCTTATGTTTCATGCGTGATGGTACGCGAGGATATGCGTCGAAAAAAAATTGCTACTGCATTATTGGAAAAAGCTTTTAAAGAACTAGAATCTATGGAAATAATCCCCAGCTACCTTCATTTGATGAGCGATAACACAATTGCCATTAGCATGTATAGAAAGCTTGGATTTATTTTCAAAACTAGGCTGCTTGATTACTATGTACCTAAAAATCCAGAGGACTGCAGTGATGCCTTGTTATATATTAGAGACCCTCGGTAATTCAACAATGAAATATATACGCCATATTCTATGACCAAATGTATGTATTATTCTATAAATAAATGAAACTTATTATTTTCTAGTTGATTCTACACTCGTATTTGTAACTGCCTTTCAGCCTAAAGTGCTTTATTTGAAGACTAAAATTCTAAAACACTTCTATGACTTTAAATGCGTACGCAATGCGTACAGGAACATTATTCAACAGTTGCTTTCATTTTCAAATAGAGAAATTGTTTTCGAATAATCTTTGTAGCTATTCTTTTAAATTTTTCAATCAATCCAAAATTTATTTTCATTTTTAAATTCAGAATGTCTCTGGAACAATGGGTTAATGACGAATTACATACGATTCTCGGTTTAAGTGACAAAACTATCTGCAAGTTTGTCCTTTCACTGGCCAAGAAAAGCAGAAATACAGAAGACTTTATTGGAAAACTAAGAGATAATGATGCATTGGAAATTACATCCGGCGTCAAGCAGTTTGCTAATGAACTCATGGGCAAGGTTCCTCGGGCAGGTAAGACTTTTTTCTCCTATTTTACTGTGTTTAGCGCCGCCAGTTAAGGTCAAACCAAAAGGACCTTCGGCTGAAGAATTACGAGTTATAGAATTCAACAGACTAAACAAATCTCTATCAACAGTAGATTATAGCCGGAATCTGCCATTGAAATCAAAGCATGCAAGACAACGAAAAGAAAGCAGTAGCGATGAAGAGGCAGGTTCTATTTTATGGGCGGTATAAATTATATTTTCAACAAAAAACAGATCAAACGATGCATTGTATTACTTTATAATGATCTTTTAGATGCCAACTAAGTCTACAAAGCCCATTAATAAGGATTCTGACGAAGAAGACGAAATTGACATAATTGAAGGTAATATTTTCAATGGTATTATTTTTAACTCTTTTTAGCGGAACTAGATCGAGATATTAAAGAGCGTGATGAAATGGCTGCCAGAATACGTCAAAAAGACAAAGAAAGAACAAAAAACGTATTAGAAAAAGCTCGAGGAGTACAATCAGATAATATGGTTAGAAAATTTTAAAAATATGTACAGTATTTAGAGCAAAGAAGGACAAGAAATATCTAAAATTAGAGAGGAATCCAGACGGTCATATCTTGCAAAACGAAAAGAGGACAAATTAGATGAGCTGGAAAGGATAGTTCACGATGATGAGACATTATTCGCCAGTGAAGAGTATAGCTTTTTTTAAATATTCAACTCCTTTTATTTTAGTCTCACATCAAGAGAAAAGAAAGATATGGAATATCGAAGAAAAATCTTAGAATATGCAAAAGCCCATGAAAAAGCAGATGATGTTATGAAAATAAAAAGGTTATCACATATTTATTTATAAAATGAGTTTCTTTTAGATATCACGTTCCTGATGCGACAACAAAAGAGATACCTACAGAGTATATAGAAGATACAGACGATAAACCCGGAAGCGATGCAGCTAAATGGGAAGCAGAGCAATTATATGCAGCGGTACTCAAATATGGTGCTAAAGATGCAAAATCGGTTAGGATGCTTATTCATTTACTTATTCAAGATTTTTTTTTAGAAATATGACGACTTGGAATTACTGCTGGATGAACAAATTGACTTTATCCAGGCTTTCCAAATGCCTGGGAAAAATGAAAATGAAGCAGAGAATATTAAACTAACACAGGCTCAAAAAAAGAAACAGTCTATCCAAGAGACAAGACAATCCTTGCCTGTTTATGCTTTTCGAGAACAATTTATTGAAGCTGTAAAAGAGCACCAGGTACGCTAAATATTTTTCTTCCACCGTTTTTCACAGGTTTTAATCGTCGAAGGAGAAACAGGGTCTGGAAAAACTACTCAGTTACCACAATATCTTTATGAAGCGGGCTTTTGTACTGACGGAAAACGAATAGGCTGTACACAACCTCGTAGAGTTGCGGCAATGTCTGTAGCTTCACGTGTTGCTGATGAAGTTGGAACTAAGTTGGGTGCAACAGTGAGTAGTTTGTATATATTTACTAGATTTTCTAGGTTGGATACAGTATCCGTTTTGAAGATTGCACTTCAGACAAAACTGTTCTTAAATATATGACTGATGGAATGTTGCTGCGTGAGTTTCTAAATGAACCAGATCTAGCTTCATACAGGTATTGTACATTCTACTTTTTTAAAATTACTTTAGTGTAATGATGATTGATGAAGCGCACGAAAGAACTTTGCATACCGACATTTTATTTGGTCTAGTTAAGGATATCGCTCGTTTTCGAAAAGTATCGTTAGATCAAACATTAATATATTGATTTATTTTTAGGATCTCAAACTATTAATTTCATCAGCTACATTAGACGCTGAAAAATTTTCAACCTTCTTTGATGATGCACCTATTTTTCGAATTCCTGGAAGACGTTTTCCCGTTGATATACTTTACACAAAAGCACCAGAAGCTGATTATATTGATGCTGCAATTGTTACGGTTATGCAGATTCATCTTACCCAGCCTTTACCCGGAGATATCCTTGTATTTTTAACAGGTATTTTGAACAAATCTTATATATACAAATTGCTTTGTTTAGGACAGGAAGAAATTGAGTCAGTAATGGAAGCAATACAAGAAAAAACAAAAGCACTAGGCAATAAAATTAAGGAGTTAATACCACTACCAATTTATGCAAATTTGCCGTCAGATATGCAAGCAAAAATTTTTGATCCTACTCCTCCTAATGCTCGTAAGGTAGTATTGGCTACAAATATTGCTGAAACTTCTGTGACAATTGATGGCATTTCCTATGTAATAGACCCAGGGTTTTCAAAGCTGAATTCATTCGATGCTCGAAGCGGTGTAGAACACCTTCATGTTAATCCCATTTCAAAGGTAGACTTTTGACAATCTATTCTTATTAGATTTACAGGCGGCAGCTAATCAAAGAGCTGGAAGAGCCGGAAGAACTGGTCCAGGGAAATGCTTCAGACTTTATACCGCCTGGGCTTATAAACATGAGCTAGAAGATCAACCTATTCCAGAGGTTATAATATTCTTTTATTTAAAAAAGTAATTCTTTAGATTCAAAGAACAAATCTGGGAAATGTCGTATTAATGCTGAAATCATTAGGAATACACGATCTCGTTCATTTTGACTTTTTAGACCCTCCACCACAGGTTTTTAAAATATATATATATATATTAAACGTTCAAAGTATAGGAAACACTTGTAATTGCGCTAGAACAATTATATGCGCTTGGTGCACTGAACCATAGAGGAGAACTCACTAAATTAGGAAGAAGAATGGCCGAGTTTCCTACAGATCCCCAAATGAGCAAAATGATTATCGCTAGTGAAAAGTAAGCTAATTGTTTTTAAAGGAAAATATGTCTAGATATGAATGTACAGAAGAAATAATAACAGTTGCAGCAATGCTCTCCTGCAATTCTGCCGTTTTCTACAGGTTTGTTGCACTTACATTTATTTAATATAAAAAAACAGACCGAAGGCAATGATTATCCATGCCGATTCTGCGCGAAAAGGTTTTTGGAACCCGGCTGGCGATCATATTACGCTGATGAATGTATATAACAAATGGAGGGAAACAAACTATTCTCAACAATGGTGTATGGAAAATTTTGTTCAGCATCGGACTATGAAAAAAGCTAGAGATATTAGAGATCAGCTTGAAAATTTATTAGAACGGGTAGAAATAGAGCCAGTAAGTTTCTTTTGTTAGATAAAAGCCTCCTCTAGAAATCATCTAACGATACAATTGCTATAAGAAAGTCCATTACAGCTGGCTACTTCTATAATTGCTCCAAATTAGATAGTACAGGTATTTTTTTTCTTAAAAATTAGTAACAAGGTCCAATTTCAGGTCATTATAAGACGGTGAAAAATAAACATACAGTTCACATTCATCCCAATTCATGTCTTTTTGAAGAAATGCCAAGATGGGTAGTATATTATGAATTAGTTTTTACGAGCAAAGAGTTTATGCGCGAGGTTAGTTCTATTTTTATTTAACTAATTTTCATATGGCACGCTGTTTCGCACGTATCTTAGAGTAATTAGTTGATAACAGACCTAATTTTCTGCACCCTTCCTACTCTAGAATTCCTTTCCCGTGATGGCTTTAATAACATGGGAAACTTCCGGTCTAGACAAATATGCCAACCAAATATTTTTTCATCAATTTTGTAATAGCCACCATAATCCAAATCAAAAAGCGTCCATATCGCTAGTATTATTTCAGATAGCTCAGATTGAGTCTTCTTGGTTATTAGAAGTTGCACCACATTATTACAAGGGAAAAGAGCTAGAAGATCCAGCAAACAAGAAGATGCCAAAAGTACGCGGCAAAGCAGCACAAGATCTCCACGGATAAACACTAACGATATCGTTGAAAATAAGCTATGAAATATAAGAGTTCATTAACATTGTATTTCTTCTGTGTCTCAGATCTTAAAATTAGTACCAATTGGCTGGACCTTGGCCTTCAAATCGCATGTTGTTCCCTGGGAGTGAGCCGTAGCCTGAAAGTTCTCAGTTTTCGTTGGTAGGAAACAATATCAAACCTCTATAGAAGGTGTTATCAAAGAGACCTTGTTCGTATCCCTGTTGGTCGGCTCGAACCTGTCGAAAAATGCCGTTATTAGTGGGAGTGGCCAAGATTGAGACGGCCAAAAGCATCAGGAACGTAACGATTTTGGCGACGATGGACATCTGAAACCGATGTTTTTCTCAAGGGGGAAACTGATTAATTGGGCGAACGAGAACGGATTTATGAGCTGGACGAAATGGGAGGAGCAAAAGGTGGGCGTTTTAGGGGGAGGAACAGGGAACCTTTACGAGCCACGCCTTCACACTTTTGCTCTAGGATTTTTGCAGCTAGAGATCCTAACGAAATTGGCGATTTGCACTCGGGCGAGAAATAGAAGAAGCTGCCTGATGAGGCACGTTCTTTGACTTCAAAAACCACGTCTGATCCGTCGTCTTAAGGCAATTCAATTGCTTCCTCACGACTGACAAACCGACCAGGAACTCGAACGTCGTATTGACGAATTTATTTCCCTACGAAGAGTCTTTTCCTACGGGGTTTTGGATTAACCAAGTCGGGAGGTATTTTTATATACGAACTCCTCGAAGGACATCAAAGGTCTAATAAAAGACTTCTTTTTGTTTTGCCGAAATATTTTCTCCTTCTAGAAGTGAAAAATAAAAAGTGTTCTATTCAAAAGGTGAAAGTTGAGAACTTTTCCCTGATGACGAGCCACTTCTGAGGGTAATGATTAATGAGCTCAATTGTGTGGTAGAATGCCGAATTTGGGAAAGAGGAAATACGAAACCTCATACTCAAGAAATCATTTTCCAGCCAACCGTTTGGCCAAAACAGAATGCAACTGACAAGAGAGAGAGAGAGAGAGGGATCGTGTCTGATTGACGGCCGAAGAGCAATTTGGAAAACATAGTGACAAGACCACTTGAAATGGCCAGAGTAGAAGGATCAAAGAAGACATGGGTGATATAAATTCCATTTTTTCCTCATCCACTTGTGAATAGATCTCTGGTGAGAATTTGTTCAAGGTTCAGTTACAGGATATCCGAGATCAAAGGGCTCCAATCTTATTCTGACGCATTCTAATGGCCAAATTCCATCACAAAGATCATTCCGAAAATTCGCCCACATGTCGCTTTTGTCTAAAAATAAAAGAACCGCCTTCAACAAGCAGCCTTCAATGGAAAAAAAAGCCTGAACGATCTTTTATAATTTCTCACGGAGGAGGACTTTTGTAATTCTCACGGCCTTCAGGTGAATAATCGCGATGATTGGCTACTTTGTGGGACAAAAACAAATTGGTTGGCGCCAATTAGAAGTAATAAAGGCTAAATTTATGGAGAAATAACACGTGAGGAGTCCAAGAGCAATTAAAATTAGTCTGCCAGGAAGTTCACTGCAATTTCAGTTTTCTGCTCTGCAGGATGCATCGTTAGTCTCCATCTTGATTATGTGCAGTATTGATGGGGAGGAAATAACTTTGGAAAGAGTGAAGCAATGAGAAAAGCTGCGACCAAAAGATGCTTCGATGATCGACGATCTGATTACGGATTGGCTGTGTAAAACTGACACCTTTTTATAGGATTTTGACTGGATCACACTTTTGGATGGCCCCTTGCATTTTTGGTTTGAAACAGGGGGAAAGATCTCATCGGGACGAATAAGATTACATCTGCATTTTCTCTAAAAAAAAGTTCTCGAATTTTCGACAAGTCCTTTTCTTCTCTTCTCATTCAAATGTCATAACGAGGAAATTTTCTGGTTTAATCCTCTCGAAATGCGCCAAAACATTATTGTTCCGCACTCCTAAAACGGTTCCGAAACAAAGCGACGGGCGCCGGTATTCGCAGATACCCGTTGCACAGTTTTTGTCCTCTTCCATCCAGCGATAACGTGCTTGTCAGCGGCTCGGGTCGGGCAAAAAAGAGGCGACTGGACGATCCGATTCGGTCTTCGGGAAGATATAAGACACCCCTTTGGAGAACAAGACAGGCAGCCCATCAGCATGGAGCCAGAAAGCGTCAAAATCAAGGTAATCCTTCACTGATTCTCTATTTTATCTCTCCTCAGGCCTATCGTATGGTCGGTTATGCCGCCATTACATTCAGTAGTATCGCCATTCTTTCTGTAATTGTTACTCTCCCTATGGTTTACAATTACGTCCACAGTGTCCGCCGTCAAATGACCCATGATATGCAGCAATGCCAGGTATCGTATCCCTGGATTTTCCCCTATCATCTATTTAGGCTCAAGCCAAATCTCTTTTTGATGACGTTTCCTACCTCAGAAACACTCCAGTCTTTGGAAATCGTACAGCTCGTGCTGCTTATGGCCTTGAGAATTCTGGCTATGGAGAGGCTGTTGAGCCAGTAACTCAACCACCTCCTCCACCTCCTCGGGCTGCTGCTCGTCAACCTCCTGCTCCTTCTTCTGGTGGATATGACTCTCCAGCTGTTGAAAGAAGACCTTCAGTTGGAGGAAATGCCCCAGCTCCATCTGTTGCCGCTGCTCATCACTTCGAAGAAGAGGAAGAAGGATCGAATGACTGCAACGATTGTAAGTTTCTATCATGACAACTCAATCGGTTTACAGGCTGTTTGACTGGTCCTCCTGGTCCTCCTGGACCCCCTGGACGTCCTGGAAAGAATGGAAAGGCTGGAGCTAATGGACTCCCTGGAAGTCCCGGATTGGCCAGCAAGCCTTGTGAGCCAACCACTCCTCCCCCATGCAAGCCTTGTCCAAGAGGACCTCCTGGACCCCCTGGAGCTCCTGGCGAGAAGGGAGGAATGGGATCACCTGGAGAGCCTGGAAACAAAGGACCTGATGGACCTCAAGGAGAAGTTGGAAACAAAGGACCCAAAGGACCTAAAGGCGAGTCAGGAAAGCAAGGACCCGTTGGAGAACACGGACCTCCTGGAGAGAATGGAGAGCCTAAGCCTGGTCTCCAAGGACCCCCAGGACGTGTTGGAGGCCCAGGACCCCGCGGACCTCCTGGACAACCTGGAAAAGATGGAGTTCCCGGTCCTCAAGGAGAAAAAGGAACACCTGGAGAGCGCGGACAGCCTGGGGAGAATGGAAACGATGGACAGCCTGGACGTCCTGGAAAGGATGGTCATCCTGGAGAGAAGGGAATTTGTCCCAAATATTGTGCTCAAGACGGAGGAGTTTTCTTCGAAGATGGCTCGAGACGTTAGATTATTTTATAGAGAAAATAAAGCTATTTATGAGACTTCTTGTTTACGACTTAAAGCCGCGACGAGGCCATTCATTCTTTGGCTGCCCTAGGGACGTCTCGACGTATTCCCTCAGCCTTCGTTTTATTCCAACTGTGTCACCATCAAACATCAAATGCCTTCTGAACCTCTAATTGTGACTGGAGTTGAGACATTTGTTTCGACTCTTCAGGTAAGAAAACACTCCTTTCAAGCTCATTATTCGCCAGGGTCTATATTTCTTCTCCGCTTTATTCGTTCTTTCTGTGTCTGCTGTTCTCTTATGCGTTTGCGTTGTTTGCTGCTCACATTTTATGGATTGCTGCTCAAGAAAAAAACGACCCCTACCAACAGATGTGTGATAAAACTTTGAATTATTAAACTTTATGGTACTTTATTTATGTTTGTATTCCAACAACAATAAATAGAGATGAACACAAAAAAAGTTACACGTCACATTTCAGATTTACCAAAAAATAAACAAACAAATTATTTTTTACCTCCTTGTTGAGGCCAATTGTTGCTGTAGAAGGAGATAATCTTGGCAAGTTGGTACCTACCTTTGCCATGATTGCATTCCGGGATTTCCAGCTCCCTGCTGACCTCCTTGCTGGTAATATCTTTGGTAGTATTCCCAATATTGTTGCTGAGCACTCGCTGTGGAAGCTCCTGTAGATCCAGCTCCATAGCCATAACCACCAGCGCCTCCACTTACAGCTCCACCTCCGGGTCCGCTAGATCCACCAGTCGGGCCCTGCGATTTTCCCCAGCTGCATTTGATTGTGTTTCCACCTGCAAATATTCAGTGTTTAGCTAAAACAGAAGCAACTTACCGAGTTCTCCTCCATTCATTTGCATAATAGCTCTACATGCAGAATCTTTAGCGTCAAACTTGACAAAAGCGTATCCCTGTACTTTAAAAATACGAACTTCTGAAATTCTTCCAAAACGTTCAAAAGCAGAGCGAATATCATCTTCTAAAAGATGAATTATTGCTTCAAAAAATCCTTGACTCACCTGAAATGCCTCCAGCTACATTTCCAACATAGACTGAAGTATTTTCTCCAGTAGTTTGGTTATAAATTTCTTCAAAGCCTTTATCGTGAGCGGCATTAGAAGTATGACCCTCGGCTCCACCTTGCCCTGGCTTTCTAGTGGCCCAGTTTGTTCGAATTGTTCTTCTTCCCAGCCATTGACCATTCATTTGTTCGATAGCCCGCTCAGCTTCCTGAATATTAAGACTAGCATTATAGCATGAGAGCTGCTTACATCACGTTTAGGATATGAAACAAATCCATAACCTTTGCTCTTCAATGTTGTTACATCACGAATAACTTTGGCATCGCTAAGTAGGTTATAGTTAAGCTTACAGCTAATTTAAAATACCTAACTTCTCCAAATGGAGCAAAAGCTTCCTTTAGTGCCTTATTATCAACTTCAGTTGACAAATCTCCAACGAAAACATGGTAATGCTCTTTAAAAATAGTTAATTCTAAGCTTATACTTACTGCTCGTATCGATTTTGACTGTTTGCTGTCCAGGTTCTACAGCCCAATTGACTTTCATTTCCTAAAAATTTTAATATTTAAAAAACAATAATACTTACCTTTTCAAGCAACATGCGACGATTCATTGTTTGAAGTGCTTGAGCAGCCATTGCATGATCGGCAAATTCAACGAATGCATAGGGATCATTGGCTCCCTGAAAATAGCTATTGAGAATGGAAAATAACTTTTTTCAACAAACCAATGGCTTAGTTTGCACTTAGAAATAGCCCCAGCACTACGCCTAGTAAAAAAAACCCCAAAAATATAATGAAAATATATAATTTTAAATAGTACTTGCTAGTCATCAAGTTGGCTGAGAATTATTGGACCACGGGAAACGGCGCAGCTCTGCCACCTGGAGAAAGGAACTCTTATTTTTAAAATAAGAAAAGAAAAAATAAAAGTAAGAGTACCAACCATTTGCAGAATCTTACCATTATATTCAATTATAGTTTGACAACTAAGCGCAAATTTTAAAAAAAAATCCCCTTTTTTAATATCTATCGGTTTCCTCATCTGAAGTGTAGCCGCGAAGATTACTTACATCAAAAATAACTTTAGTCTTTGTAACAACGCCAATTTGCCCAAAAAGAGTTGTAAGAAATTCTTCAGTCACAGATGAATCCAGGTTACCAATATATCTAAAAAGGAATAAGGATAAAAAGTTAAAAATAAACTCACAAAGTTCTTGGTTCTTCATTTCCCATAGAAAACCCAGCCTTTTCAGCCACTTTGGAGTGGGTTCTGGGGTTATAGCTGTTGCTATCATTGCCTGTATCATATCCGTACTAAAAATAAAATATAAAATCTAATCAGCAACTAACCGACATCTTGAAGAGCTTCTTTCACGGATATAAAACCGGACTGATTTCTGAAAATAATATGTAGATGTTTCAATGAAGAAAAGCAAATCGATTTTATAAAATAAGCAATAAATAAAAACTGAATTGTTCAAAAGCCGGCCGCAACCGCGTCGCGTCCGAGCCGCGTAGCGTTAGCTTTTTCGAAGAGAATCATGAACATCTAACTTCTGGCTGGGAAAAGCAAAGTGCATTTTCAAACTGAATTCAAAAAATATATTGATTTTAATTATGATTTGTAAAAAAGAAAAGTTCTAAAGGAGTTTTTTTCTGAGGACTGTAACTAATTGCTTTCGTGACATGACCCTACCTCGACCACTTCGTGTAAATAAAAATAATGATAAGATCTTTGTTATATTAATGAATTTACGATAAACCATCGAAAGTAAGTAAAACGGGAGAATCGGTAGTAAAATTGCGTTTTAAAAAAGTAGTAAAAAAAGACCAATAATATGACCAGTAAAGAAGAAAAAACTTATTGTTGTATGTTTCTCTTGATTCTCGTTATCTTGTTTCATATGTAGATTCAAGAAGAATAGGATCATTAGAAAGAAATCTATTATTTAAAAAAGAGACTTTTCTATTGCTAACACTATTTAAACCTAAATGAAAAGAAACAAAAAGGAGAAACGGCTCACAGCCGTTTATTTTCGATTGGATTGAAGGACTCACTTCTTCTCCTCCTTCTTCTCTTCTTTCTTTTCCTCCTTCTTGTCATCCTTGGACTCTTCCTTCTTCTCTTCGCCTCCATCCTCCTTCTTAAAATCGACATAGATCTTCTTTTGCGTTTCCTTGTCGTCCTTAGATTCATCAGCCCAGACCTGACGAGCGGTCTTCTTCTCGTCGTCGCCGGCCTTCGTATGGTAAAAGGCGAAGTATTGCTTTCCGTTCTCGGGAACTTTGTCTTTACACTGGAACTGGAGAGTTATGGTAGCAGACTCGTCGGGTTTCAGGATCCCCACTGGTGGACGAATTTTGAACATGTCGTTCGAAGTACATTTCACCTGCAATTTTTCATTCTATTCCTTTTAGACAAAACGCACCTTGAAAGCGACCCTCTCTTTGAGTGGATTGGTTATTTTGATCGTTAGGTTGACAGGTTCGACACCGAGTTTAGCACCACCGGTGAAAACGATTTTGTCGGCCGGTTCGAGGGTCAGTTTGAAGTCTCCCATTTTGGAGTAGCACAAATTATGCAATAATTTCAATCTTGGGCTTAGCGAGTTTTATACTAAGCCTAATCTTAACTCGTAGGAACTTGTATTGCGGAATTACTGTACTTTATCTGAGGGAGCCTTTTCTACCTAGAAATATCCACAGGTTTTGCTTATTCGTAGAAGGTTTCCTTTTCGGTGTGGTTTTTACGGAACTATTCACGCCTTTAACCACTCGGTTGAAAATGAAGACACCAAATCTAAAAATAAAAGTTAATTGGCCAAATCTTCTTCTCTAATTACCCATCAATCTGCTTAGGGCGAGGGTTAGTATAGCAGACTAAAGAGAGGAATTCAATAAAACATATTGAAACTTGAGGGCGAAACTCGGATGGAAATAGAATGAGTTGAATTCTTCCAGATTATCATGACTGAAAATAGACTGGGAATATTCTGCTACTTGATCTATCTATCTAATGTCGAAATAGCATTTCAATGTATTTTGTTGGGAGATTTGTTTACGCCTTCGCAAAAGGTTTCAAGATATTTGAACCTGGCTCCTTTCCTGAAGTTATTATGAATTACACGAAACTCCCTCCCCCACATCGTCGTCATTTTATCCTCAGTCCAATTTCACACCCTCCATAATGAATCTTAAAATTAAAGAAAGAGATATGGCTGATTGACAATAAAACCACAATCCATGATAACCTGATTTGAAGGAGTCTTTTCCAACTAATTAGTCTAGACGAAAGTCTATTTTGAGGGGCTTAAACGACAACCAATTTCGAGAGAAGCAACACACTTTTCATGTCTCAACTCACCCTCTATTCGTCATTTGATCACACGAATCTCATTTCCTCACTCCTTGAGCATCTCTTCGTCATTCTCTTGTAGTCCTTCCTAGGAATTTTTCACTCATGCTATTCAAAATATTAAAATATTCTAGTTTTTCTGAAAATCTTATGGGAATCTGAATATTTTCATCCTTTGGAGAGCAGTCTCTTAGCTTATTTCCCAAAGGAGTTCTCGACAGACATTTTGGAGACTACTTTGAGTAGTTACAAGCTCTCAAGTGTCCATTAGAGGCCTCGAGGCGCGAAAGTGTGAGTTCAAACAGACACTTAGACAGAGAGATCAGCCCCCGAAGCAAACACAAACCGACAGTTCCGTCGCTCCATTACTCTCCTCTTTTCTCGTCCTTTCTTCTTTGTATTCCTTCTTTTAGCTCACAACTTGCCAGAAGACATTCCGTAGAATGAGATTTTTCGCCTTGTTCTCCCTCCTGTTGTCTTTTGTATCGGCCGTTCCCTCTTGGAGAGCTCCTCGTAAGTTTTTTCCTTTGAAAATACATTAATGATGTCTTAGAGCCCACGAGAAACGTTCAAAACTTCATTGGATTCCGAAGATTTCTTTCTGGAATTCCGTTTCGACCGAGGGAAGATCTGATGCCAATGAGTAAGTTCCTCCCCAAAGCCCTCTGAAATGAAATGCTCCAGGATTAGCCAGATTTCGTCGTGAAATCACAATAGAACAACCGTCGAAGTGAACCAAATGAATATTTATTTATAGCTGAAATACCGTATAAAACACCATAGCGACAGGAACTATCATCTCTTGTTTTGTACAGTTGCCCGCGATAATTTATTCAAGACGTGGCTTCTTCTCTGGCGGCGAGTGTGATGAAGTAGGCGATGGAGTCCGAATTGAAGAGGTCATCTCCAGCAGGGAACTCATCTAAAAGAAACCTTTTAGCACCTGCCGATCCACTCAATTAGCCCAGAGACAAATCGTCGGCGGCCTTTTGTTCTCTCTGATGCAACCTCATTATCCGTCTTATCTGAGCCGCCACTCGAGGTCCACCTGGTCATCCCAAACAATACCTCGGCCATCCCCAATAACCCCCCAATTAGATTATTTGGTGACAGTCGACACTTACGGGAGTCTGTGGAACAATCGTAATGTTCTTCATCTGATCAAAGCAATCTTGACAACGAGGATTATCGTATGAAGTCGAAATGATGCCGTACTCAGTTGATCTCTAAAATCATGCTTTGTTTGAATTTCTCTATAAACGAACCAGACAGATTGAGCATTTGAGTGAACCAAACGAGTCGTCTTCCTTCTTGACTTCAGGAGATCCACTTGAACCGCTTTCTTCGTTCGACTGAAATGACAGTAATCTCAAAAGGGCCCGACACATCTCTTTATGAGTCTATTTGCATTAATGAGGTCGCTCGTTTCCCATTTCTTATGTTCTGTTTGCCTAAACTTTTACTACCGCCCCTAAATGGCACCTGGCGCCTTTTGGAATCGTAAATTTACCTGGCGACTGAAGGGAGTCAGCGAGTCGCGAAGAGCTGCTACGCCTCGTTTCACTGAAGAACTTTCTTTGGAAAGAAGAGCAAACTTACAAGCCAATCGCTTCATGTGATTGTTGCGAATGCGATTCAACTCGTGTTCCCTCTTCCGACGAGGCTGGTCTGTAGCCGTTGTGTTTTCCGGACTCTTCGACGACTTGATTCTAAAAGCGCGTTTGGAAAGGGCTAAGCAGTGGGCAATACAATTGAATGACTCCGACAAGTTTGGTCTTTTCCATTTCAACATGACTGTTCCATTCGGCTTCATTGAGACTCTCGTTGCAGACAGGACAGATGGGACTGCCGGCCTCGTCGAATTGGAGCTCTGAAATATCCCTTTTGGAGGAGATACAGTCGGCTGGTGTTTACTCCGCGGCGTTTCCTTCAATGGAGATTTACAGGCGGCCTTGCCTCGTAACCTATTATGCTAATTTTTACGATTCCCGAACTAACAAATGAGCTCAGAAGGGTGGGTCTGGGGGGTTTCGCCAGATGGAGTGTCAGATCCCCAAAAAGTTCTCATGGCCAATTCAATCAATCGCTCGTCCTCCTCGCTGAATCCACAATGGCATTTTATTAGGGCCAGTTCGCGTGGCCAAGTGTTTAACTTGCACGCCAAATTGAACTGACTCGAAGGAGATTGCAGCTTCTCCCCAGTCTATCCAGAGTCTCGGCGATGGTAATCAGTGCGGTGGCAGGATGCTAATAGGGCCATAAAGCTCTCTAGGTGTCCCTTTTGAGACCGCCGACAGCCATTTATCACATCTCGCCTCACAGCTGGCCGCTCAATCGCTCATCACCCCGGGATAGTCGGAAGTCCTGAAGAAGACTTGATGTTTGCCCAGCTCACGAAATGAAGCTGCGAAATTGCTAGCTTTCGAGGGCCGTAAAGTCGACCATAAACACTGCATATCAAGTCACAATAAAAGTCCGCCGGGAAATCATCACACTACGGTAGCTAATTAGTCGAAAAAGGCCTACGGTAGGCAAGTTTCCCTCTCGGAATGAATTCTCTGGACTCCCCCGGGTGTTCTGTCGCACTTCTTCGCGTCGGAGTCTCCTTGGGGCAAGAAATCAGAACAAGACAAACAGTCATAATTCTTGTGCCTCCCAGTCCACTAATAAAACACTCTGAGCGAGCCGTAAATAAGGCCGTCCAACGCTGGCGTCTAATTGAAAACTTGCCATTTGAAGGAGCCGCCAGCCGACCCCCTGGGGACTGTACCTCGTCTCTCTTCTCAGTCGGCTGGCTCACTCCCGAGCTCGGCCAGGTGTAATCCCGACAATGTCAAGGGTCGTTGAGAGGAGTGTTATTCCAAGAGATACAAAAGGAGGACAGGTGTGACCCAATCGGTTAACTGCTCAGCCCTTCTCAGAGCGACATTTTCAAATTGTGAATGGGTCATTCTGGCGCCATCTACACCATATTGTGGAGCCCATCTCCGATTCGCATTGGGGTCACTTTCTGATTGGCGCCACTTCCGTGCTGGTACGGTAAACGATGTCAACAGTTCACAAAAAGGTCTACAAACACTTCCTCTGCCAAGGTCTTTTGAGCTTGCGCAACGGCTACCGTATCTCCTCATAAATTTTGGATAAAGTGAGGACGCAAATGGGAGTTGTAAAGTCGTCAGCAACGCGTGTTGAGTTCGACAGATGGCTCAATATTTTCGACAGTTTTTAGGGCGTCAGGGATGGGAGTCTCGGCTGTAAAAGAGATTGTTTTTCTCAATCCTTTTCCAGCCTTTCGAAAAGCAGACAATCTGCTTTCCCACTAACAGCGACCCCGTCTAACCCTGGGTGACCGCCTGCCTCATTGTCATATTGTATTGGAACAGTTTTAGGGCGGCTTGGGAAAGCAGCTCGTTTTCTCAGCTGTAAAGGAGGTTCAAGTCGCCGGTGTGTCTCCTCAGCGCACTCCGTTCCGTCTGACTTCCGGTCGCGCGTCATAAACCATGGAACGTGCTACGACCTCGCGCAAAACGCTCTCTAAACACCTACCGTACTCGTGAGGGAAAGAAGTTCGAAACCAGTCCCCTTATGTGTGCCCTCAAGGCGTTTTCCCACACTTTTGAACTGTTGCGTTCGTCGTTTTTTGTCGAACCAAGGTGAAAAAAGATGCGCGCGTGAGAGTGATTAACTACTGGGAAAGGGTTCTCAAAATGAGTCACAAAGAGTTGAGCTTGCACTTTGAAGACAAAGGAAAACGATTGCTTTGTTCTTTTTTCGAGACAAATATAAAACACACCGAGGAGATAGAGGAGATTTTCCATTGATTGGCCCGACCGTTCTCAGACTCTCCCTCTCCCCCGAGATCATTACTCCGGAACAAAAGTCCCCTCCCACAGTTTTCTCTGCGTCTAGTGATGATTAGAGTCCGAGTGTTTTGGGAGACAATAGTGACGGGAGCAGCGACGGACGCGCGCCCGCACCTCGTCAGCTACAAAACATCGCCAGGATGGAAATGGCACAGTACGGAGACAAGGAGACTCACTTTTAATCGAAGGAGAGTTCTCTCGAGATGAAGCTCGATCAGAGACGCTTGGAGAGAGATCTCCTCCGAGCGAACCAGCTTGAGCAAATTGTAATAGTTGTTGTTGAATGAGACTGGCATACATCTGTTGAAGACCTGAAAACCTTTTGCTTTTTTGAGTAGAGAGTGAACTCTACCAGCATTGAAGACAGGCATTGGAGGAAAGACAGTTGAAGGAGAAGACGATGGCACACAGAAGTTGAAGGGAAAGACTCCCGGCAGACGAGCAGCCACTTTGTCAGCTTCCATCTTTCTAAAGAAATAAAAGTTTTATGGAGGAGAGACAAGAAAAGTAGCAATGAAACGTGGGAGAAGACAGGGAGGAGGGGCTACTGACGACGACGATTTAATGGAGAATCGTCGTCGTTCGTATGTTTTGATAGACAGGAGACAGAAGGAGGAGAAACACACAAGGAAAAAAGACAAAAACTTTACGAGGCTGAAGTAAACAAGGCGGTCCACTACGATCAGAATATGATAATGTCGCGACGGTGGTCAAATGCGGCGATGACTAACTCCGGTCGAAACAGGAGATCATTAGACGTTTATTATTAGAGTTAAAGAGCAGAAAACAAAAGAGAGAGATGCTAAAGGCCAACCAGCGAGGATGACTAATTGACAGTGAGGTGGAGAAAGGAGATGACTCGGCCGATGAGAGACTGCGAGCAGCACACAAGATGACTGAGGATGAAGTGTCGAGAAGGAGATAAGCATCGCGAGGAGGTGTGAGTGAGTGTCTTCCACCTCGTCAGCCGACTATCTTTTCCCCTTCTGCGTCTCTCTATCTAACGTACTGTCTCAACTTCCGAAGCTCCGCCTCCAATGGGAGGAGTCCAGGCTGCAGCCAATGAACTGCCTGGATTAACACCTTCTCTGTTACAATACGGTATTTTTATGAACAAATTCATGTTCCGAGAAGGTGACTATGAGCTTTTTGAGGTTCTCCTTCCAGTGAGAAAGCCAGAGCATTCAAAAAAAGAGGCAAATAAACGAGACGAAAGAAGTCATCGGCTAGAACAACTGATGGGAAATGTTTCTTTTTGCGAAAGACAGCGAAAAATAGCCAGAATCACATGATCAAATATGATTCTAATCGAAGAGAGAAAGACAAGAGTCATCCAACCAAAACGTTGGCCTTTCCTTGCTCCATGGAGACTGGCTATTTCAAGCAAAGGAGATCTAGAAAGAGAATCAACGAAAGAAAGTTGACTGAAGCCAGGAAAGAGAAGGGGAAAATAGAGAGGTGATGTTAACTGTACTACGTAAGTAGTGAGGTATGTGGGCGTGCCGAGGAGGCTCGTCCTCGGTCCGTGAAATTGCGCTGGAAACGAAGCGGTGACTCCGGCTGAATTGAACAAACATAGTCGAATCGCACAATTAGTCAGCATCCGATACGAAGAAGACCATTCCACGAATTCTCATTCACTCCAGCTCCTCAGGGGGTCGCGCATGTTGAGTGGTCGAGTTTTTGGAAGAGAGGAGAGACATTCGTTCCCAAGGCATTTGGACACAATACGGTCAAAAGGAGTGACTTTTTGACGGAGCTCAATGGCTTGGACACCTTCGACGCAAAAAAGAAGTCTTCAGAGATGAAGAGAATCTTCTCTCTCTCTCTCTCTCTCTTGTTTCGAGGCGAATGAACTCTCCGCCCCTCTCTTTCGCGGACTACTGTAGAAATGAAGTCTCACGATACTTCCTCTTTTTGAGTAATATCGCTACCATCAGCTTGGAGTGTGAATGAGGCGCGAGGAGGAGGTTTGATGTGGTGCCGGTCGCCTTTCATCTGCCGCTAATCGAATGCGCCAAACTGGCGAAAAACTCCTGTTCTCTCCGAAAACACATCCAATTAGGTTGATTTTCTTGTCAAATTCCCATTAGGATTTTGGGTCGTCGATTGAAAAAGGATCTCCAGAAGGAGAGAGAGAAGCACCGTATCAAGCCTTATAGCAGACGACCTCGATTTGAATCTTTAAGTTGCATTTTTCCCTCGATGGAATTCGACAAGAGGCGATTAGAGCCGTTTTTTCAGCTATAAAATCGGGCGATAAGCTCGGAAAGGTAAGTGGGCTCCCATTGTTTATTGCAGTCGTAGTGAGCCATAAAATCTTTAATTTTATCGTTTTTCTAGACGTTTGGATTGCGAGACAAACATTCTCTCTTATCGGGGTGGATGATGTAGAGTTTGTGAGGAAGCCTATTGTGCTCGTGTCGTAAAGGTTATATCCAAACAGACACTCTCCCTGCCTCTTTCATATAAAACGAGATGAGGAGGACTCAACAGAGGGCATACGGTAGACAGGAGAGGACTAGTTCCGATCTGCAAAAAACCCCGATGGTGGTGGCCGTTGTTGGCTCGTTTCACTGATGTTTAGGCAAAAACGTCTACGACTTGACAGGCTTTTTTCTCTGATAGGTGATGAGGCCGATATGAGGCACTACAGTAAGACGAGTAGGTAAATAAGAAGGCAACGCGAACAGGACAATGCGAAGACAGACGCGTCATACAGGATGGCTGGAGAAGTTTCAAAGAAGATTGAACAATAGTCCTTCGAAATGGAGAGGTGATCAATTCCTTCAAGAATTCTTCCTAGTCGAAGTCTTAAAAAACGGCAGTCTGTGCGCAATGCGTTGATGCCTCGTTGGGAATCTATGTGATCGGGGACAAGTTGTTCGGGATGCTAATTGTCGTTTCCCATGGCCTCAATCAATTGACTTGCAACATGTCATTTACATTACGCGAAGAGACGAGCAGTCAGGAAAAAGCAAGGCCAACGCCTCGAAAGCAAAGGAATGATAACACAAGAGGGATCCTTCTGATTCCTCATCATTTGAACTATCTTCTTGTTTACCTCGAAGGAGTCTTTTGAAGAGAAACACATCAGATCCCCGAGAGTCTCTTGAGGTTCCTCAAAAAAGCCAAGGATCAGACAACTCTCTGAAGTAAATTTTGAGATCAAAGCGAGCTCTTCTTAGAAGTATTTCTGCCAAAAAAGTCTAAAGTCCAAACGATCAAATGTTCTATTAGATTCTCCGAGCCCCTCTTTCCTCCAAAAAGTCTATAGATCAAAATTATATCTTCCTCATCAGATTGAATACGTAAGTCTTCCTTCGGGGCTTCCCCATACACGAGAGATTGCATCTGATTACGCCATTTGTGGTAGAATTTGTGTTTGATAAGAGCTAATCTGAGAATAAGAATGAGTCTCCTCGCATGTGATTGCTGTACACCGTTGTTGGAGATCCCTCTTCATCTATAATTGATGTCTTGCACGAGTTCTCCTAGAATATTCTCGGCCAAAAACTAGCCTCTGTTTGGTGCAACTTGTGTTGTTTCCTCCTCTTTGCCGCTCATCTATCATCAGGCGATCAGCAGTCGAGTCCAAGCGACGACCAAAACGGCTTCCAACAAAAGTCAATTGCGTCAGAGATTTTTGAGGGAACTCGCTTCCCAGAGATCATTGTCGCAAACTTTTCCAATTCTCACAAAGTTAAATCCACTTCTAATTGTTTACGGCCTTATCTCTTCGAAGGGTTAATAAGTCAAAACAACTCCTCGAAGACATTTCAACACATCTGTTTTGAGGAACTATTTCCCCAAGACCTTTGCGAGTATGTTTTGACATTCTCTTTCGGCCATGGGAAGGCTAAAAAGGTCAGAATGGAGTGTCCCTACGGCTTTCCCTAAACAAATTCTGTGTTGACAAGAGGTCTTTTAATCGTCTTTCGAGGTGACAATTCCTAGGAGTATTAGCAGCTTTTTATCTTCCTTCATTTCGGCTCATTCTGTTTCGAAAAGAACTCCCTTTTTCCTGTTTTTCCGAGGCGTGAAAAGAGATTCGTCGCGGTCTATCGCCCAACAAAAATTCCCTTTACTTATGCCCACTGATCAGAACAAATTGACGGCTTGTTTGTCTTAGCTCCCAAATCAGATAAGCAAGAAGAGAGAACTTTGGCCCAATGGCTCTCCCTTTGTTGCTCCTTATTCTCCCAGCTTTTTTCGTTTGAAGCCTATCTCAGACTGATTGAATTAGTCTCAGTTAGTGGCCGATTAATGGCCCAAATTCTTCTCGGCGTCTTCTCCCAAGAGAATCGAAAAATATTCCTCATTGTTGGTTCCTTTCATTTCCGGAAGACGCCAAGAAATTGAATTGCTCTCCGGGCTTAAGACTCAGTTAATCGACTACCTTCTTCTTCCTCCTTCGGTAGGTCGACGTCAAATTCTTATCTTTTCCTCCCACATTTCCGGCCAAACGTCGACAGTTCGCCGTGTCTCTCAAATCCTCGCTTATCCCGCTTTGTGGCCCGTCGGATTTCCTCTTCAGCCATGCATGACCAAAAACAAAAAAGCCTCAGATTGGCCAGAAGCAGTCCGCCCGTCAATTAGTCTCCTCCGTTGATTCGTAGTGACAGACGCAGTATAGTAGTTCCTGAGTCCAGCCGGACTCCGTTGAACTCCCTGAGCTCTTTCCATCCCCAGGTTCCAGGACTTCTTCGTCATTTTGCGTACAGAAAGGAAATTCAAGTCCAAAACAAACATCGAAACTTTTGGATGCAAATCTACCTCTCTTTGACCTCGCTGAGTTCATCTCCCCACCCACGACCTTTTCACGTCAAATCTTCTCCCATTTGCAAACAAACTCAAATTATGGATCAAAATGAAAGATTTGATCATCGAAAAGGGGGAAATAGTTCACATTCCAAGGGAATTAGTCACACTTTTTACGGTCCTTTCTTCAGTTGACTCCCTTCTCGCCCTTCCGTAGTAAAATGAAAGACAAAGAGCATTCTGACTAGTAGTTTTGTGGGTTATTCAATCCGCCGTCTCGAATTACTTTACAGAGTCCACTGTAAACTATAGGTTCTCACTTTCTCTCCAACCAGACTTTGCATTGGGAATGTACCTTTTGTTATTCAAGGGGGCCAATCTGAGAGGATTTACAACTCTCTCGTCACACGTAAAAGTCACAAACAAAAAGGAATTTTGGAAGTAATTTCCTCAGGGAGCTCATTTGTTTTTTGGCCAAAAGGATTTTGTCGACGACATAAGGGCGAAACTCACGGTCATCGACTGGGCTTAGGCAAATCAATGCCCGCCAGATCTTTGGCATTTTAAACTCTCAGCGAGACGCATTATGCACCAGGAAACCCGAGCCGTGAGGGTCGTTGTTTTCATGAGCCAATTGTATTACCAACCGACAACATGAATTTCAAACACCGCTGTTATTACTTTTTGGGTCACTTTTGTTTGAAGTCTCTGTGAGTCATAGCTCTCGAGCACCCCCGCGTGTCCATTTTCAAGATATTTCAAGCCATGGGAAAGCGACTGAAATAGCTTCTTTAATTGCTTCATTAGACCCTTGAGAGTTTCGTTTTTCCTCCTGAGGCGTCTCCTCGTCTGTTTATTTTCCCAGCTGACGTCGACAAGCAGCTTGCAGTCCGACCTGCTCATCCGAGGCCCACGTGCTCTGCGTTTCTTTACGAAAAATTAGCTAATCCGATCGGGGAATAATCTGGAATTTCAAAAATTAGTCACGAGTTCGCCCCATTTTGGCCGTTTTGTTTACGTTACTCATATAAACAACTCGATTGGAACCAGTCGGCTGGCTGATTCAACCCGGCTTACTATCTCCCTGACTCCAACAACGTCAGAGAGTCTTTTTGTTTGTTCAGCTGTGTGAGATTTCCGGAGCAAAAATATTTTTTAATAAGTCTGGCCGCCTCAAAGTTGTGTGAATAGCTCGGTGGGTGGTCACTTCCGTTCCCTCGTGATCTCTCTTACTGTTTACTTCGTCATCAAGTTGAGTCCATCGGATCTCCTAGGGCGGGTCGACTCCGCCCTTCGGGAAACCCCTTCTCTCCCCGTCTGTGCGGCCTGTGTGTTCTCTTTTGTTTGTATTTCGAATTACTTCTCCTCCTTCCTATCATATCCAGACTTCGATCATCCGGCTGATCTGACCTCAGGGCGCAAAGGGGAACGGGATTTCCATCAGATATGCTAATGATTCGCTTTCTCTCCGCGGACCGGTTCCTCACTTTTTCTCTCCAAAAATGTTGGCCGTCAACGAAACGTTCTTGGGAGTTTTGCAGAGAGCGGTGTCCGCCTTGGATTTTGAAATGCTCGTTGCGCAATAGGCTGGCTATACCTGTCGGCTTTTCCCCTCATTCAACTTCTTCTTCAACAACCGGTTCCGCCCATTACAACCTCCCATCCAGTGCTCATTATATTCATTGTGCCACTTCTCTCACTCTCTCGCAGCAATCCCTCCGGCAATATTTGTCTTGCGTTAGGTTAAACACCTGGGTCAAAAGCTTCTCTTCGTCTTTGATCGTTAACGTCGTCAAAACTTGCAGATGACAGCCACGGAAACTCGAGTTTTGCCCTGTCATATCCTCCAGAAATTCGCTTCGGAGGAGCGTCCTCCAACGACTTTGAGACGAGATGAAAGGATTCGTTCGATGGCTAGTTCTTTTGAGGAAATCATCGAGTCAGAAGAGGAGGAAATCCAGGTAGTTCTTTTGAGTCAAATCATCAGAGCGTCTCCTCCCCCACTCATTTTCCAGTTGAATGACTGTCTAATTACAGGAAATCCCGTCAGTTTCTTCCTGGAATGGTCGTTCCCCGTACGCCCTCCAGCATGAGTCACCATTCGCCCAGCGAAGAAGCAACAGTTTATCATCAAATCATCCGCTGATTAGTCCTAAATTCACTAAGAGAATGATTCCACCACGATTGACTCGAGGATTCTCCGATCCAGTTATGAGAAGGAAAAGCTCTCTTCCGACAGTAATCTCCCGTCTAAGTCCAGAACGATCGACAGAAGATCTTTTGAGTGAGTTTTGTTTCATTTCTTGTCCTTTGCTCTCCTCCTTCAATCAAATTTCCTATTTTCAGCCTTGCCGCCGATTCCCGAGGCCGCTACCCCAGCATCTCCAGTCACCGCTGGGCCTTCTTCTATTTTCAAAGAGACACTAACTCCTCGGAAAGAATCCTCTCCACAACCGTAGATCTCTCTTTCCCTCTTTCTTCTAAGCCTTACTTTTGCGAGTATCTTTTTGTCGGTGTGTTCGTCTTACCAATAAAATATTCCCATGACCGACAGATGCAATTTAGCGGGGAGAAACTCTCAAAATAGACGAATGAAGAAATATTCAGAGATGATTACGTCGTCGGTCTGAGAAAGTACGAGAGAAAGGTGTCAGAGATCAGATCTTTATATATACTCGTCTTCTACTTGCCCACACCAATTCCAGAGCCAACTCCAATCGGACCTGAGCCAGGAGCATTGACTCCAACTCCGCCGTTGATTCCAACAATTCCACCTCCTTTCTCGTTTGGATTATCCATTCCTCTTCTATATGCTTCTGGTGACTTCGATCCGATAAGACCCAGATCCAATCCTAAGCAAATTTCTCAAAAGATAAAAAAACAAACAAACCTAAGCCTACTCCGACACTCTCGCCCATTCCTGGGATGGGGCCGACATCGACTCCCCAGCCTACGCCGACTTCCAATCCTGGGACAGCTCCTATACCTAATCCGAACTTTCCATTGACACCAACATGGCCAACTCCCTTAAAGAGTGTTTGTTCAAAACAAAAGAAAGAAATAACCGTGTTAGCATCAGGAGGAGGACCCATTCTCGGACCGGGAAGACGATGGAAATTGGGGATTCCGCAAAGCGCAGAATAGTCCTAAGGAAAAGTCGAAAAAGAAAAGGAACAAAATGACCTTACAAAATTCAACGAGGTCGATTCGCAGAGGCTTGCTTGGTTGACAAGTAAACGCAAATTGTCCTCTCATATCGCTGCAATATCTTCCGTCTTTTTGTCTCAGCGAGGGATAAACTCTGGAAATCTTTCTCGATCTCTGTTACAATCTCTCTGCAAACGAATAGAGCGGCGCTTGTTGTCGTCGATACATTTCTGCATAATATTCAGCTTGTTTATGGCGATAGTAGTCCTGTAAGCTCTTGTAGTGGTGTTTCCTTCTGTGCGTCGCCGGGGGTCTGCAGAATTGCTTGAAAAAGAGAGACAGGCCAAGATCACCTGGTGGCGACTTCATCGAATGGGTTTTCGCCTCTTTCGTCCACTTGTGTGGAGTGACGGCCATTCGCTGAAAAAGTTCTATGGGAAAGCGAAGGGAGTACCGCGTCGACACATCGCCAGATTCGGTTCGGCTGCACATAAGTCTTCTTTGGGAATATTCAGAAATCCCTGTGAAACAACTGAAAAATTAATTATTTAGAGGCGAACAAGGACAACCTGAGGGAGCTATTAGACAACAAAGGAGAGTCGTCGTGATGAGTCGCATGATGATGTGACAACAGGCCCGACGCTCATTACACAACACAGTTCGACCTTTCCCCTTAAACGGGTCATTCTTTCCTCATTCTCGGACCTCATCAAGAACGCCCTGCAAACATCTTGATTAATTCAGACTCGTGGAACTGGAGACGACGCTCTTTGCTCCACCATAATCGTGAGATATTTCAAGAAAAATTGACTCATTGATTGCGAAATGGTTTTAAATCAGTCGAGCTACACTCCACTATTTGTGCTAGAGTGGATTCGAGCAGGTTCGTCGGAAGCAAATGATCTTGAATTGATAAGAGATTCTGTGATTTGGATGAGTCTATTTCCTCGTTGAAATTGAGAATTCCTCTTTCCTGCAAACAACAGAGAGAACAGGTTCTGCAGCTGTCTGCCCTTCTTATGATTTTTGAAGTTTTATGAAACTGGATGGTACCCGAGTGACTATTTCAAAGACAAAAAAGAGATCAATCGAGCCATCACTTTCACATCAGAAACCATGAAATGTGTCCATGGAGGATCTGAGAATTTCGCAAGGAAGGGACTAGAGTCGGTTCTTCTGTATCAGGTCGTGTGAACCCGCCCCTTGGAAAGTATAAAAGAGCAAAGGAGAGAGAGGGAACCATCCAAAAATGTCTTCCCACACTCTTCTTGTCTTATTCTTCGTGGCCAACACGGCCCTTCTCTGTGGTTTCTCCATCTTCTACAGTCTCGATTGCATCCACATCCAGGAGAAATGTCACCAAGGAGCTATCTATGCGTCCACCATTTTTGGTTAGATCTCTCCTCTTGTGAAAACGGTGCTTCAGGTATTGCGGCTGTCTTTTATGGAATAACTTGTCTGATTTCTCTCTTCTATTACGGCCGTTTCCATTATCTCAACAAAGGACCAAAATGTTTCGTCAATTTCATGATGACGTAAGGAGGTGTTTGGAGACGAAATTCGTTTAGACTCTCAGCCACAGCTTTTGTTTTCGCTCTTGTTGTCGTCGTCTGTCTCCTCATTTCTCTTTTCTTCGATTTCGATCCAGCTGCTTTGGATGACAAATATCGAAAGGTTCGGGGATTCCTCTTCTCATCCTCGTATTTCTAGGCTCATTTCGTCCTGATGTGGGTTCTTGCTGGATACTCCGTTGGCTCAAATGGGCTTCTTCTTCTCTTCATCCTCTACGTCTCCTACAAGCAATCAGATCTCAATCCAGATTTCAAAACTCCCGAAATATACACTTCTACTGAAAAAGAACAGAAAGATATTCCCAAAATTCCTATTGTCTAACGTTATGTATCCTCTCTATATATCTCATGTTCCATACGGGAAGTCTGTACAATAAATTTAAGACATTTTGAAGAGAATTCAGTTCGCCCAGAAGCGGACGGTAAATAAGACTTTGAAAGAAACTCTCAAACTGCAGGGAGGTTGGGTCTCGATTATCTTCCGCTATTGTTAGATTAATTTAAACGTACAGAATTCTTACCATATTCTTTGAAAAATCCCCTGCTTGTCAGACATAGAAATTATCAGAATCAGGTAATAAGGATCTAATGGTGAATGAGCCAAGTCAATAATCCGCCTGCGCTTGTCTTTCCCTTTCGCTGGATACTGTACCATAACTTAAAAAGATTAAAAAAGATTATGAAGAGAATTCATTTGTTGACCAATCGCCCCGATGAAGAAGACTTCGGATGATACTGTCTACGAGAATGTGGATATTCGAGTTTGTTGCAAGCACGGCAATCCCTGCAAGAAGAGCAAACAGGCTCGTCTCTATAAGCTGGGGGAAGTTTTGGCCAAACCGAAGCCGACGATTCGACCGAAGGTGGAGGAGGAAAACACTTATGAGAATTTGGACCCTAATAAGCCGAAGAAGGAAGTGCCGAAAGAGGATTCGAAGGAAGTGGAAGAATCAAAGAAGGAGGATTCCACTCTCGATATGAATCCCGTTCTCCCGGAGAGGAAGGATGTCGCTAAAAATGCCTATCTTGGACCATTGGAATGGAAGAAAGCCGAGGTTTTGATGCCGAACGATGTGGCCATCTACCATCTGACCATCGGCTTGAATAAGAAGCCTCTCTTTATGGTTCTGAAGAGAAGGAACTCGATCAGACATTTTCGAATCAAACAAAAGACTTATAATGCCTCTGAGACGGGAACTTCCTTCGTTCTCGAAGACGGCTCTCCTCGTCCTCCCGAGTTCCCCACTTTGGATAAACTTGTCGAATATTACGAAGATGAATGTGCCAAAGAGAACTGAAACCACCACACAATAAAGGCTCTTATGTAAACCACATTTATTCTAATATGCAATTTAAAATTTCAATTTCAACCCGTTTCTCCAATAATCTTCTCTTCTTTTTTTAAACCTTTTGGTCAGAAATGATGTCGATTTTCGATGAGAAATCGTTTTCCTTTTGGTCTTCTTTGAATGAATTGTAGGCCAAAAGAATCACAAACATTATGTTGGAAACAACGGCATAGAAAGCCAAAAGCCAGATAAGAATGAAGTCTGTCTTGAAGAAATGTCTTATTATAAATGACAAAAGGTTTCTCACTTTGCCTTTGTCATTGACGAGACAACTCGGATCGAAGCCGAAGTAGAGACTGATGAGCATCCCAGCTCCAGCCAAGATGGCAAACACGAGTTCTCCACAAGAAAGCGTGAGAATCACGGTGGTCATCGAGCCAAAACGAGAGCATTTTTTGGAATAAAGGCAAATGTAAAAAGCCATTGAAGCAAGCGTGGCAGCTCCATAGACAAACGAGGCCAAGACTAAAGGAAAATAAAAGAAGACGATGCAAAATACCAAAAATGGAGGTGATGACATCTTGACTTTCGCCGCATTGGCTGTCGAATTTAGTCCATTTAATACAGTAAGCAATAGAACAGGAAAGGAGAACTCCGCTGTTGAGGATGAATAAAAGTGAGAGGATACTTTTACATTGAGACATGTTCATAGTCTGATAAGGGAGTGTCAATTGAGTTCTTTATAAATCGACTCATATCTTCCCTCTGATAAAACGCTAATCGCGTACCTTGACCCTCACTGAAACGTCTCCCCCTCAAAGGCTTATGGACACAATTTAGTCATTTTGGAGCAACTTTTGGAAAAACTCGTCAGTTCCGTTCAAGAGTCTGGGGGGCTGATAAGCAGAGCTAGAGTGAGCTTGTCATCTTGTTTTCCTTCTTGTAGTCTAGTTATTTTGCAATATTTTGAATCTGAAGGGAGCACAGTACGTGGGAATCCAACCATTTTATGAGGAAGAAGACTTTGGACCTCCAGGGCTCACAAGAAGATCAAAAGTGTACCGAATTTTAGGAAACGAATGATAAGATTCGCTTTATTATCCCTGAGATTTCTTCTAATATCCAGGAGCCGTGCGAGGAGGAGGGCAGTGGTCGCAAGATCCTGAAATGAGAGAGAATGAGAAGAAAGAAGAAAGGAGTTACCTTTGGCTCCATCCTTTCCAGGCTCTCCTGGAGCACCGTCTTCTCCATCTTTTCCGGGCTGTCCATCCTCTCCCTTGTCTCCAGCGGGTCCAGGTGATCCAGGACGTCCATCGTGTCCGGGTCTTCCGGAATTACCGGGAGGTCCTTGGGGTCCAGCCTCTCCAGGCGATCCGGGCTCTCCAGGAGGCGAGGGAAGAGTTCGAATTTGTCCGGGTTGTCCCGGCTGTCCAGCAGGTCCATCCTCTCCAGGTCCGCCGGGAGGTCCAGCAGGCCCAGGAGGTCCTTTGGGTCCGGGCCGTCCTCCGGGTCCATCTTCTCCAACGCCTCCTCTCTCTCCGGGTCCTCCTTTGGGTCCGGGCGGTCCGGGTGGTCCAGCAGCGGCGGTAGGACAGTCGAAGCAGAAGTCAGACGCCTTTGGCTTGGCATTCTCATCCTCGGCGTCGGGTCCGGGCGATCCGGGGTTTCCAGGAGCTCCATCCTTTCCTGGCTCTCCCTCCTGGCCGGGAACTCCAGCTGGGCCGGCAGATCCAACTCCGCACGAGCAGCATTGGAAACTCGTCTGACGCTTGGAGCGAGTCGACTCGAGCTTCACGAACTCCCCACGAACTCCCTCATTTCGGAGACGACAGAAGTTGATCTCCTCCTGGAGCGTCGAGTGGACAGTTTGCATGTGAATACAGAGCATCGGCACCGCCACGATCGCCGTCAAAGTCGCAATCGTCGAGACCGCCACTCCTATTTCTCTTTTATTTTCTCAGTCAAAACCCACCGAAGAAGGCAAATCTCTTCAGATTATCCGCCTCCAACAGCTTATACTCCTTCTCCATTACCTAAATATAGAAAATCATTCAAAAGTCCAAAAGCCAAAAGGAAAAGCGTCGTTGTCGTTTCGTCTGGACCGTCTCTGCCCTTTTGTAATGGCCGTAGTGAGACCGCTCCGGAAAAAACTCCACGGAAACGATTAATTACTTGTACACACGTAGTGCTTCATTTTTCTTCGTTCCAGCCGTCCAAAGTCAAAAACCTTATCGCCGTTTTCCGAGAGTTTGAGATGTCCTTAAGGTTAATCCTTCTATCTGGACCATGTGTGGAAAGGAGCTTTGCATGGCACCTGTCCATTTCGCCTTAAGGATCCCTGATCATTGAATTTGAAATTCTTTCCTCAAGTCCAAAGTCTCCTTTCGGATCGAACGGCTGCTCACAAGACTGACTCCTGGCGAATATCTCAAGGACTTCGATCAGTTCAAAGTTTCCAAGTTGTGACGTAATAGGATGAAACTGGTTGGAAATAGCCATGAATTTCTCCATTTTTGTTTTGTCACCTTTTCCAGGCGCTTCCAATGTTGAAAGAGCTCCTCCCGTCCAAAGTGATTCATTTCCTTGCAAACTTGCGTTCCCTGATAAGCGTCTTCTGGCGGTTTCACGTGAAAATGAGGTTGTTTTGGCGAACAGGTAAGGTCAGCCATTAGAGACAACCAGTCTCGGCTCCGTTACAAGCACAATTAGGAGAGAAGGTTCAGACACAACACGGGAACCAAGCATTTTGTGCTATGGTATGTCTAAGAGATCCACTCGAGGAATCGAAAGATCGAAACTAAAAGACTGACTTTCCATTAGAATAAAAGCCGACGACAAGCTGGAAAAGTATTGTTTCTCCACGACAAATTGCCGAGATTCCGGTTCTTCCCGAAGTCAAATTGTGAATGAACAGGCTAGTCTTACAGTCAGAAGCTGTTTTCCCTTCTAACAGACGCTGACTGCCAATTTCCTCTGAAAAACCTCTCGTTCCCGATGTGACCACCAGTCGTTTGATTATTTCACTTTTTTCCATTTTACACATCAAATGATCAAATGAGAATTCACCAAGGGGGATCAAAGGATCTTTTTATGTTTTGATTTTAGGAAATCTCGACCGTGAATCTGATCTTTGAGAAAGAATTTGATAATGGAAACGAGTTTCATTTTTAATTTTACACCCGGATTCTTCTGAGAATTCATTTCACTACCTGATGAGGAAAAGTTCAAAAAACATCTTTTGAGGGTCACAAAGGTTTATTCAGTACTGAAGGGAAAGGAGGGTGGGTAATTTATCCCTCGAGGACGCTTGAGAACTGGCTTGGAATAGACACCTACTACACTCTCTCCCAGCTATGATTCCTCTCGACCCTTTACCTTTCTCTTTTTGGAAAAGAACCCAATCTTGTCCAGAAGATTTTTACATTTTTACTCCCAGAGAGGAGGACAGAAAGAGAGAGAGAGAGAAAGAGAGAGAGTAAAAGGCTTCCTGAAGCAAGTCGGGACTACTTTTTGTATGACTCCCGCGTTACTTTCTCCCCCTTCCTCGCTCAAGGTGAAAAGTCTGCCGTCGCTCACAGTCCAAGGTGATAGGTTTCAATTAAATGAACTAGTTCTCGTCCGGAAGCCCCTTCATTAATCCTTAAAATAGCACTTTATGAGCAAGAGAGCGAGAAAACAACCTAAAGAAGTAGTTCTGGACTTGATCCTCCCTGGTCAGTTCTTTTGTTTTTGAACCGGGTAGTGGCTGCGGCTAACTTTCAAAGAAATTCCGAAGAGTACTGGAACAGTTGGTTGAGGGGATCCCGCTGTGAATTCCCTTTTGATCTGGTTTTACTTCAAATGAACAACTTGTAAGATGCAAAACAGATTTTCCCTTTCGTTCAACCAGGAAATCGGAGCCAATCGCAGAGTGGATGTTCCAAGATGACTGCCAGAACCAGACATCAACAAATCATAACCCATAAAGTCTAATGAGTTTTTTCTTTCCAACTTGCTCCCTCCTTCTCTCACAAAAATTCTGGGGATCTCAAAGAGAACAACTCTATCCCTTCGACTCTTTCTCTCTCTTGAACCTCTTTTTATCCAACAACAACAGTTCGACAGCCATCGACGTCAGGTCTCCGCCCCTTTTCCAGTGCTTACTATAAAAGCCGAAAGTAGTTGCCATTGGCAGGCATAGAGAGTCAGTCAGCCTCCTTCGCTTGTTGAGGTAAGTCCTCCTTTTCCACAAGATTACCCTCCGCTGACCGGATTACTTTCATCCCGTTTAGATGTCTTCCGACGATCCAAAAACAGTCGCCTCCGAGGCTGATTCCCTTCGAAAACTCGCCTTCTTTGGTTTGTTTTATCTCTTTTTCTCAAACAAAACTCTTTTTTTTTCAGGAATCGCTGTCTCTACTGTAGCCACGCTCACAGCCATCATCGCTGTGCCCATGCTCTACAATTATATGCAACATGTAGAGGATCCACAATAACTAAAACAAAATATTTAGGTTCAATCTTCTCTTCAGAATGAAGTAGATTTCTGTCGCCACAGAACTGATGGACTCTGGGATGAATATGGCAAGGTCAGTCGTCTCCCAGCTTGATGTGTTCCCATTAGGGCTGCCTCAAAACAGGCCCAGCCATTAATTAGACAGTATTACGAGCAGAACCAAAAACACTAGAGGCGCCTACTGTGACTGTTTTAGTTCGAACTTCTCAAAGGAGGTGGCCGAATCAAAAGAGAAGTCCGGATGCATGCTGGCTATGCTGCTGGTGGACGAGTCTCAAGACGAAGAGCTGTAGCTCGTGGAGTCAACTCCTATGGCGGAGGATATGCCGGCGGATATAGCAATGGAGATGCTGGGGTCGTTGGAGGAGGTGGCGGCGGAGCTTGTTGTTCGTGTGGAGTTGGTCCAGCTGGACCTCCTGGTGCTCCAGGAATGGACGGTTCTCCTGGAAACGATGGTCTTCCTGGATCCGATGGGCAGCCTGGACAAGATGCTGCCCCTGATGCTCAGCCTACAGCTAATGATTTCTGCTTCACTTGTCCTCCAGCCCCAGCTGGTCCTCCTGGTAGACCTGGACCTCCTGGACCCAATGGAAATCCTGGACGACCTGGCCAAAGTGGTGGAGCTGCCCAACCTGGACCACCTGGGCCATCCGGACCTCCTGGACCCCCTGGAAATGACGGAGGACCTGGTCAGCCTGGACAACCCGGTGCTCCTGGACAAGTCATTGATGTACCTGGCACTCCTGGACCAGCTGGGCCTCCCGGACCTCCTGGATCTCCTGGACAACCTGGTCAACCTGGTCAACCTGGAAATGCCCAGCCTGGCCTGCCTGGACCTCCTGGAGATGCTGGCCGAGATGGAGCCCCTGGATCGCCTGGACAGCCCGGTTCTCCTGGAAACCCTGGTGCTCCTGGAAATGGAGGTCAGAGATTTAGAAAATTAAGAAATTCCTTTAGGCGGCTGCGACCATTGTCCTCCTCCTCGTACCGCTCCTGGATATTAATCTTCACAAATGGGTTTTCTTGCTCTTCGGAGTCTCAAAAATAGTCTTTGAATAGAATCCGATTCCTAATAAAAGCCTTTCGATTTCGTTGTGCAGATAAACTGGGGTTCTCTCCATCCATCATTCGGGCGGAAAACGGTTTTTCGCGGAAAGAAATCGAGAGAAAGCGAGAGCGACCCCGTGGAGGAAGGTCAACTTTCTCCCTGCAAAAGACTTTGATAACTTTGGCGACGGCAGTTAAAAAGTTTAAGAGTTTGATGGAAAAATTTATAGGGGAAGTTCTGTCGAAAGACTTTTTTCTGCTCTTCTGGTCCCAAGCCAGTCCGTTCCAGACTGTCGAACACGGGTGGCAAAACAGGCACATTCAGATACCATTTCGGTTTCCGTACCGATTCGATAGCCATAACAACAAAAAAGTACTTGATTGAGAACTGTGAAATGGCTGATTGTGATCCGTCGTAATTGGCCCTTATTGTGTACCTTTTCGTCCAGGACGATCTACCGCCGAAGTGGGGTCATTGCAATGAAAAAGACAAGCAAAAAGTATTCCCGTCGTTCCCGGGGCTGCTTAAAAGGAGATCCCGGAAAGAAGCTGAGCGATCCTGCACTATTAAAACGGCTCGTCATTTTCTCTATCGAGTTCGATTAATTGTCATTCTCCTCCTCCGTCAGTCCTTTCACTGTCTTCGTCTAGTCGCTCTCTATCCTTCCTTTCTAGGTAATGGAAGAAAAACAGAAGTTGGCTGAGGCCGAAGAGGTCAAGAAATTCGCCTTCTTCGGTGAGTCTTCTCTCCATCTTCATATTCTCTTTTCCTCTAGGAGTGGCAGTTTCCACCGTAGCCACCCTGACGGCTATTGTGGCTGTTCCCATGCTCTGCATGTACATGCAGAATGTGCAATCTGGTCTCCAGGATGAGGTGAATATTCTTTGTTGAAGTCAGATCCTTTTAAGATCAATTTCTGCCGGACGAGAGCCGATTCTTTGAAGGGAGAATACACCCGATTGGATGCCTTCAGAAATGTGGATTCACGGCAGAAGAGACAGGCTCATCAGTGTTGTTCCTGTGGAATGGGACCGGCTGGACCCGTCGGAAATCCTGGACAAGATGGTTCTCCCGGAATGGATGGACGTTCTGGAGCCCCTGGAATGCCCGGACCCGATGCTGCTAACGACCACGCTCAGCCTCGCCCCGAAGACTTCTGCTTCGAGTGCCCAACTGGACCCGCTGGAAAGCCCGGAAACCCCGGACCCAAGGGACAACCCGGAGCTCCTGGAAACCCTGGAGAGCAAGGACCCAACGGACGCCCTGGAGCTCCTGGAGCCCCCGGACCTCAGGGACCTCCTGGTGAGCCTGGGCAAGATGGACAACCCGGACAGCCTGGAGCCCCTGGACAAGTCAGAACTGTCCCCGCTCCTCCTGGACCTCCCGGACAACCCGGAGAACCCGGACCACCTGGACCTCCTGGCCATGATGGTCAGCCTGGAAAACCCGGAGAATCTGGACCACAAGGACCTCAAGGAGAACCTGGAATGGATGGAGCCCCTGGCAATCCTGGTTCTCCTGGTGAGCCTGGAGCTGCTGGAAAGGACGGACCTAAAGGTGGGTGTGGTGTGTTCAGTTAGACAATCTCTCTCTCCCCTTTGAGTTGCAAAAAAAGTGTTTCGGTTATGCGCGCTTTCGCCGTCTGATTGATGGCTGCCCTGTCTCCGAGATCCGCAAGGAGAAGACGATAAAAATTTTGAGTTTCAGTTTCTGCGCGCCCCGAGAGACAAACTAATAATTTGATAATTTGCAGGAGGTTGCGACCACTGTCCCGTCCCTCGGACGGCGCCTGGATATTAAACGACGAGCTTCTAATAAAGAGGACGGGAACGACATGTACACAATTCGCAATAAATTATTTTCTCACTTTATTCTTAGAAAAAGGTTTTGGAGGCAAAAAAGGTTCAGTAACACTTTTCCTCACTATCACTAGGTACAGGTCTGTGTATAGTCATCATTACCGCTGGAGAAACTGAACTCGCGTCGCGCGGACGAGAGACAACAAGCAACGCACTGCGCCAACAGACAGCTTTGCCTAGGCACGCCTAGAGTCATACAAGAGCCTCAGTGTGGAGTTGTTTGATTGGCAAATGTTTCAAATAAACATGGACTTATCAATTTTCAATTTGAACGAAACAATTCCGAGAACAACAAGGCAGTTTTGGAACCCGTCTGGAACCGTTTACTTTTTCTGGCTTACTCGGGTTGTAACAGAGAAGGCTCTTCGCCTATCGATTCCTCAACTTTTTCCGGAACGGTCACACCAGGGAATGCGACTACAAAAGGCTGGTCATTGAGATGGCAGAAACCCTCTTCTCTTCTTCTAAATACTGTAACTTCTATTGACTTATTTCTATATTTAGGTAATGGAGAAGGAGTATAAGCTGTTGGAGGCGGATAATCTGAAGAGATTTGCCTTCTTCGGTGGGTTTTGACTGAGAAAATAAAAGAGAAATAGGAGTGGCGGTCTCGACGATTGCGACTTTGACGGCGATCGTGGCGGTGCCGATGCTCTGTATTCACATGCAAACTGTCCACTCGACGCTCCAGGAGGAGATCAACTTCTGTCGTCTCCGAAATGAGGGAGTTCGTGGGGAGTTCGTGAAGCTCGAGTCGACTCGCTCCAAGCGTCAGACGAGTTTCCAATGCTGCTCGTGCGGAGTTGGATCTGCCGGCCCAGCTGGAGTTCCCGGCCAGGAGGGAGAGCCAGGAAAGGATGGAGCTCCTGGAAACCCCGGATCGCCCGGACCCGACGCCGAGGATGAGAATGCCAAGCCAAAGGCGTCTGACTTCTGCTTCGACTGTCCTACCGCCGCTGCTGGACCACCCGGACCGCCCGGACCCAAAGGAGGACCCGGAGAGAGAGGAGGCGTTGGAGAAGATGGACCCGGAGGACGGCCCGGACCCAAAGGACCTCCTGGGCCTGCTGGACCTCCCGGCGGACCTGGAGAGGATGGACCTGCTGGACAGCCGGGACAACCCGGACAAATTCGAACTCTTCCCTCGCCTCCTGGAGAGCCCGGATCGCCTGGAGAGGCTGGACCCCAAGGACCTCCCGGTAATTCCGGAAGACCCGGACACGATGGACGTCCTGGATCACCTGGACCCGCTGGAGACAAGGGAGAGGATGGACAGCCCGGAAAAGATGGAGAAGACGGTGCTCCAGGAGAGCCTGGAAAGGATGGAGCCAAAGGTAACTCCTTTCTTCTTTCTTCTCATTCTCTCTCATTTCAGGATCTTGCGACCACTGCCCTCCTCCTCGCACGGCTCCTGGATATTAGATCTAAATATAAAGATTTTCGACCGAAATCTTTTGATCCATCGGGAAGTCGTAAACGACAAAAAAGGGAAACTCGCTCTAAAAAAACCTGAGAAAGCTTGTTTTCTACCAGGAGAAAACGCGCTCGATGCCTACAGTAATCGATCATTCTAGAGATTGAAACAGTTCGAGACGGGCTAAAAAAGTCCACTTGAACCGGCGTTTTTTCCAGCAGATGAAACATCAGAAAGTCTCGGATTTGAGGGGAGAAACGTCCAAAACGAGTCTCTTTTCTATAATAAGGAAGTCATTCAAAGGCGATCCTTTGACGGCAAAAAAATAAAGAAAAAGATCCCCCCGAGAATCAAACACCGAGTCTACAGAGTCTCTCACCCTGATGTTTTCTTGCCGAAAAAAACCAGCCTCTACCCCGAGGCGGTTTCTAATTTTCGACGCGGGGAAAGTGCAGTGTGCAGGCGCCAGGATGGCGTGGACCGAAACTCCGAGGCGACAGATCCAAAAAGACATTCATTCGTCACAAGGCTTTTATTTTTTGTCCGAGGATCACAACAGCCAAAAAGCCTCTTATTCCTGATGGCTTCGTCGAAAAGGGCAGTTCTTTTGATATCCTTTTTCGACTCCAAAATTGACCAAAAAACGGGAAATTCGTTGTGAATCGATGGAAGGATCTACAGTAACCCTCAAGCCTCATTTCTCGGTGTTCCGCGTGCTGCTCTGGTCGGCGTCCGCTAATCGGAATGTGGTTGTGGCTGCTCGGATCGGATCTCTTTTCATCGGCGGAGGCCACCCCAACCGACCGACCTGCTGGAGGCCTTGGAGGCCACGCCTAAACGCCGAAAACATCTGCCACAAGCAAGCACTAAAACGGATTATGGGCGCGATTATTTGGGATGATGATAGAATTCGAAAGGCTCTTTCTCAGTCTTTTTTGTGTTCGCGATTTTCAACGCCAGCCTTTGCCAAGGTTGTTGGACTCTTTTTTCTTCGTTTTCCAATTGATGCGAAGAGTCGGATGGCACCATTGGACATTTTGGAAGTTGGCAACAAATCTGCCAGACGGACATTCTTTGAACCGAAAAAGACAAAAAATCAAACCAAAATTGGAGAGACGATGGTTTTGGAATCAGAAGGGATTCATGAAGGTTCAGAATAGAAAGATCCAGTGAGGTTTGGACTTTCGAAAGATTACAGTTTTTGTTAGAGATTCGTTCGGAGATCTGTCACTCTGCGGCAATTTTGCCATCTGAAGTGATCAAAAAACAAAAATCCATTGGATAGACTTCCCATATAGCTGATAGCCGTGAAATGTGCAGAAAAAGCGAATTCCAAAGATGGATTGCGGAACACCTTGGCGCTTCATGAAAAAGCCAAACTGGATGGGAGAGGTGGACAATTCCTTGGATTTCTTCGAGTCTTTTGACTTGATTTGACTCAATTCGGTCTGAACTTCCTCGGTTTTTTTTTTCATGATCTTGTACAGTGATCCTCGACGAAATCCTTCAGCCTGCAGTCTCACCGAAAAGCATGATGCTTCTCTCCTTCTGGTGGGCGGAGTCATCTCGAGGCGTCGCCGGTCAGCGGGATATAAAAAATGAAACGTCACACCTGGCCGATATAAAAGGCGTTTCTTTCCACAGTCCATCATTAATCCACTTAGCGCTTCCTTAGCTAAGAACAGCTATTTCTTTTTTTCATTTTCTATTTTCAGATGGAGGAGAAACACAAGCTCTTGGAGGCGGAGTCTGTGAAGAAATTTGCCTTCTTCGGTAAGTCTTTTCGTCTTTTCCCTTTAACTTTCAAACTGAATTTGTCTATGCATCCCTTCTTCCAGGAGTGGCAGTTTCCACCGTAGCCACTCTGACGGCTATTGTGGCTGTTCCCATGCTCTGTATGTACATGCAGAATGTGCAATCTGGTCTCCAGGATGAGGTGATTCGACCTCTCTTATTCTAAAATGAGATCGAGTTCAGATCAACTTCTGCAGAACTCGTGCTGAATCTTTGAAGGGAGAGTACACCCGTCTTGAGTCTTTCCGAGTAGCTGAGAAGCGTGAGAAGCGTCAGACCTTCCAATGCTGTTCTTGCGGAATGGGACCAGCTGGACCCGTTGGAAACCCCGGACAAGATGGAGCCTCTGGAAACGATGGTCGTCCTGGAGCCCCTGGAATGCCCGGACCCGATGCTGCTAACGACCACGCTCAGCCTCGCCCCGAAGACTTCTGCTTCGAGTGCCCAACTGGACCCGCTGGAAAGCCCGGAAACCCCGGACCCAAGGGACAACCCGGAGCTCCTGGAAACCCTGGAGAGCAAGGACCCAACGGACGCCCTGGAGCTCCTGGAGCCCCCGGACCTCAGGGACCTCCCGGCCAACCTGGAAACGACGGAGCTCCTGGACAGCCCGGAGCCCCTGGACAAGTCAGAACTGTCCCTGCTCCTCCTGGACCTCCCGGACAACCCGGAGAGCCCGGACCTCAAGGACCTCCCGGTACCGATGGACACCCTGGACAACCCGGACAAGCTGGACCTCCTGGACCTCAGGGAGAGCCTGGACAGGATGGAACTCCCGGAAACCCCGGAGCCCCTGGAGAGCCTGGAGCTGCTGGAAAGGACGGACCCAAGGGTAAGAACTCTTTTGATAAATCAATCATCGTCGTTCAGGTGGATGCGACCACTGCCCTCCTCCTCGTACCGCCCCCGGATATTAAGAAGCGCAATTCAGAAGAAAAATGGGTCTTCCCCTCCGCGAATCTCAGACCTCCCATATTTATTTTCTCCTCATTTAATGTTGGTGTGGAGTGCCTGTACAACAATAAATTTCTATTTTCAAAAGTTCAATTCGACAAGAAAATCGGAATGGATAGGGTCAGCTGGGTGCGGCGATAAGCGCCAAAGAGGACACGGAACAGAAGGCTCGGCTGGTCGCTACCCAGTTCAATCGAGGAGAACGAAATACGGGGGATTTTCAGTCTATTGTCCCTGGACTCGCCTGGGGAAAACCCGTCTTGACTAATTTCCAAACAAAAAGACCACGATGAACATTTATTTCAGAAATGAGCCGACCAAGACGACTGAGGCAAGCTGATCTCAATCGAGGCTGTCTTTCTTTTATCAAAAGCAGGTATATTCTTCGGAGAATCCTCTGCCTTCTGTGGAGTGTCTTCGAGAGTGACGACTTCGACTGGTAGACGGATTGGCGTTCCAAGACAGATGATGCTCTCCTCGAGTTCAGACATCGTTATCGAAGACTTCTCAAAAATTGTCGATTCCTCTGGCTCAATGGCTGTTTCCTCCAACTCAATGGCTGTTTTCTCCAACTCAATGGCTGTTTTCTCCAACTCAATGGCTGTTTTCTCCAACTCATCCGATTCGACAGCTGTCTTCTCAAGGATTTCTTCTGTCTTTTGTTCGTCGATGAGTTTTTCCTTCTGCTCACTGTCAGTCTTCTCGCTGACTGGGTTTTCCAACTGCTCGACTTCTTCCGACTCTTCAAATGTCTCCAATTCATCTCCAATCACCAGCTTCTTAAGCATCCAAGCCAATTTGGATTTGATCCGACTCTCTTTGTCCAAAATTCTATCGTCTATTTTCTCTTCGAGTTGCTCCAAAATCTTATTCTTTAATTCGCTGTCCTCCCAGTCTTCGCCAAAGAAAGCCTCGAGTTTATCGAAGAGAGCCTTCAGACTGGCGGATGCTCTCTCGATCTTTTTGGCGTGTGAGCGAGTTGGATATTTTTTGCTAAAGAGACTGATCGACAATCGAGGAGAAGCTTACCTGCGGCATGCGGCGATGGATGAAGCTGTAACTGCGCGAGTCCGAGGCATCGACCTTCTTCTTACATTCATCGTACTAGTTCTAACTGAGGATTAAAAATATAAGGGATTTAATGGGTTTAAATAAAATAAATCAATTGCAAAAAGCGGCGACCTAAAGGAGGCATTATGTGTACTTTATATACCTCAAAAGTCAATTGATTCCGATAAGTAGAATTCACCAAGCCATCACTTGGGGGTAGCCAATAGAAAAGTTGTGAAGATCAAAATGTTTTTAGCCTTTTTGATTGAACTGTCAGAAAACCTCTCAATTTCTTGGAAATCAAGTATTTTTGAGTTGTGTCGCTTAGGATTTGTTGAAAAAAATACGTAAGATTTATTAAGAAATAAACCCGTAGGAATGAGATTAGAGAGAAAGCTGGGGGGCTAGTCCATTGCTGAACACGTCAATATTCATGAAGAGGCTAACAATTGAACTATTGGACTCTATATGATACAAACAAAATTAGAAAGACGTTGGAGATTACTGCAGCGCGGCACAACTACCGCTGGCTGTGAAGACTTGATATCTGGGATTGGCCTCTTTGCCCTCTAGATCGAGGCTTCTTTTGTTCCTTTTTCGGAGCATTGAGGCGACGATTTGATGAGTTTCACGACCCAAAGTCTCGGGGAGATAGAGATAGATGAGGACCATGCAGAGGATTGAAGGAATTACAAACAAGGCGATGAAAGAAAATCCACCAATCAACTGAAGAAGAATACGGTATTTCTCATTTGGAAAGATCAACTTACTCGGAAAAGAGGAATTGCGGCGAAGTCTGTGAGAGAAATGAAGATGTTGTTGATGGCGAAACAGATGGAGAAGATTGTTGCTTTGTGTCGTTGAGAAACCATCTCGGGTGCTACGAACCAACTGATTGGGCCGAGGATTAGTCTGAAATTTGATCAGTTTTTTAAAATTTTTGGATGAGACAAACCCAAAGCAAATGATGTATCCGAACATGGCTCCAACACAGGCATATTTGATCCAAGAACCCAGGTGATGAGTGAAGGAGAGAACAGCGAAGGCAGCCAAGAAGAAATTCGTAGCGACTCCAGAGACCAAAATGAGGATTCGACGAGGGAATCGGTCGATCAGAGAGGCTCCAATCAGACCGGAGACGGTGAATGTGGCCAGGAAGACAGTCGAAGAGATCTCAGCCAATCCGCTGAAGAGATTTGTTCCCTTTCAAGGAAGGAAAACTTACGCGTTAATTCCAGAGTTTAGGAGGAAATAAGTGGAAGATTGGAGCATCGGATAGAAGGAGAGAGTCAGAACCAAAACACAACAAGAGAGGAAAACAGCTTGACGAAGATGCCAGGTAGTGAAGACTTCCTATAAGATATTTTTGCTTAGAATTCCCAAATAAAACCTTGAAAGAGGATTTGTCATTGATGGTATCCTGGAGTTTTTCTCTCTCATAGTCATCGAGAATCTCTTCGTTCTCCTTGCTCTCTCCTTGGAAGAAGTTCAACGATTTCATGGCTGCTCGGCGGTCTCCCCTGCAAATACCAGTTTTCTCTCTTTTTCTTACAAATTTGCCCCAATGTCTGTCCTTTTCGAAGCAAATTGGGTGACAGAAGATTAATGTCTGTCTCGGCTGGGAAAGACCCAATGTCAAAGACAGCGATCGACGATGCCGTCGTCGTCGAACCTTTTCGCCCAAAGAAAAGGTTTTGACGAAAGAACGTTCAGACAGGAAGTTCCAAAACAGGAATTTGGCATTTTTAATAAGGCCTTTTTAGTGATCAAGAAGTCTTCAAAAGGATTACTGTAATGTCACAGACTATAGTTGATAGGGAAGCCGAAGCTCTAAAAATGAACTCACTTCATGATTAATTCGAATTTTGGAGTGTCTGGGATGAAGAAGAGGAAGACGAAGGAGAGAATCTCAGGGATGAGGGAGACCAAGAGAAGTCGATCCAAAGTTGAGCCAAGGACTGATCGCATTCCCAAAACCTAAAAAGAGTTTAGTTTGGATAGGAGAGATGCTTACACTTCCGAGGACACACATCAGACCGTATCCAATTTCACAAAAGAAGGAAGCTGTTCCGCGAATACTCAAAGGAGACGTTTCCTAAAGAGTTGATTGCTTGGTTGGAAGAGACAACAAACCTGGACATAAAGTAGAAGACAAGCATCGGCCAGAGGACTACAAAGGGCAGTTAGAGCTCGTCCAAGGATGAGACCTTCAGGGAGATGAAGAAGGATTGAGAAGTATTGGACCAAAGTCGATCCGATGGTCACTCCAATGGCTGTCATATATCCAACTAAACAGATGATTCCAGAAGGAAGTTCCAACTTACTCTTCCTTCCATAGTGGTCGGTAATGTAGGGAGTGAACATTGAGCCGAAGACTTGAGCGACAAACCAGCAGTTGAGTGTAGCTGATTGGACAAGGGCTACGGTTCCAGCCGAGAGATCCCATCCTCGAGCGACAAAAGAAGAATTGATGAAGCTGGAAGACTCTAACGGGAAGACCAGATTGCCTACTGATGGATCTCTTCGGTGGCTGTGTTGACCGTGGAATTGGTGAATCCAGAAGGGAAGTTTGTGATGAGAGAAAGGATTGCGTAAATCGCGATTAGAGGGACAACATTTCGAGTCGCCATCCTGGAAAAGGCAGAATAAAAATAGAGAAACCCCAAAGATGAGGAGCGACAAAACAGAAATCAGGTTCTTCAAAAGGTTTTGTGGACTTTTGTTTATCCAAAAATGATTCAGAGAGTAGAGAACAGAACTGAAAATTCCCTTCGTCTTGTCCTATACATAGTAGCTACTGTAGGCGTTGATTCGCCAAAGAAAGCCCGAAACACGACGGGTCCGACGTCAATGAGAGAGACTGATAGCAGGAGGGGGACAAGACTGACATCACCGTAAAACGGGGCGGTACATTCGTACCGAATGACAGAAGCAGCTGAGCAACAATCCAGTTGCCCCAGGCCATCCCCGCTCATTGACCGGTGAAAATCATCAAGGTCTTCTTGGCAAAGACAACAAAACTCGAACCAGTCGAAGGTATCCAAATGGATCTTTGCCTTGGATATAGCGTGGTTTGATCTTAGAACAGCCACAACAGGTGTAAGAGAATGGCCTCAGGGCGTCTGAGAAGAACCTGCCGGAGGACTTTTGAAAATAAAACAAAGCGCTCTCAGTGTGTGATGACAATGCATTGTTATGTTCGACGGGTTTAGATCCTAACATTTTGGTCTTCAGATGGGAGTATGAGCCTCTTCTTCTTCGAACGCGTTACACCCAACTGAACGTTCAACAAATACCGAAAGAGAGAGGAAGCTGACTGAGTTTGGCGAACACTTCTCACTGGTGAAGTCGACCAATGGTCGTCCTCGTGGAGTTAGCCGGGTTTCTTTCCTTCTATTCAGAGAGTTGTTCCGCATCGGAGGAGCTTCATTCTCACAGGGATTATGATTCAGATCGGCGTCCGTTTTCCCTTTTTTGCAGAGAGTAGTCAACCTGATTGGGACTTTTTAGAGAGACACCCGATCTCTTTGGGATACGGTAGCAACCTGATTGATCAAATTTAAAGCTAATAAGGTTGCATCATCCTTCGAGAGAAAAAACAATTCTTTACAACTATAAAGATCTGATCGCTAGATGGAACCGCTTTTAGCTGTCAAAACAGTCGGGGAGATCTACGTCGATAGACCAAGGACCTACTCGTGGCCACGAGGCTACTAAAGAAAGGAACTATCTGATTCCCTAAACACATTTCTTACACAAACTTCGTCTTATCATTGTAAGATCAACGTTCTCTCTGCTTCTCTTTTTTCTCGATCTTTTTCGAAGACACTTCCCCTAACCTTGAAAAGGAAAACAATGACCGAGAGGGGACAATGTCCAACAATTTATTGTAAAAAGGAATTTAGAGATCCTTGTTTTGCATGTCCATGTATGCGCCAGTGAGGAGATCTTCCTCCTTCACATTCAGCTTCTCTCGAATAAAATGAGCAATCTTCATTCCCTCTTCCGGCGTCTGACTTGGATCCAACATAACCTAAAAGAGAGTTCTTTCCGCAACGCAAATCACCTCAAGTTCCATGAAATTGCCAAGACCTTCGACGGAATCAATATGAATTCGGGTGTGCTCGTACATAAAGAGAAAACGATGCTTCTTCACCACACCCTTTTCTCCCATCGAACAGCGCAAGTTCTCCTAAAAAAAATTCTTTTTTTTTGTTTTTTGTTCGCATTGACAGACCTTGAGACTGTTCAGGACCTCGTCTGGAATGTCAGTCTTGTTGTAATTGCTCAATTTCGGTCCAGCAATATCAGGGCGATCATACCAGATCAATTCCGAACGTCTCTGAAACTCTTTTCCATTAGTTTAAGAGAAAAAACCTTTCCACTCTCTTCGACAGTCCTCATCTTCAGACGCCCATTTGGAGAATTGTAGAAGACGTCGCATTGAATCAGAAGAACTGCATCCTGTCGTTTTTGCGAGTTAATTCAAAAAAGAGCAACGAACCTGACTGGTGAGTTCTTTCGAAAGACGAATAATCTCATCTCTGTCGCGAATGTGAGCTTTGATTTCAACGTTTCGAGCCATCGAAGCGATCTGCAAATGGCTGGTAGCACTTTAAAAGCGCCAAGGAGAAGCGAAAATAGACGCATCTCTTGCGAAATGATGGCAATCTGCCAGATCTCACTCTCTGATCTCTGGCACAATTCGAAGGCGAAGAAGAGAAATGGAGAAGAGACAAATAAAATATTTTATCGACGGGCTAAGAAAGCAAAATGAATCATATATTTACAGTAACCGAATGACCACCTGCGAATTATCAAACCGTTTTTGTCACTCGGATTATTCATCAGAAAAAAGAGTCAACTAAACGTGGAGGCTAAGGCACGGGGGGAGTCGTGTACTTGTCTTTGATAGCCAGGATTTTGCGGAGTCTTTCAACTCCCGACGATATGTATGGACAGCCCGATTGATTCTTCGAAAGACTGTGGAATACTCGAACTGACAAATAACTTCGAACTACCAATTTCCGTACAAGACGGGATGCGGCTCTGAATGAACTTTAGGAGAATATAAAATATAAATTTACTCGTCAGTCAGAAGAACTCTCTTCATTGCCAACCAACAGGCGATATCTGACTTGGCGTGGACGGTGATCACTACAGTCCTGGGATCACTTGGAACAATCTGATCTTTTTATTAGAGAAGGGAAAGACTCAAACCTCGAGGGTAACCGAATCGAATTGGCCAGTCACAAGACCAGATTTGAAGGGTTTTCCACTCTCATTGAAGACAATTGAGACATGATTATTCCCGATTAATAGCTTCTTTCCATTGTGTTGGTTATCGCTTTCATCGGTTGGCATGAGGGTTGCAATTTGGAAGATTATTGAACTCAATGGATCATTATAGGAATAGGTATAACTGCCATTCCGACCATCGCGAAGACCTCCAGGACACAAGGTCAAAGGGATCGTCTCACCCAAAAGTCTAAAGAGCTAACTTCTTTTTTATTTCTGTGGAAACATGCCTAAGGAAGCTGTTGTAGCGTTCAGAGCCGTAGATATTCGAAAGAACTTCACTTTCGGAGTCTTGTCCTGGCGCCATGTACAGTACTCCAACCACATGATGCTCTATCCCAGGCAACTAAAAACTTTTATTGAAAAAAGTTCATTCAGCTTACATTATCGAGAACTCGAAGCGTTCGATCGAAATTCTTACATTCATTCTCTTCTTTTGAACTGACCAATGGGGTTAATCCTCCCGGAATATTGAGGATATGATGCATGAAATATTGACTGGAGCAGGGAGGGGCCGTTGCTGAGAATTCGATTAGCCAACAGAGATCTCTCTTACCTCTCTCGAAGTCATCAGGCCATTCATCAAGAGTTCTCATCAAATAGGTCGTTTTACCGTACATGTGACGGGTCACCATTTGAACAAAGGCCAAAACTGGCTCTAAAAATAGCTTGGTTATTTCGAATCTCAAAAAACAAGTGACTTCTTTCGATCATTTTGAGAGACTGCTGATGGGCTCCCTTTTTCAAGGCGTAGAGGTCGTCTAAAGCCTTGGTGACTGGCTTCACACTGGCACTTCGAGGAGTTTGCTGAGCCGAGGCGTAGCGCTTTCTTTGTTCCAAACTTGACGGAGCAAATTCGTTCGGAGAACTTGGAGACTCTTGGTCGCCTTCGCCCGAGAAGACATCATCCTCATTCTCTTCCATTTTCCATTTTTTGTCAACAAGTCTTCGGAATGAAATGATTGTGTCGTTGAGGAAATAATGTTCGGCAAAAGTCTCTTCATATTTATCGAGAGGAGCCTGCTGAAAAACAATTTTTGAGAAGAAAAAAAAAATGAAAACCTGTATTTGGGCCGAGGTTCCAGCGATACCATTGTCAATCTTTCCGGCTGAAAAGAATGTTTCCATGGCTTTGAGGATTTCCCGGTTGATTTGATCGACTCCCCGAGGAAGAGAACATTGCATTTTGGATTCTGGAGGAGGGGTAGCTGGATCTCCTCCCAACAGGAAAGGATTCTCAACAGTCCTTCCATCTCCACTATATTGTCTTTTCATCGGCTCGGAGTTCAAAATAGAAAATAAAGGAATATCTTCGAATCGGGTTGTAATATATCTAAATGAGTGTTAAGGAAAAATATAAAAATACTTGGCTATTTTCCAACGAGCATTGTTGGTTCCAGGACCAACATCTGGAATCTGGAGGTACCATCGCATGAGGATTCGATGAATACACGAGACGATGTAGGCGTTAAATTTGGCCACAGCTCCGTAGGGGGCGAGGATGTCGACTACGTGACGGAAATGTTCCTCCTGGAATCGTTTTGACTGAAACAAAAGAGTCTTACATTGAAGAATCTGTGGAATTCTGCGATCTCGGCTGAATCGGACATGAATTCGATGAGGGGAATGGCGCGTTTAGAAGAAGGCTCGAGTCTTCGAAGGATATCGAGTAGTTTGAAGGCGTTACTTCCCATCGCATCGGGAACCAATTGGACAGCCACGTCGATGGCCATCAGCCCCTGGAAAGAACTTTTTTGGAATCAGCTATAACTACCTCGAGATGTTCCGAATTGACACAATCGACCAGAACTCGACAAATCTCATTATTTCGATTGTCGCCACTATGGTAGAGAGAAGTATAATTCAACTAAAATATTTCTTTGATTTTAATCGACTTCTTCCCAACCATAATAGCCAAAACGGGTGGAAGATATTTGGAGAGATTCTCCTCGCTTGGATATTCCATGTCTGTTCTGATATCTCCTCTTTTTGGAACTTTCGGGAATTCGATTTCTTTATTCTCCGCCCTTTGATGAAGATTCACCAAAGCGGTGCACAAGCTATTCACCTGGAATCTTTTTTTTTTGTTTTTTAGTCGAAAAACCAACCAATTCTTTGTCGGCTGTTCGTACAAAAGACATATTTTCGAGAACTTTTCCAAGCCTCTCCAGACAACTTTTGATGACATTCCAGTTAGATTCATTCCTCAGAACTTCCGTGATGATCTTACAAATTTCACTCCAAATGAAGCCATTCTCATCGGAATCTTTTCGCCGTTTAATCAGCAAATTCGGCTTTGGCTCCGGATCAGCTCGAGTCACTCGTTCTGCTTATTTGTTTTTATTAAAAGGAGAACTTACGAATTCGATTAGTAATAGGACAACATTGGAAAGAAAGAAGGGTGCTTACGATACTTTCTCGGATAGAAGAACCCACGTCTGAGGTCCAATTGGCCCGGTATTGAGCATCCAAATGCTCAATTAAAATACCTAAATTCTTTATTTAAAAAATGAAGAAACGAACCAATGATAACACTCAGATTTTTGAGGGTTAGTTGACCCCATCTTTCGACGATAACTTCTTCCATACTTTTGACAACACATTCCAAATTGTCGAGGGTTAATCCCAACTCCATTTGAGCGTCAAACTCGGAAACGGTATCTCTATCTGAAGAGGATTCTTCTGTCGCCTCGTCTACTCGAGCCATAGCTGAATCGAATTATTATTCAAAGATAAAGAAGCAACCTGGACTGGTAATTGCCATATTCATAAGTTTTTTGACCGTAGCCATGGCACAATTGAAATTATCGACAGGAGCTCGGAAACTGGCGTGTCTCGCCGTATCAAACAAAGCCAAAATGAGTTGATACTGGAGATATTTTTTTAAAGGAAAGATAAATATCTTACTTGGACTGCTGGATTTTTCTCATGAGTTATGTTTCGAACTACGGGGAAAACCAACTTATCGGCTAGTTCTTGTTCATAGAGCATACGGTAGCGAATGAAGAAGGCTGACATACATTGGACTGCCTTTTTCCTTCTGTCTTGCGGCTGTTTGGCATGAGAATATCGCTGAACGATGGAGGCAGCAGCTTCGATGAAATTCGGCGTTTGAGGAGTAAGTCTCTGAATATTTTTGATATTTTTGCTGAAGGGATAGTCCTACACTAAATTTGTATTCGATGAGGGAACTGGCCGAGCTGTCCGGATAGAAATCCACCGCCTTTTCAATAAAATCAAACAGCTTTTCCGTGTTGGCTGTAAATTGGTTTTCCCTAAAAACAAGCCCTTTATCCACTTGTGATCAACCTACTTATGATATTGTTCCGTCAGAGCCAATTGCACTTTCAACATGGGAGAACATTTTTCGTTGAAGTCGGGAGAATGTCGGAAATGTTCTAGAGCCTCATTGAAAAGTTCAAGGAGCCGAATCCAAGCAAGTGGTTGAAGGTCGGCTCCATGTTTTTGAACCAATCTCTTTGTAGCCGTAAAGACATCTGAATAGCATATGTTTCATTGAAACGAAAGAACGAACCAATACAAATTTCGGGACTTTTGGTAATGACTCGAGTAAACGAAGGAATGATGCTGGCTGGCGAGCAATTCATATTCTCGATTTTCTTTAATAAAAAAAAAGGTAATTTTAAGAAGGAACAAACTCACATTATGTCCCCAGTTGGCATTGGCTAGACAGAAGATGGCTCCTCGAACCATAAGGTGATAGACGTCGGTGTCGAAGCCAAGAGCCACTGGGAAATTATCTTCCAGAAGGGCTTGGAAGCTTTTACGAGTTCTAAAAGGTTTATTAAGACAAAAAGGGAAAGAACCTGTGGCTCATTTGGGAGGTGAGAAGGAGTTTAGTCAAATGCCAGGCCCGTTCTCGGAATAACGAATTACATATTTGGATACAAATAACCGGGATTATATAAAGGACGAGATCTCGTGGAATATCACTAAAACGACTGTTTACAACGGAGAGAGGAGACTACCTGAATTTGAGAACGGTATCAACGAGATCGAGACATTTTTGAATTAGTTCTTGGGTCTGAGGATCAAAACTCGTTTTAGGCAGTTGAGGTGTTCTCCAGCCGATAGTACAGACTGATTTGACTATGTCGGTCAGGGCTGAGGCACAAATATATGCCGAGTTGCATCTGAAATGTAGGCTGATGGAATTGGAAGAAACAAACTGAATCAATTGAATAGTCAATTCGAGAAGATTTATTGAGATGGAGTGGTTCGATTCGAACAAATGAACTTTAACCCAATCAGCCAACATAAAATCCATATCCTTAACGTATTTTTATTCGGAAAAAGAAGAAGTTTACTCTCTCGAACCCATCAATTTTCTCCCCATTTTGGGAGAGCTCCCTCAGCCATTTCAGAGTCAGCTCTTCACATCCTAATTCTTGAATTTTCTGGAAGTTGCCTATCTAGTTTTTCAACAAAAAAAGAAACCTTGAAGAATTGCTGGCGGAGTCCCAAGCCGACTTGGCTTTGTTGTTTTTTAGTGATTTCAATCAAAAGATTAAGAAGATGTTCTCTAGTCTGCTCATCCTCCAAAAGATCCATTGTGTCGTGATAGATTCCTTCCAAAGTTGAAACTTGGAGTTGATTATGTTTTACGACCTATAAGGAGGCCGTCAAAACTGAAAAAAAGACACAAACTTCCATAATCTGAGAAGTAAATCTCAATCGAGTCTCTCGGTTGTTTGTAATGGAGATGCCTGCCCAAACAGAGCGATTGATGGATCCTTCAGACGACATCACTTGTTCTAATTTTCTATTTTCCTGCAAAATTGTGTTTTACTCCAGCAAATGACTCACCTTATCTCGATTGTTACTGAAGAGACGGTTTTTAAGATTCTGAAAAGCGCTGGTTGCACTATGACGTGGAGACTGTCCATCTCTCGAAGATAAGCTGTTTGTAGATATCGAATGTCGATTATAGGACTGAGCACTTGTGCCATTTTGAGTGTCTGTTATCAATTCTTCCAACTTCCAATATCTTTAAACTCACGTAAAACCTCTGCACCTTCCTCGGGCGTATTTGCCCTTTCACGGAGACTCATTTCATCCAAAAAAGTTGGAGATTTTCTAAAAGAAAGCCCGTCTTTACAAGGAAGTGGCCAAGTCCAAAATTCCAGAGGTGGTCAAAAGTCGCAATTGAACACGCGACTTTGTTGGACGGTTGGAATTCAACCTACGCAATCTGCGTATCGCGTCACTTCGAGTCTTTTCGCATACATTCGATTTCTTTTTATCGACTTTTGCTTTATTTATTCAAGTTATTCTAAAAATAAAAATAGCATATCTTCCATGAAATAATTTGGAATATCATCGATACATTTTTACAAAAGCGATTTCGAGTCAATACTACTCTCTAGCTTGCTCGAAAACGAGCAACAACCAAAATGTATTTATTCTTTTTATGTTCTTTCCACTTATTTAAATTATATTTTTGCTAAATTATTTCAATTTCAGATGACTACTGCTCATCGTCCCACTTTTAACCCCGCAAGGGGAGGTACTGGACGAGGAGAGGGAGACCTCTCCAAGTTGTCTCAACAATACTCATCGAAGGACATGCCATCACATCTAAATTTGAAGTATAGGAAAAGTGGACAAGGAAACGAAGAGGATATCCGCAAGAAGGTAATAATTTTAGCCATTTTTCGCTTTAAAAAAGTTTATAGGATCTTCGCAGAGAACTTGAAGACAAAGAACATGAGGCTGTTCGTGAACGCAAAGCCAGAGAATCTGTTTCAGGCGCAAAGAAACCACGATTGGATGAAATTTCACAGGGGGCAGCAGTTGACGCTGATGATCCGTCCTGTCAAGTTAGTTTCCTAGTTGTCTTTTAATTGCTTTAGATGGATTCATCATCAGATGACTCAGATTCCGACGAAGATGATACTGCGGCTCTGATGGCTGAACTTGATCGTATTAAAAAGGAGAGAGCTGCGGAAAAAGCAGAAAAAGAGGAAAAAGAACAAGAACGACAGGTTTTTTCTTCTTCTTTTTTTTACTGATTGAGTACTAAATAGGAACAAATCCGTCTGGAAGGTATTCTTCATGCTAATCCTTTGCTTAGTGTCGAAGATACTAACAATGAGAGTGGAGGATTCAAGGTGAAGCGGCGCTGGGATGACGATGTCGTATTTAGAAACTGTGCTAAAGGTTTTTTTTTTTTAAATTTGCAATTTATTTTAATTATTTATAGGATTGGATGAAAGAAAGAAGGAATCTACATTCATTAACGATGCTATTCGCTCCGAGTTCCATCGAAAATTCATGGATAAATACGTTAAGTGATCTAATGGTATTTGTTTATTTGTAAATGAATCTGCAATTTGCTGAAAGTCTTTTTATGTTCGGTAATTATACCTTCACGTCTATAGAGTTTATAAGAAAAACAAATCAACTTTTGTGCTATTTACAGATGATAAATAACAGAATAATAATCAGCATTCGGAATATATCTACGACACAATGTAGATTAAAAACTGTTAAATTTAAAACAAAAGTAAGTATTTTTTTATTGGATTTTACGATTCAGGTGGCAAAGACGCACCCATTAAAAACACCATCTGTTTTAGCTTTAGACCATTTTGATTTCTATTATGGACCCCAGTTTGGTAAGAGATGGCCGAGCATAAGGCTAGGACTGCTCACGCCTAATAAATTTGTTGCTGTTGTGAATACACTTACACAGTAAGTAACTTTTCTAATTGCAAATATTTTTAGGAATTGGAAAGCACATGAAGATATTTTAGATGATATGGGAACATTCGATATCCTTGAAAAAATATGTGGAAAAACTGCTGAAGAACGGATAGAAGCCAACAAGAAATTTGTTAATCAAAAAGCAGACGAGGATATGGCTAGAGCTGAAAAAGAGAGCAAAGAGAAGGTTAGTACCTATTTTCCCCATTTTTAGCTAACTATTAGCTAGCAGCCTCACAAGATGAATACATGGAAGATGAAGATAATTTAATGAGGAGTTCAGCAGGATTGGGAGAATTCCGACAATCGAAAGGAACACTTTCTCTTGGCGAACTTCAAATGGGAAAGGAAAATAAAAAATTACCTGAAGATTTTGAGTAAGCTATATTTTATTCATTTTAAGATCAAATCAGCATCCATGGTTATGAAGCTGTCGGCATGAATTTACCAATAAGAAGTCATTTCATATACTATCCCCGTAAACTTCGAATAAGAACATATGACCGTGGTGTTCTAGCCGATTTTCCCGGTCCAATAAAATTTGAAAATCAGCCACCAAGTAAGTATTACTATTAAATCTTATTTTCTGCAGGCTGGTGGCTGCTGGACGGGGGTTCACTAGTTCCAATTCTTGCACTTGGCTTAGAAAAAGGAGACTCAATGTTAGATATGTGTGCAGCTCCAGGTGGAAAGAGTTTATTAGCAATTCTTACAGGACTACCAGGTAGAAATATTCTTATTTATTTATATAGCTTTTTTTAAAGATAAAATCGTTTCTAATGACTTCAAATTGAGCCGCCTAGGCCAATTAAAGCGTTCTTTAGCTATGTATATCCCACCAGAATCTCCAGAAGCTGATAAGGTGAGAGCAAGTGCTTTAAAAAGTTGTGCCTTTAGGTAATCTTGAAAAGAAAAGATGCTGGGAGTATTTCAACTTGGGATGAAATAGGAGTCTACGACAAAGTTCTTGCCGACGTTCCTTGTTCAACCGATAGACTTTCTGTGAGCCAAGATGATGGAAATTTATTCTCAGCACAACTGTCTAATCAGCGTCTTTCTTTGCCCCAACTTCAGACAAAAATCTTAGTGTAAGCATAGCTCAATTTGTTTTATTGTATTAGAAATGCCATGCGTTCCGTCAAAGTTGGAGGAAGCGTGGTTTATTCTACATGTACACTATCTGCCATGCAGAATGAGGGAGTTGTCGAAAATGCTGCTGCAATTGCTAATCAGCGCTTTAATCTCAAGGTATGAACCTTCTTATTTGTGATTTTCAATGAGAAAATTCAGTTTGTGGAAGAATCCTTGTCCCAATTAAACTCTCATTTAACGTCTAGCGGGCTTTTCCGTTTCTCTGATACGTGTAAAAGAGGCCAGTTAGTTCTCCCATTCATCCCATCTAATTTTGGTCCAATGTATTTATGCAAGCTTACAAGGCTAGCATGATTGTTAGATTTCTTACAAATAAAATTTATTCGAAAAGTTGATGGCAAATCCTAGTCGCAGAACCAGCGCTGAAAAGTTTTTATGATTAAGTTATAAAGAAATAAGTACCGAAACAGATGAGGATATCCAACCAATCACACCAGGAACTGGGCGGCGAACTGCGAGAGATTGGAAAGTCTTCTCCTTACGATCAGTCAAAGGCGGATAACGGACTCTAAATAATGCAAAATCAGATGAGATTTTTTATCACTTACGCCATAAGAGATTCTCCGAAAAATTGCCTCTTGAGAACAGATTTCTCGTGAGTAAAAGTGTCAAATCCGAATTTTCCGTGATATCTGCCCATTCCCGAGTATCCAACTCCTCCAAACGGCAGTGTATCCAAAAGAATATGGACGATCACATCGTTGACACAAACTCCGCCACTATAGGTCTCTTTGATCATTTTATCGACCGATTTATCATTGGTTGTGAAAATGTAGGCAGCCAGCGGACGCTCCTTCGAATTGATGAGTTGAATTGCTTCGGGAAGACCGGGGACAGTTATAATGGGCAAAATTGGACCAAAAATTTCCTCCTCCATCATGGCATCACCCTTTGAGACATCGACAATAATCGGAGGGAAGAAGAGGTCATCCGGGTCTCTTTCGCTTCCAACAAAAAGAAGAGTTCCTTGCGATTTGTCCAACAAATTTGACAATCGACTGAAAGGGAAATTTCCAACAAAAGAGAAAGAAACAAACTCGTAATGTCTTTTGTTGATAATTCGACCGTAATCCCTGCTCTCCCTGATGTTTTCGCCATAGAAGCTAATCAAGCTCTTCTTCAATTCGTCAACGAGAGCCTCTTTGGTCTGCTCCGTCACAATCACATAGTCCGGAGCCACACACGTTTGACCAGCGTTTGTCCACTTGCCCCAAGCAATTCTTGACGCTGTCACATCCATTTTGGCGTCGGACAGAACAACCGCCGGACTGAAAGGAGTCGTCAAAAAAAAGTGGGGGAAAATTCAAACCTTTTTCCTCCCAATTCAAGAGTCACCGGTGTCAAATTCTGGGCAGCAGCCGTCATAATAATCTTGCCAACAGCCGTGGATCCTGTGTAAAAAATATGGTCGAATCGTTGTTTGAGAAGAGAAGTCGTCTCTTCCACTCCGCCATTGACTACCGTAACCAATTCTGCTGGGAAATACTTTGGAATAAGTTTGGCAATAATCTCAGCCGAATGGATAGCCAATTCCGATGGCTTGATGATAGCTGTGTTTCCAGCTGCAATGACAGGAATCAAAGGACGAAGGATCATATCCAAGGGATAATTCCACGGAGCAATTATGAGAACAACTCCCAGCGGTTGCTTCACAATCATCGGCTCGTCGAAGCAATTCACAATCGTCTTTGAAACCTACGAATAGATGCATAAAAAGAGAAGAGAAACAAACATGATGGGTGGCCGTCCAGGCGTCGAGTTGACTGATCACATAGTCGACTTCTTGGACAACATAGCCCATCTCCATTTTGGTGTATCCGGGCAATTTTCTCAAATCCTTGAAAACGGCCTCAGTCATTTCTCCGCTATTCTCTTCAACCAATTGTTTCAATCTCATCAGACGGACTTTTCTCATATCGACCGACAATGTGTGGCCTTTTTCGAAGTATTCTCTTTGTTTTGTCACGATCTGGAAGATATTGAGAAAGAAAAAAGACAAATACCTCGGAATATTTAGAAACATCCTCGGCAGACGACGAAGAAGAAGATGACATCTTGCGTCTGCAAGCGAATTGATTGTTCTGAACAACGAACGTCGATAGTTTGAGTCATAAACCGAAATAATCCACCAACACAAGTTCTGACAAATAAATCTTTTATTAAATTCAAAGTATATACAGAAAACGAGGAGAGATCTCTCTGGAAGTCTCATGTTAGACATGAGGAATTGAGCAGATGGCGTTATGAACTGGGATAGCCGAGAAGGCGGCGATTAGAATTCCGGAGGTGTCACCCAGAGTAACTAAAGACAAGGCGAACTCTCGGACTGTTGGATCCATCTGAAGCAGCTTTAAAAAACCTAAAAAAAGGAGACGAACTGTTTTGTGTATCTGAGAATAGGTGTTGACATAGGCAGCGCCACCCACGAGACCTTCGAAGAGAACAACGCCCGCTATAATGGCGAAATGAGGAACAAATGTGTGAATTGCGTTGGCCAAGAAAAAAGTCATATTAGCCAGCTGAAAGATAGGAATGAGAAAAGAAAAAAGAGTTGCCTGGATGACAGGAAGGATAGCGATCCAGCACATATTCAACTCGATGAGTTTGATGGAAGAACGGGAGATAAAGACGCCAATTTGATAGAAGAACTAAATGGAAGAAATGGGCTGATCGATTGAACTTGCCTGATACCATCTGTACTGGCCTTTTGGAGAGAGAACTCCCAGTGCGTGGGAACAGTCGAAAACTATCAATTCCAGCTGCAATTTCGTCTTTTAAACTGGTCGGATTACACACTTACCAGCCCTTGATTGACGAAATATTCCGCCCAATAGACTAAAATATTTTTGTTATTAAGGATTTTTATAGAAAACTCGCCTAAAAAGAGAGGAATCATGTACTTTAAAAGACTCTGAAAATGTTTGTTTTGACTGGCAAAAACAAGCAAGAATACCTTGATTACGGTCCATCGCGAACCGTCTTTTCCTTTTGGGAACAATGAACTCTCCTTCTTCTTTCTGTCCAAACCTTCGCTACAATTCTTTCTTTAAAAAACTAAAGAAACTTTACGATTTGCTGTCGAATCCAATCCAAGAAAGTGGCTCCAACAGACTGACTTTCTTTACAGTTTCCGCTTGTTCCAAGAGAATAAAATATCTAAAGAAGAGATTGGAAACATTTTGAGAAAAAAACAAACGTGAGGAAGAAAATGGCGGGGATAATTAAGCACCATAACATGGCTTGGGTTGGAGTCAATCGGAGGAGTAGAGGATCGGTTAGACCAGCATAGACGAAGGCTCCTAAGACCCCTGCGAATCCAGTTCCAGACGACCACAGGGAAATCGTATGTCTGACAATTCGAAAGAGTTTAAATTGACATACTTGGAGTAATGACTGGCCAAAGCCAAGAAGGTGCTTTCACCCATTCCATTTGAGATGGCAGCTACCATGACCCCGGCCAGAGCTATTGGAACAGAATCAGCTAAAGCGACGACAATTAAAGCGGCCGAAGAGAGCAGACAAACGAGGGTATGGCGAACACTAAAGAGAAGACTTAAACTTGAAGAAAGGGGTTACCCATAAGGGATGCGGTAGGCGATGATTGGATAAGAGATTTTGATGATAAAAGCTGGGAAAATATTACATAGAAGGACGATTCCAGCCGAATGTGGAGTACATTCTCGATCGTCGATATTCGGCTAGAAATTTGACTTTTTTGTGAGTTTTTAATGAGAGAACTAACCAGACACCTTTCGATTTGCTCCGAGTCAGAAGAGGTTCCATTCGCCGAAATTACAGTCGGCTTGTGCTTGCTGAGAATATCGCCAGCAGCTGCCAAGAATATTACATACACGAAATTGTTACATACTCCAAAGATCCTGAGAGAACTTTGATATTCAAGGAGAAAGGCTTACCAGAAAGCTATGAGATTCCTAGCTGAAGATCCTTTTTTCTTTTGAATGACTGGAGCCTCAGGAGTTTCAGAAGGATTTTTCTCCGAGTCAGACATTTCGGAAGGAGCTGCAGAGCACAAGGAACAAGGAGCTCTTCGATCTTTTATAGATCTTCACCGTGGGTTTTATGGGAAAAGCTCTGAAAAGAACGGAAGTCTTATGGGAACATTCGACTATTGACAGGAGCAAACAGAAAGACTTTTTGAGGACAACTGAGTGCAAGGAAAGTTTCAAATAAAACGAGTCTTTTGACTGAAAGCAAGAAGTAAATAATATCAGTTGGAAGTGTTGTCTTCGGGTTGTTTTGCCTTCGAACAAAGACTCGTCCTGGACGACGAAGACAATTCTGTACAAATGAAGTGGGACGTAGATCGCATTGTAATTTCACACGCGCTTGCGGAAGTCAGCTGAAAATTCTTCGGATTCTCCGAGGGGGCCTTTTTTGGTCTTTTTACGCTAACTTAGAAGAGAAGAAAAAGAAGAATGAAAGCAAGAAAGAAAGACAATTACACATTCATTCTGTCCGAGACACGAGACGTTGTTTCGGCGCCCTCGGCATTCTGTCTATTTTTGGAAGACAGTCAGAAATAGTCCTCTTGATTGGTTTTTATTCCCCAAAAACAGAAAACTTAGTTCTTTCGACGTAATAGTCGCTGAATTCTCTGAGACAGATTCATCCAATCCAATTCGTCAAGTCCCCTTCGACCAGTTCTCGCTCTTTTCACAACACAATCATCTCTCTTTTATTTACAATTACATTCGTCGTAATCCGCCTGATTTCGATCGAGATCCATTATAAGAATCCAAGTCTTCATCATCATCATCCTCCCATCGGCCATCCTGGAATCCTCCGCTTTCTTTTTCCTGTCTTCTCAATCCAGATTTCGAATAAGAATTGTCATCTCTCCTTTGAACCATTTCATCATGTCGTCTCAAATACTTTGGATCAGAATTCATCCAAGGAGCAGCTGCCTCCACCGTGAGAGGATCATAATAAGTTCGAGTGGCCGCCAAAGACTGTTCCGTGTGGATCACTGGCCTTGGGAAAACGTCGTCCTCAGTTGACCATGGATCCTACAATATTTTTATCTTTTCCCATATCTCTTACGTTTGTAACTTTTGTCCGTCCCACTCCCGAAGGTTGAACTTCATCGCTTTCGATGGGCTTTACTTGGCGATATCCAGTAAAGATGAAATTGGAAGCGCCTAAGAGAAGTATTTTAAAGTCTTTTCAAACTTACAAAGCAAAATGATGGCAACTGGAATGAAGAAGATAGCGGCAAGACCAGCGGCTCCCCACATCCCTTGGACAGGCCGTCCGAGCCAATCGCACACGACGGTTCCAAGATTTTCGTATCCCTGATAGAGACCATAGCAAGGGAAGACATTTGTATTCAATTGATCCTGCAACTTGGAGTTGGAAGGGGAGAATTCCTACGATTAAGTCGGAAATGGAAGAATTCACTGTGGCGGATGCTTGGTTAAATTGTTCCGTTGTGTAATTGGCGGCGATTTGTTGATTTGCTGTTGAATTTGTCTGAGAAGCAGCGGTAATTAATTCCTCAGAAAGTTGGTTCAAACTGCTTTGGATTGTGATAAGAGTTCTGGAATAACTCTTATTTTTTCTTTTTATTCCTTACGCTGAGAGCAAATTCAAATCCTGCTTGGCAGCAGTAAGGCCAGCTGATGGCTGGCAATCTGTGAGAGACATTTGGTTATTAAGTGAAGTCATGAGGATGTTCAGTGCAATTGAAGAGTTCTAACGAGAGAAATTTCGGAAATCTTTAAAAACAAATTACATAAATGTCGTTGACGGTTGTCGAATCGACAGAATAAGTCAGCGGCTGACTGTTGATGGCTGCTATGATTTCGTTGAAGTAGACAGGCAGATTGAGCATGTTATTCACGGCGTCCACACTAATCAAAGTGTTACCTCCGATCGCCGTGAATATTGTATCTCTTTTATAGCAATTCTGCATTAAAGTTCTATGGGAATTTGTTTACGATTTTTGCTTTAAACATACTGAGCAGTGACATTTGAAGTAGTTCCATTGAGGCCGGTAATTGGGAAACTGACATTGGCAACTTGTAAAATTTGGAAGGTGTTGTCTTCAAAAGTCGGTTTGCAAACACCAGAAATGGCCCATCCTCCGACAAAAACGGCACTGAAAGGGTTGTCTTTTTGATTCTCTCCTTACCTGGTTATACCCATGGCTACGATTGTGAGGAAAATAACAAAATAAAAGCCAAAAACACCGGCGTATCCCCAGCTTTTGCTGTCTAAAACCACGTTTTTCTGTTTGTTTGAGTCGAACCTTCTTGGGCAACAATCCAGAAAATGAGGCCGATGATGCATAAAAGACAGAAGAGCATTGCGATGCAATTTGGAATACTCATAATAGCCTGGACCGACGCTCTCACTGGCTTGTATCCCGACCACTAAATCGCATTCTTCTAAAGTAAAGAATCCTACCGTAACGATATCATGTTGGGCACTTTGGATGGCATCTTGAATGTGCCAAACAGTCTCCAATGTGGTGTTGATTCCCGTATTGATGACATTCATTTGACTAGTTATGTTGGATTGAAGAATATTCATCTCATTAATAGCACTTCCGATATAACTGCTCATCTAGAAATATCCTTTTTTTCTTCGATTCCTCTTCTTACATTAGTATTGAGCGTGTTGAGCGTACTATTGAGCTGATCAAAAGCCTGCGCAGACGTCTGATTGGCTTGTACCACCCTCTAAATCCAACATCTATTGAGCTCCTTCAAATGCTACCTGACTAGCTTGGAGAAGAGTATTGTTTAGTCCTTTCAAAGTCTTGGCTAGAGCATCTTTCTCATCACTACAGGCCTTTGGATTATTCGAAATATCTCCAAGTTCGCCCAAAATTTTAGTAGTCAGGTTGACTGCAGTGAGAATATTGCCGTTCAGAGAATTGTAATCGAACTGAATATATACAAATGAATCAAATTGGTTACTGTTTCCAGTTCTTGGACTCCGGTACTACTGAGCAACATGTATGTCAAATTGTTGGGGAATTGGACCATTTGATTGCTTAAACTTCCGAAGGTTTGATTAACCGAACTCCCGATGACACATTCAGTCTCACTTGTCCCAGCATCAACAAAGTTATTCAGTTCTGAAGATTGAATTCGAATGATCGATTCAAAGAATTACGATTGATGATTTCGGCAGTCCAATTGGTTGAACTGTCAATGGCTGTGTAGAGGTTATTAGCGCTGAGATTGAAGATGATCACTCCAGTCAAAATAAATCCAAAAGAGGCCAAAAGTCCAAAAATCATGGCGATAGCTCCAAAAATCGAATGCTCTTTTCTCTAAAAAGCAGCCTCGAGAAAAGGGGAGAATATTCCTTCCAAACCTTGTCTTTTTCAGCCCCACAGCTATTGCAGCAACATCGACAACTACAGATGGTGATGCCCATGACGAGTGAGATGAGAATGATGAGAAGTCCTCCACAGAAAAAGGCAATAGCTCCAGCCTAAAGACATTTTAAGATAGAAGGAAGAAATACCTGAGTCTTGACGATATCGTTGATCATTTTCCCAACCGATGGCTTATTCGGGCTATCGTTGATGAAATCATAGACCTCCGTGAGCATATCGTTGCTCAAAGTCTTCTGGAGTCCATCGGAGATTCCCTTATTGATCGAATAGAAAGGATTCAGCGATCCATAATATTTCTTTGGTTCGAACTTTTTGACCAGGGAATCCGTGTCCATCAGAGGACAAGTTGTAGAAGAGCTCACTGCTATTATGGCCACAACCCATAGCGAGATCCAAAAAAGTACCCGCATCCTGTAATTTTTGAATGAACCAAGATAAATTGGTTCACTTTTCTCACTGAACTTTCTAGCGGAAAAGGTGCGTCAAGCCCTTTTCAACTAATAAAAAGATAAGCCATGACTGTGGCAATTTTTTGACTATCTGGCGCCAAATAGTGACTCATTTTTAAGGCTGATCTCACGGATTCGACTCAAAGGGAAACAAGATATTCCAAAAAAGAACAAGTGAGATATACCGAAGTAAGAGAGATTGAACGCCTCGGGCGGTGGCTTTGATAAGCTAGTGAGCTGGAATTGGGCCTGATAAGCTCCACAAATACACTTTGAAGCAATATTCTAAATTCCATTTCAATGACGGGCCAATTAGCTTATTTGTGTCGGCGAAATTCGAAACTCAAAAAACTGCTATTGCTGCTTGGAAGTGACATGATCAAAGAGACAACGGAAGAGAGCGTCTTCAGGCATCAGATTGAGATTAAATATAAATGGAGTGGTAAAGAGGCTTACAGTCATGCAGAGGAATGATTATAGGAGGGATTCTGACTGTTTCCAAAATAGCCGGAATCTAAAGAAGTCAGATTGATAACGGAGAGGGCGTCCGGCCGTAAAATAAGCAAACATTCTCCCTCCAAATTCACACCTACCACGTTTTTTGACTCATTTCAGCAGCTAAAAACACATTTCGGACTCTTATTCCCATACAGCAAAGTGGAACAAGTGATTTTCGTTCAGTTCTTATTTCCACGAGCCAATGTGGAATTCTGTTGACTTACATCGTGACAAATTGCGATTGATAGGACTCAGGGAGACGCCCTTTGACGTCGAAAATGATGATTCCCAACCACAGTTTTTTTAGTCATTCTACAAAAATTTCAAATATTTATTTCAACAAGTTGACGGGAGAGCCAGCTGAGTCTGTACGATGGATTTCCGGCTGGATTGTCTGATGAGCGACGTCTTCTTTCCAAAAACGAATAACTGACGAATGTCGTTTCTGCAAAGAAGAGAAATAATAATGGAGGAGAGCGTCATTTGAATATTACGGCGAGGGGTCTCCAAAGAATTCCAAATGGGATTAACCAAAGAGCAAAATGGACGTTTTACCGTAATTGTTTACAAAAAGCGAGGAGAAGAAGAGGACTTGTAAGAGTGGCCAAATCCGAAACGTAGGGATAGCCAGCCATTGCGAATCGGGAAATAAACTTCTTTCTTTGTTGATCGGATGAGGCAAAGGCGAATGAAGTCTGGAAACTTTTCTCTCTCCCCCCTTCACTTACTGTCATAATTGCCACTGCAGTTTGAATAAAGAAATGGGCGACACTTGTGAAAAGGAGAGCATTCTCGGCTCGATTTCTCGATTTCCTTTTGATGAAGAGATAGGCGGAGAGAAGATTTACAATTAGAGTTAAAGCCGTTACGAGAAGAATAAAGCGAATCAAAGAAAGAAAGATTGGCTTGATGTCCTGCGATGGATTATTAAGAAAACTTTGGGAGAAATTACCGCTTCTTTGAGTCGAATGATGTAGCCATCAACACCCCGAACATGTTCGAATTGGGAGGGATAAAAGAGGAACGGATAGGTGCAGATCAATGGGAAGATATAGGCCAAAACACTGATTGGAACAGCCACTTTCTTCCAGAACTGAAAAAAGATTTTGAAGAAGAAAAAGTAGCAAAACCAATTCATAACGGAGTGGCTCGAAAATGGCAGAGACGCGATTGAGGGCGAGCACCAGAATAAGGGCTTGATAGACGAAAAAAAGTTGGAAAGTTAGGAAAAATCCCTGGAGATTTTTTTATTGGAGAAAAGGAGAGAGAAAACTTACGAATGAGGAAAATGGAGGAACGAAGATATTTTCGAAGATAAAAGCCAAAGGACAAGTTTTGCAAACTTGCAGAGGGATTCGGATCAGAATAAAACTCACAATTGCGATGATCATATGCTGAAAGATGAGAAGAGAAATAGAAAAAGAACAAACCCCAGGAGCAGCAGCGAGGAAGATGGTGAAAAAAGACGATTTGTAGACATTTTTCTTGGTGAAAATGACATAACAAGTGAGGAGATAAAGGACGAGCAGAGGAATCCCATAGGCGAGTTGGATGAGGAGAATCCACCACATTTTTTGAGAAGGGAAAATTGAAAGCAGATGAGGAAAGTTGTGATGGAGAGAGCTCTCTTCGCTTGGAGGCTCCTCCTCCTTCCTTGGAGCAATCATCGCCCCAAAATGGAAGACCCGAGGCTGTTTGCATGGATCCTCATTTCGTCTTAAAATCACGTGGAAATTGCCGCGATTTGACTTTTCCAAATGACGCAACAAAGGGAGGGAACTGATTTGGGCGAAACCAATTCATCCGGAGTGGTAGTTCCATTCATTCATTCAATCAACAAGATGAGTCGTCGGATTGCTCGTCATCTCACCAATGGTACGGTAGACTTCTTCGTTTTTGGACTCCTCATCCCCTTAATCGCTCGGCTTTGGCCGCCAAATTAGTTCATTAGACAAGGATTAATTAGACTCTCCAGGTGAAGGAGTCTTGTCAGCTGCTGAGCAATAGCTCAACTCCGAACTGATTAATGACCTGTCCTCTGAGCTGTGTCCCTTTTCGATCACTGTCGCCATCCTTTCCGCTCGACTTCTTCGTTGTTTTGCATTTAGATGAATGGATGGACGTCTTTGATCTCCGTTAATCTAACACCGTATCCCTTCGTTAATTTGCTCTTCTTTTGCACGAAACAAACAAACAAAAGGCCAATCAGACATCTTTAGATCTTTCTGTTTTGGACTTTGGCAACGAGGAATTCTCGAAGCAAAAAATAATAAAAAAATACAGTAAAAATAGATTTTAATTTGTCGCCTTCGAGCCAGGGGTGTTACAGCGCAGAATTGCATCTCTTAAGACGAATTGACCCGGGGGTAAGGGCGTCCCTTTTGATCTTCTGCAGTCTTCATTTTTCTTTTAGACACATTGGATGTGATGAGTTGTGACATCGAGTTGGAGAAAAAAGATTCCAAACTCGAAACCGAAGTCTTCTATCACGACAACTTTGAGAATTATCAAGGAAGGATCTTCCGAGTCAGTTCTTCATCCTCGTCTTATCCAAATTTCCTCCAGGTGGCTTCCATCCTTCGCGTCAATTTCCTGACTCCCGACCATTGGTCTCCAGGAAAATGTCTCAATGCTGTCATTGTTTCAGTCGTTATGTGCGGAGGTAGATCTTCTTTCTTAAAAGACTTCTCCTCTTCAGCTATCTATAGTGTTTCCTTCTCTCTCAAGGCTTCTTTAGACGACAAACATTCTCCTTATGAGGCTGCCAGCAACCTCACTTCCATAGCCTGGTCAGTTCTCTTTTTTAAAATTTTCCAAACCCTTTCCAGGTCAGTTCAAGCCATCGTCGCCATGGTCAGTCTTCAAGCGAGAGCCAAAACAAAAAAGTTTAGATTTTTATAATCTACTGGCAGCTATACGGACATCTTAAGTCCTATCATCGGCACATAATGAATTGCCAACACGGTGCGGGTCTTGCTCACGGACGTCAAATGATTAATTGTAATTTGGAAAGTCTCTAATAATCGCCCATACTTCCAGCCAATATACGATGGTTTTATACAATTTTGGGTGCAATTTTTGCCGGTGTAATTCTCTTCGAAATCAAATATTATACTGAAAAGGAACATTCGGAATTTATGGATAAGAAATCGAGGGTTTGGATTGGAAAGGAGTTTAATCGTTTAGATGTTTTACTACAAAGAGATCCGATGGTTGAATGCTCTAATCGTAATGTACACCTATATAATCTGGAATGTGACGATGTTCCTCTACATCACTTACACCAACACGGCCTTCCTCGAAGTTCGCTTTTTCAACACTCAAATGGAGGAGGTGGGCAGTCGTTTAGACTCATTGTGAGGGCAATTTAGATGGATGGCACATCAGTCGATTTGGAGAAAGAACTGCTGAAAAAGATTGAAATTTATGGTCGATTGGCTGGAGTTATCAGGGAACTCGACAGGATCTTCCGAGTAAATTTGCGTCTTTTTCTTCAATTTGTGCTTTTGGTTCAGCTTTATGCGTTCTTAATGGTCGTCATAATTATTCCTTCGGTCACTTTCACCCTTATGATGTTGAATCAAAGAATTCATAGGTAACCTTGACTCTTCAAAGGAGTTTTTTTCAGTTGGAAGGATCTTGTTCTCTGTATGCCAGGAATCTGCCTCTGCGCCTACTCTTTCCTCGGAGTTACTGTCGCCCCGGCCAGATTGCACGACGAAGTCAATCGGTCTCGTTCGTGTCTCCTTCAAAATGCTTCCATCTGGTTTCCCTATAGAAAAGATGTCAGCAAATTCGTTATCTAATTCGAATAACTTAGATTTATCAAATTGCGACGACTCTCGCGACTCATTTGGAACAATACGATCTGGGGATCAGCATCTGGGGCTTTGCTATTGTCTCTCGTCCGCTGATATTGGCGGTACTTGAGAATTTAAAAATAAAAAAGTCTTTTCCAGACGATGAGTGTGATGTCGATGCTTCTGTCTCTTCTAATCGAGCTTTCGCCCTCTCAAAGTCTCGTCGCTCATCACAATCACTCACACATAATTACAACGATTAAACATTAGAACGCTTTTTTCGATCACAAAAGAGCAGACTCGCGTTGTTTGTCCAAAGAATGAAGCATCGGCCTAATGAAAGGCGGATCGCGAAATTGGAAATGCAATCTGTCGGTCCTCCCAGTCCTCCGATGGCCGAGCCAACTCGACGACCTCGTCCCGTGGCTCGGCAGGTCGCCATTCGTGTTGAAGACGTCGACGATGAAAAAGAACAGCATTCCGTCGAGCATTACTTTATGCGGCTCATCTGGGTTTTAGTTGTTCTCTTCTCTCGAATTCCTCCCTTCAGACAGCCAAACTGCACGGTCTTTTCTTCTCGCCCAAATCAGGTCCACTCATCTGGATGATCAATCTTCTTTTCAACTGTATAACCTTCGTCATAAGTGGGCCGTTTTACCGTCTAACTGGCTCTTCTTTAGTTTCGGTTGCACTGTTCTACGAGGCGAATCTTGTCTTGGACAATGTCAACACTTTCGACATCGAGATGTCAACCATGCTTTGTAATTTTATAAGCAATCCTCTCACTCAACTTTTCAGGTTCAATCGTGTGGATTTTCCAATCAGTTATTTCTATGGTTGGTTTAGATGTGGGCGGAGTAATTTCCGCGAAACCCGAGTCCTCTCTTTAGACTTTATTCTCTTCCGAATAGAAGAATTCAGGCCTTTATGATTTGGTGGCAGTTGAGTGGCCGACTTTGGCAATATTTTGAAAATGTCATCATCAATCAGAAGGGTGAAGCGATTTCTTTTGGTTCTAATATTTTGAAACGTAAGTTTCCAGTCCTCCAAAATATTCTATGCCAGGTACTGTATATTTCTCTCATTTCACCAATATAATCCTCATTTCTATTGTTCTTTTGGTCCATTATGGTCCTGAAACTATTAATTCTGAGTTCAATAAATACGAGGTAAATCTCCTTGTTTTTGGCTAATTAATTCATTTAGATTTTTACAAATTGGCTAATGAAACCTCTCCATACGGTAGTTTGTTTTATTTCGAAATGAGTCGCATTTTTAGATTTCAGTAATCCATGTTTCTATGGCGTGGAATACTACGGTTTTTATGTATAACATACTCATAGATGGATGTTATCTGGAGGCTAAACATTTCAATAAACGAGTCAAGAATCTCATCGCGGATTCCGACAGAGCATACTGTCGCGAGCTGATTGATCTCATCGCTTGCCATTCAAGGATCGCATCTAATATCAGACAATTGGACAAAATGATGATGGCCTACTCGTTTATCATGATTTCCACCGCGATTCCTTCATTTATAACTACACTCAACATGCTAGCTCAGCGAGTAAATGAGTATATCGACTTCCTTATTCTTGGACTGCCTTCGGTTGGAAGTATTTTGGCAGCTTTTCTCGGCATCACACTGGCTCCGGCTAGACTTTATGAAGAAGTATCCCCTGTTAGTTTTAAGACAAGTATTTCAGATGTATAAATCGAAGAATTATCTCTGCCAAAACACAAATATTTGGAAATCTTCTGACTCAGATTTAGCTATGCCTATTCAGAAGCATAAACTTTCTTTGGCTATGGCGCTCTCCTCGCATATGGAACAACCAAATTTGGGCCTTACTATCCTGGGTTTTGCTATTCTATCCAAACCCTTTATTTTGGCGGTTTGCTACTTGATACCTTTGAAATGCTTTTAGATATTTTCCGTCTTGATAATGCTGCTTTCATTGGTGATTGAGATTGTGCCTACAATTAAAGAATTCGTTGAAGATCTAGAGGAAGAAGTAGACGACAATATTTCGACTATTATCAATGCAACGCTATCATGAAAAAAAACTGTTTACCCGCATTTACATAAAAATCAGAGCATGTTAATTTACAAGAGATCACATCGAATAAGTGACTGTTTTAACCAGTGGAATTAATTTGCTCATAATTGGTATTTGCTGCATGCTTTTCTGACAGCCAACTATTAATAACTTTTCTTTGGCTCGAGTAAGAGCAACATTCACTCGCCGTTCATCGTGTAGAAGTTCGCATTTCTGAAAAATGTACATAAGAACGAAAAATATCTACCTTTTTCGAGTGGGAATTCCATACCAGACTCCAGATTATAATGTTTTTATCTCGTCCTTGATATTGATCAATTGTATTTACCTAAAATATACACAAATATATTGAAATAATGTTGAATTTACCTCAATTTTGCTGTCGTTTCGAATATTTTCAACTTGTGCCGAATATGTGCACATTATTCCAATTTTTTCTGGAGGAATTCCAGACTCACAGAAATAGTTAGTAATTTTTTTGATTAGTTCTTTTTCGTTATCATTTCTTGTGACTGCTTGACTCTGAGAAAGATCCTCTTCAGAAGGGACATCAATCCAAATACAAGAGTTTTCGATATCAGTAGAAAATATAGCGTCTAATCATGTCAGATAATTTTAGCTAGAAAACGGGTTACCTTCATTTTTTGGGCAATATAAAGAGGCTATAGTTGAGTCTGCGATTATTTTATTTGCACATATTAGCCGTCCATCATAAAATAGCTGGCTTGACAAATTAGCAATCACTCTAGAAAGAAAAATGAATGGACGAGAAAGCGTACCTGTTCATGCGGAATTGTTCTATCAAAGATACTGTAGCATCTTCATGGGCCTGTAGCCGTTCAAATAGTGATACATTCAGGTTATTTGTCCTAAAAGGTATTAAATGTTATTACTTAAAGCTGAAACAAACTTGGAATCTTTATGAAGAACAAGTGGTGCTAGTTGTTTAGTATCTCCAACCATAATGAACTTATCAGCAGCGAATATGGATGGAAATACTGCTGGCTCTAAAATCATCGAGGCTTCGTCTACTATACAGAAATCAAATTTTCTCCAAGAAAGCAACATTTCTCGACCACTATGATAGCATGTGCAAGCCACCACTGGCTAAATTACACGGAATATATAAAGAATTTAGAAAAATGATACTGTTTCACTCAGAATCTTCCGAGTTTTTAAATATAATTGCGCTGATGGATTCGTGGAAAATAGTTTTGCATTGTTTTCTTCTAATTTACTCTCGAGGCTTAGCGATGCAATGCAACTATTTGCGCTTTTTCTACCAAGTCGAAGTATTTGATGAGTAGGTACTGTCTAAAATTTGGAATACAACAGTTCTTCTTAAAAGAAACCTTTAGTAATTTAGAAATAACTGTATCTACAGCAGAGTTAGTATATGATGTCAAAAGAACAGACTTCCCTAAAGAAATCATGCACCGAATAAGTATAGATATTGTCATAGTTTTTCCTTAAAATATATCGTACGAAACATAGAAAAATAACTGTACCTGCTCCTGGAAGACCTTCAATTAGACAGTAATCATTTGATAATAATGATTTCTCTATTGCAAGTTTCTGCCCAGATGTTAAATTTGAAGTAGAAATAATCTCTTGCACTTCCCTTGTTAGTTTGTTTTTGTCAGATTTCGAGAAAGATGGTTTTTTCATATCAACGACTAGAGAACGTAAATTGTGACTACATATAGAAATGTTAGAACTTATTTGTAAACGAACCTGATAGGATTATTATCCATTAAAATAAGTAGATTGCCCATTGTACTCGCAAAGCTTGAAAATGTGCTTGTCGCATCCAAATCATATATATTTCCTTCTTTTAAGAAAAATAATTTTCTCTCACATCTTGCTTCCAAATGGTGACCTAAAGACCAAATTTACAAACTCTTGCCACATACTCGTAGAATCCAAAATCATTACTGTTGCGATACCGAATTTATCTTTGTAGGAAATGGTGCAGAGTGCTCCAGGATGGAAAACACTAGGTGAAAAGGAATTTTCTCTGAAAAAAGATGACTAAAAGGGAAATTAATGTTACCTCTCAAATCGAAGCACTACTTCATTTTGATCAGTTTTGGTGATAGTTTTTAATACAACGCCAGAGATTGTTGTTCCTTTTAGCTCTCTGCATAAAATGTATTGAAATAAACTACCAATACCGTTCTTCTGGGCGTATTTTCCAAATATCTGATAGTTTTTGCTTATTTGACTTCTCAGATAAAAATTCATTAAAAAGACCGTCAGACCATTTATTAAAATAATCTAAATGTATGCTTTAAAATATAAACTGAATTTACCTCTGTGTGGTTGTTCTAAATGTAGAAGCAATTTCTCGGCAAATAATCTGAACTTCGGAGTTCCCATTGGATTTCTTATCTGAAAACTGTATAAGATAAAAGTTAATATTACCTCATGCAATGCACAAGTAATAGCTTGTTCACAATGCCCACAAAACTGTGGGTCATCTCGAGGTTCAGGAAGAGAAAGTTGATTAGTTTGACTCAAATAATAAGCAATGTTGTTTCGCAGTTGAATAATTCCTTTAATTTCTGTCGGTTTTGGTTCTGCAGTTCTTGAAGTCCCATCTTTTAGATACAATAAGGATCCAGCATGTAATGGTTGATTATAGCGATTGGAAAGCATCAAGCTATATAAAAGTACCTGCAAAGGGAGTGTTAAGCAAATAATGTGCTACCTGACAAGAATGAGACATTGAAACATTACTCTTTCCAGTTTTAAGTTCTAGAGCCTCCATAATTTCTATGTCGTTCTTTCTGACCTAGATAACTGATTAGTTTTCTCTGATAAGTTTGTTTCACCTTGAGAGTTGTATCAATTTTTCCTTTCAACCCTAGAATTGGATCCCAAACATTCTCTTCAATATCATGTACTCCAATCAAAGCTGCTCCGCTTGGTAATTTATTTTTTGAATTCGCAATATAAGTCTTAACCCACGAAGTAATTATCTGAAAAGACATAAGAAACAGTCTAGGAATTTTACCTCGGCATACGGTATGAGCTCTGTTTCAAAAGATTGAGGAGAGAATTTTAGAGCAACGAAGGCAACCATAACAGCAGGGGATATACTTTTCCTCCATTGATCTAATATCCATTCTTTAGATATTGATTTAGGATTTGGATGCTTTGCAGCAATCTGAAAAATGCAACTAAAAAGAGCTGTTACCTGAAAAAGTTCGTGGATAATACATCCGATAAGCATCGCTTTGTTCGCTGATTCACATCCTTTATAGCGATCATTTAAAATAATCTAAATAAGGTTTGTATTACGCATACCATTTAGAAACACCTTTCTTAAGCACCAGTTAGAAGTAGAAACAGCAGTTGCCGTTAGTAATAGATCAGGCTGAACAATAATAAGACCTTTTTCTTTCGTAACAATGTAATCCTATATGAATTGATTTAGATTGAAACAATCAACAAACCTTTTCATCCCATTTTTGTGGGTCAATAAGCCGAATTTCTATTCCAGGATCAACCAATATTTCCTCCCATTGGTCTTGTAAGTAAACAACTACTTCTTCTCCATTTAAATTTTTACAAATAATTTTGAAAGCTTCAGTCTCAGAACGTATGAGCTGTTTGACTTGAAGGGGAATTTGATTCCCTAATAACGGGGATTTCTCTGTATAACCTGTAAAGCAAAATTTAAAAAAAAAACATAAAAACCTAAACCTTCTACATTTTCTTGTTTACGAATCAAATAATCAAGATAGTATTCTTGAGCTGACGATTGACTTATTTCTTTTGCAAAAATATTAACTTTACAAATTGGATCAACACTTGTTTTGAATTTTGGAGAACGCTTTGCAATGGATTGAGATGGGACGTTCTTTCTAGTATCAACCATACATTTTGATTTTTCTGTAAAACATAGTTTTTTTTAAACATTGATTTTACCTGGCGTATTTTCAGGGGTTTCATCCCAATCGGATACTATATAGTTTTCGGACGAATTATTTTCAGCCGGCGATAATTTTATTTTAGGTGATCTGAAAAATACGAAGTCAAATTTAGACTGACCTTTTTATATTTGTATTTAGAGCAGAAGACTCTTTCAAAAGAGTTCTATTTGGTGAATCTTCAAATTTTGTTTTCTTTGGTTCCGCCGTATAAATGAATTCAACTGGTGCGTCAAACGAATCTTCTGACTCTGGTTCATGAAAAGATCTTTTCCTAGGTCTCTAAAAAGCCTAATATGAAAAAAATTAATCTTACCTCTTTAGAAGGTGTACTATACGGCTCGGTAAAAGCATTCCCACTCATTGAAATGTGGTCAGCTAGTGCCTAGAACAAAACTTAATAGCTCTATAAAGCAACTGAAAATAAGTAAAGACAAAGACACGACAGTGAAGAAATTATCTGTAATAAATAATTCATTTATAATATATCACAGGAGGAACTCAAACAAGTGCACAATATACCGAAACCCGTTCCCGGAATAAAAGTAGGCTATTTTCAAATACTTAATCAATCAATGAGCTTCTTTGATTTGAAATAGTTTCTGAGAAATAGGACTTGCCAGCCAGCCAAACCGAGCAGGATAAACATTGAGAAAATAGAAAGATACAGGACGCGGCTATTGGTAGATTCTTTAAATAATGAAATAATGTTAATAATAAGAATACAAACCATTTGTGTTTCTCATATCCTCCTCACGCTGTCTCATAAAGGCAAAATCTTTAACAATGGAGTCAGAAAGATCTTCTAGACGGCGAAGTTCAACCTAAAATAGGCAGCTAAACAAATAAAGTACAATTTTACCTCAAGAGGCTTTAAATTTTCTGCTTTTCCGATGTCTTCATAGTTCTTAGCCTCAACTCCGTGCTTAATTATGAGAGACACTTCTCGTTGTCCAGTTTGACCTTAAAGCTCTCGCTAAAACAATTAAAATAACTAACCGGTAGGTGCATGGCTAGTAATACAAACATCAAAAATGTCGTACTGATCCGCAGTAAATGCAAATTTGCCTTTGAGATCATTAAAGTTCTCTCTTTTGTACAAAGTATGGCCACGAGTATCCATTATCTAAATCAAAATGATTATTGCTATCATCTTAATAACTTACATCAACACTTCCAGTATACCCAATACCTTCACTGAACTCATATTCTCCTGTAACTACAATATCCTTGTGAATCTCTTCTTTAATACATCTTTTCTCGTTAGCTGGAGCATGGAATCTGATCGCTGATGCGGAACAAAATAAAAAAAGTAAATTCCAGATCATTTCTGAAAATTTCTTTTAAAACAGAAGAAGGAAAAGATAAATTACTGATGACGTGTACAAAGAGTTTAAGCAAATTTACATTTACCGTTGACAAATATTGGCTTCACGTCGTTTTCTATAGGTGTGAGAGACTATTATTTCTTATAAAAATGTTCGAAAGAAAGAAAAATATACAAACAAAATTCAAAAACTGAAAAAATGTGACGTGAATAAGAAAATGAGTTGGCATTTTGACCGTATTTGCAGATGACCTTCATTGAGACAAACAAAAGATTCGACTGCCTATTTCAAACCAAAGATTCTCATAAAAACTAAAATTTCGTATAAAGAAGGACAAAATGGCAATCATTTGTTGTCCACTTCGATTCAACGGCCAACTTTGATACGAGACGTTTTCGAGAGGAACAAAAGAGAGAATAAAACGTCAAACGTATACATTTATTTAGGGATTATTCTAAGCAGTAGCAGCAGCGGTGGTGTGCTTTCCATGGCGAGGGTGTCCAGTTCCCTGAAAATTGTCTAGTTTTCTATTAGGCTTATTACATGGTGCTTGTGTCCCTTGTGTCCTTTGTGGTTTCCCTTGTGATGTCCCTTGTGTTCTTCTTTTCCTTCTTCAGGAGTAGTAGTCACAGCTTCTCTCTTGTCGCGATTGTGATCTTCCTCGGAGTCGTCATCGTCGTGGTGACGAGGGAACTCGTGTTCCTATAACCCATTTTGTCTTTGATTGAGAGAAAGAGAAAACCTCAGACGAAGCAGAACGAGCATGGCGTTCATGGTGATTTCCTTCGTGATGGTAAGGTCCTTTGGTTCCTTGGTGGTGAGCTCCAGCGGCTTGGTGGTGGCTTCCCCTGCCAGGACGATGAGTCTGAAGTTGAAGTTTTTTCCAGAATCCAATTGAAACTGACAGAGTTAGCCAAGACGACGGTCAGATATCCAAGAAGGGCAAGAAGGAAGAGAGCACGCATATTCCTTTGGTTTCAGCTCGCTTCCTTGGCTCTTATATAGCCCTAGACGAAAGTTTTATTAGATGATAAAGCGCTGAATAGGCGCCCATGGCTAGGAATACTGTACAAAGCTGATGCTGATCTTTTAACGAATTCATTTAGATTTCAAACAGAGTAGTATAGCAGTAATAGCTGGAAGTCCTCTCATAATTTTCCAGATTGCTGATCTCTATCGATAATGATAAAATATTTTACAATTTCTTTTTTGTCATACATCTCTTATTATAAATTATCTATTCAGTAATTCTCCCTCCAATGACCCACATTCAGAAATTGAAACATCTTGCACTCAAGAATCTCAAAAAGTTGCAACAAAGTTCTCTCTCCCACCAATTCATAGGCACTAAATCCCTCGCTGGGGAAATCTGACTGCTGATCTAACTTTCGTACTCTTCGAATGTGTTAGAATACGTGATTATCAAGTTTCAGTTGCTCGACGGCGAGTCCAAGAGTTTTGTTTTGAGACAGGCGGTTGGCAGTTGGCATGCGAAAAAGCAACCGCCGGGTGTGCCCTGGCATTCAACTTTCCATTTTCCAGAAGATTCTACTCGAGAAATGCTATTTCTCCTCATCTATGATCCCCACAGTCTCCAATTAACTGTATCTATCTATTGTTTCTTAGGAATTTAATGAATTCTTTAAAAAATAAAGTTAAAATATGCCAAAAAAAGAAAAGTCTATTTTCTAGAGATCATCATAGAGAAAAGATCAAGATAAGTCCAAAAAAGAAGGAAATGTTTATCCCCAGCTATTTTTGTGTGGTATCAGTTGTTGCGGGGGCCTCACATGTGCCCGTCGAAGTACACCCAGATCTCTCTTGCTTACTTCAGTTGATCTCCCTTCAATTAATCCTTTCCATGTGCCTTTTCCCTTCTCCAGCTGCTTCAAATGAGGTAGTCCTCCTCATAAAACACACGTGTAGCGCACATCTTTCGGCGCCATTTCCACTCTCTTTTGTCTCAAAATGCGTTACAGAATGTCGTGTGAGACCATCTCTGTGCGGATGAACCGCAGTGACACAACAATTCGATGGGGATTCTCCTTGGGCCGAAGAGGAAACGAAATCATCATTGCTACGGTAGCGAGATTTGACCATTTTCCTCACCCCTAATTCAGATCGACAAGGATTCTCTTTCGGAAAAGGCCGGACTTCGATCTGGAGATGAGGTTGTTTCGATTTTGGATCGCCATCCAATGGATATCAACGACGCCCAGAGGATTGCCGACTCCGCTCGTCTGGAAATCACGTTCAACCTCAAACGGTTGGTTTTAAGTCGTACGAGGAAGAACGGTGGTTGGTTTATGAGTCGTTGAACGGCAGTATAGACAATCATTCTTGGTTTTTGTGTGACATTGCTTCGAATGATGAAAGGCGGAACTCTGACAGAACAGCTGTCGGCCAATCGATCTCCGACTTTCAAAAAATTTCAGTTTTGTAACCTCTCATACCTGTCTTCCATGGACTCTGACTGAAAAGGACAATAAGCTTTTCGTCGAAGAGATCCCAGCTGGTCTTTCTACTCAACGAACTTTTGCGAACTCTTCGTCTTCCAACCAGCAATGGAATCGACCTGGTCTGCCAATGACTGGCTATGCTTCGGAGACTCGAAGCAATTATTCTAGTGGAGAGAGAAACATTCCGATCCAGCATTCGCCTTTCAGGTACAATTGATCCAATAAATGATTCATTAGGAACTTTTGTTTTTAGTTCGGGCATCAACCAATCCAGCTATCAAAGCCACAGGTGGGATTCGTCTTGTTTCTCTCAAATCAATTTTAGTACTGAAACAAGAAGCAACAACTACTCGACTGACCCAGGAAGAACCTTCCATAGCCCATCCTCATACGCGACGAGCATGAAGAACAGCGGTTGGAACAGAGATAGACAGGCTCAGGTGGGCGGAACAAGAAAAAAAGTTCCAAGTGTAAGGATTCAGCTGTCGACTCCTGGCCAAGGCTACAGTACTCAGAACTATCCAGCTCCTTTTAGCTCTTCTACCAACAATTACAATAAATCTGCGACTGGCTTTGGAGTTTCCAATGGCTATATTGGTAATGGAGCTGTTGGAGGAATCAAACCTCCTCAAAGCTACAGGTTCAATCTCTCCCGCCTCCTTCGCAATTTTTCAGCTATAACGGAGGGATGACTTCGAAGCCATTTGGAGTTGGTTCTGGAGGAACTCCGTTGAATCAGCAGACTTTCATCAATACGACGTCGCCGATTCCTCCAGGATATCAAAGCAGCGTCTCCCCAGGAGGAACTAAAATCTTCTATCATTCTCCTTCGCCAAGAACCCGGGCCCAACTCTCCCCCAATGCGTCTGTCCACCATTTACAAGTATTCCTATATTGCTCGCATTAATTCGATTTCTAGTACAATTCGCCGATGAATATCTACTCGAGTGAAGCCTGTGCCGAGCAGTTCTCGCAGCAGACTGGCATGCCCGTTGAGACTCCTCTCAACTCGAAAACACCAGCATACTTGACATCGGCCACTAAAAAAGTTTGTTTCCTCTTCTCGTTTCAATGAAAGCGAGTTCAGTTGATTGAAGAAGGTGATTTCCGACGACCAACAACTCCGACTCAAAGCTCAAGTTTTAAACGAATCAGCCAGGCCGTCGGAGCCCCAGTTCGCTAAATATCAGAGAAAAGAAAAACGGCTTTTTGTGAAGATGCATTTTTGGCTAGAAATTATCGGAGATAATAAATGGAGTAATTCGAATTTTTATTGTTTCCTACAAAATGAATTTTACCGGTAAAAAGGGGGGACATCAGACAAGTTTGCCAGGCAGCTCGTCCTCCGTAATTCTGAAATTCTCGAATCAATTTCGCTGTGATTTTTCTGGAGTTCAAAAAAGCGATTTTTCAATAATTTATTATGAGAATTTTTGGTTATTTGACTGCAACCTCGTTAGTCGAAACACTTGCGGCTTTTTGGTTAAAAAAGCATTTGGAACACGCAGAAAACAACGCAAATTTGATCAATCCAGATTGACTAACGTCGCGTTTCGTGGCGGAGGAGAATAGTTATTCGTCTTTGGGAAAGGAACTCTGAATCACTTTTTGTCGACTTTCAAAGGAAGAACTACCGTCGCGAATTGTTGAGTTCGATCCTGGTTCGGGCGGTTTTGAAGACTTTATGATTCTTGAGGCAAGCATCCCAGGCATAGATAAACGCGGCAAAAATGAAGGGGAAAAGATCGATAAAAATCAAAAGAAGGACGCTATATGTGGGGAAAAGTGAGTTTTTGATCTTTGGAAGGCATGGAGTCTGGAAGAAAAATTAGAGAAAACAAGTGAAAATCAACCTGGAGATCGAATTGGATCACAATGGGATGAAGGTCGGCGAAGGTACAAACAAAGTCATCTTGGATTGTGTTCAGCTGGTATTCATCACGGGGATTCGCCTCCACAAAAAGACGATCAATCATCTGGAACATTTTATCGATAGAAATGGTCCTACTTTTGGAAATTGAGCTGCACCCCAGAGGACGGGATGGAGGAGATAAAGGAATTGAGCAATGGCAAAGAGCAAACAGACGATCAGAACTCCCTACAAGTTGCTTTAAATAATATGAATTGGCTAACTCTATAGACAAGTTTGGCGACATTTCCACCGACAATTTCACAATGGATGAGAATTAAGACGGGAGCCAATAAAACGCAGAAAAAGACATTCCACCAGAAGAGAGTCCAGATTGTTGAATTTGTCTAAAAACTTTTCTCTTTTCTCCAAAAAAGATTTACGCTTTGGGTGAGATCAGCATAGTCTTCCAATTCCTCGACGGTCATCCATCTTCGTCCCTTAGAATCGACCCCGTCGGTGTTATTTTCGGTTGGATAGTTCTCGTCCATGGCCAATTTCAATTCCTTTAGAGATGGACTTATCTCGATCAACTTGCCTACCTTTGCAATTTGATGAGTTCTATTGATATAAGTCTCCAGATGGCTGTGGACTGGTCGATGAATGACTCCGTAAATACAGAGAATCACGGCGATGCTCAGAAAACAAACAAAAATACATTGACCCAGTCGAGCATCCAACTTCGATTTGTATTTTTTCATGTCCTGCAAAATTTCCGCTCAATTGAATGTATCGTCGATCAAGGGGGTCTCGGTCTTTCGTCGTCGTTTCTCTCGACCGATTTTCAAGGTTTGTGTGCCATTCTTAATCTCATCACTCGAATCGATAAAACTTTCTTCTTTTATATGAAGGCAGGGGGAATAACTCACCATCTTGCGGTTTTTCATCGACTTTTTGTCGGCCAATCAACAGCTGATCCTGGCAAACAACGATTTTTGTTCGGAATGTTAGAGTCGAGAGAAAGAGAGGAGAAAAGTCAAACGGGACAAGAAAAGTTGTTTTACTCCAATTGAGTGGGGAAACAAGTTCGAGACTGTAATAAGACCGACCAAAACAAGACCCGACTTCCGCCATCAAAATCAAAACAAATTCGAGAAATCTCAGACACTCCCTTTCTAATTTTGGCTGAAAATGTTTCTAAGAGAAGGAGAAAGTGTAAGACAACATGTGCCAGTGGAAAAAGTAGGAAATAATTGGTTGGGAGAGAGTTTCTGCGCGCGAGAAGAACAGCTCCCAGTGCGTGTTCCACGAGTATCAGTAAACAGAAAGGACCGAAGGGGCAATCAATCGACCAAAAGCATCCCGGTTACTTCTTCAATTTGATACCGAAAAAACGTGTTTTTTCTTTCTTTGAATGATGGGATTTCCCTTCGATTTCTCCACCCAAAAGACCTTCTTTCGGTTTTTCTCCCATCAATCAAAGGTGTCATTTCCAACTAATTTACACTCACCGGTTTGGTCCGAACGTAGATCTCTTGAACACCTCCACCAGTCAGAGTCCCACTTCCTTTGTGATAATCTCTCAAGGAGCGAGGAGACTCTGATCCAGCCATTGAGATTCTATTTGTTTAAAAATTGATTGAAGGCTGATAGAACTCACATAGCTGGATCAGTGCTTCGATGGGATCCTGGGCTCTCACTTCGAGCCATTCCGTGATTCTCCATTCTGATCACCTGGAAGACTTCTTTTTAGAAAGATCTTCTCGGGAAATGGACAGAAGACTTACATTAGGAGGTGGGAGAGGACTACCGTAAGACGAGGAATGAATTGGGAAAGGATTTTCAACGAAGAAGATCTTCATCAAGCCATGTGGGACAGGAAGAGCCAACAGAATACCAGACAATTTGGGTCTAGTTTTAGGGCTCGTCGAAGAGAGTACGACCGGATAGGAGAGAGTTTAGAGAAAGAGGGTAACAACCAGAAAAAACGGAACAACGACGACGAAGGACGAACCACGAAACCGACTTTGATTTTATGGCTTTAAAGGAGGAAGACCAAGGTGATACGATCGATGGGTAGACATCCCGGAACGAGGGTCTTTTGCTCACTTTTTCCCGGCTAAAAAGTGTAATTTTGTTGTGGAAAGAGAACGTCAAAATGGATGTGACAGCTCCCTGACCTACTGAACCCAAAACAATCTCTTATTTGAGATTTGACTTTCACGAAATAAATGTCATTCCCTCAAAATTTTTTGATTTTTTTGGCTCCCAAATTGGAAATTTGTTTCCATCCTGTGTTTGTCGATCAGAGAAAATGGACGAAGAATACGTGAGTTTGATGAATTTGTCAGCTGTGTTTTCGACTAACTTGGAAGGTCCGAAATTTGTCGAAAAAGGCGTAATTGGAGAATTAGGAAAGTGGGAGAAGCACTGACCCTGACGCGACGGTCGCGCACTATCACTGTTTTTGTTGTTTTCGGTCACAGCCAATGGGACTTTTGGATCACAAACCGACAAATTTACAGCCGTGTTTTTTTGGAGATTTATAGGAAGATATGCCATGACAATAAGGGTAAAAGAAGGGAGCGGGTCTGGTTTGATGAAAGAATCTCGTTGTGATAGCCGCTTGTCTTTGGGAAGAAAAGCTTACCGGGATTGGTGTCAGTTTGTGAACAGAGCTGGTTGAAGAAGCTTTTGGAAGAATGTAGACGGCATGAGTTGTTCTGAAGAAATCTTCAATCAAAAGCAAAAGCACCTCGGGGAGACTAGAGAATTTGGAATGGATTCACTCGAAAGACGAATTAGATCAGCTGCTGCGTTTTCGAGTTCTTCTTCTGGACTTTGTCTATGTGTTGGTCCTTTTGGATTTCCAAATGCTGAATTTTTATAGTTTCGAGTCAAAGTGAGTACCCCTTGGACGATATTGAGGCCTCTCAGGGAATATTCCACACCCTCCATCGTCATCAAAATGGACAGACCGACGAATTGGAGGAAGAGAAGCTAAACGAAATATAAAAAGTGGAAAAGTCTTACTCTCTTTGCAATCGATTCGAATCTTTTGAATAGAGGCGTAGTCATTGTCGGCCGGGCGACTTGGCGATGGAGTTCGAGTATTCATTCTGGAGAATTCTCCAGCTCCTCGAGTTCGAACCAGCTCAGCCAGAGCCGACATGTCGTGTGTCCAAAGGGAACAAAAAAACGACTTCCTAGGTGTAAAGCAGGCATCGATCTTTCTCAAGTAGAAAAGACTAATGGAGACAATAAAATATGGGACAATAGAGCTCTTTCATTCAATTCTACATGCGCATCTCTATATTCCTCCTGCTTCTCCTCTCTGCACCTTTTCTTCTCGTCTCTTGCCAGCCGACAGGAGAAGAAACCATCCAGACAATCGAAGGATGTGGTGGTTCTCTATCTAATACGATTCCGGCTAATGATCAAAAAGTTTGTTTTTTTTGTTCCAAAACCTCTCTGTTCAGCTGGATGCAAATTTCTTGGATAAATTCAGGAAGATTTTTCCTTTCTCTCTTAACGGCGAAGAGCAACGTCCTTTACACGATCATATCGTTCACGCCTGATCCGTTCCTACGCTTCCCAGACAGATAATTGAAATTGATGTTAGAGCCAATTGATAAAATAAAAGCGAATTTCCTCTCATTGTGTGTTGTATGTTAGAAATGCTGAAATTCTTCTTTATTTTTATTTGTCTCATCCATCTTGGATCGGCAGAAGATACTATTAAATTCCGACTGGAAAAGCCAGACTCAAAGGTGATTTTTAAATATAAAATTAAGAAAAACTTTAGGGCGAAAAGGCCTTCGTTGACATCGCCAATCGCTGAATTCAAAGCAAACCAATTCCACTGGCAGAAGCAGAGAAGAAGCCGATCGTTTAACTAATCTATAGGGATGGAAGTCCTTCTAAAATGATTCAAACTATAGAAAATGAACCTTTTTTTAAAATTAATTACAGTCTTGGAATCTTTTCGGGATGACTCCATTAATCACTGAGAATTGCTTATTTCGACTCGTCCATGGCGGTGGTTGATACGATTTTTCAGTCGAGAACGTCCTTCCTCTACTGGTTTTTCTCTCCAAAAGAATACAACGATAATCCCTCTTTTCCTCGGTTCGGAGATTTTTGAAGATCTCTGAAACTTTCATTCTTCCTCTCTCTCTCGACACCTCACTCTGTATTCTCCTCGACTACTTCCGTTTTCCTTTCCTCGAGAGAGAAGAAAAGAAAAGTCCTTTTGGAATATTTGAATTTCCTTTCTCAAAGACTGTTTTCTCTTCGTCCCTTTGCCATTATTATTATTTACCTGTGAACCACGTGTCGCCAGGAGAGTTCACCACATGCCGATCAGTCAACCGGATCGGACGATCTCACCTTCCGGTTTCCGAAACGATCAAAAATAGATCAAAAATATTAAAAGAAATAAGAATAATCTCATTTGGGAAGACTCCTATCCACTTCGGTCCATTTTGCCTCCCTTTAAGCCAAAAAATGTCTATTTTCCCAGAAGAAATTGAACGCGATTCATTCTCCGCTGACATGAGTTATGTCCGAGAGATAATCGATGTCAAAAAAGCTGATCTGTCGGTAGTCCGCCTGACTCTTCAAAACTTTCACTCCTTCTTGCTATCGTACTCCTTCCTTTTCTCAACTCAAAAAAGAGTTTTTGTCTGCCGTCTGATAAAGCGTTTTTGTACTCTATGAACCAGTTTGAAGCTTTCTCAAGGAATTCCCTGGGAACCGGTCGAAGAGGCTATAACAACTCCAAGAAAACCTCTTCATTACTCTTCACAGACTGTCAAATTTGCAGGAGGATGAAACCCGACAATCCCAAGGTCAATTCCCGTAATTTGGCCGCCTTTTGGTAAGATTTTTCCGAGTTTTCCAAGTGAATTTCAGGATCTTCGGAGTTTGTAATAATTTCGGTTATATTGTGATGATAACCGCAGCTCAAGATATCCTCAATAAACAGACCAGAAACATCACTTCAGTCCAATCTGTCGAACACTGCGAAGTCTCTTTCTCTCGTTTTGATTATATCCCATTCAGCCCGTTCTGGATAGTCGCCACTGCTCTCCTCATTCTGCATCTCTTGTTCTTTTATGCAATATTCTACCGGGCCTTCTAGCCAAAATCTCCTATCCTCTCATAGCCAAATATCTTCCTTATGGGTAACTCGCCTTCTCCTAGAAGATTCTTTCAGTGTCCGACATGCGCTTGTTTGTATCCTCCAGGCGACTTCTCTAATTACAGTCGCTTTATCTAAAACTATTCCAACAGCCTTGATAGGTGTAATGATTGGCTCAATTCAATCAGGGCTGGGAGAGGTTGTTTGTCTGGGACTTGCCAGCCATTATCCAAAGTAAGAGACTCGGTTCCGTATTCACGAATAGGAATGTCGTCGCCTTCTGGAGTTCTGGAACAGGAATGGCTGGCTTGGCCGGAGCCTTCTCTTATGCTGGATTGACTGACCCTCGCCTGTTAGGTTTCAGTTCGAGTGAGGCTATGCTAATGGCTCTCATTGTTCCTTTCAGCTTTTGCATTGCGTAAGCTTTACCATTTAGACTAAAAGTGAATCTTTAGATATTATTTTGCGCTTCAGAAGCCAGAAACAGTGAAACAAGTGAGTGTTTTGAATCCGCAAGCGTGGATTGGGCTCGACGTTTTTATCGAAAAAAGAAAGGCGAAAACCCAAGAAATTGAAGGAGAAATAGAACCAAAAAAGACTCCAAGAACTTTCGATGAAAAGATCCAAATCATAAAGGTTTGATCAGTTTTTTGAGTTTAAAAAGACCCTCAGAGTCTTCTAAAATACATGGTTCCACTTTTTATAATCTACTTCTCGGAATATTTGAGTAATCAGGGCCTCTTGGAACTGATCATCTTCGATTGCGACAACGGTCTTGGGACAAGTCTCAAAGGACAATATCGATGGTACATGGTAGGTTGAAACCGGAAGTAAATCCTTGGCCTTTTCGACCTTATATCAAGCTGGAGTCTTCGTGTCTCGCTCATCAACGCATTTCTACCAATTAAACTTGACATGGCTGGCTATACTTCCCCTACTTCAGGTGATCAAAGGGGAAAACTAATTCCTCTTTCAGCTTCTCAATACGACTTTCTTTCTCTTCGACAGCATTTATCAATTTGTTCCTCATTTTGGAATCATTGCTGTCATCGTCTTTTACGAAGGACTCATAGGTTTCTCTCTCTTGTTGTTCATTCAACTTATCGTTTCAGGAGGAGCAGCCTATTCAAACAGCTATCAACATATCCATAAAAATGTAAGTTTGAGAGCGAAGAAAAAAGAACAAACTAACTTCAAGATCGAACCATCTATCAAGGAATTTGCGCTCTCGATTGTGACATTAGCTGACACAAGCGGAATTCTTGTAGCTGCGTTGATAGCGATGCCGATCCACAATTTCATCTGTACAATTCCTTTTTATTAGTTCTCTCCAAAAATACGAGTATAATCTTGTTTTTTTCTCTGAGTGCAATCACATAAAGGTTTTTATTTCTTTCAATCTCGTTTTTACGACCAAAAAAAGGGGGAGGAGCTCAGCTGAGTTCTGTTGTTTCCTGCCGTTGATCGTTCGAGAGTTATTTCCCCGAACCGGTCTATTACAACAATAATTGCCATTAGTTGTGCCTGTCTATGCTCGTCGTCTAAACTCTTTCTTTTCCAGAAGTTAGATGTCTGCAAAACGCTCCTCTACTAGGAATATTATTGCCTTTTGGTCAGTCCTTTTCGAGAAAAAAAAATCATTTCAGGATCTTCGGCGTCTGCAATAATTTTGCTTATTACCTCATGAATTCGGGTGCCCAGGATATTCTACACAAACAGACTCATCCAGTCAAAAGTTCAAATATTTCCCTTCAAGCGGAAGAGACTTGCGAAGTAAAAGAATAGAAAAATATAAAAGGAATTGTTCAGCTAGAATTAGAAAGTCGACATTGTTCTCCCCATTCGGCCTCAGTTGTTCTTCTTTGTAATATTCTTCCTGGTTTAATCATTAAAATACTCTATCCCATCATAGCCAACTTCGTTCCTTACGGGTAGATCTCCTTCCTTTTTCAAAGAAATCTCTCTTTAGAGTTCGGCATGCAATAGTCTTTATCCTTCAAGCCATCTCATTGGCTGTTGTAGCCCTGGCCAACTCAGTACCTTTGGCTCTTCTCGGAGTTCTCATTGGATCGATTCAGTCCGGACTGGGAGAATCGACCTATTTAGGATTGGCTAGTCATTACAGCAAGTCAGTTGATTATTTGCTTTCTAAAAGAATCCAATAGGGAAACTATTTCCTTTTTCTCAGCCGGCACGGGATTTGCTGGATTGATTTCTTCCTTCACGTATGCTGGACTGACAGATTCCCACTTGGTTGGACTTTCCTCTCGAGACGCTATGTTGGTCACTTTGGTCGTGCCAATTTCTTTTTGTATCGCGTAGGTCGAACGGGGAACTCTGGTCTTACAATTGTCGATGTCAGATATTATTTCGTCTTGGAAAGACCGGAGACTGTCCATAAGGCGAGCATCTTAAAGCCTCAATCGTGGATTGGATTGGACAAGGAGAAACGCGCATCAACAAGTGGCAGTGTCATTCAAATGCCGATGGAAAAAACATTCACAGAGAAAGTTTCAATCACCAAGGTTTGGTCTGTGTTTTCGAGTTCAAAAAGACCTTCAGAGTCTCCTAAAATACATGCTGCCTCTATTTTTTGTCTATTTTTCGGAATATTTGATCAACCAAGGACTAATTGAACTCGTTATTTTTGACTGTGCACATGCATTTTCGACCAGTTTGAAGGCCCAATACCGGTGGCTTCAGGTTTTCTTTTAGCCTTTTCCGTTTCAAAAATATCTTCAAGTTCATCTATCAAATCGGAGTCTTTATTTCGAGATCCTCGGGAAATATCATCTATCTCAATATGACTTGGATCGCCATCATGCCAGTCCTTCAGGTTCCCTTTATTCAGACAAAGAATTCGTTTTCTCAGATGATAAATACTGTGTTTTTCCTTTTTGACAGCATCTTCGCTTTTGTCCCGCACTTTATCATTATGGCTGCGATTGTTCTCTATGAAGGATTGATAGGAGGAGGCACTTATGTTCACGCCTATAGACACATCCATAAAAATGTAAGAACTCACCAAGAGGATCTAAAGAGAATGTTTAGATCGATCCAGCTATCAAGGAATTTGCGCTCTCAATCGTAACTCTTGCGGATACTGCTGGGATCCTGGCGGCGGCTCTTGCGGCCATTCCTATCCACAACGCTATTTGTTCGATTCCGTTTTATAAATAAAATTTTTAACTAAGAAAAACTCTCTGTGTTTACATTTTGGTTTTGGGTTCTTTGAAGAAGAAACAAAGGCCTCAGAACAGGTAATTTATGTTGAAGTTCCATCCATCATTTCTCCTTTCAGTGGGAGTTTTTCTTGGAAAACTGGGAGAGACCCCTCCCCCACCACCTCTCGATGATCAGTCTCTTTTGAACATTTGATTCAGAAGGAACCCCCGCTATCACTCATACCTTGCTTGAACCAGTATTTCAAAGAAACTTCCCGGTTCCGTTTGGTTCTTGGGTTCGATCATTTTATCTGATTCCCTTCCACCAGTATGATCACTGCCTTCCACACCTGTTGCCCTCTCGAAAACCGGAACCATCTGTCTATCTTTATCCTCCGTTTATAGCAGTTTGTTTTGCCCCATTGTCCGTGATGACAGTCGAGAACGAGGGTTGGAAGTCGAAGAATCTTATTGCCTTCTGGTAAGTCGGAACGCCTTCTTCAAAAGTTGTTTAGGATCTTCGGAGTTTGCAATAATTTTGCCTATTACCTCATGAATTCCGCAGGTTTGATTACCATATATTCTTTCCAAAAGAGAAACTTTCAGCTCAGGATATCCTCAGCAAGCATTCGAATTCTGTTTCTGATGTCAAGCCAGTGGAACATTGTGAAGTGAGACATTCAAAATATCAAAAAATCGCTTTCAGCACGAATTGACAGCTCGCCATTGTTCGATGTACTCGGCTTCACTTGTTCTTTTCTGCAACAATTTCCCGAATCTCCTCATCAAAATCTTATATCCATTCATAGCCAGATGGGTTCCATATGGGTAAGTCCTTCCTCTTTCTTCCAGCATTTCTCAGAGTCCGTCATGTTTTGGTTTGTATTCTTCAAGCGACATCTCTTCTTGTAGTAGCCCTATCGGACTCTGTTCCAACGGCATTGATAGGCGTAATGATCGGAGCTGTGCAATGTGGTCTTGGAGAATCAAACTTCCTTGGGTTGACTAGCCATTACAACAAGTAAGAGCAAAAATCGTGTGGTCAATGTTCATAGACGGACGATTGGGATGTACGCCGCAGGAACTGGGATGGCCGGTCTAGCTGGATCCTTTACCTATGCAGGATTGACTGATCCTCATCTAGTTGGTCTCACTCCCAGCCAAACTATGATTGTCGTTTTGTTGATTCCTATCAGCTATTTCATCACGTGAGTATCTCTCGTCCCTACTATCAATTTCCGCTCAGATACTGTTGTGTACTTCAAAAGCCAGAAACTGTTCATAAGGTCTCCGTCTTGGAACCGCATGCCTGGATTGGACTCGACATTATTCGAGAAAGAAGGAAGTCCAAGGAAAATGCAATCAAAGAGCCAACCAAACAGACTTTTCAAGAGAAGATCGCCATCACGAAGGTTTTTTTTCTGGTCGAACCCTTGGAATTTGATTCAGAGTCTTCTCAAATACATGGTGCCTCTCTTCTTGGTCTACTTTGCAGAGTAAAATCAAATCCATTCCTCGAATATTTTCCAGATATTTGATCAATCAAGGCCTCACCGAGCTGGTCAACTTCGATTGTTCCCGAGGTTTTGGCACAAGTCTCAAAGCTCAATATCGCTGGTACCAAGTAGGTTCTCCCCTTTAAACAAAAAGCTGAGATAGGTTCTCTACCAAGTTGGAGCTTGTGTATCGCGCTCTTCCGTTAATTTCATCCAACTCAACTATTTCTGCATCGCCCTGCTGCCAGTTCTACAAGTTTGTTTTCTAGCTTCTCCTGGAAGAGATATTTCAGCTCTTCAACGCAGTCTTCTTCCTTTTAGACAGCATCTTCGCCTTCGTGCCTCATTTTGGAATCATGGCTGTGATTGTTCTTTTCGAAGGACTGATTGGAGGTGAGAGGTCTTTCAAAAAAAAAGTAGTTCTTTGAAGGTGCTTCCTATTCCAATTCTTACAATCATATTCACAAAAAAGTTGATCCATCCATCAGGGAGTTTGCCCTTTCGATTGTCACCACGGTATATTTTCATCCACTCACTTCTCAATTAAACGCTCCAGGCTGATACCGCTGGAATCATTGTGGCTGCTCTCGTCTCTATGCCCATTCACAATACCATCTGTGCTCTTCCTTTCTACCAATGAGAAATAATTCCTGATGATTTCCTCTCAAAAAAATGCAATGAATCCTCATAATAAAGTTACAATAATTCTCAAAGGTTTTATGACAAAATAAACAAAGGCATCAGATACATTATGAGCAAAATACACGTGCGAAAAGGCACAATTCTCAACCGAATGACTAGGAATGTGCAAGTGATTTTGAGAAAAGAGATGTGAGATTGACTATTGACTAGATAGAGAGGAAAGAATCGGGAGTTATTTACAAATTTTTAATACAATTGCGACCTTTTCAAGTGAAAATGAAGTCGGCTATTTCGGGATTAATCAGCTCGGCTTTTGCCAAAACAGCGTGAAACCAACTATCTGATTGGAGATCCAACGCCTTGCGACATTCGCCCAACGAGAAACGACCTCCTTTTGAAGGATTAGTCTTCTCATTTGCCAGGGGAATACTAAATTCCTTTTCCTTTTTTATCAAAAGAAAAATACCTGGTTTCTCTGACATATTCGATGAACACGTAGGCCATATTCTCGATGTAAAGAAGCAGCTGCTGGACGAATCCCAGCCGAGTTGACTCTTCATATGGCAACAAATCCATCTGATGTAAGAACTTCTTGACACAATCCAATACTTTGCAACTGCTCAATTCCCTAGAAGAATAGGCGGAAAACGAAGGAGCTTACAGTTTGGTGGATTTATTCCTAATGGCGCATCGTAATTCCAAAAGACTTTCGAGTCTTTCTAATTCTGCTCTCTGGCGAACCACTCGATGTCTGGAATAAGGGGCCGACATACAGACAGTTCCTTGATCGACGTCGACCACACAAATCGGCCAGGTGGACATAGTCCCAAAACGGACAACGTGGGGTAGTTCCGCCTATTAGATATTTTGATACTTTCTTTTAATTCTTACTCTTCGTATGGCCTGAAGTCGGATATACGGATTGTAGGAATGTTTGTAGGTTCGAACGGCGCACCATCTCAATTCTTCGGGCAAGAAAATGGCCAGAGTGTAGAGTAACTAAAAAGCTTTTATATGGTTCAGGATCCTATCTTACTTTGGCTACATATTGCTGATTAGAACCGATGACAACACAATGTCCTTGGCTTTGAAGGACTCCGGAGATCACTTTTGGCAGAATTTTGTCGTTTTCACAACTCCGACTCGCGAATAAAGTATGTTTCAACTAGAACGACTTGTTTATCGAGGAGGAAACAAACCAAAAGAGGTCGTTCGGGGGAGACCAAAGGAAATCTATCGAGGCATCCAACGAGATCGAGAAGACGCGACAACTCAGATGTGACTCGAACTATCACATCATCAAAAGATTCCTAAATAAAGTTGGAATGGAAAAGTCTGAGGATTACTGTATATAGAGAAGCTTTGAGTCTTGGAACGGAATCAGTGATGATTGTTTCGAAGAAGTTCTGTCTAATCATGAACCAATCAACTCTAAAATTTATTTCTTCATTTAAGAAATTAAAAACCTGCTGCTGTTAAGAAGAAAAGTAATGGCATGGATAGTTTTCCTTCCATCTTTCGCATCAGCCGAAAAAATGTACGATGTGGCCAAAAGTCCTCTCGTTGGAACTATCGTCATTTTATGCATCAAAGGGTTCGACGGCAATTGAGTACTGTAAAGGATTGTTGATCGACAAGGAGATAGCCTACGTGCAGATCTGTTCAGCCAGGACGAATTTGGCTACAAAATATTCGTCAGTAATGGTCTCATCTGGTGTGTCTAGTGACATATCCAAAACAGAGGTCAGATCATCAGCCTCGGGAGAATTTCTGCCTCTGAAAAATGGCTCCAAAAAAGAAGAGTTAAGAACCTGTTGACAGTGCAATGAGTTCCTCGAACTGGATAGATTGGAGACTGACAAAGAACATCCAATTCGCTATGCATCGAAGCTGTTCCTCCAATCCCCGAATCCACACAGGAAGTCGTTAAAACTGAATTTCTCTTGCTCTTCTTTCTCTAAAAATTCCTACCAAGATCAGTCGATTTCTTGATATCTTCCTCCAGCTTTGATCCCTGTTCCGATTCTGTAAGTTTGGCAAAAGAAGAGCCATCCGTAAGAGTGTCGCTTCCATCGTCATGTATCGAATCTTTGCTGAAAAAAGAGACTAAAATGGTAAATAAAAAGTTTACTTTTTGAGATTGGAATCGGCTGATTGTGGCTGTTCTACAGTCAAAAGAGCCGAAAGGTCTAAAGTCGATAGAGTGGAGTTCTCGATGACAGTCCCAATGAACTGAAAATTCTTTGAATCTCCGGGAAAAACAACTAACATTTCCCATTTCGTCGACCTCTTCTCCCCCGGAACTTCCTTCTTCGATTATCTTGGGAGATCTAGACGTTGAGGCTTCACTTCCCTAAATTTTTCTATTTTCAAAATAAAAACAAAAATTACCAGTCGAGAGTCGCTCATTCCTAAAGTTGAATTGGTTAAAGTCGTCGTACTCCTACTTTCTGTCATATAATCTCCCAAATAATGTTCAGTTTCTGGAGAGAATGAGAAGGAAAAAAAAATCTTACCATATTTTGGCATTGGACTAGAAGTGAAAAATCCATAAGCTGAGTCAGAGAGCATCTTACTGTCAAACATTTCAGTTGTCTCTAATTCAGCCTGAATTATTCTTTCAACGGGGAAAAGGAAAAAAAAAACCTCAAGCGGGTCATCAATGTCCTCGTATTGGGCTGATTGAGTGGAAAGGGATGAATCGAGACTCTCGACATCATTGATAGATCCTTCTTCGTTGCTCACATTAGCTGGTGAATTTGATAACGAAGTTGTCTATTTGAGATAGTTTTTGGAATAAAGGGAAGCTTTACCTCCCAAACGAAGCGAAGTTCTGGGCCAGTCATAAAGTCAAAGGAAGACCAGACAATTTTCGATACCCCGCTGGCATATTTTTCCCTAATTGTCAGCCTTCCTGGCGGAATTCCATCCTAAAAAGTTTCTCTTTAAAAGGAGAGAAAAACTGACCTCATGAAGAGCGTCATAAGTGGAAAAATATTCGTCAGCTTCCATTTATTTCATCTGAAAAAAGATTGAAATTGTGTGGAAACATTGAACAAACAAAGGGAACACGAGAGACCCACAGGACGCACTTCAACCGGTTTCTTTGAGAATTTTCTAAGGAAAATTGGAAGAAAAGAGTTAAAAAGGAGATTTTTTCTCTACTTCTCCCCTCTGCCCACACGCTTTTGAGTCACGCGTTCCGGAGAGTAATCGAGGCTATCGATTCCGCTTGTAATAAACTAACCAGTTGTCGACCCGTTTATTGAGTTCTTTGTTTGCCTTCCACTTGAGTGAGAAAATAGAAAATTTAATAACAAATCAAAGAAACAAGTAAAATTCAATGTCGTCATTATTAAAAGGCGTACGTAGTCGGCTGAACAAACAACCAGAGAGAACTTTGAAGTGGAATCTTTGATTGAGCAGAGAACTGCCAAGATATTTTGAAAGGTCAATAGATATATTCGAGGGGAATTTGTTTTGTGGAAGAGATTCAACACGCTTGAGCAATTGAAACCCAATCCGCTTCCAATCAGACATTCCAAGGCCAACTGAAGACCAGAGAGAAGAAGAAACATTCTTGAGGAATCTGAAAAAAATTTCAATATTTGAGGGATACGCTTGCTGATTCATTCAATAGAGAAGTATTTCCATTTAAAGGAAACTCGACTTGAGTGGAGTCCTCAAAGTTCATAGATAGGGAAATTGTTGCAAACTATCAGCCGGCTATTTCGGTCGAAATCCAGCTTGTGTTATCAAAAGAGTCGATTCTATTTGTCGATTGGATTTGGATGAGATTCCTCCGTTAATCGCCTGGTAATCAAGCACAGTTCAGAGAACGTGTCATGGCCGTCTCTCCTCACAATTCAGACTCTCCTCCAAACGGCTTACTCATCTTGTCCAATTGGTTTACCCACGGAAGTGTAAACTTCAAGCTATCGGTCCGATCAGTTCATGGACCGCCTCTCTCTCTCTCTCATTCTTTGTCCCCTTAAGCTGTTGCAATGCCTGTCCTAAGTAGCTTTAGAGGTGTTCAAGCGTCTGATAAGGACAGACGGTCCAAGCACATTTAACACTCGGTCGTAATTTTTACAATCGCCTACTTGTAGCTCCCGCATGGCTCCCTGTGGTCTTTAATTTTCTCATCCAATCTCTTCCAAAGAGTCCATTAGTCAAATCAACTCCACTGACTTATTCCTCTTGTCTTCTCTCAGAAAGTTTTTCTATCCTTCCACTTTTTTAGAAACAAAAATGTTTCCACGTGGATGATAAGACAAAATTTCAGATGGCCACAAAAGAACCACTGTTCAATCGTCTTCGAAACCACGGGGTGAAGGATGTCCTCAAAAGAAATCTAATCGCCGAGTTCACTGGGACCTTCTTCCTTGTGGTGAGTCTGATCTGCTCTTCTGTTATCTTTTTTCAGTTTATTGGAACATGTATAGTAGCCCAATTCCATCTGACACACGCTCAGACAACGAATTGGCTGGGAGTAACCAGTGGATGGGGATTTACCATCATGCTATGTGTCGCAGCCACCAGCCGAACATCCGGAGGTCACATGAATCCAGCGGTACTTTTTCCGACGACTCTCTGATTGGCTTTAGGTTTCTCTGTTGATGTGGACGATGGGTCATATTCCATTCACATGGGTCCTCCTTTATTCGCTGGCTCAACTCCTGGGTGCCTTCCTTGCTGCTGGCTGTATGTATTTCTATTACATCGGTTGGTCATTTCCCATCTCTTTCCAATTGAAATAGATCTCTTCAATGCTTATGATAAGGGAATTCGAGCCCTTATGGGTCCAACTGGTTCTGGTGTCTGTTTTTGCTCTTATCCCAACCCAGCTCTTCAAGGATATCTCATGCCTTACATCGATCAGATCGTCTGTACCGGCCTTCTTTGTTATTTCCTTTGTGTTGTTGTCGACGAGCGGAATCAGATTCCTAAAGTAAATACTTCTTGTTTAGAGAGATAACATGATTTAGGCCTTGCATCCTCTCTATTTCTTTGTCCTTTTGACCATGATTGGAGCAGGATTCGGAGTCAACATGGGCTATCCAATGAATCCAGCTAGGGATCTTGGACCTCGTTTATTCTCTGTATTCGTATATGGTGGAGCTCCATTCAGGTTTGTTTTGGGCGATTTTTCGATGTCTCGCTTCAGCACTCCCTATGCCTCCTATTTCCTGGCTCCAATAATTGGACCATGTATTGGAGCTGTCTTCGGTGGATGGCTCTATCAAGTCAGTCTTGGAATGCACGTTCCTCCAGTGGCTATAGAAGAGGACAAGGAAGCTCCAGAAGAACTCAAATTGCTCAAAGCGTAACAAATAAAACGTTTATTCGTATTCATTGGGGTAAAGGAAAAAGAAAGGCGAGGAGTCGGCGGCTCTCTTTCCATAAACGATTCGATTGAGTTGTCGATGTCGATTGACCCAATCTGGTACTATAATTTTTGAGTTTTGGATAGAATTCTTGACTCACCTGGCATTGAGAGAGGATTGGCTGAGCAGAAAAGAAGAAGGGAAGAGAAAACGACGAGTAGAAGAAATGATCGCATGGGGAGACGAATGAACGAAGAAGGAGGGAGGAATAACAACAAATTAAACTTCTAAGCTATTCTACCATGGCTAGAATTGTCACGCTCCGTGATTCTAAGAGGGAAAACATCAAGGCGATAATCTCTGTTTTTCTTGTGATCAAATGTCCTTGTTATTATCGTATCGATCATCGGAAAAAGTTCCGCTCGGCTTGCCTCCAATTGACTTGGCCTTCCCCCTCCCTTCTTCCTCTTTTGATACCCAATTAAGTCTCTCTCTGTCTTTCTCAGGGAATGACCAGACAAGGTCGAAACAATCCGTCAAGTTGGATGACCTTATCTATAGTCAGTGATTGCTGCTGCTCGTGTCTACTGGATATTCTCCTTATGACGACAAAGGCAGCTGTTCTCTCGGTGTAATTCATCAATACACAAAGAACGGCTGACCTCTCCTACGTCCTTTTGCTACTATTTCCCTTCTCACATCATCAATCAGATCTTTCGCAAACCCGCATGATGCAAAACTCACTGAAGCTGAGGGGATGTTGATGCAAATAGCCAACACACATCTGGACTCTCAGCGCCATCCGCCTCGTCTGACTTCGCCTTTCTCACGTATTGCCCTTTTCCGATTTATCCGAGAGAGGTTTCTCGCTTTGAATTCGTAATAATTAGGAACGGCGGAGATTCTTTCCCTTTCACACGTAGCGAATCAGCAGAGCGTTCGATGTTCATTCGATTTCCTGCCTTCTCTCTCCCATGATCAGATTAGCCAAGGAGAAAATAGGACTTTTTTTTGTTTGAGATTTCCCTGGGAATTCCTCAACCTTTCCTCAAAAGATTTACGACTATTTGCCCAAAAAGAGGAAAAGTTCGTCGGCCTCACACTCAGTCAATCCGATTGAAAGATTTGCATCATTTCTACTTTGGTCCAAAATGACCTGTTGGAGGCCAGATTCATTTTAACCCTTTGTGTTGTGTTTCCGACGCCTCCTCCCTCAATTGAATTGTCGTCCAAACGATCCGTTTCTCTGCCTTTTTGCCCCAGAGATATGTCTCAATTTGTATCTCAGATGTCACTTCTTCCATCAGAAAAGCTTCGGGATAAAATCCGAATTAGGAATCCTCTCATCAGAAATGCTCTTTCTGAGTTCTTCGGAACGGCTCTTCTTCTATTCATCGGTCTGGGCATCGTCATGCAATTCATCCTATCTCACGAGAAACTAAACACTTGGATTCAAATCAACATCGGCTGGGGTCTGGCCATCGCCTTTTGCGTTTACACGTGCTCTCATACCTCAGGTATGTTCATTTTCCAATTCGAATACTTTTTACCTCTCAGGAGGTCATTTCAATCCTGCCGTATCGCTTGCTCTTGTTACTCTTGGTCATCTTGGAATCGTTGATTTCTTTGTTTATTGCATCGCCCAAACCGTAGGAGCCATTGTAGGAGCGGCATTCGCTTATGGACTCTATTATGGTAAGTTGTCTTGGAATACCTGGCTTAGTTTTCAGATCAATTCAATCATTTCTATAAGAAAGGTCGAGTTCTTCTTGGTCAATTTGGAACGGGTGGCTGCTTTTGTTCTTATCCGGCTGCCCATGTCTCCAATTGCACTGCCTTCTTTGACCAAGTCGCAGGAACCATGCTGCTCGTCCTCTTCGTTTGTGCCATCGTTGACAAAAGAAACAAAATTCCTGCTGCCTCCCATCCCCTTCTTTTCGGTCTTGTCGTCGTTATGATTGGAACTTGTGCTGGAATGAACGTCGGGTAAGAAAGAGTTAAAAGAGGGCTATAAGAAGGGCTTCAGATATCCAATCAACCCCGCCCGTGATCTTGGACCAAGAATCTTTTCTTTCTTTATCTATGGAAAAGAAGTCTTCACCACTCACAATTACTACTTCTGGATCCCCGTAGTCGCTCCCTGTGAGTCTTTTTTTTCCAAATAAAAGACCAAATTTCAGTGATTGGTGGTCCTCTCGGTGCGTGGCTCTACCACTTTTTTGTTGGAGCGCATATTCCGGAAGCTGGAGAAGAATACGTCCATGTCGATGAAACAAAGAAGATTCTCCACGCCGATGCCTAAAAAAGACTCTTTAGCTTATTTCTCTATATAATTTCTGCTTTAATTTTTTCATAATAAATCGAATAGAAGATGCCTGTGTGCAGCAAAGATCGAGACTTATCAAGTCGAAATCCATAAAATTCGAAAAATTCAAGGCATATTTGTTGAGCAAATCATCCGAAAAAGTGTTCACTCTAAAAACATCTCACAGAGAAGATGAAATCTAGAAAAATCCCTCGCTCAGACATGACTTGGTTAATGAATGAAGCCGAAAAAAGTTCTTTGGGGCTTTACGAGCACCTACAAATGCGTAGAGACAGACGACAAATTGTTTAATTCAGTGGAAGCGACGAAATGACGACGAAGGTAGGTTTTTTGCGTGAAAACTCCTTTTTGAAAAAGTTCAAAGCTTTGCAAGTGAGAGGAAGAGGATGAATAGAGTTCCGAGCATTTTGTGGAAAACATTCATATCTCGTTCCCTAAAAACAACTTCGATCTCAGTCGTTCTCTTCTTTCTAAAGTTTGAGTGGTCCTTTCGATGTTTGGTCAGGACCTTTTCACGTGCTTTTACCCACATTTGCATCCCCCATTCATCAATTTTTTCTGAATGCTCTTTCGTTGTCGAAGTCCTTCCTCCTCACCGACCTTTCTCGTTCGAGAGGGGAAGCCCAGAAGGTTTTTGGACGGCTCTCAATCACTTCTGAGAAAGCACTTACTCCCCCTATAGTTGATGTGTGAAATGGCCCGAAAATCGCGCGATATTACCACTTAGTCGGGCTCACAGGTCCCTATGTTTTTCCGGTTTTTCCCCACTCATTCTGTTCTTTCCCTCGTATGGTGGGTTCTAAAAATATCTTCTCTATTCTCCATCAAATTCAACTGTTTCAGGATTACACGATGATCTCTCTTCGAGCCGTTCTCATCTGCATCTTCCTCGTCTTCGTCCAAGCTTGTGCTCAGCAGGATAACAAAGTTGTCAGAGTATGTTCTCCCCTTTAAATAGACCTCAAATCCTCTAGGAACTTCAATTTTCTCGTGTAGCCCCAGCTTGGCGAAGTAATACCCGTGTAAGACAGGTCAGTATGTATTCAACGCTACAAATATTTGGCTAGTCGAATTAACACCTGTTTTCTCCAGCTGTTCTTGAACATTTTGGAATTTTTGATGGGAAAATGACCAAAAATAATCGAAAACTTTTTGGTTTTTGGGGGCGAGAAGAGAAAACATTCGGACCATTTTGAATGGAGGACTTCTTTGGTCACCAAATAACAAAGGCAGTTACACCGTTGTGCTTCCAACTTCCAACTAATTCGCGCTTTTCAGCAGATTGGCAACTTCCCGATTGCTTCTTTCTTCGATTCTGGATCTCGTCCTCGTCTCTTCAGTCGCTGGGCTCGGCACATCGACTACGAGTGATATCTCCTCCTCGAGTAAACTTTTTTGTTACTTCCTCTCTCTCTCTCTCTCTGCAAGGATTATGTCTGTGACGAGGAGGGCATAAAGTCTGTCTGGTCGTCGATAAAACGATCGTCACGTTCAAACAATAAACTCGGAACTACTGAAAAGCCAGAAAGATGTAATTAAAGCCTCTAAAGATATATCAAAGGACTCTGATCAATTATTCCCTTTTGAATAATCAATGCAATTAGCGATTTAATTGGAACCCGTTGATCGTTCTTCTTGGCGAATCTCCGCCTCTCCTCTCGAGTAGAGCAATCAGCATGCGACACCTGCTCTGTCTCCTCATTTTCATCGCTCCCATTTTGTGTTTTGCAAAGGTGAGGTCTTTGGTTGTTCAGCCTTATTTTTCTAAGAGTTTGTCTGATGATGATAGGAAAAAGATCAACGATGAGCGGACTGTTAGATTCCTAGCCCTTCGAGATCAATTGAAGAAGGAAGTTCAACAAATTGGGGAAGAAGATGAAACAAAAATAGAAAGCGGGATGGAATCAATCTACGAGGAAAATCGCTTGAAAATTCCCGAGGAAATATCCTCGATAATTAGCGAGGTATAGAGTCGTCTTTCATCCGACCAAAAAAGGAATTCAGGCTCATTACTCAACCGGAGCTCAATCACAAGTTGATTCTCTTCCAATGGATGAGCGTCAGAAGAAGAACCAATCCAATGCCCGTCGTCGACTCCAATACTATCTTTTGTATCGGAAACATCCTCGAAGATATCTGGCAACAAAAATGCTGGAGGATTGATCTTGTTGTGGTGTTTATCCCTCCAAAATGAATAATTTAGTTGATATTCGTTCTGAACTCTGATGTTTTAACTCATTAATCAAACAAATCCACTTTATACTTTGACTATTTCTCCCTCTGACCACGCATCTTTCTAAGGTTTGTTTCATTGCTGGGAAGGGGATATGACTCTTCTCCTTATAAAATACTCCTATTCTGCGGTCTATACAGATTGTCTTCTGACTATCCGATATACGTTCTCTCTTCATCCTTGTGGTTTCCATCGCTGTCATCTACGCTGACAAGAGAATGTTCTGAGGACACTATGTGATCTCGGGAAACGGCATATACCATTCGATAGAGCTTGAAAAGCACTCCCAGGAGCCACTCTCCGAATTGCTATATTGAGGTGAGATCCTACCAAAATCGAGTCGAATGTTTCAGAAATTACTCGCTGGAGAGACTTTTGGCCGTTTGAGCGAGTTCAGATTTTCAACAGATGATCATATCACAATTATGAATACACTGAGGAGCAACTCGAATGTTGTCGAACTCTACAAGTCAGCAAAACTGGAAATGTATTTGCTGCTTCTACCAAACAACCAATTTGCATTTCTCTATTTGGAGGAACGTAACTCACACCTCAATCAAATGTACATAACACTCACAGACCTCAACAATCTGTGACGTTATGCGCAAAAAAGTTGCCGTGGTTTATACATTAACAGACCAACCGACTTTTCTTCTTTGGGCGGGAACTCACTCGAGCAGACCATCGAGAAGTACCAAAGATTTTTCCAAAATTCGCTGGCTCTCACTCGGTGTACACTTAATTGTGAATGAAGTGTAATGAGAATATAAGTAGGTTGTAACATAAGTATAGGGACAAGTGTCATCAATTAAGCTTATTGGACATGGCGGACACGGTCGAACTGCTCATAATAAACCTCAGAATTAACTGTGTTTCTCTGCTCCAATAGTTCCCAAAATATCGGACCATGTCGGTCCCACCACACACACAACATCGCCTTTTTGGTGCGAAAATCCTTTCTGGGCGTTTGTTCGGGCTTCTGGTCAGGCGATCTCCACTCACCATGACGCTCATCGTTTAGAAAATGGATCCATTTCTCGTCGCATGTCACAATCAAATCAAAAAATGGTGATCGGCGGGCTCTTCGAAGCAGTTTGGATGCTATTTGCAATGTGGGAGCCGAGGAGAATTGCAAAAGTATTTGATAAAATGTGTTCCAGCGGATGACAATAGATAGAAGTTATAGCTAGTCTTCGATCAATTGGGAACGAGAAAATCAACTCACAGACTGGAGCTGTCCACTCGTGGTGAATCTTATGGATATGCTTGTAAAGCGCTTTGTGATGGAAGAGTCGATGACTATAATAGAATCCAATTTCTTCGATAATCAAAAAGCCAACGAATTGAAGAACAACAGAAGGGAAGGATGGCAAAGAAGTTGGATCAAGAGATGAAAAAGGAAGAAAATAACCAAGAACAGCAGCTGTCAGCGGACCCCAGAGGAGAATATTCGAAAGAATTCCCCATAAAGAAGCCAAATATTTATCTTTGAGAAAATTGGATGAGATTTAGCTACGGTAGCCCAAAGGGATCCCGTCTGAAAATCCCCATTTTCTAGAATTTTGCTGTTTTTGTAAGAAATCATGTTCTACAAAGTTGTAGCTCTTGATCTTCTCTACAACTTTGTAGAACATGGAGACTGTTGAAGTCGAGTTGAAAATGCAAAAAATTTAAGACAAGTTTCTAATAGAATACGGTAGTTTTTGAGTAAAGGGTTTAGAGAGATTTATTCGCAGCCGTTTAAAAGCGGCTAATCACAAAATGTTGAGACTGGCGAATTCAGAGTGGACGCCCGTTCATCACAAGGCTCCGACTGTCCTGGTTAGCAGCCATTGTATCCATTTCCTCCTTTCTTCTCCATTCCTGCCCGCCAACGCCATCTTATACTCCTCTCAAGATTGGTTCATTGAATTATTTATTCGAATTTTATCTTTTTGTTTAACCTTCTTTGCTGCTTTCTCTTTGGGTCTTCCGACTTCTTTTCTTTTGACTTCTCCTTTGACTTTTTGCCATCAGTCTCCTTCGATTTTACGACTTCAGTCGGCTTAATCTCTTCCGTCTTTGATGTTCTATCTTGCTTCTTCTTCTTTTTAGCCGCCTTGAGATCTTCTTTTCCTTCTCACGGTGTTGTTTCTTCTCCTCTCGTGCTTTCTTCTCCCCAGCAATCATAAAATAATCCACAGGACCGCGCAACAGCTTCCCATTTTTATCGCGATTAACGGCGAGTACGGAATATTGTTTCCCATCCGACTTATTAAAATCGTAGGCGAAGATATGCTGATCGATTTTCCTCTGGCTGTCAGATAGATGTTGCCGACATAATAATAGTTCTGCTTGGCTTTGTCTCGTTTAAACCATCTGGTCTTCTGGTGTCATCGAAGTGCTGATGTCATAGTTGGAGAAAATTGAGAGGAGATCCCCATAGTAACATCCACGGAATCCAAGATCCTTGTGTGCTCGAACAAACGAAGTAAGCTGGAAGGCTTGGAAAAACCTAAGGAGAGTCCCATAGTCGAGGTATAATCCCTCGTTCCGCGACCAATTCCTCCCTTTTCCAACTGAAACATCATTCCAGAGGAATTGCTGCAGGATGGTATCCTTCTCCTCTCGCTTTTTCTTCTTAGCGTCTGGCATCTTGTTCTGGTCTCGATGATATCTGGCCACTACCATATTGAAGATTTGCTCGTCGAATCCAGCATAGCCCTCGATTTGGTGGAACTTTGCCGGGCGCTCAAGGTATTTGTTATTTATCATTGCTTGAGTATAAGGTGGTTTGCCGCCAGAAAGCTCACATCGAACTTTCCACGAATCAAAAGAGTTGCAGTCTTCATCAAACAATAGATCGACATCGTTCTCTTCGAAGATTGATTTGTATGGAAGTGGGAACTAAAAAGAAACTTCAGAGTTCAATTTTGGTGAAATTTATGAAACAAAAATGAAAACTAACCATTTCCTTGACCTTCTCTCAGTCCCAAAAGAAAGTCTGCTTCTAATGATCTCGATGATCGAAACAACGCCTCAAGATGAAGCTCGGTCACCATTTTTGGAAAATCAACTTCTCCGAAATTGGATCCGTTCTGACGAAACTACAAAAATGATGGAAGACCACAATGTTTGCGCTCGTCGCCCCGGTACTGGTAGGAGCATTCATCCTGGTTGGCTGCCCTATCCTTGCTCTATTCACTACGAGAAGAATGAAGAAGAAACTCTTCTAAAGTGATAGCCTCCTTTTTCTTTTTTGTCCTTCTTTTCGTCGCCCCGCTCAGTGTGTCCCTAAGTACACTGAATAAGGATGGCTACTAGTCAAGCAATGACTAGCATCCACCCCTGCAGACTCGGACCTCAGTCTAGGAGAGGTACCCCGTTGCCATCAATCCTATATCTACTAGTCTTCTATCTCTATTATTCCATCCGTCCAATAAAGGATTAGTCTAAGTCATGAGTCCTTTTTGAAAGGGGAACACCCATTTTCATTAACTTCCAACAAACTAAGAACGCACTCACACACGTAAAATCTCGATTATGTAGGGAAATGGCTTAGGCTAATAGTTTTACATCAGTGAGTAATCAATGATCTGTATCTATAATCCAATAGTTCGCGCAGATATCGAGAATTTTAGCGATCTGGAACTGACTGCACTCCATACCAGGATACAGTCGGAACTGGACCAAAATGATCGAGTCTTTAAGAAAAGATTGACTGAAAATCTTTTGGTTGTAAGGCAGTTATTCGACGAGAGAAATGCCCTCAACCCTTAGCTTAAAGGCGACAATCCCCATCCCTATCCTACTCCCACTCCCTGTCCCCATCCCACTCTCAGTCCCAGTAATTAACTCTCCGGGATTCATTCGGTCCCACTTTCTCCTCAATTTTCCTTATAGCCAACTGCCTCGGCTTTGTCGGCCTGATCCCCTTTTCATCCGAAGCGCAACATAGTATATTTTATTGAGGCTACTAAAAGTTAACATTTTGGAAAAATCTTCGGTACTTCTCGATGGTCTGCTCGAGCGAGTTTCCAACCAAAGAAGAGTAGTCGGTTGGTCTCTTAATGCGAAAATTACAGTAACTTTCTTGCGCATAACGCCACAGATTGTCGAGGTCTGTGAGTGCTATGTACACTCGGCTGAAGTCTAAGTTATAATCCTTAAAACGGAGAAATGCAAATTGGTTGTTTGGTAGAAGCAGCAAATAGTTTTCCAGATCTTTTGACTTGTAGAGCTCGACAGCACTCGAGTTTCTCCTCAACGTATTTATAACACTGACATCATATAATGAAAAGCTGAACTCGGTCAAGCGGCCAAAAGTCTCTCCAGCGAGTAATTTCTGAAACATTCGACTCGATTTTGGTAGGATCTCACCTCAATATAGCAATTCGGCCAGTCGGCTGCTCCTGACTCTTCTTGCGACATTGTGTCAACTCTGGAGAATACCCCGAACGCTGTGAACATCTCATCGGTTATAAAGCCGAACCTAGACTTAATGTTTTGGCACTTCTGCAATTGTCTTTCTTATGCTTCGGGAAGCCAAATTACCGTAAGTGCCAGGCGCTTGAGATCTTCGACTGTTAAAAGCATTGGAGGTCGGTCTTGCATGATGCCAAACGCCAGAGAGCGAAATGTTATTGCAGATAAGTAGAGCCAGTAATTTTTCTCAATTTTGCAAGGGAATAAACCCAATAGTTGACAACGCAAGCGCATGAGAGAGAGTAATTTCTCGATGTCGAGGTCAATAATCCGCATAGTCTCGTCTCTTTTCTTTAAATAGCATTCCGCTTCTCCCTTTTCGTACAATTTGTCTATTGGAAATATCAGTTTTTCTGATTTCATCGGATGTTCATAAGTGAGGAAGTTAATATCGTCGAAATATACCGCCGACAGTTGGCTATAAGGGTCGGCCACGTAAACATTGACATCTCTCGGTAAAGTAACGATGACTTCTCCCTGATTCATGTCTTGAATCCTTGATCCATCTGGTATTGCATCAAACACAATAGCCATTCCTATTCCAGAGTGAATCGTATAGCGATGGCGTCTCTCCTCCACGAAGGAGTCAAAGCTTCTACAGGTTCTTCTTAGTCGACACAATTCATGGAAATAGAGCTAAAGAGAGTTTTATGTAAGAAAGCGAATTACCTTATTCGTCACGAGGAACAAGAATTCATCCGGCAGAGACCACAGAGCAATGGACATTTCAGCTGACTAGGATTTGAGTGAAGAAAACAAAAACTCCTCCAACTTGGGCAAAGGAAATCAATAAAACACTTTATTGTTCGCTCTTCCTTTGGCTTACAATGTTAATCTTTGGCCTCGTGACCTAGTAGTACCATTCGATAGAACTTGAAAAGCACTCCCAGGAACTACTCTCCGAATTTCCATAACGACTCATCAACATCTCCAAAAATGCCCCGAAAGTGGACGACTCGCAGACTTCTTTACGCCTCCAGAATATTCCGCGTTGCTTGACTTTAGTCTGCGTTATTTATCGCAAAATTCAATAAATTAGTGTTAATCAACTCAATCGAGGTAGCTAAAATAACTTTAAAAAAGTGTGAATCAAAGAAAAGTCGATCAGGGATCGAACCCGCGTCCTAAAATAGGCAAAAAATTGATAACCCACAGCAATCGCCCTACTCCACGACTCCACTTGGGATTGGGGGTCAAACAACGCCGGACATTCCGAAGGCGTAAAAAGTCTGCGAGTCGTCCACTTTCGGGGCATTTTTGGAAATGTTGATGAGTCGTTATGGAAATTCGGAGAGTAGTTCCTGGGAGTGCTTTTCAAGTTCTATCGAATGGTATATGCCGTTTCCCGAGATCGCATAGTGTCCTCAGAACATTCCCTTGCGAGACTACTGATCACACAACTGGAGTCCACAAGGCGGTTGGAACTGGGAAGCCTCATGTTCGACCAGCTGGTGTAACGGGCAAGCACAATGGATCTGTCAAGCCTCATGGAACTGGAAAGACATTTGGACGGGTAACTGAAAAGCCTCCTGGAAAGCCATTTGTTGCCAAGCAACTGACAAAGAAAGACGAAATTACCTAAATCGAAGCTAAAGTCACGAATTTCTTCGCTGTTCGTTTCATTTTTCCGCCGAAAAATAACCAAATTTTTAGAATCTTTTCAAAGGCTACAGACATATCAAACCCGCTCAAAAGCCTTCAGTTGCTCCTCATGGTGTAGCCAAGAAGGGTTCAGCCAAGCCTCCAGTCCAGCCAGCTCCAATCAAACCAGCTGTCCTCCCAGCCAAGATCTAAAAAATAAAGATTTTCTTGAAAATTGTTTTTCTAAATAGCAGATTTGAACCCGGATTCAGTTGAAAAATCGCTTTGTCTCCCGCCGACGAGGACTGGATTTCTCCGCTAGGTGATAGCCCGTAGGAAAGCCATCGATGCTACTCCTTCTTTTTCTCTTCTCATCCGTCTCAGCCATAGGTATTCCCCTCACATTTTCGCATCTTCAATAATTAAAGACATCGTCCAATTGGCTTGTCAACGCAACTCCTCTTTGTCTTACTGTAAGGATAGACAAATCGATGTGAGAAGAGCTGTTCCCAAAGCGCCAGAAGACCCCTTCAATGAAGGAAAAAAGGTTTTTTTTTCTTGTAGAATGAGTAACTCTGATGGAATTAATTGAAGGAAGATGAGGATATCTCACTCGAAACCGAAGAAGAAGAAACCACAACTCGACGCTTTCGAAGCACAACTCCAGTGCCGATTCCCCGTCAAAACATCCTTTACACAATCTTCCCAACTTTCCAAAAAGAGAAGGATTATCGGAAGTATTGTCCCGTCAACCAATATACTTTCCAAGTGACTTGTCTTCCCGGAAAGAAATTGAGATATGATCTCCAAGTGGGGAATGTTTGGTTCTTTTCAGCAGAAAATATTTCAGGTTTTTTGTCAGGAATTCTCCGATATGTGTGGAGTCCCAAACACTAATTTATTCCCAAGTAGAGCTGGAAGAGAGGATGATGGACGACCGAAAGGATATGGACAAAAACAAGAAAATGGAAATCTTGGACTCGGAAGGAGCTTTGGTTTTGGATTCGGAGCCATTCCAGGTACGTGTTTACCTCACAGCAAAAAAGATATTTTAGGATTCGAAGTGACGGCAAGTCATGGAGCCGACATTGGAAATAAGAATTTGCCTTTCTTTAACCAGATCGGAGGAATGATGTTCAACCAGGGAACTCGAGTTGGGGCTCTTGGTCATCGTTATGGAAATGGCCCAGCCAGGAGTATGAATGCTTTGAGTCACGGGTTTGTTAGGATTCGACAGAGAATATAGAGCTCAGATATCCCAATCTTGGATTTGGAAAAGAGCCAAATAATGGAGACAAAAAGCTCAGTCAAGAGGTCTTAAAGTCCTTTGGGATTCCTAATCTGCCTGGTCTTAACAAAGGTTTTTTTCTTTTGTTTTTCTAACATTTCTATAGTTTTCTCAAAATTGGGTGGAAATCGACCAAAATATTTCAAAGGCTTCGAACCGGGTTATGGAGCCGTCAATCCAAATGCCCCATTCGCCATCGGAAAGGTGAGAGATCTTCGTCTTTTATTTTTTCTTCAGACCGATCGCGATGCCCTCAATCTGCCCGGAGGATTCGGAGATGTTGAAATCGAAAAAGGAGCTGGAATGGGAATCGGAAAATAAAAATAATAAAGTATTTATTAGAAAGGAGATCCATTTTGGAGCTAATTTCCACTGATATGCTCGTACTCGTAATGTCCCGGTCGTCACTCCAGGCTTATTGTGTCGACAGCGTTCTTCCTAAAGCTATGTTGTGTTTGAGAGCCGGTCGTTGGCAGGCCTCTTCGGGAGTCATAGGCGCCACCTGAATGATTCTCTACGAGAGCCACAAACTATTGAGTACCCGAGAGTGCCAAATCTCTTGATTGATTCGATTGATGAGTTTTTGAGTTCGATAAAAGCTTTCTTTCCGTTCGATAGATTTCTGCGACGATCGTTCTGACGAGGATTCCGAGTTGGGCGTATTAACTGGAAGATTGGAGTGAGATTGGGAAACGGACCTTTCTTTTTGCGAGTCACTGAGATTAGAATGGCTGGGAGGACAACCAGCCCGTGGAACATTCCGAGGACACAAACGACGAAGATTGTTTTCATAAAAACGAGAGCGAGATAGGATTGTTTGAGAAGAAGAGGGGCCACTCCGGCAATCGTCGACAATCCGACTTCCATCAGTGGCCATCCGATTGTATTCAAAGTCTCCTGGATTCTATTGATTGGATCCTGCAGACTTTATTTTTCTCAAAAAATAAAGTCTTACGGGTTGTTTGGATTTGTAGAAATGATAGGCGAAATGACTGGTAAAATCAACTGAGAATCCAATAGCCATGAGGAGAGCCGCCATGGAAAGAGGATCCAAATCGATATCTTGAAAATCTATGTTTTGCCCGCCGACAATGTTTATCCCCCGACGACCTTTCTCTCGTGTTGGTTTATCAATTTCCAATTAAACGAAAGAAACCTGTCGTCATGACGTCACGAGGTCATCGCCGCAGGGTATTCACGGGAATACGTGGGAGGAAATGGTGTGTAAAAAAGGAAGGAGACTCACTCCAAAGCGAAAGAAGACCAACAATTCCAATTGTGATCGAAAGCACAGAGAAACAAGCCGAAACTATACAGACCACATCGGGGATGAAGATGAAACAAGCTATGGCCGTGCAAAGTAGTGCTGCTCCCACCGATCCCCAAACTGTCGCATCTATAGCCAAAGTCTAAACTTTCTTTCTTTTTGCTAAAAAATGGGGAAAAACCTGGTCGACGAATGGACTGTGATCACTGTAGGGATAAATCTGATAGTCTGGATATTTCTTGGCAATTCGTCGCCAATCTTCCACAGCTGGAATCAACTCGTGATATTTGATATGCTGAAAGAGATTTGTTTTCTTCCGCCCCTTACATTATGAAAATTGGTCATGAAGAAGAAAGAAGTGATACAGAAAGGATTATCCTCGAGACAAGCCGACTCGTTGTATTTGACAAAAGAAGAGAGATAGAAGTAAGTGGCAGATTTGAAGAAAGTTGGAATCTCCGCATAAGTGAAGTCTTCGGTTTCCCCGTAGAATCTCAAGAAATCCTCGTACGGCTGGAGCCAGAAGAAAGTCGACTCAGCGCCATAGCTGTATGTGGCATTTTCAAATTCCTTCACTATTGTCTTGATGGCTAAAGGAAATTCTCTCTCGATCCCTGTCTCACTCACTTTCTAATCTTTCTGGTTCCCTCAAATCCCCGGGATGCATGATGAAAACCTGAAACTTTTTGATTGTTAGGAAATTTTTGATCCTTATGATTTTTCAGTACTTCCTATCAAAGGAGACTCACACTGATCGGTTGCATATCCTTGAGAGCAACCTCATATTTCTGTTGGAAGGATTGAAGATAAGAATCAGGTAGGGCCATTTTCTCGATTGAAATCAATGAGTCCAATTGACTGATCCCAAGTAAGCTGACATAGAAATATCCGACCATGAGAAGAGAGAGAGTTGCTCTGTTATTTTTCTTTCTTTCTTTTTTCTGTCAAACTGACTTAAACCACCAGGTGGAAAGAACCCAAGTGTAGAAGGAAATGAACTGTGTTTGTTTCGCTACAGCCCATTCGACCAAAGTAGAGCGCGCTTGTGGATTGGCTTTGAGGCAACAGAACAAAGATTGTCGTCCAGCCTGTTCGCGATATCCACTCAAAGCTACGACGGCACTAGAAAAAAAGAAGAAAATTACGCAAGGGAGATGAGGAGAACCTGAACATGATCAGCTGGTAGAGATAGGCGATCAGAATTGCGACGGCCGAGTAGAGGGAAAAGGCTCGTACTGCCGGCGTCTGAGATGCCATTCCGATGAAAAATGACATAGAATTTGTAATTGCACTGGAAGATTCAAAAGAGAGCAAAGAAAGACGAACCTAATCGTAATACTTGGCCCAGCCTCTTCTAGAGTTATGGCTGTCCTTCTCTCGACACTTTCAGTCGTCACAGTTCGATCCCAAGCACGTAAGATAATAAAAACATCATCGACTCCCATCGACTCGACCAGGAAGAGTGCTGCCACAATAATTGACTGGAACTTCAAGCCGAAAAAACTGAGGATTCCTGTGGCAGAGACCAGAGCCAAAAGAGGAATCAAACAGCCGATCACCGATTCGATTGGCTTCGATCTCAATGGATCTCGTCTAAGCTTTTTGGTAGAATTCAAAAGAAAGAGCCAACCTTCCAGAGAAGATCAAAACAAAAAGAATCATGGCAGCAATCGAGCCCACAATTAGAGGAGCCGTCTCAAAACCCATTCGTCTAACTTCAGCTGAGACCAGAGCATCTCCTGTTGCTTCACACTAAAAGAAAGTTTCTTTCCCTTCTAGTCCAGACCTTGAATATATCATATCGAGGATCTTTGAAGACTTTCCGGGCCTCTTGTAACCAAAGGAAGATAACATCGGCAGATCCATAGTCTGAGACCAAGTAAAACGGTAAGATAGCAGTCGAGAATCCTTTTATTTGGTTTGTTTCGTTGAACAGTTCGACTCCAAAAACGTTGTTCCCTGGAATGATCTTTTCAACCTTGCAACAGACATCGAAAGCAAACTGTTACGGTCCATTTGATTCGACCCTCAAAAGGTGTCTTCAGACTCACCAATAAAGGCCTGGGTTCCGAAGATTTCGACCTGAGGATAACTGAAGCTAGACGGGTTTGAAGGGTCGTACAGCTTCAAAAAAGCCAAGAATGCCGTGTTTAGTTCGCAATACGGTTCGCACAAATCACGGAACTCATACATCTGAAACGCTTTTGGAAGGACGAAATAGCGAAGCGGACCTACCTTTCCTCGGAAACCAATTGTCACATTATTTTGAAGGGTTTTGACTAGTTCAATCAGTCGAATTCTATGAGTTTCTCTCATTAAAGAGCCACCATCTCTGGCTACAACCATAATATAAGATGGGTCCAATGTGCCATTCTGAACGAATCTCAGAGGAAGAGACAAAGAGACCGACCTGGTTGAGGAAGGCTTTTGCAACTGCATATTCATCTCGACTGGGAGAATCCATTGGCGAATATTCGTTTCGAACATTATTCACCTTCAAAGAAACTAAACAAAGAAGAAAGAAGACAAACCTCTTCGAACCAAAAGAGACCAAGACTGAAGAAGATGGTAAGACATAGAGAAAGGGAAAGGACGACTCCCGGCCTCCGTCCAATAATAGCCCCAAGCGGTTCAAAAGTGGCGGCTAGCCACCTTTCGAATTGCTTGATCAACATACAGATCTGCCTCTGAAAGTTTCTAAAGTCGATGCAATGAGGAGATTGGACGAGAAAACAACCGGATGGAACAGGGATCTGTGACAAAGAGAGACGAGGATAAGAAGTGGCCATCCCACGCCCACTTAGCTGCCTAACTGGACTTCTGTCTTCTCGGCTCGGAAGAGAAATGGCCCGGTGCTCTCATAGCGAAAGCAGCTTACGCAACGCAATGGCGCGGGGAAGGATATCAGAATTATCAAACGACAGGTTTGGAAGGCTGCCAAACGCTCGAGGCAAAGGACGCCCCCAGACGCAACACGTGTGGATGGAAGAGACGAACTCGTTAGGAAAAAGAAAAAGACGAACTCAAAGCTTATCTGAGTAAGCCATCCTTCAGAGAAGAACAGATAGACTTTGAGGAGATGGAAGAACTTTCAAAGTTATTGGGAATGCTTGAAGAAAGAGAGATTTAAAAGCTGGAGATCTTAAGGAGGACAGAACAAAAGAAAAAGATAATAGACAGAGTGAGGAAGATTGTAGGAAAACCTGGGACGAGGACCAGAACGACGAAGGATGAAAAAGTAGGAGTTTTTATGAAGGAGTAGACTCGGTGGAACGAAGAGTTCGAAGAATATTCATTCGAAAGGGGGAAAGTCAAGGTCAGACAGATTTGTAACTGGTTCAATAAAACTTTTCAATTGCGGGGCTTTATTGGGTAAGAGTAATTTAAAAGGAAAGTACAGAGACCGGATAGATGAAAGCAACAGGCGCCCGACGGATTAGAGGACTGAAAGCAGATGACGCTTACAAAAGGATGGCTGACTCAGCTTACTGGTTTCCCACCACCACCTGGCTTTTCATTAAACGGATCTTTTGTAGGGAGGAAGTGACATTGAGCGCTAAATTGGGGTGTCAAATGGCCCGTTTATATTGCCTCAAGCGTATTTTGATCTGGCAAGGCCGCAAGTTCAGGGATATAGTTCCAACTTTAGATCATTGGATCAGCTGGGGATCTCATTCCTTCTTGATAATACAGTTTTTTTTCGCGATCCAATCAAAGACCATCCCGCTGGTAATACCCTTTTCCGAATACAGTGAAAGATTGGTCAGAGATCGGAGATTTTCATTAGAGTAAAAGGGAATTCCACTCCATTTCCCATTGAATAATTCCCTCAATTCTCCGTGGATTGGCAAGACTCTAGTCTCCTTTCTCGCTTGTCCATTATACTTTCATACGTATTCGCATCCCAGAAAAGAAATCCTTAGGTTCAGCCGGCTTGTTGATACAGAAATCCCTCTTGACGTCAAATGTGAATTACTAATCTCATTTGATACAGTCATTCAGACAATATAGGGTGCGGAGAAAGTTTTGATACTTTTTTCAAGCGACTACACAAATTTTAAAAATAGTGTTCGAATTTTTTTGTTTATCTTTCTTACTATTTGTTGATGCCTTTTAACTTCTTTGTAACAAAAAATTATGCTTTTCTTTTAAGCTTCTCTCTAAATAAATGTCCAAAAGAAACGCACTGTGATCATTGAGTTGCACTAGGCCAAAAAAGCCTATGGAGATCGTTCGAACGACGAGATATTCAAAAATGCTGATGTGTCGGGTGATTAAACGATTTAATGAGCTTGGAAATGATCATGATCGACCGAGAAGTTCAGCAACGGCAGTCAGCCCTGAGAACATCAAAAAGATAAAATGTTGAATCAAGCGGAATCCACTCCTCCGAGTAACTCGCCTGATTTTAGCCCTCTCGACTACTCCGTTTGCTCAATTTTGGAGCAGAAGATTTCTGGAAAAGTTACCCAACAGTGAATGCCTTGAAAGCCGCTTTGAAGAAAAATTGGAACGAGATTACCGTGGCCAAACTTGCGACCATCATCGAGAACTTCCGCAAGCGTTTGAAGAAGTGTATTGAGGCTGAGGGAGGAAATTTAGAGCATTTGTTGTAATTTTCTTGTTGTTCAGATTTGGACAAATATGTTACTACCGCTTTTTGATTGATAATGCCAAGTTTTTCAACTTTTATTATCCTTAGAAAAAGTATCAGAACTTCCTCCGTATCCTGTAGATTCCCTCAGATTACCGTGTGAGGGAATTGTAGGAGTGACGTAAGTCCAGGTGGTCGAAGCCTCTGTTTCCCTCTTCCTCGCTATTATCTCCTCACTCAAGAGCACCCTCATCCGTCACTCGCAATCACGCCATCTTCGGTTTCGACATGTTTTTGGCCGCACCTGATTCATTTTGAGGCTACTTGGGGCACCAAAAATCTTTATAAGGCCGTCCTCGTTTGGCCCTTCATTCAAAAGATTCAGCCGAGTGCTTCATCCTGAACAAAAGCTCCAAGATAGAAGTCTGTATTCCTTCTCGAGATCTATTTTTGGTGACTCGTAAATATCAAAAGACATCGCCTGACTTCTTCCCCTTCCTGGTATGAGCTCTCCTCAATCAGTTGAAATCCTTTGTTGTGAATCAGACTTTATTTTTAGCTTCACTCCTCCCCCACTCGCAGTACTACTCCTCCCAAATAAATTCAAATGATCTCCGACACACAGGTCATTCGAGCAATTTTCAATGGTCATTAGGTCGGGTCGACGTATGCATTCGTTTGATTGCGAAGGTCCTCACCCACACTCTCTCTTTCATTTTTGTTTTGCTCCACTTTTCTGAATACGTTAAAGCTTTTTCGACTTCAACAATCCTCCCCCATTGAATTATTTCCTCCCAAAGTGCTTTCTCTCAAGTTCTCTCTGCATTTGACGCATCAGTCTTGGAAGGGCTCCAAACATATTTCTGATCGTAAAAGCTCTATCTTCATTACGACTCTTCTGTTTCGGATAACGTGACAATGACGTGTTTAATTTGCAAAATGTCCCAGGTCGTCGCGACGTCAGAAAAAAATTTTCAGATGGCCGTCCTGACTCGACTGTTGTTCCTCTTCGTCTGTCTTTGTGTCTTTAGTGTCGCCTCTGCTGCGATATCCAGAGTCAGTCCTCCCCAAAGTCTTAAAATACAATCTTCAGAATCTCCGCTCGGACGTCTCATCTCTCTTTTTCTCTCCGTTCCGTGTTGTTGGTAAGCGAAATCAGTTTTACGGTCTATACAAGTGAGTCCGATAAAGTTTGTGTTCAACTAGAAGTTCAGGAAACAAGCCTACGACTATCCGCACGGCTACCCCTACAACCAAGAGAATTTCATGTTCTGACTGTTTTTCGAGTAAAACTCTCATTGTTATCGCATAAGTATTGTAGATTTATTAAAGACAATTAAATTCCTACAAATCCTCCAACGGGAATTCTGTTGTCGGACGTCTTTTGGACCAACTGGAAGGCAGCTGGGGAGGCCGAAGCAGCGAAAACATCTCTAAAAATTAAATTTCATTATCAAACTATAATTAACCTGTTGACAGTCATTCCACAGACGGATTCAGTCTGAGCATATTGTTTTGCTGTGGCGGCGTTGAAGCCTCCGAAAGGACGGAAATCGTTGAAGTTGGCAGGAGTCTCTCCGTTTACTCCGCCCGAATAGACATTCCAGTACCACAAGGCAGTTCCAGAAGTTACAGTCCAATTGCCGGTGATTTGAGTCCAGTCGTAGTTGCTGGTATAAACAGCCGGAGTTACTCCTCGGCCCTAAACAACTCCTGTGAACTTCGAAGGAATAAATCCAACCTGAGCCTTGACGATGAGAGAGCTAATGAAATTCTTGTTGGCGCTTTGGTTGGATCCCCAGTTAACCGGAGAAGTCACTTGGAACCAAATTGTCCTCACATTAATTCCATTATTATAGAGTCCGTTGTACATCTGAAATCAATGGGTTGGCCCTCCAAAACGTTTTGCGTTTGAAGTGGTTTGTTTGTTTTATTTAACTGACCTCATCAAACTGCTGAGCTGCTGTCTTGTTGGATTTTGGCTGTGGAGTCATGTAAACCTGAAGATAGTTCCATCAGGAATCAACGGATAGCAACTCGCCTCGGTTCCGACTCCAGCACTGTAGGCGTTCTTGATGTTGGGAACGGAGCTATTGTCGAAGGAGCCGAGTCCATTGGGATTGTACCCCCTGACAAATCTTAAGTTGGGGAAAAGGAGTACCTGACAAAGACGACGGAATAACCAGACGATTTGATGCAGCTGAAGGTGCTTGTAGTAGCATAGGTGGAGAAATCTAGGGCGTTTCCATAGGTGATCTGTGAAATGTAGGAATCCAAAGGAATGGCCTACCAAATTCTGAACGGGAACGGCGAAGGCGGCTCCGACGAAGAAAAAGAGAAAGAGCATCTTGACGAAGTCTGATTAGAGTTATCGCCTTGCATTGATTTTATAGACTCCATTCCGGAAATCTTATCATTTTATGAGAAGAAAAAGAGCTAATTAAGTGGGTGGACAACCAACTTCTGATGACTTTCCATCAGCTACATCTTGGCCATAATGCCTATTGGAATACATTTATTTTATTTAAATACGAACGACTAACCTCCAGACAAAAGATAAACATCAAGAGAGTTTGCAAGAAATTGAGACAAACAAGATGATCGTCTTGAAAGACAATTTCCAACCGAATTCTGAGAGATGTGAGTCGAGACTACCCAGAGATCCAGGCAATCTTGTCTCATCTTTGCCGTCAGCCTTATTATTTCATTATGTGTGTCATTTGGTGTTCAGATCGACGACTACATCAACTAAAAGCAAAGTTGACCTGAAAATCAGAAGAAAAACTGACATTTTGCCTTACAATAGATTAACTCAAAGTTTCTATTGAAATGCAAGAATGAGTCAGTCATAGTAGAGAGAGAACCAGAACAATTACTCACAGCATCAAATAACCGGTATTTTTCGAGAATCGAAGCTATCTGTTGAATCCAGCATTTTTGCCCTGTTTTTGTGTAAAATGACATTGTCTTTCTCTCGCTTTCGACCCCGAGTGTGTCGACCCTTCTAGCCGCTCCGCTTCTTTGTTGTCTCGGCTGTTCTCTCACATTTTTCTTTCAGAATGAGGTCGCTCCTCTTGGCAATCCTGCTTGTCGCTGTCTCGGCTGATATCACAATTCCTTTCCCCGAGATCTCCCTTCCAAAGGTTTCGATTCCTCAAATCCGAAAAGATCAAAGCACCGCCGTCAAAGGAAAACTTCTTTGTAACGGCAAGCCTTACGAAAAGGCGAAACTGAAACTCTATGAAGTTGACCCAGGTTGTCTTTGTTTTTCTACGCTCATTTCCGGTTTTAAGTCATTGACACTCTTATGGCCGAAGGTCTTTCCGACGAGAATGGAGAGTTTCTTCTCCAAGGTGTAGATCGCGAATGGTCCACCATTGAGCCCCGCATCAATATTTACCACAACTGTGAAGACGAAGCCGTGGTCAGTGGCCCTTTGAACCAGAGAATTAGAGTTTTTAGGAGTGCTGGAGAAAAGTCTCCATCTTGATTCCTGAAGATTATGTGACAGAAGGAATCAGCCCCAATAAGACTTTCGACATTGGAACTCTGAATTTGAACGCCAAACTGCCGGGCGAAGAGAGAGATTGTATCAATTAATTCTGTATATTCTTGGGCTTGGTGGAGACACAAAACAAACACATAAATCATTTTCAATGACTACTATTCGAGATGCCTAGACTCACAATTAGGCGACGAGTCGTTCCCCTTTACGATTACGGTAGTTCTCGAGATGAGCGTAAATCATCTAAATCGTGTGATTTGAGTCGAAAAATGGCAATGATGAGATCAAGCGGAGGGGGAGATTACCCTTCTCGAGTCCCTATGATGAAGGAACTCCGGAGGCAGTCGTCTGTGCAATTCTCATTTGAAGGAGGAACAGAAAACATCCTGATTTTGGTCGAACACTTCATTACATCGAAGACCAAATCAACACGCGTCTTCACAGGGGGAGGGAGAGAAAAAGGCAGACAAATTAACTAGAGATCTGGATCTTTAGGCGAAGGAATATTGTCCTCGTTTGGCGAAGGCAAAACCGTATGGACTTCCACGCTTGGCGAAGGCGAACTGACGGTAGCCAGCGCGCTTGGCAAAAGCGAATCGAGCCCGCTTCTCGACTTCCTCCGCGTCTTCGTCGACCTCATCAGCTCGCTTGGCGAACGCAAAGCTACGGTAGCCACCTCGCTTAGCGAAAGCAAAAGACCTCATCCTCTTGTCGGCCGAGAGATCATCTGTCTGGAAAGAAGGTTCGGCTCGACGAGAAGTCAGAACTGACCTGCTGGGAGAGAACGAGAGCAGCAAGAGTGCAGAGGACCAGAAGAGCCAGTGAAGACTGCATTGTGTGAGGAACCCACTGAAACTATTTGTTGAGGAAGAGGGAGCGACTGGGAAAAAAGAGTCCAGAGTTCCAAGAGAAGCGAATTAGAAATTCAACGGGGCTGAGAGGAAACGTGAGAGCTTTTCACCAATTATGAGGAGTCATTAAAAAAAAGAGAGAACAGATTCGAAAAAGAGAGAGAGGAAAGAGGGGCGTTCGACTCTAAGAGCTCCTCCTTTTATACGCAGACTCCGTGGGTGTAGCCTATGATTAACCACAATGTCGCCTCGGGTTACGAGCACATTTAAGATTACTGTAGACGGGCTCAGAGTCACGTCACCATCAAAGATCTTCAAAAAAGACTTTGCTCCCTTTCGAGAGTTTCTCATTGGAACGTTTAAAAGTCATAGGAATGAGAGGTGATGAGAGACGGAATAATTTCTGATTTGCACAATTAACATGGCGCAATGAACCTTTATGACGAAGGAACTCTCTCCCTCCCTCACTTGACGTGATGAAGTGATTGTTGTGAGAAGAAGTAGGTGGTCCGAGGTTTCTTCTCTATGCAAATGAGCGATCCATTACCTCATTATGCAGGAACAGTTGATGGCGAGATTCGGAATGATTTCACCAGGAAGGAGAGGGGGATAACAAAGAAAAGTAATAAAGTCTCTTGAGAGGGCTTCTATTTGATTCGGGTTTCTATTTTCGAACAAAAAGGGGAAAAGCTCTCTCTCCAGACCTAATCCCACAATAAACAGAGATGTCCCATTTGCTATTTTATTTCTATCTGCTTCCGGTCAAAGCAAAACTAATTGGATGTTCTCACAAGAAAGCCAAATATCAAGAAGTGGCAAAAGGACAGCGGAAAGAGTTTATGAATATCTGAACAATTCGAGGAAAGAACAAAAAACTCTTTCTTTCTTCAAACTTTTCAGCAATCTTCCGAAAGATGAAGAGGTCAACTGGAGAATGTGTGTGGGCCGAAAGAATCGGAATAATTGAACGACCTGAAACTGAAGGAAGGAGTCCTTCGAAGCGTGAAGCATCTGGGTTTAATTGACCTCCAGAGGATTCATTACAGCCCGAGAGGACCGTAGTACTGACGTGATTCCCGTCGCGTAAAACGCAGGATAGATCTAATTTTCATACATTAGCAACGCTACCCGGAGGCTAAAATCACTCCCCTCAGAATAGAAGACACTGCAAGACTCGAGACTGAGAGAGGGAGAGACTTGTGAACTTCATTTTATATTCGCTGAGGGGGAGGTGAAAACATGCCCATATATATGAATTCTGATTTCATTAGTCTTGAACCTGGGACTGGAAAAACGCTCTACGACATACCATAAACGAGAAAGCTTTATTACGAAAATTCACTGGAAGACTAATTGCCCGCCTCCTCCCTCATTCCTCTTCGTCCGCCATGAGGAGTTCTAACCCGTGAGATTGATCAAATCCTCGGTTTACAAAATACTAAACTATTTTTTTTTGTATCTAGTTCGATGTACTCACAATAGAAGGCTCTTCAGTGGGAACTTCATTGCGATTCTCACTCCAGCCTCGCACCAGTAGGTAGAGGGTAAGACCGAGGAAGAAGAAGATAACAATTCCGACTAATACACATGCCACTAGGAAAAGAGAACCGAGCTCTTTTTCACAGCGATTGCCGCTGACACGTTGGGGACATCTGAAATGATAATTGAAAAGAGGAGGCGATACCTGCAACTAGCAAGCGGAAGCTCATCCACTTCCTCGTTGAAGACGTCGAGAGTACAAATTCCTCCATTAAGACAGTACTCTTTCTCGTTACAAACTCGTTCAGAAATACTGAGACAACTTTTCGTTTCGTTGGAAAATTCAAAGTATCTGGGGCATATACAGACATCAATCAAGCCATTCGAAGAACTTGGAATTGGAACACAAATTTCATCTTTATTTGGTTCCCTGCCGCGACACCGATCGTCTGGACAAATGGCTGGATCTCTGAAGTTCTAAAAAGCACTTTTTTGTTTATTTTTATTTGCTCACCTCATAAGCGAAGTGATCGATGGTCAGCCCGGTAGGCGTCTTATGAGAATGGTGCAGAACGGTGACATTTGAACCAGCCAGACGGAGGTCAATGTAGCGAGTTGAGTTCGAAGTATTTTCTGTCCAGAATAGACCTCCATTGAAATAGATCAAGTTGGTAATTCGATGAACTCCTTTGCTGTGAATCAGTGATCTCCTCATGGAGTTGAGATCAATCTTCTCTATCAATTCAAACTCATAATCTCCAAAATAAATACAATTCACAATGGGATCCAAGGCCAATCCTCGGATTCCTCCAAGTTTATTCTTTTCGATGACTTCAGCCTAAAAAAGACTTCGACTGGATGGACTAATTGTCCCAACCTGTTGGCCATCCAATTGAGCTGAGATCAGATGATTTGTCCCATTGTATTTCTCAACGAAATACATCAATCCACGGCGAGAATCCAAGACAATTTCAGCGAATTGGGACTTCATTCCTGTAGACTGAATTGTTCCACTCAATAATTTCATACAACGACTCTTCTGACTTTCGACCTCAGCGCAGACATAAATACCCGAGCTTTTATTGAAGCAATCTAGAAGAAGGTGATGGTCGGAAAGAGAAAACCGACCAGTTGTGTAGTAGATATTGTTAGTAAGAGAATCAATGGCAATACTCTGGATTCCTTCAATTGAATGCTTCAAAACAGTAAAAGTATCATTATAATAAAAAGCCTTGATTCGTCTTATTTTAAAATAAAAAAAGTGCCTACTAAATCAGAGTGCGTTTGGTTGAGAGGAGAAATCAAATATATCCTCTTCCCCGAATAGAAAACCTTTTTGACTATTCGAGGAAGGAACATTATTCGACTTTCATAAGCGAATGCAAAGTTAGCAATCAATTCAATGCAAATCTGAACCTTCCAAATTCAAGCAAAACCAAACCTCAGCTCCGAAAAATAGATGCTCAGATGATACTATCAGTCGTGCTTCGTCTAAGCGATGAACCTCGCAAGTTAGTTTGTCCTTTTGAAGGAAATAGTCAGCTTCACAAGCACAAAAAAACGTCAAATTGTCTAATTTACAGAAATGCTGACAGCCGTGTCCATCAACTGCTTCGCATTGGTCAATCTCAGAGCAATTCCTCTCATCTACGGAGAGACGCGACCCTTTCGGACATGTGCAGATGGCCTCTGCTTCTTGTTGGAGAATAAAGAAGAATGTACGAACCTCCATCAACTAAACTACATCGGTGTGAGCAATTGAGTTGGTCGCACATCTGGCAAAATTCCTCATCATCACCCAGAGGACAATCTCTTTTTCCATCGCAAATCTTATCTTCAGATAGACAGCCCTTCCCTTACAAAAATTCAATTCAATTTAAGAAAGAAAAGGAAACCTTCACGACACCGAAATTCATTCTTCGAGCAATGATCTGGATCCTCTTCTTTACAATTGTGCTCATCCTCTCCTTCCAAACAATCCATAGCTTGATCACAAACCCAATAGTCCGGAATACAAACATCATCATGACATTTGAATTGTTCAGGAGAACATTCTTGCGTAGAGCAGTTTTGCTCATCATCCCCTTCTGGACAATCCTAGAAAGGGGTCAACACGCTGGGTTGAACTTACTCCAACTCCATCACAAACTTCTTCGCTATCAATGCAGATCGACAAGGCCTTCGGATCGTTTGATTTACAGGCAAAGGTGTGTGGAGGACAAGGGATTTTAGGAGGTACGCTAGAAGATATTTTATGACAAATTTGATTTTGGTTTACCTAGGCTTTCCAGGACATCCGAACTCATCATCACCAAGAACACAATTTGATTCTCCATCACACTTGAATGCTTCAGAAATACAGTTTCCGCCGACGCAACGATAGTAGCCTTTAGCACAACCAGAGGGTCGAAGAACAGCAAACGTCTGATTGATTTTTGATAAAACCTACTTTGTGTAACCTGCTGACAGAGAAAGAAGAAGAAGAGAGTCCTCATGGCGACATCAAAAAGACTGAAACGTTTCTCATTCAAACAAAAACGATGTGAAAAAGGTTGGGGTGTCCTTTTGGGCATGACTCGGTTCTTTGTTGCGCCAGATGGTCAAAAACACAACGGTCTTGAAAAAAAAAGCGTTTTCGGCTAGCCTGGGAAGACAGCTAGACATTTGAAATATCAAGTACGGGAAAGCTATTGAGTTATTCCCGTGTGACTCTGAGCGTGGCGTATCTCTCTGATTCACTCTTCTTCTCTTACTTTTCTGGGAGATACTACCTCGAGTCAGACGACCAGAAAACATTGGAAAAGGGAGACACGAGGAAGAATTCTGTCTCTCATTATGTTTTTGAAATGAGCAGTTAGAGAAAAAGAGAGCAAAGAGGATCGATGTTTAGAAAACGATCGGCTCTAAAAGGATTAAAGTACTTCACTTCAACTGGCTCATGATTCTTCAACCGTTTTTTCTGATTTTGATCAGTGTCACTCTCTTGGTCACAACGGCAAGTAAGATCTTTTTTTAGATTTGAGAAAGTGATTTAGAAAAGAGAAATAAGAAGAAAAATAAGCCGACAAAAGGGAAAAAGACACAGAAAGGAGGAAAACGAGCCGGAAAACCGACAGGACCAAATGGAGGAAGTATCGGCGGTGGTGGTGGAGGAGGAGAATCGTTTGGACCTTCGATGCCGGCTGGGATAGCAGCAGCTGCGAGTGGAGCAAAAGCTGGCTATAAGGGGGCCAAAAAAGGCTACAAAGCTGGTAAAAAAGGAGTCAAAGTGACGAAAAAAGGAATCAAAGCGGGGATCAGAGCTACGGCTGAGGCTAGAAGAGCTCGTAAATGGCAGAAAAGACGACGTCTAGAGAGCACAGCTGATTGGACTTGGAAGGAACGAGAAGCTACAGAAATCGATGAAGACTGTGGAATTCCGCCCATCCGTTAGTTACAATAAAATATAAATTCATAGATAGATTCGCTTGGACGTCTTCACGTGGATGCCACTTTCCTTCGCCCCCAATTGGCTCGTCGCTCTCGACTTCTAAACGAACGACTCAGAAAAGACTGGAGATATCTCATCGTAGGCTGAGATTTGAGATTCTAATGGGAGATTTTTAGGATGAAGAAGGCAACAAAAACTTTGAATCTGGTCGTTTTGGAGCCAACTTTCTGATGCCTTTGGGATTTCCTCCTAAGGAGATCTCGACTTCTAAACTTTAGAGAGACATCCGAATATGAAATTTAATCTTTTATTCCGTCTTAGATCTTCTAGCAAATCGACTCATCGGCATCCTTCAAAATACTGTAACTACGGGGAATCAAAGAACTAATCGAGCAGCAAAGACTTGCGCTGTAGACATATAAGCTGGCTTTAACTGCTTGGAATACCTAGAGATTGATTACAAATAAAAAAAGCAAATACCATGAGAAGGTTGTAGATGTGGCTGACGGGAGTGGGGATGGGATTGAAGAGATAGTTGAACACACAGACGAGATTCAAAAGGCAGAAATTGATTGAAAACATATATTGACCAGAGCTGAGAGTCGCATTTCCATGGAGATTTTTCCTTACAAAATAAATTGAGCTGACGAGACCAGCGAGAGGAACATAAAAGCCGAAGGGATTTACGAGTACTTCATTAAATCCGCTCGCAAACAATGTAGACGACAACTTGATTTGAAATTGAATCAAAGTGTAAATAAATACCAGAACAGAAGATATCATGTTGAGTGCTATAAGAAGTGCCTGGACCGCTCCCGCCGGACTGTGGAGGTACTCATTTAGCTTTTCGGAGAAATCAATCTCCGGAGTTTCTTGATCATTCTTCTCTGATGTAAGTGAAACTGGACTAAAACTAGCCGACGAACTAGATTTCGAGACAACCATCACTGCTTCGAAATAAAAAAAAGTAACTATCCGCTGAATTATACACCGGATGATTCTAACTTGCAAAAGCTAGTGAAATCCTCCCCAATCTTCCGTTTTTTGTACATCTATAGATTGAGTTTTCTTGATATTTCAAACAACAGTTTGTGTCTAAAAATCACTCTATTTCTGTAGCATTTCAACACAACATTATTCGAAACATTTACAATCGATTCACAGGTACCATTGGAAAATAGCGAGAGATCATCTTTTAACACGAAGGTCTCTCGAATAGGTCACGTCCTTCAATTGCTGCTATCAGAAGTTTGTTGCTCATTGTCAGCTTCTAAAGCTGAGTCTTGAGCTTCGTTTGAATCAATAGAAGAAGGAGAGTGTCTCTCACCGTCGTCAAATCCTCCCGTGTTTAGCTAAAAAAACTGGCTCTCTAAAAAAAAGAACAACCACCAACCTTTTTATCTGGATCTACAAGTTCTGTCTTTTCCATCTTTGCTTCGACTTCATCAACATTTTCGGAGACTTTTCTTTTTCTGGTTTTATCCAATTTCAATTTATTTATCAGCGATTGTAGAGTGTTAAAAGCTGTTTCAACACTTAGATCAGAATTCTGTAAAGTTTAACATAGATTACACTAAATCATTACCGTGAAGCTAAAAGTGAATAAGAAGCATTGAATTACAGGAGGGTCTTCTGCATTCGTTGCGCTTAGTTTAAAGCGTTTTAGATCCACACGCTCTAGCAGCATATCGGCAAAAACTTGGGAATTAATGACAAGTCTGTGAATTCCGGTAGTTCTAGCCACTTCAAATAACTGATAAATATACTTTTTTTTAAACTAACCGATTCGATGCTGCTCTCCTTCTTCATCGCATCTTTTGCTAATTTTTAAAACAACAAGCCCTTTCTCCATCCATTTTCTATTTTGCTTATCATAGACATGTAGCTTGCAGCCAGTCTGAATTTTTTTGTTGGAAAAAACATGTATTAAAACCTGAAAGATGACTTGATCTCCTTCCTCTCCTGTTTTTACTTCGATTATACTGGTGGTTGGTACATTTTTATCGTGTTCATCTTTTTGCTTCGCAGCAGCCTCTTCTGCTTCTTTTTTAAACTCATCATAGCTCTGTATTTTAGTTGAACTTTAAGCTGCTGAAGTACTAACCTTTACAACAAGTCCATTGTCTTCCGGTTTGGCTTCGCCATCTTTTGTTTCATCAGTGTTTTCTTTTGCAATTTTGAAAATTGTTCCCGACTGAAAGAAAATTGCATGTATAATGCTAAAGATAAGAACCTGTATAACACGTGAAGCGATGTTCTGCCCAAAAATGAATTTTGGTTTGCCATTTTCTTCTGCAGGCTTTTCTTCTATTTTGGGTTTTTCCACAGCAGAGGTTATTTCTGAGAAAGTTTTAGTTTTGAGTTTTATAGCTCCCATTGAAATAGTCTTCCCAGAATTTTGAAATTCTTGTTTGCCTACAATAGAGTGTAAATAAAAATATAATAGAAAATCATACTGGCACTCCACATCGCATCAGCTTTGGCTGCAAGCAGAGAAGGTCTAAGCTGGACTTGAGGCGTTGTAGTAGCTGGAGCTGTGGTTGGGTTAGTGTCAGAAGACATGTCTGAAATTAAGCAAGTTAGAAGTTTACTAAAGAAGTCAAACGCAAAAGCTAAATATTACAAAAGGCTACAACTCAAACTAAAAAATTCGAAGAAGAGGAATTATAATCGAATTTTGTGAGTGCAAAGAGGGCAGTTGCTCGGCAATCAGTCTGACATTTAGAGCTGTAAATTGCGTATTTTCTCGTTGCCTTTTATTTTTCCAAAAATGCTATGTTTCTCTCGTTTTGTTAATTTTTATCAGTTTATTTGAATATGAATTTAACAATTTCAGGCGCCCAAGCGTATGATCGGTCAAAAAGCAAAACCATGCGCAAATTGGTAATTCCAAAGTACTACGGACGTCCTTCAATAGGATTGGCTCTTTTTGGTTGTACTAATCGGCCATTCTATCATATTTGTGTATTTCCTGATCGAGCGTTAGGGAGAAGATACGAAAGTAACATAATAGAGCAGGTAACTTTGTATTTAGCTTTGACAATTTCATTACTTCAGGTTGGAACTTTCGACCCACTTCCGAATTCTAATAACGAAAAACTTATTGCATTCAATTTCGGAAGGCTAAAATATTGGATTGGTGAACGCAACGCTCATATTTCTGTGCCAGTCCTTGAACTGCTCGGTAGAATTTTGCTTTATTTCTTATTTTTATTCAGGTATCTCTGGATTGTTCCCTATTCATCCAAAAACCTTCATTCGTGCAAAGGAAAATCAACAAAACCTTCTAAATTCAAAGAAAGAGCCTGTTGTGGAGGATACAGAATCTGAAGTAAGTTAAATTTTGCTATATAACTTTCATTTTTCAGAAACAAAGTGCTCAAGCATGAGCTTTCTTCGAGGCTTCTCAATTTTATGTGCTACACTTTTTAGTTTGAATAGCTCTACAGATGTTTGTTATTCCAATGTTGATATTCGCGGTAAAACTTCTAATTCAACTCCTGTTTTTAATATTTTACATTCTTCCGGGGAGTGTATTGAACGCTACAATTATTATGATACAGGTACGTTAAAAACTTCATTTAATCCTATTTACTCTTTTAGATCTTCATTCAGGGTACGAAAATTGTCCATCTGGTCTTATTTCAGTCGATCTTTCTCCTATTGCTAGTCCACATACAGCTGAAACGTACTGTCACCCCGTTGAATATAAAAATAAAGTTTTAGGCTACCTCATGTCCAACTAAATATTTCAATTATGTCTCATTTCGAGACTTCAGCAATTTTTGTTAGACTCCAATGTGTCCATGCTCCTGATTCAGAGGACGTTTATTGCCACGATTCGTCAAGGTTTCGCATACTTATAACAACTAGCTATGAATCTGTAGGATGCTTGTTGATGGGATATGGCGATGGCCTTGCCGAGGTGTTATTCTGCAATCAGAAATAGAAACTCCGTTTGTTTTTGGGTATAGCTGTTTCCGGTTGTATGGGCTCTCTCAATATTTTATCAACGTTACTGTATTTCCACAAAAATGCAGGTTTGTTCGGTTTGTAAAAGAAAAAGGCAAAACCTTTCAGAGAAACGTTTTTATTAACTGCCCCTTCAGAGACACAACTTTTTCCCTCTATAGCTAAGTTCTACAATCAAAAAGTCAGTTTTTTTTTCATTTCAATCATAACTTGGTAGGGTATTGAGTCTTTCAAATGGTCTCCAGTTCTGTTCGTTGATTTAACAGAAACCGATGGAATCTGGTTTAGAGTGTCATATCCAAAGAACTTGACAAGTTCGTTTTTTTTATTGTAACTTTTATTTTTAGTTCGATCTGTCACAGTAGCTGTTTTTGACACTTCCGCAAAGGACGGACCGTTTGCCAAAAAGATTGATTCTTACGAATTGACTTTCCCAACAACTGGAGTTAAAGTAAGATTTTAATGTTTTTTGAACGTTTTTTAGTGGCTGAATGCAATCCAGGGAAACTATTCAGTATATGCATATGTTCAGCGGCATGATTGTTCTTTACTTTGCAATCTTTCTGATAGTTCCTGCACAACTTGTGTCCATACCCATCTAAATTTTACACTGCCAGAAGATATCGCTTCAGTTTCATGGAAAGGACTACGAACCATTAGAGATACAGGAATCGGCGTCATATTTCTAGTCCTTGGTATGACTTTAACATTCTATTCTAATAAAAATTTCAGCTGTATGTCTAATTTTGGTAGTTGCTGTTTCTTCAATTCTATACGCGAGGCGTCGATTAATTCGTCCAGCAATTACTGATCTTGAGCTGAACGAGTTGAAAAAGGTTTGTTGCAAATTAGTAATATTCAAGCTTGAATTTTAGGTGCACATTGTGTATTCCGATGATTCAGATGAACATTCGAATGTCGTTATGGAATTTGCAAAGTTATTAGAATCATCAAATTCTACAAGTGTAGCCATTGATCAAAGAGATCTTTCTGTCTGTAAGTTATTTATCTTAACTATTTTACTATTCCGTTTAGCTACCCGTCCAATAGTTTGGCTCGCAGATTCTTTAAAGAAAGCGGATGTCGTCTTGATAATTGTATCACCTCTTACAGAGGAACTTTTAAATGGAAACGAATTGCAATCAAAACGCCCATATCCCGATCTATTTTGCTCTTCATACGAACTAATATCAACGGTTAGTTAAATTCGTTTATTTCCTTATGCCATTCAGGAATGTTCAAGAGTTCTTGGAGCAAGAAGACGATTTGCAACCGTCACACTTCCATATAGCGGATCCATTCCACGAGAAATACAGGCACTGAATTTAAAATCTTTCGAAGGTAATTTTATTTATTTACTTAGATTTAAAAATTTAGTCCCCTCACAAATAGCAGATTTACTCATTTTTATTCAAAATTATTCTCAAAATGGCAGAAATCCTTTATTAGTGGAAGGTTCCTCATCTATATTAGCTCCCCTAAATTCTGCGATAGATTCTATGCAACAAATGATGAAGAATAATCCAACTTGGAAGCTACAGAGGATAGTTTCTGAGGTAACGCTTAATATTTTAGAGTTTATTTTATAAATATTTGCAGGATAATGAGAATAAGGATGTTGGTAATATAGCGCTTCAAAATAAGAAATCGCATATTAACGAAGAAGAACAAGCCCTTCTATGTGAGGAACTAGATTTACTACCTCCTGATGATTCCGAGGTTTTCCCCTTTATTTTTTAACATATTTTTTAAGCCTGAGCCAGAGCCAACTACATTCGAACTTCTAGCCAGGGACAGCTCAACAGATTCTGATGATTGATTTAAGGCCAAATTGCGTCTACAGCTTTCGTGCTTATTTCGGGTCATATCAGTTTACTCTATTGTTTTACCATTATACCTTATTAGTAAGTTTATTTTATCATTAGCAGGCTAGCGCTTAAAATAAAACAGTTTGATCTTGCGTTAATTCTTAACAATACTACCACAGTATAGGTTAAATCCTTATCGATATTGCTGTGAGCTATAAGCTCAATGTTTTGCATTTATAGATGGAAACTAGTTTAGAGAACAAATCCGGCCCTGAATTAAATCTAAGTAAAGGAGGTAAGTTCTTTTAACTTAATTATAATGTCTTTAGATGAAATGCCTTCCTGTTCAAGAAGAACGAAGAAAGAAGAAGTTAATAGTAAGAATACGTTATAAATTTTACTGTCTTAGGTGAAAGTGATTTGGAATGTAAACCCAAAAGAAGGAAAAATTTACCAAAGAAAGGCACAATAGAATATATATCTATTAGAAGAGAAGATGCAAAAGTAAGAAGGAAAAAACGGGCTGCAGCACACAAGTTAGTTAAATTTTTTTTTTTCATAAAACTATGTTTTGCAGATGCCCATACTGTGACTATACTGCCGTTTTCCCTAATAAAATTCGCAGTCATATGTATGCAAAACATTCAGAAGGTATTGCAGCTGCCAAAATAACAAGATAGCTTAGGAAGATTTAATTGCGAAATTTGTAAAAGACTGTTCAACACTATAAATGAAAAAAGAAAACATATAAAGGAATCACATAGAATGGTTCATGTATGTGAAACGTGTGGTTTTGAAGCTGCTGTAAGTTTTAAAAAAATTATTTTATTTGTTTTTTCAGAGACCCCATGATTTGAAGAAACACGTAGAAAAAGTTCATATAAATGGAATGAAATGTACTGTGCCAGGCTGCAATATTAAACTAATAAAACGACAAATGAAGTTAGTTTATTTTTATGTTAAAATATAGGGGGTATTTAGACGTCATTTAGCAGAATATCACTCAAATGGCAAGATTGAATCAATTTCGACTGCAAAAACTAATGCATGTCTACAGCGTTGTGGCCATTGTTCATATACAACTTATAATTACAACGAACTAGAGGAACACGTAGAAAAGTAGTTCAAGAGATAATTGCGTAGAAAAAAATTTTAGGGCTCACGTTAGCGGAATAAAATGCCCTTTTGTAGACTGTGATGAACTATTTTTATTAGCTGATATGGATGCTCATTTTAAGAAAGTTCATACAGATGATCCACCTGACCTTACAAATGAAATAATTCCGAAGAAAGGTCTATTTTGTATGTGTTTAGCATCAATTCTTTTTTTTAAGAAAAAATAACAGATGAGGGTGCTACAACAGCCAATAGCAATGAAGAAAGTAGTGAAGAGGATAATGCTAGCCACGTCGCTCTAAATGAGAAATTAGAAATTGAAGAGGAAATTAGCTCCGAAAGAGAACAGCCTGCAGAAATGCTTATAAAACAAGAACCGATTGAAAGTTTTTATTGTCAAGAATGCGGACGTAGTTTCTCACAAAGAAGTAACCTCAAGAAGCACATTAATTCAGTAAGTTTACATTTTGTTGCTATTGAACTTACCAGGTCCATTCTAAAGCTAATAAAAAGGAAGTACCACGGCCTAAGAAGCATCACTGCTCTTATGACGAATGCACTAAATCTTTTACTACCATTGGACTCCTTGAAGACCATTTAAACGTTCATCGAGGTTTGGGGTTTTATTTTGACAAACTCCTCATTTTCAGACATAAAGCCATTTACTTGTGACCACTGCCAACAGTCTTTCCATGCACGATCTCGATTTGCGGTTCATTTAACAAAATATCACCAGACGAGTATCAGAAAATATGAGGCAATCCAAAAAAACTTTCTTTCTAGATAATCGGGTAGAGTTTTATTTTTTTTCTCCCATTAGTACAATAATATGTTTGATTATGTCCGGTTCTTGATAATCATGGCGAACTCTGAAATTACGGTTAGACTTTCAGAAAAGAAAATTATTAACCATAAAAGTCAATTTTGCCATCGCGATCCACATCGTTGATTCCTATCATTTCTTTGGCGTCTTTTTCGCTCAATTTTTCTCCAAGCGACGTCATCACACTGACTAAATCTTCGGTGGAAATTAAGCCATCTCGGTTCTTATCGAAAACCTAATATTCGAGCCAGTCAGTAAACATAAATTGTCTCACATTGAAAACATCTCGAAGCTCCTTTTCTTCCCTCGGATTCATTAGTTGTTTCTTCAAAACACTCAGAAACTCGTCGATTTCGATGCAACCATTCCCTTGAAAAGTACATTAGTTCTCTCGAATTACACGGGGATTTCTCAACATTAGCCCGCAGTGCAGACAATTCCCGAGAGAGGTTGCCAACCACGCGGCGGTCCCTGACCAAAACAAATCATAGTGTCGGTAGCAATAAACACATGTCTCAAAATGTTTACCCTTCTTTAAGTCCAGCTGGCCCTCTCTCTAACGCAATAATGACCCCCAAACGCGACCAGTTAGGCCAGTCCAATTCGATAAACTTCGTCCTTCCAAATATAAGATTGTTAGACTACGGTGGAAGTTCAAAGATGGACAAAAAGATATTTTTAAGGATCTCGTGAGGGATGATTGACATTAGATGAGTCACGAGGGGGAACGAGGAAGTCTCTTATCTCTTTTACGAGACCCTGGTAGAGAAGGAATGCAAATGGCACTCATTAATATTGCACCCGACTCGGAAACTCACCGTCGGTATCAGCTTGTTTAATTAGGGCGTCTACTTTTGAAGAGTTCGGCTTTTCTCCCAACTGAACGAGGGCGATCTGAAAGCTGTGTTGAAGACAAATAAACGGGGAGAAGGGCCTCCTAATCAAGGATAACGAGGGCGTGAGAAATATCTGTTTATGACTTTGGCATCTCATTTAGTCCTTTCTGTTCCAGGGGAGAGGTCGAAAACATGCGGAGTCCATTCTTTTAAAAAAGATTTTCGTTAACATTTCTTCGAATGAGGTTTTCTCAGAATTTACTATCATTTTCTCAGAGTCCCAGCATTTCCTCGAGTCACTTCCTCCATCTTTTATGATTCCCGTTATTTTGGAGTCCATCATTTTGTCGTGATGTCTGGCTGTCATTGTCCCTCAAAATCACAGCCTCCAAAAACAGCCATTCATCCGGTGTCAACTCGACAGCCGTAAATTGGAGGTTGTGGCCCTCAAATTGAGAAAAGACACGAAACTGGATCCTCTTAGAGAATCTCCTTGACATTCAGCTCCAAATGGACTAATGGACAGCGTGACCGAAAAAGAGAAGGAAGACCTGATCTGAGACGACTCCCCGAGGACTTCTCAAAACAACAAATCCACGTTTCTGTGACGAAAACCTCATGAATAAACTGATTTTGGAATGCAAATCCCGTCGGTTGATCTCTCCAGTCCGCATTTATCTTCTCCCAAAGTGAATTCCTTCAAAGAAAGACAAACAACTGATTGCTGCTATTCAGTTAGTACTGTCTGTTTACAGGTTCTTTCCGATTCTTGGGAGCAATTAGCCAAGAAGAAACTCGTCATGAGAGGGGCTCAATGGGGTGATCTCCCCCTGCTGGAGAGAGTAATCCAACAATAAGTCTATCAGGAAATTGACTAAGGAAATTGAGGTCTTCGGTTCAACAGGGTTCTCTCTCGAAATATCAAAAAAAACCAACCTGAAGTTCTTCCTTGGTGATACGGCCATCGCCATTCTTGTCGAATTCCTCGAATACTTCTCTCAACTCGCTTTCTGGGATGGTTTCCATGTCGCCTAGTGAAGGGATCTGATGCCGAAAGGGGCGGAGCAAAGGCGAAAACGTGTACTGAAATACCACTGGTTTTGGGACGAAGGGAGCTCTAATTGGGAATAATTGAAGACAAAAAGGAGCCGTTTTATGACGCGATCAAACATCCACAACGTGGAAACGGGAAGACATTTAACCCGGGTGTAGGTCAAGAGACTGAAAACATCGTACTCCGTCCAGGCAAGTCCTCAATTATTCATAACGTTTCCAAGATTCAAAAAGGCAAACAAAAGCGCATTTTGTGGTGCAAAAAAGATTGCTTTTCCACTTTTTCTCGGCGTTTATAACCACACATAAAACAAAGGGAGTCACGAGAACAATTAATATGGTTTTGTACGAATCCTTTGCAGTTGTTTTCTCGCTGTGTTTTGATTGTGTCCATGGGGACCAGTAGCCATTGAGTGCTATTTATCTCTTCAGATTTTACGACTCCTCTCGGCCAATCAGCTGCCACTTCCGCCGTTTCAATAATTGCCTTTTTTGTCAGCTCATTTATTCGTCGGAGAGACCGATTTGCAGAAGAAAAATCCATCAAGAGCGTGTCATTTCGGAGATGGAGGATTAAGGAGAGAACGAACGGGAGAAAAACTAAAGCCAGGATTTATTTATTTTACAGCAAGAGAGAGAGAGAGAGAAAGTGTGGATATCTACTGGTTTTAGAGGGAAAGGGTGAGGCAGCAGAAGAAACTTTTTCTCCTTTATTCTCCGGACATCATTTCCATGAATTCTGAATGTTTTCCGCTTTCTTTTTCAGTCAACAGACAAACCATCAAAATCGACTGTTCCTGATCCGTCCTGATCGATTTCAGCGATCATTTCATCCAACTCTTCCTCGCTCACGTTGTCATCCAAAGCACGAAGGATATCACGGAGATCAGACACATTGATGTAGCCATTTCCCTGAAATCTCAATTCTTGCCAGAGGATTCAATCCGTTGGAGGGGCCGAGTCTCCCAGAGTAAATAGTGGAGGATTTTGTCGGATCGATTGATTCTTACCTGCTTGTCATAAAGACGGAAGGCTTCGCGAAGTTCCTCTTCGAGTCCCTCGTCATTGTCATTGTTCACCACGAAGTTGGCAACCATGGCGGCGAATTCTTCGAACTCAATCTCTCCAGAGCCTGGAAGAATTATTTCTTTCTTTCTGGGGACTCAAACGAACCGTCAGCGTCGAATTCCTTAATCAATTGCTTCAAATCACGCTCTTCGAAGGCTTGTCCCATCGTACGAAGAATCTGTCCGACCTGAAGACCTTCTTTTAGTTTTTTTTTCAAAAAAAAGAAGTGACCTGGGTAGCTCGGATATACCCCTTGTTTTCTTTGTCGAACATGTTGAAGTATTTTCGGAATTCTGAAAAATTGAATTATCATTGGAATCCGTAGTTCTCCGCGAAAAGTCGAGAAAAACAAAAAACTTACGCTCAATTTGCTCGGCGGTGAGCTGTTCCAAAGCATCGGCAACGGCGTCTCCCTAAATGTTTGATTCGAAAAGTTTTTGATTTGGGAAACGTCTGAGAAATCTAAGAAACTCACCATTGTGGCTGGCGGAAAGGAACTGTTGCACAGTCCTCCGAGACGTTGAGTTTGCTTTTACACTCGCGTCGAGTGCTCGCCCCCGTGTCCGGAAGACGCTCAGTTCCTCGGCACATTTACTCCGGGGGATTCTTGTAGTGACAAGATCATACACATAATGAATTCGTACAGGAGGGGAATTCCTGTTATTGGACGGCAGCCATTTCATTACACAGTTTGAAACGTGCCCCTCCCTTCTTTGTTTTTCTCTAACTTTCCATCCTCAATTCGCCCGATGGGTCCGTTTCCTCTCATTTTTTATTTCCTCGTCGTAGGAGCTTTCGAGATGAAAGGACTCCAACTCAACGATACGAAGGGTGTTCTTGCCATTTTGGAAACTCTTCCCAAAGGTTTTTGTGTCATTCCCCCCTAATAAATCCGAGTAGAATGCCAGAAAAATGGAAAAAAATACAAGGAAGGAGAGAATTTCGAACTCGGAAGACTCCGTTATCGATGCCAAAAATATGGAGTTTATTCGATCGAAGGATGCAGAACTGAGAAAAACGAAACCCTCGAAATCGGAGAATCAAAGCTCCAAGACAACATCCTCCATCAATGTCTAAAGTCGGGGAACTCTGTCTTCTATCGAGAGACTGTAAGTGTTTTCTGAGTTGAGTAAATCTTATAGACGTGCGGCACCATGGGAATGCCAGACTGTGACAAAGTGCCCAAACCGAGTGGCTTCGAAAAGGCTGAAAAGAACAAAGACAACGGGATTGGGTCGACCTTGAGAAAAGTTGAGATCAAAGGCCTCCCCCCAGGATGGCAAGTTTTCGAAGAGGGAGCTCAGAAGATCCCCGGAACCAATGCGACTCTCATCTCTCGGACTCTCTTCTTCAATCCAATGTCTACCCACAGCCGGTATTTCTCTCTAATTTCCGTCGAATCTTCAGATCTCGTCGACAGTCTGGTCGTGGAGTCGGGAGTGTTGTTGCGATAGAAGATCCTGGAACGGATAAACCACCGATGCCGATGGAAATGCTCATGAAAGGAGCCACATCTTCTCCAACGAAATCAGAAGGCCAGAAAACGACGTCTTCTCATAGAATACTCTCGACCCAAAAGAAGCCGAAAATAGTCTTAACTCAGGATATGAGAACATCTCTTCAAATCCACGATTCCGCTTCTTTTAAAGTGAACGGCTCTTTTTCTAAAAATCGGGAATATTTGCAGTCAGGAAGTGTCGGAGGATCTCAATCAGATGTCTCTTGGAAAGGCAAAACATCCTCAATTAATGGAAAACAAAAGGCAGTTGGACCTGGAACTTTCACATTTGGAAACCGGCCGACTGGAGTTTTCTCCAAGAAACCGTAGACAATAAAGAATTGAGTATCAATAAGTAGAAAGACGAGGGAAAAACGAAACCCAAGCGATGATTCCAAAAAATGTCAAAGCTCCATTAATAATCCAGAGTACTCCTTGACCAAATGAAGTAAATATAATTCTAAAAGAAGAAAGAGTGGCTCTTTTTCAAATCAACTTACGCGCTATAAAGAGGGGCAAGAACCATTGTAATATCCTCGGCGACAACTACTAATCCCTGCATTATGCTCTAAATGAATGTATTTTCTCGAGTCTCTCTTCCTAACCTGATCTGCGTTATTGACGACTTTGGAGTAGATAGTATCAATAGAAATCGAAGCTAATGGCATGGCCAGTCCCATCACTCCAACAACCACTGGGATAAAGACAATCGGCCAGGTTCCTTTAGCTGTCTCGCACCAACTATACTCGTTAGGGTTGCAGCCAGTTCTGCTTGTTGCTGCAATGTTTTCATTCGGAACTAAAGGCAAGGAGAAACCATTGTATTCCGGAAGAGTATGGCTGGTTAATGGATAGGGATAAGAAGAGACGTACATTGAGATAGAAATACAAATTCCAATGAGAAAGCAGACTCGTGATGGCACCCTGAATACGGTTAAAAGAAGAGAAAAGCGATAACCATTTGGTGAAATTGGAGACCATGAAAAGAAGTGCCACAATTATTGAAAGAAAACCGACAGCTCCCATTGTAATTGACGTAATTCGAACCGTTTTCTCCCCATTCCAGCCGAATGTCGCCATGAAAATAGGCGACCCAACTCTTAAAATTCTCCAACTCTATTGGATTTTTGTTTACTCACGTCCCCAGGGTTGCAGGCGAGAGACTCATTACAACTTTTTCGATGAGACAAAGAACGACGAGCCTCCAGCAGACCTCCAAGGAGCGGATCTTTTGAATTCTCTTCTTGAAAGCCTCCAACGAATAGTCGAATTCATTGTTTTCTAAAACATTTTGATTTTCTAGAATCGATCACTTTTTTGTTTTTTCTCTTTTTGGGGCATTTCATCCAAGAAATAAAAGATGAAAACGATGGAGAAGAGATTCGTAAAAGTGGCCAGCCAGATCGGAGCCGAGTAAAGATGAAAACGGAGTCCCGGAAGAATCTCAAATCCCGGATAAGAGATTCCCGAAAATATCAATTGGATCACTATAAACTCTGAATTTTTTAAAAAAGACTCCAACCTGGGCCAATAATTATGGAGAGCATTCCTGAGAGAGCAGTTGTGGCGAAGGCCTTTGAACGGTCCTTCTCCGAGCTGACCAGAACTAAATAAACACGGAGGATTACGGCACTACCTGGTAGAAAGAGTTGAGAAAAAAAAGAAAACTGACTGGCAGCTACGGAAAATATGAAGTAACAGCCTAGCATAAGAAAGCGACGATTTGCGGGGAGGAATTCTACACAAAGATAGATACAACACCCGGCCAAAGCGAGAATTCGCCCAACTATCAACTGCCATCTATGGAGATTCTCTATTAGGTTGAATTAGGCCTTACCTAACGGTTTGAGATTTGTATGTCCAAATAGAGAAAAGAATAGAAAAAAGGACGTGGCCCCATTTGGAGATGGAACTAGCTATTCCGAAGAAAGAGGAAGTGGCCTCCTGGTCGATTGTGTGGAGATAAGGCCATTCGCCAATGCCAATTATGTTGTTCTCGACAGCTCCGAGAAAGGAGACTATCCCTGCGATGTAAACGGCTTTCCAATTGGTTTTATCTGACTTGGAGGTGGCTTTGGAGGAAGAGAACTCACTCGATTCATCGGCTTCAACAAAATCCAAATCAAGGGGGACTTTCTTCTCATCCATGGACCGCGCGACAAAAGAGCGACTCGTGCTCTACTGCCTCGGGCCGAACTCGCGAGTTAAAAAGTCCGTGCGCTGAGTCAGAGTCGGATCAACACAACGGGAGCTAGATCAACAACCGCCCTCTTGTTGTGAAGATAAACTTCCTATTTTGTTCCTCTTTGACCTCGTCGAAAGGATTATTTGGATTTTGATTGTCTCAAATTGTCTTCGAAATGCCTGGTTTGCTTTTTTTAGTCATCCAGTCAGTCAATTACAGTAAGATCTGAATCGAGGACGAGCAAAAGAAGTACGAAGAGCAGTAGAAAATGCAAGAAAGAGAAGAAAAATGAAAAGAAGACTTGGAAAGAGAACTTTCTTCAATCCGATAAGATTCCTCCCATCTTTTCGGCTGTCCTTCAAATTGGAATTTTCCTCATCCTTTTGGTAAAGGTCTTCAGTGCTTCTGACAGTACCCTCCTTTATCTGATTCTCTTCATCGTCCTCGAATTGTTTTCCCTCTTCTTCGCCATCGAAATGCTTCTTTCAAGTCGAAATTTTTGGATTTATCTCTCTGCTGGAAGTGCTCTTCTCGATGGAATCATCGCCCTTGTCATTCTGATAATCAATCAAGAAACAAAAGACTTGGAAACTGTCGGTCGTCTCTGCGCTGTTTTTGTTTTTGTTATGGTAAGTTCCTCTTTTGTTATTCCACCACATCACTTCCAGGTCTCTCATCTGCTGGCCATCGCTCATTTTTGTTATATGAAATTTTGGAAGAAGAAAACTTAGAAGAATAAATCGTTGAGGTCTTCCTAATCCCTCCTTCCCTCCCATAATAGCTGTCACATCAGTCTGTGAGGCTCAGTCATCTCTGCTCTCCTACCTCGCTCTCTCTCTCTCCCTTTGATCTATAGGAGAGAAAAAGAGAAATTGGGTGTCTCTTTTTCTGTTTTGGAGAGCTATTTGGAGTCTCGTCTAATGTGAGTTTCCCGTGCGATTTCCTCATTTTGCGATGTTTTCGTCGTGCTCGGATGGCGCTGTAAATGGCTGGAGAGGAAACTCTTTGTTTCCGGCTGATTCCTTTGTATATTTCTCGTTGCCCCCACGCGCGTCTGAATGTCAATCAAGAGCAGTCACAAGGCCAATTCCAGGTAAGCGGGATCATCCGTTTACCACGTAAGTCTCCTAGCTACGGTAAGTATATATTTACGAAAACAAAACTCCTTTTATTGGGCTGTCTGATGTCGTTTACAGCTAGGAATGCCCTTTTTTGGGGGAAGAAACTCCTTCGGCTCAAACATCTCTGGTCAACTCCTAACCTCACACACGCCATGTTGATATGGGGAGGCCGGAAACTTCATTAGGACGTGCTGAGCCTCAGGGCACATGCTCCATCTGATTCTCTTTCTCTTTTTTGCTCATCTTTTTATTGAGGAAATGCATAATGAATCCTCGTCTGCGTCAACTGGTTTCCCTCCACTCCTAACCGAATATGGAGATTGGCTATTTCCCTGAGCTAAACAGAGTCTCTCTCTCGCTCTCTGAATGATTAATTTGCGACTATTGATAAGTTGTTCGAAAGTTTTGACTCCTCTTCTTCTCCTCCAGTTCTATTCTCGGCTGCTCAGGAAGCAATTTTCTTTCGACCTTCAGCGAAGCCTATTTTCTCGAGAATCCCCCATTTCTTAAAAACAAACGTTCCATTTTTACCTCTTATTTACTTCAAAATATCCCATTGAAATATTCGTCTCAAGACCCTGGTATTTGGAGATTTCCCATGTCACAAGATGGAAGGATTAATTCCCATAGTGAGAGTCCGTCGGCCTCAAGGCTCCGAGTCAAATTAGTAGCTTGGAAACCCTACAAGCGTCCCTAAGAGTCTGCGAAGACTGTTTTGATCTTTTCTGCCTCCTTCTCTCAGCTCATTCCACTTGGTTTCTCGTGACTTTTCTCTCTTTCAGGAGTCGGCGATGACGTCCAAACAAGAACAGCCCAATATGGGGTAAGCTAGGTGGAAACGAGTAAGAAGAGGTAATTATAGGCATCGTCATTCTTTGACCATCGAGACCAATCCTCTCCATCTACTACCCTCCAATATTCGGCGTTTCTCTCAGGTCGGATAAACAGATTAGAAAAAAAGGAGATTTCAGGCTGATACGAACTCTCATCCTTCTGCCTCAATCCTCTCGAAGCTAAAGGCGACAAGTCCGGCTCAAATTCCCGAGACTGATTCAACTAATAAATCGGATGAAAAAGCTGATGAAAAGTAAGAAGATGGATTTACAAACGAATGTTCTGTGATCTCTTCCTGTCCTTTTTATTTATAAATGTTAATGAGTCTTAGCCGGCTTCAATACTTCGAACTTCTTGTCGTGTTCTTCCTTTGGATAAATTATTTCGAGGTTCAAGATTCCAGCGTCGAAAGAACGGCGAGAAACTCGGCCCAAATTCACATAAGTGTGGTTGTAGCGCAGGGCGAATTTCCGATATTCTTGCTAAAGAACGCGATTGGCTGTGGAGGAGTCAAACCAACTTTCTTCTCATCGACATCGCATTTGTGATAAAAGCGAAGACATGGGTCGATGTTGGATTCATTTTGGGGTCGTCCTACTGTATCTCCTACGAATTTACGGATAATTAGTTTTTAAAAAAAGTAAAACCTTCAATGGAGAATGATCCATCGTCAAGAGTAGTGGTGGCAGCGAGAAGTTCCTCCTTTTCTAAACGTTTTTTGAGAAAAAAAACATAGAGAAAACCTACTCTCGGTGTGATTTCTATAGAGTCTGACATGAACTCCTTTGGCTGGAAGATTTCCACATTTTAGAATGCCTTTTGCGCTGGTCGAATGAGTCAGAATATTATCGGCAAATGATGGTCTATCGGAGTAGACGAGGAGAATTGACAGGACGGAGAAAAGGCAAAGAATCCGTAGCATGGTTGCCCCAACCAGACTGATTGAGTCTTGTTTTGGGTTGTTATCTTTCCTATCAGAGACCCTTAAGGGACAAACAAGCCAATCGATGAATAGATTCGATGAACTCCCTAGATCACTCAATCCTCAACTCCCTCTTGCGTCCCAAGCCAAATGATCCCTCGGCGCCATTCAATAGCCATCTGCTGCTTTAGTCGTTGCTACGACGACGCGTTGTTCGCCGCGAATTGTCAGAGATGGATCCCAACCAAATAGAGCCGAATCCCTGGACAGCAATTGGTGAGTCTCTTCTCCCTTCTCATTAAAAATAATTGAAGACCAACTATGTGAGCCTTTGCTCGAGAGTCGAACAAGTCTCCACGAAAGCCTTCAAAAGGCTTTGCCGGTGATTCTTGAGCAGAATTTGGATACGGACGAGGCCAGGAAACGGCTTCCTCAAATGGTCAAAATCTCTCGCCTACTGATTGACCATCTCCTGGTTTGTTTTGAAGTTTTATCTCAAAGAGAAACTCAGACTACACAACAACAACTGGTTGAGGACAAGAAACAGCTCCTTTTGAAGAACGACCAACTCAGGACGATGCAGAAGGAGCTGACGAATGAGATTCTGGCCAATGACAACTGGAGCTTTTTCAAGGTCCTTCTGATTTTATAAGTCGAATGTCAGATTTCAGTGTGCGGTTTGTCAGAAGATCTTTGTCTCGGAGAAATTCCTCCAACTTCATTTGGAGAAACGACATCCTCCCAACAAAGAAAATCAAAGAGCTATCCGAGGAAACTTCAAGCAAATTCGGAAGTAATTTTTGAGAATGAAATCAATAAGATCTCGAGAAAAAATGTTGTGAATAAAAATGTGAATTTGACTAGTTGAAAACAGGAAAAAGACGGTAAAAGCAAACCAAAAAATTTATTCGAAGAAGTTTTTTGTTCAAAAATGTTCTCTTCGAAAGGTAAAATTGAATGACTTGAAGACACAAAGATCCGCTACAAGCGACGACGCAAAGAAATTGTCACGTACGGCCGATCGGCGTTATTCCCACGCCTAACGCCCTGTCCTTATTGATCCGATTTCTTGTTTAATTTGTGCCAAAAAGTACTTTTTAGTCGCCATGCTCGATTTGATCTTCGGTGATCCTCTTGGGACTGTCATCAGCTTCTACATCATCGTCTTTGCTGCCGCTGAAATTGCTCGAAATGTGAGAGTTCCTCCCTTTTTTTTTAAATTTTAAATTCCAACAGACAGTCGATTTCGTTTCCCCGTCTAGATTGAAAGTCTACCTCTACGAAGCCATCGGCACGATGACGATGTGTCTTTGTGTTTTTGAAAATGGTTTGTTTCTTTTGGATTTGTGGATCAAGCTCTCACAGGATTCATGCTGGCCTATGGATATATTCCATTCTTCCTAACCGTTTCTGTGGTTCTCTATCTCGGCGCTCGGTTCAATCGAGGAGCTCAAGTTTCTCCCCTCGGCAGCTTTGAAGCTATCTATTACGGTAGCTCCAAGTAAGATTTTTCCCCTTTCCTTTTTATTTTTTCAAGTGTCGCTCATATTGTGGGCATTCTTCTTTCCCAATTCATCGCAGCTGTGGGAGCTTTCCTTCTCGTCGGCCACATTTGGATCATGTCGAAGGATTATCTCAAATTCCACGCCGGAAAAGCCGAAGATCTCTACAATTGCAATATCAAATATAAGGTTTTTTTTTCCTATTTTAGACCAAAACGAATCAGGTTTCATTTACTTATGTGGTTGTTTTCGAGTTTCTTGGATGCGCTCTTATCCGAGTCTTGGTGCCCATCTTCAGCACAAAACTGCCCAACATTGTCAAAACCTACCTCATCCCAGCCTTCATCGCAGGAATGATCACTAGCTGTAAGCTTTTTTCCCTCAAGGCATTCTGCTTTCAGCCATTTATCTCTTGGGAGCAGCTGGATTGAACCCTGTAGTAGCCTCGTGTCGTCTGATGTGGTGCGGTGGAATCGACAAGCAATGGTTTATTCTCCTTTACTGGGTAAGTTCTTTTCTTGCCTTTTCTAATGGGCCGTCTCAGGTCATTTCAACAGTTGGATTTTTGTTTGGATCGATGGTTTCTCGTTTCCTTTCGCCCCCAGCAAAAGCCAAAAAAGGAGGAAAAGAAGAGTCGACCAAAGCCGCCAAACAGAAATTCGAAACAAAACCAAAAAGAACCAAAAGAGTCAAAGCTGATTAGAGATTCCAAGAAAAATGCCTTAAATCTTGTGATAAAATGTAACTGGGTCGTATAATAAATTTATAATTTTTGATTCCATTTCGTCCTTCTTTTCGAATTCCACGAAACTCTCGCCGGATGACGCGCTATTTTCTTCTCGACTATAAGCTCCCTCTTTCGCTCTCTCTGTCGTAAAGCAAAGGAGAACAATTAGAGATAATAAAAGTTAACAATTTCCTCGGTTGAGCCAAATAACTCTTTTGGCTTTCAATTTCGAAACGAAGGGCCATCCATCAGTTGGCATCTTATTCAAAAAAGATCCCTCGTCTCGTCATTGTCGCCACTTCAATTATCTCTGAATAAATGACTCGACGCTTCAAAACTCATCTTTATTTCTCGTCTCACTTTCAATTAGCCGAATGAATTCTTGTTTACGAGACGAGATCACCCCCGAAGATATTTCCAAAAAATAATTCCTCTCTTTTTGGTCTCAGACTTCCTTGATTTTTCCTCTAAAGAATAGAGAAGAAAGAGACAATTGGCCTCCCTGCGTTTTTCCTATCAAAGGTCAAAAATGACGTTGAGAGGAGATCAACCTTCGAACTTCTCTTTTCATCGAGAGAGAGATTACTTTTTTTGAACGGCCTTTTTGGACTTTTCAAGAGATCTCCTCTCATCTTTCTCTACGGCAGAGAGATCTTTCTCGATTGAGTTTTTGAATGAGAAACAGCTCGTTTCAGGTACGAGAAGAGCCAGATGTTCACCTTCAAGCGTCGTGAAAGGTTAGTCTTTTGGACTTTGGAGAGATATCTAATGTGATATTACATCGCCTCCCACATGTTCCGTCTTGAGTTTTGTCCATTTGAGAGATCAGAGCTCGTCAATAGTAGTTTCCGGGTGACCACCCCCGACGGATATTCAATTAGGTCTTGTTGGCAGCTCGATTTGAGGAGATTCATACTCTCCTCTTCGTTTTGAGACCAGTGATGAAAGTATTTGACGAATGTGCCCAAAAGAAGAACTTTGCTGTTTGGAAGGAATGCTAATGACCTGGGCTCGATGTCATTGAGTCGGATCATTCCGAAATTACGTCACCCGATGGCCACCTGACCCAGTCAATGTTTTCTTTGACTGCCTCGGGCTAAGCCATCAACTTGTCTCAAAATCGATCTTATTGACTTCCTTTCCTTTTGTTTCGAAATCAGCTTGGAAAATGGCTCGACGTCAAAATGACCTCACCTCGGGAAATATCAAGTTTCCAAGAAGATTTCTGCAACAAACTCTGATTGCACCTCATTCCTTTTTTCGCTCTAATACTCAAAAGCGACCAAAAATTAGTTGTAACTTTTGGCTTTTTTTTTTTGGAGTGTCCGGTCAAATTTCAAAAGTGTACTGTAAAGCGTGTTTTTGAGCGAAAGAGAGTGTTGTTCCTCGACCCATCCGATCCGCAAATAGCCAAGGAATGTGTCTTACCTGGTGTTTTCCCTGATGAGAGATGCCTCAATTCTCAGCTTTTATCAGGTATGAGAGAACCAGGTGTGCATGTTTCCGAGGAGATTTGTACAGCGCGTAAGCCGCTGTTCGGCCGGATGCCAGTCGTGATATGATTTATGAAGTTCCATCTGTTCAACTTTTTGGCTAATATATGGCTTTTCCATTGTCAGAGCCACTCGAAAAGGCGACCTGTCAGAGCCATCCTTTCTCTCATCTTTCCGTCGTCTTCACCTCTGAATATTAAGAATCTGGATGGTATGCGCACGAGGAAGACGAGTGAGATCAGTGTGAATAGCAAAGGCGCTCTGCGAGATTTCGAATGGCATCAGCGATTGACCAGGTTGTTTCATCGAGAAGGAACACCCGGAGAGACTCACTTCGAGATCTCATGTGACTCGACAAGCCAATTACTTCCTCTATAAATGGAGATTCACATAAGGGGAATCACGTGAAGCAAATCTAGTAGCAACCCTATCCGTAGTAATTAACAGAAAGGGAGGGGGCGGGGCGGAGGACCACCGGGACTTCAGTCGCATGTTAGAGAAACTAGCCAGGTGAGAGCTTATTATTATTTTTGTCTTTCGCTTCTCCCAATAGTGCTTTATCCTAATTTTTTTGCACTTTTTAAATAACCTTTTGTGTAGAAGTGCTAGTTTTTTGTTTAAGTGAGTTGTGAGTTCTGCTGGAGGAAACTCCGCAGCATGCTGTAGGGTTGGCAAGTGAAAGATGAATTCTTACAGTTTTTTGTAATTCCTGGGCTTTTTGGGGTTTTGAAGCATAGATAACATCCTTTTTGGAGAGTTTTACGACGAAAACATTCATTCAAATTGGCCATTGATAGGCTGCCAACCAGCGAATAATTTTTGGAAAAATATCCGTCCAAGGAGGACATTAGAGTGTATTTCTTGAATTAGTCGAATTGATCTCTCATTTTGTTTTGACTTTCATCGTTTGCATCCTAATGACCCTTTTGACACCCGAGATTGGATTACTGTAGTTCAAAGTCCTCAAAAGAAAGGTTTGATTTAGTCTGAGCAAAAATCCTTGAACGGCTAATTAGTGATGAGATCCATGTGACGGGTTGTCCTTTCGAGGCATTTCGAATCTGTCAAAGGGTTCAAAACAAACGTCGTGATGTTACGGTAGGTGGCGGGAAAGTCTCTCCTCCAAAAACTCATCGAAATCTTTTCAGACGTCTGGAACAAGCTCTGAACGTTCATCCCGAAAAGTACCATGTCGAGAGTCGATCGACTCGAGTCTCTCGCAATTCAACTCCAGTTGATGGCGACTCTAGGAATCGAGCACAGTCCGTTGATCTGTGAGTTTTTCTTTAAAAAAGTCATGGGATATACACGCGCTTCACAAGGGATCGCAACCCAACCGCAATTCCGGTGACACACTCAGGTCGTGAACTTTTATTTTTACGAGATCACTACAGATCATTTTATTAGGACTTCCCCCGATCTATGGCTTTCTGAAAATATTCAAATTTCAAAATAGTATTTTCCTCTGTCTTGTTTCAATAACAAAAATAACCAAAGAGGAGTTTCTTCAAAGAATTTAAGAAAATATTTTTTCACGAATGTTGTCCAAGAAGGCTCATAAAGCCAGAAGACATTTTCCACTTCCGATCATTCATGGATATGGCTCAGAATCAAAGGCGAAGGACTCTCATAAAAGCACGTTTTACCCTTAAAGAGGTCTTGCTCGGAGATTGTTACTCGAATCCAAAATGTGTTCATTGGTTGACAGAGGCGGCAATTCAGTCCGAAAGGTCATCTGTACGAAATCAAAGAAGGTATTTCTTCGTAATAATCAAGCTTTGTTTTCCCTCAAAATCAAAGTCTAATTCTTCTGCTAAAAGCGTACTTTGATCAAAGAGAGTCAGACTTCCTCAGAGAATCCTCTAAAAAGAGGTAGAAGAGAGTTCTCCCAGAAAAAGAAGTTCTTCAGAGCTAAAGACGAAGAAGTTTCTTTAAAAAATCTCACGAGACTCATGCCTGAAGTCCATAAAATTTTAACTACAAACGGCCTTGGAAGATGTTAAACTGGCTTCGCTCCAGTCAGAAAAAGTTTCGATTCCTGGCTGTAAAGCAATCCGCGTCTCCTAATTATTTTCATGCTATGGAGCCATCGCGAATATCATAAATTCTGCATCACCGGGGAAAATCTTTTATTCACGAACATGCAAAGAGCAAGAGTGAAATTGCAGAGAAACACATAAATTCTCCTCCTCTCTTTCACCTATGTTTTGGATTCCCTCTAGATGGTTTCTTCAATTTTTCGAGAAACCGAATCTGGCTTCTTCTGAAAAATTCATGAACATTCATCGGGGCCAGGTGCCCATGGGGCTGACCGCCTCCAAAACAACTTTTCCAATTGTCCCGTTGACATAATTCATCAGAAAAGGATTTGTGCCGTGTAATTCCTCTCGCGGCGCAGGAGAGCCAAGTCCCCAGGGCTCATTGACTACGCTCTCCGACTTCTCATTGTCCCATAATGTTCCTTCTTTCTCTTCTTCTTTTCTAAGGAAAATCTTTTAGAAGATGTGGATGATTACTGGAAGGAAGGGAAAACGACGCAGGTAATTTCGGGGATCTTTTGATTGGTAATCGGAGACCTGGGGGGCCTCTTCACTTTTTGACAATAGTCGTCGGGAACGCGGGGAACACATTGCCTGTCGCTTCTAGTCGTCATGTTGGTTTGGATGAGTTCCCAGTCGATGAGAAGACGAAATCGTCCAAAAATAGTCAGACGACGACGAAGGTTTGTGGCCGGAGAGAAAGCTGTCAAAACAATCAAATTCTTTTCCCGAATCCTCCCCGGAGGGACACCTGACCGCAGGCATTAAAGGTGTCACCCGGGCGAATTTAAATGCGACTGCATCCGTTGTGTTCGGATGGCAGCTGCCGTGTGTCATTTTCCTGCAACGCCTGTCTCACTTTCACCTTCCAAACCTCAAGTTCTCCAATCCCATTTCCGGCGTTCTATCTGATCTTCTCCGTTGATAATTGCAGCTGAAAAAGAATCTAAAAATAAGAAGAAAAGTAAGAATTGGAGCGGCTGTTAAGCCCAAAAAGAGAAGAGAATAGGAGAATTAGTATGCGAAGGCCATTATTTTGGAGTGGAATAGGCAATGGGAATGTTTTCGAGCTGACACAGAAACACACGCGACCATTTCTCTTATTCCGAGAGATTTCTTGAATTTCTTTCTCTCTTGGAAAGCCAACTGCTCGGATCACGGGTTGATTATGTTTACAGCCTATTTGACAGTTCAAAGCTAAGTTTCCAGACCGCCGATAATGGATGCCGATGAGATCAACGGCAATTTGCTCTCCATGGAGGACAAGAGCGCGAGTCCTCAACGTGGGACTCCTTTGACAGACGACAGGTGAGTCGTGTAGGTGTCGTCTTTCCATGACTTTTTTTTCTCAAAAATATTTTTCAGTCTAACTCCCCGGACTGGAGGCGAAATGATCACAATAAATGTCTCCGGAATGAAATTCCAAACGTGGGAAAAAACTCTCCAACGGTTTTTCTCCTTCCTTTTCCTTCGTGCAAAAATCTCTTCAGATATCCGAATAGTTTGTTGGGAAATCGACGGAAACGAGAACGATATTGGGTGGCGGACGCTGGGGAATATTTCTTTGATCGCCATAGATCCACGTGAGTTTTGGGGAGAAAAATATCGGATTTATTGTCGGCCCGCTAAAATGCATCAAAGCCAGCTGGCAGGTCATTAGTCATCGCATCCCGACTGCCCTTTACAATCTCAAAATTGACCTATATGATTAAAGGCTACGACTTGAACGCGAATGGGAAATGAGGCAGCTGCTGTGAGTTGTTGTCTTTTCTTTTTACATGTTCTTCCTCCAACTCACAGCAGCATGTCTCTACTCCTCTGTCTTTCCCTATCGTTTGTTACTTTTCCTTGGTGTTACCGTTTTAATTCTCAGATTTGAATCGATCCTTTATATTTATCAAAGCGGAGGACGAGTTAAACGACCAGAAACTGTTCCGATCGACATTTTCCTTCGAGAACTCAACTTTTTCCAAGTTTGTTTCTTATTTGAATTATTTTTATTTGGAATTCAAGATGGGCGAAGAACTATTAGAGGAATTTTGGATTGCTGAGGGCTACGAGAAGCCCCCGGATACGATAATGCCAGACAATAAGACTCAAAGAAAATTATGGGAGTTGATGGAATACCCGGACTCGTCTCTCTCCGCCAGAATCATTGCCTTCATCTCAATTGCTGTCATTATTGTGTAAGGGAGACCTTTTGAAAATATCCTCTCAGATCTATCGTTTCTTTCTGTTGGGAGACAGTTCCCGTAGCAGAGGTCAACACCACCATGGCTACTCCAGAAAAAGACGAACATCGCCACTTCAATAACCCCTTCTTTTGGATTGAACTTATCTGCATTTTATGGTTCACAATAGGTGAGAGAATCTCCTTTTCCCATCAAAAAAAAGCTCAGAACTTTTTCTTCGGTTCATCAGCTGTCCGTCGAAATACACTTTCCTCACTTCCTTCTTGAATATCATCGACTTTGTGGCCATCGCCCCTTTCTTCGTGAATCTAGTCTGGTTAGTTTTGAGTCAAAAAATAAATTATTTGCCAGGGCGGATGCCAGTAAATCGAACTCTTCGATGTCATTCGCAGTTCTTCGAGTTCTTCGATTGGTTCGAGTCTTTCGAATATTCAAACTCAGCAGGTGAGATTTCTTCCTAAGAAAGAAATATTTTCAGACATTCCGTTGGTCTCCAAATTCTGGGAAAAACATTCCGAGCTTCGGTCCAAGAGTTCTGTCTTTTGATATTCTTCATGGTCATCGCGCTGGTTCTCTTCGCTTCGGGAATGTACTTCGCCGAGCAAGGAGAGCCAAATTCGAAGTTTACCTCCATCCCAGCCTCCTTTTGGTTTGTCTTGGTAAGTTCCTCTGAGTCTGCCAAAAAAGTCTTCGTCAAAAACAACAAAATTGCAGGTGACGATGACTACAGTAGGGTAAGTAAAGTGTGTTGTGTGGTGCTTTTGATCTGATTAGTTGCAGTTCCAAAAGGAGCGATCCAAACCAACAAATTTCAGCTATGGAGATCTCGTTCCCCTCTCGCCTCAAGGTAAAATCGTCGGTTCAATGTGTGCTCTGATTGGAGTCTTAACTTTAGCTCTTCCCGTCCCCATCATTGTTAGTTTCTTTCCTAAAAGCTTTAAAAGCTTCTCTTCCAGGTTGCCAACTTCAAGCATTTTTATCGGCAAGAGAATCGACTGGCCACAATGAGAACAGCTGGAAAAGACTTCGAAGATGTGGAAACTGGTGAGGATAGCTGACTCCCAACCGGGCTGAGGGCCAGTCTTACATCTGAGGTGAATATTTTGAAATCTTCGGATCAACTTTAACCTTTTGCTTTTTTCAGAATAAATGTGACAACGTTATTAGTAAGTTCAAGTATTGTGATTGTCTCTTTCCCAATCAAACGCTCGATCCTTCCCTTTGTTTTATCCAGACAAATCGAAATAAAAGCATTGCAGGTGGTTAGTCGATCTCGAAGCAGCTCTTCTGAGAAGATAATCTTCGCTCCGCCTCCTGTAATTCACGTCAGCGACAACGAAATTCCAATGAGAAATCGAAGTCGCTCTGTTTTTATCCTTTGACCCGCAGCCCGGCTCAATATTTTTTTCTCTCCAATCAAAACTTCACAGGGTTCATTCATATCCCGGTATTCAAGCTACTACTAGCTATATTGTAGAGCTCTATTTGATCTGTGATCTCAACATTCCGAATAAATTTATTACCCGTCGTAATGTATCTACAATATAAATCTAAGGCTCAAATATCTCCTCACAAGTCAATTCGTCTGGATCCTTCTCATGTGGCGGGATACGATGATTCACAATTTCTTGCTCGATAACCTCATCGTCTAATTCTTCTTCGACAACTTCTTCGATTCCCAAATGGTGATTCAAATGATGAGCGCCGATTTCATTGGGATTCACAATTACAATCTATGAGAGATAAATTGGTTTATAAAGAGTCTTACCATATTGCACAATTCATCGCCATATTGTTCCCGTAATTCCTCGTATTGCTCGTCAGTCAAATGATAATCTGTGACATCTTCTATGATCTCTTCGTGAATTGTTTCCTCTTCCTCTTCGTCTTGAATCTCATCATTGATCTCATCGAGATCCTCGTGACCCTCGATATATTCCTCATCCTGAAAGAAGTCTCTCTAAGATTTGGACAAAAACCTTGTTCTCTTCTTCTGGAATCAACACATAAATCTGTCCATCAGCCTCACTCAATCCCTCAGGAAGAACGACCTGATATGTTCCATCCTGAGCGTGTACAAGATCGGCATTGTAAGAAGAGGTTCCTGGTTGCATCGCCATTTCATCTTTGGGGCCTGAAGATATTTTTATTTTCTACAACTGAAAGGGAATCACCAGAATACATCCGTTGTTCTGATTCCTGCATAAGTCTTTCTTTTGTTTGTATGCTGGAAGCTAAAGACTCGAGATGTTCATTTCTTCTGTGAGTGTAGAATTCATGTCTAAATTTGGCCGTTTTGTCGTTTATGATGACTCTACCTATCGATGAATCTCTGGTTACAGCACCACCAATAGATTTTTGTATTTACAACTTCAATTCGAATGTTTGGCAATCCTCTGGTTGTAATTTCACAAGAGAAAGTTGACTTGTTGTGGACTCGAAGCATGTGGCGCACCAAAAGAGAAGGTCTTACAAGTCGCAAGCCACATTCTGCACATTGAGTACTGTAAGCGGGGAATAAAGCAGTAAAAGAAGGAAAGAACCTGCAGACAGATTCCTCATGGCCAGATCGATAGACTCTTGAGAAATTTACATCTTTCCCGTAGTTGGGCAACTCGGCGGTTGTTGTTGGAGCGAGCGGAAGAACTTGCTGATTCATTTGGGCTCTTCGCATATTCATCTAGATTTCGAGTGAAATATTCTTTCGTCTTTTACCATTTGATTGGCTCGATTCGCCATTGCTACATTGCTGTTATGACTAATGCCATGAATCTCAGCCTTATGCCCATTTAGTTCTCCCATCGAACCACAAAGATGCCCACAATATTTACAAACAAATCTAGAAGAGACTCTTTCCTGCTGCGACTACATACCGTCTCTTCCTCACATGAGTAGTTTCTATATGGTGATCGAGTTTCTGCGAGTCGGTGAAGACCAGATGACACTCATGACAAGTAAGGCGACTCACCATCTACAAGTTGATCTGTTTTTTCGGGTACAAAAAGCCTTACTTCTTCGCCATAAGTCTCTAATAGAGTTTGTTTCAATTCTTCATTCTTTCTATGAGCCCTGAGATGATGTTCCATGGCTGTTGGATGGCGCACATTGATCAAAATATTACAAATTTTACAGGCTTCAAATCGCTCTGTGACGTTTGAAAAAGTTCCTGAAGAGGTTGTGTTAGAAGAAAAGGGAATTACCGTCTTCCAAAGGCAAAGCTCTTTGGGCAATTCTCATGGCATTATTGGCGAAATTCTCGTGTCGAGCTTTGTTGATCATAGCCTTTTCTCGAAGACGAAGTCGCTCCTTCTCTCTTCGACTCCATTCTTTTTGAATCTTCTCAATATCCTCCATGATCTAAAATTATATCTTCTTCATCAAACGAAAAACTTACCATTTGGAAGTTTTCCTTATGTTTTTGCTTCGCATGCCGTTCGAGCCCGTATTGTGTCAGAAAGACCACCTCAGGACAATATTGACACGGATAAGACTCGATTTGGTCGGCCAATCCTTAAATTTTAATGTTTTGAGGAAATCACGAGGGGAACCTGGCAACGGATTCTCAGTGTACGGCTCAATTTCTGGATCTATCATCGGAATGTCGATGACAACTCGTCTTCCGCCATGGTTTGGAGTAGCGTCCTATACTGATTTCTTTGTTTTTTCGTGAACATACCACAACTCCATGAACGCCGGCCTTGTCGATGTGCTGGACAGAAACCAAACAACCATCTTTTACAACAATTTTCTCCTTACTCAACTCTTTCACCAATGCCTCTTGTCCACTATCAGTGATTTTCTCATCTAAATGTTTTGTTTATTTCTTCCTAATTTTGTTAACCTTTACTTGCTGTCGACACTCGTCCCTTTGGTTTTGTTCGTGAGATTATTCTTGGGACTTTTCTTGGCGGACCGCCAGACATCTGAAAATTCAAAAGTCCTCCATGTGCCATAACCTGCGCATCTAACAAGCAAAGTCAAATAGGTGGCAGCGGCTTTAAACTGGCATTTTACAATAAAATTGATGTTTTTACTTTTTCTTTTACTACAAAATTGCTTTAAACTGTAGAAATGGAATGGAAAAACAAGAAGAAAACACTTCGTGTCGAAGAGCTTTATTGATTTCAGCGTCACGTTGCCAATGGAGCGCATTGCATTTGGCGCCCTTTTCTGCTAGTTATTTCTCATTAAAAAACTCTGGAATGGGAGAAGAAAGTCTTTTTGGAAAGGACCAGTCCTTTACGACGGACAGCGGGCATAAAAAGTATAGAACTCAATATAAATAAAATTTTATTTCAACGTAGAGATCAAACAAAACATGGAATCAATCAACTTCTAAAATTAAAATAGAACTGGGATATTAGGTTGATTCTTCTCTACCGGAGACAACTCATTATTCTGCAGGTTGTCTAAATGAACCGGGCTTAAAATAAACTTCAATGCGACGAGCAAAACCTGAAAATTAAAAATAAAGCAAACATATGCTAAACGTCTTTCTTTGTTTTTATTCGTGTACTAGCTTGGATCTCCTTTTCTATGCTTTACCAGCAAGCCTAAATAGAAAAGTAAAAATACAAACCTTTGTTTTTTGCGTCTGGCACTCCAATTTCTTCCATTCGCTCAAATCCAACTTGACCAAGCAGAAAGTTTCTAAAGTCAAGAGGGAGCAGTTTTATTTGTGTAAAGTTCTGCCAGAGTTCCGGCTAAAACGGAAGTATATTTGAAGAAAATTGTTACCAATGTTTTAGCTCGTTTATTATAGCTGCCTATCTCTTGTGGTTCTAGAATAAAAATTCCTCCAGGCAGCAACTCATTAAAAGCCCGAAAAAATAATCGTTCAATTCCAGCATCACCCCAATTGAGATGAATCCATTTAGTAATAGACAATGCAAGAATTACATTATGCTGCTGTGTGAACTTAAATAAGGTTTAGCAAAATAACTCTTCTAACTATGGAAGACGAAGCATTATAAGAAATATAGTCATGTGTCATAAACCATATGTTATCCGGAAATTTTATAGAAAAGCTTGATGAAGTTTGAGAAATTGGACCGTAAAATTTAGAAAAAGATGCTGGAAATTTTCCACAAAACTAAAACACAAAAATTATGAAATAAAATAAAATAACCTCAGTAGATTTGTCACAATAGTGCCGAATATTTTTTCTTGCCACACCGATCAAATGTGAATCAATGTCGATTCCAAGAATTTTTTTTGGTTCATAATCATGAGCAATCGAAAGAGTTAGATATCCAACATTGCATCCTATTTAAAGTTTAACTGTTGAATAAAAGGTTTACCTATGTCTAAAACATTTCTTTTATAAAACCATTCTTTTGGTAGCAGTGTTAAGCGAGAATCTTTTTCGCCAGGGTTAAGACGTGTACCATAATATTTATCGAAATTTCCATATCGAAATCTGAAAAAAATAACTTTACTTTAACTTACATTTGGGCAAATTACTTTCTGTTTAGAGCTTCCTTTTTTTGTTTTTTTAATTCGGCCGCCGATGGCTGACTAGGAGTTTCTTCTTGTGTAGTTGGATTTGAAATAACTTCAGCATTTAAATTGTTTGATGAAGTATTATTAGAAGACGATGGAGGTTTCTCCTGCATAGAATTACTACTAATTGAAGAAGCTGGTACGTCAGAAGTTTTCTAAAAAAAAAAAGTAAAACAATTATACGATTTATAAAAAAAACGTACGGTTTTTTTATGATCTGCTTCTTGTTCATTATTTTCAGGTTTTCGTTTTTTCGTCTTATTAATTTTTGTAATTCCCAAGGGATCTTTAACATTTTTGGGTAAATGGCACTGAAAAAATATTAAAAAATCGGAATTTTTGGTTCTACTTTTTCCTTTTGCAATGAGCCTTTTTCATTTTCGGTATTTTCTACATTTAGTGAATCTTCTTCTTTTCTACTTTTATGGAGTATTAGCTTTTTTGTATGCTCTAAGATGTATTTTAAAGAAAACAAGCTAAAACTTACCTTCTTGGTCTTCAATATTTGTCTTTCTACTGCCCATCATCTGAAGAAGTTTCTAAGTTAAAAAGTAAAGTGAGTAAATTAAAAATAAAGAGCGAATGCCAAAAGAATAAGTGCCAAATAAATGCCGCTCAATTCGAAATTCCTTGACTATTTTACTGCGGCTATTGGGTTTACCGTAGTAGAAATTTGCGACTCTAAAATGAAACTGAAAACAGCTTTTTTTTTCTGTTACCAGGCTGTCCTAAACTCATTTCAAACTAAAGATATAAAAGTCTATTTATAAAAAAAGAAGTACTTGCGAAAAAAATAAATGCTGACGTTTCATCTTCATTTTCGCATATTATCCCAACAAACATCAATGTAAACAATCGCTAAACGCAAAAGTATCTCATATGAGTTAGACTGTTTGCATAAACGCAATACCTAGTCGTCATAGAAGTATCTCCAAAAAAACCAAAAGCTCTAAGAGAATGAACGGACGTTTTAGTTATCGACGAAGTTTTCCAATAGATTCTTTATTGAATGCTCTCATGCATAAGAATCTTCAACAATTTGACCGCGAATGTGGCAAATATGATATCACTTTCCACGTGTTTTAAAGGTTTATGATGTTGATTGTTTATTACACAAACTTTTGGATTCCCATCTTTATTTTTTCCTTCTTTCGGTTTGAAACCTTGAGTATTTTCCAGCAATTAGTCAAAAATTCTGATTGTTTATAAATATGCGAAAAAGATTGCAAGGAATTTTATCTTATCGGCCCACGTATAATCACACTTGTTTGCGTTTTCTTTACAAAGCATTCGTTTATAGTTCAATTTCATACCAATTTAACCGAGAGAAAAAAAATGGATTTTTTGGCTTTCAGCCTGACGTCATCAATTCGTTTCCGCTTTCCTTGTCCAGAATCGATGGCTAGCTGCGTGTGTTCAGCCAAAGCATACATGCAACATAGGCTCTGAGCTCTCTAAATAAGTGTAGTCTCCTCCCACCCATTTATATCGCTTTTTTGCCGCAACAAAACACCTCGAAGCTTATCAATCACCTCGTTTTTTTTTTGGAATTTCTCGACAATAAGACAAATGCTGTAAGGTCTTTTCTTTCTTTATGGCTGTTTTGAAGTGATAAAACTGGCTCAGGCTAGGTAATAAAAGATGAGAATAAGTATCTTTTCTAGTGCTTCTTCTATCTTTGAAATGGAGTAATTAAAACATTGTGACGTCCTGTGGAAAGAAGGAGAGAAAAGCTTCGATTCATTACGACGAATAGCAAATGTTTCCGCTGCTAATATCAGCTCCTAATCCATTTCGACCATCGGAACAGCCCAATTATGTCTTGCCAAGGTTACCAAACGCGCGCCGCTTCTAGATCTTTCAAAAAATGGCGAACAGAAAACTTTCTACGAACTCTTTAATGAAACGAGCGTCGTCGAGCGCGCTCGGCTCTGCCTGCATTACTGCGTCTGTCTGTTTCACTAAGCATCACGTCCAAAATCTCAAAACTTTTTCTTCCTCAGACAATCTGCTTGGAATAGTGTTTTCTTCGTATTTTCCTCGCTTCAGTTGCTCCGAATCCAATCGCTCCAAGAGCATTCTCCTCGACTTCAAACATTCTCCTCCCTCTTTCCTTTTTACGCTCCATCTCATGCCTCAAGCCATATGTTCTGAATTTGAAATTTTCGAACGTTGTTAGGGTTGAACCAGTTTGTGGCGCTCCCGTCCGACCTTCAATCTCTCTTTTAGAGAAGTGTCCTCCTCTCCCCCTCCTCCTAACTTTTCTAGGTTGTTTATTCCTCCCCCGTCTGAGGAGAGCCCTTCAAAAGAGAGAAACTACAATATCATCTTGACCTTCTCATTTCCAAGTTCTTTTGTTTGCACAACGAAAAAGCCTATCGAATTTCGTCCATCTTTAGCCTTTCAGCTCATCTATTCATTGTGAGTTCCTTCAGCCACATGTTGGCTTTGTTCGACCACAAAAAGTCGCAGCCAGATGTGTTGAACAAGTCTTTTTTCCATCTGGGAAGCCCTTCTCCCAGCTGTTTTTCACTCATAATCCATAAACTATTTTGTTATTCTCCTCTCTTTCTTTCTCTCTTTAGCGGATCTAAAAGACCCTCCTCCGATCTAAAGGGTGGGAGTCGTCATTCTATTTGCAAAAGAGAGTCCAAATCATCGTGCGAGTCTCTCTCTTTCCCACTCGCAGTAAACATGACAATAATTATGCCCTCCGGGGCTACTTTCACCATAAACATTTTAGTCTTCTTTTCTTCCGTTTTTCTTATAAGCAATCTTCTTTTAGAGACAGGAAGCTCGAGCCGGAGGGGGCTCGCATGTCATTCCCACTGCAATTATTCAGCCGCCCTCTACTCCAATTCAATCCCTCATCTTGTCCAGTATGCTGCTTTCTAATCGCAATAGGTTATTATCTCAATCACCTGATCCGTCCAAGTTTCCTCTCTCACTCATCAGAAATCAGATTCCCACGAGTCGCTTTCAAAAGGGCTCTAAATTTGAACTGTGACGCCTTCATCGTGTTAATTCAATGCACCTGGAAGTCTTTTTCCGCATTTCTTGACCCGATTCGAGGCTGAGTGGCTCCTCCTTTTCTGACTAATGACTGTATCATGAGAGTTCTTCATTGGATCCTCTCTTGGGTGGCGTGTTGTGTCGTCAGCATCAAATAGGCACAATTTATGCGCCGCTCGTCGCTCTCCTCTTTCGCTGTTAGCTGCTCTCTACTCATCAAAATAAGCACAATTTCTCCTTTCTTCGAAGCCTCTATAAAAGTTGGTAGGACGAGAATATGCCCAATTCTCTGGGGATTCATTCTCTTCTCTCTAACTTATTGACGCCGCCAAAATTCTTCGAGAAAAGATGACTGTAAAGTTCACACACTAATTAGTAATTTCTCCCTCTCTCTCTCCACCCGCGAGTCTCCCTTCTCGTCTTCTAATCAAGCGCTCGCTCTCTTCTCACGCCATCTCCCACAGCACTCAACACAACTAACAATTTTCGTTCCTTCACCCGGTACGATCTCTATTCTGTTTTGAATATGATTCCCTAGTTTCAATCAAGAAATTCCCTTGCGAATCAAAAAAGTCAAAGCCGACTCAATCCCAAAAGATTCGTTTTTTTCAACTTTATCGGCTCTATCTAGAGGCTGCGAATTGCGTGGTTGAAGCAGTCTCGGGCCGTATTTGCGCATGCCATTCACATCTCCGGATCTTTGTATCTCTAGATAAAGAGCAGGAAATATGCTTCGCCTGCTGCTTCCCGACCAGAAAAAACTTTTCTTAAAAAGTTTGTTTAATCGCTCTGCCTCGGTATTTGCTTAGGAACTCGGCACAGTTGCGTCATCATCTTTCACATGTTCGGTTTTTTTTCTTAATTTTGACTTTTCGATATTGTTTTGAATTTCTCTTTTCCCATGTCATAACCAATGGAGATTTGATATGGGCGATGGGCGTCAGCAGAGACGAGAAAAAGAGACGTTTTGAGCCCTTCAAGCCCAAAACTAATTTAATCGGCTCAGGAGAATCACGAGAATCCCTCGCACTGTAATTTGCTAATCCTCCTCCCCTTTTCTTGGAATCCGACCAGAAAGTCAAAGGCAAAAAGTAATTTTAGCAAATTTGAAACGAATGAACGCGTGTGCATAAGTTATCGGTCTAGACAGGTGGCTCGGGCTCGTTTCCGCGATTTTAAGCTCAAAAACGGGCTTTTCGTGTAATCAGCTGTGTCGCGACAAAAGGCCGATGGATAATGCAATTCGCGGTTGATTCTTCTTTTTTGAAAGCCACAATTGCCGCTTGACTGACAGCCGAAGCAGCGCATTTTTGACTTTGTTCCCTGGAATAAACACAACGACCACAAGCTCCCCTTCTCGATTCTCCGCAAGAGAAAAAGAAATGATCAAAGCCAATTTTGGCGAATCGCCTTTGAGACTTGAATTGACGATGTCAAAAACAAGGATGTTTTTCCACTCCAACTTTGGCTGTTATTGTATTCTTTTCCGGCTCTCTACCACCACATTATCTCCCAGATGAATAATTTATCGAAGAAGAAGACGGAGATTAGCTCGAGAAAGATATTAACTAGATGAGACTCTTTTCCTTCGGGGTGTCGAGGGAAAGAGAGTCGAGTAAATTAAAAACAATCTCTCGGCCGAAATCCAATGTTTAATTGCTGCGATTGTGCGTCGTGAAATGAGGCCTCTGACCTGATTAGTTTCCAATAGCAGTCCTCTATCTGATGTGGATTATCAGCCGTTGCTAGGAGATCTCGACAGCCCTTTCAGACCGTCAGGCGGTCATTACTTCCACCAATTGCCATTCTCTCTCGTTCTCTTTTCATTTCGCCACTCAAATGAGTTCTTTCAGACAAATGTTGTAGTCCTCTTGGCAATGGAGGAAATTTCTTCCAGAAGATCCTCCAATGAAGAATTTTTTGGCTCTTCGCTAATGGAACCAACTGTCCACGACGTGATGAGTTTGGAGCTCAGTCATCAGTCTAACGGAGACAATTATCTCGATCCAACTAGCTTCGGGGACGGCGGCTCATTCGACGAGTTCGGGGGTTTGTCGTCTGCTGTAGAAAGATACGGGAAATGTTCAGGACAAATAGAAACAAGATACGAGAGTCATGGGTATGACCAGCCAATTCGATCACATTCCTACCATCAGGGCCAGCCTTTACCTCGTGAGTTGATCCTCTCTTATGACTCTAAATCTGCTTAAAGCTCCTGGATCTCGCTTCGATCATCATGTCTCCCATCCTCCGATGCGCTCAGGTGTCCCTACTTATCCAGTCAAGACTGTCGATCCCTCAACCCCATGTGCCCCTTTTGCTCCAGCTCGAATGACGTGAATCTCTCTCTCTCTCTCATTCAAAGAAAGGCCTTTCAGATTTCGCATAAAACCGCCACGGATTAGACACAATGGAAGGCCGAAAAAAGAGCCGATGGATCCCAAAACAGTGGAAGATGAGGTGGCTCGAAATGTCTCTCAAATCCTTTCGGCAACAAAACAACAAAAATTGGCTCAAGAGGCACAGCAGAGGTTATTATTTTTCGAGATATTTTCTCTTTTGCCCCGACGACAACTGCCCTCTCGCAGCTGTCTCAAACTCTAAATCAGTCATTTCTGCAGATGCGGCATTGTGACTCCAATCACCCGCATCAATTTCTCCTGTTCTGATTGTGGCAAAGCCATGACGAGTCATCGCAATCTCCAGGTCTGTGAAGGTTTTCTTAATCTTGATACGAATTGCAGCGACATCGCCAGACTTCGTGTTGTCGAAAAGTTGGCGAATGGGTTGACCGGTAAGTAATTGACTCCGCCTCCAACAAAAGTTTTTAGATCACAGTCATGGCCGGGGCAATGGTCAGACAAAGATCCAATGAGCGAAGATAGTGATTCCCTTCAAGGTCTCAATTCCTATTCATTTTCCTCGGAAGGCTGGTGTTCTCCGAACCGCTCGTATTCTCCCTCGGCTGTTGGATCTATCGATATGGGAAGGTAGGTAGAAAACAAAACTTTTTCCTCCTATAAGAACGGAGTACGAGACGTCTATCTGTTCCCACTTATTATTATGCTTGATTTGTTTTCACTTTAATGGACATCTCTCGTGATGTACTTCCTTAATTATCATTTTCTCTCGCCTTTACGTATCGATTCAATTCTCCCTGTAGCCTTTTTTGACCAGCTGATTCTCCGAAAATTATCGCAATTTCATTGAAACGTGGTTAATGAACTTCATTCGACGTCCTTTCAAAGAGATCTTTTTCAGCATGTTGCCTTTGAGTCTCGATACAGATGATTCTCAAACTCATTCAAGTAGCGCCTCGCATTGTTCCAATTCGTCCAATGGGAAAGGAGCTCAAGAGACTTTCATGTGAGTCATCCATCGTCCCCAATAACAACCTTCAGGTGTGACTCTTGCAAGAAGACCGTCTGTTCCTTACGAAGTCTAAAACGGCATCACACCACCTGCAAGCAATATATGGCGGAATTTGGCTCGCCTCAAGATATCGAGTAGGTCTTTGTCCTCCTCTTCTCTCGCATGCTACAGTGTTGTGATAGTTCTTCCAGTGTCGTTCCTGTCAAGAGAAAACGCTCTGCACGTCGTGTGACAGTCCCCAAATATAAAGAGGAATCCTCAACAACGACATCAGCATCTGGAAATAGCTCTCCGGAACAAGGAGATGATCTCTGCGAAGTTCCAACTGATAGTACTCAAAATGACGACGATCGGTTGGTGTTGTGATGTGTTGTAGTTTAGAGTTTATTTGTTTTCTTTCCGACTGTGAAACGGAGAAATTTCTAGGGCTCCGAAGCAAACTCTCGCCGTAAATACTTGTGCTGATTGTAATCGCCAACTTTGTTCGGCCAGTAATCTCAAACGACATCGCGCTACTTGTAAAGCGGCTCTCACCAGGTGAGAGAATGCGAGTGTGAAGATTATTAGTAGTTCGTTTTTCAGAGGAGAAAGTTCGCATTCATCTTCGACGGGTACTCCCACTTATACAACCCCTCAACATCTGCCGGAACTTCCAGCCAGAGACAGGAATATTATTGACCGCTCTTATGCCGCAGCTGTGGCGGCGAGTGCCCAAGTTAGACAGGTAGACAAGAGAAACATAGGAAACTCTTTTTAGAAGGCAATAATAGCCCAAGGACGACAAGCTGAGCAAAAAGAAGAAGAAAAGGACCACCATTATTCGGCTTTTATCGTCTCTGCTCCACAACAACAAAGACCAGTAAAGTCTCAAAACTGGGTTACCGTAGGAGAACACCTTCGAGCGAAACATATCCTACAGAAGACTGAGAGTAAAGATGAACCTCAAGGAGCTGTACTGATCCAAAGCACTCCGCCACCAGGAGCTCCAGTTCATAATCAAATTCTCGAGATCCGACGACCCTCATTAGTGGAAAAAGAAGTTAAAGAAGAGCGTCCTCTTTCCCATCGCAAGGAGCCTACTGTTTATAAAGTCTCGCCTTCAAACGACACAAAACCTGAGATTAAAATCAAAGATGAAATTCCGCCGCTGGAAAGTATAATCACTACACAGCCACTGAGCGGGTAATTCGACTTCATTTCTATTTTGATAGATTCAGCGACCGTGTGACTGGAGTTCCCGTCTTGGTTCATGACAGCCGGCAGTACAACAATGGGAGTGGATGTTCTAATAGCAAGAATACGAGAGATAGCCGTGAATCCATCGAATTCCAATGTCCAGAATGCAAAAAGACGTCAGTTAGACTTGGAAGAAACACAAAAAAACATTCAGATATTCGTGTCGGAAGAATGTGAAGCGTCATCGAATGGCCGTACACAAGCTCTCTCCAGAAGATATTGGTCGATATCCAGGACCAGGACCTTGTCCTCACGCAATCCTGGGGGATTTGAACCAACTATCGCCTTCTCTTCCAAAGATCCTTCTTCCATCCAAAGTTGATATCAAATTGGACTTCAAAACTGAGACTTTGTCGCTCTCTCCCACTCTTTCCAGTTCAACTCTTCTCGATAAAGGCTTCAGTCAGGTTGGTCAAACGTCTCATTCAGTCTGACAACAGTACAAAAAGCGATCTCCAATTATCTTTATTTTTCAGGATGCTGCATGGCATTCTTTGGACTATATGGAGGAAGATGAAAGGGAAGAGTCGGCTCGAATTGCTGCTGATTTGAAAAGGAAAATAGAGCTGAACAACTCGATTGCCGAAGAGAAGAATTCCCGACCAGAATTGGCCGAGGCTGACACTACTTTCAGCGAGGACAATGACTTCAATAATGGATCCCATCACAGCTCGCCAGGCGTTGTCTCCTCTTCTGGACCACTTCCTTCATTAGCTTCATGGGTTGGATCAAAGCGTAAATCTCTGTTTTCTTCTTATAAAATGTGTTCCTTTTAGCTTTATCAGTCGAGATTCCATATGGAGGAACAAGATCTGCCGGTCATAGTCCTTTGTTCAAATCTCGCAGATTGGATTACGACTTTCCAAGTAGTTTTCTACAAAACGACGATATTCCGTTAGATCCGATGCTTGGCCATGGTCCAAGTTCCGCTCCTCGGACGTTTGATGATGACGACATGTGGTACAAGACTGAAGAAATGCCTGACAGCACAACTAGTGCTCGTTCTACATCACCATGTGCACTGCTGGAAGAACCTCAAACACCGCAGTTAGGCACCTTGCCCTATACAAGAAAACGAGCTCTATCCGGCGGAAACAGTACGAGTCCATCTAGTAACAATAACAATTCGACAAATGGCAATGCCGGCCAGTTCATCAACGATCCAAAACAAGCTCGACATCCTTGTCAGGTATTTCTCAGTTTAACTGAAACAGCCGAGTTGAAGGAATGTGGCAAGTTCTACTCTTCCGAATGGAATTTGGAACGCCATCGAAAAGAGAACTGCTCAACGAGTAAGAATGGATCGGGAGCTGTTTCTCCAGTCGCTTCTCCATCGCCAAATCCATTGGAAGATGTTTCAATCTTGATGGGATCTTGTCGTTTTGTCCTGCCCAAATCAGCTCTCACCAAGGCTTCCGGCGCCTTTTGCTCACTCTTTCAAATCCACGATCCAAACAAAGGAGAACTTCGTCTTGATGGCGACCCTATGGACTTCCAAAATCTACTCGATGTCTATAATGACCCGGCCAATCTGAATCGCACTATTGTAGATACAGTACTCGGCTTAGCTGAGCAATACAAATTCGGTCAAGTCACGGATGCTTGTTCCAAATTCATCGCTGAAGAGGTTTGAATTTGAATAGGCTATAACAGATGTTTTCAAGTTGTCTAAAGTCTCCCTGATGCATGCCATCCGATTGGCGGATCAGTACAAGTTGCTCTCCGTCAAACAACGTCTCTTTTCTTCCATATCTATTGAAGTCTTTCGGTTTGCCATTTCCCTTAAAGTAAAGCAACGAAAAGTTTAGCGCCTTGAACTCGGACCGTGACTATCAGATGATGAGCTCGGAATTGAAAGCCGAGTTATTGGAGAAGTGGGGCACTTTCCTTTAGCCCGTTGTTAGCCCCATTTACCTCATCCTGTTGATTCTCATGTTAATATATTGTTAGATCTTTTCTCCCCCGGCTGACCCCTGAATGAGAGCTTTAAAAGGTGTCTCCCGTCGGATCTTCTCCACTCTGGCCTCGATCTCCGAATTTAGTATCTCGGTTCCTTGCCTGCTTTCATATCATTGACCTAGACCGTGTGATTTAGAAACTCTTCTAGATGATTCTATAAATTTCTATCCTTTTTATTCCAGTTTATCACAGTGTTTTATCGGCCAGTACATTGTTTCGAAAAGACATTTCACAATCGACTTTTATTCAAAGTTGTTTTGAGCGTAGAATAATCAGGGGATAAGCTTGAAAATAAGTAGAACTTGGACTGGATGAAACCTCTCAAAATCAGTTCTTCCAGACACTTGCTACCTAATGGAATTTCCCTACTTAGACTACGATAGTGGTAATTTTTCCTTTCTTCCATTAAAATTCAAATAGATGGCGTCATCTGCGTTGTTTTGTTGTCTCTCACGTTGATTCTAATGGTCATAGCTTATTTCGGAACACTTTATGCCATGAGAACAGCCAAACAAAAGTTGGTTTTTATTCTCAAATAAATGAACCTTTTAGATACGAAGAATATGTTTCTTGGAGACGTTGTTGTGATCATGACCATCTGGAATAATCGGGTTCAATTTTTTTACGGGATTTCTCCATAAAATTTTTTCATTTCAATTTTTGACCCACTTTTTATTTCGGATTGGGCTATAGTAAATGCCAAGGGCATCTATTCAAGGGAATACGGCAAGCCTATAGCTTTTATCGTACTTGTAAGTAATCCCGAAAGACCAAAGGAGCAATAAGTCAACGCTTCCTCGGCAATATCTTCAGAGAAGTATCAAAAAAACAATCTGTTTAACAATGCTTCATGTAAACTGAAACACCCGGTGTTGAGAAAACAAGTAAGATAATAAATTTTTATTAAAAATTTAACTTAAGCCTTCCTTAAGCCTCGTCTCTGGAAGCATCATCGAAATTTCCAGCGAGTTCTGAAAAGTTGTTTGTTATTCCTTTTAATTCTTGACCGTCGCTGGCTCTTCTTGCTCATACTTGGTTGAACCAAGCAAATAAAAATAAATTAGGCTTACCGGGAACATCTTCATTTTCAGGATTCTGAATCTGACTGGTAACGTTGCTGACAAGGTCCTTCAGATGTGCAAGGGACTCGGGGCCCAGCTGGTTGAGAATTCCTGGGAGCATTTCCGTGATTTCTGAAATGGACTATTGCGATTTCAGTTAGAGCCTACGCTTGTTTTCAGCTCCACCAATAACCGAGAAAGTGTTAGCCGGAACAGAGGCCTGGACTTTGGGGTTGTTGAAGTGAATGACAGTTCCATCGTCCTTGATCATGTTAACCTGAAAGTCTATAAGCAAGGACTTGGAATGTAAAAACCTCCTCAATGCTGGGGATATTGGTGACAGGGAGCTTCTTCAGACTGCTTTGGAGCTTCTTGTCATCGCTGGCAGGAGTCTTATGGATGACCTTTTTTTTTCTTCTGGGGACACCCTGAAATAAAATAAAATAGATAATATATAACTATTTACCTTTCCGCCGATCTTGACCAATTCGGCATTAGCTTGAAGCTTCTTAATTTTCTCAGCAACTTTGCTGTCCATTTTTTGTCCAAACTGAAAGAACTAGATGTAGGTATAAAACTAATATGTAATAGAGAATATTCTAAAGCAAATCAATCAAAAGACGAGAAAACATATTTTTCGAGATTTAGGTTGACAAATTTAGGCCCGCGAATACAGTACAACGTAGTAAATACAATCTACAAAACTGCATATCTGCAAACTTGTAGTGAGGTCACGCGTAATAAGGATAGTTTTATCCTAAATCTTTGAATTATTGTTGCTTTGTTTGTTAAACTACCGGCATACGACGAAAAATCATTGCAGCTATAATAAACATTGAGCAATTCCATTTAAAAAAGATAAAACGATATGTAGCCACTCCTGTAAAATATAAATTCTCGCACTGTTGTTAAAAATCTACCAATTACACGATCATCTGCAGCATTCTTGGTTACGTGAATAAAGTATAAATCTCTTTTCGTTCTCGTATTAGCTAGTATTCAGCGAGTTGACGAAGTCACAGTTGGGCCTGAATTTTCGACGGGATTTCTCCATAAATTTTGTTTATCTCTTGTCTTTTTACGACCTTTGGGAGAACAATTGGAGATCTCTACGAGGTCGTTTCAAACCGCTTCTCGTAGTATCTTTGTTGTGACGTCTGACCGAGTGAAAGGCAGAGGAAAGGCCTTTGACGGATTCCATGCGACTTGAATCTTCGAAAAACAAATTTTCGAGACAGATGTTTTCTCGGAAAGACGGATAGCCATTTTGGGAGGCCGATGACTCGCCAAAAACAAAATCATTAGAGGTAAAAATTTGAATTCTTGAAACTTCTCTGATGTCTGGTCCTCGCCTCTGGCCATTTGTCTCTTTATCCGAGCCAAATAATTGGAGCTCTTTCCTATTTTCACGTCTTCTTTCAACAAAAGGTGCAGGACATTTTCAGTTTATTTTGGAACTTTCGTTTCAGTTCTTTGCTTTCTCTCTATTACTCGCAGTCCGAAATGTTTGAAGTGTCTTTTTGGCCTCAGCCTTCCCTTGAGACAAAAATTCATTGGACAAAGGCCGCAAAGTTCATCTCAAAGAAGACCGGATGGTGGATCAGCTGGCCATGTGACGAGCCGACAAAACAATCTTGGACGCCTCATTAGCCATTCCTCAAGCTTTACCGTATTCCGCTCTCATTTGCTTGCCTTAGCTGGAAATCCCCTTGGAATAGCCCATTCCTGTCCGCTTTTCGACACTTTGTGATTGATGAATTTCGAACAAACAAACAAAATCTACGTGGGCTCTTCAAGTCCTTCTTGAGACTCTCTCAGTCTCAAGCTCGAAATCTTTTTCTTGGTGTTTTCCGAATTGGCGTCTCTCTTATTGTGTTGCGACAAAAGACTTGGCCAACTCTTGGCATTTCAGTTGCAACTTCAATCATGGGAGGCTCTCCAGCTCTCATCAAAGCAATCCATGGTCCACCAGGTGAGTCTGATTGCCTTCTTCCTTTCGTTATTAATCTCTCGGCCAATTTCCCTGCCAAACTGCCAGATTTTCTCGTTTCCTTTTTGGGACCAATTTCAAAACAAATCGCTGTCACTTTGATCCCAAACGCCCAATGAATATTCTAGAAGTAGTTAGTTATCAAATTGAATCTTTAGAAGTCTCCTTTAACCTTAAAATTGCTTCCTTCTTGAGGGGGAAGTTCCAATAATAACCTGTTGACATCACCTTGAGATTGAAAAGAACTAAAAAGAGCCATCTGAAATTGAGAAATCATCATTTTGAGTGACATTTTAGAGATCTTCTTCTTCCTTTTTTGTTTCCAGACCAAAAAGAAACGACTCTAATTTTGTTTGTGAAGTTTCGAGTGTTTTGGTACCCGAGTCTTGGCGAGAGAGAACTTCCTCGAGATTTTTAGCTCAGAAAACGATAAAATTACCATAAGTGGGCTCGTTTTAGGAGCCAGTCATCCAGCTCATCGACGACGTTTCAGCCTTCAAACCACAAATTCTGGCCAACAATGGATTCAAGAGTGAGTTCAAAAGGAATCTTTGGTCAACCCGTTTGGTTCTTGAAAAAGTTTTTGTTCAATCACCTGCACGCATTGTGTGATTCACTTCCAAAAGGTTCCAGAAGACTTCCGTTCGAAAAAAAAAAACTGAGAAAAACCAATCGAGTAAATTGGGGAAGAATTCGGGGAGAATTCGCATAAAATATTCATAGCCTAGGGTAGATTAGCCATTTGGCTTCCTATTGTCTCCCCAGATGACATCCAAGAATCATAAGTAAGTTGGTCCAAACTGATTTCAAATGGAAGAATTTAAAAAAAAGATCAGTTTAGATCTTTACATCAAAGACGTCTAAGATTACGGTAATTGAGCTTTTGTATCTTTGAGAGTGATCATGTTGTCACTAGCTGAGCTCTATAGATTCAAATATTAGCCTTAATTTTTAGAGAAGTTGATTCGGACGGAGGTCGGCGTATGTCAGACTTCAAAAAAAGTATGGGCAAAAATTGGTGCAGATTCAAGGTGAGTCTCTTGACTTCCACGTGAGTGGTCCTTTTATATGTGAGTGACATTTTCCCTGTTTACCAGCTGCTGTCCCAAACACACAGCACCATTAAGCTGAAATTCCGCACCGCGTGATTTTTCTCGTCATCTAAGGTTACTCGAACCATCGCGTGCTGCTCTTAATTCAGGCCATTCAAACCAAAAGAGTTTCCTTTTTGACTCATTGAGTCACTCACAGCCTTCTTCTTTCCATCGTAGTTCTTAAAAACGATCATTCAAAGGAAGAAAACAGCCGAAGAAAAACATATTTTGATGCTGTCAATTGAGTGCAAATCGCTCCTTTCTCTTGCAAATTACAGGGGAATTAAGGACACAAATCGTCTAGGGAAAACCTCGCTCACTTCCTCTATTTCGTATCTGACTTTGCAGAATTACCGTAACCCAAAGTGAACAACTCCCTTTTGTTTTAGTTCTTCCATTTCTCTAAAAGAAAAATGTTGACAGAGGAGACTGACGATGTTACCATAAGCCATAAGAAACAAAACATATTCCCTCAGTTGTCCCACTTCCTTATTTGAGGAATTGCATCAGCTATTAAGAAATTCGTTGTTGCAAAAGGAGTGAAAAAGACTGACGCAGTTATCTCGTTACCCGTGACCCAAAGGGTCTAAATGAACCTTAAACTCCTTTTGCAATGGAACGTTCAGAGAAAAAAGTCGCGTTCAAAGACCTTTCTGACAATTACTCTCTGGAGTCATTCGGTTCGTCGAAGGTGTCAAGAATCTTTCATTCTGAGCAATGACCAACCATAGGAGTGTCACCTGATCCCTCCCTCCTTTTGCGAATTCTTCCTTTTCACACATGTTATGTGTGGAGGATCTCAATCAGGGCTTCCAAGCCAAACAACGTTCCTCCTGGGGCCTCTAATAGGTCGTAGACCCGTCGAGTCTATGGTTTTATTTGAAAAATATGCAGCCGTGCCCTTCCTTATGTCCATTTGTTTTTGTTACTCAGCCACACAATGCCACGTCTTCAGAGCATCATGGGTATCAAAGGAAATGAACTCGGCACTCTTACTCTTCCCCGAAAAGAGCCTCTTCCGATCGAAGAAGCTCAAAATTGCGAAAATTGCACCATGGAACTCACAGGTTTTTCAAGTTTTCTCGTAAACTATTTCTTAGGTCGTCCTATGACCTCAATGACTCAAAGAATCAGCTATCGTTGTGTCCAAGTCGGCTCAGAGTCGCCAATTTTCTTGCGCGAATTGCCGCCTTGTCGCAGGTTTGGTCCTTCATCTCCAAATCCAACCTTTTGTTTCAGATGTGGCAAAGCTCAGGACTTTACTCAATACACCTTTGAGGCCTCGGTCAGAGACATTGCGAAAGTCCAGAAGGTTCCAAGTTCAAAGAAACAAAAGATGAACAAGTTTCAGATGATGTCTCTTCATAAAGATGTCGATTGGCTTCAAGAGTTCTCTCGAATCGACGTTGAGAAGAGTCCTGGTAAAAGAGAGAGAGAGGGAGAAAGAGATTCAAATAATTCTTTTCAGGTCGATGCACCATCAAATCCAACAGCATTCATACACTCAAATCAATCCCTACGTTGTGATTCCTCGTAGATCTCCCCCGCCCAGTTAGAAGCTCCTCGCTTTCTGTACGATAAAACTGCATCAGCTACACAGCTTAATAAATAAAGATTCATTTTGAAGAGATTAGGATTGGAAGTTTGAAGAACACAGATTCAGAGCAAAGCGGTTACCCGTGGCATAAAAGTGTTAGGACAATGACTAGGAAAAGGACTAATCTACAAGCTATTTACATAGTTAGCACGCATTAATGAACAAAATAATTCCAAAGAGGTTAAATAACAAAAATTTGGGCGATATCTCCATTCTCGTAGGTTCTTTTGAGATTCGTTTCGAAAATATTGACTCCGGTAATAATCTGAAAATGTTCAAAAATCTGGATAGAACTCACTTGGAATCCGGCGTTTACTGGAAGAATGTCCAATTTGAAAAGAGCCGAAGTGTTGGGAGGAATTTGACCGAGCGGCTGACCGGAAATGGAATAGAAAATCAAAGTAGGCGACGATTCCAACATCAAAACGAGATCCAGTGCTCTTTCACTAAAATGTCTCTTTGTGTTCCACTTTCCCTTCCCACCTGTTATTGTGGACAGAGCATTGCATCTCGAACGGCTGGTGTAATCTTGCAGTGGCTGGAAGCTTCTCGACTACGAGACGAATATCTCCGTAGCCTGGCGCCTAAAATAATATCCAATCAGTTTGGCAGGGAGAACTTACAATTCTTTGAAGAGCGCTCGTCTGAAGTCGACCTTTCTCTCCCATATTGGTCCTCCATGACATGTCAAGCTTCCCAATGGTTGTGAGATCACTGGGATATTTTATAACTAAAATAAAATGTAACTACTGGATGTTCTTGTAATGTTCTCTTGGAGAAAGACAGAAAAGAAATTGTCTCACATCTCCCGGATTCAATAAACTTCCAAGCATTTCATCCGATTCACTAGAAAAATATTTCATTTTTACACCAGCTTACTCGTTACTTATAGCAGCAACGTTGTATTGTTGACTGGGCTCCAATTCGACTTTCTCCAGAATCATCGGAATTATAGCCGTATTCTCTATTTGGGCCTCCAAGAAGACATCGAAATTCTACAAAAACAATTCTTTCACTTCGGCCACTCAATCACAATGTCATGCAAAGCATAAAAATAACTGACCGAACTATCCTGAAAAGCACAAAAGTATCATGCCATCACATCACCAGCACATGAAAACGATCATTTAGCACAGGAAAACCACAAATTAAAAAGACACACTATATGGAGTGCATTCGCTACACCGAAGGACAAAAACCTGCCTCAGCATTGTAGAATTTAGTTTTTACATCGATCGGCTTAGCGACGGGGAATTTGAAGAATTTACGGAAGTACATCTTCTCATCGGCTATGGTTTTATAGTTAACAGAGCAAATCAGACTGGAATAGAGTTGTGAGAGCCCAATTAAGCCATACATATGCTGTCCCAACTCCTTTATTTCATGGCTAATCACTTGTCCAATCACTCCTCCAGCACTCAACGATCCTTCTTGAAGACTGCATGGAAGTTGGACTCTTTGAGAATTCGTTTGTAATTCACACTAAAATATAGACTTTTTCCCCAACTTCACTCACTTTCACTTCGATATCTTTACAAACTTGGTCGCTCTCATTTAACGCCTGGCAGTAAAAAGTAAAAGTTTCTCCCAAATAGATATTTCTGAAAATTAATTCTGGTGGAGAATAAAGTTTAAAACATCTGATATTAATTGCGAACGACGCCCGTCGAGAATACAGATGAATCGATGCGGAATCATAATGTCTGGGAAAATAGGGCAACCGTGTGAAAAATTCCCCAGAAATAAAAAAAATTTACTCGAAAGCAATGGGTGCTAGGAGATATTGTCCCATAATCAGATCTGTGCTCTCCTCTCCAACTCGCTCTTTATGGACATCATTAACTAATTGGCTAATCCCTGAAGGATCTGCTGGATCTAAACAGAAGGGAGGACCGGAAGATAGTTTCGGTCTAGCCAATCTCATGACTAAAACACTTTTGTTTTTGAATCCTCCTTTGGAAACCTTTGAGTACAAGAAGCTGTTGATTTGCGAGGGAGTTATCCATGAGAACCTAAGAATTGTGTCATGCAATTCCTGTCTTCCAAGTACTGCTAGAATAAACTACCCAAAAAGCTAAAGGGATCAACAGTTAACGTTTATTGTATCATCAGAGGAGTATCGGGAAAACAATCTAGCAAAGCCTATCCCCATGTACGCCACAAAAATGTACAGAGAACAAGTCAGCTAATAAATTTTTATTAAAAATTTAATTAGCAGTTTTCAGATCTGAAACCGTATATAACAAAAAATAAAGAAAACAATCAACGTTCACGGGTTATAGACCAAAGTTGGAAAAGAGATGCTCCAATTTCAACAAAAACAATGAACAGTTTCTAGAATAAAGAGGGATGAACACTGTCATTTTTGTTGGAGAGCGAGCTTAGGCCTTCTCCTCGGCTTTGGCCTCGTTTCTGGAAGCATCATCGAAATTTCCAACGAGGTCTGAAAAGTTGTTTGTTATTTCTTTTAATTCTAGCCGTTGTAACAGCTAGAACGCTTTGTTTGAGGAGAAAAAAACTGGTTCTTCTTTGCGCGCGCTTGGCAAAACCAAGCAAATAAAAATAAATTAAGCCTACCGGGAACATCTTCATCTTCAGGACTCTTGAACTGGCTGGTAACATTGTTGGCAAGCTTCTTCAAGTGAGTGAGGGACTCGGGGCCCAGCTGGTTGAGAATTCCTGGGAGCATTTCCGTGATTTCTGAAATGGACTATTACGATTATAGCTAGAGCCTACGCTTGTTTTCAGCTCCGCCAGTAACCGAGAAAGTGTTAGCCGGAACAGAGGCCTGGACTTTGGGGTTGTTGAAGTGAATGACAGTTCCATCGTCCTTGATCATGTTAACCTCTTCAATGCCGGGGATGTTGGTGACAGAGAGCTTCTTCAGATTGCTTTGGAGCTTCTTGTCATCGGCGGCAGCAGTCTTGTGGATGACCTTTCTCTTTCTCCTGGGGACTCCCTGAAGAGATAGAATAATGCAATTTCTTTGGGAGAATTTACCTTTCCACCGATCTTGACCAACTCGGCATTGGCTTGGAGCTTCTTAATTTTCTCAGCAACGGCTTTGCTATCCATGTTTTGCCCAAACTGAAAAAAAGTTGAATAGAGCGGGAGAGGAACGTTCCAGAAAATGAGATAAGAAATTTAGATAGATTCGCATTTTCCGCAGGATTCTTATCTAAAATTACTGCAGCCTGTAATAAGTAAGTAATGAGAGCATATTTAAGGTCATTAGTCTCCTCTGATTTGTTGCATTATGAGAAATTCAAGCGAATCAATATCAAATTGGGTGTTGGGATGATCGATAGGTTGAGCTTGTGGAGGTTCGAAGACATTTTTAATCGAACTTCGGAGGAAAGCTCTTTTGCCATTTTTCTAGCAACAAAAATGAAAATTTCATCAATATTCCTATTTGCCTTTTTCTATTAAAAATGTTCAAAATAGCTGTGAAACGTTCGCCGTTACTTTTGTCCAAATGCGACCCACAAGTGATAGAATAATCGAAAGTAAAAGCTAAATCTGAAAAGTGAAAAGAAATTGAACGGCACTAGCCCAAGAAATAGCGACGGCAGGACGTTAGAGACACATAGGATGGACAAACGATGTAAAGGGCTGCCGAGAAGTGTAGCGCCGTTTTGTTATAGGCTGCGTTGCGGACCAGCCGCATGGAATTCTTGTCACTATGACATCAACCAGCTGATTCACGGGTTCATCGACTTTACCTCGCCTTGGGCTGGTTTCGCCATACAAACTCCTTTTCTCTTTCTGATTCATCCGTTAACATCGAAGAGTCTTCTCACCAGGCTGGTCGCTTTTGTCTCTACACAGTCATTTCGCTTTTAACTTTAATTTCTCACTTTCGATTTTGGAATCATGCTGCCGAAAGAAACCCCTTTTTTTCTTTCCCTCTTGTTTTATCAGAAAAACATACATTTTCAGAGAGAATGAGTCTGTTTGGAAAGATCTTCAGCTCCAAAAAGGCAGAAGTACCAACAACTCAAGATGCAATTCAAAAACTTAGAGATCAAGAGGAATTGCTAATAAAGAAACAAGACTATCTCGAGAAAAAAGTAGCCGAGGTAAGACTTTTTCAACTAAAAGTTGGATAATTATTTCAGGAAATCTCTCTCGCTAAACAGTATGGAACTAGAAATAAGAGAATGGCCTTACAAGCTCTTACTAGGAAGAAGCAGCACGAAAAACAACTTCAACACATCGATGGAGTCTTACAAACTATCGATTTTCAAGTTTGTCTTAATCAAAGATGGAAGAGATATTATTTCAGAGAAATGCTCTAGAAAATGCCAGTATGAATGCCGAGGTTCTTCAAGCCATGGGTGGCGCTGGTAAAGCACTCAAAGCTGCTCACAACAACATGGATGTGGATAAGGTCAGCGCATTTCATCCCTTTTTAATAAATATTCTCTAGGTTCACGAGCTTATGGACGACATCGCTGAGCAACAAGAAGTCGCCAAGGAGATTTCTGATGCCATTTCAAACCCCGTGGCCTTCGACCGTAATCTTGACGAAACTGAACTTTTGGCCGAGCTAGAGGCTCTCGAGCAGGTAGGATTTTCCATATAAAAATAAAAACAAACGATTATTTAGGAAGAACTTGACAAGCAACTACTCGAAGTTGCTACCCCATCTGTCGATCTCCCAGAAGTTCCTGGTCATGAGCTTCCTCAAGCTGCTCGCACCAAACCTGTAGCCGTTAAGGTTAATCACGACAAGGTAGGGCATTCTTTGGAGAATTTATTTTGAAATTTGTTCAGGATCTCGAGGATCTTGAAATGTGGGCTAATGCATAAGCAGACAAAAGCTCAAAGCTCCTTCAATTAACCCTTTCTTTTCCAGTTTGTACCTAGTCCCTTGTGAGTAGCGATTGCCATTTTTCGGCGTCAAACTCGCAGACATGTTCCTTTGTCCACGTGTATTACTGTAGACAATACCTATATGTACAGTGCGGATGAAAATTCTGTAAAAATAAAAAGCTTTCCTCAAGATTTTGACAAGATTTTCCTAATTTTATCTCACTGAGTCAACCTCGTCAGTGACGATGCTTTTCCGTTTGACGATTGTCGGGCTGTGGGTTTTATCGCATGTGACTGCCTCTGATAAGGTTTTTTCCAGTCTGATTTTTCCTATCTTTTCAGAAGATTTCACTAGATTCTCGTATACGCTGGGTTGCTCCGACAAAAAAGGAATGGAAAGAAGCAGACTTGGGTGAGGAGGTCAAGGTAACAATCTTCAAAGGATTAGAATTCTATTGAGGTTAGGCCTATTGGGAGATCGAGTGGTCAAAAAGCGACTGGAACGAGTCTTGTTCTGAAGATCGTTTGAAGATAATTCCAGTATATTTTTGGCCAGGAGAGCGAGTCGATTTGCCATGTGTTATGTGTGAATTAGCCTTTGTTTTTAATGGCAAAATGAAGCGATGGGCAGTAGCTGAGGAGATTTCCGAATTTATGGAAAATCCGCAGAAAAATGTCCTCTCTGAGGGCCATTGGAAAGATGTCAAAAATCCAGATTGGTTTGATGATGGAAAGCCAAGACCTCCAGTAGGAGACGATGAATCCGATAAATTACCGTATTCGTTCGTAAAAGCAGGACATCCAACGTCGACTTTGGATGAGAAAGAATCGCCAATCTTCTTTCAAAGAGACGGAAAACTTTCGATAATAAGGGCTTCACCGGCTATTCAAGGCGTCTATTTCTGCTACGATGAGAGCTCTCTTGGATCGACTAATCTCTTCTACGTCGTTACAGCTATGGTTCCACCGGTCTCTCTCTCAAAAGATCATGCTTTCAGTAAGAATTTCAATCAAAACTCTTAGAAAACCTTCTAGCTGACGGTTGCTCGGATACAGATTTCATCAGGCCGTCTTTCAATTGGCGCTTCCACTTCCTACCAGCTGTGAGAAATAATCAAACTTCTGTAGAAGTGACGAATACGACAGATGGATCAATGTGTGATTTGGACCATTGTCGAGTAGATGTGCTGAACATAGTGGACAATTCGGTGAAAGAATTGAATGTAGCGATTGAATTGCGTTGGGATGAGTGGACTCCTTGTCTTGGAAATGTCCAGCGGAGAGAAGCCCATTGTCATTTGATCAGAAAACAAGGACAAATAATACCCGAGGACGCTTCGATTGCCTTTGCTTGGCTTGCAGATCTCAATAGTCTGCTGAACTTAGAGCCTTACAAGAAAGAAGGAATTCGTCTTTACAGCTCCCTCATTCCCTCGCTAATTCTGGGAAAGGATAAGCTAACCGGCTGCAAAATGTCCGATGAGGCTAGAGTAAGTTCTTTTGGAGACAAACAGCCAAGACTTTAGTTGGATGCGGCATATCGAGAGATATTTTTGTATACGATGGGAGTGAAAACGGACAAAGGAGAGAAGATTTCGCGTAATACAAATTTCGACTTTCGATTGAAAAACGCCTTTCAACTCTGTCTTGGATTCGAACGCGAAAAGGACGATTGGGAACTCACCGTCGGGACTTATGCCATTGAAACCCAAACATGCAGCTGATCCTCTTTCTTGAACTATTCTATAATAATGAAATGCACTAAAGAAATTCGTTGAACTCTTGCTTGGAATATAGATCTAGTTGAATTCCAAGAGATTTAAGGGAATACTAAAGACTTTTACTATGGGAGTCACTCTCGCCGTCAGTGTTTAGTATAGCCGATGAAGCGTCTTTCCGACCTCCAAGGTCTTCGTGGTCTTGCTATTATTTTTGTTCTTCTTTTCCATTTGGAGCCGCAAATATTTCGAAACGGTTTTATTGGAGTCGACATGTAATTTTGTTACGAAAATAACTGAAAATTCTTCAGGTTCTTTGTCATCTCGGGTTATCTTATGGGAAAAAGTTTGGACTGTAAACTAATAAATAAAGACGTAGTTCATGAGTTCTACAAAAAAAGATTCATAAGGATAGTTCCTCTCTATTTTCTCACAATACTTTTCATCTACATCGGTGAGTCTTTCCATTCAAAATAAGAAGCCTTTTAGCCTGCACTTTTCTGCTTATTTCGGATGACAGAAAGCAATTAATAGCAGACTTGAAATGGTCCGTATTGTTCTCTTCGAATCTCCAGCCAATTTTTGAAAAGCTTGGCTATTGGGATCAGCTGGTTTCATTCCGATTCTTGACTCACGCATGGTCACTCGGCGTAGAGATTCAATTTTATTTAATCGCGCCATTTCTCTTCTATTTTCTCCACAAAATTAAGGAAGTTAGAACCAAATATACAATTCTCTTCATCGTCGTTTCCTTTCTTTTTCAACTTTATGCTCCATCAGACTATTCCTACGGCTTTCTTATGTCTCGGTAAGTTTTAAAACAAGTCGAGGAAAGTCTATAGAATCTGGCAGTTTCTTCTTGGATCTCTTATTTATTATGGTCATAACTCTACAAATTTTGTTTGTTTGGATCTCGTTTCCAATCTGACTTTCTTTCTTATTTCCATGGTAGTTATCTGGTCTCCAGAACTCTTCACAAACGAGCATTTGATGAGGTAAAAGGGACAAAAAATTCATTTGTTCCCAGAATTACGGGGACTTTATCTGCTTCGATAATTATTTATTGTTCTTCCAAGACTGTTGAATCCTTCATTACGTGAGACGCAATTGTTGATAAAAACATTTAGAAAAAAGTGATCGATGGCTCGTTTACTTTGGCGATTTGTCATATGTTATTTATTTGGTTCATTGGCCTCTGATTACAGGATTCAAATACTCTTTACCTGGTGGCAAAATTCTCGGAATAAGTTAGTTCATCCAAAGGAAAAAACAGTTTCAGATAATTTATTTGTTTTCATTTTCGTCATATTTTTGAGCGTGTTTTTACATCATTTTCTCGAGGTGAACAATTAATTTTTGAGAAATTCCCACAGAAAAAACTAATTTTGGCTTCACTCAAGTTTGGAATCGCAATAAGTCTTCTATCTCTTCTCTTCGTTTCTCTGACGCTACCGTATTACACAAATTTTTTGGATGAGAAAAAACTTACGCAAGAAGAAGAAAGAAATAAGATTGATGAGGCTATTAGATGGAATACGGTCGAAAGCAAGAAAATCTATATCGAAAAAGATTGCGAGGATGACAAAATAACCCAGAAATGGACGAATTTCACGAAAGAGCCAGAACTTCGATGTCAGACAAAAGGTCAAGGCCATTTGGATATTCTAATTTTGGGCAACTCGATTGCCTATCGAGCATTTCCTCTCATCCAGCAGATTCTCAGAAATAGATTCAAAAGACTTCGTCTTTATTCGACTAGCGGCTGTGTTCCTCTGATGCTGCAATGTCCCGAGTTCACCAAAGTGGCCAAGATTGTCGTTGAGAAGATGAGGCCGGATCTTATTCTGCACATTCACGTGAGCACGTAAGCCATCTCGGAAAATTAAAGCAACTTTCAGAGAGATTCCCCTTCTCAAACCGTTTTCCAATCCCAAAACGGACGACACTTTTCGAGATATGCAGCAAAGTCTTGACTTTTATTCGTAAGTTCTTCCAAAAGAAGAGAATTCCCAGGAAAAATACTCGATTCATCGTGCTGGACACTCCTTATTATGTCGCAAAGGGCATTCGTGTCGCCTATGAAATAGCCAAACGTATCCAACAGGGCAACTCATTGGATGACTTGAAAGTAGATAGAAAAGTATCGAAAGTCTCTTTCTCAAATCCAGATTCAGACAGATTTTGAACAACAAAAACATCACAGAGCCCGGATGGAGGCGTTGAAGTGTCGAAATTGTAAGTTGAATAGAGTCCACGAGGTCTGTTGAAGGCAAGTTGAAAAAGAGCTTCATTTAGAATTTCTTTGATGGAGATTATTACTATTTCTATAATCGAAGCAGTCTCAAAGCTTATACCAACGACGGTGGCCATTTGACTTCGGAAGGGTGGAATCTTGTCCGGAACAACTACCAGAAGATCATCGAGAGTCTCCTTCGAAAGTTTGAAAAAATGTGAATTTCCGGGGCTTATAATTTGCTTTTCGAAGAGAACATTCGACCAGATGCATTGTTGCGATTCGCCGTAGGGGAGGTAATTGGCTAAGCTCTCTCTTGAATAATGTCCTTCGGGCAGAAATCCAATCGGTCCTGACCAGCTTAGAAATGGATAGCCGAAAAGACGTGGGAAAACTAGACCAACAATTCATCAATCAAATAATTATCACAAATTCTCCTCATCTCCTCTATCTGCGGCCTGCCTTCTGGAGGAAATCGCTCATAGCCCAAGCTGATTCGAGCTCATGAGAAGGAGCCGGCTGGAAGGCGGCTCGCTTCTTTCCAGCAGCGAAGAGACGATTATACATCTGAGAAGACTTAATTCCAAAAACCATAAAACAACCTCAACGTGGCGGCCAATGTCATCAGCCACGCTGACTTGTCTCTTGCCGATGTTCAAAAGAGCCCTCATGTTGCCCATGTCCTCCTCGACGTCGAAGCTGGGAGAGATGTGTCGCTTCAATTGTGGAGCCGACCTTTTGAACGCGGGAGTCTGAAGGACTTTTATGTTTGTCTTCTAAACAGAACTGACGTCGTAGCCCATTGCACCCATAAGAAGCGGCGAGAGACGATCTTCGAGAGCAACAGCTGGGCTGATCTGACGCTTAGCCCTCATCGAGGATACTGTGACTACTACCACCGCCAGCACAACGCAACCGCGGAACATTGTGCTGAAAGAATTCAGTTGCTGGAAGGACGACGTTCGAACGAAAGAGAAGGTCTTGTTAGCTCAGACCCCGTGAGTGATGGAATTATTCGATGAGTCCAAGCAGCACAAAACGAGTTGTTTACGCAAATCATTGGCGAAATGTTTTAAAACCAATGAGTTCTCTCTTTTCTGATTTCCATTGGGGCGATTGGAGGAGTTTGTCCAAAAATAGCCACCCGTAATTGCGAGTGGTGAAAGTGACAAGGAAAAACGAGACGATGATTTTTAGGCCAGAAGGAACTACTGTAAGGAGAGGCGAGGGGGTAGTCGTGAATATTAATCCGGGGCGGGGCCTGGAGAGAGAGAGAGAGAAAGAGGGTGGCACCGATTGTAATTTCCTCTGGAAAAATGGCTGTGATATCATTGACTTCGTCGAAAATTGGAAAAGTAAATTTAGAGTTATATAGTCAGCATTGAGAGACTTCCGCGAATTTTATTAAACGATCATTACGGCCACAACAAAACGAAGGAAAAAAAAACAGATTCTTGAACAGAGAGGAGAGGTCTGGAATTAACTGGATCTCGGTGCTTTGAAAAACAAAGAATTTTCTCCAGCAAACGGGATTTATAACGAAAATAGACGAAGATATCCACATTAACGACTACCCCTTTCTAAGCTCAAATGTGAGCTAAGTGCTCTCAAATGTTGAAGGAAGGTCCTGTTTTCGAGGGGATTTCAAATTGCGACAATTCGATCTGTGTCTAGTCAAAGGGGGAGGGAGCGACGTCAAGAACTCGGGATTGGACGAAAAAGCGACGATTCAACCCATAAAAATCTCATTACGAACGTACTTTATGTGTTCCTAGATGAGGAACAACTCCAGAATGGAAATATCCGGTTGTTTTCTTGTCTGAATATTTACGCAGGGAGAAGGCAAGGGACAAAGGTGAAGTCGAATTGAGGACGTTTTCTTCCTTCACGAAAGTCTTTCGAAGTTTAGAGATCGACGCTAATTTCGTGTGTCTCTCCTCCCACTCTTTCTGTCAGTCAGAGTCAGATAATTTGAGGGTTACTGTGGCCAACAGAGAAGACCCAAAATCAAAATAGAAATTACTCGAAATATCGTAGTACGAAATTAGCAATTCGAAAAAGGAAACAAAGTGACGGCGAATGTGTGATTGATGTGCAGCTGACTAATAGGATGCGTGTAATTATCTGCATCTAGATCGACGTTAGAGAGCACACGACGATTCTAGACTAGCGTCACATCTACCGTAGTGATTCTCTGGCTCTCATTGTTGAGAAATTACGTCGAGGGAAAACAAGAGCCAAGTGACTGTCTCTCGTAATTGCCAAGTTTATTCGAGCTCCCTCGGGGAATTCTCTCAGCTGTTGATTTGAGGAGAGTCTCAGAAATAGAAAGTGGAAATTATTAGGAAATTAGAACTACGAGATTTCCTCCGGAAAGTGGGTTATTCGTGATGTGGGAGTTGGTGGGCGGAGAATCCCGGTTTTAATGAATCCTTGGGGAGAGAACAGCCACTGATCGCTTTAACAAGTGACACTTCTGGGAACAGTTATGCATTATAGATCAGTAGAGTTCTAGACAAAAGAACAAAAGACGAAATTTAAGCGGTAGCTTGAAGCGGAGATGACATCTCTGGGATTGGTTTCCGGAGCCACAAGATGGCTTCGTCCTTTTCATCATGGTCAAACGCCATGTGTCCAACTAGATTTCCTGGCGATAATTGGGATGCAATTTGTGTTTCGTGCAGATTTTGCCATGTGAGGGCAGGAAGATAAAAAACCTTTCAACTTATGTCTTGCTAAATAATTGAAGGTAGGAAATAGTCCTCCATTTTCTTTTCCTTCAAATTCTTGGAAAACTCGGAAAAAGGGACGCGAAGAAATCAGTTTTTAATTTTTCTTTCTGTAATTCCATTTTTGGTTCTACTTCCACTCCGTCTTTATCAGCTTGATGAAGGAATTTCCACGAAAAGTCGCTCTAATCGCAACCCGGGAAATCAGAATTTTTGAAGTTTTTTTGAAAACTTTTTATTTCTTTTTTGATTTTTAAATACAATTCCTTATTATAGAAGTCTTCCTAAAGAGGAGCTACGATGTCTGAGGAATTGACAGTAGAGCAATTGGAGAAACGAGCAGATGAAATTACCAAGAGTGATTTTCCATTATCAAAAGTGAAGAAGATTGTCAAGTTGGATCCAGAGGTTAGCTCACTTTTTCCAAGATTATACTCATCTAACCGCTTTAGATTTCAGTCGTTACACCAGAGGCAGTAAAGATGCTGTCGAAGGCAGCGGTTAGTCATTTCATCGTTTTTTCCCCTATAATTCCTAAGCTATTCTTAATAATTTTTCTTCAGGAGATGTACATGCTAGAATTGGGGAAAGCTTGTTATACTCGAGCCATCATTGACAAAAGAAGAACCGTTGGCATGAGGGATATTGGTATGACGACTATCGTTTTTATATTGTTAGTATTTTCAGGCTATGTACTGGAACATAACATACTTTTTGAGCAATTAGATGATTTGTTAGATGATTGGGAGGAAATTCCGGTTAAAGCACAAAAAGAGGATAACAACGTGAGTTATTTTGACCCTTTTTACACTTCAGCGGCTACACGTGTTGGCCTTAAATATTTCATGCATGGTCAAATTTCTTGCTGTTTTCCATAAATAGTGACGCATTTGACAGCAAGTTATTCTGAAAAACAATTCACCAAATTTTTATCCACCATTTGTGAGGGGGATTTTTTGGAATTTTGTTTTGCAATGATTGCTGCAAGTCCAAAACTCGTGAGAATTTCACGCACTATTCGAAAATTCAGGGTCTAACTCCTTTTCATCTTTTATGACTGTTTTTGCCATCATCTTGAGAGCAAGAGTCGACACGAAGGGAACAAAGTTTTCTTTCAGACAACTAAGGCCATAAAAGAAGTAGACGAACCAAATGAAGAGATAGAAACAGAAGAAGTGGTATTAGAAAGTGACTTATATGATAGAACATAGACGCCTGTAAATATTGGGATAAAACATGTCGGCCTGTTTTTTGGATTATTTCTTTAGAAAGGCGTATTCACCTATTACTGACATATAATTAGATGGCTGCTTCAGCTATTACCTATAGAATTTTGACTGAAGATGACTCACATGCATTGCAGGCGTATGTTTTTCCTTACAATCCTTACCTTTACATAGCCTTGGAGTGGTTTCCTTGCCCAATAAGTATGAATTCTCTTTCTGGCAGAAGGTCGCGAATACCTCCAACGAAGAACACTACACAGTAGGAGCTTTTTCGGATGACCAATTGGTTGGAGCTGTTGTTTCAATCAGAGATGTAAAGGTATCCTATATAGCTCCCTACTTCAAGGAACGTGAAATCGCAATAATCAAACGCTACGGAAAAGTCTCCTATATTTCAATCCTGATAGTTAAAGAGGATTTTCGGCGACAGGGAATAGCCACGAATCTCATCAGGGATGTCATCAACCAATTGGAAACTGATGGTGCAGAGCTCATTTATCTTCACGTCATGGTTTCTAACAGAAGTGCCATCTCACTATACGAAAGACTTGGATTTACCAAAGCAGCTGAGCTCCAGGGCTATTATTCGCAGCTGCGAGAAAATGCGTTTTTGTACATTAGAGCTCGACGTACAGCAAGATGCCATATTTCCTGCAACCCATGCAGTATTCTTTGAAGAAATAAAAAGTCAGGGTATCGCCTACATCTTGGATTTATTTAGAGTTTGATTACACTCGACTAGAGACTCAACTTGTGTGGATCAAATATATAATCTTCTTTTAGATTAAATTATTATTCGACTACTAACCGAATGAGATGAGCACTAATTCGGCTCTTTCAGTTTTAACATATCGACAATTGACTAGGTCTGATGCGAGATTACTTGAAATGTTTGTTTTCTTAAAGTTTATTTATGTCATATAGCCTTGGGACAGTTTGCTTACCACTTAAATACGATTTATGGTACTGGCAGATGCTCACGAATACATTTGGAAATACACACTTCACCCTCGGCGCCTTTTTAGGCAATGAATTGGTTGGAGCTGTTGCCGCAGTGAAAGACGCGACGGCATCTTACTTGGCTCAAAATATTAGAGATGAAGAACGCTTTTGGCTCTACAAATACAACAAAATTGCCTACATTTCAAGTGTGATAGTTCACAAGAGTATGCGAAGACAAGGCATTGCCAGTAAACTTTTGAGGGACGTCATTCAATATTTGGAATCAGCGGAGAACACAACGGCCATTTATCTTCACGTGATGGTCACCAATCAAAGTGCCATTCGAGTCTACGAAAGACTTGGCTTTCGCTACAAAACTACTCTCATTGGATACTATTTCCACGATAAGTCAGTGCTCACAAAAGATGCCTTCCTCTACATTAGAGAAAGATCAGTCACGCAGGAAGTGTGTAGAATTAGTTAGAAGAAATTAAAATGGCAAATATTTATCTTTGTGTCTCTTGATTTACTTCAGTTTAATATAGTGGGTTTGGCTTGGAGCTGCATCGAGAGCCTTCGCATCAAGAGGCTGAGTATAATGTAGTTTCTTAAAAATTCTTTTTGATTTCCTAATTCCAAACTTACAAGTAGCTCTCGACGGCTTCGGGTTGTTTCGATCGCTGAAATGTCCTCCTCTAAAGCCAATGAAACTGTTGCGAATTCCTCGACTGTCGACTCTTCCAAAACAACAGCCGAATCCTCTTGTGTCTAGAAAACGAAAATAGGAAATGTCGAGAGAAAACAAACCGCAAAATCTTCAGAAATAGCGTCATCAAGTTGTTTGGTGGCCTCGTCGATCTCAGCCTGTTCAAGTCGTCGACTTCCACCTTGTTCCAATGGGACATTTTCAACTTCAACTGCCTTGTGGAGTCGTTCCAAATCCTCTTTCTCTAATTTAGCGTTTTGGGTAGAGACGGAGACAATATGGATGGAGCTGCCGTGAGAATGGCTACGATCTCGCGAATTCCTCTTGGCGACAGCTTCTTCTATTACCAATGAATTCCTCTTTTCGACTTGCTTAACGGCCTCTTCAGCCACATGTTTTGCCCTTTCTTTCTCCGTTTTGTAGTCGGCAACTTTGACCTCTTCGACGGCGATATTTTGACCGGAAAGTTCAGTTTTCGGCAGCTCACAGGCTCGAACGAGGACTTCTTCCTCAACCGGAGGAAGATCGGAGAGATTTAATTGTGGAGTATCAGCCAATAGAGGCTCTGTCAGAATAATTTCTCTCTTTTGCTCCTTGATTTCCTTCTTGATGATAGGAGAATGTGCGATGCTTGGAGGACGGGATGGCTCTTCGGGAACATCAATGGCTACCTCGCGTTGGCCGTTCTGAAACAATTCGTCTGATTCACACAATTCCGTTTGCTTATTGCTTTCGCGAAATAAAAGACGGCTCGTGACTGGCACAACTTTCAAAAAACTCACGTGATCTTCAATGGGACTGGAGGATTCTTCCCGAGAAGAACCCAGAGAAACATTCTCTTTGTCAATATCCTTTGCTCGTTTGGCTTTTGGTTTGGACGGTTTCCTCATCGAGGATGTTGATGCCATCGAAACGGGACGACAAAACTCATCTTGTTGCTGAAAATTTACGAAATTCGAAGGAGAAAACTGACAAACCGAAACAACTTCCTCAGGTAGTCGATTCTCGTTGTTTCGAGCCTGGGCTTGAGCCAAATCGTAGGATTGTTTATTTCCCATCTCTGAAAGAGAGTTTTCGTAGGAAGCGATAGCTCAAAAGACGAAGAATGTGATGCGTTTGCGGATAGGCAAACCTAAAGGCAAACAAGAAAAAAGAAGAAAATATGAATCAGACGAATGAAGTTATTATTACGATGGGAAGCCAGCCTCCACATCGCCAGACGCCGTCGGGAAGCACTGACTCAGAACGGAATGCGAAAGCGAAAACCACGTCAGCCCGATAGTTTTCTTATACGGAGAGGCCTGGTACAGGAGCGGAATCGACAGGTCAATCTTTTTGAAGGGAAGGCGGCCAATTCAGTCTTATACTGACCACTTGACCTTAGAAACGAGGAGGGGGAGAATTTAATCAAAAACAAACAAATTGTTTTTGAAGTTATCGAAGACAAAACAAAGCAGAATCTATACGAAAAAAAGAAGGGGAAAGGAGGACAAATGACTAATGTCTTTTATACAAAAGGACGATGAGGAGAGAGGCGTAGGCGATGGGAAAACATTTCTTATCTTCCCAAAAGTGAATCACAGAAGCCCTGTTGACCTCCTCTTTTGAGATAAAAAGGATCAGATTGCTTGACGTATTTTGTTGATGAATTTTTTAGATTTGAGTATTGAGTTGCAACAGAGGAGGGAGAGAGAGTGAGAGTGAGAGTGTGGAACGATAAAGTAAAGGTACACATATTAGATGATCCTGCTCATCGAGCAAACAAGCGATAAGACGAAAGGAAGTGGGAGAAGGAGGCCACCTGGGGCGGTTGACGTCATCGAATTCGACCAAAACAGCTGATTTTAAGAACTCATTTCGGCAAACTCTTCTGTCAAAACAGACTCTCTTCGAGTAGAGAGAAAGAGAACGATTCGGCATGGAGACGAAAAAAGTCCGAACTGGAATGGACTGCGACGTGATGGAATAGCTAGAAGGAAATGCATATGATTGGTCATTTTTGTGACACAGCAAAACAAATAAATTCCAAAGTTGGCTCATAGGAGAGGCAAAGAGAAGAGGAGGTGGAGCGAGGGTGGGAGGCAGCGAAACAGCCATTTGATTATTCCAACAAAGGACCCGACAGATTCATTTGACAAGCAGAGAACTATGGGAGAAAGAGGGCGTGAATGTCACAGATCAACGACGGCGATGAACGGCGAATGATAACTACCGAGGTAGAGACTCTTCCCAGAAGCTGTTACCTAAATCTCTGGTTGTTTCTTCTCTTTTTGGACATACTTGAGAGACATCGGAAATCATCGTTCCTTCAGGATCATGGAGGGAACCAATTATTTTTCCTTCTAGATTCAATTGAATAATCAAAGCATGAGGAGGTTTGACTTTTGGAAAAAACCACAGCCAGAACTTTCCAGGAACCAACTGAAAAATGTCTCAATCTTTCAAAATTCAGACTAACATCGACTAGAACTTGGCGGAAAGTATTGTAAGGAGAAACCAAATCTACAAGAGAAGGCTTATTGGCTTGTCTAATGCCGGCCAGGCCAACCCAGAGAGATCGGCCGTCTTCAGTAAGACGGATATTGTCAGGGAGACCAGGCAAGTTCTCAGCGAAGGTGGTCATTTTGCCCGTTGAGAGGTCGATTCTTAAAGTGTTATTGCCTTGGGAAACATGGGTTTACCTTTGGATCCGGGCCATTGCACATTCGGCGACGAGGAGACTTTTCCTATCAGGGAGCAATTGAACGCCGTTAGCGAAGTTCAATCCTTCTGCTAAGACTGTTGTTTCTTTTGTTGAAATCTTATGATGGAATACTCTGGAAGGAAGAAGATATTGTTGTAAAAAATGAAAATAACCGTCCATCTCCAGCCATCGAAAGAACAACATTCATAAAATGACGTCGGTCCCAAGTCCAAGAACTATCCGAGAAAACTATCTCGTCCTTATAGAAAATAAAAAGATTTCAACGTTTGCTTGCCTCATTGATGACATCCACATCGTTCAAAAACCTCGGAGAATGTCCCTTGATGGGCACTTTGGCGTTGATCAATTGTTTGTAACTCCCTGCTAAATCATTTTCAATTGAAATACAATCCGACCAGAGTTGAAGTCAACCGAATATATTCCGAGGTAGGCGTCAGCCACAACAAATTCTTTGGAATTGAGTCTCTTCAGTCCGAGCGGACGACCACATCGAGGCTCCGACTCAAAGTTTCCTGTAATTTGTTGAACAAAATCGTCAAAATCAAAACTGACCGCATTTCTTTTCCTTCGTGAATCTGATCTCTTTGACCACCTTTCCCTTATTGATTTTGACTACTCGACCGTCATAGAGAGTCGTGTAAATATCGTCTAGGAAGAGTCATAAAAGGAACAACAGCCCACTCACCTCCCTCGACTACAATCGATTCTGGACCATCAATTTTGTCTTTCAAAATATAGGAAGATTTCTTTGCCAAAACGTCATTCGATTTGAGTGAGCCCGAGAATTCCGGAGGTGATGGGAGACTATAGGGCTCATTATTGGTTTGACATGAGGCTACCTGTATATTTTCGCGTGGATTTTCTCACCACTATATCGGAAATAAAGAGCTCCCCAGGAGAGTAAAAGTCCACTGAATTTTTGTTTTTGTTTAAAAGTTGACTCACACTATTCCAAGTTTGAAGAGACTTCCAATGAATCCCATCTAAATATTTTTTGTGTCAACTTTGATAAACTTTTTATTTTAAAAAAATGTGGGTTTTTTACGAATCGAAGAAGAATTGGCAACGGGCGAAAACAGCGAACAAACACGAACAAACAAGTGGTCCGGGCAGATAAGCGAGTGGCCTTTGGGTATTGATCAGAACGTCGACGAGTAATTGTGTCAAAAGAGGTCACTTCCCTTGGAAAGTCATTCTTTGCTCCCGAGGTGGTCCCGGTTACACTTCCCCGTCCTCTGTCATGTGTGACCGTTTTGAAAAAGATTGTAATAGAAGTAGTCAATCAGATTTATTCAACAGAAATGAATATAACATCTCATATATTCGTCAAAGTAGCACCTTCAGAGAAAAGAGAAGAGCCATAAGACGGAGATCCAAAGAGATTTTGAGAATTTCGAGAAAAGTAGTTTGAAAGGACGAACGAAGAACCGGACCGCCCATTATTGGCCGACATTATTGCCTCATTGTGACAATGCGCGTCGTTCTTCTAGCGCTTGTAGGTTCAGCTTCTTCTTCTCAGAACTGCTTTTAGACTCTCCTTCCTTTGGCTGTTCTCTCAACTCCCATTCTCGACACGGCTTACGACACTGTTTTGCCACAAGAGGAAAATATAGAGATCCCAGAATGTAAATTTTTTTTTACAAATTATATTGAAATTTATGGCTTCTAGGCGAGACGAACGAGGTGTGGATGGATTGTTCATCTTGTGAGCAGAAATGCGGAGAGACTCCTTCGCCTTGTCCTCGAGTATGCCAGCCAGCCAGATGCCACTGTCCTGCTCACAAAGGATTTAAAAGAGACGGAACGGGTCAATGTGTTTCCACTTGTTGAGATCTCGACCAATCACTGCCAATGAATATGGGTATTTGAGTTAGTAAACGGTTTCTGCTGTTGACGATAAAAAGAAAATAAAAACAACGTTCGGATCAAAAGACCCTTCGATCCGTACCAGCTGACTGACTCAATAAAAGGTGTGAACCGGTTGTTGAAATTCTCGAAGCTGAGTCCTCCATGTGACGTCAGTCTCACATCGTCTGATCACAAAAACAGATAAATGTCGTCCTCTCTCTCTCGGCAGATGTCCTTCGATACTTTTGGCATCTGACCCTTCTCTTACCGTCAATGTTTATATTTTATTTTAGGACTTTTGAAGGTCAGACATCTTTGAAATCAGGACTCACCATAGGTCCTCTCTCTCTCTCTCTCTCTCTCTCTTCGGCGAACAACCTCATTTCTTTAAAATATTCGTCTGTTTATTTCTCCTTCAAAATATTCCACGTGTCCCCTTTGAAATTAGTTTCCGACTTGTCCTCTCTCCGTAATCGGTAGACCCTTAAGAGTCTCCCTTTTGTGCGTCTCTCTTCCTTCCTCTCGTTCAAAATGTCCAGTTAGCATAAGAGATTTGAAAAGTGTTCCTATCACGGATCATGATTCCTTTCTTCTTTCGGCCCGACTCGCCCTTGAAGCGAACATAAATGGGTCAGAGTATCAGGCCCCTAACACAGACGACGACTCTCTTCGTTGGTCGAGGAACACGTCCTGTCCTTTATCGGCTACATCATCTCGCAGTATCTTTTTCATTTTTGTTTTTCTCTTCCACCGGACTTGACGCCGCGACGGCCATTTTTCCAGGCTTCATTTCAGCATTTTCAGCGAATGGCCAATCTCACCGAGGAGGAAAGGACGTTTGTCCGAGAACTTAGGGAACAGGTCAGTACGGTTAACCTGGTCAACGCGGGCAATTGTAGTTTGTTCTAAACGAGACCATTACAGAATGACGATCTTTTGACGAACTATTACAATCAAGACTTCAACCTACTTCGATGGGCTCAAGGATATGGTTTTCATTTGGCTGAAGCCTCGACCGAATTGAGGAGACATCTTCAATTTCGCCGCTTTTACGACTTGGACAATGCGGATAAAATCAAAGAGCACGACGTTTTAAAACGGTATTTCCCAATTGGACTCGTTGGTGGGTCGACTATTAAGAACCAAAAAAAGAGATTCTTCAGGAGAAACTGGAGTTAACAATAATCTTCTGGTCATCGAATGTGCTGGAAAGATTGACCTCATGGGAATTCTCAAGTCTGTTCATCTTTCTGACTTTTTGATTCAACGCTTTCGAATCCAAGAGAAGATGCTTCGAGCCATGAATGATTTGGAAAAGAAATCCGGAAAACAAGTTAGATTTTCCTCTGTTTTTAATGGAAAATCTTAGGCTCAAGTGATTTATATCCTCGATTTGGAAGGAATGAAATTCGATCCAACTCTTCTCAGCGTCGTGACAGGACCTTACAGAATTCTTTGGGCTTCAGTCAGTCTAATTTTTGAGTTATTTTGAATATCTTAAGGTCTATACGAATTACCCGGAATGGATTGACAAAATGTTAATAATCAACGCGCCGAGCTACTTCCAGTTGTTGTGGAAAGTGGGTGATCATCGCGATATTTCGTGTTTTTGATTTTATCGGAACTTTCGTCTGTCACAACAAAGGACTTTCAGGCTGTTGGACCCCTACTTCCCGAACGAACAAGGAACAAAGTGCGAATCTGTGGACCGAATATCGACGACTGGAGAGATACTGTCCTTCAAGTTAGTCTCTTGATTCCACAGCGAGTTCTAGTACGTGAGAGCTGAGAATCTTCCGAAATACTGGGGAGGAGAGATGGTCGATGCCACCGGCGACGGAATGTGTAGGGATCGATTGAGGTCTGTCTCTTTTAGATAATAAATTGAATCTCTCAGTATTCCGACAGATCCAATCCCCCATGATCTGTATTGGATTCCGTCGAAAGAAACTCCCGAGAAGGAGGCCATCACCAGTACTTATCTGGGAGCCGGAAAGGCCAAAGTCTATACGTTTGTTGTTCTCCCAGAAGATAAACCCCATTATATTGTGATCAACAGGTAAGTCTCTCGGGCTCGAAGGTGCACAAATCAAAGCAGATACTGTGATAGGACATTTGGAATGGGAATCTTCTATTCCGAAGATGTTGACGCCGTCAATTGGCAACTGTCCGAGATGGACGAATGGTTTCCGGATTTCGACTATCCTGGAATGCCAACCACAGGTGGCTTTTCAGCTTGAATCCTTGCATTTCAGAGCAGATAACATGAAGATCAAGATCCCCGGACCGGGAGTTTTTAAAGTCAAATATGGAAATGAGGGAGCTTGGATTCGGTCTCTCACGGTTTATCATCGAATTCGATTTTTTGATTCGGAAGGCAAAGAGATCCAACATAGGATGATCGAGTGATTGTGTTTGTACAAAAATAAATCTACAGAACCCGGTTGAGAGCTATTGACTGCCTCCGCGTTTGAATATAATCTCATGAGTCGACTTCTTCTCGGCTTGTCGTCGTCGTTGTTTATCGCGGACTTCGTCCATTTGACACACAGCAAGGCATTTCCCTTCAACCGTTGAGATGCGGCGAGTGACATCTTCCATGGCACTATGCGTCTGCAATTGATTTTGAAATTTTGAGAAAAAAGGATTTACTCGAAGAATTATGGTCTTTGCTTCAAAGAGATCAGCTTCTAATCTCGCCAAAATGTCATAAACATAGCTGGCTCCATTCCTCGAACTATTTGTGGATTCTTGTTCTCTGAATCTTCAAATAAAAAAGAAGAAGAAGATCTCAACCTATTAAGGTCGAATTCCATCCTCAATCTGTGAATATCCTCCTCGACGACCTTCAATCTTGATGGGAGAAGGATTAGACCTGAATTTAAATGAGAAAACAAAGAGACGAATTACCCGAAAGAGTTTCATTCAACTCGTTGAATTTGAGTCTCAGAGCGTATTGATTATACGTTAGGTAGCAGACAAAGATGGTCAGGGAAAGGAGGAGATAGAGATTCATCGCCCAGGGCTCTTTGCATCTTCGTCTTCTTTTGGTCCTTCGTGTGACGACATCAATCTCTCCGGTATCGGAGTCATCACTGGGTAGGAGTAGGGGAGGCATCAGCACATCTGGAGCGATTATGGAATGGGACAGAGAGAGGGAGACGTGACGCTAATGATGGCAATCGCGGTAGAAGGGAGCTGATTGGGTTGGAAAGGGACAAAGGCTTTAGCTCTCTAAGAGAGAGAGAGAAATAACCGTGAAGGGAGACAGGGAAAAGGCAATAAACCTAATCTGGATGCTAGGCAACCGATTTGGAGAGAGAATGGAAACAATTAAAAAAGTCCTTTATCTCTACAATTAATCCGGAGAGAGAAAATATGGGGGCGGCGAGAAATATTTGGATCTAATTTAGCAGAAAAGTGAGACGAGTCTCTAATTGGAAAGGAGTCTCCCTCCCTTCCAACTTCTCTCCCTCTCTCTTTCCAATTAGTCCGAGGACCATCTCAAAAGAGATTTCTCTATATTGGCTTTAGCATTTTACATAATTTGAGACCGGAGAAGAAGAGAGGAACTAAACACTTCGGTGGTAATCGGATTCACAATAAGTGGTCGGGTGGTCGGAACTCCCGGGCTCTTAATTGTCCTGTTTTGATGAATTAGATGCAGATTTTGGCTTGTTTTCAGCGGCTACGAGCTGGCTAAAAAAGACGACTTCTGATCGCAAAGATTGGATGAGATGAAAGAGAAAAACAAAAAATCCTTCCGGGACACTAGTCGTTAGGACTGCCAAAAACAATAATCCATTTGTTTCCAAGGCAGCCAGATACGCCGATTGGGTTAATGTGTTGGGGAGATAATTCGAGAGTATTTTTAGACGACAAGTTGAAGTGTAGCTTGAAGGAGAGAGTGAGAGAACGGCTGGCAAAGATGACTGAGAAGACCATAATGGGCCCCCCCGTGGGACTCTACGCGCCGGCTTCTATCTCCAAATTTGAGCTTTTTCTGTTCAAATTAAACGGAGCGCACGAAGGGGCAATTAAAGCCGACTGGTCTCATAGGAAATGCGCAAAACAAAGGCCAAGAAGAGGCGATTCGGACCTACTTCAGGAATTAATAGACAACCGAACACTCGGAATTTCTCTGACTATTTCATTAGAAAAATTTGGCTTTTCAGAATTTCGCTTTCACCTAGAAAATGTAACAGACAGTAATTCCAGGAATAATGAGAGAGTTATGATTATTTTTGTTTTTGCAGAGTTTTAGCCAGTTGAGGGCCAAATTTTTTTTCAAAAGACCCAAAATAAAGCGCGGAGATTTGCGGCTGTCAGGAGAGAAAGTCGGAGTTATTTCTCATGAGGAGGCCCGACTAAGGGAGATGAATGACTCCGTTCTCATGGAACTTTTAGAGAGAGAGAGAGAACTTTATTGAGAGGAAAGACACGGGATAAATATGCACAACGTCTATCCGGAAGAGAAATTATCAGCAGATGGGTGAGATCTGTAAGGCGTTTTTGTGCTTAAAGCCTATATATAACATGTGGAATCAAAATGAGGCGAAAATTCTTCGCTTCGAGACCACTTCGTACCACGAATTCTCCTGAAATTTCTTCTATTCTCATAGAAAAAAGAAATCCTTTACCGTAATCAGTACATAGAATAAGAGAAATGGGCCTGGTTGCCTGACTGGGTTACTGTAACCGATTGCTTATGTGGCAAATTAGAGGAAAAGAGATTCGATAGGATAGCACTCCACATAAAATTAACTACAGTAACCCCTCGTCTCCAAACGAACTACATTATTCCTCGACGAGATCCCCAGCTTATCCTAAGAAAGGTTCGAACTTCAGAATCTCTTCGATCCAAAGTCTGAGAAAAGTGTTCTTTGAGAAGGTTCATTACAGTAATCTCAACAAAAGACCATCAAAAATGCCTTTGAGTCATCTCGACTAATTGTAGATTTGAATAGATAATCAAATGAACTTTAGAATTGCACCTTTGAAATGACGAAAGAGGAGGATGATGACACCACGAGTGGGAGATGTCTGAGTATCTTGATTTATGCTTATAGAGAGCATTGAACAGTTCATTATATTTTTAGACTCGTTCGTCCGTTTTGTACATTAATCCCTTCAGTAGCCCAGAAAAGTCGTAGAATCGAAGTGAAAAGAGTACAGGAAGTACAGAAAAGCGTCCTTTGAATGATGACATTGATTTTGCTTATAAGAGTCTGACGAGCTTTTTCCCCTCGACATAAAAAGTTTCGTTGCAAAATGTCTCCGTTGATCTGACGCCATTACAAATGTCCTGATTACGCACTTTTAACAGCTTATGAATGCAGTCTATTAGAGGGCTCAGATCGACTAATTTCAATAGAAAGTTGCCATCCTGAGCGTCTTGTTTTTGAATTTTCGAACCCAAGAGATCAGACAGGCAATTCCTTCGTTTTCGAAAGAGATCTCAACTTTGATCTCATACTTCTTCAAAAGTTTTCAATCGCCTTTCAAAAAAGACTGCAAAAGGAGAGATCAAACAGAAGAAGATCTTGAACGAATATCGAACAAAGACCATTTAATTCTGCCTTCGTTGCTCTCTGGGACGACCGGAAAAGAAATGGGGACAAGTCCTGGAGGGTTACGGTAGTCGGAGGCAACATTTGAAGGAGCTCAAGTGGCTTCCGTTCTTTTGAACAGCGAAATGAGACTCGGAAAATCCTCTTGAACGAAAAAAGAAGTTCCCCTTTGCTACAAACAGTTTGATGACATGTCGAAGAAAGGAGAGAGAGAGAGAGAGTGATTACTATTTGTAATGGGTTAAAAGTCAAGTTCGCTCGGCTTCTCAATTTTGTTTATGGTCTTCTGGTTTGGCCTTGGATTCCTTTCAGATCACGACGATATTTCTTGGAAGGAAGCCAAGTTTTTCGCGGGGAAACCAGTAGAAGAAATTATCAGCACATGGTCTTCAAGGTTATATGCGTTAGCTATGGCAGAAACAAAGGCACTGCCGTTGAAGATCTTTGAGACTTCTTTGCTCATTTGAAAATAGAAAGGAAGACATTTAATGTTATTTACAAATCCTTATTACACGTTGAGGAGGAATGGAAAAACACATCAGATGCGGAAGACACTTGTGATACCCGTCGTCATTTATGTACATTATGCACTAGGGATCGGACCCGTCTGCTGGGATCACAGTCGAGGAGTACATGAGGAGACTAGTAATCAGACTGAAACGACACCATCACTAAACGACAACCATGCGATATTTATAGGGACTTACTTTATCTGCACAATAGGAGAGTATTTGGTCGTGAGTACACGTGTTTCGGCAACAATCGTCAACGATTGAACGAGTAGAAAGGACGGGAAGTTCTACTGAAAAATGATGAGGTCAATCGGCTGGATCTTTCTCTTCCCCTAAAACTTGCCGTTGGACCGTATCGGAACAGTTGTTTACGCTCCTTTTCTCTCTCTTATTTTCGATATATTCGGAGCGGCTTTTGAGAGAAAGTTTTGACTATTTCATGCTGACTGATGCAAAAGCTTTGTCACGAGTCGCTTTCCCCCGCACTTGAGACTTTACCTAAAAAGTTCCTTGATCTCCAAAGGAAACTCTGAAGGCCGTACTGCGACCGCATGGTAAACAGTCTAATTATAGTTAAAGTCGCTTGACCCCTGGATGCCTTTCTTGACCCGACAGTGTTGCGCCACGCTGCTCAAGAGTCTTATAATCTGCGCACCGGCCAGTGCGGAATTTCAAAAATGTCGCTTTGCTCGAGGATCTCAAAATATTTCGAATTCTTCTTTTGAACTCGGCTTTGGCCTCTGGAGGAATTTTGGTCTTGTACGTAGAGGGCAATTGCGAGAATCTACACTGTCCGATTAGATTGATAAGGAATCGCAGATCCATTCGTTTTTGCAAACAGAAGAAAAACAGTAAAGCCGGAGGGAGTAAAAGACCAAAAAAAGTACAAGGCAAGTGGCTTTTTGGCTATGCAGAAGGCTCCGAACCTTGGTGCAAGCGTGGGACAAAAGGATTTGGTAAATTAGCTCAGACATCCTGACGTGGATGACGTGAGACTCCCTTGTTAGACATACTGTAACCAGGAAGGGAGAGCTCTCAAGCCACCTACGGAGAGACCTACCGTCGGTGATTCTGGCCGTGTGCTTGCAGATGGCTTGGACGGCCTTCCATAGACGGGCTCCACAAAGCCTTCGGGGTTGACTGGAGGCCGTCTGAACGATGAGGATGGCCAGCAGGAGCACAAGCAATCGTCGGCACATCACGACGGAGACCCGTGTGCGACAAAGACCCCGCCCAGCCGCAAGAGCGAAGCGCACAGAAGAGAGAGACACCCGGAAACCAGACTCAGCTGACTCCACCCACAAGAAGTTTATTTATTTTTAAATTAATGGGTCAGTACTATCGGTAGTTTGAATCGGCTTTGAGTTGGAGGCTGACTCGAGATTCCGGCGGGGGTTGAATGACTCTTTTAGCGCTTTGAACCGGGAATTTCTGATGACAAGCTGACTCGAAAAAGCTGAGAGAAAGAAGGAACTTTGGACATCTGGAGGCTTCTTTTTTGTTAATAAAAATAATGTTTCATTGATTCCTTGGAGCGTTCCCAGAGACTTTTAACAATCTGACCTCTGTTGCGCAACAAACCGCCTATATTGGCAGAAGAGCTTGATTTTTGAGCCAAAGGCTGCTGGTGGGTGGTGGGCATTAGGCATTTGGAACAACTTCCAAGGAAGACCGATAAGAGAAATTGTTGGATCATTTTTCGGGAAATGTTCTCTGGTCTGAAACGGTTCAAGCTTTGCGCAACCAGACAGGGGCTTCCCCCTTTTTGATCGTTTTCTCTGAAAATGAGATGTTCCACTGTCCTTTGGGATTCGAACTTTTTCACGTGTTCGTCTGCAAATGACAGGGCAAGAAGCCGAAAATTATTTGAGTGGTCGTCTCTCCCTCTCACATGGTCCAATTAGAGCTCTTCAAGGGGCGCCTTCTTCCCCCAGTTAGCTTACAGAAGACATCTCCGGTGGTGATGTCAGCTTCGTGTGATGGTTCCGCATGGAGTCGTAGATTTCTCGGGAGGTCCTATCTGTCCTGTGTCTCGTGTTTTTGACGTCACTGTAGTGGGGGTGGTTGCATTTGAGATAGCTATGATCAGGCCGCCTAAGGGGCTGTTCCAAGAGGGACCGTCACGCGCCAAAGTTCAGTTTCGAGTCGAAGGCAACTTTTAAACTGGGAGAAAGTTCCTTGTTTTAGGCGCTCCCGCTGTCAGAAGCGATTTATTCGGCAAAGTTCACGGGAAGGTCAAGCTCCCTCTCGAAGGTTGTTTGGCTCGAGCGAAAGTTTTCAGATTTACGGTAGGACGCTTTGTGACCTCTGGAATGTTTGGTGCGATGGAGTCGCCTCCTTTAACGAGCAGTTTCCGGCATCAGGCACTTCACTAAGTGGAACTTTTTTTCTTTTCTCAGACATTCCTTTCTGCCCTTTTACAAGAAGTGGCCACAAACGAAGCGTAGGAGAGAAGACGCCGGAAAAAGCGGACAAACGTAGCGCCGAATTATTACAAAAGGGCGCATCCTGTCCTTATGGTTTTCGGTCCAAATCGGGCTGCAACTGGCGCCCCTGAACTTGTTAAGGGACAAATTCGAGACAAATGTGGGACAACGAGATGTTCTCGACCCCTGTTGTTTTAGGTCACTCGGCTACCAGCTCGGAAGGGAAAAGAGCCACGAGGACAACCGCTTCTATTCTCAGACAATGGAAGCCTGATAACCTCAAAGATCTTCACTCTCTGGAAGAAAAAGTTGTTTGTGACCCGTTTGTTGAGATGAACTCGGATCTGCCAGTCGTCTCCAGTCCAGTTGCACCTCACTCGGAGTCGCGTGGCTTCTATTTACTCGGGGCGGCGCCCAAAAACCAAATAATCCCCGTCAAGTACAGATTAACCGTCACTCTTGTTACGACAATCCAAACAAAATGAAGTGTGATAGCTTCCTTTTTAATTGATCTGCTAGAGAGAAAGTTGGGATTCCGTGGATTCCGACGGCACAGCAGGAAGCTTTCTCTCTTCGCCTCTCGCCTTATCAAAACTACACGGGAGTTGTCCCGAAATTGTACTATCGCTCTCGAAGAATTAGCAGCTCATCGGATTGAATTTATTGGACATTGACCTTTTTTGCAGCGATAAATGTAACAATTTGGAAGGACAAGAGACACTGCCTATTTGTCGTAGTGTCTGGCCAGTCTGCTGTTTGCTCCTCCGTAGTTGCATAACGCAGCCGCTGCGCACCAACCCGTAAACAACGAACTTCTCAATTAGCACAGACTGCACAGACTGTTGCACTCAGGGAGTTAGGGGAGAGCAGAGACCAAGCGAGGATGCAAGAGGTGCGTGAGAACCTGAATCTTTTGGACTTTTTTGAGTATTTTTTTACCCGCTCATGGACAATCCTAACTAGTGAAAAAGGTTTTGAAACTGATAGTGTAATTGAGCCCTAATTGAGTAGTTTCTGGAAAGAAATGGAAGTACTTTCAAAGGACTAACATTAACATTTTATTATAGCTTTTATATTCACAGCTCCGAGATGATCAAAATTTATAGTGCAATGAAAATTATGAAAAGAACTTTCCTCTGTAAAAGAGTATATTTTAGTTAAAGGAACTTTCGAGGTTTATTCTGAGGAAAAAAATCCTTTTTAATCCAAAAATCGTTTAAAAAAAAATCATTTCTGCATTTAGTCGGCTCATCAGAAGCTTCAAAATGACCGAGGAAGAGAAGAAATTCGCCGTCGTGGCTAACAGTCTCATATCGCCGTACATGACCAATCTCGTCGGGCCTTTGCGAGTTCTTCATGCCAAAATGACCTGCAAGCGTATGCCAGATGGAACTTTCCACTATGTCTACACGCTTCGTGGAGAGCTCAAGGATTCGGATCCAAATGTGACTGTCACTCTGTCGACTTATTCCCAGCAGACTAAGAAAGATTCTCAGAAGAGCTTCAAGTCAAAAGGTTCACAGAAGAGTATCAAATCGAAAAGTTCACAGAAGAGCTTGAAGAAGAGTTCCCTGAAGAAGAAGAAGAAGAAGAAAAGAACTGCGGAATCTAAGACAGATGACTCGACCAATTCGTACATGGGATTTCAGACCATCAGGCTAAAGAAGAAATTCGCATTGACAAAAGACAATAATCCGGGATTCAAAAATGTAAAATTCGTTCTTTACCACCAGAATAATAAAATAATGGAGCGATGCGCTAGGTTCTCGGAGAGGGCTAATCTGAAGGGTGTGCTCAAGTTCTTCCATATGGAGTTTAGCAAATATCTGAAAGAGGGCTTCCTTCCTCGAATGGCTATGCTGATCGAAGACGGCGAGAAGTCTCTTCCTCTCCAGGCCAAGATGGGCGAGTCGACTCTGCGAAATCTCCTCTGGGAAAAGAAGAATCTCACAATAATTGCCGACGGCACTGTTCTTGCACGAAAATAATAAAGCACATGAGGTCGCATTAGAAATAAAAAGTACCCGAATCTATCTTTCTTTCGTCTGGAATTCTAAATATTTTCCGGAGGAATTCTAATCACCTAGGCGAATGAATGGTTTTGGGGTCGAGATCCGATTCTAATCTACTCATTCTCGGCCATTCATATGACCTCGACTGACGGCACCAACGACCTTTTCTCCCCCTTTTTTATTCCACTTATACAATCTCTTTGCTCTCTAGCTGTACATAGACATTCATTATCAAAATTTTCATAAGGCAGGCAGAACGGACAATCTTTCGGAAGGGGGGTCGGGTGGCGTTTAGAAGCACTTGCGGTGGACGATGGAAGGTCCAGACTCGTCGTACTCCTGCTTGGAGATCCACATCTGCTGGAAGGTGGAGAGAGAGGCCAAGATGGATCCTCCGATCCAGACGGAGTACTTGCGCTCAGGGGGAGCGATGATCTTGATCTTCATGGTGCTGGGAGCAAGGGCGGTGATCTCCTTCTGCATGCGGTCAGCGATTCCGGGGTACATGGTGGTTCCTCCGGAGAGGACGGTGTTGGCGTAGAGATCCTTACGGATATCGATATCGCACTTCATGATCGAGTTGTAGGTAGACTCGTGGATTCCAGCAGACTCCATACCCAAGAAAGAGGGCTAAAAATCGCGTTTAAGTCGGAAAGTTTCAAGTATTTACCTGGAACATGGCCTCGGGGCAACGGAAGCGCTCGTTTCCGACGGTGATGACCTGTCCGTCGGGAAGTTCGTAGGACTTCTCGAGGGAGGAGGAGGAGGCGGCGGTGGCCATCTCCTGCTCGAAGTCGAGGGCGACGTAGCAGAGCTTCTCCTTGATGTCACGGACGATTTCACGCTCAGCGGTGGTGGTGAAAGAGTAACCACGCTCAGTGAGGATCTTCATCAAGTAGTCAGTAAGGTCACGTCCAGCCAAGTCAAGACGGAGGATGGCGTGGGGAAGAGCATAACCCTCGTAGATGGGGACGGTGTGGGTAACTCCATCTCCGGAGTCAAGAACGACTCCGGTGGTACGTCCGGAGGCGTAAAGGGAGAGGACGGCCTGGATGGCGACGTACATGGCGGGAGCGTTGAAGGTCTCGAACATGATCTGGAATTGTCTTATTAGAAGAGGATCTAGTAGAGTAGATTACCTGGGTCATCTTCTCACGGTTGGCCTTGGGGTTAAGAGGGGCCTCGGTGAGGAGGACGGGGTGCTCCTCGGGGGCAACACGAAGCTCGTTGTAGAAGGTGTGGTGCCAGATCTTCTCCATGTCGTCCCAGTTGGTGACGATTCCGTGCTCGATGGGGTACTTCAAGGTGAGGATACCTGTAGAGAGAGAAAGAGTGAGCTAAAAGAAGACAAAATACCTCTCTTGGACTGAGCCTCATCTCCGACGTAGGAGTCCTTCTGTCCCATACCAACCATGACTCCCTGGTGACGAGGGCGACCAACGATGGAGGGGAAGACGGCACGGGGAGCGTCATCTCCGGCGAATCCGGCCTTGCACATTCCGGATCCATTGTCAACCACAAGGGCAGCAACCTCGTCGTCGCACATGTTTGACTGTTGGGCTGAAATTAGGTAATTAAGATCTGTCCCCGGAGGAATAAGAAAAGATTCTTTTTACGAGAAAGGAAGCCATCTCCGACCGACAGAGACTAATATGCAGATGCGTTGGAGATGACTCTTTTCCACTTTGGAATGCCCCTTTTATTGAAACAATATGAATGACTCAGCCCTTTGGTGATTGGAATTCCTCTCTCGAAACTTCTAATTAGTCAGAAAAATATCTCGTAGGCGTACGAAAATTCCAGAGATCGCGTCACTTCGAGACTCTTTTTGTTTCTATTTTCTAGACTTTATCCAAAATATTTTGAGACTTTTGTACCGCAAAGTGAAGTAAACATTGCTGGCTAAAATTTCTATCGAAAGAGAGAAAAGGATCTGACTGAGCCAGATCGAGATGATAGGATGAAAGGAGAGAGCGTAAGCGGCGGATAATCTGACGGAGGGACAGGCTGGCGGTGGACAAACAAGATGGACTGTGGAAGTGAACTCCAATTGCCTGAGGCACTGCTCGCTGGCTCCAGGTGGTGGCGAATGACTGTTGGTGTCGGTGCCGATCCAAACTCCGCCCCTGGAGAGAGTGTGAGGGCGGCTGTTAGTGGAATCCGGGCAAAGCGCGGGCGGGGGAGAGTCTTTCGTAGAACGGAGTATCTTTAGCACGTGTTTTTCGTGGGGGAATAGGCAGCTGTTGTGTCGTGGGGGACAGCCCACAGGATATTAATACAGGCCGGGTCATCAGAGCCTCGAAGGCAGAAGGGAGAAGGCTGTGTATGTGTGCCCGTCTCTCTCTCTCTTTCCCTCCTTCCCCGCCGAACTACTCTCAGAAATCCTCACCTGCTTGAGAGAAACACAAACAGTTCGCGTTCTGGGAAGCTTTTGAGCGCACCGACGGATTACTTGATCTGTTCCTCTCAGCGCCACTTTCACAATGGCAAACACCACTCAAAGAGTTAATTTCAAAAACAAATTTCGCCTTTTCGTCCAAAAATCAAAAAAACTTTCACGTTTTCTTTAGAAATTTCCACCTCTTCAAGTCAAAAACTCTCAAAATTTCTTGAATTTTTCTCCCTTTTTTGGCCAGAATATATTTTGAAATCTGTTCGAAGTCAAAACAAACTCTTTTTTGCCATTAGTCACTCGAAAAGTCTACAAAACTACTTAAATTTTTGACTCAGAGATTACAAATCATTTGGGATGTAAACAGTCTCTCCGCCGAGAATTTGCAGGACAGCGCCTCTCAGAAATGCGAATCCTCCTCGAAAACGGATTTCCATCTATTTTGTTTCGTTTTGCTTGAGCAAACCCCGGAGATTTTTGTAGCGAAACTGACGAAGATCTTCGAGATGGAATAATATCGATCCCCGGCGAAAATCTCAAAGAAAAAGTCGGTCGGCTCGGTGCCAGCGGCCGTATTTATGTTTAAAACAGCGCCGAGGGTCCTCCCGCCCCCTCACATTTCCGCAGACCGTCGGATTGTCTCAGTCAGAGGCTGGTGCCTAGCAGATTCATTACTGGGCTCTGTCCAGTCATTCATAGTCTAGACCAGTCGACCGTCTAGACTCTTTCACAACTCTTCCAACCAACAAAACAAGCCTTTTCCTTTGAAATCAAACATCTCAAAAACGAAAGCACTTTGGAAATGTAGATGGGGATTATTGCTTTTAGAAGTATTTTCTTCAAAACTTGATTGGTTTCTTTTTTCGCGCCACTGTTACGCATATCTCTGTTAAACAAAGCGCATGTGCTGTCCCCGCCCCCCGCAGCATTCGCTCCCGACTCCGCCACAGGCACACATCGCACTTGGGAATGGGGAAGCCCTCACTGCTCTCTCTTGATTTTTTTCTGCCTTTCTCTCTTCTTATTCTTCCCTTTTCAGCCACAAATCATCATGTGCGACGACGAGGTTGCTGCCCTTGTGGTTGACAATGGATCCGGAATGTGCAAGGCCGGATTCGCCGGAGATGACGCTCCCCGTGCCGTCTTCCCCTCCATCGTTGGTCGCCCTCGTCACCAGGGAGTCATGGTTGGTATGGGACAGAAGGACTCCTACGTCGGAGATGAGGCTCAGTCCAAGAGAGGTATTTTGTCTTCTTTTAGCTCACTCTTTCTCTCTCTACAGGTATCCTCACCTTGAAGTACCCCATCGAGCACGGAATCGTCACCAACTGGGACGACATGGAGAAGATCTGGCACCACACCTTCTACAACGAGCTTCGTGTTGCCCCCGAGGAGCACCCCGTCCTCCTCACCGAGGCCCCTCTTAACCCCAAGGCCAACCGTGAGAAGATGACCCAGGTAATCTACTCTACTAGATCCTCTTCTAATAAGACAATTCCAGATCATGTTCGAGACCTTCAACGCTCCCGCCATGTACGTCGCCATCCAGGCCGTCCTCTCCCTTTACGCCTCCGGACGTACCACCGGAGTCGTTCTTGACTCCGGAGATGGAGTTACCCACACCGTCCCCATCTACGAGGGTTATGCTCTTCCCCACGCCATCCTCCGTCTCGACTTGGCTGGACGTGACCTTACTGACTACTTGATGAAGATCCTCACTGAGCGTGGTTACTCTTTCACCACCACCGCTGAGCGTGAAATCGTCCGTGACATCAAGGAGAAGCTCTGCTACGTCGCCCTCGACTTCGAGCAGGAGATGGCCACCGCCGCCTCCTCCTCCTCCCTCGAGAAGTCCTACGAACTTCCCGACGGACAGGTCATCACCGTCGGAAACGAGCGCTTCCGTTGCCCCGAGGCCATGTTCCAGGTAAATACTTGAAACTTTCCGACTTAAACGCGATTTTTAGCCCTCTTTCTTGGGTATGGAGTCTGCTGGAATCCACGAGTCTACCTACAACTCGATCATGAAGTGCGATATCGATATCCGTAAGGATCTCTACGCCAACACCGTCCTCTCCGGAGGAACCACCATGTACCCCGGAATCGCTGACCGCATGCAGAAGGAGATCACCGCCCTTGCTCCCAGCACCATGAAGATCAAGATCATCGCTCCCCCTGAGCGCAAGTACTCCGTCTGGATCGGAGGATCCATCTTGGCCTCTCTCTCCACCTTCCAGCAGATGTGGATCTCCAAGCAGGAGTACGACGAGTCTGGACCTTCCATCGTCCACCGCAAGTGCTTCTAAACGCCACCCGCACCACCAATACCGCCAACACTGCCATCAAAACAAAGATTTGTGCTCAACTAATAAAATCTATAAGATTATTTCTTTGTTCTTTCCGCAATCCGATCGTCTCAGAAAACAAAAAAGCTAAAAATGTCCGAGTTGTAATGGGCGCTTCGCCAACAAATTGTTTTGTTTTTCGGTTCTTCAAGTCTCTCAGTTTACAGTCTATTCGCACATCTGGAAGTACTCCTCGAATCGATTGAGCCATCAAAAATGCCAGATGACTCTGCCTCTCTCCCAGGTCAGATCAATATCCGTCTTACGGTGCACCCAGCCGCGCGGTCGCTTTTGAGTTTATCACTGAGGGGTCGAATGCTGGAGAGAAAAACAGATGAAAAATCCAGCTGGTCTTTGATTGATAGAGCTCGTTGTCTACTCGGAGAAGACTAATGTCCTTACAAATTACCGCAAGAGAGATCTTCTTCTCCGAATATTTACCAAAACCTTTGAAGCGGCCGCCCGTGAAGTGTCTTTAATTAGGACAGTTCTCTGTGTGCATGTGCCTGTTTGCCATTTGCCCTCGGGGCCCAAGTGGAGGCGGAGGTTTGTCAACTGCTCGAACGCCCCCGCTCCTTCTCTCCTTCGTACACCTCGGACAGGAAGAAGAGGGAAACTCAAAGGGATATGATGGATTCGATTTGATTTTACAATCTGACGGCCATTTCTCGGAAACAGTTTGTTTGGAAAGAAAACAAATGGACGGCGCGCGGTTCGAAAAACGTCATGATTGAGCCCGGGCAATTTTCGGATTTTCCACGAATGGGAGAGAAGAATAAACATCTGGAAAAAAAGGCTCGTAGCCAATCTCTCTCTCGGGGTTCGTTTTGAATAGAATTTTGGAAGAAATTACAGGTAGAGAGCCTTTATGCCCACAAATCTACACGGTCAACACAATCACACAAAACATATTCAAAGGGACTCTTAGGAAAGTTCCTGTGGAAATCTTCTCCACTAATTACTTAGTTCTCAAAGAGGCTACCTTTCCTCTAACGGACTCTCCAATGTATCGAAAGATTGACAAACGGCTGCAATGACTAGTGCGTAGTTCTGCTATTTACTTTATAAAAACTGTTATCGGAAAGAGTCTCTCGAAGTGTAATCTGTACTTGATCGGTGATGTCCTCCTCCACCCTCGCCGCCCTCACTTTTTCCCTTGACCTTTTTGTGCTAGCTGTCTCACGCCTTGCGTCTCTCTTGTAAACTTTTTGAACGACGATTCTGTTTATTAGTGAAGAGAGGAGGGGGCTCGTTGCAGCGAACTGCTTTACTGCGGTGGCGGCATCATTACACAATGAGGCTATGGAGGCATCTGCCAAGATGCTCCGCCGATCCCAGGAACAGCAGACTCCGGTCATAGAGGGGGAGTAAAGGAAAGATCTTTATTTGAGGATCAAGCGATAATCAAATTGTAAAGCATATTCGGCGGAATCAAGGCTTCAATTTGTTCTTTGATAAAAGGATCTATGACGTCTTGAATTCGATAAAGAGCCTGTCTTTTCTCATTCAAAGTCAAATTGTTATTCTGATGGATCATCACTATTCGAATCAAACGTTGTTGCGCCTTCGACGACAATTTCGGAATAGCATCCTGGAAGAGGCTCAGTCAGAGAGAAAAAGAAATACTTTTATGAGAAGAAGTCTCATCTGTTCTTCTTCTTTAAAAGTCTTTTTCCATTTGATATGTTCTATTTTAGACTCGGCGTCCAAAAGAGAAACAGCCTTGTCGATTTCTCTAAAGATTTCAGTCATCGTCTTGTCTCCTCCATTTCGGATGATCTCCTGAAGAACTCTTTCTCAACTCTTTCAAAAAGAATTACCTTGATGATTTCGGTGGCTTGAGTCTCAGCACTACCGGCCGCCACAGTACTCCAGACGACGAGAGTTGAAAATAAAAATAAATTAAGGAGGCCACCCATAGCTGAGAACTGGCCGAATTGGTTCACGAAAATGACCGTTAGGCCCCGGGGCGCGGAGCAGATGGCGGACAGGTTAGCTTATAAAGAGGCGCCGCAGCGTACAAGAATAGACCCTTGTCCAAACACCTTCCGATGCTCCATAATCCACATTTTTCACGGAAATTTCCCTTCGGCACCCCGACAAAATTCTTAATTTTTACATCAGCCTATTGGTAGTTTCTTCGGGCCCAACAAGTCGTTACTCCGAAGAGACCTGGAAACGCTTATTTTAGTCGAGTTTTTGCCAGAAATTAGTGCTTTTTGAATAAATTTAATGTAAAAATTTGATTTGTTTAGGTAATTTGAGCTTAGGAGATTATTTCAGAACTCTCAAAAATTTTCCCCATTTTCTCTCCCTTCAATATAATATCCTGTGCAACGGCTCCGGGCTTGAGAAGACGGGTGAGTCGGCAAAGAAGTCCAGCCGCTAGATTTTGTCTTTTCTCCGATTCAGGATGCAGCAGACGGGTGCCAAGGCGCTTTTAACACGTTCTTCTTCCTCATTCGCCAATTCAGGCTTTACTCCGAGTGATGAGTTAAAGTTGTTAAGCAGAGGTCGCATTAGATTCGTTAATGCGGCCTCAGCCAAAAGTACAGCACGCCGGGGAAGACGCGAGCGGCTCCAGCACACAACCTTGCCTTTGTCGAACTCTACAGTAATAAAACGTGAGTGTGGGGAAGACTTTCGGAGTTGGGAAAAATGTGACAAAAGTCGACCCTAAAGAAACTTAATAAATGCTAAGAAAAAGATCTACAGTATTATTGCTCACTGTTGAAGACGTGCTCTATGGCAGGTTTTGGAGGAATTCTCTAGTAATTCGCTTGGTGATCCGAAAGTAGTTGAATATAAGTATACGTTCTAAAGCACGCAACCGGCGAATGACAACGAGCACCATCGACATACGTGTACAGCTTTCCACAAATTATGCAGACAGAGTAGCACGACTTCAGAGTTGATGCCCTTCCAAACTTTTCAGCTTGAAGAATAATTGCCCGAGGCCGTATATCCCGAGATGGTATCTAAAAAAATTTCAACAAATAATAAAGCTTTACCGCTATATCGAACAGTTCCTCCCACTTCAAAACGAACATAAGGTCTGCGCAGAATGCCATATCTATGCGCGAGAATTTTTGATGGGATCTGTCCACCAACGTTTTTGCTTGGTCAAGAGCATCAGGCCTCATGGGAAGTTTGAGCTGGTCTTGTCTTGGATCAATCGGCGACTTGTCGCAATTCTATTCAAAATCCATAGTCCAATTCTGTACTCCTCATCATATTTGTGTTGATTTTCAACGACCCGTAACTAAATGACAGCACTAATCGTATATATAAACAAACCTATATCATAAGTCGCCAGCCCATCTTCAAAATTTTCGTCGTCATAAGGCTCGTCTCCTTCCTCATTGAACTCCAGAGGTCTCTTACATTTAAGGCTAACTCTTCTGGGCATCTGGTAGATCACTCAAATGTAACTGGAAGATTTTATGGAAGGTTTTCAAAAAACTAACAAGGGAATGTTCTATCTTGCTTCTTCGTCTTTTTAGCCGCCTTGAGATCTTCTTTTCCTTCTCACGGCGTTGTTTCTTCTCCTCTCGTGCTTTCTTCTCCCCAGCAATCATAAAATAATCCACAGGACCGCGCAACAGCTTCCCATTTTTATCGCGATTAACGGCGAGTACGGAATATTTTTCCCATCCGGCTTATTAAAATCGTAGGCGAAGATATGCTGATCGATTTTCCTCTGGCTGTCAGATAGATGTTGCCGACATAATAATAGTTCTGCTTGGCTTTGTCTCGTTTAAACCATCTGGTCTTCTGGTGTCATCGAAGTGCTGATGTCATAGTTGGAGAAAATTGAGAGGAGATCCCCATAGTAACATCCACGGAATCCAAGATCCTTGTGTGCTCGAACAAACGAAGTAAGCTGGAAGGCTTGGAAAAACCTAAGGAGAGTCCCATAGTCGAGGTATAATCCCTCGTTCCGCGACCAATTCCTCCCTTTTCCAACTGAAACATCATTCCAGAGGAATTGCTGCAGGATGGTATCCTTCTCCTCTCGCTTTTTCTTCTTAGCGTCTGGCATCTTGTTCTGGTCTCGATGATATCTGGCCACTACCATATCGAAGATTTGCTCGTCGAATCCAGCATAGCCTTCGATTTGGTGGAACTTTGCCGGGCGCTCAAGGTATTTGTTATTTATCATTGCTTGAGTATAAGGTGGTTTGCCGCCAGAAAGCTCACATCGAACTTTCCACGAATCAAAAGAGTTGCAGTCTTCATCAAACAATAGATCGACATCGTTCTCTTCGAAGATTGATTTGTATGGAAGTGGGAACTAAAAAGAAACTTCAGAGTTCAATTTTGGTGAAATTTATGAAACAAAAATGAAAACTAACCATTTCATTGACCTTCTCTCAGTCCCAAAAGAAAGTCTGCTTCTAATGATCTCGATGGTCGAAACAACGCCTCAAGATGAAGCTCGGTCACAATTTTTGGAAAATCAACTTCTCCGAAATTGGATCCGTTCTGACGAAACTACAGGAATGGTGAAAGACCACAATCTTCGCCCTCGTCGCCCCGATACTGGTAATGGCAGTCATACTGCTTGACTTCCCTACCCTTACTCTAATCATTACGAGAAGTACGAAGAAGAAGCTCTTCTAAAAAATAATAGCCCCTTTTTTGTCCTTCATTCGTCGCCTTGCCCCGTGTGTCCCTAAGTACACTGAATAAAGATGGCTACTAGTCAAGCAATGACTAGCATCCACCCCCGCCGACTCGGACCTCAGTCTAGGAGAGCTACGCCGTCGCCATCAATCCTATATCTACTAGTCTTCTATCTCTATTATTCCATCCGTCCAATAAAGGATTAGTCTAAGTCATGAGTCCTTTTTGAAAGGGGAGCACTCATTTTCATTAACTTTCAACAAACTAAGAACGCACTCACACACGTAAAATCTCGATTATGTAGGGAAATGGCTTAGGCTAATAGTTTTACATCAGTGAGTACAATGATCTGCTACTATAATGAACTTACCCGCGAGGAGATAGTAGGGCTTGCCCGAGAGGAGCTGTTGGCACTGAAGGGCCGGATAGAGACAGCACTCGAAGGCTGTGCTCTCGTCTTCAAGCAAAGGTTGACTGACAACCTTATGCTTGTGGAGCAGTTGCTCAATGAAGCAACTGCTCGCTTGCCTTAGCCGTTAGGCTGGTAAATTTTTGGAAAAGCCGTTTCTTCGGAAGCGGCGACAATGCCCATCCCACTCCCCATCCTACTCCCCATCCCTATCCTACTCCCACTCCCTATCCTACTCCCACTCCCTATCCCACTCCCTATCCTACTCCCACTCCCCATCTCACTGTCAGTCCCACTCCCTGTCCCCATCCCACTCTCAGTCCCAGTAATTAACTCTCCGGGATTCATTCGGTCCCACTTTCTCCTCAATTTTCCTTATAGCGAACTGCCTCGACTTTGTCGGCCTGATCCCCTTTGCATCCTAAGCGCAACATAGTATATTTTATTGAGGCTACTAAAAGTTAACATTTTGGAAAAATCTTCGGTACTTCTCGATGGTCTGCTCGAGCGAGTTTCCAACGAAAGAAGAATAGTCGGTTGGTCTCTTAATGTATAAACTACGGCAACTTGTGTGCACACAATGCCACAGATTGTCGAAGTCTGTGAGTGCTATGTACATTTGGTTTAAATGTGAGTCACGCTCCTCAAAACGGAAAAATGCAAATTGGTTGTTTGGTAGAAGCAGTAAATACATTTCCAGTTTTGCTAACTTGTAGAGTTCGACAACATTCGAGTTGCTCCTCAGCGTATTCATAATTGTGACATGATCATCTATTGAAAATCTTAATTGGCTCAAACGGCCAAAAGTCTCTCCAGCGAGTAATTTCTGAAACATTCGACTCGATTTTGGTAGGATCTCACCTCAATATAGCAATTCGGCCAGTCGGCTGCTCCTGACTTTTCTGGCAATATTATTTGAACTTCGGAGAATGCCCCGAACGCTGTGAACATCTCATCGGTTATAAAGCCGAACCTAGACATAATGTATTGGCACTTCTGTAAGTGTCTTGTTTATGCTTCGGGAAGCCAAATTACCGTAAATGCTAGGCGCTTGAGATCTTCGACTGTTAAAAGCATTGGAGCCATGATGCCAAACATCAGAGAGCGAAATGTTATTGCAGATAAGTAGAGCCAGTAATTTCTCTCAATTTGGTCAGGGGTTAAACGCAATAGGTCACAACGCAGGCGCATGAGAGAGAGTAATTTCTCGATGTCGAGGTCAATAACCCGCATAGCCTCGTCTTTATTCTTGAGCCAGTATTCTGTTTCTCTCTTTTCGTACAATTTGTCTATTGGAAATTCCAGTTTTTCTGATTTCTTCGGTTCATAATAAGTGCAGAACCTAATACAGTCGAAATATACCGCCGACAGTTGGCTATAAGGGTCGGCCACGTAAACTTTGACATTTCTCGGTAAACTAACGAAGACTTCTCCCTGATTCATGTCTTGAATCCTTGATCCATTTGGTATTGCATCAAACATAATAGCCATTCCTATTCCAGAGTGAATCGTATAGCGATGGCGTCTCTCCTCCACGAAGGAGTCAAAGCTTCTACAGGTTCTTCTTAGTCGACACAATTCATGGAAATAGAGCTAAAGAGAGTTTTATGTAAGAAAGCGAATTACCTTATTCGTCACGAGGAACAAGAATTCATCCGGCAGAGACCACAGAGCAATGGACATTTCAGCTGACTAGGATTTGAGTGAAGAAACCAAAAACTCCTCCAACTTGGGCAAAGGAAATCAATAAAACACTTTATTGTTCGCTCTTCCTTTGGCTTACAATGTTAATCTTTGGCCTCGTGACCTAGTAGTACCATTCGATAGAACTTGAAAAGCACTCCCAGGAGCCACCCTCCGAATTTCTATAACGACTCATCAACATTTCTAAAAATGCCCCGAAAGTGGACGACTCGCAGACTTCTTTACGCCTCCAAAATGTCCCGCGTTGCTTGACCTTAGTCTGCGTTATTTATCGCAAAATTCAATAAATTAGTGTTAATCAACTTTTTCCATTTTGAAGTGGTGACGATATTTTCTTGTCAGCGGCATCATAAAAAATAACCTCTTTAAATGGTGAAATTCCGAAAAGACCTAAAGCCTCTGACCAACCTTGATCTCGAAGAGCTCGTGAAAGAATTAAAGATAAAATATTTCCGAGGTGTTTTCATGAGAGACGGTCTTTCAGGTAAGATACTATCCAGAGAAGTCGGAATTGTGGATCTTGATTCTACTTCAGGGAGTGGAACACATTGGGTTTGTTATTCCAAAATAAAAGATAAGAGTTATTACTTTGACTCTTTCGGATTAGACCCACCAGAAGAAATTATCAATTATTTGAAAATGACTAACACCAAAGATAAAAGAAAGAATTCAATAGTACTTTCTACATTCCAAATTCAAGAATTCGGAACGCATCATTGTGGTTATTATTGTTTATTACTCTTGAAACTTTTAGAATCTTATGATTATCAAAAATCTGTAATCGGTCTAATATGAATACCATCATCCATTACAACTCCTTTTGGATAAACCGGCGATAAACCAGTTTTATTTAGCTCGTATGTTTTCATAGTCTTATCAATAAATCTAAAACCTTTGTTTTCTCCAATAATCAATTCATTGTTCAATAAACAACTCAAATATTTCTTTAAAATTTTCCCCTACCAATCCTATACACCGACATTTACGATATAAATGAATAAAAAAGCTATATTTTTACAAAAAAAAACATCCTATAAAATCAACATTCAGAATTATCCTCCTCCAGATCTAGGACAGCCAGAAATTTCATCTACCACCCGCCGATCTATCACAACAATAATTATAGTACACACAGTTCAAAAAATGTAGAATTATCATTCATCAGACCTGGAACACCCGAGATATCCCCCACCACCTGTCAATCGTTGACTCTAGCTCTAATATTTAAAGCATCATATAAATATTTCGAAAACAGATCTTTATCAAATTAGATTAAAGACTACAACACATATAATTTATTTACCTTTTAATTAGTTTAAAAGTGTCCATATCCCAGTCCACATCAAAAGTAAGCTTCAGTTTGCGTAACGTCTCCGTACTCAGAATATTAACATACTCAAAATGAGTGCCGACCTTGGAGACTTGACATTCAATGTTGCTGTTTTGATCCTAAAGATTAGGAAAATATTCATATCAAATAAAAAGAAAACAAACCTGGACTGCAAAAGAGTAGAATTTCCCGTCTATCACATTGCCAGTACCAAAAAAATACCTCCAATGCTTTTGTTGACAAGCATGTGAAGGGTGAGCCAGTACCGAGTAAACACCACACATTGATGGCGTTTGATCCAGGTTTTAGGGCTCGTTGGAAAACTAATGGCACCATGAAACGCGAGTTGAGACCATGAATTCTACCACTGATTGGAAAAACCGGGGTAGAAAATACAGCATCACCCAAATGTTTTACTTCTTGATCAGCACCAATCTAAAAGCAATAAATTTAAAAAATTTCCTAAAATAAAAGCATACCTTCACCAGCTCTTCTTCATTAATGTCCTTGAGCATAATGTCAAATTCATCATAGGACATTGCCAGATGTTTATACGAATTATCGCTTTTATTGGAAGATGAAGAACTCTAAAATTTTATTAAATAGGTGGATAAAATAAGGGAAGAGAGTGTACCTTGTTATGGACGTCCATAGTTCACAGCAAATTCTGAAAACCAAAGATTTTAAAAGCAGCCAAAGATATGCGATAAGAAATATGCAAACCCTAAAACATTGAGAAGAAAGAATAACGGTATAATAATTATGAGAGCATTCATTCAACTCAAATCCATTCAAAATGACCCAATTACATAGGTCTCAATATAGTCTGTATCAAAATCTGGCGACCAAACTGACTATCACACTGCGCTGCAGATTTGAATTTAGGCTGGCCGCACTGACTTTATCTTAAATTTTTTTATTTAATACTACTTTTGTTTTTATATTGTTTTTAATCGATTTCTTGTGTTTTAAATTAGTTACGACATTAAAAAGAAACACAAACAAAACAACAAGAAAATCAACTCAATCGAGGTAGCTAAAAACTTGAAAAAGGTGTGAATCAAAGAAAAAATAAATAAAAGTCAATCAGGGATCGAACCCGCGTCCTAAAATAGGCAAAAGATTGATAAGCCACAGCAATCGCCCTACTCCACGACTCCACTTGGAATTGAGAGTCAAACAACGCGAGATATTCCGGAGGCGTAAAAAGTCTGCGAGTCGTCTACTTTCGGGGCATTTTTAGAGATGTTGATGAGTCGTTATGGAAATTCGGAGAGTGGCTCCTGGGAGTGCTTTTCAAGCTCTATCGAATGGTATATGCCGTTTCCCGAGATCGCATAGTGTCCTCAGAACATTCCCTTGTAAGTGTAAAAGAAAGGCGGAAACAGGCGAATTCTGGGTTTAAGAATCTGTTGAAATTTGTCAACTTGTAATTACATGTTAGTAACTTAATCTGATTTTCTTAATCACCAAAAAATGTGGACTCTTTATCTCTCACCTATCGTTTTTTCTTCCCCTGGAATTTTAGGGTCCGTTTCTCTCGAATCTTAGGCCCAGCGAAAGGGAGACTTAATTAGATGTTATTTTCCAGGATGGCTGAAGAGCAAGCGTCCTACATGTTTGATGAAAATTTAAGGGATATACTGAAGATGAATATAAGAGCTCAGAATGTCATGCGAAAGCTAATGTCGTTAAAGTTTTCTACCCTGCTCAAACCCATGAGTGACGGTAGACCCCAAGCTCTAATCGGTAACACGGAGGATTTGAAGCTGGCTCAAACCTGTGTGTCCCTCATCGGGGTTAACCGGACAAGCTCTACAAAGGACGAATGAGTTTTAGCTTAAAATTGACTATTGTACTAGAGTTTATATCTTAAAAGGTGTGTCCCACCAGAAGGCGTGACAGGCTCTCGTTACAAAGGGTGAGCTACACGAAAGCTGTCGTGTGTCTGTCGAACTCTATGTACGTCAAGACCTGAAGGTAAAAGATGGTGGCAAAATTGTAAATGGTAGCTTTACTTCCTCCTTCTGCCTAGAAATTCTGTGAAGGGAGTTTGCAAAGAATGAAACGTCAGAAGCGGATCGCGTGAGTTCATTATAATTAATCAACTGTGTTTAGCTCATAATACTCAAGCTTTCAGTGGTATCATTTCTCGGCGCCTCGGACGAGGAACTTTCGAAGAAGATTAAAGTAAGCACCCAGCTGCAGAAAATATTAATGGATCGCTTCATGGCAACTTCGGTTTGTTATAGCAGATTGATTTTTCAATAGTCAATTTGCAGGTTCAAGCTCAGGAGTTCGCTACCGCCATCTTCCTCCCACCGTCAATTTGGGATCGGGTTTTGATAATAACGAGCAATATTTCTGAAAAAGGTAGTATGGCCAGCGCGCGTTTCTTCACCACCGTTAAGATTATTATTATAAACGAAGATTTCATTGGCCAATGGAAAGAATTTGAGATCAGAGTTATTGTATAAACCAATTATATACTCGGTAAGTAAAGCTTTTTTGTTGAACAGTGGTTTTTAACTTTGTCTGAACAGAAAGTTCTTGTTAGCTTGTTTACTCTCCGGGCTTAAGCCATCTTCTGCATCCTCATCCATTGGGAAAACTTTTCACAAGTCTGACTTTATTAACTCTATTCATTTTTTAAATGCCGCATCGTCTTTCGTTAGAATAAAAAAAGCGGCCTGTAATCCAAAATCCTCGCACAATTGCTCGAGGATTTAAGATTCGAGAGGATGGAGATATAGTTTCTTCGTTCGGAAGAGTCTTCGGAATTGACTTCCTCGATCCAGCTGGCACTCCTTTAGACGATTTCTTTCATTCAATAAATCGCAAGTTCTGCAATTTATTTTTTTCCAAAATCCAGCAACCAACCGACAGGTGGTCTTACAGTTTTCGGCCATGAAGACTTTATGCTTCGAACAGCCGTCATCTTTCGCTTTTGTTCGACAATCCGAGAGGAAATCAACACATTCTGAAGCTTTTCTTCTTTAAAAAAAAGCCTACGTCTATTAGAATTCCACAAGGAATGAGCTTTTTTGGATCCACAAAGATTGCAAGAAGGAGCACAAAATGTCTCCATAAACCGTCTAAATCCTCGATTAGTACAGTATCCGAATTGCGCCCATCCAATACAGCAGATGTGGTGATTCAAGCAATCCGGATCTTCTATCGGTTTGAAGTTTTGAGTCAACGAGTTGGCTCCTTGGGTTGGAACTACTTTTGGCTTTTGGATTGACACAAAAATAGTTGGCATCCCGGTAAATCCAGCTGGAAAAGAGGTTTTTTTTTTTAATTTTGAGATAAAAACCAATGCATTGTTGTTGTCGAGTAAAAGAGGGACACCATCCACAAAACTGACGACAATTCTCAGCCATGAAAGGATTGAAACAATCCGTTGTGGCTATTCGAGTTGAACAATCAGAGACTCGGTCGTTACAAGCTAAAGATATTTTCTTTTTTGCAGAATTCACCAATGGTTGGATCGAACGAAGGAGTACAGACTCCACAAGAGACTTTACAATTGAGCAGCATATAGCCGGGATTTGTGGAACACTGATTGATTGAATTCCAATAATCACAACAGTAATTTCTATTCAAACAATCTGAGCTATTTGGAACTGAAGAAATTGTTGCCGTTGTGGTTGATTGAGTCTAATTGCATGCGAAGACCAAGGAGGAAACTAACTGTGGTTGTAGGAGCTGATATTTGACAGATTCCATTGACACAAACCCCATTATAGCAGATATCTTCTCCGCGAGTATATCCGCTACAATTCCCTCCAATGATCACTTTTGAAGAACAACGAGCAGAGCCATGGGAGAGATCACAAAACAAAAAGCGAGATTGACATTCAGAAGAACTTGTGCGACAATTTGGACGAGGTGCATAGCTGACCAAATTATCTGAGGATTGAAAATGTTGAAAGGAAATTACCAAAGTAGAGATTAGAAAGACCATCGGAATTGAGCTTGTTAAATGGCAGCATTTGAGAGTTCGAGAAATGAACTGCTGAAGTACAATTCAAGTCATCTGGTGGATAGTCTGTCTGCTGGCTATTTCGGTTCTGTTTCAAATTGTTTTTATGATCTCTCGCTACCTACCTGGTTGGCTGATCGCCAGTTCTCCCAAATGAGGTCTACAAAACTGTGATGTTGAAAGAAGATCGGGTCATAGGTCGAAGTTCGCGTCAGAAACATATCACCACCAACCCAAGAATGAGGTTTTCCATGTTCAAACTCAGGCGCATCCCATGTAGCCTGAGCAGTACAATTCTAAACTTTCTCTCTTTCCTTAAAAATAAAGTAGTAAATACAGCCTTTGGAGCAGTGTAGGCCAAGAAGTAAGTGATGTTTCGGAGGGCGGCGATTCGAGCCAGATCCATATCAGAAAAAGGACTATATGATTCTCCCAAGTTTCTCATAAATACTCTCGAACCCTACTAGGATTTGTTTTGGAAAATACGGGACTCACATCATTGATGGTCCAATTGGCAAAAGCCCCGCTTGTAACAAAACCGTTGGAATCAGTACTTCCCATGAGCTCGTCATTCCAAAGAACAGAAGTCGTTGGATCTGGGAGTCTATCGTCCAAAACAGAGTCCCAATAGGGCAATCCAGGCATAAGAGGATCAAACTTCCTCAGAGCTATTTCGATTCTCTTGATATATTCCCGATGCCAAGGAAGGAACGACGGTCCAGCATGTGCTCCGGGTGATTGTCTCATATCTGCATGAATCGACGATAAAGCCAGATAGTCGCCGTTGGCTTTTATTCCCCACATAGCTGCGTGATAACGTCGTCTCTCCTCGTCTGTCAGCTGTCTATATTCCTTCCGATAGCTCTTTGTCCAATTATTTCCACAATTCAAAATAAAAGTGCAGATGCATTGGAGATCCATACAATCAAAAACAGTCGAAACTGACCCGGTGAAATCTCTTCCTGCAAAGAATTTTCTCGGATATTTCTAAAAGTTCTAAGTATCTCGAAGGAAATGAATTACCCTGGAGTCTTTATCCATTTGCTGGATCTGATAGCAAATATTTTGAATTCCTTTATCCGGGGCCTTTGAGCAATCAATTTGGGAGTTGGCTGAAGATAAAAATGAGAAGAAGAGTAGTATAGCTATCATTTGATTGAAAGCGAGTAAAAGTGGGCCAAAGTGGCGTGGAGAAGGTAAGATTTACGAGTTGATCTGAACTGTGTCAGTCAGCATTCGATCTTTTGGTTTAAGATTTTTTCTTGGAGGGATGAGGGAAAACCTTCAATGATCCGAACGGTTATTCTTTCCGAATAATCCTATGACAGACAATCCGGTCCTTGTTATCCCTCTTCCGTCACGCTTTGCCAGTGGGAGTTCAATCGAGAAATGCGCTTTTTTTTCAGCCCGACTGACCTGCTCGTTAGTCGTCGCCATGGCCACATGCCGAGCTCTGTTTGCCCGTCTTATTCTCCTCGAATTGACGTCGACCTTTTGTGAATAATTCTTTGGAAATGTTCTGAAATAACCTCTCCTCCTCAAAGCTGACTTATTCGAATGTCACGCCTCTTTCTCGCATTCCTGCCAAGCAATAATAAGCTCTGACAAAATGTGTGCGGTTTTTCTATTTGATCAGATGTGTAATCTCATCATTTTGTTCCGTATCCCCGTAGCCTTAAACAAGTTTTTACTTCCCTCCTAGTTTCAGATGAAATGGATGAGTAAACCAGTCTTTTGGATCCTGCTTCTCCTCCTGCCAGCCCAGGCAATTGAGGTAAAAATCGAGCCGGAAGAGATCGAGGAATTCCGCGTCAGTCAATCTAGGTGATGAATATGAGAAAGGCTTCATGACGCATTCAGAAATGTGATAATTTCCTTCTTCGGAACACTCGATGAACCCGAACAGCTGGCTGATTTCTCGGCTGATTGTCTTAATCGAAAAACCTGCCATGTGACGTCAATTGCCAAACTATCCGAGCATAATTCGACGGCCGCTGCTGTCTATAATGTAACAATTAAAGCACTTTTCCTTGGGATAACTGAGTTAAAAATCTCATTTGGAAATGCTTCGTAAGATTTGTGAGATTTTAAAATAACAAATCAGATTGCCATCTCCCTATGAAATTCGCGTTATGAGAGCTGAATGGTACGTGAAAATGGCTCATATCTTCGCTATTACCGCTGGAATTTTTGTTTGTTTTGTCACTTTTCTTATGGGAACTCAACTCGAATGGAGGCGAATCAAGTAATTTACAAATATTTTAGGAGAAAAAGTTTTAGAGCTGTGATGAAACAACCGATTGGACCTCTGATTGGCTTCTTTGCACAATTTTTCCTGATGCCTCTAGTAAATTTTGAAAGTAGTTCCAACAAATCTTCTAGACGGGTTATTTCTTAGCTACTTATGGTCTCAACGACAATGAAATGGTTCTTCGTCTAGCGCTCTTCGCGGCTTCGACTTGTCCTGGTGGAGGAAAAAGCTCCTTTTGGACTATAATATTTGGGGGGAATCTTGATCTATCTGTTACAATGACTTTTAGCCAAACAATTGCAGCTCTTGGTTTGTTTTTTTCTTCTTTCTCAAAAAAGATTTTAGTCATGATGCCTCTCTGGATTTCTACTCTTGGAAAGCAGTTTACAACGAAGAGGGTCGATATTCCCTTTTTGGCTATAATAGAAGGGCTTGTTGCTCTTCTCGTTCCGGCGTCTTTAGGAATGTATTTCATCGCCACTCGACAGCATTTAGTCAAAAAGATTGAACGGTACATCAAGGTGAGTTAGTGAATGAAATGGAAGGAAAATCATAGATTATTTCATGGATTGCTACGGGATTTTTCACTGTTTTTGCTCTCTATGCAAACTGGTACATTTTGCTGCTTCTTAACTGGAGGATTTTCTTTGTTGGATGTGCACTTCCCTGGTCTGGATACATCATCGCCTACATTACCGCTACTTTCTTCAGACAGGAATGGAAGGATAAGATAACTATTTCCATCGAGACAGGTGTTCAGAACGTAGGTATGATTTGGCAAATAATAAGAATTATATATGTGATTTATAGGGATCGCGACAATCCTAATGATGTACGTTGAAAAGGGCTAGAGTTGTTGAAAAAAAATCGACAATTATTAGGGTGTAAAAGGACAAATTTCCAACGACTTTGACTGGCTGAAACCCTTATGCTCTTTCTGGATATAAATCCAAACTTCGTTGTCTTATTCAAAAGCCTACGAGCAGTCTAAGCCGTTGGAGTATTGCTATCTTTATATCCTAGTAGATTTAGACAACTCTTTAAACTAATAAGAATTATCCATAAAGCTCTTTAGGTGGTCCTTGCCGGAGCCAGAGGTAGACATATCGTTGACAATTTTATTTGCCATTATGTTGTGTACTGACAAGCCGCTTTGTATTCTTTGGGTAGCTCTTTGCTGCTGGAGAAAGCTTAAAGGAGAGAGGGGCTCTAATGAAGAAAAATATAAAGTCAACTCAAATGGAATAGTGGGTTTATGGAATAATATTGACTTTGGAATTTTCGGAAATTACTATAAGCCGTATGGAAAATGTCCTCAAAGGAGATGCAATCTCACCGACTCGTGATCATTTTAACCAGATGTAAATTTATGAGATCAATATTATAAATAAATGGAGGAAGATATGTTGAAAGTCTACGCGGTAGAAGTTGATGGCAAACCGATTGTAGATGCCCGTGTAATTGGCAAATAGAGCTTGAACTCGGCAGGTAATTCATCTTCTGTATAGAGACGATCAGCGAAATAAACACGACGAATGCGACAATTCGCGTGTATCTGAAATTTGGTCTTTCCAAGAAGATGGGATCTACTTGAATTCTTAGAGTTTCTACAAAATTTGTTCCATAAGCTCTTTTAACAAACTCAGCTAGGTTGAATTGTATCTGATTCCAACCTAAAAGGTAAAATAATCGTTTTAAAAATACTTTGACAAACCGTCGTCCATCCTTAATGGCATCGTGCAAATAAATGGTTTTACTCTTGTTGTTGACTGGAAATTAGAAGCTCGAAATCGCCTTTTTACTCCTTTATCATCAAGCACCTGTAATTAATGATTAAAAAATAAGCAAGACAAACCTGGACTTCAAATGTGAAATATCTTTTCATGTTTTTGACAACCATAACGAAATAAGGAAGCTTAATTCCCAAGTTTGCTTTTGGATCTAGCGGGCAGGATATATACGATGTACTAAGACATACTTTTAAAATAATTTTTTTAAAAGTATTACCTAACATTTGCTCCGGCTACTTCGATCACGAGAGATTGGATATCTTCATCGGTGATACGTTTTACATGGCCGTTTTTCACCTAAAGAAGAATATAATATATAGAAAAAAAACTAACTTTTTTGTCCCAAATTTGTAGCGGCTTACTTCCGATACTATACAAAATTGAAAGAAGTCCACTTTGAAAAGTATTGTGGAACATTTTACCTGAAAATGATATGAAATAAGTGAAGCGTGTGCAAGTTTGGTGGCAACGCCGACTCGCCGTGGTTACTATGGAAACGGAAAAGCAGAAGAGAAAAGATTTCAAAAGTTTTCGTTTAGCACTTTCTTTGTTGAAATAAAATGCATAAAAGCATTTCAGTGAAAGCCAATACGTATAAATGGCAGACAATAATAGATTGATGTCTAGTCACTTTGCTCAAAAATTTATAATCAAGATTGTTTTTATAAAATGCTATATATTTTGTAGCTTGTGTTTTCCAATAACTCATTTTTCTAAATGTCTATCCACTGCAGTGCAACAAAAAAATTAATTTAACGAAGATTAGTTTTGAAAATAATGCGGGTACAGTATGGCAAACTGCATGTACGCATTTGCAGAACAAGGACATATTGAGAATTACCTAATCTCTTTCCTCATACTTTCAATATTTGCGTTTTGCTTGATAAAGTTATTGTGATTGGACCCGTATATGGGACAACTCACTGCACTTTCTTCTTTTATTGCTTTATGCCTTCTCTATTTTAATAATTTAATTTTAGATGATAACTAGCATAGCCTTCTATCCTTCTCTCGGGTACAACCTATTTAGGAACTACGTTCAACCTCAAAAATGGGCTTGGTATAATCGAGTAGACGACAAGCTTATTGTTGGAGCTATGCCCTTTAAGTCGATGCAGGAAGAACTAATCCAGGTAATTTTTGATACATTTTCTATCTTGAAATTTAATTTTTTAGAAAGAAAATGTTGGCGGAATCGTCTGCTGTACCGAGCCCTATGAGCTCAAAGCCGCATATCATGCTATGCAAAAGGAGGTAAGTAGTTTCATCAGTAAATTAATTTTTTAGGACTGGGAAAAAGCAGGAGTAAAATTCTATCAAATTCCAATGACAGACTTTTTTGGATCAGCTGCTCGAGCCGATATTGACAACGCTGTACAGTTCATGGAGTCTGTTGCTTCGGAAGGAAAAACTATCTATGTACACTGCAAGGCAAACTAAATTTAAGAATATAATATTTCTTTTTAGGCAGGTAGAACACGAAGTGCCACGGTAGCAACATGCTACCTTATTAAATCAAAAAATTGGCTTCCCAATGTTGCTTTTGAATACATTAAATCTGGAAGACCACAGGTTGGTTCTCTTTTATCTTTCAGCTTACAACTTCGCTCAGTATATTACATTTAATGGCAAATTTCTTCAGGTTTTGCTACGCAATCCCCATTGGCGAACTGTCAACGAATATAGAAGATTTTTAGACAAGGAAGCCGGCGTCCGTCAGCCTTTTAATGATGTTTAAATTCCTATGTGTAAGTCAATTTATAATTAGCGCTTTCACATCAAAAAACCAATTTATTTCAAAGCGCTAATGAGACAAATAATCATTCAACGGGAAACATTGAAATATTTATACAGATGTCTGCTTTTTGTCGATAATGTCAGCTAATTTTGATGGTAGCATATTTCTGCGCGCTAACGCTAAAATTTTCTTTATAAAAAGCTGTCTATTGGACAAGTTTTTTCATTTTTCGCATTCCTTCTTTGCAGAACGTCTTCCTCTCGACTCCGTGTGCCTTTCTCTAGTCCAGCCGGTTCCGGTCTCGTTCCGTGTTTTACGTCATCGACGGTTCCGGAATCGCGGAGGTCAGCTGGCTCTCCACCGGTCCTACATTTCTCGGCCACTGATTTTAATTCGTTTTGCTTTATACATGTATACACTTTTGATTAAACTAATTTCTCAATTTTTTATTCATAAAAACGTTGACCACAACCTGTTTTAGCCACAATCAAACAGTCGCTAATCGGAGATTTCGCGCGGGAATCCTCACCAAACGAGCCAAGTGTGGGAATGATATGTCATCCTCTCCGCTTTTCCTTCCTTTAGCCATCAGAAACCCATCTTTTCCGGCGTTTCGATTTCAATGAATAGAGAAGTGGTAGCGCCCAGCCACCCCATCACATGTTCCTTCAACCTGCTGGAAAATTTTAAAGACGCCAGTAAATTGATATTCTCGAAAGATGTTTTCCTGGCCCAGCTTGTTACTCTCTTATCAATCAAAGTGTACATAGCCTCCAAAACAGGACCACCTTGAGAGCCGGTCACTGATAACGATGTTTTTTGGCTGGCTTGTTGAACGTTGCTACTCTAAACGTTCCTCTGCAAACTTTCTCCAATACAATCCCTCTGGCAGAAAATACCCAAACACGTCAGATCGCACAGCTATTTGTGTATTAGTGGAGAACCAGCGAGTGGTCACGCCCGACACTTTTGACCAAAAGAAAGATGGCCGCCTCAGTTTTTGAGCCCTATTGTTCTCGCAGTTCTCGGCACACACCATAATTCCCACAGCCTCAACAATCCCAATCGATTGACAGTTCTTTCTTGTCGCCACATCCACCGTCTCTCTTTTATGTAGTGTAATGTTCTTGTTATTCGACACCTTTACGTGTCGAGGGGACCAAATGGTTCAATTTCATCGAGACTCTTGGCAATTACTGGCTCTCTCTGGCGTAATTGAATAATTCCAACCTCATCTCTTTCTCTCTGCTGACATCGGCACGAGTAGGCCTTTAGTTGGGACATTTTCCCTGCCAACATAGTACAAAGATTGTTTTGTGGGCTTCCAAAGCCTAATTTCCTTCGTCCGCGGCCCAAATTAAACCGAAAGAAATCTCATTTGAACCGATATTTGGGGGGACAGCCCGTGACGTGACTCAGCCTCCTACACAACATTACCAAAGGCTTTTAGTGTGTCCACACCAGATGGCTCTCTCTCTCCCCTTCTTAATGTATCTTTTTCTGTTTATTGGATAGCTGTAAACATCGATCCGTCTCTGTAGCGGCCTTCCCCTTGAAACTCACATTTATTGCCTCGCCATCTGGTCGATTTTTGATCCGACCTTTGAAGCCTCATGTCATGTCCTCTCTCTCTCTTCCTCTATTTATTTCTCGTCTAATCCCCATTTCAGATTCTACGACTCCCGTTTCAGCCGTCGTCCTAATTAGCATAATCAGTGAGTGTCCTCCCTAGGCAATCCGTCTCTTTGCCTCCCTCTTCTCCCTATTGATTTGGGTCTTCTTCCCCTAAAAGTTGCCTAAATAACTTGTCTTTCACAATCGCTATAATCCCACTGAGAGCCGTAATGGAATCGTGAGAACTCCCTCTGTCGGCCGAAAAACAGCCAGCCATTGGGTGGATTGCTTTCTCTTTTTCTTCTCTCATCTATTATTCCAAAAAATCTCGTGCGCGGTAAAAACTGAAACCAGCTGATTGGCGCCATAATCATTCCGCCCTTTTGCCCGTCTGGCTTCTTAGCGTCTTTGTCGACTCGTTTTTTGAAGTTATGATGTCAAAAGTTCTCGCAAAAATCAGACAAAAAAGGGAGTTCAAAACATTTCCAAAGTTGAAATCCAGTTTAGTGATAGACCCCCAGAGGACAAGGTCAGTGGTGTCATTTCCCTCCTTTATCGCATTTTCAATCTGAACGCCTTTATTGAACCGGAGATCGTGTTACTATTCGAGCGTGTCTTTTCTTGATCCAGTTCCGATCTAAAAATCCTTCACGCCGGCCGTTGTTGACGGGGTCTTCGTCGGTCCCTTTAACTCCCCTCCTCCTAAGCCTCTTCTCTTTCAGAATGCAAAAATGGCCGAAACTCTTAACATCACTTCGCTAGCCATCATGGGCGAAGGAAAGCAACTTCGCGAATTCAAGTGAGCATTCTTCGATTTCGTTTTATTTCTCGCCCTTCTCCAGAATGGACCCAGCCCCTCCGCCATATTCTCCTCGCTACGATGAGCTCCAACGAATGCGAGATGAGCTTGAGTAGGTTCTTCCCTTTTCCGTTATAAATTCTCTTTCAGCACGGCTCGTCGCTCTTTGGCCGAAAAAGATGAAAAAATGTCAAAAATGACTCGAATTCAGGATACGGTAGATGCCGAAGTCCAAGAATTAACTGAGAAGCTATTCCAGGTTCCTCTCAATCACTCTTTCCTTTTTATTTTCCCACCTTTTTAGGAAGCATACAAAATGGTAAATGTAGCGGAGGAAAGACGAGAAAAGTCTAAAAAACTTCTTGAAGAATCTCGACTGCAAATTGATGTGCTGACAGCTGAGGTGGCCGCTTTGAAGATGTTAGTCCAAGCCCCTGGGATGGGCAAGAATCACTTTATAAATACTTCTCCGGAGCATAAATCAGCCCTGGCCAAGTTATTTTCTCCTTCCACCTCTTGTAAGGCCCTCTCCTCTCAAAATAATCTCGTTTTAGCCTCGAGTGGATCGAAAAACTCTAAAAAAGCTCATTCACTTCCAAGCAGTTCGCATCAACAAAAACCAAAAGAACAGTCTTGCGAGCAAAAAGAAGCCGATGCCGTCGAAGAGGTATTTCCCTGTATTTTCATACAAAAATGATTCAGATTGACCCAATTCTTTTCGCAGAATTCACTTCATGGCGAGAATCTGGCCATCCTACTGTCCATCATGTTTTCGTAGAACGAATTCAGACGGAAGAAGTCGCTCCCTGTATGCAATTCAATAACACCGAGGTACATAGCATGCAAAACAAAAAATTCCTTTCTTTCAGCTGAGTGCAGCCATTTTGGATTCGATCGCCGCCAATCAACTGGAATTAGAGCCTGTCCACGAAGACAAACCATCCGTGAAGTAAGTGAAACTCCCATTTCGAAAAAATAACTCTTTCAGAACCTGTTCGTTGACCCAAGTAACTCGATTTTGTCCTTATCGAGTCCGAACTTCGAGCGAATCTTCAGATTGGCATCCAATTTCTCTTTTGGCCAGGAACAGGGTCAGTTATTTTCCTTTGACGTCAAATAAATCATTCAGGTTGTGGCAGTCTGTGATTATTATACTTTCGTTCGTTATTTGCATCAGGGTTTGATCAAATCAGGTCTGACTATTTTGCTCTTTTCAACTAAATAGCCTTCAGGTCTGCGTGACAGTTATTTTGATATTGTGGCTCTTCGAAAGAGTATGTGTCTCGCCAAATTGGGACTAGGATTCATTCCAAAAACAAATGTACGCTCTGGTTATTAGCCATACAGGTCTCTCACTTTGTGCCGGTTCCAACATTCCCCCTCTAGCGACTATTGATAGGGTCTTTCTTCCAATTGATCTACTCTCAAGTTTGTACAAATAAAAGTTTTATTGGATGATTGTTGACTACAAAGGAATCGGAAAGCTACTGAAGCAATCGCCACAGCTGACAGAAGGAACCATATCCTTCACAATGCTGTAGGCGTGAGGAAATATTTCAGTCAAGCGAGCAGCAGTCAGAATACTTCCGGGCGGAAATCGAAGGCCCAATTCGACTGGATCCAAAGGCTTTGTTTTCAGAGGACATTTAATCAAAGGCTCTCCATTGGCTGAAAATAGTGGTCTTAAATCGGGGAGAAAGCTAACCCAAGTGGCAAAGAGCCAATTGGACGAGACTGTGGGCGACGATGAAGAGAGGATGAGAATGTTCCTTTTCAACGAGAGCTCGCAAGACTTCTTCGACACGATTTCCCACATCCTCAAATTTCTCCGTCGGAAAGTTGGACCACGGTATAACGGGCTGACTGAGAAAAGTACAACAGTATAAGAAAAACAAACTATTCAGTGTCAATTTTGAAGATTTTAATAAGCTCTTCACGACTATAATCAACAGTGCCAATCGGATGATCACTCAGTCCAGGCTCAATAGCAAATGGAATCTTCAAATAACTAGCAATAGCCGAGGCAGTTTCAACTGAGCGAAGAGCTGGTGATGAGATGATGATTTTAGGAGTCAAATTACGGTTTTGAATAGCTCGAGCTGTCATAATAGCCTTGTATTTTCCTGGATTTTTGTCAACTATGAATCTTAGGGAAACTTACCAAGAACGGTAATAGGAGGGTTGGCTTTGAGATCGAGTGAATCATACTTGGCGATATTTAAAGCCGGCACATTCAGATCTGTCGCATGAATTTTTCCAGTAGGCATTTCCGTCTGCTGCCAACCCTTTCCAAAGATTCGATCCATCCTTTCCTCACTTCTCATCACTACTACGAAACGCGAACCGTAGCGGCTTGAAGAGAGCGCCGGAGGCCAAACACACTGAGTTTTTGCATATTTCTGGAAAGTTATAAAGGAAAAGGGCAACGAACTTCACGAGACTGCGACATTTCGAAAAATCTGAATGCTGAGATTGAAAGAAGTATTTATTAAATTTAAAGATTTTTCACAAGCTTTGACTTGTATACTGATATCTATCTTATTTTCGGAAAAATCCTACGTGTAAATAATTCATAAATTCGCGTACAGTAGTCTGAAACCTATCATTTTTGGGATAGTATTCATTTTTTTTAGAGCTGTGTCCGCATAGAATCAGTTTTAGCAATTTTAATTGAGTAGCCTTATAATTTTAATAACTTGTAATTGATCTCCCTATCTGACAATTTCACCACATTAATTATATGTTTTTAAAGCAAAGATGTCCCAGTCGATGTCTGAAAAGGATGAAGAAGACAGATCTGAAACTTTGGGATCTGACCATGAAGAACAAGAAGATCTTTGTGATTATAAAAAGGGCGGATATCATCCACTTTCAATCGGAAATTTACTAAACAATAGGTAAGATTTATTGTATGCTACCATTTTTTATAGGTATTATGTCTTGCGAAAACTAGGATGGGGACATTTCTCTACGGTGTGGCTATGCTGGGATACGAGTGAAAAGCAACTGGTTGCTCTGAAAATTGTCAAGTCTGCAAGTCATTACACTGAAGCTGCAAATGATGAAATCAAGGTAATTAGCTATATTATAATTTTTAAATAAAACTCTACAGCTACTAACAGCAGTACGTGAAGTAGATCGCAATGATCCAGATTGTCAGAAAGTTGTGCAAATGCTTGAACAATTTGAAGTGGTTGGATGCAATGGAAAGCATGTTTGTATGGTTTTTGAGGTAAGAATTCATGTCTTGAATAATATTTTCAGGTACTCGGATGTAATCTTCTAAAGCTTATTATTAAAAGTGAATATAAAGGTCTGCATATTGAACATGTCAGAACAATTACGCGGCAGGTAAAAATCATAAACTTTCATCTTATCAGTTTAATTTTTTAGATTCTTGAAGGCTTGCGATATATGCATGAAAAATGCCAAATAATTCATACGGATATTAAACCAGAAAATGTACTTCTTACATTGAGCGATGAATACTTTAAAACTCTCACTCAACAAGCTCAACAAATGGATTCTAAAATGACTGATTCATCTTTCAATAAAACTTTTGGCGAGATACAGATAGAAGTAAGTTTTTTAATACAAATAACTACTATTACAATAAAAGGGCAAGATGACAAAAAATAAAAAGAAGAAACTGAGAAAGAAGGTCAAGAAGCAAAGAGATTTACTAGAATCTAATCTTGCTGAAGAAATTAGTGCTGCTCTACCGCTGCTAAAAGGTCCGGACTTGAGTGATCCCTATGCCGAAATTAACGTAAACTTTTATTATTATATTTATAATGGTATTTCAGGTCAAGATCGCGGATTTGGGTAACGCCTGCTGGGTGAATCACCATTTCACGGAGGACATTCAGACAAGGCAATATAGGTCACTTGAAGTTTTGCTTGGAGCAGGGTATGGACCTCCTGCTGACATTTGGAGTACCGCTTGCATGGTATGTCATTATAATTAGCTACAATAATAAAATAGGCTTTTGAATTGGCCACTGGTGATTATCTTTTCGAACCCCATGAAGGAGATGTATACTCTCGCGACGAAGATCATTTGGCACATATTAGCGAGCTCCTTGGCTCAATTCCTGCCGATATTTATAAGAAAGGTGCACATTGGAAGGATTTCTTCACCAAGGTAACTATCTTTTTCACTTTTTTTTCAAAGAATAATCCTTTAGAACGGGCGTTTGTTGCATATAACTAATCTAAAACCTTGGTCACTAATAGATGTGCTTCAACAGAAATATGAATGGAGTTTCACAGATGCTAGGCAATTTGCGTCCTTCCTTCTTCCTATGCTCACCTTTAATCAGGTAATGACTTTTTAAACTAACAATTTAGATATTAGGACGAAAGAGCTACCGCAGCAAAGTGTCTTCAGCATGATTTTTTGAAGCCGTTCGGTGGCCATCCTCCTCCTCCAGATACCCCAGTCGAGGTTAGAGCTGATTAGGTTTAGAAAAGTTTTAGGTTTTGAAACGGCTGTATCCTAATGGTTTTACTCAAGCCGCTGAAGCATAGATTTCAACTTTGTCTAACCTTATTTGTATTTAACCTACAGTTCAGCTGCTTCACAAGTTGCTCCATTGTGACCTTATTAGCAGATATACTTAAAATGAAATGTGAATTTTAAGATTTGCTTTTTAATTTCAAATATTTATTATTTGGACCTTTATTGCAACATATCGACAGCGACCAAAATATTTTAGACAAGGGCTGTTCCGAATGGTCCTCTCGCGAGAAGAATTTTCATAGAATTTTTAACGTCTTTGTCGAAATATCCGTCTTGGATCAGCTTTTTTAACTCGACATGAAGACCTTTCATCGAGGAAAGAATCTCTCCATCGATTTTGTATTTCTTCTACAATGCTTGATCTTTTTGTAAATCCGAAAACAAACCTTCATTTCCTCCATATTATTTTCGTCTTCGTCAATTTCTAATAGATCTTCTCTAGCTTTCACAATTCGACTAAACGTTTGAGAATTCAAAAAGCTGTGAATCCTACTGTTGAAGTTCTTCCAATTTCTGTCCTTTAATCTCACTAATTGCGTCCACCTTGACTCCCTTCGTTGTCAAATTGCCAGCACTGTATTTCAAATCTTCATCCAATTGTCCAATTCTGTCTTCCAAAGCTTTATCAGTTGTCTAAATCTCTTGTCAGATATTTTTCCAACTCACTTCATAAGTTTCTTTTACAAGTCTTTTCAGCTCTTCAGGAGTCACAGCCCCATCTTCAGCATAAATAAGCTGGTCTAAATCACTCATCAAAGCCCCCAATCTATAGTGAAGAAGCGAATCTGAGTTTGTTCTTTCGTCTTTAGGAAAAGAAAAACCTACAAGCATCAAGATTTACAGCTATGGCTGGAGGGAGTGTGACATTACTTTGTAATTCAATCGGAGCTGCGGAAATAGTCAAAAATATAGAATAAATCAAGAGAAGAAACATGCTATTTGAAAGATAAAAGTCGCCGTTCGGATATCAGCCCAAGGTGTCCGGATAACCCCAGCCCATTGTCTAAAAACGAGTTTTCCAGACGATGACACATTACCAAAGAAACGATTTTGCAAGCGGAATTGTAGTTTGAATAAAAGGCTGGCCATACCCTAATCCCTTCTTCTCACTGATAAGGCTAAATTAGAGCGATGATCACTCTGCTAGTCTTCTGTGTCTCTTCGGTTTCCAGCTTTATTCTACAAAATACAGCTGCATGCTCGACAGAAATCAATATTACTGTGACGGACACGTGGATCCAACCCTCGACTCCAGTTTCTGTTGGAGAAAAATGTAAACTTAACGTAAGATTTGTTTGATATGTTTATGAAAAGATTGAAGTTCTTCATTTCGGATGGCTATTTCATGGTTTTGGACTTGATTCTGAACAATTTAAAAACGGGAGAAACGGTCGAAATCTGGGATAATTACTTCCCAAATGACGATCTCATGTAGGACCTTCCACACTTCCTACAAAAGCCTCTTTCTAGTGTGATTCATGGCCCTCACAAGCAATTAGAATTGCATCAGGCATGGTCTGCGAATCAACTAACCATCTGGTTTTTAACTGATCCATTTACTTCAGTTCTCTTCAGTTTGAACATCACTGTTTTTGAAGGTGATCTTTACCCATAAGCATTCAATTCCTTAGCTACTCCGAATGCCAATGTAGCCGGTCGTTTCACAACAGATCTAAACAAACCGACAAAATATATTTATCTTTCTGATTGGATCGAAGGATCCTCGTATATTTTCACTTCGAAGACTGGAAGTGTGAGTTCTTTCGATAAGAGAATGACCTTTCGCTCCAGTTGACCATCGATTATCCGTTCATTGGCGATAATTTCGATCGAAGTCAGTGGAATAATATCTTTATATATGAAGGGGATCGACTGATTGGAGGGTGAAATCAGAAAAAAAAGAGCTAGTCCTTTTTTTTAGAGTAAATCATGTCAACGGCCTAGGTAACTACGTCTCTCAATCACCCACAGTAACTTTCTATATGGCTAAGAAGGTAAATATTTCATCGGGAGCTCTAATGGTTACTGATTATAAAAGTGGGAATTCCTAGGAGTTTGAATCAAATCTATTAAGATGTGAATCAATTGAGCAGTTATTACGTTTCTTATGTTCCAATCTGTAGCACGTACATGAACGGGACTTATTATTTCTCCAATGGATCGGCGACAACAATTGTGGGCGATAAGGATGGATCGACACCAATTTCCATCTTTAATGTTTTCGTTCCGGTAGGAAAACGTGTAATAAAAAAGCAAGTTTCAGGACTCTTCCTCGTTTTTTTCTGTGATGTTGGGAGGCCCATTGGCAGATCACCACCTTGCGACCAATCTCACCTCCAATCTTCCTCCTTATTTGGCTGGAAATTCTTGGACTTTTTATTACTCCGGAAGTGGAACTGGGCATTTCAGTTTCATGGTTGTACCAATAGCATAAGCCAACTAATAAAACTAATTTATACTAATAAGGAAGCACCGAGCATAGAAGGTGGAAAGGACAGAAAATGCTTAAGGAAATAGCCAAGTGTGTGTTAAAAGTCATCAATTAGAGAACAAGACTCACGTCTGTTGGAAAGATCTCGATTGTAGTTTTTCTAATCAAAAAATATTGTCAGCCATTTCTGACCTGCTTTGTCCTTCCAAACTTCCTCATATTCGACAAATAATTATTATCTATTTTATTGCAGAAAAATGTCTATCGTCGATAAACTGAAGCAAAATGCTAAAGAACGTGAACGTCTCTATAGGATTTATGGAATCAATGATCAAGATATTCTAAAATGTACGTTTATTTCTAGTGAGCTTCCAACAGGTTTAGCAATTGAAAGCCATGATGCACAATTGGAAGAGCTGGAACACATCTGTAATGTCTGTACTGTAAAAGAGCAGCGTATCCTGAAGGCGGAATCAGGCGAAGGAAAAGTTAAGATTTCTGCAGCTATTGATTCATTACTCGAGGTTAGTTTTATTCAAGTTTTACATTAGTTTCCTTCAGAAATTTGGATGCAGAAAGCCTGCTATAAAAGCAGCTAAAAATGGTTCAAAAATAGGAAGAAGTATTACTCCAACAGTCAGGTTTTAGTGATATAAATGACCGTTTTAGTACTAAAAAGTAAAATAAACGTGTTTGTATGGTGAGCATTAGTTTTTATAGTCATTAGCTATTAGTTTGAGTAAATTAGTTTCAAAAGTCTGAAATTCTCTGCTTTGTCCATCCTCTTTAATCCTTTCTAATCGAAAGTTCAATTCATTCAGCTATTTTTGCCTTCTTCTGAACAGTCATGGTATTTTCATTTTATATTTCTAGTAAAATTAGAGCGCACCATCTTCGGGTTCGAATAGTCCGGAATCTTCGTCGCCGAATGGTTCGAAAGAGTCAACTGTCCTTGAGCTATCCAATGATCCTCGCTATGTATTAGTTCCAACAACAAAGAAAAAGAAATCTTGCCCTCCACCGAAGAAATCGAAAGGATTGACTCTCCAAGATCTTCACTGCTTTTCCTATGGCAGTTATGTGAAAATCCAGCCGAAAGTCGGCAATTATCTGAAGCCATATTGTCGCCCAAAGATCGAAGATTTTCTTGTTAAAGGAGAGCGAAGGAAGCACGAACTCGAAAAGCTTCGTCTCATCAATTGTTCGCATTCTTGTCAAGACGACCACAAGCATACGATGGGAGAAGAGTCTCTAGCTGAACTCGCCGCTTTGCCATATTGCTTCCAGATTCAAGAAAGCGTTCTTTGTCCCAATAAGAGAATGTACGGAGCGGATTCCATCTACGAGATTAAGGCTCTTCCGGAATACGGTAATTGTCAGCGTTATTATACGCCTGGATCTCTTGAGGATCTCCGCGCTCTGCCCAGTTTGTCAATCTATTGGAAAGAACAAATGAACTCAGCCGGAAAGGAGAATCCCGACGATCTCAAGACAGCAAAAGACTCCTCCGAACAGGATGACATTTAGGCAATATGTCAAATAAAGTTTGTGGCTTTAATGGGTGTGGTGTGATCAGTGAACTACTGGTATTCTCACTGTTGTATTCGACAAGACTCTTCTTTCAAATGATGGAGATTTCCTTATCACCAGCTTCTTTGTAGTCCTTTCCCTGTGACAAAGCGATAAGCTTGCTCTTTAAAAAGCCTCACATAATCTCATAATATTTCCAAAAAAATGAGTTTCCTCATCTTGCTCTATCTCGCTGGCTTCGCTGCCTCAATGCCGACGACAATGTCTCCGGGAATGAGTCAGTAGATCTTCTCGAAGTCCTCTATAAAAGTTTAGCTTGTAATGCCAATATGAACATGACAGTAACGGACAAGTGGATTCTACCTGAAACTGTGTTTGCTCCCATGCAAGACTGCAAATATAATGTCAGTTGCTTTGAATCTTTTGGTAGATTTGAGTTCAGTTCTTTATCCCGGATGGCTTCTTCCCTATTTTGGATTTTCAAAGCAACAACATCAACATGTTTGATATCGTAATGATCTATTCCAATTTCTCCTATTACGACGTTATGTAATTCCACAAGTTTTTCTCTCTAATTCCAGTTCAGAACCGTTGCGGAGGGACCAACTTCATTTCGATCTAATCTCGCATGGCCTGTCAGCGTATTGACTGTTTGGATTCGCACTTCAGCCCAAACTGAAATAACAATTTCAATTTCCGTCACTGCCATGAAAGGTATCACCAAATAGGTCTTATAATTCAAACTTTTAGCTATGCCGAGGAACAAAGTTGTGGGTTCTTTTACGACTTATACCGACAAGCCAGCTGTCATACTGTATCCGGAGAATTGGATCGAAGGAACTTCTAATGAAATAAGTTCGAAAGCAGGAAATATTTCTGTCAACGCTGTCTCCATTGGTGACAGCTACGAGTACACAAAATGGAGCAATCTCTTCGTATATGAAGATGGAGTTCTTGTTGGAAGGTAGGTGTTCATTTTAAAAGAGAAACTCTTTCAGCATGAGATCGCTGACTTTATATCACAAATATGTTTCCGCTTCCTCAAAAATCACTCTTTACTTGGCCAAAGCTATCGATCTTATTGGAGCTGTCCAAATAACTGACTATACCAGTGAGATTATAAGCATTGAAAGAATATCTTTTTTTTCCTTCTAGATATTGCAGCCTTTGATAGATATTATGTGAGTTATGTTCCCATTGATAGTTGCGATGGATCAGCTTGGTTTCCCCTCTCCGGTCAGTCTACATCAGCAGTTACGATCATCGGCAAATGGGACGGATCCAATCCCATTGAAATCCAGCAACTTCAAAATGTAGTCCAGTTTTTGAATAGTTTAAAAAGAAAGTTTAGCATGGAGACGGAGTTCTTTCGATCTTGTCTGGCGGGCCATTAGTCAACCATCAGAAGGCCAAAGTTTTGGATTCTTCCGATTTGCCGAAGACCATTCATGGCTCCAGTTGGACTCTTTATCTCAGTCTTAGCAGTGCCTCTGTCAAAGTGTATGCTCCTGGAGGGAACATCACTTGCTTTTAATCAATAAAAATGTTCTCGTTTATTTGACTTCTATTAAAAAGATTGAGGAAGGAAAGAGGGGTCAACAAAATAGGCAGAGAGAATGACAATTACTGGATATGATGCTTCTACCATCATTTCTTTTCATCTATTTCTAGATATACTATAGTCTTGATATATTCTGAGATATCGAGGAGAAATTATCCCAATTTCCTCTATTAATAAATGTACAATTCCACCGTAATCCATGAAAAATGGAACATAATTGAAGAGCCCTCTCTTGCTATGGTGAACTACAGTACTTCCAGGGCGTTTCCGTAGTTTGTAAAAGTCATCACCGACGAAAAGAGTCTTGGCGTCTTCTTGAGCTTCTTATCAATTGCTGCATGATCGTACTGAAACAAACTATAGTAGTTCAAAGGGATCATTCAATACCATCACTCTCATTTATTGAACAAATCCTAGATAATGGATGAGCGGAAGAGAAGGATATGATCTTGTAGAATTCTGTACTTTTGTAGAAAATTTCGGCTGATAAGAGAACAAGTGAAGCCTCAGAGAACAATGTAGTTGGATGAAATCATTCCCGTGATAAGTTGACTATAAAAGAGAGATGGGGATGGAGACTGTATCCCTCCTTCAGAATGTTTGCGCTCTTTGCTCTCATCGGAGTTGCTTCAGCTGCTCTTCAGCCAATAACTGTGGCTCCTTCTGGAATGAGTAGGATCTTAGTCTCCAAGAAAGTTTTCAGCTTGTTCCGACAAAATAGTCAAACTCTCAACGACGTGGAATCTGCCTTTGACGCCAGTAGCCGGATCTCAAAGCTGCACTTACAAGGTTTGAGTTTCCATCGGTCTCTAACTAAATTTTAGTTTGCCGTTCCTCAAAACAAATATGCCATCGTTGAGTTTTATGGAACTGGATTTGGAGCCAAAGATTTCATGGAAATCACAGACAACTGGGGCGATTTTGTCTTGTAAGTTTCAAATTTACCTCTTTTAATTAGTCAAATCAGTCGAAGCACGGAGACAGCTTTCACAAACAAAGGAGCTTGGCCTTCAAGTTTCAACATAATGATCAAGACGGACACATTCACAAATCTGATGGTCGGCGTCAATATCACTCTGATCCCTCTGAGACCGTTGGCCAATCTAGCTCCAGTTCAAATGGTCTCAAAAGGTCAGCCAGCTATGTTCCAATATTTCGACAATTGGATGATGGGCATGTCCTACGAGTACAAAGCGGACTCTGGAATGGTCGCTGTTTTCCCGGCTTCTCTCAGTGGAAATATCTCATTGGATTGTGAATTCAAGAATATTTTTGTCTACGAAAAAGGCACTTTCATTGGCACTCTCTTTACCATCATGAATCCCCCTTCCAACAGAACTTATTCCGATATTCTCTTCTATGCCGCCATGCATCCGATGGTCAAAGGAGTCGTCATGGTCACTCATTCTTCGAGTTTGTCTTTCTCTTTTTCGATTAAGCATTCAATTCAGATGTGGATATGCTCTCCAATTATAAAGCTATGACTGTCCCATACAATCAACCAAATCTGATGGAACGAATCAGTCTTTGGTCGCAGGCTGCCATGGATGGAGCCTTTACTGTGATCGGAGCGATGGATGGATCAACTCCCATCGATGTTACAAACATTGAGATCTATGTGAGACACAAAGCAAGAAATTTATAAAAGAATTGCAGTCTCTCACAATCCCAACTTTCTCGGTTATGCCTGGAGGACCGACGATGGATCATTCGAAGGCTATGGTCTTTACGAACTCTACACTGCCGAAACATCTGATGGGAAATGCTTGGACCTTTTATATTTCAAATGGATATGGCTCCGTAACTATTAGTCTTTGAAAATAAACGTTTTATCTGGATTAGACATAAGTCGAAGAGGGCACTTTTCGGGGAGCCCAGGGATCGATTCTAGAAGGAAAAGTAAAAGATTCGGTTGGAACCCACTCGGCCGTTGTGTCGATGATTGAAATCGAAGGTGGGTCCACATGCAGGGGAGTTGGTTCTCGACGAGAATTCGGCCTTCTGGGAGAATCGCCTCGTCGAAAGAGAAAGACGAAATTTAAGATCACATCGAAGACACCAAAAACAAAATTGACAAAAGAAAAGGCCTGCAGACTCTTTGTTGAAAGTGAATAGACTCACAGCTGCGACTTTGAAGCCCGGCGAATAGGTGGCCTCGAAACACCCGAACTGGTTATAGTAGTTACAGACTGAGGGCGCGATCACAAACATCACTCCGGCCACCAGGGAACAGAGCAGAAAGACCCACACAAAAATACTTCTCTGCAAGGATCTTTCAAGTAGTTGTGGGAAAAAAAAACCTTGACGAGACTCATTGTGGACAAATCCCAAATAAACATGGAGGCTATTGCACAGGAGATGAAGAGAAGACCAAGAAGAGAAAAAACCAAGCCAAATACAGCCGGGAGTCTCGTCGACCATCCCTCGGTCAGCGCGATACAAAATAGAACAATAATACTACAGATCTAAAGGCTCAATTCGAATGGAGATCTGGAAAGACGAACCACTCCGATGATCCGAAGTGTGAGATAGAAATAGAAACTGTTGAGCAACTTCATCTTGCTGGCATCAGCTGAAATTCGGACATAAGGGAAAGAAAAAGTACACTCGTGGTGGCCTCAAGGCTATACAAGTGTTTGGACGTGGATATGAGTCAGAATAGGAGAGGAGCAACAGCCCGGAATAACACGAGAACGGTTGTTTGCTTACGGCAAAAACAGTTCTCCTGGAGACTCCGTTGAGACAGAGAAACTATACTTTGAAAAAGAAGGAAAAAACCAGTCGAACAGGGAGGAGTCTAATCCTTTTGTGGGAAAACTGTTTACGAAATGACGCGAGGGAGAAAGCGCATTATTACGATTGTGCGTAGAGAGCTTGATTGGTACTATGTCCAATTAATTGTTTGCCGCCACCTCGTAACATAAAAGAAAGAGATCAAACGTTTCCGCTTAGATTACTCAAATCAGCCAACTATCAGCTAATTCGACTCCAAATGATCGAAGAGTATATTGGGATGTCGCCACTTATACGTATTTAATCGGCTTCCGTATTACGTGGTGGATTGAAGAAGAATAATTAAAGCCGCGAGTCCCTAGTCGCTCGTTTTAGCCCTCGTATATCCTCACCTTATAGCCATCGTTGAGCGGAACTGCAGTTTTTTTTTCACATAATGGTCCTCTGTGCCTCAATTAGATCTGAAACTCTCTCTCTCTCTCTCTTTCTCTCTATTTTTCTCTCTCATTCGATCAAAATCCGTACGGCTTTCCCTCCCGTCTGATTAAATTATCTTTTCTACTCGTTCATTCCCTCGCTTTCCAGCTGGTCAATCATTTTTCTCTTCGGGTCAATACCTACGAAACTCAGCCAAACATCTTTGTAATATCCCCAGACAATTTATGCTCGCAGGAACTCCATGTCCTTCCAGTTCCTTATCCAGACTCCCTCGCGAATTCTTTTTTTCGTCTAATTATAATATGTAGCTCAGCGAGGCGAGGCTATAATTCTCAGAAAATAATGACAGTCTTGGCTGAGAGGTCGCTTCTTCTTTCATGCGGAGTCCCCATGGCGACCGTTGTTATCTCTCCAGGGAGCCTCTAATTATCGTTTTTGTAGTCGGCTATAAAATGGACTTTTCTCTTTGATTTCTTGAGCAAATTACAGTATTTTCGACATCAAAGATCAAGAGATGAGATGAGAAGAAGTGCTTCTAATTGAGCACTTGCTTCTCATCCCACCCTCAATTTTTCTTTTTTTTCTCCTACAAACTTTGAACTCCATCAATTGTGTCTCTCCTCATTGACGCAAATTATGTATTGTTGTCGAGAGGGAGCTATGGAATGACTCAAAACTGGGTCTAGGGCTTCCCTTTCTCTTCGTCGAATATTTTCTCCTTCATTTTTCAATCGGAGTTGATTAACCTCGTCTCATCTTTGCTTCATTTGTGAGATCACGAAGATCCCACACAAATAGACGCCCTGTTTTCTTAGCCAAGTTGTACTTGTCCAAGACCGTGAAAATCGCACTTCCTTTCAGCCAAAAATTGAGTGTCAACAGCTCTCCCCGATATTTCCTTTTGTCTCTCGCAAGTCGACGTCAATCCTTCAATTTCCTGGGGAGGACATGAGTCTTCTTTTTGCATATCCCCACACCCTCAGTTGAGCTCATTCGGACCATCCCATTCGCATTTCCGAAAATTATTACCGCTGTAATACCCGTTTATTTCCCTTCAAATCGTCTTTTTTTCGCATATTCAAAACAGTTAATCTTTCTGGAAGTCATTCTGATCCTGGGAACCGAAACATTCAAGGGAAAAGAGGCATTTTCCCAGTCACTTGTCTACCCCTTCAACTTCCTTCAAAGTCCTTGTGACGAATGAATATTTTCCGATGGTTTTGCGTAGCCTAGTCGATGACGTTTGATTGGCTCTCTTTCCCTACCAGGTGCAGAAAGTGACCGCCGGATAGATTCTTTGCTCTTTCGAAGAGCCAGAAAAATATTCCATGAGATGCCGGAAATCGAGGGATTTGGGTGCAGCCAAGTGCATAGATGAGTAGCCAAGAACCCCTTCCCCCTTCTCGCCAGTTGGCGGATGACAAATCGGCAATTTTCCTCCCTTCTCAATCATAAATTCAAAACGCAATGGACTATCGCCAAGTGACCCGACAAAAGGACTCTCTCTATCCCTCTTTCTTTCAAAAGCCCATCAACATGCGGGTGGCTGATCTCCTTTTAATTCCAGTCCCCTTGACAACCGCCGTGCTCCAATCACGGAACACTATCTCCCGTCTGAGGGAGCGAGAAGGGAGGTTCTTCTTCTGATCTCAAAGATCTTTCGTACTTTTCTCATCTCGCTAAGTGGCATCTCTGTGTTTATCATTTTCTCATACATTTCCTAATTAAAATGTTCTCCCTTACAACCTAAGAGCGATTCCCTCAGATTCTCATAAATCCTCTTTAAGATTAATTTTTGTGACTCAGTGGCCCATTTCAAATTGATCCTCTGACTTCTGATTTCTCAATTAGACCATGGAAGCGACGAAGCGTGAAAGCGATGCTCTTCTCCACTGATTGCTCTCACTCCCTTCCCTAGCTCCCGCCCTCCCAGGTAGTTCCCAATCGGTCAAACATCTAGTCTCTCCCCCCTCTCTCTCTCTCTGCTTTGCTCTTACAAACCACCCACCTTGACCAGATGATCAATCGGCAAGGGTTGAGACTTAGAAATGAGAGTCCCGTCAGACAGCAAGGGCTTCACCTTTTCTCTGCAGTGACTTTATCTAAGAAGAGATTTATGGTAGTTAGAGTCCATTCAGCGACTCTTTTGTGTTCCGACCCGCTCTCCTTCCCCTTCCTCCTCGGCTCCAGCTCTCTCTCTCTCTCTCCCAGCCCATTTGCTGTTTTCCTCACACCTTCCTGTTTACAAATTATTTCTCTTCGGCTCGAAAAAGTCGATCGCCTTTGAACTTCATCTAATCCTCCGCCATTTTGGGGTTTCTCCTCTCATCGATTTGCCTATTTTTTAATGGTTACACCAGAAAACAGCCAAGTTGTTGTCCAAATAGCTGCAATTGAGGGGAGGGGATCAATGGCTACAACTCCCACCTTTTCGTGAAACACGGAAGGCCATCCAATTATTTTCTTTGCCTTCCTTCTCCTCCTCAAAAACATCTTTCAGGAAAATTCTTTATGTAAATTCTCGAATGAACTCATCTCGGAGAAAATATGTCAAATACAGAATTAGCCAGTATGGACATTGTTCGTAAGTTTCTCTCTTCCTCTTCCTCCAGAAATTATTCAGAGATCAAGCACTACGCAAGCAATGCCACCGGCCCGGAGGTGGATAAATTATTTCAAGACGATGCCGTTTGGATTATTACCTCTAGTTTTATTATTTTTACTATGCATTCGGGTAACCTTCTTCTTCTCCTTGGAGTCATCTATCGGCTTCAGGTTTTGGTCTTCTTGAATCGGGTAGTGTTTCTGCCAAAGATGAGGTCAATATTATGGTCAAAAACGTGGTCGACGTCGTATTTGGAGGTAATTTCCTGACCTTCTGAACTTAGTTTGAGAAAACATAGAGAAAGTTTTATTCGAAAAAATTACACAAAAATCTCTAGTAAGTATATAGGTCTCAAACTAAATAAATTCCTTTAAATAAAGGCTTTAAAGATAATATTTGAGGTCTTATGTACTGGTCAATCGGGTATGGCTTGAGTTATGGAGATTATGCTCCTTGGAGGAACAAATATGTTGGATGGGGAAAGTTCTTCTATGATCCAACTCGGTTGGTCTCTTCTGTCCCTTTTAATAATCTTTCTCTCTAGAGATGAAGAGAAAGTGAACAAAGTGAATCAAGAAGGTTGGGCGTATGCAGCCTTTCTTTTCCAATTGAGTTTGGCCACAACTGCTTCAACCATCGTCTCAGGTGTGGTTTCTTTCTCATCTCTGATCAGAAATGAACACTTCTTTGGTGTAACGCACTCCTCAGAAAGGGAGCCATTTCCGCTGAGAGCGACAGCTGCAGGAAGATCTCTCAGACAACTCCAGTAGCAGTCAAAAACAAGTCCATTACTTGAACATCCACATGCAAGATTCAATGGGATTCTTTCAGGAGCTGTTGCTGAAAGAGCAAAATTAAAATCTTATATTCTCCTGGGATGTCTTGTTATTGTCATCCAAGCTCTCCCGGCACATTGGGTCTGGGATCCAGAGGGAATCTTCAAGAAAATGGGAGTTGTAGACTTCGCTGGCTGCAGCGCGGTTAGTTCCTTACTGTAGTAATTTGGAGGAAAGAATAAAAAATAACTTTAGGTGCATATGGTAGGAGGGATAATTGGCCTGATAGCTACTGTTTACTTGAAGCCCAGACGGAATCGCTTCAACGAAGACAGCGTCCATCAGATGAGCAGTCCAACAAACGCCTTATTAGGCAAGTCTTTGATTCTGCGAACAAAAAGAGCTTCCAGGAACTTTTTTGCTGTGGTGGGGTTGGTTTGGAATCAACGCTGGTTCTGTCTGGGGCATCACTGGAGGGAGATGGCGACTGGGAGCCCGGGCAGCTGTGGCTACGATAATGAGTTCGATTGGTGGAGGAGCCACTTCTATTATCATTAGCTTTACAAGAACCAAAAAGCTCCAAGTTCACTATTTGATCAACGGGATTCTCTCCTCCATCGTCTCAATAACCGGTCAGTTTTGAGTTTCCACAATCAAAGAGAATTTCAGCTCTCTGTGCTGTGGCTCGACCCTGGCATGCTCTAATAATTGGATCGGTTTCCTCAGCTTTTTCCATCTCTGTTTTGCCCTTGTTAGAGAGGTTTGGGACTTCGCTTTAAAGGAAAAAAACAAAACGAATTTAAGACTTCACATAGATGATCCAGTGGGGATTGTTCCCATCCATCTGACGAGTTCCATTTGGGGAATGTTGGCCGTTGGGATATTTTGTGAAAAAGACAAATATCTCGTGAGTTCCTTTCCTTCTTCTTTTATTCTTTCCCAGTTAACAGCCACATCTGGTAGAGCGGGATTGATTTATTCGGGCCAATTCACACTACTCTTCATCCAATTGGCTTGCACTGCTGCCATCTTGATCTACAGTGCCGTGGCTGGCCTCTTGGTCCTAGTCGTAAGATATTTCCCTTGGAACATCTCGCCCTTTTTAGCTAATTGATAATTCGCCTTTGGGTCTCCGAGTCACAGATTATGAAGAACAGATTGGAGCCGATGTCATCGAGCATGGATTGGCTGGAACAAATGTGGCTCGCTACGTCATTGAAAAACCGCTTAGTACGAGGTTTCTATTCGTTTTATTCTCTTTAATTTTTCGTTTAATTTGCAGAACTTTCCAAACGGTGACCAAGGCTATCGCCAAATGGAAAATGTTAGCCAAAACGAAGAGCCGATCGAAGCGGATGGAACAAGCTCGATTGAAACGACTCGAAGAAGAAGGACTCGCCCAATCTGCCAATGGAGGTAATTGTCCGAAACGACTCAGATAAAACTTTAGGAACGGGCAATGGAGCCGTCGCCAATGGGGTTGTTCATCGACGGACGCCACGAGCTAATGGAGGAAATGCCATCCGAAGAGATGTCCCAGCTGCCACAGCCATCAACATGGAGCCTCATTCCACCAATTCTTTGCCTCCAATCAGAACACCCCGGTATTTGCTTCTTTTTTAAACAAGAAGAAGGATAATTCAGACCAATCCAACAAGAAAGAAAGGCGTCAGTTCCATCGGGAGTTGGATCCTCAGCGATTGAAGAACAGCAATTGCCGTCAACCCCGTCCAAATCGGGAAGTGAAGGTCCTTCGGCCAGACGAGAAAGCAACAAGACAACGGATGAGCAACAAACTACGAGTAGCGGTCCGGGAAGGCCAAGCACAATGACTCGATTTGTACGCTCCCCTCAGCCGAGACGGCTCTCTCCCCCTTCAGAGATCAACATAGTAGAAACACCTCATAGTGCGAGTTCGCATGGCCTTAAAAGCAACAAAGTAGCTCCGGAGTGATATATTTTTGGTTAAATTAACCGAGTTCGAAGAAATACGAGTTCTTACGGGTTCGAGAAGGGACCCTAGACCTAGCTCAAATCTGCTTCCAAAAGGTGCTTTGAAATATTTGTGCAAATTGAATAAATATTTCTATTTTCAATTGTGAACTCTGCTCGTTCTCTCCTCCACAACTTCCAAAAAAAGCCTCGAGAAAATCGAAAAACAAAACCGTCGAGATGGTGTCTCAGATTAGAGAGCTGTCAAAGTGACAAGTCGATGATATTTTTTCTTCGTCTGGACGTCTCTCTGTGTTTTTTATTGTCTCTCACCTTGAGATTTTTTTTTGAAGCTGAAACCCGTTGGAGAGAGCCAAGGGCATCGCTAGACGTGATCGGCCAATGCTACCACGTGTTGCGGACGGGAGGCATTGTTTCGATAAATTATGCCAATCAAAGCGACTGTAAAGCGGACTCAAGCGTGAAGCCATTTTCCAGTAAATTAAAAGATAAAAATATAGCTCGTAAACGGTAGTTACACACTTGGCGAAGATTTATTCTCTGCAGGAGATGGGCGAGGGGGAAATCTTTTTATTTATAAAACGTTGCGGCCTAATCCGATCCGAAAAACCGATTATTTAGATAAGAACTGCCCGAACCGGGCCGGAGGGACCGAATTATTACAGGCCCAATTGATGATGTTCGCGCTCTCATCTCGAGAACTTTTATGATCATCCGAAGTCTCTGTGAATCTATCCCAGAGACCGGAACCAATTACTCTCTCCAAGGCGATGGTGGATTTGTGTAAATGATTTTTTTCTATCGAAATCACCCCCTTCGGGGCATGTTTTGCAACATTGTAAGGACGCGGAACTCGTCTGCCAAAACCCACGGGTCACGATGTCTCTGTTGGTCTTTGTCTTCAGAGGGATTTACTCCTTTTTTTCGCTTGGAGAAATTCAAATTCAAATCAAGCAAGTCGAGATGTTGTTTTGGCAACTGTAGGCTTTATGAGTCATTTGCGGGAGAGATGTCTCAAGCAGTGTTCAGCAGTGTAAAAATAATGGGATCTCAGACAGATTTGAGAGTCCAGAGAGGAAAGAAGGAGTCCGTCCATCGTGCCGTAGCCAGTTCACTTTTTACGAGGCTGCCGAAGAAGAGCGGAAACGGCTAACCTTGTTTACAAGCCGTTAATCCAAGTTTTCTTTTTTTTTATCAAGCAAACTCCCGGAGAGAGAAATTCCCGTAATAAGTCTCGCTGTTAAAAGCGATAATCTTGTCGACGATCGCCGTTCGCAGTGCAAATCAGCGGATACAAAAAGAGAAAGCCAGCTGGATGTTGCCGATTATGATGCGATAGACACAAGGCAAGAAGAAAGACAAAAAGGACATGGCCCAATTGGAACGAGCAGACTGGATTCCTAGAGATCGTCTGAAACAAAATCTTTTTATGCGATAGAATCAAGTGGCATAAATGTAGTTTATTTTCTTGGAGTCATTAAAGCTGTTCCGACAGATAGAAGAACGCCCCGAAATCTGGCTGTAAAGTTGTCTGAATCCGTTTTCTGTCATAAATCCTTTTAGACCAGAGTTCGAGGTGGTGCCTCAGGGGTGATGTATTAGATTGCTAAGATATGGTTTCTAATCAAATGAACAGTTCAGCTTACTCGAGCAAAGTGCAAACCGTGATAAATCTCTATAAGTAAAGACAGAAGATCACAGGAGGGATTGCTGTATCCATAAATCACTAAATTTGGCTCCGTTCTTTTGCCGTTTATGTCTCTGCTTCAACTGATATCTATCCGTTTGAAATCCAACAAAGATCACACGAAATTCAGCCGAAACGACTTAGTAGTAACTTCCTCAAATAGCCCCGTATCGTTTTCTTGTTTCACGCGTTCGATGGCAGAGGTTGTGGGTGATCTACGCTTGAACCTGTCCTGTTGGAGAAGGAGTCGGCAAGGGGCGGACCGGTAAAACCGCCGTCGGGTATTTAAGCCAAGGGACCGGCGAAGGAAGACATCCTCAGAGATGTACTCCGAAGGAAGCAACGAGAAGAAACTTTGGAATGAGGCGGAATCCCTCCGTCGCATCGCCTTCTTTGGCATCTGCATCAGGTGAGTTCGAGACTCTCGAGATCATTTCCCTTCTGACTATTCTATTATAATTCTTCCAGTACTGTGGCTACTTTGACCGCCATCGTCGCCATCCCTGCTCTTTACAACTACATGCAGCATGTCCAATCCTCGTTGCAGACTGAGGTTGGGCTCTTTCGTTTGTTAGAATTTCCGTCTTCAGGTTGACTTCTGCAAGCATCGCACCAACGGGCTTTTCGAGCAATACGAGCGTATGCAACGTATTAAGGGAGTTCGAGGAGGAATCGTAAAGAGACAGGCCGGTTACGATGCTCCCGCTGATGCTGGAGTTCACGACGCCCCCGTCTCTAGTGGAGGATCTTGCTGCTCTTGCAAGACTGGAGCCGCTGGACCCCCAGGACCTCCTGGAACTGATGGATCTGATGGAAAGGATGGAGAGCCCGGAGCCAATGGAGACAACGGAGCTGATGCTGCCCCCGATGCTCAGCCATCTGCTGATGACTTCTGCTTCGATTGCCCTGTTGGACCTCCCGGACCTGCTGGAAACGCCGGGCCTAAGGGACCCAATGGAAACCCCGGAGCTCCTGGAGCCCCTGGATCTGATGGACAACCCGGACAGGCTGGACCAGCTGGACCTCCCGGTGCTCCTGGAAACGACGGACAACCTGGACAGGCTGGAGCTCCTGGACCCGACGGAACTGTCGAAGAAGTCGAAGGACCAGTTGGACCTGCTGGACCCGCCGGACCTCCCGGACCCCCTGGACCCGATGGAGAGCCAGGAGCTGCTGGACAACCCGGACAAGACGGACCTCAAGGACCAGCTGGAGATGCTGGAAAGGACGGAAACTCTGGAGCTCCTGGACAAGACGGAACTCAAGGAGAAGCCGGAGCTACTGGAAATGGAGGTGAGAGATTCTCTCTTATTAGAAATTCATCATATTATAGGCGGCTGCGACCACTGCCCTCCTCCCCGTACCGCCCCTGGATATTAAATTCAGTGGAATGGTTGTTGGTGTCCTGTACAGTTTGGCTACGTTCGCTCATTCATGACCTCATTGCTCAAAATAAATTTGCTAGGTTCATTTGCATTGTGTTTCCTGGATTGGATCAGTGCTGATATCCCGCAATTGACCACTGACTTTGGCAGTTTTCGGGAGAATTCGATTCCCAAATGCTTGTTTGCAATCCGTGAACGTGACACGAGCGGCAGGTGGCTTTCGGGATCGTTTGTTTCGATCAGTGTGCACGCAGTGAAAGCAAAACAAAGCTGATAAGATCTACTTCCTCTCCCCAACCCAAGGTCTTTACCAACATTTGTCACCTAGATAGCCTGATTTTATCTGAGCTTTCTCTTTTCACTCCAAGGACGTCCTTCTCACTTTCACCCTTTGCGGCTTCTAGTTCGGCACAGTGGGAGATAAAAGACATTGGACAAGCATCGCTTTTACAACCTCGTTTGAAATACCCATTGAAAAACATAAAAGTGAACGAACAAGTTTATTATCTACAAGATTAGAAAAGCATAGATAGTGTAATTAAAGAATAATGACATATATATATGCCGCAAACAATTATTTGTATCAAATACTATAAGATTGTGGATGAAATAAACGTATAAAACAGAATAGACTCACCATTGAGACTCAAAAAAGTGTTGAAGCTCGGAAGGCGAATAAAGGCTGATTCCAAGAATTGGCATGTCGGGGCAGACTTTATAAAAGGCACCGAACAACTTGAAAAGCAATTCATCCAAGCTGCTGATCCTGGTAAAATCCAGAATCATGGTTCCGTTTTCAAGATCTCCACGTAGCAGGATGTGTCGAGATAACTGATCTCCATCAGAGCGAATTAAAAGAGAAAAGCTCTGAAAGAATATACTATCCATAATCTAATAAAATAATCTTACTTGTTGGAAACTGTTGACAAGGCGTTTTTCCATTCCAAGAAAGGGATCATTTGGCAGCTTACTTTCAGGAAATTGGACAACTAGTCTGCGAAGTCCATATTCACTTTTTCGAAAGGACTGAAAACAATCAATATACATGATTAATTTAAACATACCTTCAAATAAGCTTCCACGATCGCAGCTGGATATTCGTTATCGGAAACAACACGTATCTCATCTAGGTCTAGGCTCATTTGGTCAACAATAATGTCTTCAACCTGAAAGTTGGGATAAAATCAGACAAATAATTATTTTACAATCTCTCCATCTCCTTTAAAATCACAGCACTCAACAGAAAAACTTGTGGGCTTGAAATGGGAAAGCATTTGGCTCATGGCTTTGGACGAGCAAGCGACCATTGCAAGATCAGTTATTCCAATATCAAAATGGTCCATTAGAATAATAGTTTCTTCAGCACATTGAAGGTTTTCCTAAAAAAAAATTTACTTGTAAATTCGGTAAAATATACAGCAGTTGCAGAGGAAATTTCCGAACCAGCAAAGTGTGAAATGGCTGTACCGGCTGATATATTAGAAATATGATCTTCCCAATAATCGATAGCATTTTCCTGAAATTGTTTAATAATAGCTGAACTATTTTAAGATTCAGAATAGATTGAAAAGAAAACATACGATGTATTCAGAGTCTTCTACATCTGGTAGACAGATAAATGATGTAGAAGCTAAGGCTTCGACATCTTTGTAAATCTGTACGCCATTTTCTGCAAAAACCAATCGTGCTTTTTTTGCTCGCTGATTCTTCTTTTTTGCTTCCCTCATGAGAAAAATGTCAATTGGAAGCGACGCTTCACGTAGAGCGGAGAGCGAACTTGGTTGCATCTGCAAATAGAGAAGTTATAGAAAAATTAATTTTAAAAAGCCTAAAATACTGAAAAAAAGTGATTGTCAAAAACTAATTAACGAAAAAAGATTCATCAAGACCGTAAAACTTTGGATAGAAAAGTTCAAAGTCTTATGGTAATTTTCAAAAGCGGAAGTATCACCATTGATAAAATCAAAAGAAAGAAAAGAAAAAGTAGAGATAATAATCGTCAAGTTGATTGAACGGAGGCATTCCTAGTGTATTCGGACTATTTGCGTGTAAAACTACGGTTGAGAAAATCTGAAACATTTATAGCTAACCTTTTTTAGAACATCTTTGAGAAAGCTCGAGAAGAGTCTTTGCAATAGCGGAATTTTGCTGAAAAATGAGCAGCATGCAACCATTTCGATGATCCTTTTTTGATATTTGAAACGAAATAAATAAATATAATCAAGCGAATGCTTTTAGTTTAAAGCGGCAGCTAACAGCTTTATAATTAAAGCGAACGCTTGTAGTTTAAAGTGAAGACGAAAACGAAGAAGCGCAAAGACTTTCATTCATATTCTCAAATAATGTCATGGGGACACTTTAGATGCGAAGTGCACAAACAGGGATGAGGAGGTGTTTTGTATAGTAGGCTGGGTAATTTTGTATCTCATCTAGGCAAAGAAAGTTTTTGTATACAAATCCACACGGTTTCATAATTTAAAAAGATGGACAAAGGAGATCATTTTCTAATTAAAAAGATATTATGAAAGTGGGAGGCAACATCACCGAAAACCTATATTATTGCAGTCGGAGAGGTGAGTAGAAGGTTTTTCAATTGGGAGAGGCAATGTAGGGCGGGAGTGGGAGACCTTTCTCATCGCCATCTCTTTTGTTCATCGCATTATCAGCCGCTTCCTTCTTTCTCCATTTAGTACGGCGATTTTGGAACCAAACCTGGAATTTAGGCCTCATTTCCGAGAAGATTCGAATACATATATTTATCTAAGCACACCTGAAAAATAGAGTCCCCTTGGCTGCTGACAGAATAGCTCATCAGACACGATTATTCGCGATTTGCATGAGCTGTCTCCGGGGACAAATTGGATTTTGAATTTCGCGGCGATGAGCTCGTTTAAGGCACTCAATGACAGCTATCGAATACGGTAGCTGAAGAGGACTAAAAGAGTGACTCTCAATCAGTCCCTCCATCCTTTTAGGCGTCCTCTCTCAACCCCTCGAAGGAGCTCATGTCGTAAAAGGTTGTCCGCGGCGCATTCATCTCTTTGTACCTCGTCCAGGGCCAAACAGCGCTCGCTCGATTGTTGCCTCCCAAGGAGATATGATTATGACCCGCTGACTAACCTTCACTTGGCTCTCACTCATGTTCAATTCCTGGGCCAATTGGGCCCGATCTGAGCCAGCTAAATACTTAGTTTGTTCAAATTTCTTCTCCAACATGAAAATCTGAAGGATATTTTCTTAGAAAAACTAAAAGCGAAGTGGAATACTTGATGACCAGTAAAAGTGGGTCGACTTTGCTTCTTTTGAAGAGTCAGACTATTGGGAGACAGTTGAAGAGGATTGGAAAGACGAGCCAATGGTCCCAGAGCATTTTGAACTGGCAGAAGACCAAAGGGATTGATACCTCGAGTAGCTGAAAGCAGGAAGATTTTAGATCCCTTCAACATCTCATAATACACGCCATTTCTGGCTCCTTTGTGCTGTGATTGCGCATTGAAACTCATCATTTTATTACGCCTCTATTCAGGGCTTATGAAGCGAATTTTCACTTTGGCCGATTGTGTGACTATTTGAAGTAAATTGAGTGCTCCCGACCGAGTTCGCAACATATTGTTCATCATTTCTGCTGTCTTTAGCGGCCGTTTTTACGACTTGCGGGGTCATTAGTTTATTCGTTTACGGCTGTGTTTTACACCAAAAGATTACGGTAATTCTCGCGGATTTTTGAGGATCAAGAACTCCCTCTGAGGTCAATCCCCTCCCCGTTTTCGTCTGCTGTTTCCTTGTGAAGCGGTAGTCGCCTCTTGGGATAAACAGTCATTAAAGCCGACTATCAATCTGTAGCGCTTAATGGAATGTCAAAACGAGCTGTTCGTGATAATATTTACCGGACTAATTGCAGTCTTTTTTCGAAAAACAAGACCCGGATCCCCCCGCGCAGATGACAATCATTAGCCGCAGATCCGGTGAATTGAGTAACTGAGGGCAGGTGGTGCCCGAGAACTGTCTTTCCGACCTAATTACCGTATTCATTTGCCATCACATTATTCATCTCCGCTCTCCCCAGCAAGACAACTAACCTTGTTCCTGAAACATCCGCTGGATCGGGTTGGCTGAGGTCACATTCAACTGTTGGAGCAATTGGATATAGGCATTCTGAAATGTCCCGTTAGTAAGCCATAGTTAATAGCCAATCCGTCGACATAATCCTTTGCCAGGCCTAATGAGGATTCACTGCCTGCGTCGGTCAGGTTTCATAGTCATTAAGGCTCGAATTAGTGTCGTAATAATCACGGCTGACTAGTCTTTTTACGCACCTGAATATGAGATGCTTGGCTTAGGTCAGGAGTGACCATCAGAGGATTAGAGACATCGCACAGCGAGGTTGGAATGGAGGTGGTTGTATTCGGGAAAAGGAAGGCTGGGAAGACGGAACTGGCAGCCGAATCAGAAGCAGCTGGTGAGGAACGATCTTCTTCTGTAGAACCACTTCGAGGACTTCCTTGCTCGTCATCGCTGACACTTGAAGAGCTGAAAGGGCGAGTTCAATTAGAGGATAGACCAGAATGTAAAGGGGAAACCTACTTTTTAAGAAGATACTCAAGAGACATGGCTGTAAGAGACAGAGATGGGTCAAGCAAACATTCAGCCAATGTTTTTTTGAGATTGGTCTGACTTGAAAAAAGGGAATTCATCGTCTCCAGCTGCGCAAATATACTCGAAGAAAGAGAAGACAGGTTAATTTAAAAAATGCGAATACCCGCCCTTTTTGATTACTGTAACCATGGGAAAGTCTTGCCCGAGCGATGTACTTTTAGGAACTGCGGTCGGCATACTTCAAAGTGTCGCAATCCGCGAAATTGAGGAGACGAGCAGCTGGGACAAAATTACTCTTCGAGGCCAGGTGTGACTAATCGCTGTCTACTGCCAGTGTTTCTTAGCGGAAGTTGACAATTAGATTTATGGGCTACCGTAATTCTCAACCTACCTAGGACTGTCTTTTTTCTCCAAAAGATGGGAGATACTGTAGGCAGAACTGCGACTCTCTTTCTTATCCATGAACGGCTGAAAAAAGCATAATTTTCCCTCGTTGTCCCTTCATGTGTCAGAATCCTGTCCATACAGAACATTTTACAGCCTGGCAAATACGATAAATCTGACGTTAAAAGCTATGAAAACAGCTTCGATTATTCACTGAAAAGATCTAAGTGTGTCGATTTGAGGCCGTAAACATGTCATTTCGGAAGGTATTCCGGAAAACAATAATGTTTTTTTGAAGAAGAACTCACCGAGATAGGTTCGGGCGAAGTGTCAAATGAGGGCTTCTTGTCCGGAGTTGATATTTGTGTTCCGGCGAAGAAAACGCTCATCTGGAAGAAAATAGATTTCAGGAGGAAGAAGAGGCGAATGAGAGAGAGAGAAATTGACAGTCCTCAATAGTATCATGCGATATTCAATTACTCTTCTTTTCTCCCCGACGCAGGGCTGATTCAACCCGGCCGATATTGGGAAGAATTTTTCTCGATAATAATGGCTGTTTTGTGTGGTACGATTGGCTGGCAATCAATCGAGTAAAACGGATCTTCTTGGGATTATTTTGCTCGCAGCTAGATTACGGTAGGCTGAGAGAGATCTAGACTAGTAGGAGGAGGGGAGAGCGTATATTTAAATTGGCGAATGTTTTCAGATGAAATCGGGGCAATAAACTTGTAATTATGACGACGGAATCGACTAAAAGATTGTTATTTGGACACAAGAGACTTTCCCATAAACAGAGGAGACGAGAAAGAAGAAAAAAGATGAGACCCGGGTATGGGTCATCATGTGCGCAAGATGAAAAACGCTGTCTGGGAACCGGGCAGCCAAAATGACGACGACGCAACTTCATTTTGAGACTATAAATGAGCAAGAAGAGGGAGTCATTCGACTTGGCAGCTGCTGTTTGCAGAATTCGAAAGTACAGGAGACGAGTATTCCCCCCCCTCATCGAGTCAATTTGCCAAATTTTTGGAGGCTTACGATAAGAGGATTTTTTCAAGTGTTTGAGGAGGAGAACTCCCTCTTAATGATGACGAAAACAATTAGCTTCGGATACGGTGCGCTTGATTAGTTTGTAGGTCGGAGGTTATAAATGGCGACTGGGCGCGGTCGAATGAGGAGCAGGTGAAACGGACCGGCAAAGCTCTTAATAGCTGGTTATGATATTCCGTTCTCCTCTTGGAGCTTGATTGGACCACGGATTACCATGACCTTTTCTATATTGCGTTTTGGCAAAAGGTCGCTCTCGGATGTTTTGTCTAACAAATCACAGAAAGAGAATGTTATTTGTAAGAAAATGATGTGAAAATGACAGGTGAATTGGACAGCTGTTACTAAATAAGAGAGAGGCAGCTCATTGGCCATTTGCCATGATACTCTCGAATGACCTCTCTCGTCGTCTCTAATTTCGCTTCATTTTAGAAATAAAAAAGTGTACGAGTGAGAGAGGAACTTCCTCGGCTTCGGCCGTTTTATCGTCATCTCCTCCAGTTCGAACGACGGGCTTCCTCAATCATAACAACTATTTACGAATCTCTCGGATTAAAGTCGACGCGGAATGAAAACAGATAATTATGAATATTTTGGGAGCATCAATAAATTTGTCGCTCACCGAACAGATGTAAGTGATGACTGTCATTAATGGAGAGGCTGTACACGAAACGCTCTCGTTGAATATTCAACGGCGACGACAATGATAATCGCATCCGCAAACTGACAGGATTCTTTTAAAAAAGGGAGAAACTATAGTTGTTGGAATGGTATGACAAAGACCGAAGAGTCATTGTTCAAAAGCAGCAAAGAGACAATAAAATTGATATTTTTAAGGTAAGGATGCTTCTTCGATTTTCTCTTTTACTATTTTCTCTCACTCTCCCGGTCTCTAGCTTCTGTAAAGGAATGATGTCACAGAACTCCTGGCGGCCCTTCTCTCACAAAGGAGCTGAGTAAGTCTGGGAAGATTAATAACGGTTTGGGCCAACGGCAGGGTACGGTACACGGTCTCGCTCCTCTCTTCCCATTCAACCGATTGTCGCAACAATTTATCGCCTCTCCGCGACATGGACACCCGCTGTACTACTATAGAGAAGAAGAAGAAGAAGAAATATAACAAATTGACAGCTAGCTCTCAGATCTGAGCAAAGTTGCTTAGAAGAAGATGAGCTGTCTCTGAGCAAGCTGGTAAGAGGAGGAGGTTTTGAAGGGAGATACATGAGGAAATGAAGAAAACGAGTGGGGATTAGGTTGAGAAATGGACTGAAGTTATTTGAGGGAGAAGACCTCCGCAAAGATTAGACAACTTTTTATCAAATTATTGCCCTCAAAAGTCTCTTCAAATTAAAATGTTTTGAAATTTGGAAAAAGATGAAGGGTTTGGAAAGATACGGTAATAAGGTTGAACTTGATGTTTGCCTTTCAGAAAAAAGAGGTTTCTCCCCATCTTCTTGATTCTATAGATCGGGAGATTGTCGAAAAAGTAGATATAGCTGTTGATATAAAGACATCCAAATTATCTTCTTACGATAATCGCGGATAAGAAGTTGGGGGAGGGATTTAAAACCTTCCGAAAAGTTTTGATAAGACGTTGTGGGTGGAAAGATGTTGATGATCCTTTAACTGGACGACTTCCTGGAAAGGAGGGAAATCTAAAATTTTGGGAGAAGATTGTTTACTCAATTAGCCGAGATAATCAGGGGAGGTCCAGTGCAGCTGACAGCTAATCGTTTTAAACGATTGCATTTGACAGCGAAATTTGAATGGGCGAAAACAGAAGAGGCAGAGAAGAGGATCGGGTTGAATCACTCATAAGAAGGATGAGAATATTTTTCTCCGCAAGTTTTTTCTCACTGAGCTCTCGGAAGAAGAATGAAAGGGAAAAGAGGCAAAAAGGGAAGAAAATAATAGAGCAGACGATCTGAAGGATTGAAGTGAATCGAATATTAATTATTTTGACGGTTTGGATCTTCTCGGAAAACGTTCTCAGGAGAGGGACGAACCCACTGCTATTTAGGGGCGTGGCTAACCAATGGATGCAATGAGAGAAAAGCACCTGGACACTTCATGATTACAGTAAATGACTGACAAAAGAGCCCAACTGACAGCAGAATATGATTCTGTTAATAATTTAGACAAATGGGAAGCCACGGAGGCTCCGAATGGCCATTGGAACGAGCGAGTTTTGGGCCCCTGAGAGTTGGAATTTGCATTGAGAAAAAAACAGGGAGATTTTTGGAGGGAGAGAATGAGTGGGAAAGTCGTCCTCGATTGGCTCTTCCAATTTGGCTGGCGTCTACTTTTTTAGCAGTTGTCCTTCTTGAGAACCTACCTCGTTTACCTCATTTCCGCGCGAGGTCTTTGATTGATATGAATTTCTCCCTTTCTACCGTAATGAGGTATTAGATGCAATATGATCCGCAAATGGGATCCAGAAGCCGTAATCCTAAGACAGTCGTCGGGGCCAATCTGTTGCGGGCTCTTCCAAATAATGGTTGAATTGTCACATCTGGGGTGTTATTGGCGGGCTGCGGGGCATTCGGAGGCGTTTATGATCTGTGCAGAAGATCCTGGCCAGACAAGACATCTTCTACTGTCTTTTATGACCTGGGGGTTTCTGGCAAGAGGGACCAACTAATATTCTCATATCAAACATCTGCCTTGTTTCTCATGCGACCAAGAAGGCTCTGGATTTCATTGGATTTGAGCGGACAATGGGCAGCTGAAGGAGCAGCTCAAGAGGAGTCCAATCCAGATGATTCTTTTGTCATTTCAAAATACAGTTGTGGAGATTTCATTAAATTTTGTAATGAGTGAGGGGGAAGAGAGATAATCGTCCGAAAAGAAGATAATCTATAATAATACGCGTTGAAAGACATCTTATTCTTTTGGAGGATTCCGTCGTGAGGAGGCAATGATCGCTAGAAACGGAGAAGTTGCCTCGAATATCATAAATTGATATTCGCTACGTGTGTCCCGAGTCGGCCGTCATAAAAATTACCATAGCGATCCTCTGCCGACGAATTAGTAATATGTAATTGGAAAGACGGAGCGCACATTTGAGGACACTAATTGACTACGGTAGACTAGCAGAGAGGGGACATTATAAATTTTTCTCTCAAATGGTGTAGGGAAAAGAGACTAGGGATTATTGCCGTTGAATGCTGCAAATTTGGGAAGGAAAAGACGAGACGTTCGGGGCAACAATGAGCCAATCAAGTCGCATTATTTTGCTAACTGGCTCCGTGAAAAACTTACACACACAACAACGGATTTTCAAGAGTCTTGAGACAAAAAGCTACCGTAATTTCTCTGTCTTTCTCACGAACTTCTCCTCTGCCAACCCAGGTCAGATGACACATCAGAATCAGCCTTTAGTCCTCTTTTTCGGAGAATTCAAATCTAGCCGGAACTCTTTTGTAGAAGAAGTTCTCTCCTCGGAGCAGACTGACCTCCTTGACCTGGATGCTGGTGAATCGTCGTGTCAATGGGATAACGCGTTGTGGTAGGGATTAGCGGTTTCTTTTGAGCTACCATAACCGTCCACGCAACAGAATCGCGATAAATTACAAGGAGATAATATCCAAGACGCCTAATAGCTCTCTCAGAATAGGCTACGGTAGAAAGAATACAGCGGATAAGTTTTATGCTTGTTTGACAATCTAATAACCTTGATTGGAAATCACGCCTACCCAGTGCGGAATCTCACAAAAAGTGAGTAAACACGCCAGGGTCATTACCAATGAGGCGCTGCTAATCTCTATTTTCCGGAAGTAAGATCTCGAACTGAGAGACTTCTTTCGTCCTGCCAGAGGGATAGTCTCGAGCCGGCGTGAGCAAAGGTGTTTGCTTCAATTAGAGCCGCTATGTCTAATACGTCGTTAAAGGCTCGTTAGAGGCGGCGACCTCGGCTTGCACAATATGACAGTAATCCAGGCGGCGATCGAATCGATGCGAGACCAATTGGTAGTTTTTGAGGGACGCACCGTAGCCCGGGGATTAATGACCTACCGAGCTAAGCAATCAAACCGTTGAGACAGCCGATGAATTTCAAGGAGATGAAGGTTAAATGGGCAGGAGTTCTCTCTCAGTCTCTCTAGAATACCCACACCTATCTGTGAAGAGTCATTTTCACCATTAAATAAAGTGGAGGATACTGTAGGCGCCGGGTAATAGAGCGTGTAGTTGTTTGAGCGTCTCATTAGGACCGAATGGGTCGCGTGTATCGGACAAAAAAGAGATATTGGAGGAAGAAAAAAAAGAAAAAGTCGAACGACAGGATTGGACGATCTAGCTACGGCCAAAAACAGTAGCCATCAAGGACAGCAAACATTTACTAATCGGTTAGGACGGGAAGGCCGGGGATCTCCTTCTGGTTAAAACACGTGGTGGCTAGCCATAAAATGTCCTTTTTGATTTAATGTTTTTGACGGAAGAATTATGTCGCCAGGTTCACTAAAGGGTCTCCGGAGCCATCGATACCCAGCCAATAGTGTGATTCATTCCTCCAGCCATACTGTCTCCAAGGCGGCACGCTTTGTGACTGATTCAAGCTCAAAAGGACATCAACATTATAGATGAATGCGTGCCTCAATTACTGAGCAGGTGAGTCGTTGGCTCAAGGATGGAGATGCGATTTGTGTGGTTGGAGGTCAGTTTGAACAATGGCCAAATCGGGACAGCTTAGATTCAATTTGGAAGGACAGGCGGAGGCAGAGGGAGACTTTCTACTCTACTGGGATGGAAGCGAGATATAAAGAGGAGCCGCACCTGATTCTCAGCCATCATTTTCGTTTTTTTCATAGCCAGAGGGCACCTTGGATCTCGCCGCGGCAGTGGCACCCTGTGGCGAGACAAGGAAGGATCGAGCTCACAGTTGGAAGTCTTTTAAAAAAACAGACTCAGCGAATCGACCTACAGCTGGAGCTGGCGGGTTACGGTGGCGAGAGAGAGGTGAAGATGGTACCCGGATTCCTCGAGATTCGTCACTGATTAAAAATCTCGCGATACAAAGATGAGTAAGATCTAGCTGGGCGATTCAAAAACGGCACTCCCTTCCGGCATATCGCCTCTCCTCACCCAGCGGGGAGTCATTGAAAAAGTGAAGTAATTAGTCAGGGACGGTCGACTCGACCTATCATTGCGAAAAGGTTTATGTGGGAAAGTGTGACTCCCATCTGCTGTTAACACGACGACAATAGGATGCTCAGTCGGTGGCGCAACCGTTCGAAAAACTCGACTAGGGGCAGATGTGCAATAATCAGATTTGAAAAAGTCGAGGCGACAAATTGTTTAGCCAGCGGGAAGGCGTTCAGTCTCTGATTGTGACTATTAATTATTCGGTCAAACCGGTCCAAAAAAGAGACAAAAAATGCCCACCTGAGTGAGGAGGAATAGACTCTTTTGCGGCTTTTGTGACGCTCGAGGACCAGTACAATAAAATGGAATATACACAAAACGACATAGTGTCAGCGCACATAATCCCGAGGCAATAATTGAGTGATGGCGCTACGTTGAATATTGTGCGGCTGATGAACTGTTCAATGGGCCATTCAGCCATGGGGTCCTGTCCTGACTTTGGACTGAAGAGGGAGAAGGGGAGAGTACGGCCCACCATGTTGTTCGTTTTTCTCAATCGGATGTGGCCCAGATGGCTTTGAGGCGCCAAGTACCGGGTGAGCTCCAGGCTTTGAGCGAGCCGACCGGTGAGTTTTACAAGCTTCTACGTGAATTGTCGACACAAAAACTTCAGGGTCATATTTATCGATTTTATTGCCTTTTCAGCTTCTCTTCTGCTTCGCGAATCAGAAAATGATCACAGATCATCATGTGGTCCACTTTGCCTGCAAATTTCTGGTTTAGTAGAAGGACAAAACGAACCCTCGAGGAAGTCCTGATTGATTTGGACGAATTGTAAGCAAGATCTGGCCACTTCGAGGAAACAGTCAGCCTTGGCTTTTTCATCCCAAAGCAGCTGAAGCAAAGCTTCTTCGTCGGACATTGGGGCTTTCGGCTCACTCCAGTCATAGTTTTTGACATACTCGGCTATCTTCTCATCGCAAACCTTGACGGCAGCAGTGTCAAGTTCGGGGAACCATTCCCTCGTTCGAACAGCTTCGAGTTGTTTGACGCGTTCCCACAAATCCCGAATTCCCAATCCAAGATTAAGTTGAGGTGGGAGAACGTAATCTGGCAATCCATTTCGCTTTTGCTGGCTCTGGAGTTCTTTCAGCTTCTCTTCCATGCATTTGAACTGGCGACTGTGATGAATCACGTTGTTCCTGAAGAGAGTTTTTTGATTTAAAAAAATAAAACCAACCAGATGGTTTCAACAAGGCCAGGAGAAATCCTCTTCGGGTGGTCGACATTTGGAAGACAATGACCCAACAGACCTTTGACTGCCATGGCCGCACTTTCCATATAATTCGTTGGGAAATATCCTCCTTCCAGGAAAGCGAGAACTCGATTGGGAAGGAATTCATTCAGCTCTTTCGTCATGTGTCCAAATCCATGAGCCTTTATTCCTTGGCCGGCTGTCTGCATAATATCGTAATATCCAGAATCGAATCCGGCCGAAACCAGGATCAACTCAGGCTTATATTCTTTCAAAATGGGCATGACCACATGTCGAAAGGCTCCGAGGTAGTCTCCTTCGGAGTTCATTGTCTGGTTCAAAGGAAAGAAGACCTGCTTGCCGGGCGTCTTGTAGTCCATGTCGAGAGTGTAAGGCCAGAAGCTAGAGTGATGGGAGCCATGGAAAGATACCAGGAGGAAGCGATCATCGTCCTTCAACGAGTAGTAGCTACCATTTGCCTAAAAAGACTTGATTTTGTAAAGCGAGGTCGAACGAAATGATAGTCGAAATCAACCACGGCGACTCGTTTCACTCCAAACTTCTCAACAGCCATCTTAGCAGCCAAGGCGACATTGTTGAAAATACAATATCCTTGAGGTAGTTTCCCGTGAGCATGATGACCTGGCGGACGGATAATAGCAAAGCCATTACCGATTCTAGAAAAGTTGAAAGATATATCAAAACTGACTTTCCATCAAGATTAGCCTTGACCATATCGATGGATGATCCAGCAGCAAGACGAGCAGCCATCTCAGATTTCGGTCCAAGCCAGAGGATTTCTTTGTTCTTGCAATATTGCTCACATTCTTCCGGAGTTTTGAGAGTTTCCAATTCGCGAAGCAACTCCTCTGGATGATTGAGAAGAAGTTCCTCATCGGTGGCTAGACGAGCGGGAATCTATTTGCTACTTGTTTTTATAAGGAGAAGACCAACCTGAATGGCCTTGTCCAAGAGACCGTCTTTTTTGAGTCGTTCATAGATGAGACTCATTCGTTGTGGATTCTCAGCCATTGTCGAGTCGTAAGGACAATCATGCTGGAGCATTCGAGCATCATAGACATAGCCAAACGATGAACTCATTCTAGAAGACGAAAGACGACATGGGAAGAAACGGAAGAGAGAAGAGGAGAGGCGCAGCATTCTCAGCTGGCAGTAGAATGGTGTTACTATTGATCATTACGATAAGATGCGATTAGTGAATGAGAGAACTTGTCCTGTGGAATCTTGTCAAAAGTAAGCAGGAAGGTTTTGGTTATGCAAAGCCAATGTGGTTTTGAGTTTGCATAAAACGAAAAGAAGCTTCGTACAAGTCGATAGATCGAAGGCCACAAAAGTTTGCTAATTCGATTAGTTTAACTTCCGCTCGAAGGAGACTCGAAATATTTATTAAACTATGTACAAATATTTCTACTTGAATTTACGGATGGCTTCACGAACTTCGTCGAGATTGGCAGCATCTCCCCATTCCTTTTCCAAATGATACCAAACCATTTCCCCGTTGGCGATAAGATAAACTCCTAAAAGTTATAATTATAACTAGATTGTTAGGTTTCTTACCTCCAAGCAGACGCCCTTCTCCAACTGTAATGTTTCCTTTGATTCCGGCTTGACGAGCCTTCCAACCATTGATATAGGTCGAAGGACGTAAAGCTCCCATCCAGATGGGCAACCAGCGTTGATTCGGACCATAGAAGCATTTCTCCTGGTCGAAATAGACTTCTCCTTTGAAGAAAGGCTTGAAATCGTTGACACCGAGAGTCTCATGAACCACAGCCATCAGGTTAATGCCAGCCGAGTCGAGATCTGGCTTCAATGAACTCAATTCGGATGCTTCTTTGCGACAGAAAGGACATCCGGGCCTTCTCACCGCCATCACCAAGGTGGGTCCATTTGCGAACAATTTCGAAGCCTAGGATAGTTTAGTAGTGGCTAAAAATAAAATAAAAACCTCAAGACCATTCTCCTTCTTGACGTTGTGTTCATCTTTGATTGGAATGAGGAAGGCTTTTGAGAGATAAGCAGCCGTCGGGGCGACGTGACCAATAGTCCAACGGGTTGGAAGATTCGCGTAGAGGGCAGCACCTCCAAAAGCAGCAAGAGCGCCGTAGAACAAAGACGACATTTTGAACTGATCAAATGACTAGAAGGAGACTACGCTAAGATACAATGTGGCTGGTGATAAGCCGGAAGACAGAAACAAACAAGTAAAAGAAGATTTATTTATAAATTATGATTGGCAAGTCCCACAACCAAATACCTGTTTATCAGAGTTTAGAGGGCTCGGAGGAGAGTCATAGTTTCTTCAGCAGAACAGCCATCGCCTCACCGCCTCCATTACAAATAGCCGCGACTCCAAGCTGACCAGGAGCGAGAGAATAGGCCAACGAAAGGACGATTCGAAGTCCGGACATTCTGAAATGGGTAATAATAAACAAACAATAAACATTCCGAAAATGACATCACCCCTCACAGCTATTTTGAAACTGCTTATTTTCGAATATTCCCCGCCCCGCCTTCAGGAAGTTTTCGAATATTATCTGCTATAAAAGTCGCTGTTTGCTTCTTATTATTATCTGCAATCTCCCTAATGGCTTCAACTCCTACTTTCGCTTCCACATTTACTCAAACCGATTTCGAACTGATTCCTCCACGGGACTCATCTGATGACCAGAGTGATCAGTCGAGTGGAGACTATTGTTCTTCCCTCGAAAGTCGCTCTCCTTCTCCCTTATTTTTTTCGGATTTCCGTCATAGTCCAGATGACAGTGAGAACTCTTATTCTTCTGACGATGAGCAGCCTCGACCCGTAACTCGTCGTCGTTTCAGAGAATACATTTCGCAGGAGGAGGAATCTTCTGGTGAAGAATGTTCTACCGGTGATAACTGCTCTCCAATGGCTAAACAACCAAGGATCCAATCAGAAGAAGAAAGATTTATTCCGAGAACCCCTGGAAGATCCGTAAGTCGAGAAAGCACTCCAACTCGTAGATGGCGATGGGAAAGGGAAGCTGACATTAGCTGTTCCAGCGAAAGTTCATCAGACGAATCCGCCAATGATGATCTCCCCCGATTTGATGATGATTCAGATTATTAGCCCCGAAAAATTGTAAAAAGACTCACCCAAGTGGATGTCCCAAAGCCACAGCTCCTCCTTTGATATTAACTTTAGCTGGATCCAATCCTAATTCTTGAATAAACGCTAATACCGTAACCGAAAAGGCCTCATTAACCTCCCAAAGAGCGATGTCTTGTGCATTTAACTGAGCTTGTTGAAGCAACTAAACCAATTTTCGAAAATAAAAATATAAAAGTACTTGTTTGACCGCCCAGATCGGAGCGATGGTGAAGTCAACGGGCTCAACTCCAGCCTCGGCGAAATGAAGCAACTCGACAAGAGGTGTGGCCCCTGAACAAAAGCGTCAACAAACAAAGAAAAAACCTTGAGGAAGGGCAGCAGCCGAGGTCACAACAGCTGCGACAGCTCCATCGTTGAGAGAAGACGCATTGGCGGCGGTTATGGTGCCAGAGCCGTCTTTGATGAAGACTGGAGACAACGAGGGAACCTTGGCTTCGATTAGTTTTTTGTATTCCTCGTCTTCTGTCACTACAATCTCAGCTCCTCGCTTTGGTTTTATCGAGATTGGCATTACTTCCTCGGCGAATTTTCCTTCCTAAATGCTTTTCTTTTAAAGTAAATTGGTGAAAACCTTAATTTTTCTAGCGACTCTACCCGTAAAAAGTCGAGAGCCTATACGAAACATAGGGAAATTGATAGGCGGAAGGGAAATTGTACAAATCAAGAGGGGGAGATAACGGCTGTTTTGTCTCCTCAGACTAATATTTGTCTCATTTTTACGTCAAAAAAGTCTCCAAGAAAAATACAAACCTTCCAAGCGGCAGCCGCCTTTTTGTAGCTGTTGATGGCGAACTCATCCTGCGCCTCTCGGCTGATCTTATAATCTTTGGCCGATTTTTCAGCACAATTTCCCATTGCTTGAGCCAACATCGCATCCTGAAGACCATCGCGAACAATCCCGTCAATAGCTTGGAATCCACCATATGGAGGCTCATTACGAGAGACATAAAATGGAACCTGAGATGATTGCTGATTTTAACTGAGGAGGCCTCACCTGACTCATGTTTTCTACTCCTCCCACGAGGACTCTTTGTCTGTAGCCAGCCTTAATAGAAAGAGTAGCCAAGGCTAAGGCCTTCATCGACGATGAACAGACTTTATTCACAGTCACAGATTGGGAACTTTTAGGGATTCCTGTTGTTAGAGTTGGACAAAATTGAAAGAAAACAAACCAGCGCCGATGGCCACCTGGCGGGCAACATTTTGACCACAATTAGCGGTGAGGACTGAGCCGACAAAGGTTTCTTCAATGGCGTCTGGGGCCAAACCTGGCGAAGCTTTAATATTTTGGGGAATTACTCACCAGCTCTTTTGATGGCTTCCTGGGCAACAATGCTGCCGAGTTCGGCAGAGGGAATTCCAGAGAAAGAGCCTTTAAACGAGGCAACAGGAGTTCGAACTCCACTCACAATAAGGATTCTTTCATCAGCCATTTCTATAGTTTTTTTGTTTTAAAGAAAGAAGTAAAAGAGAAAAGTAGAAAGTGGAGGATCCAATGGAGAAAAAGGGAAAAATAAAGAGCCAAAAATAGAAGTTTATAATGAAATCTCATGACCGGTACATACATTAAAAAAAGAGCCTAGATACAACAGCGACCAGGTGGAAGATGCATTTTGTATTATGTGGGAAAGACACATTTAAAGACGTTCGATGATCATTCCAGACGAGCCACCACCGCCATTACAGATGGCCGCAAGACCCTTCTGACCGGGTTTAAGAGTGTGGACGAGATGAGTGATCAGGCGAGCACCAGACATTCTGAAACAGGCCATTATTGAGGAAACGGTTTTCAGCGAAAATAGACCCGCTGATCGATAGTCATCATATCAGTTATTGCTCTGAGATTTTCGCACATTGTACCTCCTTCATCGAAGGACAGAGTCTAGCCATTGTTTAGAGCTAGAGCCAATCGATAGTACTAAAAGAGACTCTGTCATTGAAAGAGTCTTGACAGAAGGGTAAAGTACAATGCGATAGAGACTCTCCCTTGTGCCCAAAAACGTCATCAAAACAGCCCTGGATGCTGTTATTTTTAAAGCTTATTTTCTCTTTTGACAGGCCAGCCGTGCTGACAATCTCTGCGGACGAAAAACTTGACTCTCAGTGCGTTCACTGACCACTGATCAAAGGTAGCTAATCTCCCACGTGGGTGAGCAATTTCTCAAAAATTTCTATTTCAAAAAACTAACCCGATGGGATGACCAATTGAGACAGCTCCTCCATGGGGATTTACTTTTTTGGGATCAACTCCGACCTAAAAATGAGAATAGAAGAAAGAAGAAAATATAAAACTAACGCCCTTGATAAAAGCCAAAACAACACAGCTGAATGCTTCGTTGACCTCGAAGTGGTCGATATCTTCAAGTTTAAGACCAGCATTTTTCAAAAGCTGAAAAGAGATAAAATCAGCGAAAATAGGACAACCTTGGGCATGAGAAGGGGAGGAGCAATGGCAAAATCAAGGGGATGAGTGGCTGCATCAGCATAAGAAAGAACTCTTGCCATGGGTTTAACTCCAAGTTTGTTAGCTGCTTCCACGGAGGAAAGAACTACAGCAGCTGCGCCGTCGTTCAAAGTAGAAGCATTTCCAGCCGTGATTGTTCCTTCTAAAAGGCAGAAAATTATTTGAAAAAAGACAAATAAAAACCTTTTTGGAAAACAGCCTTGAGATCTTTCATTTTGTCGAAGTTGACTTTGGTGAACTCCTCATCGATCTCGACGACATTGACTCCTTTCTTGGTCTTCACATTGACTGGAACAACCTCGGGCCCCATAATTCCGTTCTTCCAAGCTTCAGCTGCCTTTTTATAGCTGCTGATGGCATATTCGTCCTGCTGCTGCCGAGTGATTCCCAACTCCTTGGACGTCTTTTCTCCGCAAACTCCCATATGACACTTGTCGTAGGCATCGGTCAATCCATCTTTAACAATTCCGTCTTCTACTTTGAATCCTCCATAGGGCAGATCTCCCCGATTCAAATAGAATGGCACCTGGGACATGCTCTCCATTCCTCCTCCAATCACAACCTAAAAAGGGCTGGCTAAAATCAAAAAATAAAAGAAAATTACATCTTGATTTCCAGTTTGGATCTGCTGAGAAGCAAGAATGATGGCCTTAAGCCCAGAAGAGCAGACTTTGTTGACTGTGGTGACGGCAGTGGAAACCGAGAGTCCGGCACCAAGGGCAGCTTGGCGAGCCGGAGCTTGCCCTACCCCTCCTTGACAGACTTGGCCCATAAAGATCTGAAAGAAGTCAAATAAAAACGAAGCCAAGACTCACTTCTTGAACAACATCAGGCTTAACTCCACTTCTCTCGAGGGCAGCTTTGATAGCGACACTTCCAAGTTGAGGAGCAGAAACGGCGGCAAGTTGCGAACGGAAAGAGCCGATAGGAGTTCTGGCGGCTCCAAGAATAACAACCTCTTTGTTGAGAAGAGTAGCCGACCGTGAAAGGCTTCTAACACTTTGCCGAGAGATCATTTCCGTCTGAAAGATGCAGTTTGAATAAAAAGAAAGTTCCGATTGGAACGAACTTAAACGGCGTGTATTTACGTAACCGTCACATGGGCGGTGTGATATCTTCAACGAGTCCAAAGAACGAGCGCCAAGTCAAAAGATAAATTGTTCAAAGAAAATTTCAGAAAGCCATCTTTTATGCTAAATTGAAATAGCGGAAATCGATTCGGCAGGGATCAAAAGCCTAGATGCTTTGTTGTTTTGCGTGTGTAAGAAAATTTATCATCAATAAAAAGGGTAAAATACCTAAAATAACTAAAAGATGAGGTAGATTTGGATGATTCAGAACTAACTCAAACAAGCTATAGCCTGCGTTTAATCTTGTGGTATTAAACAAGTAAAACTTTGGGACAAAAGTAGGCAGCGATCTTCCTCCAATAAAGACAATGCACTTTTGAAGTCTTTTACAGCTGATAAAAGAAGAAAAAGATCTTTGTTCAAATACAACGACGTAGCTCGATGATTCTCAACAGGGCGCGTTAAATTCTTCTCTCATTCTTTGAAAGCAAAAAGCTAGAAACGCCTCGGTCTCGGGGGAAAAGGAAAGAGTTAATTAAAAGGAGATTGTACCCATTATTTATTCCCAAAAAATCGACAAAATGAAGTTTTCACAAAGTTTTCAAACGCCTGCAGCAGGATGAAGAGCTTGAGTATGGTAGAGATCTGGGAGAGGTCCAACCGATGAAGAAGGAGAGCGATAAGCTTCGTCATAATCCAGCTGCTTTTTCATGATCTAAATTGTTCTTTTGAAATAAAGAGACCGCAGACTAATTGCATCTTCTTGACAGCTTCGAGAGAAGCCGAAAGGTGGATGGCCAAATCATCAATATAGGTTGCCATGGAACGACGAACGACGAGCATCTTCTCTTCCATATTCTGGATCTCCTCTTCGACCTGGCCGAGGCTCTTTTCTCACAAATAACGAACCAATTCCTTTTGTTTGGTAAATTCAGCAGTAGCCCTGGTCGCTTCAAGGATATTCTGGTCATTGTCCGTCTTCACGGCTTTATTCCTCGCGTGATCCATGTCAACTCTAGCTGTCATCAGATTCTTCCGTTCCTATTCATTCAAATTTCCATTAAAAATTGAAACATACATATTCGAATTTCTTCATATCGGCATTCAAGAAGAGCTCAAAGGTCGGAAGATAGACTAATTTTTGCTTTGAAAAGGACTTACCTTCATTGGAGAAAGGAAGTGAATGGCAGCATTTTCAACGTAAATCTTTTCCGAACGAGAGAGCTGAATCATTCAACAATTTTCTCAGCTCTCTTACCGCTTTGAAAACATCTTCGGCACAAAGGAACATCTGAATAATATACTCGTTTCGATCATTCTTTGGCCAATTCTCAATCGATCGAGCAAAAGCCTTCATGGCTTGAGCTACTTGTTCAGCCGAATGGGTGGATGCCGTGAATGACGAAATCAAGCGTTGATCATGAGGAATGTGCTTCTGAATTGGTCTTTTAGTCTGACTTGTGTTGGGAGTACTTCCAAGGCAGCCAAGATCGAAGTGATGTGAGATTTTATGTCATCGACCATGCTGATTCGAGAGAGAAGTTCAGGATTAAATTCCGTTTTATTAGCAGATCCGACAGTCTCCGCCACAGTCTGTTCGACTCGATCATAAACCTGAAAAGAATTGTCAAAAATGAAAACAATACGACCTTTTTAAGAGATTCAAGAGTTGAAGCCATTTTTCCGCGAGAGCGAGACGAGACTGGCAAAGGCATTGTCGATAGAATCCCACGAATTATGCGACCATTTGTGAGAGAAAGTCATCTAGACGAATCAATAGACAAAAGGATTTTCAACGGATTTGTAGTTACTGTGCTCTTATCGACATCAGCCAGATTGCGACACTTTTGACTTCTTATTCTTTTGTACCTTCACTAGAATGAGAGATAAGCGACTCTATAAAGCGTTGTTCTCAGTTTCATCAACCAGCCTCAACTCATCTAGCCATGATGAATCCTCTTTTGCTCTTCTTTCTTCTTGGACTCGTCTCTTCCGCTCTCACTCAACCGACAGGATTGCCACTCCTTGATTGTAATGGAACAACTTCCAAGAATGTAATCTTGGACACAGACTTTCACATCCCGCTGTCCACTATGTTATATAGTCAATTCTGTAGTCTTAATGTAAGTCTCTTGCTTTAACAACAGTTCCTTTTAGTTCCAAGTACCCGATGGCTATTACGCTCTCGCCACGGTCTATGCCACAGGATTGAACTCCAATTTGGGTCAAGACGTATTCCTAACTGACAACAAAAAGATTTACACAAGGTTTTTGATTTCATCTTTGGAAACAAAGAAGCCTTTAGACACGATAGTGCTCCTACAGAAGTAGATGTCACGCAGCCCTACATGAGTGGTTTCAGTATAATCGCTTATACTGGCCTATCGAGTGTTGTCAATACTCCCCTACAAATCACCATCACAGTCAAAAAGACTAAATGTAATTTTAGATAACTTATTAAGTTTTTGAATTTCAGTGACTCTCGGGAATAAGGTCGTTGAGAGTATGGTCGTAGATACGAATTCTCCATCTTTGGTTATTTATTTTCAAGATCTTAAGCAAGGAGAAACCTATATCGCCACTTCAGTTGCTGGAAATGTAAGCTCTGAAGAAACAGAAAAGTGTTCTTTAGGTTTCTTTCAACTTTGGAAACATTCCGCCTTACGACCCTTTGTACAATAATGTTTTTATTTTTGATGATGGCAAGTTTATTGGAACGTGAGTTGATCGAAGAAAGACAAATATCCTTTTAGTCCTCTCTATAAGAGCATGAATGTCCTCATTTCCCAAAGTAGGAAAATGCAGATTTATGTGGCTTATTCCCTCCAAGGAGTCAACCATGGAGCTATGATTCTCACTGATTATTCCAGTTAGCCTTTCTTTCAATCAAAATAGGCTTGCAGATATACCTCCCGAATGTTTTGCTTCTTGTCTCTACATCAATTATTTCTTCCCAGAGAAGAATATTACGAGTGAAATCACGGCCTCAACGGAGATATTTCCTGTGACTTTTATGGCTGACAAAACCAACCAAATCGAACTTGTTTCGACTCAAATTTTTGCCGGAAGCCCTACGAATTTTACATTTTATCCTGGAACACCACGGTTGTCTCACGAGAAGGATATCCCTATGGACTCGGCCCATCTCCCAGCTATCGTTGGGAATATTATCACAATTTATCAACAACACGGCGTTACAATCCAATCGTTCAACGTTTTTCCCAGAATAAATTAATTCTCTTAAAATAGTCTCTGGGCAAATGTAGTCGTTATCGGTCTTTTCTTTCTAGTTTGTAGCGATTTAAGTCGAGTCTCGCCCTCCACCCTTCAGATGATAAATAGCATCACTGATAATCTCGTATATATATCTCCCATTTTATATCGCTCTGATGACTGCAATGAAGCTTTTCCTTCTATTATCTTTCTGTCTGATTGCCGTCTCGACGAATAGTAAGATCACGATATCCATCCTCTATCTATAGGTTGCTCTGATAAAACTATCGCTCTAAATAGCACTTGGTCTCTGCCTTTAACTACCATTTCCCCGAGTCAATTCTGCACTTACAAGGTATTCTATTCCTCGACTCAAATTGTTTTTAGTTTATTATTCCACAAGGCTATTTCTCAGTGGTTACAGTTCAGACGTTCAACACATCACAAGATAAGATCAACATCTTTGATTCGCAAAATGATGTCGAGTAATTTAGTTTGATTGAAAAAAGGATTTTTATAGGAACAATTATCCGAACCCCAATTGGGTTTCCTCCCTTGCCTGGCCCAGCTCTTTCAATATTTCCGTTGAAAGTCAAAAGCATTCGACTCTTCAGATTCAAATAGACATTCAGCTTCAAAGAGCGGAGCCTGGAGTTAAAATTAGTCAGAAATTCAACGTCGGAACAAATCTTCCCTCAACTGTTTTGTATCTCGAAGATCTCGTTGAAGGCTTTACTTATCCCATCTCAGCTGCAACACAAGTCAGTCTTTTCAGAAACAAAGCCATCTTTGAAGGTGGTTCTTTGTCCCGCAGAGGTTACCAGTCAAAATGCGATTAATCAAAGCGAAGTTTTCAACAATATTTTCATCTATGATAATGGGCAGCTCGTTGGAACGTATGCTCTTTTTTTCATTTTTCTATTTCTCTTCCAGAATGCTGCGGTATCTCTCCTATAACAAATGGATCTCCACATCCAATTCAGTCTGGCTTTATGTGGCCAAAAGACCTGTAATTTATCGAGGAATCATTCTAGCTACAGACAACTCAAGTACTTCTGTCAGTTTCTTTCAAACAAGTCGTAGATGTGGTTGATCTGGGAACTTACTATGTGACGTATGTACCTCTCTTCGTAAACGGTCAAGAAGGTTCCTTCGAAGGATCCTCTCAGAAACCAATGTCCGCTCTGACAATTGTAGGAGATAAAGGAGGTGCAACACCCATCGATGTCAACTATCTCAATACTTTGAACAATGGAACCTTTTCGTATATTAGCAGTGGTCCAATGCCTTATCATCCCAAAGAGATAATCATGGATCCTAAAAAAGCTCCCTATCACATCACCGGCTCTGTGAATACTTTCTATCTTACTCAAGGCTACGGTAGTTTGGTATTTTTTGCCAGTTCACCATAAATAAAAGCAAAGAATCTATAAGAGTAATGAGAGTACGGGAGCGGCTTCTCCTCTTCCTGTCTTGGCCACTGATTGCACGGCACGGCTAATTTGCATATGGCAGCAGTTCCTTTAGTCAAGCTCTCCCTCTTGTGTAAGGAGTCAACAAGCCTGTCGTTCTCTTTTTCAAATAATTAGTTCGATTAGGCTTCCGACAAGATTCAGGAACAGGTGCTATTGGGCCTTTTTGAGTCGGCCGACCTCCCTGATTGGTCTATTGTATTGGCCCTCTAATTGACCCCAAATAACCCGGGAAAGATTTATCCCCAATCTCTTAAAATTAGCATAGAGGCCATAAATTCGCAATGGAGCCTGTAATCTCGAAATTACGAGTCCCCTCTGATTCGCTGCCAGCTGGCATAAAATGCAAAGGAACGTCTGATATCTGACTCCAAGGTCTTCCAAGATCCCGTAGGCTCTTCTCTAATGCAACTTTGAAACTCTACCCCCGAAACACATCAATTAAGAGGATTACGATGCTCTTAGATACCTCGGTTGTTTCCATTCGAATCCAGTAGTCGGTGACCTTTGAAAGCAACCAGAGCAGATCAAATTCCAATAAATCAAGCGGAAGTTTCTCCTAAACAGTTTATTCCCGACTCCATATGGTCTATCCAAACTTGGTGTTGAATCTCTCAATCTGTCACATCAGAAAGCCAATGAGCCGTGAATGACTCCTGGCACATGTCACAACGGCTTTCGTAGTATTTGGCCCCTTGGGGGAGACGAGATTTTGGTAATTTGTATGGCGATCCGTCTTCATTATATCTCGCTGACAACCGAGTGTTCGAACAAGTGGCAGGACACGTTGGTGAGGAGCCGTCCAATTAGAAGATCTCACAGCTGTGGCTGACCTCTTTGAGGCTTTTTGATTTGCCCGCCACACGCAACAAGTCGTACAAAATATCCAAATTCTCTCTCCGGAAGCAGGATCCAGTCTGGCTGGAATTCGTTCTTTATTCAATTGCTGTTTTCTACGAGATTTCTATCTTTAAAAAAGAAAAGTCTCGACAGTCAATTCCCAAGAGATTCGTCATAATTTTTAGACCATCTGCGACCTCTATTGAATCTCGAGGTGCCACCCGATCTGCTGGTCCGATCCCACGAGTCGGGTCAGTTGTTTTATAGCTCTCGGCGAGCTGCCAAGCCCTCGCTAAATGGCCATTTGATGATCCCGACGATCGCTCTATTGCCTCTTTTTTCTGTAAATAACTTCTCACTCATGCAAATTGGATCTCTCCTTGGCCCCTTCCATAGCTTTGCTCACTACTCGCTTGTCAGAACCCAAAAAGATCTCGAATGACTTGTCTCTGCTGGTCACTTGAGGGTCATTGTTTGTGAATCTGTCGGCCCGGAAACCCAATCCTCGCAGTCGTCTGCCGCTGGTCGGCAACCTGTGGCATAAACTTCCTAACAAGGCAGGGAACAACTTGGCAGAGTCCCAACAACAGTCAAATTATGTCTTTCAAGCTCATTTCTGCCCTTTTAAGGCCCCTTTGGCCCGTCCAGTGTGTGTGAATGACTCACGAAGGAGCCCTAACTGACTCATGTTGTCGTCTTCCTTTTGTTCATCATACGTCCTTTTTTGAACGTTCTTTTTTGAATGTTTGCTTTTCGATCCTATCAGCGGACTATCAGCCGGAGCCACACTCAGCACATCTGTTCATTCTCCCGTTGTACTCCTCTTTCCTCTTTTTTTGATGCCATGAGTCCAGTCATTTTCACTCTTCTCGTTGATTTATCACCCTTCACAACAGCTCTTTCTTTTAGCCAAAGTGTTTATGAGCGCTCTCCTCGATCCAAATCGATCCAATTGTCTATTATTACCAGTTATGGCACCTCGTTGCCTCCAGCTGAGTCAATAGTCCATAGCTGTTTTGACCGAGTAAGTGAAAGGACAGTCTTTTCTGATTCCATTCTTAGCCGCCTTTTCTCTCGCCGCCCCTCTTCTGCAATTGCAGGTTGCCTTCTGAATAGACTCCTAGCAATTTCCTCCACATGCAAATCATTTGTTTGTTCTCTCTTTAGTTCATCTGTCCCTCCAAAAACAACCTCTTCCCGGCTTATCCTCGAGTAATCCCCGCCTAAGCCCCATCGCAACGGAAGTCTTTCTCTCTCCATATGTTGTTGTTTCTATTAGGACCAAAATGTTGGATCTCCCTTATCCTAACCAGCCATTTAGGGTCTGGAAAGGGGTTATAAGAGATTCTACTTTGTTCTTTCCCTCTCATGGCTGATCGCCTCAAGACATCAAAGTCTCGACAATCTCAAATGGGGAATGATCTTGCAAACCGATGCCGACTGTTGATATAGCCCCGACTCCCTCTATTGCCGAGTCTCTATGGGTGCGAGTCATTTTTTTTGATTGTTTACCTGAAGAGATTCTTCTCCATTTACAAACTGGCCAAGTGTGTTTACGGATCCCGAAAGGAGGCACTAATTACTCCCTTTTCCGCCCAGATGGCCTCCTCAAAAGTTTTTTTTTTTTCCCTCAAAAGAGACGATCATCTATCAACAGCCAATTCCCTTGGCTCACTTTTCAGCCAGTTTTCTTCCCCTCGTAACGTAAAATCAGCCAATTTGAACGGAACGCGCGACGACGTGATAAATGACGGTGTCATCGTTCAGCTTGTGAGAACATAGCCAACCGATTTGTAACAGTTGTCTGAATGAAAGCAGGTGTCCGAAGAGAATTTTACGAGAGACTCAAAAATGATTCCGAGAGCTGTCATCACGCCGCCTGGATCGGGTTTCCTGGTAGTCGGAAGAGAGAGAGAGTTTTTGATTTTGTTTCTCTCTCTCTTTCTCTCTCATTTCGTCCTTTATTGGCTTCGCACCCCACCTAACGAAGGCCATTCATTTGGGCTGACATCGCCGATAAATGGCTTTCTCTTCTTCTGTTTTTTCCTTCTCTCTTGACTTGATGACTGATCACAAAACGAGAAGAGAACGTCCTCTGACAGGCAATTTAGTCAAACGAGGTGGGAAACGTCTCTCGCCTCATCGGTTCGGCCAATCGTGTCGCGCATCTTTTTTAAAGAATTCTTTTCTATTTTCTTTTAATAAATTAAACGAAAGAGAAATAAAATTGAACCGACGATCAAATTATCCGACGGATGAGCGCGAAGGCGATTCTTTTCTATTTCATCTGTATTCTGACATCACCTCGCTCATTGGAACGAAAAGAAAGGTGCGAATGTACTTCATAAAAGGCAAAAGTTTGTGTGGACACACGAGGGTCACCACCTCAGAGAGCCGTTGAAGGACCCCCGGGGGCAAGCTCCTTTGTGTCTCGGCGACGAAACATCAATACTGGACACATTTCACACTGAGAGTAAGTAGCCGCAGCTCTTGTTGGATCTTCCTTGGAAGGTTCGGACTCCACTGGCTTGTCCCCTCCCGGCACATCACTCCTTTGAGCGAACGCCTGCCTCTATCTCCATCCTTCATCTTCTCTCCTCTTACTACTCCTTTTGGAAACTCCCTCGACTATTCTTCTCCATAGATGAGTCAGTCGTCTTCTTTTCTATAAGGAGAACAAGAGGAAGAAAGTGTCCTCCCGTCGGGGGTTCATTCGTCTTAGAGAATAATTCACGACTCATTCCTCAAGCCGTTTCAATTCTCCTTTGACCAACCGACATCCTCTTACTATTTTTTCAAGTCAATGCGGATGCTCGCGTCAAGTACTCCTCGCAATAATTTCATTGTTGTGCTCAACTCGGCATGTCAAACTTCTCGTTGGGATATCTTCGAAATGTTCGTTACGTGAGCCGTCGTGCCGTGCATGATTTATTTCCCTTATAATCGATGTCCTCCATTGGTTACAACTCTTTCTCCGATCCTCATTTTTCAAATAAAAACTGGTGGCGGCAGCTGTTTTACCCTGAGGTCAAAATGCCGCTGTAATCCGGCCTATAATAGCCTGTTTTTGTGTTTCTCCAGTGAACAATTCGCTCCTTTCAAACAGTTGTTTTTCTCTCGAATGGCACTTCTTTCGGCAATACAAAAGTGCCTGTAGCTACGGGCCGTGTCGATCTAATGGGCAACGGGCTATTTATCTTTCGGCTGCTTGTCATCCGCACCGGCTATCTCTCTTTTCTTGTGTACTTTCCCACGAAATTTCTATGTTTTCTATTGTCCTCTCCCGGCGAGAACTCTCAAAATACTCCAGACTGTCATTATGTCTCAAATCCGTCGGGATCTCCCGGAAGCCTCTTCTCACCGCTTCTCGCATTAACATCTTTGTCAACGGCGGCCGCCATTATGCTAATTTTCTCGATCACGCGGGGGTCTGTCACTTTTCTCTCAACCGTCCCTTCAGCTGGAAGCCTCCTCTCAAATGAAGCGACACAGCTTCTTCCTTGGAGTCGCTTTTTCCAAGAACTACATTGTCTAAAACCTATATCTTTTAGATTATTTGCAAGGAACATCTTTCCTTTTTGAATTCACTTTCCTTATTTTTTTCGAGAGCTTCAATTCCTTCGAATTGTTGAACTTTCTCCTTCTTTATTAAGTCTCTCTTTGCCTAAAATACGCTCACTAAAGAATCAACCGAAGTTCTTTGAAGTCCCCGCTTCCGTTTCCCAGCTGACCCAGAGTGCCCAGCTGCAGTAGTAGCCGCTTCTCATCCCATTTTCGCGGTTTAACTCCAAGTCCCGTTTTTGTGGAGACAACAAGACATAAATCCCATTCATTGACGACGACATTGTACTCGGCGCCGGTCAGCTCGACGCCGATGACAGATGTGTTCTTCCTTGTGTGCGGTAGATGCTCGATTAAAGTGCGACTCCGTTCAACTGGAAAATTCAGCTGTTCGCCGAGCAAAAAAATATCTTCATACCTTTTCTCCATTCTTCCTTCAAACTAAAGAGTTTCAGATCTCTCTCTCTCTATGGCGACTCTTCATTAATAAATCTTCTTCTTCAACTACAACCCGGTGAGTCTTTCAAAATTAAAAACAAACGTCAACCGGGGAGCCCCGAATTCCCTTTTTAGTTTCAATCACCTGCCCCAAACCACCTGTTTCTCAAGGAGAAATCAGAAGTTTTTTTGCCAAATGTTGCCTTTCTCTCGCTCCCTTCTAATGTCATTAAACGACATCTGTGACACTTCGTTTTTATGCTCGGAGACATGTGTTCCGGCTGTCCGCTCAACCATTCTTGATTCTTGACCCAAAGAGTTTGACCAAAGAGTCTCGCTTCCCCTTTGCGTATTGTTTTCTGTGGATCCGGTCGCTAGAAGCCCTTTCGTGAATAATTCCTCCGAGCGCAACAAATTTTCCACGTCGTTCCCTTGTCCCTTTCCAGCCAGGTATTGCCCTGTATTTCCTCTCTACCGTACTCCCTCTCCCCAGCGAGTAGTCTCAATCTCAGGAGCGATTTCATTACGTATTATAACGGGCAAAGTGAGTTGTCGCCGAGGCATATTGCCACTTTGTTTGTCGGCTTTTCTGTCTCAATCTTCTCCAATAAATTCTGCTGTTCCCAATAGTTTTTTCGATTGTTTTGTCGCCATAAAAGCGGCAATTTCTCTCGATTTTTGAGTCGTCTCTTCGAAATTTCCTCATTTAGACCCCCCGTAAATGGCCCTCATAATACCCTCCTCGGAGGTCCAATGTTTGTCGAAAAGATGAAGATCCCTCTTGGATGGGAAAATCCTTTCGTTTCGAAAAATGTCGGTGCACAGGTATCAAATGACCCAACTGCGCGCCGTGCATTTGTTATTCGGACATCAAGCTTTCATGAGACCTTATTAGCTGTCATCTTTGTTCCTGGGATATACCGATAGAAGAAGAATTTGTACAATTTGCGGCTCAGATGGGGTCTCGGCTTTCGGACATCTCATCAGCTGCTGGCGTCCCCCCGAATTAATCGTCCAAACCTGGAACCGAACTAATTGTCGTTTAGTCTCTCCCGATCTAACTGATATTCCACACGCTAAGGGTCTTCCCGTGTTCCGGAGATTATTTTTTGGCTAAAATCCTCTGCTTGTTATGCACGAGATGGCTTCTTTTTTCCGAAAAGAACACGAAAAGAGCAACCTTAAAAAAGCAAACACTCCCCCCACCCAAATTGCATCGCGCTTTTAAATAATTTTTCTACGTAATAATATTCTTTTGACGGACTCTCGAATTCGTGATGGATGCACCTCTCTGGCTTATCACCCATCCCTCGGGAAAAGACTTCTCCTGGTCTCAAATGCTACTTTTCGCTCTCTCATAAACTGCCTCTGGGGAGAACTCTCAGTAATCTCATACCTCTTTCTCCCCCTTGAATGTCTCCTTTATTCTTTTTCTTGGAAGCACTCTCTCCTTTCGAAATAAATGACTCATTTTTGATCCTCGTGAGTCATTGAGCCAACTTTTGAAAAATGAAGGAAGTAGAGGGCTAGTGAAAAGTACAAAAGACAGAAAAAAAAGTTTAATTAAAAAGGATGGACGATCTGGAAGTGGCAGGTCGTCTGTGGGTCTAAAGTACTCCAAAGAGGAGGCAATCGCCCCCGCCCAACAACAAAGAAAGAGTAGCTCCCTGCTCCCGATTTCACGCAACTCTGACTCCTTCTTGTAAAATAATTCTCGTCTTGACCGTCTCTCTCTCTTGTCTTGTGAGGGCCATCCATTATGAGGGGACGGTGATCGAGGCGTAAAACACGGAACCATTTTATGCATCGAGAACAGCGCTCGGAGAATTTTGGAGGGTTCGATCCAGCTAATTTTCCCCTCGCCCACCACTCTCAGGTCTCAATTTTGTCATAAAAGTCTCGGAGTCATAATTCTATTTTCCCTATAATTTTCTTAAGCATTTTCTCTGTCAAAAGTTGTCTTCTCCTGAAAAGCTGCCTCGCCCCCGGCTCCTAATGCCGCGTATCCGGGATAACCTCGTTTATTATTAGGAGCTCAGACCACTGGCGATTCTCATAATCGCAGAAACTTTGCCCGTCTTTCAACCAGTACTTCGACAATCCCGCTCTCTCTCTCTCCTCTCATCAGCAAAATTCAAATATTCTGATGATCCAATCAGACGTCACTTTTTCTCGTTTCACAGTCCACCTGTCGACCACTTGATCTTTTCGAGCCATTTATGACTCCGCTCTCAATACGAATCTCCATTTTTTATCGGGAATCTAATTCTTTTCCGGCCGATAAACACCTCCAATCGTGGTGATTTAATATACTCGAGACGGTCTCCGATCTCTTGAAAAAAAGAAAATTTTATTGTTGTTAGACCATTGTGGCCCAGGTGTCGATTTCTCGTGTTTTGTTGACTCATGAATCCTTAATCCAACTCGTACCTGGAGCTCCGAGAGAACCTTTCGGCTTCCTTTTTCCATTTCATTATATGTGTTGGCACAGCATATCCGATTTCGATTATCATAATCAAAGTATCCATTTCCTCTCCTCCCCCGTTTCTTCTTCTTCAAAAAAAGAGATCATTTTCAGAGACGACAAAAATCCTCCTTTCCCGGGCCCCGGTTGACATGAAAAATATTGAAAAAATAGAGAAATCCCGTGGAAAATCCACGTTTTTAGTGTCTTCTGAATGCTGAGATTTCGTTTGACTTTTTTCGATGAGAAGTATACGAGTCCCACTACTGCCCTTCGTGGTAGTCTTCCTCCTCACAGACACAAATGCAGATGGTAAGTCCCGGGGTTCCCCTTTTCGTCCATTCGACTTATTTCTATCTTCAGACTCCTACCAGAGCTATATTGAGGCTCTGGCTTGTAAGTTCCTTTCAGTTTCTTCTATTTCCAGACCACAGCTTCTTGGCTTTTGGCTAGACAAAACCAATTCGTTTAGATCCTGCCCGTCTTATGGTCAGGCCAGATGCCTCGACCATCTTGGCCGGAGGAACTATTTCTTTCTTCTGCCGAGCTGATGGAAATCCTCTCCCGAATATCGTCTGGAGAACGAATAGCCAAGTCCCATCTGACTCCAGGTTTCCCGTGTTTTCCCTTTTATTTCTCTCTTCCAGATATATCACAAAGTCGACTTCGAATGGACTATCAACTCTTCGAATCGAACCTGTGACTCTGGCTGACAACAATACAGTAATATCTTGTTCAGCCGACAATGGAGTGGCTAATCCAGTCGTCGCTGACGCTGTTCTTACTGTTATCAATAAAGGTTTGATGGAGAGATGACTGGAGAATGTGGGCTTAGATACTCCACCGCGAGGATTTCCTCAGATTGATCAACATCCGACTCTGAAATCCGTAGAACAGGGCAGGACAGCCCACGTCTCTTGCAGGGTTCAAGGCGATCCGCGACCAAAAGTTCTTTGGCTCAGAGACATGGTTCCGATTGATATTCGAGCAGAAGGACGATACTCAGTCTCAACCATGGGCAATCCAGGTAAAACCTTTTATTTTTCTCAAATTCTTTTTAGGAGCTTTGATGATTCAACAAGCACGAGAAGAAGACCAAGGAAGATACGAATGTGTGGCGAGGAATTCGCACGGAGTCGTCCATTCCAAGGCCGCTCATCTTTATGTCAAAGGCGAGTTTTTTTCGATTTTTGACGGGCAGGTGTGGTCCCATGTAGATGCGGCTAATTATCGAGTGCTGCGCCTGTTGAATGTGCAATTGGATTAAGAGATATTGCCGCCGGGCCAGAGCGTGTCAAAATTGGCACTTGGTGGTGGTTCCCAAATCTGTACGTTCTTGCTTTTACGAGTCTCCCATTATCCAACTTCTGTTCAACGCACCCATTATTTCCATCGTTTCTTTTAGAAATAGCAACCATTTTGGCTATCGGGGTGTGAGATTTCTAGAGTCATTGAAATGTGTTTTTGAATTCTCTCGTCAAAGTTCTCCCTCCCTCCCCGCTTTCAGTTTTTGTCGAGGCCATTGTTAACACTTAATTATTGATGCATTCCCATGTTCGGGAGGGTAGTGGAGGGTCCTCTCTTTCCCAAGAAGTTATTCTCGAGAAGGCGACATCGCATCTGTTTCAATCGTTTACGCAGCATCTGCGGTTTTACGGCCAATCTGAGTGACCGGCAGCCGGTCGAAAAACGACGACTACATGCGCATTATGCGATGTTTCAATGAGATTCCATCTGTCGCCTCCTGGGAACGCGAAAAACTCACACACTGTCTCAATTACGCCAGCTATTCATAAAGTATTTTGCCATGGCTCTTCCGATTCTTTCATTAGTTCACCGCCCATTTTATGTCCCTCCACATCCTCCCTTTCATGCTAATTCTTGATTTGTACTGCTCCCTCCCCCCGCCTTTTCAAGTACCAAAAAAGTCTCTCCTCTTCTTGACTAGTGAATAGAAATAAATTGAGTCTGATTCCCATAAAGGGAGAGAGTTTTTGAAACAAAAGCCTCACTTTTACGTCAATCCAAACACATATTTGACCAGTTCAACTGGCGACACTTCCCTCTTCTCTCCCTTAAACGATTTGATTAAGCTTCTTCTCTTATAATTGAGTGTCTAGGGACTAATCGCCAACGATCTGGGCTAATCAGACTCGACCCATTATGATTGCCATCCGTCCTCCTCGGAAGATCGTAAGCGAATCTCGTTGAATTTCTTCTCGTGTTTTGATGTCATTTGCCTATCGAAAGATATCTCTTTTCCATTACACGCGATCGTATTGTGTTTCTACATATGATTCCGCTCATTACAACCCATACAACCTCCAACTGTCGTAAATCTCCTCTCTGGTTCCTCGCCAAAGAAATTTCTCCAGAATGAGAATATAAAAATGTGGAAATTTTTTCTGCTTCTCCCACCGGTGATTGGGGCTTTCATGCCTTTTTTGGGCAACACGCTGCCTTTGGATATTTTCACTTCATTAGACAGAAATCAATCTGATGTGTCCAGACGTCTGCCAGGTACAAAATAATATTTTCTATTTGTTCTTCCAAAACAAATCAAAGTTTTTTAGTTCGACGAGTCCCACCATATTTCTCCATGAAACTCAACAAAACTTACTCGGTGGGAATGGCAGGAGACGTCAATCTGACCTGCGTTGCCGTCGGTTATCCGATGCCTCGAGTTTTTTGGAAAAAGAGTGGCGATGGTTTGTATTTTTTGTTCCTCTTTGAATCCCCATTTCAGTTGTATTAGATGACCCAGCCACTGCTCCAATTGGAAAGAATGTTTTGACTCTTTCCAATGTGGAACAATCTGAGAATTTCACTTGTGTGGCTGTGAGTAAGCTTGGAAACATCGAGGCGACAACTACAGTCGAAGTCAAAGGTTCGTCTTCTTTACTCCAATCTAATACTAATTTAGCGCTTCCTTCACCCCCCAGACATCTCAAAATATCGCGAGTTACGTCCCACAGTGTGACTCTGACCTGGGAAAGGCCGAAAACGGAGGAACCAATTCGACGTTTTCTCGTCAAATATAGACTCAAGTTGGTTTGAATCGAATGGTGTGCTGTGGCGCATGAAAGCCTCCTTTTTTGACAAAATTTACGAGAATTTTTGTTCTAAATTACAGTGTGTTTTCTAATATTTTCCATTGCATGAAACTGACATTATTTCTCACAGGATCATCCCTCCACCGCCTCCGACTTCTCCACTGTAAGTTTCAACCACCTGTTGTGTTGTGCATGTTTCCCTCTTTTTTACATTTCTAATTATCCATCCAGATATGCCGAGACGAGTGTTTTCAAAGAGAAATCAGTTTCTCCATCTGAGACCAGCTATACCGTCGAGGGCCTTCAGCCATTCCAGGTAAATCCCTGCGAATGGAAAGCAACTTCAGTCTTTAGTTGTATGAGTTTGTGATGCAAACAGTCTGTGATGTTGGAGGAGGAAATCCATCTAAGCCATTGGAGACACAGACCGAAGAGACAGCCCCAAGCACTCCGCCAATCAAAGTTCAAGCCAGAGGTCTTGGTCGAGATTCGATCATGATCAAATGGTCTCCCAGTGAGAAGCCGAATGGACTCATCACAGCTTATAAAATCTACTATACGACTCAGGATCCTTCTACTCCCATTCCTTTATGGAAAACTGTTGGGTTTATGGCAGTAAAGAAAATGTATTTCAGCACGAGACACAAGCAGATGAATTGATGACGACTCTTCACAGCCTGGAATTCGAAAAGAAATATTTCGTTCATGTTCAAGCCAAAAACAGCAAAGGCAACAGTCCATTGAGCACTTTGGTCACTGTAACTGCCATTTCTGGATGTAACTCTTTGAAAGATAGCGCAAAAAGTTATAGATCCGGCCCAACCACCTCTAATTGAAGCGAAATCATTGGATGCCAGGAGAATTCAGCTCAGTTGGGAAAGACCCATTCATTCGACGGCTGTGACTGGTTATGTGATTCTCCATAATGATACCGATGGAACAACAAGGGAGTTGACTCTGACTTCTCCTCACGAGAAACATCTGATCACCGGTCTTCAAGCCAACACGATCTATTCCTTCAAGTATATTTCTCTTTTTAGCGACTAAAAGTGAAAATTTCAGAGTAGCAGCCATCTCGTCTCGTGGTCAAGGAGAATTCTCCGAGCCGATTGTCGTCCAAACTCTTCAGTCCGGTAAGTCGTCATCTTCTCCCCGTCGTGTTGTCTAAGTTTTGTGTTGTTCAGTGCCGACCGGTCCCCCGACGATTATTCAACTCTACGCTTTGTCTTCGAAATCCATGAAAGTCGTCTGGAGTCCTCCCTCTCAAAATTTGACGAATGGAATCATCACACAATTTGTTGTGAAATACCGCAAAGTGGACGAGGAGAAAGTGAAGAAAAAGGAAATTTCGGAAGAAGAATCCGATGAGGACAATCCCATACAAGACAAATGGCAAGAAGTCGTCATCCCCGGGGTTCTAAACTCAACAAATCTCATGGAATTAGAGCCGTTTGCCGTCTATGAAGTGGCCGTAGCTGCGTCGACTGAACTGGGCTCGGGACCGGATAGTGTTGTGATCAGAGAAAAGACAAAAGAAGACGGTTAGTAACTTTTATTTTTCAGAAAGCGAAGAGAAACCCATCGAGGGTAGGTTATTGATTGTCGTGATTGTGGGGTACAGATGTTCTCTCCTTCTCTCAAGTGGCACTTTCCTCCATATGTGTCGCATTGAATAAATTACGCGCTACATATCGGCCGTCTGGGAGTCTCGAATTCCAAATTTGCATAGTTCAGGATGGGCTCCCAAGAGGCGTCTCTCACTATATTCTCCTTAGCGTAATTGGTCGTGCGTGTCACCGGCCTCTGACAACTCCAAACTCATGTTGCCATGAATTCTTCATCAATCCTCTCGCCCCCAAAACTTGTTGCATGACCGCGCTGCCTCATCCTCTAGAATAACTACATCAACTTCAATTATTTCTTCATCATTCAGATTTTTGGGTCTTTCATCCGGAATATTTGACAACTTTGTAAGATCGGAAGGCTCCTTTTGGTCGCTTCTTTTTCCTATACTTTTATCTTTTTAATAATTTGCTTCTGAATATTCCCCAAGTCTATCAATCTAATTCTGTGGGATTCAAGGAGTTATTCGAGGAGGTTTTTGGAGATCCCTGGTTTAAAACGTGAGGTGGTGATGCCTAGTTGTAATTAGTCTTCCTCGTTTCCAATTAGCCCAGAGATTCTCAGATTGTTCTACACGACAGACAGCTGTCGGAGAGTCAGCTGTTCTTCGCTCCTTATTATGAGGAATATGCTAATGAGTCGGAAGAGCCACTCGACCCGTCGTGCATATGGCTGGCTGGCTCGACCTGTGTTTGGCCACTTCGATCTCACGGCACTTAGCTGGCCAGTCTCCCGGCTAATTAAAGGTCCGATTATTAGTTGTCTTCTTTCATCTCGGCCGTCCAAGTCAAAGTATTCCAAAAGCGTCTCGTTTTTGCGTCGAACACTCTCTCTCAGCCATAAATATCGGGCGCTAACGAGTCTCCCACTCCACCAGATGCTCTCTCACTCCTATCTCAATTCTTACTTTTAGAATTAGGGAAATGAGGCCGGCTGTCACTTCGATGTGTCCGCTATGCCATCAGACCCACCTGCACCCCCTCAATTACCGCTGTCCCCCATACTCCACTATTACACGCCTGATTTCCACAAATATTCCAAGTCACTCCCTCCCAGTGGCTTTCTTTTTCCCGATCGCCCCAATCTTTTTTTCCTAAATTGTCTGTCTGGAAGCTCGCCTTATTTATTTCCATCTTTAGTTGAGAAAACGATGGGTCTTCTACCACCCTGGGGAGTTCTTTCCAACCCGAAACTCCGTAAATCTTCCTTCAATTCTTGATACTCTGTCCTCGTTCTATCTTGACACTTCATTCTGCTGTTCCTCTCAGGGTTGTGGTCAAAGTTTGAATCAAAATTTCCATGAGTGAATGTGACATTCGATGTCTCCACCCCCCTCTAGTCGATCCTTCCTGATTTGATTCCCCGTTCCTCTTGGATGTTCCTTCTTGTTGCGAACTCTCCTTTGTTTGTTCCGTCGACTGACATGAGTCGGATTGACGTGACACTATTTCCCGTTCGTTTTGTGGAAGATTCTCTCTCTCTCTGCGTACGATCGTAAAATTTTTCGATAAGAGTTCGTAGTAGAAGAGTTTATAGACTCCGAGGCGTTGTCGTCGACTGGCCACAGGGTGGCCCGGCAGCTGATAAAATTGGCAGCGCAAGAAGGCAAACAAAGAAGATCGGATAGCATTCGATCGGACTGCCACTAGTACTTCCTTGAGCGTCTTATCCTTTTCTTATTCTATTAGACGAGACTCTTTTTTGTCGTTTCGCTCTCTTGCGTCCTTTTATCAGCCATGACCTTCCTCGTTTTGAAAAGCGCGAAATTTGAAACTTTTCTTACCAACTTTTGGCGCTATTTTGACGACAAAAGGCTGTTGTAGCCCGTCGCCGACTGAATCACGCTCGTTCCCAGGTCCTCCTTCCAGTCAGAGCTTTGTACTTTTACCAGACTTTTGTTTCTTCCGAGTCGTTGCCCTTGACTGGACCGCACGGAGGCTTTTTTTCCTTTCGATATGGGACCTCCGGCCGACACACAAAATGTCTTCCACGAGGACGAACACCTGCTCTCCTTCTTCCAAGGGAGTCAGGGGGAGGAAATCTTCCCGCAAATCACTATGCAAATGAGGTGCTGATCCAGCTCAAAACTTAATCCTCATCAATTATTCGATCGCCTTGGCTGTCAGATGGTCCGATCCATCATCTTGTAGAGCAGTGTATTTCAAAGCAGTTCCGCTGATCCCATTACCCATCCCAACTGACCCTTCGTTCCAGTCGCATTGTCCAGTCCGCTGATGCGATTGCGTCGATGGCAAATTAGCATAGAGAGAGAGGGACTGTCTCTTTCAACTATAGTTCTTTTGCTGTTTACGCCAGAGAGAATTCATTATTTGGATGGCTTGAAATTAGATATTGTCTTTGAAAAACTGTCTGACCTCGTCTCGACGACCTCTCTCTCTCTCTCTGATGTTGATTGCGGAGAGATAACTCCAACAAAACTAGTCATTGATCTTTTGCCTCGTTTCATTCCAGCTTCATCTCCTCTCCTGTCATCCATAAATCCCGAGATTGTCCTCTCGTCTCCTCCTACAGATTCTTCCCTCCATTTGTTAATGCACACACACAATTACCTCTCCTTATTGATTTCTTGCGCCTAATTTGTGTCTCGCCAAAAGGGAAATTGGAGTCAGGTGTTATCCCAGCCAGTCCATTTTCGGATTAGACACTTCTTCTGGGCTTTCACCGGCCGAGAAGTTTGTCCTTGACGCTGACTCAGACAGCGCCAGAACGCTTGTACAGCTCACTGACTGACACCATATGAGTCCTTTCCCCCCAAAAGAATCATTTTCTACAATTCCGGTTGGGACTTTTGAGAAGCAACCAATTGATTCACACAGAGAGGAAAGAATGCCTCATTGGCTGAATCACAAAGACATCTCTCTTTTTTTCGGCGAGCAAAAAAACGAAAACGAATTGATTCAGAGGGTTATGATTCATTTATCCTTTTCTATTTTTGGCAAAGAGAGAAACTGAGACTTGTGAGAAGAAAGTTGAGACAAATGTTTTTCACAAGAATACTCTTGTGAGTCTTCTCTCCAAAAAATATTCCTCTTTCTCAATGGAGTCTTGCTCAGAGGATAAAGTCTCTGAAGAGTTGAGTCAACGAGAGGTCAACCGGATGTTGCTCGTAAGAGTACCTCCTCCCTAGGGGCTCCGAAATGAGTCACAATGTGCGCTGATATTAGGTTACGCCAGGGTCACACACTCACTGCTGAACGGGCATCTGGTGCTCCAAATTTGGTTGAAAAGCGTCTTGGTGCGAAAAGCTTCCCGTGGCAAATGATGTTTGTCTAATCTGCTTAGGCTGGAGGGGGAGAGAGAAGTCCTCCATAATCTCCCGATTATTTTGTCTTCTCCTATGACCGGTTGGTCCCCTTTTCCTCAAGAGTTTCGAGCCAAATAATGCAAAGTATTTGCGCCCTCTGAATGCACAGGAAACGGACACTTATAGTGCAGCGCCATCACAGAGCCGTGGGTGGGCCCTCAGGGCACCCCAGGGGTCATTCTTCTCAAAAATCTATTTTCAAACTGCCTGTTTCCATTCGTCATTTTTTTAATTTAAATGTTCCTCGCTCGTTCTCCAAATTAATTACATTTTCTGTTGGAAAAAAAAGAGACCAATGCCACCCGTCTTACGTAACGTTCTCTCCACCCTAATGAGGGCCGTCGTCCGTCATTGTGACCCCTCCCTGTGTGCCACAGTCTCATTAACGCCCGACTCATCGATCGATCCCCGAGTCTTACCTGATCGCGAAGGAAGACTACCATACTCGGCCAATATTTACTCTCTCTTCTCTTCCTTTTTTCTCGAATTTTAAATTCCTTGGAATAGGGCAGACTTACGTCTTTTTTGAATTGTTTGTCTAGCCAAAAGTCAAACGCGCTTGACCACGCATTCCTCTCTTTCTTCTTCTTATAAAATTAGCATCAAAAGGTCATTTTTCTAATTTTCTATAATAAAAAAAAGGCGACTCAATTTATTCGTTTTTTGGTTCAAAAAAAAAACTAATTCAGCTTTGTGAAAATTTTCCGATATTCCATGCTTATGCTGAAAAGAAATTCTTGCCGTGGAACATTTTCTCTTGGAGTCAACTGTTTGGATAATTCGGCTTCGTTATTCTTTCGTATCAGCTGACATTCGGTTATCAGTTTCCGTTCTGCTCATTTATGCTTCCTCTCTATGCTTCTAGTTCTCATTAAGAGACTATTTTCGCTAACTTCCACATCAAATGAGCTCATTTTGGAGCAGAATTTCACTAATAAAATTCCTCATGTACGACTTCCTCTCGTTTTTGGACGTGTCGTTTGTGTATTTCGCGGTGATGATGAGATCGCCGTCCACGAGATCTATTTAGCCAACATCATTTGTTGACTCGGACGTCTCTCAAGACCTTTGCCTCAAGTCTTCTCGCCTTCTCGATCGTTTTATCAGAAAAGCTCTCCAGATTTCGCCTCCTGTGATGTTCGTTCGGAGGAAAACACGAAGATCGCAATAAAAAGAACTTGAAGTATCATAAAATGGGGCGATCCATCCCCTGTCTTTGGATCTTTCTTTTACTTTTTTCCTTAGTCTCATCGGGGCGGAATGACGATGACAATAAGCGCCAAATAGGTAGGTCAAAACAATTCAAAATTCACGAGAAGGGGAGAAAGAGAGAACAGCTGTACCATCCGGGGAAAGAAACTAATCAAATCCTTTCAGTCCCATCAGCTCCAAGAAATTTCGAAGTTATTCTAACAGGACCAAATACGGTGAGCAAATGGGAAGAAGAAGTCTAAAGGGAACTTTCAGGTAAAATTGAAATGGGACCCTCCAGCCAACAACCACGGAGGCCTCATGGGCTATTACTTCTATGTGACGAAGCTGGTGAATGGCAATCCCCTCGATGGCCATGTGAAGAAGACAAAAATCTTGAATGATCGTTTCGTAAGTTCCTTATGAAAAGTGCTTTGTCCCTCCCCACTCAACCAAAGGCTATAATTTGATTGCTATCTGGCTGATGATTAGCTCTGAGCGAGAGTCGCATTATTATGGATGCCGATAAATTTGCATACTCCTCATCTCTCAGTGTCATAATTGCTTTCGTTTACTCGATTCTTTCAGGCCACTCAAACGGATCTGGATACCCTCGAGCCAAACACCGAGTACGCTCTTCGAATGAATGCTTTTAATCGAAATGGGGACGGTGAATTCACCGAGCGAAAGGTTATTGTCACCGAAGGAATTCGTGAGTTCGAATCAATCAATTTTATATTTCCCAATTCAGCTCCAAGACAGCCGGAGATTCAATCGGTTGACTTATTGACTGATGAGCCTCCATTGAAAGCTAAAATCCAATGGAAACGTCCTCAACTGGAGCCACTTGAGAGTCCAATTGATAGGTATTTTATTTGTTTTTTTGTTCATTTTCCAACATTTAGATATAATCTATGGTATAAAGCTGAAGGTTCTTCGCAATATTTGAAGAAAATAATCAACGGAACCGAGGATAGTGTGGAACTCGGAGGACTCTGTAAGTAGCAGTGGGAAGAATAGGGAAATATTTACAGGGATGGGACGAGTCTATGAGATTCTGTTGGCGGCTGAAAACAGAGAGGGACTCTCAGTGAATGCCAGTGAGAAACTCGAAACGCCAGTGGGAAACCCTGATGGAGATCCGATAAACGTCCAATATGAGATTGAATCCAACAAGGTGAGTACGATCGCCGATGTAATTGGAATCCTCTCTGTTTGATCAGTTATTCTAACGATTCGATGATTATTCATGACGCTAAACGAACCTTTTTGCGGTATCCTTTCGCATCTGTTTACAACACGAATGGCCCATATGCCTGGTCGAAGAGAGAGAAAGAGTCGGTGATAGTAGTACGAGCCGCACATAACCACTTCCACCACCAGCGATGCTTTCTGTTTTTGTTGTCGCCGAGCCCTTTGATCTCTCATTCTCAGCTCTCTCTTTCAGATGAGAATATCGTGGGACGCACCGCCAGAGGAGAAACGCAACGGCAATATTTCTCACTACAAGGCTGTTCTCACTCCCATGGATGCCGACGGAGCAAGATTAGAACGAAATGTGAGTCCTCCCCCTCTTGTTAATTTCCTTGCTGTCAAATTGGCATCATCAGTCGAGTCTTCTTGGCCTTCTTTATTTCGTTTTTTTCTCGGCTGGAGTCGAGAGTCGTTAGCGTGATATGTCCGTCGCCAATTCCGGAAATATTCAAGCATTTCATAGACTGGCGTGCTCAAAACTGCCCCCATTGATCCCTATTTTTCCATCAAAACGGCTGACCCTAAAACGAGGAACGGCGTCGGTCCGTCTGTTTCTATGGATACGTTTGGAGTTTTGAGACGCGCAACCACCTCACCAGTACTCTTTCCGTATTGACGGATGACTGATTGTTTTCGGCATTTCAATTGGGCTAATCTGCTCGACCGAGCGCTTTTTGTTTCTAATTTGCGCCTCCCACCACAGAGCTTTTTATAGAACTTACGCTTCAGGTTACGGAGAAACAAGTCGTCTTCCGAGTCGACACTCGCAAAGCCTACACATTCAAAGTGGCCGCTGCTACGATGAAAGGACTCGGACCATTCTCTCCCGTTCTCACAATCAATCCGGATCCAGAAGGTGGGTTTCTTTTCAGGCTTTCCTGGACACAAAATGAATAAGTAATTAGCAAAAACAAGATCTGTCTGACTATAGTGGAAAGATACCGAGAAACCTCTCCAGAAGATGTCAAATGTCCTGAGGCATCTCGACTTAATGAATGCATAGAATCAATGAGTTCGCACGTTCTCTGTCACTTTTCGCAGTTTATGGGGTCGTTGTCTTCGTTTTTGGCGTGTCATCCCATTTTATCGGCAAAATGGAAGTCCATCCATTATTAACCTGTGAAGCCAATTGAAATCGTTTTCGTTGCTCTTTGCCTCTCCTTACCCTTTAATTTATGGTAATAACCAGTTACCAGGTGGGCTGAGCCGGATTGCTTTCGAATTGATTTCTCCTTATCCCCTCCTACTCGCAGATTAATCGTCGTCATTGGAGATTCTCACCTACCTGGATCTCTCTATTGTCTGCTCCTGAATCAAAATCGAATTACTAATTGGAAAATTAGTCCACGGCCGACTGGACCTTCGCCCTTTTCTGTCTGCAAAAACAGACTAATTTAGAGCTCATTGGTTTATTGTCTCCCATAAAAAAGTTTCCTTGAATAATAGAGAGATGAGTCCTTTGCCCGTCGTTCGTCTCGTTCATTAGATTTCCGCTCATGTGGATGAGTTTCTCTCTCCTGGTCGAATCACTCTTTCGATTTAGGCTTCCATGCGGTGATAAGCGGCTCTTCCGGCCAAACAGCTCTCCATGACTACATCCCCTCTCTCTCTCTCTAATTCTTTTTCTATAATTTTACGATGCATCGGCCGTAGAAACGCGATATTCGGGAGCGGATATGTGGTGTCGGAGTATTGTTTGACCATTAAGTCAGGAGCCTCAGCCAGCTGGCAAATCTGGCATCTGCTCACTTTCGCTACTCTCGTCATGATTTACGAGCACTTTTCAAGTAATGAGTCCGAGAGACATTTTTAGTGTAATCTCTCCCAATCGAGCCCAAAATGCAGTCGAGGGTTTGAAACTTTTCGCCTGATTATCTCTTATTTTCGCCAGCTGGCTGAGCCCCGACTGCGACTTTTCCAGCTCGACGATTATACCTCCCGGCCAGCCAAATTGTGCCATGATCTGTGTCAAACTGCTTTTCATACTCGTTGTTTTCTCTCTCGACTCTTTGTTTCGTTCTTCAAAGACTCTCCTGTCGACTCCTTTTTGTACACTTTCGCCACGTCCTCTCTTTATTCCGTTTAGCTAATAATGATTAGAGATTATCAAAATCCGAAGAACGTCCTCGTCTTTAACATTTAAAGTCGAAAAACAGGAAATCTCTTGAATTTTTTGTGAAGCAAGATTATTTTGGCTGGGAGACACCTGTTCGAATACTTAGAAGTTCTCTATTCTTTCCTCTTTTCTTGACTCTTTCAATTCGCGGAATCTAGAATGTCTCAAGAATATCCGCCACAACCAATCCATGAATACGACGAGGAGGAAGAGGATGACGAAGATGCGATCCGTCCTCCAGAAGAAGTAGACGAGACGACAACAGCCGAGCCGGACCCGCTGGAAGGATCCGTATCACCGGCCCTTTGTAAACAAGGACTCTTCGAGCGATTAGATGATCTGCTTAATTTAATTGCTTCTGGTTGGAGATATCACATTTCTTCGACTGACGGTGTCAAAGAGTCTTGGCTTCGCTTCGACAACGCAACTAATAAGATCTGCTCAATGATGGCAGGTGTGTCCGAGCGTAAAAACACTTTGCAGAGAGGGTGTCAAACAGAACTCATTTGGTGATCTCTTTTTGAAGAGTGTAACGCGTCGCTTGAATGACTTTTCATCACGCCGACCTCTCCTCTTTCATGGTACAAGCCGCTCATCTTGCATCCGGGATGCGACCCGCCCTCCTCCAACAAACCCTTTCTCTTTGTTGCTCCTGAGTGCATTAATTTGAGTGAGAGCGATGGTCGAGATTGCTCCCATCTAATTTTCCCGAACTCCTCCAACACCTCCATGTTTTCTTCTATTCTTTTTTCCACGCCGACAACGACACGTCGGCGTCGTCAAGCACGTGGAAAAGGAGCTAATGCTGCTAAGATCAAGCAGCAGCGAATCTCGAAGATCCAAAAGCTGGCCAATGCCCGCAAAGCCCAACAAGATGGAGGCATGTTGCTCATGACTTTGGGAGGCGAATATCACCGGAGACTCTTTAGAGATTCATCACCTCTTCGGTTTTTTCTCCCACGCATCTCCGGTGGATTCCCAACCTAAAGACATGCGTTTCCTGTTAAAACCATTAAGTGCAACCCGATCTTTAGAACGAACAACCCTCAGTATGGACGAGGTGACTATAGTCCCAGACGAGGATGGAAAGACTTTCGACGATATTTCTACAGCCGAAGTCTTTGATGCTATTGTTTTTCGACAGCCAGGACCTCTTGATATTCCTCTTATGGAGCACATTTCTCGTCCTTTTGGAGACGAATGGGTCGAGTCTATTACTGTAGTTTTCACTGAGCAGACAGCAACGGAAGACAATTTGACTTCTGAGATAACGACGACTCAAATTCCCTCCTCTCCTTGGAATTACGCCTTAGAAAGTAAGATTTCCTCATTTTCTAATGGACAAAAACTGGTGTCTTTTAGTATGATTGGATTGGGGGGCTGAAAGGTCAAAAAATAAGTAGCGGTCACCTCCCTCCTCCAATTGGTGCTTTCAATTATGCACCAATTCTGTCCACTGAAGGAACACGGCGAGCTACTCAATGAGTGCGCAGCATCCTTTGGAACCAATCGTCCCAATAGTAATTGCCTCTCTCTCTCTCCCTGCTCCAGATATACCTCTACCTTTACTGCTTCCGCCCATTCGGCCATTATAGTCTCCAATGCATGTTGCTCCTCACCTATGATCCATGTTGCTGTTCTTCTTTTTTTGCCATCTCGCCCACGGCTATTACCATCTTCTATCGCCACTTTTGGAGCTTTCTCTCACGATAGAGAAGACTGATGACCCTTCATCACGAAACATCTCAACAGTCGAAGCTCTCCTTCAAAATGGCAATCAGACTTCTTTGGAACGACCGGAACGAGAGATTTCAAATCGAATTCGACCTCGACAGCCTCTTCCCTTCAAAAAAGGAGATTTTATGGCTGACTTTTCCTCAAAAGAAAGACGCCAACAGACTGGATATACGGAGGTCTGGGCAGTGCCGACCAAAATGCCAAAATCATCAAGACCTCTTCCCGATCAGCCGGGTATTCTCACCGCAGTTATTAGTTCACTTCTCGGACCAGGCAGGACTTTTTTGAATTAGTTTAATAGTTAGGGAAAAGGGATCTTTTTCAGTTCAAATTTCAACTCTTACTTTTCAGCTCTAGTCGGGCCGCCAACAAATGTTCGAGCGGAGCCAACTTCAAACACCTCCGTTGTTGTCCAATGGGATTTCGAAGCTGGCCCGGTAAATATTCCAAAAAAGCAGCAAAAAAATTTAGGTCGATGGATTTGTGATTCGATACGCCCAAGAGCCAGAACTCAAAGCTGACGACAAATCCAAATGGATTTCTCGAACAGTTCAGAGTCCATCTGCTCGTCATTTGATCATCGAGAATCTCGGTTATACCAAGATGTATGCCTTCTGCGTTATGGCCATCAAAAACAACGTGAGTTGCTTCCCTCCCAGCCTGGAGAGATAATTTCAGAGACAAGGGGCTTGTTCGGATCCATTGGCTGTGATAGACAGACTCGCCCCACAATATATGGTCCAAAATCTGCACGTTCAATGGAAGACGAGTCTCTCGGTTAAGCTCAAGTGAGTCATATCGATTTTGGGGAACCTAATTGGAGGTACAACTGGCCTTTTCATGGCCGGAAACGCGCTCGTGTTTATGTTCAAATTAGGCGGTTTGGGATTACGATTAGAATAGACCAATTATGGGCAAATAAAACCAACATTTCAGGTGGATTTATGATGGTCCCAAGCCGGTTGGATTCTACTTTAATCATACGGGAAAGAAGGAATACTTCGACCAAAATATGGCACTCAAAACGATGACAACTCCTGGCTATAAGCAAGATCTCGAAGGAGAAACTCGCGAATATCTTTTGACTAATTTGAGGCCGTGTATGTCGTATACTCTTCACGTTGGAGTCTATTCCCCAGCCAACCAAAGGACTTATTGGCCACAAGAAGTAGGAACAGTTTTAAATCACAAAAACAAAAGTTTAGGTTATTGTGACGACTGATCCGACTGGTCCTCCGTTTGTGGAAGTTCCTAAGATGATTAATGAAGGGAAGATATCGAGTGGACAGATCGCAGTTCGTCTCCAACCATCGAGTGAAGAATATGGCCCGATTTCACATTATTGGATCATTGTAATTCCTGGAAACTATTCGCAGGTTTGAAGCCAATTAACTGATAAAAACGCAATTTCAGGACGACGTGATTAATTTGGATCCGCCTCAGCTGCAGAGAATGACTGATGAGAGGAGGCAAGCCCATGCAAGACAGATCAGCGCCTCTCCAAACACGAAGGTTTTCATTTCTTAGTTTTCTAATTTTATGAATCTAGATGAAACGAGCTGTAGAAGTGAGCACCCAGACTGATCCCGAGCTGTATTCGGAACAATTCGAAGAACAACACGAGAAGAACGAAAGGAAGAAGAGAGATCTGACTTCAACTCCCTATGTGACAGCTAGAATTGACGCTGACGATATGAGAACGATGTACCAGACGGATAGGACTTTCATTGTTGGAGACGAAAAGGTTTGTCTCGCCCTCCTCCCTTGGGATTCCTCATTAATTAATAGTCTCCTTCACACCCGCCGCGTCTTTCTTCCCTTGTTACCCGCGACATTTCGCGCCATCAACTATTCTGGAATTAATGCTCTGCGTGCGGGCCCTTCTTGAAATGCATGCTTACGACTCCCTTGACGGACCGGATTTGTGCTCGGTTGAACTTGGAATGGCCTTTTTATTCAGAGAGATCCTCGAGTCTCCCGGACCTCATCACGCGATTCCCTCTGAGTACTTGTTATTCGCCTTTCCTTCTCTTTTTACTTCTCTATTTTCAGAGTTACAATGGTTTCTCCAACTACCCTCTAGAGCCAAATAGCAAGTATCGTCTCATGATGAGAGCTTTCGCCAAAGAAGACAAAAGCAGTCCCGTAAGTATTTTTCTTCTCTCAGTTAGCGTTTATTTTCAGCCCGGTCGACGAGCTCCAATGACTGAAAATCTGTCTCGTCTTTACACGGATTCCTCCCTGGGAGATCCCTTCTCAACTGCGCGAGCTCCTCGAAGTGTTGGAAAAGGAGCGGGTCCCTGGCTTTTGACTCCTTTCATCATCATCCTCTTTATCTTCCTAACTATCATTGGAATTGTCATCTGGTGGCGTCGTTGTAACAAAAAATCCGCTCCGAGGAATCATCGCCATGGATCCATCACGAAGGTCGCTCTCACTGGAAATATTATGAATGGAAATGGACCCGGGGAAACGAGTAAACTCCTTTCTTCGGATTACGGAAGAACAGTCATGAATCCTTACGAGAATGTGAGTTGTTCTTCTTCCTTCCAACCAAAGTTCAGATGAATGGAAGTGGCTGCATGGAATCCTCGTTGGATCTCTATCCTTTGCCAGCCAGTCATTCTCGAAGTAATTATGCCCCGGTTCCGGTTCCAATGCCTTGTCTTCCCAATGGAGCCATCATGGGTGAGTTCTTCTTTCGGATGAAAACAAGCCCTTTTCAGGCGGACATCCTCCGATCCCATTGCCCGAATTGGCTTCCCATATTGAAAGGCTTCGGATGAATAATAACATGGGCTTCCAACAGGAGTTCGAATCCATCGAGACTGGCCAACACTTCACCTGGGAGAATAGTACCATGGAGATGAACAAACACAAAAATCGCTATGCCAATGTGGTTGCGTACGACCATTCTCGCGTCATCCTCACCAATTTGGATGGAATTCCGGGATCCGATTATATTAATGCCAATTATATCGACGGATACGAGAAGCCAAAGGCTTACATCGCCACTCAAGGACCACTTCCGGAGACATTTGGAGACTTCTGGCGGATGGTTTGGGAAGAGGGATCCACGACGATTGTCATGTTGACCAATTTGGAAGAGAGGACTCGAATCAAATGCGACCAATATTGGCCAACTCGGGGCACTTCGACTTATGGAGAGATCCAGGTCTCTCTTTTGGAAACAACTGTTTTGGCTCATTACACAATGAGATCCTTACGAATTCAAGTTCTCGGCGAAATGGAAGTTCGAGATGTCAAACATCTGCAGTACACAGCCTGGCCTGACCATGGAGTTCCCGATCATCCAACTCCATTCTTGATGTTCCTCAAGAGAGTCAAAATGATCAATCCACCTGACGCCGGTCCAATAATCTCCCATTGTTCGGCAGGAATTGGCAGAACTGGAGCCTTCATCGTCATCGATTGTATGTTGGAGAGACTACGCTATGAGAATACGGTTGATATCTTTGGATGTGTCACTGCTTTGAGGTCTCTTCGAAGCTATATGGTTCAGGTAGGAAAAAGAAGAAACCAAAGCAATGCATTTCAGACGGAGGATCAATATGTCTTCATCCACGATGCCGTTCTCGATGCTGTCAACAGTGGAGCGACTGAGATTCCCGCCAACAAACTCCATCAGCACATGTCACAATTGAGGGGATCCGACGGCCTCCATGGAATGACTGGCCTTGAGATGGAATTCAGAGTAAGTTTTAAAAAAAATTTTCTTATCTAATATAAAATTCAGCATCTGAATACTCTGAAATGGGCGAATACTCGATGCGGAGTGGCCAATCTGCCGGTGAATCGACTGAAGAATCGAGCCGGTCCAATCCAAGTTCTTCCTTATGACAACAATCGAGTCATTCTGAGGTCAATGACGGGAATCGATGGAAGTGACTACATCAACGCAAGCCTGGTCGATGGATATAGGGAACGATATGCCTACTTGGTGACACAAGCTGTCATGGAGAGCACAGTCTTCGATTTCTGGAGGATGGTTTGGGAACACGAATGCTGCATAATTGTCATGTTGAACAGTGATTGGGATGTCAGCAGAGTGAGTGGTCTGGTTGAGAGTTGAGAAAGACGTTTTCAGGGAGAGTGCTATGGCTATTGGCCATTGGAAGTCGGCCAGCAGCACGGCCATTTGGTGGTTGAACCGATTGCCGAATACCGCATGCCTCAATATCAGCTGCGTGAATTCCGTCTCTCTGACCAGAATGGAACTTCCCGAACTGTTCGTCACTTCCAATTCACAGAATGGCCAGAGCATGGAGTTCCCAGAAATGCTGAGAGCTTCATCGATTTCATCCAAATTGTAAGTCGAAGTCTTTGGAGCCAATCGAAGTCCTTCCAGGTACACAAGACAAAAGTTCAATTCGGAATCGAAGGACCCATCACAATTCATTGTAGCAACGGAGCTGGTCGAAGCGGCGTGTTCGTGTCGCTGGCGATCCTCATCGATAGGATACGACTGGAACACGTCGTTGACGTCTTCACAACCGTCAAATTACTGAGGACAGAAAGACAAAACATGGTCCAAGACAAGGAGCAATACGAGTTCCTCTATCTGGCTGCTCTCGAATATCTCAACAGCTACGACCAATACCATATGGCCTAATTGTAGTCGCCTTTCACGGATATTTCTCTCACGGGTATTTTGTCTCTCGGTCTTTAAAAGCCTCACATCTTTCCCCAGCTCTCACGGGTAACAAAAGCATATTCAACTTCGTTTTTTTCCTATCTATTCCAAGTGCTTTTTCTCTTCTGTCTCTCTCAGGCTTTTCCCTTACTTTTTCTTATCCTATTTATTGTCATCAGATGTATCTCTTCGTCCAAAAAGAATAAATTTTTATGTCTTCTTTCAAATTCGACGAGTCTTCCTTCTCAGCCAAGCGAAAACTTCATGTGTGGTATTTTGAGTCATTAACTCTCTTCCAACTTTCATCATGACTCTCCGATGATATGAATTGATGCAAGCAATCTAAAACCTATCATGAAGCTACAAGTTGCGCCTCTTCTTTGGTTAGAATCGATTTGTCCAAGATGTCAGTTTGAATCGGAACGAACGTCAATAGCTCAAACGCGAGGGTTTCATTCTTAACCACGGAGAAATAAGAATTTTCAAGGCGAATTCCAAATTGATTTTCGAAATAAACTCCCGGCTCAATTGTGAAAATATCATTGGCCCAAAGAGTCGGAGCGAGAGGCTCATGAATATTCATAATATACCCAATACCGTGACTAATGTTATGGCGATAATCCATATCATATTTTCTTGAAACTTCCAAAGACTTCCTCAATGCTTCTCCATCTGAAGCAGAATTTTACGGACAAAAGAGGTCTGAATTACATGTGACTCCACGAGGATATTCCCCATGGTCATTACTATGTGAACTTTTGTGACTACGGTATAGGAACGAGAGAAATTGGCAGAGACGTTGGCTGGATTGAGGAATAGAGTTCGAGTGACATCCGTTGATCTGTCCCTTTGTTTTGTTTCCATATTTCCATTCGAACCTACCAATAATGAGCTCCAGAATCCAGGAGATAAGCGGAATTCTTTGTAACCTTTTGGACTTTTTTACGAGAAAAAACATCATAATGAGGCATGGCGGCATGTTGGTCTCCACATGAGATTGTGGGGAAACTAAAACTAATGAAATTCTTCTTTGATGTTCGGATGGAATCGATCTAAAGAAGCGTAAAAGTCGCATGAATTATTCAGACTTTGTCAGCCAGTTCCCGCTCGGAATATTCGCGGTTTGCTGCGTACTCTTTATCCATCCAATGAAGGAATTCCACAAGAGCCACACTGTCTCGAAGCTAAATCAAGTTTAACTCTTAGCCAAGCAGAAGTTACATGTCCTTCCTTGGATTTTACCAGTTCCACGTTATTTTTGACGGATTTCAATTCGGCGACTCTCGATATTCTTTCATACATAAGTTTCGCGCTTATGACACTGCTCCCCTCAAATAATGAAGCCATTTTGTAATTCAGCAATGGTGAGATCCAAATCTAAAAGAATCTCCCTAAAAATAAGAAATTTACGGGTGTCTTCCATTCATTCGCCTTAAAATTTTTCGCCACTTCGAAAGCCCTTTCATATGCTTCTAACTGTACGTGATGCGCAGCTACATGAGCTCTGACCTGAAGGAGAGTCTTACTGGGATCCAACAAAATACCTCGTCGGTGACTTTGTCCAAGTCGACAAAAAGAATCGCTTTTTGGTCATCAATATAGAAATAAGACTTGCCAATCGGGTTGAATTCGAGGTCAAAACCGCGGAGATTCAAGAAGTCTGAGAAAATTATTTGAAAATATCAATCAACGTACACATAATATCAACAGAGTTGGCGATGAAAAAGGATTTTCCTTCAGGACGTTCTCGAAAAAGATTACGAACTCGTTTAAGTTTGGAGGCAACTCCCTCTCCAACCATTGATTCGTTCAAAAGGACCATTTTCTTTTTGATTTCTGGCTGTCTTTCAGTCCAAATTTCATCAATCAAATTGCCGTCAATCGGGACCAACTTAACGTTTCCTAATTCTCTCACAGAGTTGAGGAAATCTTCAACAAAATGTTTTTGAAGAAGAAAGTATTACATAAATCAGTTATCGCGGAATCGAATCCAACAACAGAATTGGGCTCAAACATCTCTGGAAAAGCAAACTCGTAGAGAAGCCATCCTTGCTTTAGAGCTTCTTTCGCCTATAACTTTGAGCTTTCCTTCAAGCAGCCTCACTTCAAGAAGATACATCTCATTTGTGACCAGAATTCCATCCTTCTTTGTAATATAAATTTATCCATATGGGCCAGTGAAGCCAGAAATATAACCCATGCGATGGTCTCTATTAGCCACCAACTCATTTTAAACCTTTTTGCCCAATTTTTCAAATTTTCAACCAAATACTCATCTCGATGTTCCATCACATAGGAGTCAAGAGGAAGTCCTCCCGTAGCAGCAAGAACACTAGAAGAAAACAGAGCTCTCAATCGGTTGAGTTTTTCATTTCCAGCACAGGATCCACTATTTTTCTGTTTTTAATTTTCACGTTTGGCTTACAGTAACAGCGAGAAGAGAAGAAGAATCATTTGAAATGCAACGTGATAACTTTGCTTTTAAAAGTCGTTCCTCTATTCATTCCGTTTTGAATCATTTTTCATTTCACTATAGTATTAGTTTCCAGAAGAAAGACATTTTTATTAAAAGTAAAGAAAGGAGATAATGAAGAAGATAAATTGAAGAGTCCTCGAGGCGGAGTGGTTTCGTCCTCTTCTAGAGTGTGGACTCTGGTAGATACTCGTCAAATCAGAAGGCATCGCAGCGTTACACGCCGTTGACTGGCAGCAGCACACTGTGAACTGGAAACAAAACGTTTTCAACAAAAAGTCTCACATTGCCCTGCATGCCGTCATAAAAGGCTCGAGAAGTACATCCGCCTTCTGTTGTAACACAAAGCTGTCGATCTCCGCCCGTGTAGGCGCATCGAGAAGAGATTCCTTGTTGGAAAACATTATCTCAAAACGAGATTTTTTTATAACAAAAAGACTCTCACCATCGTCTAGAGCTCCGTGAACAAAGACTTTTATGCAAAAGGCGGCGGAACACATTCTCGTCTCGTTTACCATATAGAAATTATCCTGGATGTTTGCCTGCAATAGTCCAAGATTAAGGAATGTTTGACTTTCAAAAACAGCCTCTTTTTCAAAACGGATCCCTCAAAATGCAAAAAAGTTCCAGGAAGTTTTAACCTGAACCCCCTTGATCACGGAAAAAGCTGTATTTACTCTTGTACCGCGAGCTCTTTTGTTCGAACTAGCGAAAACTTTGTTTGAGAACCGACCTGCATTCTGCCGATGAATCCATCAATGCAATCAACAAGAGCCGAAGCAGAGGGAAGAAGGAAAAGAGCTAACAACATCCTGGAAAATTAGAACAATTTCCTCCGAAATGAGAAGGGATTAGACGATCATAAAGGACCCTCAAAAGGCTGGGGGACGAAGGCTATTGGATAACGGGAGGAAAAGGTTTTATTTTATTCTGAGGCTGAGTTCTAGCGGGGAATTATTCATCCTGAGGGAGTCCTTGAAATCTGAAAAAGAGAAGATACATCGACTGGTGGCCGGAGCCAGTAGTTTGTTCAGGCCACCTGTTGTCCGAAGAGAAAAAAAATTGACATCGGACTTGGTTTTATAAACACAGCAAAGGCAAGCGCTGAGAGGTCATTAATTTGGTCAATTTGTGCTCCCCAAAAACTCAAAAAAAGCAAGGTTAGGTAAGCAGTGAGTGGCAACAAGCGGCGACAATCGCGTTATGTGCTCTCCTCGAAGACGGCGGGTCGGCCCTCTCTCTGATTAAAGATGTGAGATTGAGGCATTATGCGAAACAATGAATCCAGCTGGTCGGCGAACGACTAAATGAGAAAAAGGACTTTTGGTATGAAAGCTGTCCTCCAAGGAGTTGGTGGTATCACGTTTCGCGCCGATTTTATTTGCTCGGCTCTGGTGATTGCTATCCGGTGGTCTAATGAAACTCTTCATTTATACATTTCTCTCTCTCTCTTATATCACAGTTTTAGTCGTCGTCCCCGTCGTCGAAAGAGAAGAAAACCCGTGCTGATTGGAATGAAAACACCATTTGTTGATATTCCTAAAAGTTTTTTGCCTTCTCTTATTCCTTTGCATACTCTGAGACAGTCGCTGACCCGGTCGATTCGAAGTTTCTCAGATCTTTTGTCTTTAGAAAGAGCCAATTCCTTGTTCAAAACAGCTACTTCCTCCTCATATTTCCTGGAATTTCCATTTTTTTCCAACAATAAAACCGACTTTCGAAGAGAAGCCATCCATCCGAGTAGATTGAAATCTCTCCATTGAGCAAATACAGCCAATAAATAGGCGACCCCTATAATATTTATTCTTTGTTCTCTCTTTGACAAACCCATTACGAATCCGTCGTCAATGAAAGTCATCTCTTTGTCGGCTCCAAATGTTCTTTTCTTCAGTCTCTCTCGACAAGTCAACATGTGCTCCAAATAATTGAGAGTAAGAGGCGGAACAACCATATGAAATAGCTGAAGATGAGAGAATTTCTCTCCGTCCGAAAAGCCATTCCTAAAAGTATCCAGCGTCATCTAAAATTATCTTTATTTCTCTCGTCTCAAAAAACCTTAATATAATTCCTGTTTCTGGTGGTTTGTTCTCGAATATCCGTCAAAACAGAATTTAAAGTCGAAGTGCGGCCGCTTTCTGCCCCAATCTCCTCTCTCAGATCCTCTTCTCCTACCGTATAAGCCTTGACTTGCCAACTAATTGCCGAAGCAGCCGAAGTCATCGATCGAACAAAGCTGATGGCATTTCCAATCTAAATATCTCGAAGTGATGAGTAAAAAGAAGAAGAAACTTGAGTGACGAGTTCTCTAAATTTGTCCATAAAAGTATTCTCCTCTTCTCCGCCATCCAATTTGGCCAAAGCTCTGTTGAATCTTTCTGCTCTTTTCACCGGATACTGTAATCTCAGCTGAGTCTTCAATTACTGTTTTACCATTTGATTAAGTCCATCTCGATTCTCTTGGAAATATCGTTGATCTCTTTGGAGTTGAGCTCGAATGTGCTCATCAGCCAGAAATTGCGACAAAATTGCGAATTTCTTCCGAAGCAACTGAACTTCTGCTTTACTTTCAAATCTTTCCTACCTGATATACAATATTTACACTCGTATTGAGAATTCCGGTGCCATGAGTCCTCAATGAAGAAGTCATGTGCTCTGAGGTGACCACTCGGAGTGTTCGATTCGACGAACATTTCTCAATAAAAAACTGAAGTTTCCTTTTGATTGAACGAAACCCCCTGAACCTGCTGATTGATACAGTAGTTGTAATGAGAAACAAAATGATGAAGCGAGCGGATGACGTGGATCACATCAAGTCCTTGGTCGATGCAGCTGGGAGGCAAATCTCCCGGAGTCAAATCCATTCCATATCTATTGTTATTTTAGAAAAAAAAGAGATAAATACCGTATTCGAGCCATGGCTGCCATCCTGTTGTAGGTATCGAAGTCGTGGAGAGCCACAGCTGAGAGATTATAAAAGGTCTTTTCCAAATACATCGAGACGAATTCTTTCGCGTCAATCAGTCGATCATAGATGGAAATTGGATCTGATTTGATCAATCTCACATAGAATTCGGATTTTTCTGGAGCCGTTTTATCCCTGAATGTTTTCTTTTTTCTAACTTTCACCACAACTCTACCTCTCATCGACAACAAGATGTTTGTGAGTCAAAATGCGAAGGTCATTCTCCACATAGGCGCATAGAGGAATCAGGAAAAACTGAAACTTCTCGTGAAAAGTTAAAAGAAACAAATACCTTTTTCATGCTTCCCCAGATGTAATTGAAGATATTTTCTTCCTCATTTAGCTGTTGGGATCCCCTCGAGGAAAACCAAACACAATCCGTCAAAACTGCACAAAAATTCTGAAAATAAAAAATTTGACTGAAATTGGAAGAAAAATTCACATCAAAAGCAACTTGGCTGGGCATTCTCTCGAAGAAAGTTTCCCAGTAAATGTCGATTAGAGATCGATGATAAAACACATAGCTGCAATCACAAACTCTGAAAATGTTTTCATTTAACATTTTAGTTTTAGTCCTCACCGCTGGATAAGTTTTTCAGGTTCGGAAAGTGTGAAAAGACGGGAAAGAAGGCCTTCAATCTGAGTTACATCACCTGATCGAAGAATTTTCTCAAAGTTGACCACCTCCAATCCAGCCACACAACAAGTCAAACGTGATCGGCTAGCTGAAATTTATCTTTTTTTCTCAAATCTCTTATTCTCACCCGTATAAAGGAGTGAATTGATGGAATATTGGATGGCCGGGAGCTTGTCGAGCTCCTTATTATCCCTCAGAACTACTCGAACTTTGTCCAGAAGAGTCAGCAGATGACATCGCCATTGTTGACAAGCCAGTTGACAGTTTTCGATTATGAATCTCCAATGCTGCTTCAAAAGAATCGTTATTGACTGAAACTTCCTTTTTGGGTATCCATTTGAACGTACTTTTACTGATTCCAAGATCATAAAAACTTTGATGGCATTGTTCTTGGAAAGTCGAAGAGCTCCTTCTCTACAGTTGAGAACCGTTTTGAGGAGGCGAGAGATCGTGTCGGCCAAACGGGCTCCCTGTAGGAGATTATTTCAACACGGCTTATTCACCTTAAGAACGAGCTCAGCAATCTTTAGACTCATTGCAGCATCCGTCGATTGAGCTCGCTGGACTTCTTCTCCCAAATTGAAATGCCATTCTACAACCTCGGGAACCATTGATGCTGCCTCTTCAAGCATAGCGATATCATTCATCCCAGCTCTTGAATTTGATTTCAAAAAGAAGCAACGAAGCCAACCTGTATTCAATAATCGTCTGTTGACTTTTCTTATCGACGAGATTCTTTAAGTCAGAGACTTCTTTTAGCATAAAAGCACATGGAGACCAAAGGATATCGCCTATCAGATGGAAGACTACGACCTATTGATTGAGAGGGTTAAGGAAAAGAGAGCGAGGAACCTTCTTGTGACAATTCCAGATGTTTTTAATCAATTTCTTGTTGATTTTAGGAAAATGTAAATGATAAAAGACCGTTAGAGATACGATTATCATCAGTCTTTTCTTGTCTGGAATGTCTTCCGCCGCAGCTTTTTCCCATTTTGAAAAGAGTAGCGAGATGATGTTATACAGTCGACTCGCAAAGGTCAAATCTTCGTCCAAATCTCCATACGATTGTTCATAACAATTCTAAACTTTTTTCCCTTCATTTTCATAAACAAATCTTACTCGAAGACCATTAGCTGACATCAGAAGAGCGTCTATTTCTGCAACTTTGGTGAAAATCAGAGGAAATTGTTGAGGATCAGCTTCGAATTGTGCCGGATTGTGATTGGCTGTTTCCAATGCTCTGATTTTACCGTAAAACCTTTCAGAATACGTTTCTTACTTTGCGAATATTTTCCAAGTCTTTCTAATGGCTGGCCTCCTATCACAAATCTCATCAAAATGAACTAAAATACATAGAAGTTCACCCAGATTAATCCAGGCTCTGATGAGATTGCACTCGGTTGATTGATTTTTTCTTAAAAGTCTTTTTGTTCTTTACACGCAGAACAAACTTTATGAGAGAAATAGCCCGGAGTTGGACCAGAAACTGCCGGAAAGTGAAGTTGACGGCGGAGAGGAAGGCGGCTGTTTTGACGAGTTGGCCAAAGAAACTCCCAACCAAACGGATCGAAGCTGTTTCATCGACTAGAGCAATCGAAGCTGAATTTGCCTTTTCTTTTCCAAAATCAAAGAGAACATACCATCTTCGGCAAAAACAAGAAGAGCCGGCAAATGAACCTCCTGAGCCTCAATAACCAATCTGGACACATCCTCGAATATCATCGCCAGGGAGGCCGTTAGCTTCTCCAAAAAATCTTCATCTTGTGATACAAATGCCCATGGTGTAATACTTCCAGAATGAGTGATCTAGAAAACGTAACTTTCAAAAGTTCAGATGGGTCCTCCTTGGTTCGACTGGTCAAGACTTGTCGAGTATTAATCTGTCGACTAGAGATAATAACAGAATCCCCTGGAGCGATGCATTCTTCTGTCTGTCTACTCCAAGATGACGTCAACAAAATCGCTGAGTCGCTATCCACTCTCTTATTGTAAGTCCATTTCACGGATGCAAACCTCATCGGAGACTTTCAGTGCGAACTACGCCGTACGAGAAGAATGTTTTAATGTTAAGTAAAAGTATCTACGTTCGTCCTAATGGGGAGAAGCTCCAAGCCGATTCTTGTAATCTACAAGTCGAAAAAGGCGACCATTCTTCGTCTCAACAACGGGTTGATTCTATTGGTGTTCGGTTGTCTTATTTCTGCATTTAGGCCGTCAAAGACTACCACGAGCAGCAGACGAAAGTCTTCCTTGAGATCGGAATTGATATCAAAAATGCAAGAAAAATCGGTAGTGGACACTACAGTCGCGTTTTCAAGGCTAAACTTCTGAAAAAAGACGGCAGTAAGGTTCCGGTTAGTTAGTTATTTGAGCCGCAAGACAATAGTCCAAAAAGGAAGCCGCTGCTTTCTGGAAAAGAAACGTTTCTATAATGAAATAGAGTTTCAGATAGCTTTGAAGGTTATCAACGAAGAGAAACAATCGGCTGAATATTTGAACAAGTTTCTTCCCCGAGAGATTGAATGTTGGAAAAGACTCGATCATCCACTTTTGATTAAGCTTTATGGCCATTATACTGGAAGTAAGCACACGATTCTGACTATGGAATACACTGAACACGGCGACCTTGTGAGTAAAATGGCTTTCATTTATTTCAATTTCTGATTTAGCTCAAATATGTTCAAAATAATGGAGCTATGCCGGAGCACAAGGCAAAACTGTATTCTCATCAAATTATAGAGGCCGTAGGTTTTATGCATGCGGTGAGACTTTCCAACTATAGTTTACTTTGGCTTTGTCAGAGTGGTGTTTGTCATAGAGACATCAAGCTGGAAAATATTATGATCTTCTCTGATCAACTAGTGAAACTAGGAGATTTTGGTTTCTCGAAATTCACCACGGATCAAAATGGCTATTATTTTTCGCGAACACATTGTGGTTCAAAATCATATTCTGCTCCAGAAATTCTTTGTGGAATGACGTATGATCCCCTCAAATCGGATATTTGGTATATTTCTTCTGGTTTCTTATAATAACTCTTTAGGGCCGTTGGAATAGTTATTTTTATCATGTCGACGAATCACATGCCTTTTAAAGAGGATCAACACAACACGAAAATTGTCGAAATCCAAAGGACTCACTCCTTCAATTATTCGAAGAATAATCCTATATCAATTGAATGTCGGCAAGTAATCGTACGGATGCTTCAATATTTCCCACATGATAGACCACAAAAGATTAAGGATATTCTTTCGTACCAGTGGTTTAGATAAGGTGGGCTGATTTTAACTGACCTCTGAAATGACGTATTCTTTTTGTTGAACTGCCCCTTCTTTTACTCCATCCACAAGTTCTTTGTATTTTTGCAATTGCTGCTCTAGAGCGCGACCTAAAATATAAGAAGAAAAAAAATACCGAAAGTAAATTGAAAAACCTTTTCTACTATGTTCCATTTCAGATCAACTGATCTTCCAACATCAGTCTGAAGAATTAACTACAGTTGAGAACACGAACTCTACATAATCAGTTATAACAATAGTAAGCTTGTTAAGCTAAGTTAATAATAAATATTTTATGGATTATTGTCCCGATTATTTGTGCAAAAAGTATTAAAATAAGTAAAAAAATAAAATTCATTATAAGGTCAACAAAACGGATAACAATAAATTCAATAACAAGCAACAAAAAAATTATTCCATTTGTTCAATGGCTGTTGAGGCTAATCTACTAGCGTCGAGGTGCTCAATGCGCGGATTGAAGGTCCATTTAGGGAATACTCGTTTGTATAGTGACATCATAACAGAGTCTTGAGCATTGAGTTGTTGATCAAATCTTGCCTTCATATGACCATGAGTTCCTGCAAGACAGTAAAATAAATTAAAATATACTTGCCTATGGCTTCCTTTATGTGCCCTCTTCTTCCACTTGGAGTATACAACTCAACTGGCTTAAACCACTCAATATCCTCTGAATAGGAAGTTTAAAAAGAAAAATAACCAAACCTCTATTAAAGAACATATATCGGCAAACAACGGAACGTTTGTTGATTTTAAACGGATGTCCTGATAAAACGAGTCGTTTTAGCACAATTCTGTCAGGATTATTGTCTAAAATGGAGCCGGAAGCAACTAATTCTTGACGTCCTTTGGCATCTTTTCTAAAAACCAGAACTGATGCAGGCGGGAAAGTGATCGGAGCAAAAACACTAGCAACGCAGGGCGCATCAGCTGGAAGGAAACGCTCCATCTGACAAAATATATTTGAAAAATGTTATAATCTAACCTTAAATTTATCGCCATTTGTATGTTGACTGAAAATCGGTTCAGCTTCATATCGACGGAATCCAATATGGAAAATTAGTTTCGTCTTGCCCATAATAGGCACAGTGCATGTCGGATGCTTTCGTATCACCATATTAACAAGAGACATTTTTTGCTCATGAGGCAAAAGTTGGTACAAAACTAAGGGTGCTTTAGGGTTAATCGTGTCTGCAAAGTAATAGCTAACATTTAGAAGTTGAAATATACTAACCAGTAAACGATGTGGGCACATTTTCAATATGAATTGTAACAAAAGTGCCAGGGGAAACAACTTCATCTGGCTCTCCGTTTTCAATACCATTTAGAACTATTTTCTTTGTCTTTTTGAAATTTTGGAATTTGAAGATTCGTGCATAGTCATATGGCAAATTTTCAAGAGGGTCCCATGGAGAAGTTCTAAAAATAAAAATAAAAAATAAAATCCACAAACCTAAAACTTTTCAAGCCTCTGTATTTTTGAAATCGAACTCTGGCTGGAGCATCAATAGGTGTATCAATTTCATCAGGAAATTGTGCATTTTCTCGTTCTCGTCGATATTTTTCTACCTGCGATTAGATTATTTTCCAATAATAAAACTAAAAAAAATTACTTCGTCCATATCATCAGCCTCGTCATCCATCATAGCCGATGGAGCTTCAGAAGCCGTGTCATCGAATTCTGCATCTTCCATCTCCTCTTCAGCCTCTTCTGCGGCATCTAGGCCATCCATTTCATCATCGCCCTCTTCATCACTATCATCTTCCGACTCCTCAGTTCCTTCTTCATCTTCGTCATCAACAATCCAAGCAGCTTGATAAGTAGAGGTTCCTTTAGGAACCTTTCTTTTTTCATTCTTTTCTGTAACTAAAAAGAAGCAAAATAATGGTAAAAATTTGCTCACGGCTATCTTTTCCTACAATATCATGTTCATCAGGCCAAGTCTGTTCAGCATTCATTGAATCTGGTATAATCTCAGATTGTAAACTTTCAATTCGATCAGCCTTTGCTTCAACGCATAGCTTAGGAGTAGGATCAGGAGCAGTAGCAAACTAAAACATTTGGACTGATAGATTAAAATTTTTATACCTCTTTCAATGGGTGAGGATCGGGCAAAGAAAAGATGGCACTTGTTTGAAAATCTCCAAGGCCTTGTATATGAACAAGTCTATTAACATTCCATGCAGGGCCACGAAGATAGCCACTTGCTGATAATGTGCATACACCATTCTGGAAAAGATTTTATAAACTAAAAAAGCCTACGTTATTATGATTCATTTGAAGGTCTTCAACAAGCATATGTGGTCTTCTTTTTTGTAGAAGTAATTTCTTTTTCTTAGTCTCAATAATAGCTCGAACAATAAGTAAACCATCAGATTCAGAATCGGCCATAAATAGTTTATCTTGACTTAAATTCCTGGAATAATTTTAAGATATAATATATAAAATACAAACTAACAATTTGGAAATAGTGCCTTGTACAAGTTTCCGCAACTCATCTCGTTTTTTTCCGCTATTTATAGCTCCTAGTCCCGGTACAATATTTAAAATTGTTGGAACTCCATGAGCCTTAATTGCGCTAAGGATAAGTTGATCCCATTCTGTTAGCTCTCCGTTTAGCGGCCATACCAAAGCCAAAACTTCTGATACTTTGATTGAATCAAGTATGTCATCCAAGCTTGTAGGATTGGGTGTTAAAAAGCCAAGTCTAGCTTTAAATCTTGGAACTCTGAAAAAGATAAGTAATTTAAAAAAAAAAAGCTAACGAAAAATAGGCAACATTGTGACCTTCTGTGCGAACTATTGTATTATCACAGGAACCAATATTATTTAAGAATTCTTGTGGAGATCCTGCATTAGCAAGTGAAATGAATGTCTACAATATCGAATGATAAGAAATTGAGAATAACTTACTGTTAGAACAGGCGGAACACCAGTGCCTCCATATTTTCGTTTTTCTTCGAGAGCAGCTTTTCTTTGATTTTTTCTTTTCTGAGATGCTTGATTACGACGTTGTTCTAGAGTAGATGAACGGCTTCGCGATTTAGTAATTTCTCTTATCCCAAGACGTCCTAAATTCTGAGATTAGAATAACTCTAAAAAAATACCTCTATTCTCTTGGTCGATTTGACCCTTTGATTTATGTCCTTTCCAATTCTTATGCGGCTTAGCCGGCCGCTTAAAAGCTCCAGGTCTATGTCCACTCATTTCTGAAAAAAGTGTTGGGTATTAATATAAGCAGTAAATAAAAATCAATGAATTAGATCTTTTAAGCAGCTACTAGACGTGCTTATTTTGTTCAGAATGCTCTTTTTCTCATTTCCTCCAGTTGAAAACAAATATCAAAACGCCCACAACATTAATTTTTTTTCTTTTAAATAAAAATCAATAATTTATTATAAGAAACAATAAATAGATAAAATGACTGGAAGTTCATATCACAAGCCATAGGAAACAATTAAAAACAGGCTCTTGGACGAAGAAAGAGAAAGCAGAACACGGATAAACTACCCGAAAATCCCGCTATGTGTACAGAACAAAACAATAAATACAGATTATTCACACCCATAGAGCTAAAAATAGAAATCTTTTAAGGGATACAAAAAATAAAGTTGGAAATTTCAAAAAAAAACTCGAATTGGAGGCGTTAATTCGAGGTTTAGAGGTCGTTGCCAGTAAAATCTCCAAACTCCCAGATGTTGCTACGTTCGCGACGAGCCTTTTTCTCAGCTTCAATGTACTCGTTCAGCTGAAATTCGTTGTTTTTGAATTTGATTCCAAACAAACCATATTTTGAAGACGAGCCTCTCTTCTCTTTTCGACCAAGGCGAATCCATCAGCAATGAGTGATTTTCCAACATCAACCTTTGCTCCATTGGACTCGATCATGACCTGGACGTGTTCGACCGATCCACTCTTATATTCAGTGTTGATCTCAGCTGTTGGGACGGAGAAGAGTTTATGAGCGAAGTGCATTTCGCATTGCTCTCCGTAATCCTTATCATTAGGGATTGCAGTCAAAGCGAGAGCATATTCACGAGCAGCAGCAGGGAAGGCGGAATAGCCGGCTGGGATAGCTGCGCATTTGCTGCTCTCAACGGATTCTCTCTAAACATTATTTCATAAGATTGAGACAAAAACGAACGTTTCCATAATCGATGTAAAGGACATCGACCTTATCTCCCTTGAAGGCTTCTATGCGAGCTCTGTACCATTGGCCATCAGCAGAGAATGGAGCCACACAGAGTTCTCCCTTCTTTGGTCTATAACTTCCAGTCAATGGAGGGTTGTTCTTCAATTGTTCGCGAAGATCAGCCGTCAATTTCTCCAATTTGGCTCCGTCGTCAACCAATTGGGCATAGAATTTAAGGGTTCCTCTGACAACGTCTGTCACGGCGATCTTTCTGTAGTTGACCTTTCTGTCAGCTGTGTCTTGTTGTTGATCCACGGTATCCTCAACTGGAGCTTCTTCCTTGTAATTGGCCCAGATATTTCTTCTGGCATTTCTGGCTCTTGTCTCGGCTGATTGGAGTTGATTGAAATGTCCAGACTTCTCAGCTGTGAAGTGGAGGCTGGCATATCCTTGTTCAAGAAGGAGCTCGGAAAGATTTTGGGCTCGTCCTCCTCCTTCTTGAGGAACAAAGAGGTATCCAATAAAGTTTCCGTTCTTGTCAAGACCATCAACCTCGATTTCAACTTCTCTTTGAAGAACAAGTCTACGAGTGAAAGCAGCTGCTTCAGCAGCGAAAGGTTCATCAGTTCCAGTTACAGCTCCACTGGGTCCAGTACGAGCACTCTTTGGACAATTGATTCCTCCCAATAGGAAAGTAATGATGACAGTTTCCTTTGGAATGTAAATTCTGAGACGAGATCCACTGGAAATGAATTCAACGACTCCCTCAGCACGAGTTCCACTTCGTTGAAGATATGGGAGGAACTGCTTGCTTCGTGCCAAATCTCCTTGGAGTTCTTGGATACGAAGAGTGTCCTTTTTGTCGGCATTCTTATCAGCAAATAGACCCTTCTTGCTCTTTTCGGCATTGGCTTCCGCTGCCAACAGAGCGTCATAATCGCCTGATCTAAACATTCGTTTTATATTTCCAAACAAACGAAACCGACCTATTCTCATCGTCAGCACGATAGCGAACAACCTTGCTCAATCCTTTGGCAATCAAAGCTTCAGCAATGTTCATGTCTCCAACTTTGACTGTACAGCAAATCTTTTCTGGCAACTTCTCGTTTTTGGGCTGGATGTAGTCGACGGTCACGTGGACCTTCTTCCCAACCAAGCTAAACTTCGTCTTTGAATAAAGTGAGAGCAAGTCTTACCGTTTACGAAGGAATTCACGAGCTTGGAACATGAAGGGGACGTCATAGAGAGGACGGAATTGACGTCCAACTGCTGGTTTGTCCTCGGAATCACGGGGCAATCGTATAGAGGAAAGGAAGATTTTAGATTCACTTCCATCGTCTTTTTGGACAATCAGAGCGTCCGACATCACAATCTGAGCGGAAAGGTTTTCTTTTTTGAAATCGAACCAACCTCGACAACTTTGGCGTTGTAGGCTCTCTTGTCGGCGGAGAGGCCAGCAGTTGGGGCTTGGTAGTCTCTCCACAAACGGAGTCTCTTCTCTTTGGCTTGTTTCTCGGCAGTTCGGAGTTTCTCGGCTCCTCCAGTGCAGAGTCCAATACTCCAATCGACGCACTTGGCGAATCCTTCTCTCAACAAAACCTCGGCAATATTTCCCTTGGGATGGAGGACAGATCCAACGAAGTTTTGATTGGAAGTCGACTCGAGCACAACCTGGATGTCTTGTTGGAGTAGTCTGTGCTCGACGAAAAATTTGGCTTCTTCAGCAAAGGGTTCAGCACGTCCTCCAGCAGTTGAAGGAGCGCGAACTCCTGACAACTGGAGGGTGATGTACTCGAAGTTGGGTAGAAGGAGGAGACGAACTGTGGATCCATCACGAACCATTTCGACGATGGCATTGATGGGTTTTTGTTTGTAGTTGTCAACAACTTGACGAGGGTTCTCGATAACCCATTGCACCTCTCGAACTGAGTGGCCAGCCGGGTTCCATTTTCCCTTATTGGATGATTTAGCATGTTCTTGCAGTTCCAAGAGTTTTGTCGTGTATTCGCTGGAATTAGAAAGTTGGAAAAAAAGAGAAAAAGAATTCACTCAGAGATCTTCCCTGCTCTGACTTCGAGCCATCCAGCCTCAACTGCCGATTCCGAGACATTCTCAGCGTTCTCAGGATTGGTTCCACCAAGATAAACTCGTCCATGATCACGTCCAGAAGTGGCAGTAAAGTCCTTGAAAAAGAAATAAAAAGATGAGAAAAGAACAAACCTTGATGAAAGTGACCATTTGTCCGACGAGTTTCTTGCGGAGGAATTCGCGTGACTCCCAAGCGAATGGCTCATCAGCAGTTCCTGGAGCCGTATCCGTTGGACGTCTACCCAGGCGAGGAGCAACGACATTGCTGAGATAGACGGTGACCTCCGGCGGTGGTCCGTTGGCTGCATGTCCTACGATAGTGATTGCGTCTCCAGATAGAACCTATAAAGGCCAAAGACTGTAAGTGAAAGAATGGCCTACCTGCTTGACAAGTCCACGTCGTAGAGCGGGTTGAGCAGGAGTCGGAGGAGGAAGTTGATCGGCCATGTCGAAATTCGGGAGTTTCTCCCTTGTGAAACTACCTGAAAATCTCTTGTTTTTTTCAGTTTTTGGACTCAAATTCTAGCGAAAATGGAGTCGGAGAGAAATAAGAATCAATTGGGAGAATGGAAATGTAGTGGTTCATTGATCCGTTTTGGGTGGGTGGAGTACCTACACTAATTAGGTCTAGAAATGCCACGAAAACATAAAGGATCGAGTGAGATTGATGGCTTTTTAACCGAAATGCGACTCAGACAATCAATAGCGGACAAAAGAAGGTTCGCGACTCGATTCGACAAGCGATTTGCCAACGAATTTCGACGAAATCAGAGAAAGCGATCCAAAAAGCACTAGAAAATACAATTTGACCGACGCAGCCACCGTGTTCGCACTGCAGAAAAGCCAGGGTCCCAGCACGCAAAACTCCGCCTTTAATTTGCGTTCAAAGGGTCTTCGCTTTCATTCGACTGGATTTCGATCTCTTTTGATGGGAAAAAGCAAGATCTTCGATTGGAACAGACTTCCTCCGACACCTGTTGCCTAAGATTGACATTTCCGAGTCCCAGTCATCTCCTTTGGTTCTATCAACTCTAAACTTTGTCGTTATAATCATGGAACCAGTAAAAATTTATTGAACGTGAGAACAAGAGAAAATTGATATTAATCGCTGACATCATCGGCGGCTTCGACCTTTTTGGAATTCGTCAAATAATCTTTAATTTCGTTCCTCAACTTTGGATTGCATTTGCAATAAATGAGTATTCGAATGGCCGAGCAGACCATATAGAGGATACTTACAGTATCCGAAAGAGCTAAACATTTTTGTTGTTTTTTAAAGTAAAATCTCTTGCCGATATAAAAATTACTGGATTGGTTCCTATCGTCAGATTCGTAGAGAAACGCTGGGTCAGTTTTCTCCAAAATGGTTACGAAGAGATGAACTCCATTACAGACCTAAAAAGAGTTGGCCAGAAAATGGAGAAAACAAACCAAATAGGTCGTTACGATGGCTATCATGGTGTAGATTGCGTTTCGGATTTGAGTTCTTTTTCCCCTCGAAGATCTGAAAACGTCGCTTTCCAATGAAAATAAGATCAACCGATAGAATTTGAAGGAGATCTCATAGCTTCTAGTCTAGTTCTAATCTCATGCAACTTACTCGGAAAAAGCTCTCAAAACTCGGGCACAAAACGACGAGTGTCGTTCTCGTCTATAGTTATTTTATTTCCCCGTTTTTCTCAAAAGATTTTAACCAAACTTACCTTTGGATGAGGGATTCTTTTATGACTTCAGCCGCCACTTCAAGGAGGACATAATTCTCCGGCAAGGCACTGTTGCTATTGTTGGATTGAACAGCAAAATTCGAAAGACGAGGTTTGATTGTGGTGCAAAGCTGAGAGCCTTGTGTTGATTCAAAAAGAATCTTACATGCTCTCGTTTCTCAGCCATCATCCTTTGGACTATGATGAGATTCAAGGCAAGAAGGACGATAAAAGGGAAAAACATTTGAATTGCTGTGATGATATGGACATCGAATATCACAAATGCTTGGCTGTCGGCTACCCAATCCGCTGGAGAGACGGATTCGCTGCGGAAATAGTCGGGACAATCTGGGAACTTTTTCACCTGCAACCTTGAAAGGAACGAAGAAAAGGGACTCACAGTTGTGGCGAAAAACATCGGCATTCGCAGAATGGCCGAGACAACAATGAGGATGGAGACGGTCAGACTCCGACCTCGGTCGTTGAAAACTGGAGAGAAGAGCAATCTGCAAATTATAAGTCCCTTTAAAATAACAAGGAAGAGTTGTTGTCGCCCACGAGAAGGTCCTAATTCGGTTACACCTCTATTAGGCTCCTCGTTTTTAGGCAATTTGGTGGCTCAACGACATTTCCAGTCACCTGGGAATTCGAAACTTTCTCTTTTACCTTGTCTTCTCCTCGGTCGTCCAAATAAATCTCTCGAAAGTTATGAGAATCAAAAGGAAAGGAATGGCGAATTGAACTACTTTTGCCAGGTAGAATATCCAGACGATGTATTGGTGATAAAGGAAAAACAAAGTCTGAGATGAGGTTTTTTGAGAAAAGGAGACGATACCTACCGTACTTTTGAGATACAAAACACCCGCATCAACACCGAAGAGTAGGACATACGTCAGACAAATACTCATATCCATTGTGGCCAAAGTGAAAAGATAGACGGAGGAAGGAAGAGTCTTCCAGAAAACTGCCATTAACAGCTGAAATTAAGGAATCAGTTATGGACCCTGGCTTGATAAATTTAGCCGAAGACATCTCATTTCTCTTCGATGGCTCTCCTCTCAAAATTCATTGCTGAACACCGCGCAATCAACACTCAAGCCGCGCGAAATGACGCAGAACTTACAGTATTAGCGGCAACTCCGAAGGCTGAAAGGACTGAAAAGCAGACGATAATCACGAATCTTTGAAGGGTATAGCCTTCGAAGTAACCACAAATCTCCGAGTCGCCCGTAATGTTTTGGGAAAGATCCTCCATTTTTCTGGAAAAAAAAGAGTTCAAAAGAGGAGAAAAGCGTCGGAGGAAAGAGACCGGATAGATTTATTAGAGCAAATATCCGTTAGCTAATAACGAGGCCGTCGTCATTCGAAGTACCTCAACCTTATTTTGTCTCGTGTTGTCGTAAACTGACCCCAAAGGATCCTTTCACGAAGAGTCTCGACGGACAAAAGAGGTTTCAAAACAAACTCTGGAAAAGATCAAAAATGATAATGGCTCCAGGGGATCTCGATAGAATCCTCACTTTCTAATTGTTTTTCAAGGAGAGAAGTAATCCTATTTATAATAAGCTCTGTTTACGGTAAACTGACTCGCATGTCAGGAAGGAGAATAATGTGTCGTCGACGAAAATTCGGCTTTGAACTTTGACAATTATTCAATTGTCGCGTTTTTGGTCTCAACATCCGGTCAATCCTTGTTATTATTGCATTGTTCCGCTCAACGTAACCCGAAATTGGACGAATTTGAGCAGACTTGCAAGCCAGGTTTTTGGACGTCCAGAACTCAAACAACAAAGTGAATTAATTATAGTTATCCAGGTCGTAAAGAGGAGAATGATATCATGCCGAGATTGCAACATTTTCTCTCATTTATATGCTGCTCAAATGGGCGTCAAACGGACTTTGGTCAACTCAAATTAGCCAAATAAGGATGAATCAAGAGACAATTTAACTCTTTGGACCTGAGTCTCTTTTTTTGGAGAGTGGAGAGACACAAAAGTAAAAAGGAAATAATAATCAAAAGTCTCAAAGGCGCCATGTAAATTCAAATTTTAGCGAAAAGTCTGCGCAAAAATAATGAGTTAATCATGACTCCGGATGGTGAGTGAACCTCGAAAATAAAGTCTCAAAAAGTGAGAGAGAGAGAGAGAGAGAGAGAGAGAGAGAGCGGATGACGAGAAGGAGATGATGGCTCGAAATTGGTTCGAATAAACCCTACGGGCAGAACTTAGGGAAAAGGAAGAACTAAAAATGTGAATTAGATGAACTGGAACGCCATGAAAAATGCATCGGTTCGAAGAGGAAGCGCTCCCGTTGATTATTTTGATCCGGAAAGACTTGCAAAAAGGAGGAAGACGAGTCCGAATCCTCTCAACAAAGGACGAACAACAATTGACTTCGGAAAACAACCATTACTTTGATTATCACGCGAAGGAGAAGGACAACCTCTTCGAGCCAAAGAGTCGGATTTTAATGTGTCTGCTGTACTTGGAAAACAAGGAAAACGAGCTATGATTTATGACCCGGGAACCTTTCATTAGACGCCCTGGAGACGAGTCTCAAAAACCAAAACCAAAAGTGGCGTGAGAGAGGACTACCATATGTCAGGAATGAAATTCAAACGGCCCTTTGTAAATTGACACGTAAAGACACACCCTGACTGACATGATGATGGGCTGAGCACACGCGAGAGAAAGGACCGCCCACCTCTTGTTCTCCTGGAGAAATCTCTTGAAGATTGTCAAGAAATGACTACTTTTCACTTTGTTCTCTTGGAGAATAAGTGACGCCGAAGGCCGATTTCCTCGCCTCGAATGGGCTCTTAAACGAGGAATTGCATCGCCGACAAGGAATAATCACAGCCCTTTTTGTAAAATTGTCCCCCTGGACGTTGAGGAGCTGACAAGCAGGTGGAAAAAGACATCTGGGTGTTTTTATGGCTTTCGGGATAAATAAACTCGAATGTTTATGACCGGACAGATCTGAGAAAGAGAGTTCTCCTCTATTCCCCGGACGGTGATTGTAACACCCGCATCTTTTAGCGATGAACGCCGCAAAACAGAAAGAGGAAGAAGGCAAATAAATGAGCTTCTCCTCCAGTTTGATGAAGAGAGTTCATCCATCGTTTCGGCCTCTTTCTCTCCCTCTCTATCCAGGAAGAATTTCAAACATATAATTCAACGAGGGTTGGAAGGGGAAAATCAAAGAAATAATTTCATACAAGGAACAACTACTCAATTAGAGCTTTATGCTCCAGAGGAATTAATCACGTAGTGGCAAAAGTATTGGATTAAAAATGTCTGAAGAAATGAAGAGAGACTTTAGAGTTAGAAGGATTCCCAAAAAGTAAAAGAAAAGTTGTTAGGAAAAGTCTCATAACGAGTTGTTTGTCTCTGCTAGCTATTAACTCTCTCCCCATTTATTGGATATCACAAACTCCAATAAACCAGTCTGAGAGGGGAAGATAATCTTGTCGAAAACGTGCGTTCAAAGCAATTTCCCTGACCATAATATGCTATTCGAGAGAGCTCTCCCACACTTCAAGCGGATCTTGGATATTTAGAGGCTTCTTCAGAAAACAAATGCTCTTCAGTGAAACCGAAAAGCAACAAGAGGAGACATGATGTTCTTAGAATTTGTTCAGATCTTCAGTCTTTCAAATATGTGCTCAGCCGTCAAAGGACTTCAGTCAATCGAAGCGAGAACCAGTCAGCTTGTAATACTCACAATACCTCGACCAAAGCCAGCGGCGATTTTGATTGTCCCGCATCTCTTTCGGAGATATCCATACAGACACACACACACGCTTTCCGCTCAAAATCGAAATGAATCGAACCCGCTGGGCAATCTCATTTCTCTCTCGATTGGGTCAAATCCAGTCTATCAATACTTCCTTTATTTCAGACTACATATGTGATTTCCAATGACCGATTATCTCAAATTTGTTACAATTGCTGTCTTCCTCTTCACAGCCTATACGATCATCAAACACTCGTCATATTCATTAGATGTATTTGTTCTTTCCTCCCTTGTTTTGACTGATTTCCAGGAAGAAGTTCGTCAGACAGTTAGGAAATTATATTATACCTGGAACAAATGCATCACTCACCAAATCGCTTTAATCAGACAAGATCATCAAGCGGTGAGTTCTTCTTCCTCTTCTTCACATTTGTACATGTACTCGTTCAAAAAGATGTTCCAGCTCTGGGACAAAATAGGAGAAGCATCAGGGAGATGTGACAATTACACGGGCATCAATCAGTTCCAAATAATCGAATATCCTAATATGGACGAGTCAAAGTTCAGTATTCCTCCATCTAATGTAAGTCGTAAGCTCTTTCTTAAAGCCAAGTCTTTAGCCAAATGATTTGTCGGTAATTGTGACGATTGGAATTGGACGTGATGTGACAGCTGAGCAAAAAATCAAACAGGTTTAAAATATTTTAGCAAGGAATCGTTAATAGGATTTGGGTAATAACTCGCTCTTTTTTGGGGCTGATCCAATCGTCTCGAAAAATGACAAGCTTTTTGAACCGATTGGTCAGTTCTTCCCATTTGCGGTAAGCGGCAAATCCGGTCTCTCCAAAGCATCCGTTCTCGATGACGGTTAATTTGGTCAAGTGGTGGCATAGTTATAATCTTCAGGAGGATACAAACAGATGGATATGATCCATGTTGACCTTGTCTACTTTCTCCACGAGATCATTGAGCCTACTATGGCTTTGTTCGATAATATTTGGATAGATGCTGAAGGCGGTGAGTACTCGATGATGCCTTTGTTCCATAGAGGGGGACGACTTGATCAATACAATATCACCATTTGTCAATTCAATATGGAGGTTTTTTTTCTTTTTGTGGCCGTTCACAGTAATCTAGGTCCATCAGCCAGGCGAACTTCAAAAGAAGCAGTTCCGGGATTTCATAGACCAAACACTGATTGATGAAAGGTCTTTTTCAAAGAAGTTAGACAATCCAAGTTCCAGATATGCTTTTTTGAAATTAAGTACAGCCGCCGGCCATTGGAGAATGTACTTTATAAATATGGACAACAACGAGTGCTCGAAGAAATATCTTGTCAAAATTACGGACTAGAAATAAAAGATACTCAATTTATTCATAAGCCTTTGAATAACACAGAACATCACATAGGAAGCAGGGGTTAATACTCAGCACCGAAGGAGAAATGAGGATGGTCAAAGTCACGATGGGATAAGTCGACCAGACGCCAGTTGCGATCGATTGACTCCATCTGTTGCATTTCCTCCGAGGAAAGAGCGAAATCAAACAAGTCTATGTTCTGCTTGAGTCTGTTGGCATTAGTCGACTTCGGGATCACGAGGATATCGTTCTGGATTGCCCAACGAAGAGCTACTTGAGCTGGGGTCTTTCCATGGGCCGAGGCGATCTTTTTCACGACCTCGTCCTCCAAAACATTCGGGTCTCCTTCTTTGCGGAAAAAAGTCGAACCAGGATTTCCCAGGGAACTAAAAAATCCTTTTGAAATATATGGAATATACCTATAAGCAGTGACGGCAATTCCATGATCTTTACAGAATTGACGGAGTTTCTTCTGTTGGAAATAAGGATTGATCTCTACTTGAAGAACAGCTGGCTTGACTTTTCCATTGTCGATAATCCGTTGGATTTGATGGTGATTGAAGTTGGAAATTCCAATTGAACGGACCTAGGACTCTTAAAAGATAGACTAAAAAGACGAACCTTTCCAGCGGCTTTGGCCTCTTCGAGAGCTCTCCAAGTGTCAAGGTAATCCGCATCAGAATAGAGCATTTTCGTTTTGTCTTCGTTCTAAATTCTTATTTCAAAAATAACTTTGTCTTACAAAAGGCAAAGGATCTCCTCCTTCCTTGTATCCCATAGGCCAATGGATCAAAAGAAGATCGATGTAATCCAGTTGGAGTTCCGAGAGAATCATATCGATATTCTCCTTGGCCTTCTCGTAGGTGTGGAATGTATTCCAGATTTTCGAAGTCACGAATACATCTTCTCTCTAATTATTCCTTTCTAAATGAAATAAGCTGGCTAACCTTGACTTCTTTGCCAAAAAGACGATGGAAAACCTCTCCGATTTCCTTCTGATTCATGTACATGTAAGCACAATCAATATGCCTATATCCATTGAGAAGGGCAGTCTCTACAGCTGCTGCCACCTACCCAATATAATTATAATAAACAACAAAACAACAAACCTCTCCAGGCTTACTTTGCCAAGTTCCCAGACCCACCAAGGGCATTTTGTATCCAGTATTCAAAGTGATTGTATTGTCAGCCATTTTAATAACTGAAAGTAATGGAAATTAAAGATAAATTAGATGGTTAAGAACAGAAAATATTTACGAGACCGCAAAGGGCAACTATTGATCCGTGACGAGATCAACACAACGAAAAAGAGAGTAAACAATCCTTAAAGGTTTGTTCACCACAAATAGCCAGAGAAAGAGACGAAAAAGAAGAATGGTCAAGGGCAATGAGCCGCGTTTATGGCGGCGGTCAGACTCTCCACTATTGATCAATAGATTGCAGATCGTTTGCGCTTTTGAAAAATCGAAGGAACAGTTTATTTGAAACGCGAAGTCTAGAAGGGCGATAAATTCGGTTATCAGTTCGAGGGGTCAGTTGATAGGGACGACCATTTGGCATATGAATGGCCGCAGTTGTGTGCAGGAACGAATCGACCAGACGCCATTTGTATCCATCACTGAACGTTTCTTTCCCAAAAGAAATGGGGAAAGACATGCCTGCACATCCATCGATTGGACTGTCCTCGTTGAAATTGGAGAAACTATCAGTGAATCCCCTTGTAGTCGCTTTGGTCTTCATGCCGATCCAGACAAAGTCAGATGTCGGACTTTCGTTAATCAGGGCTAAAGGATTTTTTAATGGATAAGCACTTACATTGGATGAATTGGTTCTTTTCTTTGTTGTCAATAACGGCCAAATGAGCATTCAATGAACGGCAATAATTCTTAGTGGAATTTGTCATTTGAATCTCAGATTTGTACCTCAGCCTGATCCCAGTTCTTTCGCTCTTCGAATAATTTGAACATTCCCCCATTTTCCGTGGAATTCCAATCACTGTGAGCAGCTTGTTGCAAACCAGAAACTTGCTGTTCCAACTTTTCAACTCGAGTCAAAAGATTTTGATATTTCGAGTAAAGTTGGGCGTAAGGGTCATTATTGGGTTGAATCTGGCCGAAGAATTGCTCTTGATACTGTATCTCCTCGTATAAATGAAAAAGGAAAGATAACTCACAAATTGGGAAGATGAAAAAGGAACGAAAAGAAGAATCAAATACCACATTTCTAAAAATGTTTACTTAAAATGATAATGGGTCAGGCGGTGCGAACCAGTCTTGAGAATAACCTTGGTTAGCAGCAATGGAAGAGCATGTGTCATCATCTGCCAGTTCGGCCAACCCGGTTGCCCACAAAAGGATCGAAATCCATGACGTCTATCTTCCTGCAGAAAAGACCAAATATTTTTTCAAGTCTGATGGTCAGAGAGTTTCATCACAGATCCAGACTTCAGGATCATGATGAGATCTCAAGTCTTCTTCCCGTGATAATCTCCCAAATCCCTCTTGTACCATTCGTACCAGCCCATTATGTTCACTATATATCCGAGAATTCCAGACTGCCGAGGGCTCTACAAACTTCGGACACGCCTCCGCCTTCCTTCTCAACTTTTTGTAGCAACTCGTCTCTTTTGTTTGTTTTTCGCTCCGCCATCCCACTTGTAGCTATGTATCATTCAATAATATGCGTCTCAATACTATCTCTCTCTGGACAAATAGATCCCAGAGTGATACAAGATTAATAAAGGCGATAAGTCTATCTGATGGGGAGCATCGTATGATGGGATGATAAATTTGGAACAATCGGAGACTCTTTGAGGTGTTGTCGGCGATTGCGTTGGCGCGGAAAGGACAGACATTTCCGTTCCGGAACAACCAGAAGAAGGTCAACCAGGAGGTAGAGAAGGAGCTGTAGTAAATTGGACAAATTGTTTTGGAAAAGTTTCTCCAGACGTTCGTGTTTCCTTATTTGAATCTATTTTTTGACTTTTACGAGCCTTTTGGAGAAAAATGACGTGAAGGAGAGGGTGGAGACTTTCCCCTCGAGACCTCTTTTGACTTATTACTTCACGTCAGCTTTTCTGTTTTTCACGCTTTTTACCTGATCCTTTGAGTCTTTTCCTCTAGAATCTTTAAGGATTGAAGAGGATTGATGTCACGAAAAGCTGAGATTTATAGTGGTGAAGATGACGTCGCTCCTCTCGTAATACGGCGAGAGTTCTCCCAGCAGGAGGTAAAGGTTCTCTCCTGGAGAAAGAGAGTGGATCAAAGAGCAATCCGACCCCATAGCATCTGCGCATCCTAATAGTCAGTTGGTGGCCAATTATCACCATTTTACTCATTCCCTCAACTGTTTCATTTAGGGAATTACCCTTCCTTCGATTAGTCAAATTTCTTTCACTCGTGATGTCCTTCTCCTCTTTAGAGACCATGGCCTTTTAGGCCTCGAATATGGCTGAATAGAGCCGGCTAGATACCGTAGTATCGGCTAATTATAGTTCCTTATTCTTTCATTTCAGTCTTTTATCTCATTTGTTCCGTTAATTTCGTCAAAGCTCCAATTAAACTAAATTGATCTTCAGTTTAAATTATTCTCACTCTGATCTAATGTTTTGTCTATGAAGTAGCTACAGTATTCTCACTAGGAATAAGAAATGAGCTTTTTTTGGCATCAGTTTTGATTGAAAAAAGTCAGAAATGTCTATCTATATCTTATCCACTTGTTAAACGTATGCAGCCTCGGAATGAAATTAAAAATTTGTCGCGTCGGAATTAGATCCGAAACCTTTTTAAATGAAGTTTATCTCGCACTCTCGACCCCGTCATCAGTCGCCTTAAAAGGAACACTCTGTGCGACTCAGCACTCGTAGATTTGCACGAGATCTCGTGAGCCTTTGAGATAATGACTCAAAGATTACACGCTCAAGGCCAGTCGTACAATCTGACAAGGGCAAAAACCAAAACTTTTTTTGTTTTTCCGTCTGTCATTGTATTCTTCAAAACAAGCCTTTTCTCCTCTTCATTTTCCCCTTCAAGAAATTTGTTCAGAGAGTTGGATGTTATTTCTTCTCTTCCTCCAGTTGCCTCTCCCTGGCGCTGCTCTCATCCACAATATTCCAGTTTCTCGAACACAAGAATCTGCTGTGAGATCTGTCCTCGAAAAACTACCACAATGGGTATTTTCCTCTTTGAAATATCCAACTCATCCAGATAAACGAATCAATTTCGTTCTCATTGAATCATGATTTGGGAATGGTAGATGGCGGAGCGAGAATTCTCCCCTCCAACAACGGCGGAATTTATGTCGAAGGAAGCAGTGGAACTACCGTACTCTATGCCGTAAATGTGAGTTATTGGAGGAATAAACTTAACGTCTTTTAGTATTATTTGAGAAATTATTGTCGCTCTCAAATAACCTGGGATGGAAGTACTTTTGGAGACAAATGTGAGCCTCTCAAGGAGGAACTCTACTTCGAAGCCCCAAGGTTTTTTGTTATTTTGACGAAGAAAGAAGTCCTTTAGAGTCCGATATTTCGGAAATCCGTGTACATTTTCTTATTCGTTTGTCTGGTGGGATTGGAAGGAATGGGATACTTTCATTGATTGGCTGGCTTTGAGTAAGCAAATCTAAATAGAAAAGTGAAACTTTATTCAGACGGATTCAATATGGTTTTGGCTCCGGTTGGACAAGAAGCTCTTTGGAGAGATGTCTTCCTCGATTTGGGACTAAGTCGACGAGATTTGGATAGTTATTTCACTGGACCAGCTTATTTGGCTTGGCATCGCATGGGAAATCTCAAGGGCTATGGTGGTCCTGTTTCTGATAACTTCCTGGATGAACAACTTGAATTAAACAAGAAAATTGTTAGCAAATTGGCTAGTCTTGGCATTATTCCCGTTCTTCCAACATTCGCTGGATTTGTGCCTGACGCCCTAGTTGCTCTCCATTCGGAGCGAAAAGCTTGGGAGAAACAATTCGTCCAAAACACTTGCTGGGATGATTTCAATTCAACCTACAGCTGCTTGGCCTCAGTCCAACCTTTGGAAGATCTGTTCACCGAAATTGGAGTCCGATTTTTGAAAAAGGTTTGCCTCTTCGTTAGTAGAAAAACAGACTAAATCCAGCAAGCCGACACTTATGGACGACAATTTCATGTCTACAGCGCTGATCCGCTGAATGAAATCCCTCGACAATTACAGAACTATATCTATCTGAGAGACTTGGCTTGGTCTGTCCACGCTGCTTGTACTACTGGAGATAGCAAATGTGTCTGGTAAAAAGCCACCATTTGAAGAACTCTTTTAGGCTTTTACAATCCTGGACATTCTCATATGACGCCTGGCCGAAGCCGGCGGTAAAGGCTTTTTTGGGCGGAGTTCCCCATGGTCGTCTTTTGATTTTGGATCTTTATGCTGAGCATTATAGCCTCTGGAACCATTATAAGTCCTTCTATGGCCACAACTTTATTTGGTCAATGCTTCACAATTTCGGTGGAAACACGGAAATTCGAGGAAATATTGAGTTGCTCAATCTGGTATTTATTAAAACTCAGAAAGGAAGAATATATTCAGAACTATCAAATAGCACTGACGTCAAAATCTTCGATGGTTGGAGCTGGATTGACGATGGAAGGAATCCATCAGAATTATCTTCAATATCAGTTTATGATCGACAGGATGTGGTCCACTTCTGAGCTCACAATTAAGAATTGGTATTCCCATTCAACCCATAGAGTCCAGCTTTTAGGACTGAAAAATTCGTCGAATCGCGTTATCAAACAACAAATCAAACGATTATTGACGCTTGGAACCTCACCGTCACGACTTTCTACAATCAAACATCGAAAAACGACAAACGTTTCGAGATTTTTGTTTACAAACGGCCTCAACTCAAGGAGATTGGAATTAAGGTTTTTGAAATTAATCAAAATACAAAAATTTGTTTAAGTACTGGTTCCCTATGGAGAAGCTACTGGAAATTGTGGCGAAATTCGAAAAAGCAAAGGATCTTTTGTGGAATAATCCTCTCTTCAGGTAATCGGGCTGATTAGAAGAGTAAACTTCTTTACAGACGAGATTACAACGATTTCAAAAAGGAGCTGCTGCAGTTCCAGCTGGGGAACGACTATATCGAGAGGGTACAAGAAGCCGTTGGTCTGACTGATCAGATCATGTTAAACAAGGCGTGCAGACTTGTCCAAGATACCTTCGAAAACATGACTGACTATGCGAATTACGATCTTACCGAATGGGAAGGTAATTGAGAAATCTAGATGTCGAATGGAATAATTAAGAATCTGCCAAAAGATGGGCTGTCGATTCTGTCGAAGAGAAGCTGTTTGAGAAAAATGCTCGCTCTCTCCTTTCTATTTGGGGACCGAATGGACAAAATTTGGATTATGCCCATCGGTCTTGGAAGGGAATTCTCACTAAATATTATGCGCCAAGATGGAAATTCCTCTGTTCTTGGTTGGGAAACGAAGACCACTGGAACAATCAATCTGCCTTCAACCAAGAAGTTTTCAAAAAAGTTGAAATGATTTTTGTTATGCTGGGACGTTCTGAAGTTATCTATAACTAATTGCGGATAGTTGTGCCTAAATAAATCTCAAACTCATCGTCTGTTGTCGCTTCGGCCATCGCGAAAGATGGCTTGCGACAAATTGAAATACAATCTCTCTCAACAAGCGGCGGAATAATTGAAAAATAAGAAGAATAAATCTGAAAGCTCGATGTCTTATTTGAGAATTTTGAGATCGAGAACTTGGACAATTCTATTGTAGTCCTATTCTCCAGCGTGTGAGATCTTTCTCTGATATTTTCGTACAAGATGGTCTCTCCGGACAAACATTTGGGGATAAAAGCATAACAGGGATCTCTTTTCGTCCATCTTGCTGATTAGAATCCGCTTATACTCTACCTCATCTGCCTCTGACAACCATTTGTATTTACTCCATCCACTATCCGTATTCTAGTATAAGCGCTTCTTTTCTCAACAAATAAGAAGAGCAAGGTTCTATTGCGTAATAGTAAAAGAAGGCGGTTGTCCGTTCCCAAGGTAACCTCTCCTACAATCTCCTTTCGTCTTCATCCGCATCTCAAAACGATGAGTGGTGGCAAGATTCGTCCAGCTGAAGATGAAATATTTCTTCAAGTTCAAAAAATCCATCATGCTCTGCGTGATCTTCAAGAGGAAGTTCGTCGCATCGAGAAGCCAATTCAGATGAGGTAATCTAAACAAATAATTTATCTTTTAATGAGTTTAGAGTCGTCGTGCCACCTATTCACAAAAAGTGGCCACGTCCATTGCCCCTTCAGGCTGTTGATTCGTATGGTTTACCGAAAGTAAGTGGGGGGAGAGGAAGATGAAGTTTGGGGCCTTCTATTAATCACCTTCCTCCTATTTGAGAGATCGGATGACAATCGACCAGGTGCTTTCACCTCGATTACCCTCACTCGGCCGGAGGCTTACTTCCCGAAAAGCGTAAAATATAACGACTAGCGCTCGTCATTGGGGGCATTTGTGTTGGGCTCTCGAGGGGATTCAAAGCTTTGGAAGAGAGTCAAATCGGCCCTTGATTTTTCTCTAGCGTGTCTTCGCGCTTAGCCGTAATGAGAAAGAGAGAGAGAGAGAAGTCAATTGGGACTCGCCCTGCCGACTCCGGAAACGCCATTTCCGCCTGGTCGGACTCCATTGCATCGTTGAAACACTTTCCGTTTTGACAGTGGAGGTCGTTGAGGCGCAATTCTGCTCGAATGGAAGAATTCTTTCCTCAATTTGCGCCTTTCTGGGCATCGATGACCATCTTTCGCTCTCCTTCTGCCTTAAGGCTTCTCTCCCACGAAAAGACATTTCCGCCGGAATTTCCCACAACCCGTCATGTCGTACAAAATGAAAAGAAATGTGTCTTTCACCTGCAGTCTCTCTCTGCGCCTCCGCCCCTTCGCATTGTGCTCTCTCTCTAATCCAACTACGCCATGTCTTTGCATTCCCAGTCTCCTCGGCAACGCCTCCTAGTCAGTCTCATCATCCGTCTCTCCTTCGGCCATGGAATATGTGATTTGTTTTCTCAGCTCTGATTCATTCACACAACCTGTCCACAATTCTATTATCGCAGGACTTGCCTCGGGAAGTCTCACATGATATCGACCCTGTAACTCTCATTCCTTAACTAGGCTTGCCCGAAATCTTTTGAGAGAGAAAACCAAAAACAACTGACTAGATTTATGAGCCGATTGGAATGGCAAGGAAAACGGAAAAATAACGTGTAAACGAGTGTTTTTTGGTTGAGCCATTCCGTTTTTATTGTCCTATGTCGGCTGCTAATTTGCCTAAACCCTATGGGCTTTTGGGTCATAGATCAAAGTCGCTTCATTCATGCATTTGACATATCCGGCTCGCTCTCTCCCCACCTCAGTCTCATTCCGCTCTCACATCTGATTTGAGAACCATAAAAAACCCATCAAAGCCAATCCTGGCTTGACTCTACCGTATTCCCGCGGCTAATCTCAGATGATTTCCTCTCATCACCGGCGCTCATGACGACGACAAACCAAGCCGCTACTATGACGCTGTTCTCTCGTACTTTTTATGCGTGTTGCCAGAGCGTACTCGTCGATTTTTCATCTGTCTGATGAGTTGTTCCGAGAGGCCATGTGTTGTATTAGGCGCCAGCTAGGCTTTGCAATATTGCTCGTTTGTCTCTGGAGGCCCTGCCGACGTTCGATCTCTCTACCTTGACGAGCTTCCGAAGATGGGGCTTGGGTTTCCTTCGAGCTTCCCTCTAATCCAATCCGAGCTCTTTTTTTTTTGCAAATCTGTTTGTCACAGGACTCGTCACGTGTCCAAATCTATCATTTTGCAGAGCTTCCCATAAGGAAGTCCGAAAAGTAGTGGAATTGACCTCTCGAATCCGTAGATTTTCCATGCATGAATATAGGAATAATTGAGTCCATGTCGCCATTGTTCGCTGCAACTTCGAATCCCTCAAGATATCATAATCTTGTTTTCGAGTCAAAGATCGTAGCTTTATTTTTTGTAGTTTTGAGGGGGAGATACGGTAGCTGAAAAACATGTTTTTCTCTCTTCTAATAATTTCACTAAAATCCGGTCTCCCACTCATTCTAAGTGCTCCGTTTTCAGTCATCTGATCGGCCTACAATGGACTATATCAGTGCGTTTGATATCCGTTTGGCCAAAGATGTTTATTACGCTGGAGAGAATGTCTCCGGCTCTGTTCTCCTCGAAAATACCGAGAACATTAAAATCAAAGGTGAGATCGCTAATGGGAAATGACGAGGGATTTCAGGGATTCGTGTCCTTTTAAGAGGAAAAGTTCACGCTACTTTGAAAGTCGTCAAGTCTGGAGAGCGGAGAACGATGAAGGACGACCAATACATCATCGATGAGAAAGTTCTCGCCTGGGGGAAAGGTGATTTCAGTTTTGAGGTAATATATCTTTTCAGATAAAAACGAGGAATGCGAATCTTTGCCCATTCTGGCTCGAGGTCTTCATCAGATGCCGTTCTCATTCGCTCTGCCACAAAGCACTTTGCCGTGCTCATTGGAGAGTCGACACGGAACTATTCGCTACTATATTAAGGTTTGTTGGGACAATTAGAAGTGGCTATCTCTGCCAGTGACATGTTTTGAGTCCGGGCTTTTTATCGAATTTCGTCGACGGAAATACGATTAGGGGCTCCGTGGCTTTTATCTGAAAATTATCCCGGAAGGGCTCTCTTGAACTTCGGATTTCCAGGTTATCATCGACATACCGTACGCCTCATCACCTCAAGGCATCAAATATTTCACAATAATTGGTCCTCATATTGACTGTATGGAGGAAAAATATCTCGTGAGTCGAGCACAACAATCAAACCATCTCTCTATTAGGCGCCATTGACTGGCCAGGATAGGAAAGTCACCTGCTGTCTTTGTTGTCAGCGAGGAGCTCTAGCTCTTCGTGTCACTCTCGATCGAACTGCTTATGTCTGTGGCGAAAACATCCGCGTTCGAGCTCAGGTTTTAGTTATCCTTTTTTGGAAACAAATCCTTTAGGTGGAGAATCGACAAAGCTCTCAACAAGTTATCAAAGTCGTTTTGACTCAGCACGTCGAATATTTCATTGAAAAAGGCGTTCTTGGAGAAAACAAATCCATCTCCTGTACTGTTTTCGAACACAAGTAAGGGCTTCTTTGCGTTCAAAACAACATTTTAGATCTTCTCCAATCGCTGCTAATTCCCAGGGAAAATATGATTCGACTCTTGAGCAGCCCATCCGCCTTCCGGTTGTTCCTCCAACTCTTATCGGAGCTTGTCGTCTCATTCAGATTTACTACATTTTACGAGTAGATTTATTTGATTCTTCCAGAAATTATTTCTTTAGGCTTGTTTGGAAGACGAAAAAGGCAACGAGAATCTAATTTTGGACTTCCCGTTGACAGTAGCCACAGTTCCCTACAGAATTCCCAACGGACCTATGCCTCCAGTTGAATATGGTAGACAAATTCAGAAATTGTTGAAAAAGGTTCAGAATATTGCTCGAACCATGTTGAAGGAGGAAAATATGTCTCACCGGAGTTTCGATTGGGACAAGTCTATGATGGAGAAAACGAAGATGCTAACAAGGAGGAAGAGGTGAGGGAAGAGAGTGAGAAATCATTCGTTTAGGTGGTCCTTTATCGTCCAATTTATGCCAAGTTGTCTGAACGTCGAATCGGCTCTCCCCAATATGGAAAAGATCTTCGTTCGGGATCAGTAGGATTTGGCTCTGATTGTTCCACTTTTTCAGTTCACTAAGATCCACGATAGTTGTCAGTCGATAATCACGGAGTCGAATGGAGGTCGTCGCCGAAGTGTCGCTCTGCAGTCGCCTCTTCTGGGAGAACAATCTCTGTCGAAGCAAAACCTTCGAGCCGAATCAGAAGACGATCCACTTCTCAAAAAAGCCTAGAAATCTCATTTGTTTTATTCATTCCCGGGTGGTCTGTACTTGTCCGGAGACATTTCCTCACAAAAATAACATTCCCGTGTCCATATATGTTGTTCTCATATTCACGAGCTCACAGTTCATATCCCGGTTGAGGGAGTGTTCGATCTCACGTCGTTTGTTTTGTCTAATAAAAATTTATTCCAAGTTTCCCAGAAAAGAGAAAGAGAAACGAAGGAGAGCCTGATTAGACCCACCCAGATGGGCGATGTGACCCAGTATTGACCCTTAGCTCTGACCGCTCTCTCCCCTTCCCCTTATACTCCACCACACTGCCGACTAGGCTTTCGCGTCGAGACTATTTGCGACCTCTGCGCGTCAACGATCGATACGTCTGGCTGGATTCCAAGTGGTAATTACGGGATCCCAACAATTCGCTGTTCTTCCCTTTTGCACCTGTCAGCAACTTTGACACATTTCCCGCCCGAATTATTTATTTTCTTTCTTTTTCTATTGATCAAAGAGACCAATTTGTGGGCCCTCTCGCTCTCTCCTCACTTCAATTATCTCTTTCATATTTTCTATAGAAATTGCTCATTATCCGCTACAATTCATCAAATCTCGTGGGAAAATTGCTTTCTCAGCTGGAATAATCGCTTTTTTATTATTGAAATTTCATTCAAATTTGCACGAAAAAGAAGGAATTTTCAGAATTCTCAGACTGCCTGCTATGTCCTCGTCGCCTTAAAATTTCTTATGTTTAGTCCGCCAAGTGCACAAGAACGACCTGGGAGCATGCAGCCTCCAGCCATGCAGCAGAGTCAATGTGAAATCCAAGCCAAAGAAAAGTTTATCTTTTTTTAATGTTGAGACGAGAGATTTTTTAGACTTATAACTATAGTTTATGAATATTTATTACATTCTGGAGCACAAAAATCAGCGGAGGCATTTAAGGAGGAAATCCTTTTGGTAATTTCTTGGGAAATCCTTCAAAAAAGACTTTTAGAACCATCAAAATCCAGTCGTTTCGTGTTTCAAGCCGACTGATCCCGCTCCTGGATACCTCCACAATTGGTTTATGTAAGCTTTCTCTCCCAGCGAGACTCACACCTTTCAGGATCTTTTGGGATCTCTGGACAGCCGCTTCTGATAGGAGAGAATGCGAACCGTCGCAGGATGGCAAAATGTTTTATGAGATTTTTATGCAAGGCGGCGGAGCGGGTTATGGACCTGGAGGGCCGATGATGAATGGAATGCCTGGAATGGTATTTCTTTTACTTTTAGTCGTTTTATTTGTTATAGTTTGCTGGAGGACCGATGGGAATGCCAGGACCAGACGGCATGATGGGAGGATTCCCGGGAAGATTTCCAGGCAGAGGAGGTCCTGTTCCACCTGGATATATGTTTCCACCAGGAGGAGATCCGCGTCTGGCTGGACAGCGGATGCCTCCCAATGCAATGAGAATGCCAACTAATGCCTCATTCGCTCATGCTCCAGGAGCTATGAGACCAGGAACACAAGGTGAGTCTCTCCTCTCGTTTGAATCTCTCCCTTCAGCTATGGGATTCCGACCGGGTCCGTATATGGATTCGCCCAGTCAAGCCTTCCCTCCTGGAGCAATGATGCCTAATGGAATGGGCACCCCCGGCACGATGTCAATGTCTTCGCCTGGAATGCCTATGAATCCTGAGGCTCATCCTTCTTTTATCCCCGGCGGAATGCCATCATCTTCATCAGCTATGCCGGTACAATTTGATCTTTTTTGTGAAACAACAAGAGTTTAGTTCTCAATGGGCGACACGACAGTTTCAATGGGAAATGGAGGGATGCCTGGGGCTCTGGGAGACCAAGCGATGATGATGATGAATGGAGAAGATATTAAACAATCGCCAGTCTCAACGCCAAGAGGGATGAATGGAGGAACACCGGCTCCCGGCTCCGCTCAAAGTGGCCAACCATCCTCTGGAACCCCTGGAGCGTCTCTTCCAATCGAAGAAAAACCCGGCAGTAACAGCAAATCGGTTTGTTTTTATTTTATTCAAAGAATAAAAAGAAATGGTAGAAAATAACTTTTCAGATCTATCACTTCAGCTAACCAAACTTTGTGAGTGAGCCTTCGTGGTTCGCCAGCTTTTGTGTAATTTTACATATTGCTCAATACTAATCGAAATCTGCTTTCTTCGCGAAATAATCAGCGAAATTGCAGGAAGACGAAGAAATCAACAAAATAAAAGCCGGAATGCTGGATGGTTTCAAGGAGGAGGTAGCGGAGCCTTCAAACTTCTTCTCATAACTCGCCGCATAATTTGTCCCATTACTGGTCATCGCGATTCGCTAAAGTATTTTTGTACATAAAATTGCGCTTTTTAGCCAGGCAAAAATCATATTTATTGAAAGTTCCCAGGTGCTCTTATTTTCTCTTAGAAATCTGCTTCCCATAGTGCTCTTCTTCTTTTCAAAAGTGCAAAATACTTTCCCCTTTTCCCCCAAAATTCCTCCCAGTTCACTCAATTTTCGGCCCCAACACTTGCATAGTCGCCGTTCACTTATTCGAGCTTTTTTAATTGTTGTCGGCTCGTTTTATTTTGGGTAGATAGGTGCAAAAATATTTATATCGAACAAGCATTTGTCTCTCCTTCCCCAGTCTGATGATCTTACATAATTGCCCAGTTATCGAAGAAACTAACATATTCAAAGGGAAAGTCCATTTGGTATCAGTTATGTAGCAATTCCTCTATAATATCGCCATCCTCATAATAAAATTTAAAATTTATTTTTGAGATCTAATTTTTTGGCTCCTTTTTGGCGAATTTTAAAAGATCGCCAAACTTCGCCAAAGAAGCTCTTCGATGTTTCTTCTGTTTCTCACTCGCGGTGGGTTTCTGTGAGAGTTCTTTTAAAAGAAAGAATAAAAACCAACCGAAAACGAAGAATTCTCCTTATCTTCGCTGTAGAAAGAAGCCAAAGAAGCGCGACTGGGAGCGGGAGAAGGCAGGAAAGGAACTTTGAATCGACCCCGTTGAGGAGTCTCTTCGAATGAATCCTTTTTGCGATAAGAATCGATGCTTCGCGTATCAAAGCTAACTTGTTTCTCCAATGCCTTCGGCTGAATGGGAGAGAGAACTCTGAAGTTGGCTGTGTCTGACCCACAAGATTCAAACTTCTCTTCTTTTTTGGCGTTTTCCTCCTCGGCCGCTAATTCCTGTTCAGTCTTGGCGTGAACTACGCTGTTCCATTCTCCTCCCCAGATACTCTTCGTTGTCATCATACAACTCATGTTTTCATCATCGTCGGACAAATCCAAATGATTGAAGTTGTCGTTGCTCTGGTAATTTGTTGAGACATTCTCAGTCGAATAACTCGGCTCAATCGATCGTTCAGCACAGTCGCTTTCCTCAACTAATTCCACTTCTTCTTTCTAAATTTCTATTCTTATTTCGATTGAAAGCCGCACTTGGAGGGGAGTTTCCTCAATTACTGGCTCGGGTTGTTCTTCCATTTCTTCTTCGACGACAATCTCCTCATCCTTTGCAGCTCCTTCCAGTTTATTTTTGGTTTCTTCCAACATTTCTACTTGTTCCTAAAAACTCAATCTTGTTCCTTCTTCTTCCTCTTACCTTAAGCTGAATAACTTTGACTTCATTCAGCTCGAGTTCGGCTGTGGTCTTCTCCAATTCCTGTTCCAAACTGGCTTGCTCCACAAAAATCTCCTCCAACTCAGTTTGCAGTTTGATATTTTCAACTCTCAGGTGGTGATTCTTTAGGACATTTTTCTAAAAGAAGAGAGAAAAACCTGATTGAGAGCTTCCTGGAGTTCCTTTTGCATTTTTCCCTTTTCCGTGGATAATTTCGTCAAATTCTCGAGTTCATCCACCGTTTGAGATTGGAATTTCCGTATTTGCTCGTCTCTCTCGTTCAACATCTCAGTAAACTAAAAGAATCAACTTCTCCTCTCTCCATTCCAACCTGATCGCATTGGAATCGAAGTTCTCTATTTCCATTTTCGAGTTGTTCCCTATGTTTTTTGAATTCCTCTCGGTCTTCGTTCAACTGCTGATGGAACTCCAGCTTCTTTTGATTATATTCAGATTGAATCGTCTGCAATTCTGTGGACAACTCGTCGTTTTTGAGGCGAATTTGCTGGAGATCAATACGCAATTCATTTTCTCGGATGATCAACTCCTCGAATTCTCCTTTCTAAATAACTTTCAAATGAATAACTAATTTGAACCTTTTGATCGAGAATCTTTCGATGTTCCACTTTAAGATTTTCAGTCTCATTGATCTTCACATTTACTTGGCTTTCAGCAGTTTCTAATTGTTTTTGCAGACTGCCAACTTGTGTTTCGAGGCTATTCTTCTCCTAAAAGCAAATTTAATTTAATTAAAAAAGACGATAAACATTAGAAAGTGAGCGATGCTCCTCGGAAAGATCTCTGAGTTGCCTCTCCAATTCAACGCGAATATTGTAGGCCTCCTCTCGATCCTCGTTCATCATCATTTGTTCTCTTCGAAGTTGCTCCAAATCTTCCGCCTCTTTATCAGCCTAAAGTGTTTTTTCCCTCAAATACTCACAACCTCACCTTGGATTGGTAGACTCTTCCCTGGGCAATGGCCTTTTCCGTGGCAAGTTTTTGTTTATCCAAGTTGAAGCGGAGTTCATCTCGCTCATGTACCAACTCCTTTATCACCTGCTCAGCCAACTCGAATTTCTCTCTCCACTCTCGAGCGCTGAGTCAAATCTTCAAGGAAATCACAAAACAAACTTGTCCTTATGTCTCTCAGAGTCGATCTTCACCGAGTCAATATCTAATGTTAAAAGGTCAATCTGATGCTCCAATTCTACGATTCTCTGCTCAGACTGCTTTTTTTTCCAATCAGCTTTGATTCGCCTGAAAGATCTCAAGGAATGAAACAAACAGACTGAGTGATTGGAGAAGCCACTGCATTTTGGATTGGACTCAATGGTGTGGCGCTTCCTTTTCTAAAAATGTGATTTCTGGGAGTCACCGGGAAATCCGACGGTGCGTCTGAAAAGTTTTAGAGAATTAGCCCAATGAGTTACATTTGCTGAAAGAGTTATTCTTGGAGGAATTGGATTCAGCTGGAGACGAGAGAGCAACACTGCTGCCTTGCCACCACTCTTTGATGCCGCTGTTCACATCGCGTAGCTAAAGATATTTTTGTGGAGAAAAAACTAACAAGAGCTGAGAAGACTTCACACATGCCGTGTTCCTTGAGACCTTCCTCTGCCTCTATGATATACTCTTCGGCAATACCACTCACATAATGGAGAATGAGAAGAATAAACTGAATCCAAGTCTTCAATTTGAAACCAAAAGAAAACCTTATAAATGGCCGTGGTGTCCCCGCTGGAAGCAGCATTTGCGTCGAGTTCTTCCCATCGTTTCATTTTCATGCTCTCATCAAGCTCTTTGAGAAATTCCTTTGTTTGTTCGTAAGCTTTTAAAGCACTTTCTGCCGGCTCAACTTTATTTTTGACGTATTTGGATTTACTAGAGAAATCGTATTGAAATTGACAAGTTACCATAGAATAGCCAAAGATGGGATGTGTTCGCGCCAAAACTCCTCTGGTTTTGTTCCAGAAGGAAGTCCAAAAGAGTCGGAATAAAATTTGGAAACCCAAAAGAAGACAGCCTCCTTCCTCTTTTGATCAGCTTCCATCTAAAATCCTCTTGAATAAAACAAAAGAACAAAGGAATATCTTGGTGAGAGTAGGCAATCAAAAGTCTTTTCGAATAGCCAACATACGCGCCGATTGGCCGTAGAGCACTCTATCTCATCGGTTCATCTTTCTTTCATTTTGAGCCATTTGAAATGCTTTATGCGAAGGTGTGTTTGTCTTTTTTAAATAATCATTCTAGAAATGTTCTTTTATTCGAATCAAAAGAAGAACAAAAAAAGTTAATAAATTAGCAAATATCTTCCAAGCAATTCAATCAGTGACGAAGCGCTTTTTCAAGATGTTGAAGTTCTTGTCGAGTCCATAGGAGCTCAATCGTCGACGGAATTCCAAAGCTCGATTCCTAAAAACGTATTCTCGAAAGGAAGATCTCCTACACTTCTGAAGGTCTTGGCTTTGTCACAGCCGAGAATTCTTGAGTTGAGGGATATTGCTAAAAGAATTTTACAATTAAAATTGGCTCCTTTACCGTATCCGAAAGTTCGCTAGTTGTCTGAAATTCTCTTTGCAAAAACAAGTTTCGACTCACAGAATATCGATGGTCGGATTCAATTTGTTGAGTTCCAGCCGGATTATTATTCACATAAGCGTCGATTTTCTCGGAATCATTATAAGCCTTTTCCTTTCTTTGATAGGATTGTTTGTCCGGATCTCCATATTCCTCTCGTTTCACATACGACTCTTCTTCCTTCTTGCCATATTCCTGATATGAAGGGGTATTATAAGAAGGAATATTATATGTTGGGGTATTATAGGTAGGAATCTGATACGCCGGAGTGGGAGATTGATATCCGGAACTTTTCGGAGGACTAAAAAGATTCTTTTAAAAATGATAATAGAATAAACCAAGTGCAATAGAGTCCATCTTTGCCAGGTTGTCCCTCCCTCCCTGGTACTCCTTGAAGTCCATCGGCACCTGGAGGGCCTTGATGGCCGACAACTCCGATGATTCCACATTGCCCAGGAGGTCCATAATCACCTGCTCGACCTCCAATTCCTCGAGGGCCTTGTACTATAAAAAAAAGAACTTTTAAGAAGAAAGAGAAATTGAGAACCGCCAATTGAACCATTAGATCCTTTCAATCCAGACGATCCTTTTGCACTAGCAATTCCATCATTGCCATTAATTCCCTGAAAACAACAGCTCAATTGGCGACTCATTTTAACCTTTTGGCCTGGTTTTCCAACTTTTCCTCTTGGACCAACGTCTCCAGCAGCTCCAATTTCTCCAGGTTTTCCAGGAACACCGGGAATTCCATATGCTCCTCGGATTCCTTTTCTTCCCGGATGGCCAGGAGGTCCTTTCGGTCCGACTTCCCCGCTTGGACCAGGTGGACAAAGCTCACAAATAATTGTTGACGACTTATATGGAGGAGATGGTGGTTGTCTTCCATAAGGATCATAACTAGGAGTTCTTCTGCCGTAAGCTTCGAATGAAGTCCGAGTCACGACTGGTGAATTATAAGAGTTGTAATTGTAAAGAGTTGGAGAAGCATCTTCCCCGTCGTATCCTGGTCGACCGGGTGTTCCTGGCAAACCGGCTTCGCTAAACTTCTATAGAGTTCGATCTGACTGTTTTACCCTTTGGGTCCCCTCGGTCCTCGATGTCCATAAGGGCACTTGTAAGACATTGAAAGTCCTGTTTTCTTGTATCTCGGTTGGGAACAACAGCCTGAAAAAGGATCATTCTAGAAAGAAATTAAGATACATTTGACTTTGGTATAACCATAAAGAGGAAGACTTGGCTCGGGAGGTGGAGGAGCCGGAGGACGATATGGAATTTCTTGCTCGAGCTCTGGTTGTCCATAGCTAGTCGTCTTTTGTTTTTCATAATATCTAGACTTCTCTTTTTCATAATAATCACTCTTTTCTTTCTCATCAAGATCTCTTCTTTTGGCTTTTCGTCGGATTCTTCTCACCACATCTGAACTCATCGACTTCAGATCTTGCCATGACGAATCAGCATAAACCTGACGAAGGCATAAGATATATCAAAACAAAATAACCATAGCTTCATTGAAATCTTTTTTGAATTCCTCCTCGAGGTTGTTGATTATGGCCAATAGGATCGGGACGGAGCAGATAAGGATGAAAGAAGCCAAAAAAGACATCAAAACAGCGGCTTTAGCCTCTTTCTTCATCTTTGATTTATAGAGAAGGGAGACTACAAATAGCCGAGATGGAGAGAGGTCTAGACCAAGAGATGCCTCTTTATAATTTGAGTTTTCGGTAGAAAAAGAGCAACTGGTTAGCCGACTAAACGCCACCTTTGGCTGAATTGCGTAATTGAACCAGATTGGAAAAGAGTTTATTCCGTAAGAAAAGACCCGTAAAGTTTTTTGAGAAGGATAATCAACTAGAGAGCTGTAAAGGCTGGGCCATGGTCACACTTCTTCTTCAGAGACTTTTTCTCTTTCCTCGTCGCCAATTTCTCCGCGAAAACAATGCCAACGACTTGGCAGATCGGCCTGACTACTGGAAGCTTGGCAAGACGTTTTCGCACTCGTCCATTCATCATACAAAATAGGGCGAATATTATACAACTCGTCAGCAGAGTCATCATTTCGTTGAAGTCTCCTACAACTTCTATTTAGAAATTTCAAAGAGACTCTTACCCATGAGGTAAATTATTTTGATCTTGCTGATTGTTGCCAGCACTGAGAGCAATCCTTGTGGCAACTCGACCACAATAAACACAATCATTATCATCTGAAAGGCACTGAAAGAGTTTGAAAAAAGACAAACCAAAATCATATTTGTGGTTCTTTGATGTTGTCTATCCCTTCGGACACTCGCAAATCTTGAGCTCAACTCTTTCAGTTTCCCAAGTTGTCTCACAATCAAAAGTGACATTATCAAAAGTACAACCTATAGTCGATAGATGTACTTTAAAGGGCAACAACTCACGGAAGGAACTATTTTAGAACAAGAGTTGAAGAGCCAAAAGTTAAGATTGAGCAGCCAAGAAGGATGAGAGACGAATTGGAGTTGGTAGGCTGTGGTGTTCCGTAGAGAAGGAAATCTCGCTGCACAACTCTCATTCTCAGCGACCTGAATGGTTGAGAATGAGATTGAGCAGGCCTACCTGAACAACAACTGAAGTAAAAAAGAGCGGAGTTCCGAATATTAGAACGCTGATCCAGATGATTCCGATGAAGAGATAGCACTTCTGAAATTGGTTGTTGACCTTAGCTCTCAGGGAATCTAATTGCTACGTGAGAAACGTAGGACCATGTGATGTACCTTATTTGAAAACCAAGGAGAATTGGAAGTCGTCTCCGATAGTCTGGTCAGGGAGAAATATCGAATGAGCGACAGACCAACAACATGGAAGACCTGAAGTTTTGTGGTTCGAAGAAGAGACTCTCAACTTACTCCAGCCATATGGACCAGGACGGAGAGAGTCACCGAGAGATACATCGTCCAAACCATGGAATAAGAGAAGAAGATTGGAGAACAAAGTTGATCGGAAGCCCATTTGAAGAATGTTGAATAAAGGAAGTTAAGACAAAGCAGCAGCTGACAACTGGAAGAATTTCTTGGTCTTTGGTTGGTCGATTCATGACCCTCGTTTTAATTGGAATCTCCCCGGTCTAAACACCTCTCTCTCTCTCTCCCGTCATCTTATACTACTAGTCTCATTTTTGGATATGAAATCTGATCCTAAGGACAATAGACATTTTCTGAGAACAAACACTGAAAGACCACCGCGAAGAAGCTTTTCACTCGAATAACTTATCATTAATTGCCTCGGAAATGCCTCAATCAGAACTACTTCCGTCCTTATTTTCAACGTGATTTTTCCATCGTTTTTTCGCACACAAAATCCAAATGAATGAGAAATGCCCAAAGAAAGGCCAAAAACAACGCTCATAAGCTTTCGTCGACGGCTTGATGTGTTCCGTGACTCTCAGCTCTTAACTGCCTCGATAAATTTTCCGATCTAACAAGCATATTACGACTCACAATGACATGGAAATCAGGAAGACATTCGTCGGATTCCTCATCGAAAAGAGAGCCGCCATTGTTAGAAGATGGCCGACTGTCCCAGAAATGCAAAGAATGAGTACCAATGGCGGATGGAGCACATTTCCATACACTTCTAATGTTGATTCCAACCAATTCATCTTCTGAAAGGCGTCTCTTGAAGGCGTAGTCAGAAAAGAGGAAGGTGAGAATACTTTTTGGAAGAAAAAAAATGGATATCTGGAGAGAAGTTTATGACCTCGTGAGACTGGTAGACGCCACGCCCATCCGGTGGTGGCTGAGCCTGGCTAATTGGAAGGATGGAGAGGGACTGTTGGAATCTTTTTCACTTTGGCTAATTAATCATTTGATTTGGTTCCTCGATTCATCGAATTACTAGTTGATCCCGAGGCTTTCTCTGATGAATGGTGTCTTGATGAGCACGAGAGTGAATAATCCAGAATCACAAAGTCATACTAAAGGCGGAAGAGAAGAGAGAGAGAGAGAGAGAAAGGACGAAACCTAATCCGATGGTAATTACGGTGTAAAAGTCTCTCTGAAGGGCATGACGGGTAAAGGACAGATTCCCTTTAAGAGAGGAGATCTTTTGAAAGAAATATAAATACCATGAGTCTTTTGAAATTCTACAAAATGGGATCAAGAAGCGTCGATTGTGGGTAATAGAGGGCTGACCGGGAGACGACGGATCCATAATTCATCAGGAGGGCGGAAAAAGAATAACCTCTGGAGGGCAGCCAGATTCAAAAGAAATAAACAGCTCCAATGACGTTGTCTGAGATTCGCAAGGAAGAGGGTTGAACCCGGAAAATGTCTAAAAAGAACTTTTACGTCTTCTTACGCCGTCAAATCAGGTTAGAGAAAGTAAAAGAAACTTGGGAAGTCATGAGTGAGGAAGACTTTTGCACAAAGTAGACACTCACAGAACACATTTTGTTCCAACTCTCTGCTCGATCATGGAGGCCGAAGCCTATTGTTGAAGAGAAGTCGAGTGAGACTTGGGGTTCAAAGGTTCTTATTTTTAGGGAGGAGTAAGTCCTCGACGACAATGTTCATTCGGAATAGGATTTACATGTCAAACTATGGGAGGAGAAAGGGTCCTCTAGAATACGTCATACCAAGATCACTTCCCACATGCTTGTGAACAAATTTGTGCAGAGAGTATCCACGGAAAAATACTTGCAAATGAGGGTTTTTATTCAACCGATGGCAGATTCAATATCAGGGGAAATGAAGGGGAAAAAACGAACTCATAATTGGGCCAGATGTTCGTCGAAAAGGCTTCACAAGTGGCCATTTTTATATTTTGGAAAACACTCTCGGCGATCTCAATTTCCTTATGAGAGACAAACAAAAACAGGAAAAAGTTCCAAAGAGACAAAGGATTAGAAGTCGACGACAGACTAATCTGTCAATTTGCTGGAAACGCCGTAAAAAACGACGGCAAGAATAATTGAGCAAGAGGAGAGACGGTTGGGATGGCTAGTGGTGGTCGCCTAATCCCGAAAAGTGCTTCGAAATAGCCGAGTTGGGTTGATTCTCTAAAACAATCCTTGACCTTTTAAAAGGAGAGGAGGATTCGCCGAAACAAATTAGTTGATTCGAAATGCTTGAAAGACCAAGTAGTCTACAGTAGATTCTGAGATTTGGAAGGGAATGAGGGGAGGAGGTGGCTTCCGTCGATCCGATCCGTCAGTGACTAGACGCCCCGATTAGCCGGAAGAAGCCTAATTTTGGAGAGTATTTTGCTTTTTTGTGAGCATTTTCCTTCTGCAAATTTGATGCAAATGGCCCCACACCTTATGTACTTTGACGTCCCAAATCAGCATAATCTTTTGCTCGAGGAGTGTGAGAGGAAGAAAGGAGCACATGTGGCCCTTGGATAACCGCGTTATAATTTGGGTTAGTGAGACGAAGAACAACGACCAGAAAACGTTTATTTGAATCATACACACATAAAAAGTACAGAAATCCCGTGGATCAGAAGTGACCCTGGATAAGTGCGAATTTTCTTGAAACTGGCTCATCTTTCTAAATACTTGGATTAGCAGGATAGGAGTGATAAACTGACCAATTGATGATCTCTGAAATATTCAGTTTGAGCGGCGAGACACTCTTCGGAAACATCCGAGATGGTTATTCCTTTTATGCCGGCGGTGGACAGCATGCTCTTAATCTCGTTTTCGTCGATTTGGTCAACAGGCTCAAGGAGAACAACTCGAGCTCCTGGGGCCATGATTTGAGTCAATTTTTGGCGATCTTCTTCGGTGGAATTTGAAAGGAATTCAGTCGATAAAAGGGATGAAAAAGAGGCTTGGCGAGGCACCCAATAGTCAATCGAAGAAGTCAAAGTTTCGTTCCAAGCAAATCTAAAAACCTTGTTTTAAATTCTCAACTCAAACTGACCGAACTCGCTGATCCTTGATGCCGTTAGCCTTGGTGAGACTTGTCCTGTAGTAGTAACAATTCGTCTCAGCGTTCCAGACATTACAATTAAATTTTTCAGCCAGAAGATGGGCGTTGATGTGGATGAAAGGAGATGAGGAGCGAGGAGTGAATACGTAAGCTGTTCCGTTTCTTTCGATCACATCTTCCGATAGAACTTTGGCGAAAATCTAAAAGATAATTTCTCTTTTTCTCAAAGTCTAATTTCTCAAATAAGACGTTATCTGGGTCCGATCTGGCTAGCCCCGGGTGGCCCATTGAACACCACTTTTATCTGATCTTCGGGTTCAAACAGACCTTGTCGGTCCAGGCATATTTTTCATGATCCAATTGGGCGTCCCAGCCGAGCTGCTCAGTCTGCCAAGTGCCATTTTGGGCGTTGAAAAGGTCGAACAATTCTTGTGGAGAAGTCTCCTTATCATTCTCGGCGGCAACTTTCTTGCACAGCCAATGGACCTGTCTCCAATTGTTCTGCCGTTTGATATATGTCGGAACAGAACAACTCCACTGCAATTCGAATTTCCAAACTTTTCCATCGTCGTCGCGGAAACGAATATTACGAAGGAGCTAAAAAGATTCCAATAAAGCAGGGGAAAGCCAACCTGGACGTAGAGCGAGGAGAAACGATAATGGGTTGGATTGCTGTCAGTCGTGTGCATAGTGCTGGTCTTTGAACGACCTGAAAGTTTCTTGGAATTATTTGGATTGTTTTCCCAAATCTCAATTAAAATTAATTACTCGCCCAGCTAATTGCAGAATTCCGCATTTCGCCCGGAGGCTAAAGGTTCAGACCGATATTAGTGGGTTTTTGAACTCAAAGAAGGCGAATTCTTGAACTCACCAGTGCTGGGTTCAGAGCAAGATTCCCTCAGATGGACGTAGCCGTTGGGCCGAAGCCAGCGAAGACAATTGAAGATGAACTCGATCGTCTCAGAATCCGACAGATACATCATCAGCCAATTGGTGAAGACCAAGTCGACACTTTTCGTTTCCATTTTCAGATTAACAGCATCTCCAATCTGGTAGTTGACATTGCCCAAATGAGCATTTCTCTCTTGGTTCTTAGCGATGAACGATTCGATGAAATCAGTCGAAAGAACCCAGCGAGCAGTCTCAGCAAGAACTGTCGTGAAGCGTCTAAGCGAGAAGTCCTTTCTTCCAACCCAACTCACCCGATTCCAGCTCCAATGTCAACGACATCTTTATCGGCCAAGTGAGGGAGACACGAGAGGATGTCAGCTCGATCTGAAGCCTCTAAATCCTCGGCAGAATGGTTCAACATCATGCTGTTAGTGTCGGGACGACCGGAATAACGATCCCAGAAGTTCTTGAAGCTGTCACGACGGACTTCGGCTGCCATATCTCTGAAGAGTTACAAAACTGTCGGGTCATTGCTGCGCGGCGAAAAAGCAATCACGCCATGTCTGGGAGCCTATTGGAACTTACCGAACAATCTGGGAGAGGAACAATTTGATCTAACGAGAGAAAGTTCTCACGGATGTTTTGTCTTTATATTGTCGCTTTCGTATGACAAACGGCTGATGCAATTTTGGCTCAGAAAAACGATGATTTGCAAATCAGTGGGGAAGCTTGAAATGCGCTTGACGGAATAGTGGGTAATTCCCCGAACTGTAGGCTATTTTGAGAGAAGGAGAAAAGAACAGAGTACGATGTGGACAGGTGGCCAGCAGATAGCGCAAATGGGCTTCTCCGCTATCACGACAGAAACAGAGTAAAAAGGATTCGACCTTCAGCAATCGGTCACGTGATGGTCTAATTTTGTAGAGAAAGGAACTTGGTTTCTGCTCGAATTCGATATTAGAAAAAAGAATTATTTGATGGCAAAATAAAAAGCACTCAGACATACAATGATGACAGGACTTTCTCTGATCTTATCTCATGACCTTTCCTTTGAAAAAAGACTGACTCCCGAATCCGACTGGACAAACAATAGATTAGGACTTGAGATATTTCCAGACAATTATGGCGTGATTCTTGTCCTTTTTATGACCCAAGATAGGAATATTCTTGGACAGACATTTCTCGACTGTAAAAACTCACGCATTCACTTCGACGGCTGTCTTTTCCACGGGAGCGGTGATGGTCATTCTGGAATCTTTTAGATTTAGCTGAACAAAATATTTCTGAAGACGAGGAAAGAACAGGTTTTCGTTTAAATAAGAAAGAGAGAAAGATCTCTAGATGACGGCTCGGGAAGGGGCGACGGTTCAAGACGAAGAAAGACAAAGAACTCGATGCCCGAATACTTTTCGTCGCTAAACATTCAGAAAAACAAGTCTTATCATACTCTCTGGTAGTTACTTCATAGACTTGGAAGACATCAATAGAAGGAAAGTACAAATGGGCCGGAAGAAAAGTGTGAATCAAAGTCGTCAAAGTTTTAATGCTACATCAATAGACTCTTATCACACGCTATATGAGGTCTGAGCGGCTGGATGGATGTCGTCGTTCCACAGACAACCAGATCCGTTAGTATTCAACGAATCTCTTTTGTCTGATCTTTTGAGAACAGAAAATAAGCTGTTTTCAATTACTACAAAATACTGGAGATTTGGTCATTGAAATGGTCCACGTGATGCCACCAGAAGAATGACATAACACGTGGAGAAAGAAGAAACGAGGGAGTCGGTATCAATGTCCTTATTGGAATTTGCTTCTAAAGAGCTAGAACTACCATTCCCAGCGTTCCTTTTTACAACGCCGAAAAATGTCACAGACAGCGATGATGGAATGCAGGAAAAAGATGAGAAGCACTGTCTGTCTGACCTTGCCAGAGACGAGATTTCCTAGAGATCACCCACTTCTTGTTGAAAGTCTGAGTCTCTTTCCAGATAGGCCACTAACCAGTCTTTCTCTCTCTCGGCGAGTTCTATCGTTGGAAAATTGAAGAGATGATTCAAAGAAAAGTATTGTTCCAGCTTTGAGAATTCTTCCGTTTGATTCAAAGGAACCTAGAAAAGGCTTAGAAATGCCTCCAATTGTCGAAGATGGAAATCATTCCGATGGAGACTTTTCGTGACGACAGTATCCCAGACGACGTCAAGCCTCCTCCTCGTCCTCCTGGCATCCAGATGGTCAGCAGTGTGGAGAGACATGGCCCTCTCTGGTATGTTTTGAATATTCAGGAATGTTTTGCCACGTGTCTGCCCGAAACAACTGTCATCTCACGTAGACATTAGCGTAAATCACCTGTCCCATGAGGGTGGATGAGGGATTCCTCGTGAGTCCTCGTGTGTCCTCTCCTCACCATCAGAGCCTGAGAGAACCCAGGACTCCCAAAAAGGACTTTCTACTTGTGCTGAAAGAGAGCATTTTGCCTTGTGTGTGGCGTTGTTTGCGCAGCAGTCCGCCGTCCACGACTTATCATTCTATTAACTTGCCTCCGAGCCATTGATCACTTTTATAATCGACCCTCTGTCTTTTATTATTGTCTACTTTGTTTTGCAGAAGAACATCCCTCAAATATGCGGAAAATAATTCCAAGAATTCCTCTCTGCCATCCAACGACTCTCTCCTGTCGGCACGCTTATCTCGCCGATTCTCACAGAAATTTCTTCAATCCGCCTAGTGTGAGATCAAACGTTATCTTGTAGTGGCAGCCGTTTAGAAATTCAAAGCGTTAGAGCCTTTCCTCTCTAGTATTTTCAAAATTACTTCCGAAAAAATCTTAATAAAACTTCTTAGAATCTTTCATCCCTCAAAGAGCATGTATTTCCCTCGTTCCCGTCGAGGAGTTGGTTTGATAAAAGTTGCCCAGAAAAGGCCGGGAACGGTCATTTCGCGATCGTGTTCTGGCGTGCCAAGCCTAGCTGAATCATCGAAGAAGGGCTGTTTGCTCTCCTCTTCGATTCCATGACCACTCGGAGCGGCGGTTACTTTTCTCAGTCAAAAGGAGGAAACTCGTCTCATCACTCCCCCCTTTGAGACCCATCAATAGGAGGAAACTGTGGTGTTGTGTCCAATCGATCTATTTGTCCAGATCCATTTCAAGCTCTCCATCCATTGTGGCATCCTGAAATGGGGAAATCCTTTTTATTTGTTTACATTCGTCCTGCCTGATTTGGACCTGTGACCCTTTGCTTATCATTCAATCAATGTGAGGAGTCAGTTGTCATCTTAATTTTGAAACTTTTGCTCCCCAATTTCGTTCAAAATCTCCTAGCAAAAAGTCATAAAAACCGCTATGAGTCAAGTGTTTTCTCGTCCAAAAGGGTTAGCTAAAACTTCATCATATATTGACATTTGCTCGAGTATTCCTGGAACTGTCAACAGCGGGATTGCCGACCGTCTAATTTTCGCAGGATCAGCAACATTTCCATAATATTTTTGTTTCCCAGTAGAATTATTAAAAAAAACCAAAATCAGGTTTGTTCTACTTCTGTGGGTGGGTGGGTGAGGGAGAAGTACTCGCCTCATCCTTCTTTATTTTGTCCAAAATTGAACTATTTGATTTAATAATAATTGATTTTATAATTCATAAGTAAAGCGGCTCATCGATGTAACTCATACCTCAATTCTTTGATCTTAAAATGACTCATCTGGATTTGCCACCTGCTGAGCCATTGTTGACAGACTTTTGGAAGCGAAATTGAGTACTCACCTTCTATTTGAACTAGGACTCATTGACTTCATTATGTGGTCCTTTCGTCAGGCCGCGTCATTTTTCCTATCGGATCTTTACTACTCCCATAGTTTGCTTTTTGTCAAATCTACTTCCAGACTGACCAAGAGCTTTTCAGGCTTCTAGAAAACGAAGAAAAAGAAATGAATCTAAATCAGATGAAAGAGCTGCCACATCTCATAAAGCCATTGGCTTTGGTTTGTCACTTTCCTCCCTGAAAGAATCTCGCCTTTCAGCTGTTGATTATTCTCCAACTAATTTTCATGTTTATTCCAGACCATCATGGGTTCTTCTGGTTTGTCATCCTCACGACCATCCTCATGGTTTTTTTTCCTTTTTTGATTCCTAACGAATCTTCAAGCTGATTCTGATTGTGGCTATGTTCGCTGTTTTCCTCGTTAATTTCATCCCAGTCACAGAAGCTCCTCATTGGTGGTTGGCGGTGAGATTTCTTCTTGTCTTTTTGGATAACATTTCAGGAGACAATTATCGCGATGACTTTCGCTGTTTTCAACGGCGTCAACTTCTTCTATTTCATTGTGAACTTGTTCAAACATTTCGATTTCTTTTATATTATTCTCTTAGTGAGTGGCTGGCGTTCCTTAAATTTTTCTCTTCTAGGGTTTGGCAGTCTTACAATTCCTGGTCTGGGCTTTCGATGCTTTCTATTGGTTCAAGAATAGAGTAGTCAGTTCGAGTGCGACCACATCAAACCAGGCGACGGCTACTCCTGCGCCTCATCCGGCTTGGCCAGCTGGTGCCAATCCCGCTTAAGAACTCACATTCCCAGTATTTTTTTCTCAAAGATTTTTATAATAAATTTCAACCCGTAAAGGAGGAAAATCACCGGAAAATCACAGAAAATTGATAAAAAATAGGATAAAAAGGCTAGGAAAAAAGACGATAGATGAAGCGATTTTCTCCGTTCGATAGCCTTCTTCCACGCAAATTTTGTTTGTTTTTGAAGAGAATTTAAACTTCGAATCGGCCATCAGAGACTGTGGCAGATCCACCAAAATGCAACGGCGAACCGTGTAGATCTCATTCTCACTCAATCCGTCCAAAATCACATCTATTTTGGTGTCAATCTGAAGCGTCTGTTCTGAACACAAATAAATAAACCTTGAGAGGGATGACTTTTTTGGTTATTTCTTGTCGATTTCGAGCTCCTTCGACAATCAATTCGATCGAGGAGGAAGAGGACGGAAAGGGGAAATTCTTTCCAACCTTTGTCCAGTAATTTATGGTTGAGTTAGTAGCTGATGGGGAAGAGCCCAACACTGAGACAGCCGAACAAGCCTCACTCAAGTCATTTGAGCAAAGAGTTTCGATTCTGAAGTTCATTAGACAAAATGCTCTCTTGACTTACGAGCACGTTTGGCATCCATCGTTGAGGAAATAGCAGACGACATACCAGCCGGGGAGAGGTAATACGGCTGAAAAATAAAACTCTCTGGAGGTTTTTGACCCAAGAAAGCCCTTAATCTGTCCGATAGAACGCGTTCCTCTCTCGCCTTATGTTATTTACTGCCTCTCTCTCTTGGACCTCGGATGGAATAAATTATGCGAAAGAGGATTTCGTCGGACGAATTGCCCGAGAATTATGGCCCGAAATGGAAAACGAACCTGGAGAAAGGGTCAGAGTCTGTCCAGTACGATGGTCACAAGTCACTCCTGGACGTCCGATCACCCAGCCTATCGTCGCCTCCCTTCGATCCGAACATATCGAGAGCTGGAAGACAAAAGTCAGGCTGGAAGACTCTCCCACCTGCAATTCAGCCCACATATCTTCCTGGGGATCCGGAAAGAGCTGGTCTATGGCCTTTTCTCCCACGATGAAGTCTCTTCCGAGTGGCCAAATGCGCACTTTGCTCACATTGCAGCAAACTTGCAGCTGAAACGGAGCTGTTTGTGTTCGCCCGTTGACTGTTTGGCTAGGTCGAGTCGTCTCGAGCTCTACTCGGGTAACGGATTAGCGGACTATTCTCTTCGCGAAGAGCTTTTTGTTGGATGAGATTGGTCTGTCTCAACACAATAAAGGGTCTCGGCAATCATAACAGCAGTCATAATTCCAGGGCAATTACGAGTCAGTCAATGTCGAGTTCGAATGGTCGATGGGAAAACGTTATGACAGTTGAAATGCTTTCCCCAAAAGCCTCTAATTTCAGCCGCCATTTGTCGGCATCCACGCGCACGCGAAGAGCCTGGGCCCCTAATTAACTGAATTCTGATTTTTGTGCCTCGAGGAAGGCCCTTCCCAATCAGTCTTTCCGGGCCAAGGTCACAACGGTTTACGACTGGCTAATGGAAATGGAACCCCCAATTGAAGGAAATCTCACGAAATTCAAATGAGGAAGGATCTCCTTGGACAAATATTTGTTTGTCAGCAGCCCAGCCCAGAACTACTCGTTCCAAGATCTCAGGGTCAAACGAATAGAAGGCCATATCAAGTACAGGAAACTCCTCCTCTTCGAACCTCTTTTTCTCTCTTTCTTGCGTACTTTTCTCATCTCACTTCACTTTTTCTGTTTACTTTTCTCTTTCTCTCTTGGCACTTTCTGACAAAAATACTAAAAACTATCAAAAGCTGAGAAATAAATGTTGGAAAAAAGAAATCAAAAGCGATGGTTTTAGGAGGATTTATTGATCAAAAATTACCTGAATTCCATTGTCGAAACCGAGGCTTTGTTTTCCACTCCAGAACAATTCACAGGAGAGAAAAAGCTCAAAAGAATTAAGAAGGAATGCCGAAAAGAAAAGTTGTCGGGGTCCCATCGGGGGTAACCGAAGGGGCGGAGCGCACGAGGGGATAGTTGGGCGGGGGCAGACAACACTTCTTCCCTGGGCTATCAGTGATTTCTCTCGAAATTCCTTTGAATGAGAGAGAGAGAGAAAAGATTCTTTTATTGGAATTCGTGGGATTCAAACAAAAACGTCCGTGAAAGACAGACTTCCAAGTGACTGAGCTTCCCTTTTGTAACAGTCCCTGATCCACGGGCTTTCACCCGTCGTCGGCCCCGATCCGAGACCGCAATGACACAACAAGCCGTTTACGATCCTCCAGCTGCTGCTGCTATGGCCTCACAGCGTCCTTTTCGACTTCTTCGATCGATCCGATTTCTAGACCCGATGATTCGGCTATGGCTCTTGTCGGCCGTAGGCTTGGCTCTTGCAGCCGAGCGCCATTCCGATCACATTTTCAACAAAGAAGATGTCATTGAGCTGCCAGTTGGAAGGTGAGATTCCTCTCATATTGCGATCCGACTAGTGATTTCCTTTTCTTTTTTTATAGAAGGGAAATGAGAAACCTCCTCTTTGTCAGACATCTGTTGTTCCAGATTTCCTGACCCGGAGTGTCGTTACAATGTGAAGCGAAATGGCGAGGATGGTCCCTCCATCAGCGGGTATTCTTTTCTTCTCTTTTTTTATTTTTCTTTCTTAGCCAAGTCAAAGTAGGCGATAGTGTTTATCACGAATGGAGTTGTTCATATGGAGGAAAAGATTCTGAACTCTATTGTCTCCTCGTCCACAATTGCTCAGTTAGTGGAACCAGAGGCAGCAAAAATATTGTAAGACTTTTGTCGCTTTTATTTCATGTTCAGGTTCCAATTCTGGACGAATTTGGTTGTTCTCTCTTTCCAAACGTGCTGCCTCACGTTGAATATTCCGAGGATCTCAAAGGCGGTCTGCTCGTCAATGCTTTTTCTTTGGATGTTGATCAGGTAGGTTGAAACGGTCCCTCGAGAGTTCCCGGCCTGCTTATTACTCAAAAGGAGGCGAGCAAATATTTGACGGCCGGGAGTCAAATCAAGTAAAACTAGACTGACCGTCACAAAATGGACAAATAGTCGACTGGTTCAAAACCCATTTGGTGCATTAGAGGAAAGGTTAAAGCTGCTTCTCCGCTGAGAGAACCAACAAAAAGGAAATTTTGCAGGCTGCAGTCTTCTTCGAGTGCAACGTGAAGCTGCTGTTGAAACTGAACGGAGTCTGCCGTCGACCGACCTGTCCTTCTCTAGAAAAACTCCGAGGATCCTCTCGCTCTCGTCGACACATCTTATAGCCAAAAAAAACTTGCTCCACTTCGTACGGGTGCCAATAAATTGTCATTCTTCGTCCTCTTCTTTTCTCCTGAAAAGGCTTCCGGAACTAGCCACTCGAAGGAAACACCTGTCTTTTTGAGCGGCAACCAGGATTAGCTAGAACACACACTCCCATCCTTTTTAACGCCCTTCTCCTCCGAGGAATTAGCACATCATTCCTCCAACTCTCTCTCTCTCTCAGAAGCTTCACTTTTCTCGAGGATCTTGGAGAGGATATTGTTTCAATTTCCTTGTTCCGGACCACCCAACCGGATATAAACTGCTCCTCTTCCTATAATTCAGGTAGTGTTCCCTCTCGAAGAGCCTTTGTTTTGTTCAAACCGCTACAAAAGCGGACAAGTGCTCCGGGGCCGGACTTCAATACAGCTCCCGTTGGCCATATAAACACGGTCGTAGAGCTGATTCTTTCGGCTCGTCAAAGCCCTCCCTCTGTTTTACCGTCTTTTTCTCTCCTCCTCACGCGCGAAACTCAACCTTTTTTCAGAAATGAATTTCTTCTACGAATTGATATTTCTCCTTCCGATTGTCATTGCCCAGAATCCAATTTGTCCGATGTGTTCGCTGGGAGCTCCGAATTTCGGACAGCCTTCTCTTCCGAGTGTCGACTCTTCTCCCAACTTCTCCTCTTATCCGTTAGTTTTTCCCTTTCCGCCAAGACAATCCCTGCAGGAGAAGTCCTCTCTCCATGTATCAAGGTGATGCTGCCATGTTTGGATCCGAATTGGGAAAGGCCATTGCCCAGCGGATCCAACAATTATATGCCTCTGGAGCAGCTTCTCCCAAGTGAGTCTTTCTATCTAAAAATTATCTCTCAGGATGAACAGTGGAAATGCCTATTCCTCTTTTCCCGATGTTCCTCAACGACCGACTGCTTCTTTCAATCTGGATTCGATCCCATTAGCCCCTCCGGTAACAGAAGCTCGCGCTCTGGAATATCCTGCTCCCACTCAGAACAGAGGATGTCCATATTGTTTCGGAAATAATGGAGGCTATGGATCGAACATTGGCTATGGTGGATACGCTGCATCCCCGGCCAGGGGAAGACGGATCGAATTTGTAAAAGAAAAAAAGAAACAGGTTTAATCAGGAATTTCACTTACACTTAATAATTTAATAAATTATTGAAAAGGGAAGATTATGACAGAGACAGGGATATAGGGGGGGAAGCATTTATTCGAAATACTTAGAAGCACTTGCGGTGGACGATAGAGGGTCCGGACTCGTCGTACTCCTGCTTGGAGATCCACATCTGCTGGAAGGTGGAGAGAGAGGCCAAGATGGATCCTCCGATCCAGACGGAGTACTTGCGCTCAGGGGGAGCGATGATCTTGATCTTCATGGTGCTGGGAGCAAGGGCGGTGATCTCCTTCTGCATGCGGTCGGCGATTCCGGGGTACATGGTGGTTCCTCCGGAGAGGACGGTGTTGGCGTAGAGATCCTTACGGATATCGATATCGCACTTCATGATCGAGTTGTAGGTCGTCTCGTGGATTCCGGCAGATTCCATACCCAAGAAAGAGGGTTGGAAGAGAGCCTCAGGGCAGCGGAAGCGCTCGTTTCCGACGGTGATGACTTGTCCGTCGGGAAGTTCGTAGGACTTCTCGAGAGAAGAAGATGAAGCAGCAGTGGCCATCTCCTGCTCGAAGTCGAGGGCGACGTAGCAGAGCTTCTCCTTGATGTCACGGACGATTTCACGCTCAGCGGTGGTGGTGAAAGAATAACCACGCTCAGTGAGGATCTTCATCAAGTAGTCAGTAAGGTCACGTCCAGCCAAGTCGAGACGGAGGATGGCGTGGGGAAGAGCATAACCCTCGTAGATGGGGACGGTGTGGGTAACTCCATCTCCGGAGTCAAGAACGACTCCGGTGGTACGTCCGGAGGCGTAGAGGGAGAGGACGGCCTGGATGGCGACGTACATGGCGGGAGTGTTGAAGGTCTCGAACATGATCTGGAATTGTCTTATTAGAAGAGGATCTAGTAGAGTAGATTACCTGGGTCATCTTCTCACGGTTGGCCTTGGGGTTAAGAGGGGCCTCGGTGAGGAGGACGGGGTGCTCCTCGGGGGCAACACGAAGCTCGTTGTAGAAGGTGTGGTGCCAGATCTTCTCCATGTCGTCCCAGTTGGTGACGATTCCGTGCTCGATGGGGTACTTCAAGGTGAGGATACCTGTAGAGAGAGAAAGAGTGAGCTAAAAGAAGACAAAATACCTCTCTTGGACTGAGCCTCATCTCCGACGTAGGAGTCCTTCTGTCCCATACCAACCATGACTCCCTGGTGACGAGGGCGACCAACGATGGAGGGGAAGACGGCACGGGGAGCGTCATCTCCGGCGAATCCGGCCTTGCACATTCCGGATCCATTATCAACCACAAGGGCAGCAACCTCGTCGTCGCACATGATGATGATCTTTTACTGAAAATGAGAATTTTAGAAAGAGAGGAATGGAGTTGTCTGAGTGAACAATGAATGGAATGAATGAGAAAGCAGAGGCGAGGAAATTCTAAAAACAAAAGTGAGTCAATATGAATGCTTTTGGCTGATTCAGAGCGATGATGAGGGCCACCATAGACGAAAACTGATAACCAAAACAGACGCGGATCCCTCTCTAAATAAGGGAACCCACCTCCCGATGATGAAATCGCATTTTAGAGTCGATGAGTCATCCTGTCCTAAGGGTCATTTCACCATATAATATTTCCGGTCAGAGAGGAATTACGAAAGGAGAGTAAATCCCAAAAAGGACAGGGAGAACGGTAAAGGTCATATGTGGAATATTCTCGAGTCCTCGGCCGGTCAGAGACGCAGGACAAAAAAGTAAGTGCTGACGCCGGCTCACGACGCCAAAAAATACGACTGCCTTCCCATAACGGGAAAGGGTGTTCGAAATCCCCGTCGCTCTCGTCGTCGTGCAGTTTTCCTAATCGATGGATAAGCCCCGAATAAAAAAACTTTGGACACTGTCCACAGCCAAGGTTACGACGCAGACGGGGCCTAAATCTTGCGCAATAAGGACGCGGCCTCGTTTTTGGCGCCAAATCCGTAAACAGCAAGCAGTTTCGAATATTCGATCGACCATTTGTAGTCTCCTCTCCATCAGCTCTCCTCTTTTATTCTCAAAATGTTTTACCCGATCAAAAAAAGTGAACGAACCTTTCAGTTGGAGAAAGCAAAGGGGAAATAGATCCTTTTATGCATTTTAAACCATAAGGCATAATCGATTTTTACCTGGTTTAGACAAGTCGAGAAACCTTTTTCCTCTTTTGTTAACAGAGTTTTCACAAACGCCCTTCGAATATCTGCCCGAAATGGACGCAATCTCGCCGCATCCGCCCCCTAGATCTCCCTTTTTGTAGAAACTCTCTTATCAAATTCTTCCTATCAACATCTTTTTGAATGAGACATCTTGGAGCAGTTGTGAAATTTCATCAAAGAGTAATGTAAAAATGAGTCCAAAAAGTTTAATGTTGGACAAAGACGGGAGCGACGGTAGCGGTCAATATTATTGACTGGGGGAAATGGTCTATTTATTTCAATTGGTGACTCATTTACTGGGCGGACGCTCCATTCATATAGGCGACGTCTTTCGATGCGTCAACGTGGCCGCGGTCTCCTGTAGCGTATTGATTTTCTCATTTCTCGTCCCATTCTTTTTACGATTTTATTTTATGAGAGCTTTGCAGCCACAAATCATCATGTGCGACGACGAGGTTGCTGCCCTTGTGGTTGATAATGGATCCGGAATGTGCAAGGCCGGATTCGCCGGAGATGACGCTCCCCGTGCCGTCTTCCCCTCCATCGTTGGTCGCCCTCGTCACCAGGGAGTCATGGTTGGTATGGGACAGAAGGACTCCTACGTCGGAGATGAGGCTCAGTCCAAGAGAGGTATTTTGTCTTCTTTTAGCTCACTCTTTCTCTCTCTACAGGTATCCTCACCTTGAAGTACCCCATCGAGCACGGAATCGTCACCAACTGGGACGACATGGAGAAGATCTGGCACCACACCTTCTACAACGAGCTTCGTGTTGCCCCCGAGGAGCACCCCGTCCTCCTCACCGAGGCCCCTCTTAACCCCAAGGCCAACCGTGAGAAGATGACCCAGGTAATCTACTCTACTAGATCCTCTTCTAATAAGACAATTCCAGATCATGTTCGAGACCTTCAACACTCCCGCCATGTACGTCGCCATCCAGGCCGTCCTCTCCCTCTACGCCTCCGGACGTACCACCGGAGTCGTTCTTGACTCCGGAGATGGAGTTACCCACACCGTCCCCATCTACGAGGGTTATGCTCTTCCCCACGCCATCCTCCGTCTCGACTTGGCTGGACGTGACCTTACTGACTACTTGATGAAGATCCTCACTGAGCGTGGTTATTCTTTCACCACCACCGCTGAGCGTGAAATCGTCCGTGACATCAAGGAGAAGCTCTGCTACGTCGCCCTCGACTTCGAGCAGGAGATGGCCACTGCTGCTTCATCTTCTTCTCTCGAGAAGTCCTACGAACTTCCCGACGGACAAGTCATCACCGTCGGAAACGAGCGCTTCCGCTGCCCTGAGGCTCTCTTCCAACCCTCTTTCTTGGGTATGGAATCTGCCGGAATCCACGAGACGACCTACAACTCGATCATGAAGTGCGATATCGATATCCGTAAGGATCTCTACGCCAACACCGTCCTCTCCGGAGGAACCACCATGTACCCCGGAATCGCCGACCGCATGCAGAAGGAGATCACCGCCCTTGCTCCCAGCACCATGAAGATCAAGATCATCGCTCCCCCTGAGCGCAAGTACTCCGTCTGGATCGGAGGATCCATCTTGGCCTCTCTCTCCACCTTCCAGCAGATGTGGATCTCCAAGCAGGAGTACGACGAGTCCGGACCCTCTATCGTCCACCGCAAGTGCTTCTAAGTGTGCCGATATTTCCTAATAAATATGTGGAAGAATCTGTAATGACTCTGCCGCTAAATAGTGCATTGTCCCCTCAGTTCCAGCTGAGCGCAAACGACTCATGCGCCCTCCCGGCCGTGGTGGGCGTGGCCTTGACAGCCAAGCATCAACAGCAAGAGACCTTGCCAGCTGCAACGGCCTTGTTTCCGTCAAGTTTTATCAGATTTCTTTATCAAAACAGCCAATTACCCATCAATTTGCTTCCAATTTCAACAACAGATGCCAGCTTTGTCTTTTTGCAACTGTTTACACTGATAAGAGCGTCTCCCGAGTGTTTGGAGAGTCCGGCTTGATATCGTGTAAACGCGTTCAGACACTGAACCAAAGTCTTTTTGTCCTTTTTATTGTCTCTTTGATTCTTCTTGATTTTCTCTTCCCAATTGACTTCAAATTAGTTTCATTTGGCTCTCTTGACCTCGCTTTTTCAGTCTGCAAATGGGTGTCACTGAAGATGTGACACATTACTTGGAAAATCTTCCGAATTGGGGTAAAGCTGTTCTCGCCGGAGGAGTTTCTCTCGTTATCTATGCTCACTACAAATGGTTGACTGGTCGGGAGAGGAAAACGCCCTTGAAAGAGGACTGGAAAGAGGGTTTGTCGACGTTTTTTGAGACATTTTCCAACGCAAAAAGAGTGCTATTTGACCCGCTTGGTTTGTCAAAAGTGAAGTCAGTGGTCGGTTTTCGTCATCGAAAAATCTCCGAACAGCAGCTGCAGTTCGTGACAATAACGAGCAACTCAAAAGAGCCCGAATTTATTAAAACGGACCTCCCACGATCACATGACCCCAAATCGATGGCCAGATGTTGCGAGAGACTGATGACCCGACAACATAAACATGTTTCTCCACTGTATCTTTTCTAGGAATCGTCTATCTCTACCAGTTCCCGAGGACAAAAGTCATTCCAAGCATCTCGCCCTTCTGCCTCAAAGTCGAAACTTGGCTGCGAATGGCTGAGATCAACTATGAGGTGAAGAAGTCTTTCCATTTTTATTTTCTCTTTAGATTGTTCCTTGTAGTTTGACAACACGTTCCCGCGAAGGAACATTGCCGTTCGTTGAGCTGGATGGCAAGGAATACCCCGACTCTTCTTTTATCATCCGAGATTTGGCTAATATTTTTGATAAGAAGCAGATGGAAGACCATCTCTCGGATGAGCAGAAGGCCGCCTCAAGAGCCTTCGAAAAATTGACTGAAATGTCCCTCGTTCAAAGTCATTACCAATTTATGATTGAGAATGTGGATAAGCTTTTGGATATGCTTCCTCCACAACTTTTCGGAGGAGCTTTCTATCCATTAATCATTTTCCTTTTTAAAAGAAACTTTGCCAGCAGTGTGAGTTCTTCTTTGAAAATTTGTATTCCCCTCTAGAAAACAATGGCGATGGCTGTTTCTGGAATTGGAAAGCACAGTCGTCAAGAAATCATCGGAGTTGGCCTCGATGATCTTCGAGCCATTTCCAAATACCTCGGCTCGAAACATTATTTCACCGGTTTCAAGCCAACAAGAGTATGTTTTGTGAAGTTAAAAGGAAAAATAGATGTTTTCAGATTGACGCTGCATTATTCGGTGTTTTGGCCCAAATAGCTTTTGCCCCATATGATAATGATCACTTGACTTTGATGAGAAACGAATGTCCGAACCTTTTGGAATATGTTGAGCGAGTTAAACACAGGTAGGAGAATAAACGGATATTATAGTTGCTCCCCTAGATATTGGCCAGATTGGGGAGATGCTACAACCCTTTTTACAACAGATTCACATTGGAAGAAACGACCGAAGAGAGATAGCCCAAGAAGAAACGGATCATTATCACCCGCGTAATTATCTCATTCCTATAGAGAAAAATAGATAGATCTCCGAAAAATCCCTTTGTGTGCATTTTAGTGATAAAAATGTATATAAAATCAACAGAAAAAAAATAATAAAAATAACATGCTTATAACTTGAAAGTTTTCAACAAATCTAGTTCAAGTGGATGCATCTCGCCGGGAATGATGAGTGAATGTAGCGGAGCTCCCATATCTGTTGCTGCCATCTCTTTTAAGCTACAGAAAACAATCTAGAAAACCAAATTTAAAACAAAACTTAAGAAACCTTTTGATCATCCCATCCAACTCTTGCGAGTCCCACACAAGGTGTATCTTCATCGTAGACTAAAGATTGAAAAGTTTAGCAAAAAAATAAAAATAAAACCTGGTTTAATGCCGTTTTCCTTTTTTCTTTCTGCAATTTTTAGTAGTTGGGTAGCAGCTTCTGAGCATGTAAGATAGCGTGCTGGTTCATATATTTTCCTTCCACGCATCATATTTTCCACGGTTTGCTCCTTTGTTTTGATATCTATAACAAAGAATATCGAGAATAAACGGCAAACTGACCTAGAAGACAAAGAGTATGTAAACCTTTAACTTTGTTGGATTCAATTCGATCATAATAACTATCTGGTTCCCAGTCATCAAGCCACATAACAATAGAAACTGTTTCTCCAAAGCTATACAACTAGAGAAAAGAAAGTCTTACGTATAAAAAAAACTAACCTGAAGTCCACAGCAACCGACAGCATTCATAATGGATACATTATGGATAACCTTTACAGGAATTCCTTTCTCTTTTGCTCTAAGAACAAGGTCAGCATGAGTAGTTGCCCCAAAAGGATCACCAACAACTAACATGGCGACATCTTCTTTTTCTGCTGCTTCGAGTATTTCATCGGAAGTTTGTTCCACCATAGTACGATCTGCTTCTATTACTGGGCGACCGTAAAATTCTTCGAGTTTCGATTTATCTAATCCATAGCAGAGAATACTAGTGTAAGCTTCTAAATAAACTCGAGCACATTTTCTATAAAAAATGTGAAAAAATAAAAAGGACATACTTGACAATATTCAACCCTTTTACTGTGATGTCTTCTACGTCTCCTAGTCCAAGACCAATGAGATAAAACACCATCTAAATTTGTTTCTAAAATTACTTCTAACCGAAACAAAAAATAATTTTGGCTTTCCAAGGAAATAATATCTTGAGTTTTAAAAAAAACTTATTTATTACTCGTAAAACTGACATTATGTGAGTATCTAAAACATAAATTAAGCTAAAACAACTACTCTTTCTTGTTTTTAGCGAATCTAATGTTCGAATAGCGTCGATCAATTCTTTGTAAAATATAGCAGTTAATTAATAGGAAAAGGAGTGAGGCTCCCCAGATATAATTGAAAACATTGTATCCTTCAAATTCGAAAAGATATGCAAAGAATAGCCAAACTCCTTGGCTACCAAGCCAGATAGAAATTAGAAAAGTAACCTCGCGAATGCTCACCTAAATAAGGTAATAATGAAATTAAAAAACAATATCAGTACCTCAATTCGTTGATAAATTAGTGGAATAAATACGATATACCATACGAAATATTGACTTGTGCAGACCTTATTGAAAGTAACAAAGGCAAATGTCGTTAAGAACCAACAGAACGGCAAATCGTCATAATATCTGTAAAAAGTAAAAGTTATAAAATTAGAAGAAATCTTACTTGAAGGCGAAGTATAAAATAGATAGAATTTGTGGCAAAAATGCTGCTAAACCAACCAATCTTGATAAATGTGGATCATCCTGAAAACTAATTAAAATTATCAAAGAAGCTAACGCCGATCAGATACAAGGGAAGAAAATAAGGCGAGAAATTATGCCTTGTGTCTGTTCTTCTTATATGATAAAGTATGAATTCGTCCAAAAAGGTTTCTCCATACATTTTGTAAAATATAGAAATTATCCCAATTAGAGACGAAAGACTGATCTGTAAAAGAAACTAATTAAAACATTAAGATATCAACTTACAAGGACATAAAGATAGCCTTTAAAGTTGAAGATCAATGAATTGAGTTTCTCCCAAAATCCTTGTTTTGAAGCAAATGATGAGAGGCTAATAAAAATCGAAGGGAAGTAAATCAGAGGATAGATTTTCAAATGCACAGCTGCAATTCCATGAATAAGTGCTGAAAGTAGCCACTAAATTGTATGGTATTGCCTTAATAATTAGCTAAACCTACATATTTCCCATTATCTCTTAAGAGGTATAACGTTAACAAAACAGCTACACACACTAATACATCAGCATTTCCTCTGGAACAAATTAAAAAAATAGAATGGAATACCGTGATGAGATAACAGCTGTTAAAGGATTTGCTAACCAGAAAATTGAAACAATTTTGAGAGAGTTGTCGTGTTTTTCTTCTTCTTTGGTACTAGCATATTTATAAGAACTTCTCAATAGACTTCAATAAAATAGTGCTAAGATAACTTACGCTGAGCTATGACTTTTCATCATTTTGAAGAGTAGCCAACCAACTGCAATGTCTGCAAGGCAAAATATAACTTTTCCAAAATCTTTTATATGAACATTTGGAACGAGAAGCCAAGCCAATATTGGAGTGTATCTGAAATAAAATAAGTAAGCTTTAAAATCAATACCGATAAGTTGCTCTTTCATATGGACTTCTTCCTTCATAAACGTGGCGTGCAGCATCGGAAAAAACAACATAATCAATGTCGGTGAAATTGACGTTGAAAAGATAATCATGAAGAGATGCATATACAATAAGTATTAGCCTTACAACGAAGGCAATAAACAAAACCTGAAAAGAGAAGTCAGACTTTATAAAAAAAACGTACCAGATTTTTAGTCCAAGGTATATTTCTTGCATTTTGAAAATGCCACATTTATGTTGCTAAATGCAAATTAAAGACATACGCAAATTCCAAAGGAATTCTACTAGTGGTAATTACCTAATTTGTGAGCAATCCTATGCAAATAAAACTTTATAAAATAGTAAGGAAAGACAAATGAAATGATATTTCCTATAATAATTCAACAAAAACGTCTAAAATTGATTATGCGCTTTGGTGATATTAACTCAAAGTTGAGGAGATCCAGGATCATTAGAAACGAGGCGTTCACATGTAAAATCAGCGTCATTCAATTTATAGTCTAAATTGCATAATTAAATGAAATTTAGAGGAAAAAAACTAACACGTCGAGTTACTTTTAGCACATGGGAAGTGTATAAAATTATTGTCAATTGGAATTGCGGCTCCCGGCTTATGACATGCTTCACATTTCTAAATAATTTTCAATTATATCAGAAATTTTTAAAAAAATACACCTGATCCCAAAACTTATACATATTCTCTTCGAGATTCACTAGTCGAGTCTTTTCCAAAATGATTCCAGGAGCCCATAAAAGACAGTTTCCATGAAACCATAGTTCACAATTGGGTTCTCTAGATTTCTACAAAAAAAAGATTGACTGACTTAATAAGATTACCTTCTTAGATTCTTTGGTGCATAAATATTCCGGATTTTTACGCGGACTCGCTATATAATAAGGTCCAAATAAGTCTCCTAGACTGTCGTGAGCGTATCCTTTCCCACATAGGCTACAAGCCCAAATCATGGGAATGATATCAGGTTGAAATTTTATCTGTAAACTTTAATAATGATAAAATGTATGGCATACCAGATATGGTTTATTGAGTTTTTCGTGAGAGCTTCCATTTTGAGCGGATGAACAACTAGCTTCATACTAAAAAGGCAATAGGAAAACAAAGAAAACCACTAGCCTCTGCAAGTTCTTCTTCCAAGGTTTTCTTTTTCTTTTTGATATTGAAGCGTTGAGCAAGACGATCTACTTCTGTCTTGGCAGAATCCTCTGAAATGGATAAATGTAGCAAGAAAAGGCAATACAGACTTACTTTCTTCATCCAACCATGTTTTCTTTCTTCTTTTATTGCGATTGCTTTTCTTTGAACTTTCATTCTTCGTTTTACCCATTTACTGAAAATAATGCATAGATATTTTTGATTTAAAGTGTGTTGAAAAAAAGTAAAATATTTGAAATAAAATGCCCAAAATACGCAAAAGCACGTCTAAATGGTCACTTTGATGAAAAGAAAAGAGTAGATAGAGGAGTGATGCAAATAAAAAAGATCGATCTTTGATTTTATTGAACAAATCCCTTGATGTGAGCACAAACTGTAATAAGAAGAACTCTAATACAGAAGGAATGAGTTATAAAACAATGTTTTTCCCGTCAAGCTCGGATTCTCACGAATTTTTCTACAGTCGATGTAGGAATAAATAAATTGCATTTTTATTGAACTAGACAGGTTATTCACAAGTGGCTCTATCTGCTCGACAATCAGCTCTTTGAGCCGCAAGGAACAGCTTTCCATTATGACACACGCACAACTGCAATTGGGGATTACCACTGCCAGCGCTTCTCGGGAGTCCTTCAACAAAAATGTTGGAAGATTCCAATCGAATTTCTCCCTAAATTTTCTTCATTTTCTTCTCATACCTTCTATACCTGTTTGGCCGAAAGACCAATATCTAAAAGGGAACTGATTCTAACTTCTCCTGAAGAAGTCAACAACTCAATATCTTGAGCAGCATCAACGGTAACACTCCTTGTGGGCGATTCTAGACGCAGTGATGTATCGGGTTCTGGTCGAACGAAGGCAGTTTGGATAGCTCCTTCAAAAACACTGCCACCATCATCTGAATTTCTTTATTTATCACGTCCATATTGCTTTACCCAGAATTCGCAGATTCTCAAGTTTGAGCCCAATTTCATTTGAGTCGGCAAAGAACAGCAATTTGTTGTCCGTGTCCGTTACCTATGTTTCAGGTTTCAAAGCATCGATAGTTTGTACCTCAAATCTTTCGCAAACGGCTTCTGCCTTGCCATCAGCCCCCAAGCTGAACATTGAAGAAATATGTCCAGAGGAATTTCTGGCTTGAAGACGAACTCCTTTAAAAGAGTCAATGGTCAACGCTTCATCCTGATATGATTCTGTTTATTTTCGCAATAAACTCACTCTAGTAGTGCTGAGGTGTGAAAAATGGACCGGTTTATCAAAATGGGCTCGACCAAGGACCCTAATCCCATCGTCTTCTATTTTCAAAGCTCCCATTCCTTCCTGAAGAGATCTATTTTTGTTGTTGTGATTTTTACCGTTGATAGATCTAAAACGATAAAAATCCAAATAGTCAAAGCCACATTTATGAGAATAATAAAAGTCAAAAGAAGAATGAAACAATATAGAACCCTTTTCCTCCATCCGTATATTCCAACTCTAAACTCAATTTATACTGAATTATCGTCGAAATCATTACTTATAGAAATCAGCATCTGGAGGAGGTTTTCCAGACGAATGAATAACCGTGGTGTGCGTAGGATATGGGGCATAAGGCATTGTTGGATAATGTACTGGAGGATGAGATTGCCCCCGGACGGGATCGACCATCACAGAGCCTCCTCTTGACCACACAGGGTCTTCTTGCATTCCATAAACAGGATAACGACTCATAGCTGAAAATAGAACCTTCTAATGAGAATAAACAAAGAGAGAAGTGATTACGAGCCCATCTGGCAGGAAGAATCGATGGGGGAACTCATTTTTACAATATAGAGGCGAGGGTCAGTGGCGAGCAACAGCTGTTCCTAGTATCAATGGCAGAATCAGTGTGAGTGTTATAGTTTGCTAAATGGGTTCTTTTCGGCACCTGTTGTCTGAAAAATGCTTGAAAATTTTGATCAGAAGGAAAAATCGCATCTATCCTAAAGTCTGATAGGTAACGCCGCTTTTTGTTTTTGCAAAAAGCCTCAAAAATTCTGTTAAAATTTTTATTCGATTTCTAAATTATCATTGAAAACATTAAAGCTGGTAAAATTCTTGTTCACATCGTCAAAAAGTGAATTTTCATCTAGGGCCTTTCTGAATCTGTTAACGATGGTGTCTTTAAAGATGGAGTAGAAACTCGCCTACTAACGTTGCCGCCTCACTATAACTCATCCTTTTTCTGATACTACTTTTGGTAAACTGCGCCTTTGTTACGTCGTTCATCCACCGCTCCAACCCTTTTTTTCAAATTGTCCTTAAATGGCTTGTTAATGCCAATGTCGAACGGCTGCAGAAATTTGGTCATACCGCCTGGGATAACCGCAACTTTGGTATGTTTTTGGTAAAGCTTGCGAACGCTTTCGGTTAAATAACACCGTGCAGAGTCCAAAATCAATAAGGATTCTGACGGGTTGTTGTTGTAGTGCTCTCTCTCTCTCTCATTCCAGACCTCACGTAACCATGTTTTCATGAGGGCTTGATTCATCCATCCCTTAGCGTTCGCCTTAATGATAACAATAGGAGGAAACGATTCTTTTGGTACCAGCTTCTTCTTTGATATCCTTGACTATTACAGCTCTTCGGGCCTCCCGTTTCTTCAGGATCCGCAAATGCAACGCGTCCTCGATTGCTTCCACTTTCAGTCTCTTAAATCTGCATGCACGCTTCGTTGCCGGCAATCGCTCTAACATAGCTCTATTTGGTAGTACTTAAGCTGGCAACTCGATTCGATATGTAGCCTGCGCACCGGATCGCGTGGCGGGACCCATATATTAATTTTTCACTTATTTGTATTTTCTTAACTGTTTTCCATGGTTTTTACATCTTTTTTTAAACAAATCATATAGAATTTGACATATAGAGACAAAGAAACATTAAAAAAGACGCCTAAAAGCACCTTGAAAACAAAAAAAGCAAAAAAGATTAGATGCTGCTAATGCTTTTAGACGAGTTTTTTAATGTTTCTTTGTCTCTATATATCAAATTCTATATGATTTGTTTTTAAAAAAAGATGTAAAAACTGGAAAACCGTTAAGAAAATACAAATAAGAGAACAATTAATATACGGATCCCGCCACGCGATCCGGTGCGCAGGCTGCATATCGAGTCGAGTTGCCAGCTAAAGTACTACCAATTATATTTCTAATTAATCCGAGTACGGTAAGGCGGCTCTAGTCGTAATTGTTTTCAAATGGTTACGCTAGCCTCACTGGGTGTCCTACATTTTCTTCCACTAAAGCATCTAAAAAGTGAGTATTTTTGTTCGCTAAACTCAAATTTTTATTTTCTCTCCGAGTAAAACGCCATTCAGAGAATTTTTACTTATATCAGTTAATCCATTCTATTGACTGATATGAGTTAGAAAAGACTCTGGTCAGAAGCCTATTGGGTAATATGCAGCTTCTAAAGCTGAATCAACCAAGAGGTGATTACCTTCCTGTACAGGACGGGTTGATCAAAATCGGCGTGGAGTATCTTTGTCGTGGTTGGATCGTTGAGGGAGATATGAATATTTCTCTTCATGCACCTCTTCGCGCTGTAAAAAGCTAGTGAAAGCCACAACTTATGAAGATACTCTTTTGACTCGGAGAGGCACAGCAAATAGACAGTGCTTTGCTGTATTTCTCTATGTAGATTTACAGCATTCACATGGCGGATGGGCCCTCTAGAACATTTTTCTCATAAAACATTTAATAACCAATACTTTCAGGAATCTCGTCGTTTTTCTTCTTTTGGAACCTCAAGTGACTTCTTCAGGTATAACATTTTATTAACACAAATATTATTAAAAAACAGACTTATTGTATCTCAAAATGAGCGAAACTTTTATTTATCTAATTTGGAATGTTTTGGAAAGAGTTTCCCTCATTTATTCTTTAGAAATGTTGCAAAATAAATTGTGTACGAATCAATATGCTCTTAAATACATTCTGACCCATATAGAACGACGGCAGTAAAGCCACATGGTGAAAGAAGAACGTCTCGTGAGACTGGGAAAGACACCGGTTGAAAGCCATTGCGGCTGGAATACTGATTATAACCGAAGCAAGAGGAAGAAAGTCAATGGAATTAGCAGACTGATCCGAGAGCTGATCTTCTTGCGAGGGCAGCCATTGAGATACATGTGGCAAGGCAACCGACGATCTAAAGCTTTTTCCCCTTCTTGTGTCAACTTACCATTTTTATCTTCATCTTCTTCGTCATTTTTCTCTTCTCCATTTGCACTGACCCAATCCGTCTCCACAGCCACATTAGTGTCAGTATAAGCTCGCAATCGTACCATATAATCAACTCCTGCTCGAAGAATTCCATTACAATACTAAATATTTCTTTATGAAATCTTCCAGAACTAACTGGTTCATCAAGACTTCTCCTCACACAATCCTCCGAGCCAACGACGAAAACAGCCCTTTTAGGTTGTTTCTCAAAAGGATTATAATCAGAAGGAGATGCCCTATAGGCTCCCCAAGTATCTTCTTCATGAACTTCAAACCAAGATTTCAACTCATAAGCGTCGTCATGGAGCTGAATTTAAAGATTTCTTCCTCAAATAAATAAACTCACATCAACATCGTCGCTGACAATTATGGCGTAGTTTTTAACAGCACCGTTGAGAGTAGAAAATATTGAATGATCAAATTGAACCGACATTTCTCGAGTTCCTCTCTTCTCGACTATTGGATCCGGCGGAGGTGCTGGAATAGGATTGCCACAACATAGGGAGGAACTCACTTCGCGGTACATGTACCGTAATCATTTCACTTTCAGATTCGGCAGCTGCTTTCCCATTTCCCATGATTACGATGATTGTGAAAGTATAGTAAGTATCAGTTTGAAGTCCGCCGAATTTATGGTAATTTGAACCTTTCAATTCGACTGACACAGCCGGCAATTTATCAGCATTATAGCTAAAATATTTTGAATTTTCTTCTTTTCAAAAGAAGTTCACGCGTCAGCAGTGGAACTCCGTAGTATTTTCACATTATTTTGAACGGTACGGAACGCCACCACCGGAGTCGATCGTTATAAGACGAGATCACTCACCTCAAGCGAAAACGACAATCACTGTCAGCGAAGTTTTCAATGTCCCAGTAAAGAGTAACATAATCTGAGCCAACAACTGGCAGAAGTTGGTTCACTTTGAGAGGATCTGAAGAACCATTTGCGGAGGGACAATATGCTTACAAGTTGTGACAGACTCGGTGACTGGCCGACTTTTGACTCCCTTATAGACAGTATACAATTGGAAGACATAGGTTTTTCCTGGGATCAATTTTGTGAAGGTTAACGACCTCCTGAATCTCTTTTTTAAACACAACGAATCAACTAACTCCTGATTCATCTCTATCTTCTTACTGAAGTTCTTATTGTTCCCGGAGAAGGTCAAAAGATAGCTGTCGAAACGTCCTTGCTCGGGATCAGATGCTCCAAAATTGATGTTGATGGCAGTTGAAGAAATCTGTCCAGGAGAGAGAGTCGAAGAAATCAATGGGGCTGTAAGACAGGTTTAGAGAAAGGAACAGCTCACGAGTAATTTGCTCAATTTCGGCTGGTTTTGATCGTAAAGTCAGTTCAGTGGACTGATTCCTCGCCACGAATTTGTAACTGTGAGCCGGCTCCAATTTGTCAATCACTAAAGGACCTTCTGTAGGTGCTTCGACCTCTTTCATTTCTCCCTTTAAGAATTTGCTTTAAGACCACTCAAATCAAATACCTTTTCTGGTTTATATTCTATGATGACCTTGTAAAGTGTCGGATTGACTTGGCTTCTATCCCAATCCAAAGTAATCTTCGAAACATAAAACTCATCAGTTTCCGCACTGACAACCTTGAACCCTTCGACGGTCTTTGGTTCTGAAAGAGGAGTTTCTAAGCAGAAATAAGAAATACTTTGAAGATAGGCAATTCGATGAGCCCACCAGGTTTTCGATAACGACCCAGCCAACATACAAAAGACACGGAGATCGAGAGTATGTTCCGGCAGCATCTGAATATAACTTTTAAAGGAACCAAAGCTTCGAACTTTTATGAGAGCATAAGTGTCGGAAGAAGCGATTGAGAAGGACTTGGGCCGACTGAGAGTCAAAATGGTGTAATTTAAGAAAAAAGCATCACATTCCGTTCCATCAGGGATAGTCCAATCCAATCTGAGAAATGTTTTTACGTCTTCACTTCTCAGATTTACCTAATCATTCCATCTTCTTCACTCATTTCTATTTCACTCGGATCTCCATATTCCTTTTTCATCGCCTCAAAAGGCACCAGATTGGAATGCTCATACTCCCCAGCGTCGATCTTCTCAGCTTCCTTCTTCGTCATCTGAGTTGTCCCCATAGTTGTCTCTTCTTCTGTACTCGCTTCGAATGTGCTCGAAGAAACCGTTGTGATCGTCGTTGGAAGCGTCGTACTTTTCGTTCTAAAGAGTTTTTCCAACCATTTGGCCCTTCTAACTGTTCAGTTTGCTCCGTTTGTTCAGCTGTGAAGAAAGTTGTCGACATCGGAATTGAAGAAGTTGTTGTGGCTTCAGTGGATCCTTCAGTAGTCTCAGCTGATACTTCATAGGAATACGAATCTTCTGCAATAATTAGATTTAAGATAAAGAAAATTCAACTTGATTTGGGAGTAGTCGAAGTGGCGAAATCTAAATCAGGAGGAAGGGTCCGAACGCTAAACGATTCAGCCGATGAAGAGTAGTCATAGACAGCTGAAAAATTCCTCTTCATCCCCTCCGGCACAATAGGCGCGACGGGTGCTTCTACCTCACCCGACGCGTGTTTATTTGGCTAAGACGGCGCGAAAATCCTCTTGTGACAATCGATTTGCCCGTTACTGTGCGGATGAGCCGAGGGCAAAAAATGCAGACAAACGAAGGCAACCAGAAGAGGTAAAAATGAACTTACGATCGCCTTGAGTCTTGAACGAAGCTTCGATTCCCTCTTGAGATCTCACTCCTTTATACAAAGATTTGATCTAAACAATTTCTTTCTCCTTCTCTCGAGAATAACCAACTTTGAGTCTGAATTGAGTTCCAGGTTCAAGTCCTCGCAATCGAATGAGAGACGCCTTAGTCTCAACGGCATTGGAATATTCCTGCTGTCCTTCTGGATAATATTCAATATAATATGAGATGTCGGCTCCTTGGGGAGGGAAATACGAAATTGTGGCCTCATGTTCAGTCGTTTCGATGGAGTCCAAAACGGGCGGATCAGGACCTAAACGACTTGAACTATACGATAGACTTTTTTGAAGTGAGGAAACGACCCTTCTCTGGATGACCCCCTCAATATAATAGCCGAGAGGACAAACAGGGACTAGAGACACTGATACTTGAGATTCCCGGGATCAACAATCAAACTCACTGCTGAAATAAGTCAATTCGGTGACATTTTTTCGCACTCCATCCACAGCTATAGCCGATAGATAGACGGTATATTCGGTCGCCGAAATCGTCCCATTTAAAAGGACTCGCCGTGTATTACTGTAAGAGAGAAGGCTTTCTTTAAAAAAGAAGAAAAATACCCGGGAAAAAGAGAACCAGCTGGCGGATGTCCTACTGGAGGCAAATAATCGACAATGTAGGATTGGGCTGAGGGAAGAACATGTGCCGACCAATCGACAAGGATCGACGATGCTCTCGTCAGCTGCAAGCTCTCTTTTTATATTGTCTTCACTTCGAAACTAGAAGGAGGGAGAGAAAAACAAACCCCAATGCCCACAAGCAGAAGAAGATTGATCCTCATTCATTCACTTCCCCTTTGTCATTCGAGGCGCTCGTAGCTAAGGTTCTATCTGAAAGTTGAAAATAGAAAAATAGAGAAAAACAATTGCTGGAGAAATGTTTGCATTGAGTTAGAGGTGTGAATGTAATGAGTGGTTACAGTAGACGGCCGAGAGTTCGGGTCAGCAGTTTGCACTTCGAGGGGCGGTTCGCGGCTCGCCGTGGCTAGTGTCACTCGCCACCCAGCAAACTAGCCAATTTCGCTAAAAAGTTTGTTCACTGTCATTCGCTAACTATTTCTTTCGAAACCCGTCGAGAACCAGGGCTGGATTGAAGTTCTACCAAAAGTTATTTGATAAGAGAATCTCTTAAATAGCCAAGAGAGAAGCTATAAAAGAAGAAGACTAAAGATGAAGATAGAGATGGTAGTAAGCTCCGGAGAGTGAGTTGCCCGAGGCAAAGCTTGAGAACTGTGCGAACAATACGCATGTCTCGCGCAATTCGCAACACAAACATGACAGAAATTCTGGCCTCTGTCGGGATAACGGCAAAAATCGAGTAGATACGTTTTTATGGAGATTCATTCGGAAAGTTGGATGAGTGGCCAAAGAGGATGAAGAGAAGAAAGTAGTTGTGAGATGAAAGGAGAAAAAGAACGGTATGTGGGAAGGTCCGAAATGACATTCAATATTGGTCATTTTTGAGAGAGAAGATGGAATCAAGGGAAGAATCAATAGAGAAAAGAAGAACGGAGAACTCGGAGACGACCAGGGAAATTCGAGAAGAGAGAAGAACAATTGGGCGGTCACTTTAGGTTCGAACACGATCAAACAGCTGAAAGTTTCAAAGGGTCACGACTTACGAATATTTACGTCCTTATCAGAGATCTAAGCTTCTAAAAGACAAACGGATTGGATACAGTAAGAGAACTTGGGTTGGACTATCGAGTATCCAGAAAAAGAGTGATTTTAGGTTTAAAAAGAGCCGGTCCACTTACGGAAGTGGAAAAAGGCGTGACTCATAAGTGTTATGTGTTGTTGGTGCGGCCGTTTTGCTACAGCAAGCCAGCGAATGGCCTTCCGGAGGTCCCCCAGGTGTGAACCGGTCCGGTCCGGTCCTGTCGGTCGACTGTTTGCACCGAGCGAATATTTTCGGACTATTTGACATGGCTTGCTAATTGGATTGCCACTGGACACTTCCATCAATTTTTATATAAAAATCTATAACAACTGATATAAAGAGATCACCAGAGAGAGAGAGAGAGAGAGAAAAGGAATAAAAAAGTGGAAAGAGATCACGACGGTCGAGTATCTTTGAGTCTTTGAAGATGTCGAAGAGCCTCATCACCAGCCGGAATCATTCTTGACAATCTACGAAACGACTCTCGAGAAATTGGAGCAAATTCAGCACTGCTACCGCGGACTCGAAGGCGCGTTGGAATCTCGTCAGGACTCGCTGGCTCGTGGCTAAACTTTTATTTTTTCAAGAAAAATATCCTTCATAAAGCTGAAACTATCTGCAGTAACAAGCAAAGTGAATAATAGTGCTACAGTATACCTGACTCTCTTTACTCAAATGTTCCCCTGAAAAGTCCTTCTTTGAGTCATTCCCAGAAAAACAAGACAATATTTACCGATCAGGCAGTGATGAGAAGAGAAGTGTCTTCACTGAAGCAGGTTGTTGCACTCTCCAGCCCTGACACAACAAGATTACAAAGCTATCATGCAAGGCAAAGCAGTGCTCCTTCTGTGACTTTCAAGACCCACTTTGGAAGTTCCTGACCAGCCGTGTCTAATTGAAGATTTCGAAGTTTGCTCCTCGCTTTCTTTCTGCTCTCATCGCTGTCCGAGACGCCATTCCACCAATCGACAACCTGATAAGTTTCTTCTCTATTCTTAAAGCAAATACCTTTCCAAGAACAGTCAATCGAAGTCGGAAAGAATCATGTCTCGCCTCGATACAGTACTCCCCGGCAGCCATCAGAACGGCAATCAGAAGACCCGTAGCCAACACATAAAATATGCCGAAAACATTTGAGACATGAGAGTTCGCACTTTCAGTCGGAGCTTTACAACTCGGACCCTCTGAATCCTTGAAAGGGAAACAATTCGAAATAAACCTCTTAAATCCTTCCACCATTTGTTTTTCAAAGCCTCGAGAATAGTTCTTTCTTGAAGTTGGAGGACAGTTTGAGAGAGAATATCCCGCAGAGGAGAACCCTTTGGAAGGGCGATACCATAACCTTTTGAATCCAGAAGACCTCCAATGGACTGTAGTTGGCAATCCCTCTCCATGTAATATTCCAGCACTGAAAACTTTTATATAATAAGAACCTGCCGAGTTGTAGTTTCAAAATGAGGTCACTTGAAGACATTTGAATACTCTTGTCAATCAATTCCATGTAAGAAAGAAAGCAAAAAAATAAGAAATTCAACTTTAGGGTTGAGTCATTGCAAAGGGCGGGAAAGGAGATGACAGAATCGACTTATAATTGGATTTGGAATCTGATTTTTAATACTTGGTGAGACCTTTTTAATATAAAAATTGTGGAGTTCAACTGGAATGATCATCGCCAATTTCGATTATGGATTCTCCTCCTCCACCACAAGCCTTTATTGATTGTTCTGGACGAAGACTAGCCTATTTTTGACTTGTTCCCTGACAATTTCAATAAATACTTTCCTTTCAATTAATTTTTCTCTTAACTTCTAATTCTAATTATATTTGAATACTCCACTCAATCAATTCAAGGTAATTCCTATTATTTTAAGACTCTTTTTCCAATAAATTCTGCAATATTTTTTGATCCCGTCTACGATTTTGTAGAACATAATTTTCCAAAAACCTAGAAAAGGCAAAATCACAGCGGATTACTGGGTCTTTGTCTCGTAAGACGACCCCAAAAACAACACAGAATTTCCAGTTTTTTAAAAGTTTTTTCCTCCTCAAAAGAGTCGAAGGTCAACTGGGCTATTTCGATTCAAATGATGAATGATTGACACTCACTTGAAGACTCCATCAAGTAGGCGTAGCTGCCAGCTTTGACTCGAGCTATTCCTTCTTTTGAAGAATTCACAAAGACAGTTGGCGAGGATGATTCCATAACTGACCACCTGATAGCTTTGTACTCTGGAGATGAATAAGTGGACTCACATTCTCTCGTAAATGGGAATCTTACTCTCTCGGAAGAAATCCATGGTACTTCCACTCTTCAGCGTTCCATATTTGATTCTTTGTTGTCCAGCCAGATCTGCGGTACTTTCAATTGGAGTTGACATCCTTTCGACAGTCAGAAAAGCGGCCAACTAAAAGGAGATCTGAATAGAAATCAAACAAAACTAACATTTGCGGTGTAGGATGAAATAAGGATTTGTGTGAACATCCACCTGGAATAGTGCTGATTCAAATGCAATATTTTACCAAATGACGGCGACTACTCTCGTGGCTGCAGCTCGAGGAATCACATCGCTCCCTTGTTGCATCAGAGAACCTACAGCGAACCAAAGAGAATTCAACACACTGAATTGGTTCTTCTGGTCATCCACTGAACGATCTCTTTCGTCGATTTTCTCAATCTCATACCTGAATGAATAATTTTCAAAAAGAAAGGATCTACCATTCGTATGGACTGAATCGAGCTAAGAGATACATTGTGAATGAAACGGAGAGATAAGCAGCGATTAGGGAAAGCCAGACATTTAGAGAAAGAGGCTCAAGGAAGGTGAACAAAGAGCCCTGCAATTAGAATATTTCAGATTCAATTAGATAGGAGATACTTTTTCTTGATCTTCCCTGGACGAGGCGATGAGGATGGATATTCCAAGATGCATAAAAGGAAGAGTAAAGTCCACCACTTCGACTCGACTATAAGTGATTGTGACTGCTGAGATTGAAAGATCTGCTTCATGTCTCTGGAGGACTCCGATAATTCCGTTCCATCTACCCGATTCGTCCTAAATTTATTTTTTTCCCTTAAATTCCAGTCGAACCTCAATTCCATAAGTCCCATCTTGAATTTCGATGATGGTGTAATTGAACTTCAAAATAGCGGCCATTTCATTGAGAAGATCGATGCAGAATCCCTCGTAATTGTCGCCTCGTTTCATCACGAAAGGTTCTTCCAAATAGACGACAATTCGCAGATGAAGTCCTTCGAGAGTTTCAGCATCCTCGGGGATATCGAACTCCCATTTGTTGGCATATTTATCGTCGTAAATCCACGAACGTCGTTGTGACCAATTGCCCAACTAAAAATCTTTTTTGAAGCCTGTTTTTCAAGGCAAAATCACAGCGGATTACGCAGTCTTTGTCTCGTAAGACGACCCCAAACCAACATGGAATTTCCAGTTTTCTTAAAGTTTTTTCCTCCTCAAAAGAGTCGAAGGTCAACTGGGCTATTTCAATTCAAATGGCGGATGATCGAGAGTCAACAGGCGAGAAAGTTGTTGGAATGACTGGTATTCTCCCTTCAGAAATTTGTGAATATTTGCTTCAAACAACCAGTCCGTGACACACTCGACTACCTACCTGAATAACTCTCTCGCTTCGAAATTGATGGCAAAAAACGTTCCCCCGTTTTACGGACAGACTGTTGTAATGACGGATGACCGCTCTCTGACCCGAGTAGTGGAAATTGTGATGCGGAAATCATCTTTTTTGACTTACTCGGCGTTTGTGAATAGAAATCCCCCTGAGCCCGTCAAGGTCCATACTACCATCGAGAGGATTATTCGAAACTGGAAACAGTCTGGTGGGATAAGTTGTTCGAGAAAACTGGTTGTAATTCGACGGAAATAAACAACATCGCTTCCACGATAGCGCTTTGCAATTGTTCACTGATCTTCCCAATAAGATGAAGAAAGAAGTATGTCTTTGATCAATGATTTTGATCGGGAAATGAGCTCATTTTGGCGTCACTTTCCCCATGTCTCTAGGCAAATTCACGTAAGAAAACACGAGTATTTGGTGAACGACGTGACGTGTCTCTTTGGGTTTATGAAGGTTACAAAGCAAGTTGGGCGGGGCTCCAGTCTCCCGCGACTGTATAAAAGACCATCGGGGCAACTAGAGGACATCTCCTAGTCATTTCAAAGATGATCAAGATCGTTGCCTTCGTTGCTTTGGCCGCCTGTGTTCTGGCTCAAGGAGGTGCTCCCCCTCCCCCTCCTTTCCTCCAAAACGTAAGTTTCTTTAATTTTATTTTTGAAATTTCAAATATAAAAATTAAGAGAATCGTTTAGGCTGGACCAGCTAAAGTCGCTGAGTTCCAAACTCTCCTTCAATCTGGAGCTGGATTGACCGACACCCAGATGGACGCTAAGGTTAAGGCTTGGATCGGACAACAATCCGCTGCTATCCAAGTGAGTCCTTTGCTTCCAAAAGAAGGGGAGACGTGTGTCGCTTGTATTTGACTTGGACGGGAGCTAAACACACTTGGCACGGTTGCCCTTGAACCAACTTCCTCTTTGCAGTCTGCCTTCGCTTCCTTCCAAGCTCAAGTTGCTGCTCAGAAGGCTCAAGGACAAGCTGCTCACGCTGCTGCTATCGCCAAATTTAGTCCTGCTGCTAAGGCTGCCGACGCCAAGCTCGAAACTATTGCCAACAACGCTGCTTTAACTCAACAGCAGAAAGGACAGCAGATCGACGCCTTCCTCAAGTCTCTTCCCCCTAATGTCGCTCAAGAGATTGAAGCCGCCATGCAGGGATAAGATGTACATATCATTTGACTTTTTAGGCATTTTGAGCCATAAATATTTTCCTCGGAATATCCCTGGTCCATTAGCTTTCAGCCGAAACTTCAAACAAACAAACAAATGACCTTGGCTGACCTTTGCGCACAGGTTTCCGCAATTACCTTGACAAATTGGGAATTGATCCTTCCTATGCCGTAGAAGGACAAGTCTTCCCGAGCGCCATTCTCGTCGAAACTGATGTCTCCCGTAAGTTGTCTCTTCAAGTTGAGTCGTCTGATGGCTTGGTTGAGAGTCCTTCCATCTCGCCACGCGTCTTTAGCATCACAAAGCAGAGATGCTGGACGAGGAGCTGTTCCAATCTGAAATTCGCTTTCGCTTCAAAATCAAAAGAACCGGTTACCTCTTGCAGACGATGGAGGGCTGTGCCAATAATTGTTGTTGACTCCGAGGTCAAAGCCAGTTCAGTCTATCATAAAAAGTTCAAAGTAAAAAGGGCTACAGACCTTCATCATTGGGTCGTTTTTGACCAGCTGTAGTCCCGTAATATTGCAATGAAACTGTCCTTGCATATTATTCAAAAAGTCCTCGAGTAACGACAAATCCTAGAAGTAATTTGTTCAAAGGATCTTGAAGAATTTTACGGTATGAGTGAAGATATAGGAGTAAGGCGCTTCCGTCATATTAAGTCCTCTGGCTTGTTGAAGTAAATTGTAAAGAGTCGTGATATTATTTGAATGAATAATCTAAATATTTCTCACACCATAAAACGATAGACTTACGATATTGGTTTGTTTCAATCTCGTTCGGATATATTTCAAAAAAGGCTCGAAATCTCGAGTATTTTTGGGAAGTCTTCGGACTCGAATGGAAGGTCGTCGTTGGACATGATCGCCTTCTGATCGAGCATACATCAAGGGCGAAAGTTCTTCCAAATCTGATTGAAAAAGTCGGAGAAAATAGAAAAAAGAACCTGAGTCGTGTTGATATGCAAGAAGGAAGGAAGTCCATCGAAGACTATCGAGGAATTGCGAAGTGGCCAGAGCAGCCAAGCCTCGAGAGGGACCGACAAATGATACAAAATCTGATACTGAAAGTGGCATTTTAGAAGAAAAGGAGAAAGTGGCGACTAACCAACATCTTTTTCATTTTTGGATTGGATCGAAAGGCACGGAATTTGGAAATGATGACACATTGAGCGGACGAGACTGTCATCCAGAGGAGAAAGACCGGGAGCCAGCACAAAGGCCACCACTCCGTGTTGTAAGACCTCGCATACTGTAAGTTCTCTCTTATTTCGAGTTCCTGCTAGCTTGAGCCGTGCTTCCTCGCCGTTCAAAAGGAAATTTGGCCAATTGAATCGCACCCCCACAGACGAAATGCTGCTCGAATTACTGGGATGGGTTGACCCCTTATTAGAAAGATCCCTGGAGAGTTTTTTCAAACTAACATCGTTCTTCGAAGGCACCAGCATGAGTCGGCGAAGTCAGTCGAAGGGCTACTTCGGTATGAGCCGTGTATTCTGTATTCCATCGGTCGACTGCGTATCGAAGATTTTCGTAGGAAACAGTTCCAGGGATCACTGTGGTCCCTGAAATTCTCCAGTTTTTTCCTCTCTTTTCAGAGATCAAGCTGTTCCTTCCAAAAAAGACAATTGTCCTTTTCATTGTTCTCGTTCCAATTGTGAGAGGTGAAAGACTTTCTTAAATTTCGTTCTGGGAACACAGAGATTGAAGAGCACTCGGGACTTCCCCGTCGTAGTTTATGCCCGAAATTTACGACTAAACTTACCGACGTTGTAGGTCACAACGGCGGTTGCTGCTGTTTGAACCCACACAGCGAGCCATGGTCTCAACATCACGACATCTGTAAAAATGCTTGAAAAAGAGGATTAGCTAGATGAGAGTGAGTTGTTTTTGAGTTGGAGGCCATTTAACGGACAATTAGTTTCCGAAGTATTTTTCTGAGAAACTTTTAAACCTACGAGGGAGTCATCTTCGTGACCAGAATAAAAACACTACGAAATGTCCGGGATAAGAGACGAGAGCAATGGCGCTAATTGCATGGATCGCCACCGAAAATGACCGAGCCCAGTGGGAGAGACGACCGACTTGATTACGTGGAAACAACGAGGACTCATCTCCTCAGATGGATTAAGCGCCCAGAAAACAGAAGAATTCCCTTTCTTTTGCAAGGAAATGTAGGTTTGTTTTGAAAAAAGAAACTTCCAAAAGGCTCAGTTGGGCCGTCTAGAAAACAATAACCGAAGGGAGACTCATTCATTTGGAGTGAAATATGGGAATCTCCCTTCGGAGCAAAGAAGAAATTCTCTTGTGAAGAAAAGGAAAGAAGTTCCAACAGAGATCTAACGCTAACTGAATGATCTCGGTGGAAAGAAACGAACTTCCTTCTGAGTCTCTACAATAAGAAGAGAGGAGTCCTTCGAAGGAAGAAATCCCAACAGAGATCCTAACAAGATGATCTCTTTCCCGAAATTTATCCAAAATAGCCAGAAGAGTGAATCAGAAATCAAGGATTCAGACAAGGATACCCGAAAAGCTAACGAGAAAAGTCGCCAGAGTTTAGTAAGTGCTTGGCTGTCTCCAGCTGTGCGCAAATGCGGTTATGGAGTGGTGCGGAGGACATAATAACGAGCAGACGACTGCTCCCCACTGATTACTCGACCGATTTCTTTTGTCTTTTCCCAGTGCGCGAAATATCACTTCTTCAAAGCTCCTACCGACAACCACAAGGACAGATCGGGAGACGATTAGATTCTTTATTTTGGTATCGAACTCGTCTTTGAATTTAGGTCGAGGCGGTTTCACTGGCTGGGTTACGGTATTGCGTGTTCTCTGAAAGACAAGAATAGACGAAGAGACCAAAAGGAAGACGACGAGAGGACGAAGCTCTTCCAAAAGTGAAGGTTCACCTGGGCGGAAGAGCACACAAATTATTCAGAAGAGACCGCACTCCACGGATGGGGAAGTCATCCAACAAAGTGAAACACGTGATGAATTCCATCCATTTTTTAACCAAATTGGCCAGTTGAATTGTCAATGAGATAGGCACTTCATTCAAAAAGTTCCTAAAAATTAAGGTCAAATCAGCTCTCGATTCTTCTTTCAAATCGTCGCTCCCGAGATCCCTATCAGCTTGTAGATGGCCTTCATGCAAATGGCCGACCCGCTTTTCAAAAAAGAAACCGAAGGACACTAAGCGGAAAACCGCTTATCGAAAAAGAAAAATCAGCCAGATGGATGGCCTCTGTCCCTGTTCACAAACGGAGAAATTGCTTATCGTCTCTCCCCCTTTGTCCTCCGTTTATCAGTAGCTGTCCCTCTCCTGGCGCATCTTCAACCAAAAAGAGACGAACACGCGTTCGCACGTAATGTGTACAGACCATAGGCGATGCAGATGGGATGGAACTAATGTGATTGAGGAGCACCGGATGTGCAAACAGACCGTTCCGAGGAGGACATCTGAGGATCGTATTGGAGACAAAGAGACAGAACATCCAATTTGTCGATCAGCAACGAGCAATTTTCACGTCACCGTCTTTCATTCGAAAAAGTGCAGACTTGCAACAATTGCGGCGCCAATTCGATAAAGAGACCGTCCTGGAACCATCTTTATCACGGATCGATTGTTTGAACCAATGCCGCACTTTTCCTCATTTGAATCTCCCATAATGACGGAAGAAGTCTTTTTGAGTGTCAAAAGAGATTAGGTCTTTCCATTTGACGAGGTTTATGTCTTTCAAGAAGATCCTATCAGAGCTCGTTGCGGTCGGAGTGTTGGAGGCCATCCATCAGCCAGTTGTCCAGCCATCGGTATCAATCCGACTCGTTTGAATCTTTCGAAATAACTCGGACCATAAAATTTCACCTTTTGGTTGGTTATCTCGCGGCGGTTACCTCGAGAACCTCTCGTACTACAAGCCATTTATCACTGGGAGGTGTGAAGAAGGAGAATCTTATCAATTTGAAAAAGCTCTTGGTGACCCATTTGAGTAGTCTAAAACTGTCAGACTCAATTCGTGTCAGGCTCGCCGCCACAGATTCTATCAAAGGCTCGGGTCGGGCGGAATCCTCTTTCGTTTTTTCAAACCAGCGGGGAGGGTCACTTTCTCAATAGAACTTCCTATTTTTTTGCACTCTCAGCTCTTTTTTTAAGACGGCTGTCAGCATGAACACACATCGATTCACACACGTAGACATTTTATGGCCGTGGCTGTTACCGTACTCCCCAGGGGAGTGTCCACTTGATATTCATCAGTTCATTTTGAAGAATTGGAAGAAATTGTTGACTTTTTCGAGACTCTTTTCCAGTTCGATGGCTTCATTGATATTCGTGAATTAAGTCGTTCTTCTTTAGTTATCGTTCCCGCAAATTGTCTTCACAAAAAAGCCGTTATCAGAAGAGATTTTTTGCGTTTTCCTTAACGGAGTTGCGGCCCTTCAAAGGTCGACACACCTGCAGTCAATGAGTGGGCTTGACGGAGATGAGTCAAGCGAGCTCGAGATTGTCCCTTAATTGTTTCGAAAGTCAAGAATGAATGGACACTTATTGTGGAAAAAATTGGTTTCGCAAAGCCGGTAACGACCCATCTGGATGGCAGTAATCAGTGTCTCCTAGCCATTTCTTGAGTGAACTTTCTTTTCATCTCGTTCTTTATGTCTTTGAGTTTTTATGGACGTCAATAGAGGATCGAAGATTTTCCCACATTTCATTTTTAGCCCTCCTCCTCTTTCTCTCCAAAAGCCTTTCTCGGATCTGTTAGATACGAATCTCCTCTCGTCACATGGCCAGCGGCTTACGGTGGATGCAGAAGAATTGCTGCAAATATTTGTCATAGCTTGACCCTCATATGTAGCCATTCGGACAAACAAACTGATTATCAAAGGGACAGTAGGTAGGAGCACAAACAGACAAGTCGCTTTGAAGTCTCCTCGAGTAGAAACTTCCTCAAAAACACTGATAGCTCTTGTCGGCCATTTGTCGACTTTTCTGCGAGCGCAGCCTTCCCGCAATCAAAAAAATGTCTCGTTGGCTGCCCGTTTGACTATTTCAAGTTTCGTCGCCCCCAGCTGGTCTCGCAGGTGTGCTCTTGGGTCATCAAAAAAGGAGAAAAACCTCCTGCAGGTGCATACCGTACCCGGTTGTTTTTGGATTTTAGGACGAAGCTCTCGCTTGGCGCCTTTCTTCTCTCTTTCACTGAAACCCGTTCCTCTCCATGTTTTGTCGGGAATATCTCGCGCCAAAAAACCGCCTCACGTGAAGTTTTGGCGCCTTTTTGTGTTGTCCGGTCCGCAACAACAAGTTAGCCAAGCAACCGGTCGAGGAGAAGTCCACCAAGATTTGCCATTCCCCTTCTCTCTCCGTTTTGGTCCTCTCGACTCATCCCTCGATTGACTTTTTCCAGTCACTTGAATCACTTCCTGACCTTTTCACATAGCATTTCAGCCTGAGACTTGAGTCATTCAGTGATGAGGCAGCTCATGATTCAGTCAGAATGACTCCTGGGACTCAGGTCTAATTTCAAACAGATGTACTCGTTTTTTGTTGGGTTGTTCACCTCGAAATCGCCGTCGATCGGCTACATCCAACAGTCGCCGAAAGGTCTCTAATTAGCGGCTACAGCTGTTTTTGCAGCGCCATGGACATGCTTTTTGTCGGCTTAAAAAAGCAACGAAGAGACCATGCGGACAGCCTTTATTGCTGTGGCAAAGAGAAAATCGCTTTGAGAAATCCATCGAAACATGAGAATTTCTCGGCGAGTTGTCTCTTTCTTCTTTTTAGTCGCAAATTCCCACGAATTATTATGACTATAAGTTTTACAAAAGACTAATTTTTAAGACTTTTAGCTAAAACGCTAAGAGAAAGAGCACATTTTGGTGCGCCATGTGGCGCGTCACCAGCTAAAGAACTTTCACTAAAACCTCTGTCAAAACGCTTTCTTCACTCCAAAAGCCACAAAACTTGGTCAAAGTGAAGATAAATGTTTCCTCCAGCTCCCATAAAAATACAGAATTGAAATTCAAACCTTCCGGCTGTCAGCAGCTGATCGAACAGACCATCTGGCTCTCGCCTTGGTCGCCTCAATGTCTGCTGTACTGCTCGCTATCGCACAAATTCCCTACAAGTTCCAAGAAAAATATGTTTTTTTGGATGACTTTGTCCCAAAAAGTCGAAGAAAATTGCAAAAATCAGGAAGGCCGGACAAAACGAAGAAGTTACCCCGCGGAAGGGGGTTAATTGCTCGTAATTAGACTTTTTACAGTCAACCGCAGTCGTTAAAATCTCAACTTCAAGACTAACTTATCCAATTAAAAGCGAGTTCCAAAGGATTCGCAAATTACTATAATTAGTCATTACATATTAATTGACCCATTATGGCTTTTGTGGACCTCCTGATGAATCCTTCAAATAAAAAGAGAATCCCTCGATCCCCTTTGGAAATGATAAGTTTTCTCGATTCACCCCGAGGCTCTTTTGGCGAATTGCCAGCTGGAGGCGGAGCATTCCTCTCTTCCCAGCCAGAGAGCGAGGGGGCGGGGCTAAACAGGGGCGTAACCCATTGCGACCACCCGACGTCCACAGGGTCCTCTCTTATCTCATTTGCATCTACAGAACTGGTCCCTTTCATGTTTTCCTCATAATTCAACTTTATTCCTCAATTTGCCCGTTAATGACTCCCTTCAAAACGTCTTCCGTCTTTTGATACTTCCAAACAATCTCTTCCTTCTTTCGAGACGCTACATTTCGAAATGAGATCCCGAAATGGAAAGACCCAAAAGGCTCAGAAATGTCTCCCAGTCAGTCAGATTACTTTCGTGGTCCCTATCTTGCGAAAGTCGGACGCTCTGTTGACAGTGGGGGGTTACTGTATAAGATGCGTTGTTTACAGCTCATTGAGCCAAACACTTCGGGCTTGTGTAAGCTCGCCTCTCAGATATTTATAAATATAAATAACTGCTATTTTTGACTTTTTTCACTTTCCTTTTAAGGCGCAAACCACACTTTTGAAGCTCGATTACGGTAGAATTTGTCTTCGATAAGCCCCAAACTCACTCAAAAAGACGGAAAAAGTTTGCTAAAAAGGCAAATTTAACTAGAAGAGAGGCTTAGGTTTCCTTTGAACGCCCGCAGAGCTTTTCGGCTGAAACCGTACCCGGATCAGATGCCTCGACGAATAGTTTACTTTGGAAGTAACCCGATCGGACACCGGCCTTTTGACCTTGCTCTGGTCCCGAGAGCCCTCGCTCCGCAATTACCCACCACCCGGTCTCTCCGTTCAAACGCGACGACCGGACCCGCCCCCTGGCTGGCCTCATTTGCATAGAGAAGGCTGCACAATGGCAAATGAGCGCCTAGTCTCGGGAGCCGCTGACCGGTTCCCTACTTCATTTCATATATTTTGATTCGTCATCCCCCCGTTTTGCGGCTTTTGAATGTCGGCCTGTCGGCACTGGGCACAATATCGTACAATTTGTTGTCTTCCGTCTCTTTTTCTCTCCCTCAATAACCTTTCGAATGTTTTCTTTTTAGAATGACAACCTCGTCTCCGATCAAGAAAAGATCCGCTCGGAGGTGTCTTTTCGGCCGTCCGAATACCGCCATCTTCGTCGAAGAACTCAACAAGGAGCTCAGCAAGATCAAGGAGCAACAAACTCAGAAATGGGGATTCAACTTTGATCTCTACATGCCTGTTCCCAGCTCCTCCAGCTCTTTCAAGTACACTTCCATTGATCCCTCGAGTGTTCCCGAATACTACAGGTAACTCCTTTTTCCAATCTAAACGCCAATCTTTCAGAACTAAGTCTGTTGTAACTCCTTCGAAGAGAGTTTTGGACGAGAACAAGTCTCCCGAGGCGTCTCCTCGGGCTTCCGACATTTCGATGGACTGTTCCACCGATGAGGAGTCACTCCGTTCTCCCGGCGCCAAGTCTTCTCCCAAGAAGCGTCGTGCCAGTGAGCAACGTCGTATCACCGGTTAGTCAGCCTCTTATTCTATTCAATTCTTGTCTCTCCTTCCACCCAAACGAATGATTTTCAGATGTCTTCCCAGCCAAGAGAAAGCATCTCCAGCAATCTCCCAAACGCCTCGAGCCGGTGGTTCCTGTCTCTCCTCCCCGTATCGAATTGGTCTTCCCATCAATCTAGTCTTTTCCAATTCCATTCAATCCCTGTGATATTGCTCTGTGAGCTATCTCTCTCACGGGTACTGTAGATTTTTTTTCTTCTAATTTTTCATCCAAAAAGTCCTAAAATTGTGCAACTAAATTAATAATAAATCTATATTTTTCTCTTATCTTTTGGCTTCATCTCTCGGGGTTACAGCTGGTTGCAAATCTCGGTCTTAAGTGCAATTAGAGCACAAGGACAGATGGCTGGAACGGGTGGCAGCTCGGGAAAAACAGCAGGTGGCAGCCGGGAGACACGCTATGGGAAACGCCCTGTAGAGGTCCCCTGGAAGACCCAATCGGATTGTTTATGTGTGCCCCTACCGGCTGCCATATCTCTCCGGGCCTTCCCTATCACTCTTCTGCCATTGCACAATGGCGACCGCCGAGGCCAGATCGGGTCAAGAGATGCCTTATTGTGCGGATAATCCTCAACGCCCGGGTGATGGGTCACGGATTACAACGAGGCCAAAAAGCTATGCAAATGATGTGCTCCGAGGGAGTTGACTGGCGCGACCTTTACAGCGGCTGGAACTGTGCCACTAGTGGTCAGCTGTCGTCGGCGAGATGTGAATGCCTTTGGAGGAATCAAAGGAGAGAGAAGCAATTCGCCCTGACAGCCCTGGAAAAATGAACCGTGACCCGACTTATTGAGACTTCACTTCGAAATGGGCATTTTTTAGACCACCCTTTTCGTTTTTTTCGACCAATTCTTATCAATTTAGGCCTTTTTTTGGTGGAAAAGACCCGAAAGGATCTCCAGGAACGGGGTCAAATTTGATAAAAAGTACACTGGTTGAACACGGGAACGGCGCTTTTACTACTTGAAACGACAGACCCAATTCACAAATTTCTCTCCAAGGGGTTATCACCCCATTAGCCCCTGCTGGGAGCGTTCACCCCTCCGTTTCGACACTAATGACAGTTCGGGTAGACAGACAACGGGTTCAATCGTAAACATCCTCCCCTCTGGGGGAGCGAGTGGTTGTTGTGTCCGGACCGCCGAGCTCTTTTTCAGCTGGCACCGACCGAGAGAGGTCGTTATGGTTAGCAAAAAAACCATCGCCGCGACCTAGAGACAATCGATCTTCCGAGTTGAAATGGCATAACACTTTCGAAGAAAAAAAGATCCATCACTGATACAAAACGGAAGACGGATGGGGTGGTCGTGTTGCGGGCAGCCAAGGTCGACGATTCTCAGGAGATCCTCAAAGACACCGCAGCCCACAGCCACAATAGTAACTTTTATTGGAACAGCCGTAGCCAATTTGCCGTTCCTTTCAGCTCGCAAAAAGTCTTCCGTCCTCAGAAGTAGCCGCTCAAAAGCAGGTGGTGGTTGACTCGATAATGAGAGCCGCTGGCTGTATTGTAAACAAAACAAAAGAACCATGACCCGAAGAGTCTAATTCTCTCTAATTCCGCCACTATCTACCCGAACCGACTGTTAATTAAACATGGCCGCGGAAGGCTTTTGGCTCCGACTGTCCAAGCGGAAATTATGATTAATCGGGGCTGTCGGAAGGCTGTGAAGACGTCGCCTCGGACACCTCATTACCATATTTATCGAGCGAGACAGTTCCTGTAGCAGCTTCCCAGGAGGGTTCTGCTCTGTTTCCTAACCTTCGAGGAGACCGCTCAAATGACCCAGACCAATTCCGTCTTTTTCCCTTTCTTGCGTAACTCTTTTTTCTTTTGAACAAACATGAGAAAAAGAAGATTTGAACCTGTTCCCTTCTCTCTCTTCTTGCATGTTTTTGCTGATAGTTCTGGCGGGATGGCATGTTGCCAGACTCGTTCCAGCTGTGCGAGCTGTTTCCAAAGAACATGAGAACTAAAAGCCCGCCAAAACGTCACGCGTGAAAGTGGAAGAGCGGGAAAAGTGAAAGGAGGAAAGACCTCCTTGACTGATTGTCTTGTCGGGGGTTGGACGGTGGTTCTTCCAAGTTCCGTCGTTCTAGACTACAGTAATCTTTATGTCTTTCTTCCAACCCGATGACTTTATCTTCTGGCAAATTTTCATCTAGTGTTTTTGGCTAGAGGCCAGTGGGGAGAGAGTATTAGAAGCTGATAAGGAGAGGACACGAAGAACGCCGGGGGTGACGAACGGGGATTGATTAGAAGCCGAGGAGAACACCATCAATGAAAGCACTAAAAAGGGGACACCGAATGGTACGATTTGCGGGAGGGCCGATTAGAAAATCACGAGGTGATAAACGACATTACTTCTGCTCTCAACAATTACTGTAGCCACGCGTCCTCAAATTTAGTTTTAGTTCAGAGCCTTTGTCTGTTTTCAGTCGGACTGTCTGAATCACACTGCGATCGGAGCTCAAAGTAACGACGGTGCCAGCTGGCGCTTGGCCAGAAAAAGAGCTGTAGAGCCGATAAGAAGAAAAAAGAGCCACGGGGTCTAGAAAAAAACCAGGCTCCTTGCCAAGACTTCTATCTTTAGCATCGCTCGTACACTCGACAGATTGGAAGTCACTTGAAGCAAGTGGCTACCATCCATAACCGAAGATAATGGCTCTCTGACAGCTGTGGACTGTTAGGTGCTTAGAGGGTCGCATTCCTACGCAATGAAGATGACATATGGACTGCGCGAGAGAGGTCTTCGAGGGTCACACCTCGGTCAGCCGGTGGATGACGGATGGCCTCAAAATCTGCACTTTACGATCGGCGATCCTGAAATATGGCCTAAGGTGGTGGCCCTAACTCTTGGAATCAGAGAAAGGTCAAAGGAAGACTCAATCTCCTTAATGGCAGGGCAGGTCGTGTGCCAGATGGCGAGACTAATTCGTCACGAAAACCCTACAATTTCGACGTAATACACGCACCCACATGTCGACAGTAGCTGCCTCAAATTGGCAGCTGGATCGTGTCAGATTCGAAGTGGAATGGAGAAGGGGATGGAGGCGTCAAACAAGATGAGTAAGCGATGCGGCAAAGATGGCCGGACATTGAGGAATCGCCGCCGACCTTTTGACAAATCGAAAAAAGGTTCCGACAATGAAGAGTGAAAAAAACCTTTTGCCTTAGCCGGTATCGTCATAGCGCATCTCTGCTGTCAACTACGCTGATCTCCGACATCGATTAGCCACAACCATCTGTCCTCTTTTTACGATATTTTTTCTATATTTTCTTTTAAATTCTCCTATAAAACAGTCTTTTATTCGAAGAATTTCTCTTCATCCTATTCTTTTTTGTCTTTTTCCCCACTCTGGATCATTTGCGCCCCAAAACGAATCATTGAGACAGTCCTTTAACTCTCTTTGGATCTCGCTCTTTTTCTCTTTTTTTCACCTTTTTTGATCATTTTCACACATTCTTATCAAATAATTACCATCAATTCACTTTTCTCACACCATTTCGTCTATTTTTATCCAACAAAATATATTATTTACCTTGCCGAATGTGGCAAAAACCAGTCGGCCGTCTCCTTGCGTTAGCCTCTTATTGCTTCACTTTGTATAAGGCTTTTAAATGAAATACTTTTAGATGCCACCCCCGGGGGCGAAACAAACCAAACCGACGAGGAGATGTCTCTTCGGAAAGCCTACTTCTAATGATGTGAGTTTCGTAATTGTTTACGAATTCATTTACCCCGTATTTTCCATATTCCCAAGACTAAAAGCTCTTTCAGTTTGATGAGTTTGAGAAAAATATGAAGGATACTTTGGAGGAAAAGTCGAAGCGATGGGGCTATGATTTCGACAAAGATCGTCCTCTGGACTCGGAAGATGTCAACCTGGAGCCATTAAGTCTGACCGATGTGAGTTCTTCGTTCGTTTTCTAGTCGAATTACTCCAGGTTCCTCAATTCTACCATCCTCGTGTCCATAAGGGTCGTCGAGATGTCAATATGAATCTCCCTTCGACTTCTGCTAACGATAGTCAGACCACTCGTGAGACCAGGTTTGTCTTTTCTTTTTTAGTTTTTTTTTTTCCAAAAGGATTGAAGCTGAGAAAGTGTTTCTCTCACGCTGGGATGAAGTGAGGCAATCACCGAGGGTCGGACAAAGGCGTTTAAAACGGGTTTCGATGGCCGATTCCGGAGTAATTAATCACCCCATCAGAGCTGTAGAAATGTGTCTCTGATACAATCAATTCCTCCTCCGCAATTCCAAATTTCAGAGCGGCTAAAAGACGTCGACAGACTGAGACAGAGAATGAGATGCCAACCCAAAAGCAGACTTCCATTATGAGTGAGTTGACCAGCTGCTTTCTCCCGACCAGCCACCGTTTATTGACGCATCCAATGTGCCAATTTACCAAATGGTGCGAGCTCTTCATAACCCCGTAATACAATGCTCTGCAAGGGGTCGATTGCCATTGACCACTTATGAATAGAGACCTGAAAGGGACTTGTTGGGGTCAAACAAGGTCAATTCATCTCTTTCTTTTTCTAGATTTCCTCACTGTTACCAAGCGTCGATCTGGGAAAGTTGTCCTTTGTGGAGACGCCGCTACACCTAAGAAACTCTCTCGGACTCATAGCGACGACCCGGAAAGTAGCCCATTTCGGTAGGAGATACAACAACAAAAATTCGAATCTTTAGATACGTCTCCGCTGATGCTGAGAAGCGTACTCACTTTGATGTGAGATCACCGACGGTTTCTCCAAAAAAAAGTCCTCGAAAGGGCAAAATGATCAGTCCGAAATCAAAGAAAAGTCCTCCCAGAAAGAACATTGCCATGGGCCGTTTGCGTCGGAATATCAGCGCCTTTGTATAGAAAAGACAGAGATATATTCAGGTCAGTCCTTTCATCTGTCAAATTAGCCAATGACAGCCGCCTGTAGATATATTAATCATGTGTTTCGGCTGGTAGAAGGGGCATGCATCTGCCATGTCTCTGGTCAATTTATGAGCTTTTTGGCCTTCAACTGACTCGGTTACGGATGAACACGTTCAAACGATGATGGCTCACAATAGAAAACGGCCCAACTGGCTGTCTGCGCGTCAATTGTCCATGAATGAGGCTTGGGAACGGTGCCGGGAGCGAAAGTTGGTAGTTGAGGGAGAGAGGGAGTCCAAAGGTTTTTCTATTTGAAAGAACTAGTTTGAGAGAGAGAGATCTTCCCAGCCAATTGGTCATGCTCGTTAGACTTTTTTTTAAGCTTCTACCAAGGCCAATTCTCTTTTGAAAATTCTTTTTTCTCTTCCAATTGGCCTCGAAATTTCTTGAGGGGAGGGGTCATTCGTCACAAAATTCGTCGTGGTTTTGGCCATCAGCCAACGGCCATCGGCCTTGGAACTCTGCCAGTTAATCTCGGATGGCAATCAACTTTTTCCGAATTTCGGACGAGACACGCGTACCGGTCAGAGAGACTCTCTCACTCACTCTCTTCGGGTCAAGATTTTGTTTATAGGGGACGCTATCAGATGAGGACCGAGGCCGTAGGCAGTTGCGCAACTAGGTAGGGTTGTTATGGCAAAAAGCCACCGATAGGAGTACTAAATTATGGGGCAAACGACGAGTTATGACTCTCGAAGGTCAAAAGAATATTTTCAGAATCAACGTGATCCGAAGTCTGGTCTCTCGCTCGAACCTGTGTCCATCGTCTCCCCCTAGAATCTCGATTTTTGTAAATAGTCCCAAGGTGCTTCTACTTGCCTGTTGACTCAATAAATTTGCATATTCTTCGTGTCTGACCAAAACACAATGTTAGGATGAAATAGACCAAAACAAACAGGAGGAGACAAATCAGTTATGCACTGTGTGTGCCAGGAAGGGCTTCCGACCAAAGATTGAGCTCATATTCTCTCTCACTCTCTTAAAGCTCAGACATCACGGCTGCCGACGGTCAGTTCATTTTTCGGGTGTCCTTTGACCGATCCATCGATCGCGCCTGGCATTTCGACTCCGAAAGCTTTCCACGCACTTTTATTGGACTTATTTTTTGAACCAAAAGAATCAGATAAAATATTGGGTGTTTTCTGGGGTGACTAGCCAAGATAAGGAGATTCCATAAAATTCTTTCTTCCTCTCTTCGGCCCTTGAAGTGGCTCACGATGATCGATGACACCTTTCCTTCGAAGTTTTCTTTGATACCGGACACATTACACTTCTAACATTCTCCCCCCTTTGTCGAAGATTAACTATTTCTCTCTTGGAAATTAGACTAAGCGAGTCGGCTCTAATACTCTCTGAATAAATAAAGCCACTCCCTGGTAGCCATGGTAGCCGGCGCTGCAGGAATCTTTTTTCTCATTATTATTTCCCGTACGAAAATTTCTATGAGATTCAATTATATAAATGGAATCTATTGATATTCTCGGCGAGTGCCTTTTGGGTCTCACTGACCTCCCTCCGGCGAATGACGTCCATCCATTTCCTTTTCAAATTATTTTCTTCCAGATCTATGGGCGTTGCAATTGAGACTGCTCCTCTCAGTGAGGACAGTCTCACGCCAGATGACGTTCTCGAAAAAATGGGAACTCGAAGTTCGACGCTCATCCTCATCGTCATTTTAACTGGCTTTTCATGGGCTTCCACCTCGATCACTGGGATGAATGCGGCTTTTGTTACGCAGAGTTGTGAAAATTGCTCCGATATGATCTCAATTGTTGATGAGGTAATTCGACTCTTTTTTCGATTAATCGAATTAGTTCAATTTGCGTGGGAATTTGACGTATCAGGCTGATATGACAACCACCGCTTTTATGCTTGGACAGATGATTGGCGGAACTTATCTCTCTCAGCTAGGAGACAAGTAGGAAATTTTTGGGGTTCTTTGAGATCTTCAGATATGGCCGTCGACCTGTGATGTTATTTTGTTTTGGAATGATGTTCCTGGTGGGATCGTTGGCAGCTTTGTCCCCTTCTGTACTCATCTTTAGCCTCTTCCGGTTCATCCAGGGAGCCTTTTACACAGTGAGACTCTTTTTGTCTATCATTGAGAAATAGGCTGGAGCGCTAGTCGCCTGGGTATTGGGATACGAATGCAGCCCCATCAAAATGAGATTTTTCACATCAACTCTTTTCGGAATGATGTGGGTTTTGGGCTATTGTATGCTCACTCCCGTGGCTTTCTTCTCCCCGGATTGGAGATGGATCACATTCATCACAGCTGTTCCTCATCTACTCCTTTTTATTCTTTGTTTCTTGTGAGTTGTTTTGACGTCATTCAGACTTCTCAGTTATGTACCGGAAAGTTTACACTTCTTGGTGTCTATTGATAACAAAAAAGAAGTCGCCCAATGGCTGGAGAAGGCCAATCGAGGCAAAGAAAAACCTCTCCTCGGCATCACTCCAGACAACATTGTAAATGCAAAAACAAAGACTGAATCGTAAGTTGTCAATTGATGCGAAGAGCCCCTCTTCAGGGCTGGGAATGTGATCAAACAAATCTGGCACCACAAGATATTCCTCGTCTATCTCCTTATTTTCATCTACATCTGGTTAGACGTCTCTTGTTTCTTCGAAAATATTTTCCAGGATCTGCGATACTTTCATCTATTTTGGTTTAAGTCTCTACAGTACCCATCTGGCTGGGAATATCTATCTAAACTATCTCTTCATGGGTCTCGTCGAGATTCCAGCCTATATCCTCTCCCCAATAGGAATGAATAAGTCTTTTTTTCTTATTTTTTGGAAGCATTTTCTCCTTTAGAATTGGCCGTCGATTCGTTGTCTCAACCTCCCACTTGGTGGCAGCTGGGGCCTTTTTCGGCCTCCTTCTGGCTCCAACTGGCCATCTTTCTCTTTTCCTTTGGCTCATCGGCAAACTTTGTATCAGCTGTAGCTTCATGGGAATCTATGTCTACGCTTCTGAGATTTTCCCAACAGATTCTCGGAATCTTTGTCTAGCCTTTTGTGAGATGATGTCCCGAATTGGCGGCATTTTAGCCTCACAAATAGGAATCCTAGTCAGTTGCCATTTGATAGAAGAAGACGAAAGCTTTAGAGTCGAATACACGCCTCTCTGCCGATGATTGTTCTCGCTCTGATCTCTCTTTTTGGTGGTCTTCTCGCTCTCATTTTACCAGAAACTCGAGGAAAACAACTCCCTTCAACCATCGAAGAGTCCTCTCGTCGAAAGTTTTCTTCTTAAATTCTCTCACAACGGGTCTTTCACTGTGTTTCCTCCCAAACATAATCAGCTTCTTCATAAAACGCGTAATGAATATTCTCATTTGTTATCACTCGTCTCCAACTCTTGTTGACTCAAGTTTTTTTTACCTTTCCTATCACTAATTTTTCACGGAAGCGCCTATTTGCTATGACAATGTTTGTTCGAAGTAGAGTCGCCAGGTTAGAATTCCTCTTTTCCTCCCACTCCTATTTGTCGTGGAGGAGGATGTTTACACGGGAAATCCTCTTTTTGACCCGAGGTTTTCGTCAACACCGTCTTGTTTTCACAAATCTCTTCTCTTTTTGTCGTCCTCACTCACTCGCTATTGATCCAACTCTCTCATATTCCAGGTCCCGCTAAGCCATGGACCCTAAACTCTCGATTTCTTCTCTTCATTTGGAGCGAAAACGACCTGATCAGACTCTTGATGAAATAGGTTTTTTTTTCTATTAGATTTTCCTATAAATATTTATCAGGCGACAGGAATATCCATCTTCTAACGGCGGTTATAGTTTGCTCCTTTTCGTGGGCAGCAGGTGCAACCAATGTTAGTCAACGTTTTTGGGCTTTTGATTCTTTTTTTCAGTTGATGACAAGCGCCTTCACCAAAATCCAATGCGAAAACTGTACAATGACGACGATCATCCAGGATGTTAGTTTCCTCTTTGCTCTTTATTGAATTCAGTTCGATCTCCGGGATGACAGAGCTCATTTGGCCGAATGGAGTACGTCCTTTTTTATGTTTGGAAATGTCATTGGAGGGGCCACGTTGACTCATATTGCTGATCGGTAATTTCTCCATTTGTTCCACAATTTTTTCTCAGATTTGGTCGTCGACCCGTCCTTCTTTTGTGTCTTTTCCTTCAGTCAATAGCCGCCTTTGCATCCGCCTTCTCCCCTTCTATCTACTATTTCGCGCTATTCAAACTCATCCACGGAGCATTTTATACAGTTAGTTCGAGACAAAACAAAAGACAAAACAAAGGGGTCAACAATGGTCGCCTGGGTGTCTGCCTACGAGCATTCGTCAACAAGTCTCCGTGGTTTCACAACATTTATGTTTGGTTTGGCCTGGGTCATTGGTTATTGCGCTGTAGCTCCAATTGCCAAATACTCGGATTCCTGGCGGAAACTCATCGCTTTCGCCGGTGTTCCGGTCCTTTTTGTCTTCATCCTGAGTGCACTGTAAGTCTCCTTTTCTGCAGACAAATCCAAGTAGATTGGTACCAGAAACTCTTCATTTCTTGGTAGGAAAAAAGAAGAAAAGTCATGTTGAGAAATGGCTTAAAAAAATAGAAAAAAGTGTCTTGGGAGATGCTTTGAAGCTCATACAAGAAGAGAAAAAAATAACAACAAAATTAGAAAATGTGATGGAAGAAGAGGAAATCATCGAAAGGTTCGACTCATTTTGTCTCAAAATTAGCCTCCTTCAGTGGATCAAAATGGAGCAAATTCTGTGAGAACAAGATCTTCATTGGATATTGTCTTATCCAGCTCTATCTCTGGTATCTCCTTTCTCTCCTCGCAACTCCTTCCTTCCAGGACATGCGATAATTTTATCTACTTTGGGTTGAGTCTCTACAGCACCCAACTGCAGACTGGAAACGCTTACACGAATTATCTCGCCATGGGGATCGTCGAACTTCCCGCCTATATCATCACTCCTATTGTGCTGGAAAAGTCTTTTCTTTCTCTCCAAATTTAAAAAGTTGTCTCTAGATTTGGAAGAAGAAAAGTAGTGGCGATCTCTCATTTGATCGCCGCTCTCAGCTTCCTCTCCAATCTCATGATGGAAGGCGAAGTTTGGACTCTTTCGTGTTGGTTGGTGGGCAAACTAGCCATCTCCTGCTCCTTTATGTCGCTCTTTGTCTTTGCCTCTGAGCTCTTCCCCACCGAAATCAGGTAAATTGAATTTAGCTGGGATAATAAAAGGAATCAGGAATATTGCTGTCGGGTTGTGTGCCGTTCTGTCAAGGGGAGGTGGCATCCTCGCACCTCATATCAGTCTTTTGGTTTGTTCTTTTTTTTCTAATAAAATTATGATCTATAGGGGGAAATACACGTAAATCTGCCAGCAATAGTGCTGTCTCTAATGTCTGGAACCGCGGCTCTTTTGACTCTGCTTCTTCCAGAAACCCATCGAAAGCCTCTCCCAACAAGTCTCAAAGATCCTAACAGTCACTTTTAAGCATCATATCTACTTCCAACTGGTGATTTTAGCCGGTAAAAACGTGAGAAATAAATATATTCGAAGCATTTTATTGCTCAACGAGTGCCCCTCTTCTTAGCGGCTTCGACCATCTCATCTTGAAGGATTTCCATGAGTTCGACTCTCTTGCGAGTTCGTCCATCCGTATCGAAAGCGATGGTGCTCTTCTTCCAGTACGGCTCGGCGCGAGCTCGCTCCCAATCCCACGGAGCATTCGACTTACTTCTATCCAGCCAGATCTCCAGCTTGTTGAAACTCCAATAGACGGCGTAACAGAAGGCGACAAACCAGGCGCCGGTCAGGAAAATCAAAGGATAAACCTCATAAGCGTGTCCCAGACGGCGAAGCAGAAATGTTATTGGAAGATCGCCCTTCTGGGGAGGAGCCACAGCTCGAGCCAACTTCGGATCTCTCGACCAATTTCTCTCATAGGCTAAGTGGCCCTTTTCGTTGGAGGGAGCTCGAATCTGGTGACGAGCCGATGGAATCCAAGATAACTGTCGAATTGAAAAGGAACAAAGACGAAGCAAAAGGGCAGACATTCCCAGAATTGGACGATCGACTCGATCAAGGGATAAATATTTATTTATTGAAGATATAAGCTCTGTTCGAACTGGTTGGAGCAAAGGGATATCCGTTTATTAGAGTCAAGGGTCGATTCGAGCAATTCCCTCAATTTTAGGCACCGGTGTCGCCAGATTTTCTGGAATTTCTACCAAAATCAATTGAAATAAATTGATTTCTCACTGTCATTTATATTTTTCTTTTTCTGGCATCTTGCCATCATAATTTCCAGCCGACGCCTTCTAACCTCTAAATCAGCCACAGCTGGAGAATTTTGTGTCTTTTTATGGCAGCTGAAATGTTCTTTTTGTAGAAAAGACTCCTACGTGTCTGCTGAGGTACAACAGCGACTAGCTTTTTCACAATGGTGTCTCAATTCGTTTATCTTTCGGCTGCATGTTTTGAAAAGATAAAAATCAATCGGAATAGTCGGCAGATCTAGGCATCCTTCCTGGAAGAAAGTTCTGATCAAAAAGCTTCCTACCCCATCTTTATTGAATCCTTCAATATCTTTCCAAACGCATTTTCTGTAGTCAGATTCGATCGTCCTCAACAACTCTGAAATCTAAAATTTTTATTTTTAATTAATTTTTTTATAGAAAGAACAAACCTGAAACTTTTTGTCGAGGTTGAGACAGACGGGTTCTCTTCTTTTCTCCTTTTGGACTGGCCTCGCTTTGTTCTTACTTTCACATTCCCGTTCTGTTTCGTCCAAAATGCGAAGACAAGTCTGGTATTTCACACAGAATCCCTGGTTTTTTATTCCTCTTTTTCAATTTTCTAACCTTTTTCCTTGTAACAACCTCGACGACATTTGTAGAAATTTGATCCGGAAGAGCAGTTGAACCTGTGACTTGAGCAAAAACAGCTGATTGAACTGGCTTCAGAAGGAGGTCTTCACTCTCGATCGTTTCATTGTTGATGCTCTTTGACTGATTGAAGGTTCTGGAGCCACGAACAGCCTTTTTGAATGGCCAGATTTTGATGGGAAAAGCCGTCTGAACAATCGATTTAGTTAAAGGACCCTTACGCTCAAATAGAATGGAGCTGGGGTAGAGAAAAACGAAAGGAAGGGCTGCCAAAGAGATTGAGTCGTCTGAAATAGTTTGTAGAAATCAAAGGAATTACTGTAACATCTAAAGAGGCTGGAGTTGTATATTGGAGAGGATTGAAGAAAGAAGAAGCTGCTGGTTTAAGCTTCGACTTCAAGATAGAAGGGGTCTTCGTTGTAATGTCGGAGACATCGGCTGTGTTGAGGACTTGTTTCTCCACAATATCTTGCAAGGGATCCTCTACCGTATGATATTTCTTCGATCCAGGCAGGGGAAGGGCATTTGGGCCGAAGGAAACCAAAGAACCGGCCTTTTTCTCGAATTCTGTGTCAAAGTCTTCCTGAAATTATTCTGTGAGCTGAAGGAAGATCTCTCACCTCTGAGGCACTATTGAATGAACTTTTGAATTGTCGGAAAGCTTCGGTCTTTTCCCATTCCCACTTTTTTCGGCCTTTCCTCGTCCTCTGATCGACAAATCGCATAGCCAAATAGACCGGTTTCAGGGTTGTTTCCGTTGTTTTCTTGGCTTCTCGGAATACTTTCAACGGCTTTATCTCCTCGATTTTCCCTTTCCAAACTTTCTCCTTCATCGGAATTCGATAGGCGCTAACCACTCGACTTGTATTCAGTCGAGCTGGGAAATTCGGAAAAGCAATATTGGAAACTGAGCGAGGACGAGCCTCTCTCCACGGCTTCATCATCCCTTTCCTTTTGTGAAGAAGTTGGGTGAAAAGACTCTTCACCTGAGGAGTTAATTAGCCATCAAAAGACCTACTTTTCTCTTCTTCAGACGTTCTTTTATTGGAGAGAACTTGGCTGTCTCATTCAAATAACCAGCTGTGTGTACTTTCAAGAAACCTTTGTTGAGTCGAGGGGAAGATCTTCTCACTTCATGATCTACAGACTTTACTCCCAACATTTTTGGAGTCTTCATCGACTAAATTTATTTAAGTCAAACCAAAATGTAAACTTTTTTCTTGGCATATTGTGGAGCTAAAGGAGGAGCTGGAGCGAATGCTGGAGGCTGAAAAGGACAGGTTGATTAGAAGAAGAGAAAGAACTTGCTGTAGGATAGTCCGTTATCGAATTGAGTATCTCTCGAATGGTCGAAGTTCTTTTTACAATACTTCTGGCTATCACAATGTCTTCGCTGAAATCTCGATTGATCGTAAACTCAAAACTCACTCTGTCATGTTGCTTCTAATCGCCTCGTAGATCTTCTGACTACAAGTAATGGTTTTTTCCATGGCCTCTAGTCGTCTGTGTTTTATTTCCTTGCTAGCCGGATCAGAATTCGCTGTGTTCAGACATCTAAAGATCTCCTGATAAAACTCGCATTTACTTTTCTGAAATTCGACAGCAATTCTTGAGAAGATCACATCGTTCTTCGAGGAGTTTTAGAGTCATTCCACATGGCTCCATGAGACTCATATCGAACGAGGGCGAATGGAAACAGAAAGTGATTGACGATTGGGAATCGACTTCTGAGAGACAGGAAGTCATCAATTTCTCCTTCCAAAGAGAGGTTTTCCACAGGATTCTGAGAGAGATGTGGGATGGGAGAGGTCTTACCTCAGATCATCTTTCAATTTACAAGTTTGTTCAACGGCCTTCCGCGGCTGTTCCATACAAGAGAATCTCTTTGAAAGAAGATCCAAACGACATTCTGAGTATTCTTGACAAGGATGTTCAGCCTGGAAAGAGGAGTGGCAAGAGGAAGCCAACTGACTCTGACGCTATAGTACAAAAGGAGAAAGAGTAGAGCAGACTTCATAGCATTGCCTGTAATTGAATTGGATTGGCAGAGGCTACTTGTTCCGAAGAAAGTCAACAAAAAGAAATAGAGACCGGACGGCGGATACCATAAACCAACCGGATAATGCGCTCGAGATCGATCCTCATTTGCATTGGTTGTGAGACACCTGTTCTCGGAGAGATTTGAAGGAACGGAAGGGGAAAAGGAAGATGTTCTGCCGTCCACTTTAAGCCCATTGAAAACTGGACCCAAATCAGTTCTTAGCTGATTGGAGGTAAGCACTTTGAGAGAGGAAGATTGGTCATTTTTGTTCGCGACCAATCATCAGGAAGTCTCTCTCGGATTAGCATTACAGAAACTGTCGAAGCGAAAGGATTGAAAGTGAGGCGATTTTATGAGATAAGCAAAGACGGAACACCAGAAATATGCGATTTGAAGGAGGATAAGGAGACCGGCAACAACCGAGGGTCAGAGTTCTTGCGGCCAACAACAAACTATACTGTTCGAACCAGTTACCCACTCGGCTAAACGTCGTTATTAGCTCGAGACGGAAGCCCAACTGACACCTGAAAGGTTAAAGAAATATCTTTCCCATTAAAGTCTTCTAGATGATACAAAGGAGTTCTAATCTAAAAGGGTTATAGAGGGAATCCCATAGGGCTCTTATAGGGTCCTCCTGAGATAAATTTTGAAAGAAAAATAATTATTTCCTCAATCAATTTGAGAGATCTAAACGGGATAAATTAAAGAATTTATTCCTATCGGCGCATCAAAAGACTAATATTTTTAAAGAAAATATCATTTTGGTACATTTTCTCTATTAGTTCCTTTAACTGAAGAACTAACTAATCTTAAATCTAGCTTTGAGTCTCTAGTTCTTAAGGACTCTGACCGAGACGACGAGAGCCCAAGAAACTCCCCTGCTGACCGAGGGTTGTTTATGAGTTTACCCCGCGTGATCGTGCTACCCAAACATCTTCCTTTCGTTCTTTGCATTGTCTCTAGTTTATCAAACCTTTCGAGTTTATCTGGCATTCAATCATAACACTTCTACTGATGCAATCAGCCGATTAGTCAACTAGGATTAGGGAAAACCCTTTAAATTCTTCCTTTGATCGAACCTTCCTGGCTTTTCTGCCAACAAAATTCTCCAAAGTTTTCTTTAAATTTGTCTTATAATTAGACTTCGCTTTCTCAATTTTTTTAAATGAGAAATCGCCTCTCAATGTTTTCCTACTGTTTCCTGTTTGGACAATCATTTCAGCACTTTTGTTGAATCAATCAGATTTGACCAAAAAAAGGTAAACAGCTGGGGAAAACCTCAAACTTCATTGTTCATCAATCGGCTTAGATCCTTATCGATAGTCTGAATTCAGGGATGGCTTTACGGGTTCTTCTATTCACTCTAATCGCTTCTACTTATTCCTACAAAGTGCCGAAGAAAGAGAGATGGCAAGATCTGGAGACTTCTCCTTATGACAATGTGGTTCATTTTAATGGGGAGAAGCACTTGGCGAATGTAAAACAATTGACTTTTGGAGGAGAAAATGCCGAGGGATATTTCAGTTTTGACGATACTCGAGTCACTTTGCAATCTACCGGATACGGGAGCGAGTGTGATCAGGTGGGGCTTAGGGGAGAACAAAAATAGAAATAGATCTACGAATTGGACTTGGATAGGGATCCGAGAGAACAGACAATGCGTAGAATCAGCACAGGATTGGGAGGAACTACTTGTTCTTTCTTCTTCAAGGAAAACGATAATGACCATCGACTCTATGCTGGCAACTTTTGGAATGTGAGACTCTTCCAGCCATTAACTCTCCATAGATCACGGCATCACAATATCCTGAAGTTGGGAAGACTTGTCCACAGAAGAAATGTGAAAATCCAGCAACAATCACAGATCCTGTTTTGAAGCAGCTCTGCAACACATCCTACACGTGGGATATTGTTCCAGATTACGATATTTTCAAGGTGATTTTAAAAAAGAGAAAATGAAAGAAATAGTTTTAGGTGAATAAGTATGGAAACAACATGAAAAGACTGACGTCGACGGAAGGTTATTTCTGGAATTTTATTGTACAAATTTTTCTTGAAGGCTATGACGCAGAAGGAGTCGTCTCTCCCGATGGAACAAAAATAGCTTTTACTTCAATTCGAGGAGGAGATTTAGATCTTTGGATTATGGACATCGACGGGAACAATCCAAAACAACTTACAAATGTAATCACTCACATTTTACTCGCCATTTTTAGGTGCTTGGGTATGATGGCGGCTCGTTCTTTTCTCCAGATGGAAAACGACTCATCTTCAGGGCAAGTCGTCCTCAAACATCCGAAGAAATCCAAAAATATAAAGTGAGTCAGATGGAGGAAATGAGTCGTTTAGCTCCTTCTGTCGTATGACTTGGTTGAGCCGATAGCCATGGAATTGTTTGTGATCGACATTGATGGAACCAACATGAGGCAAATCACCAATCTCGGGGGAGCCAACTGGGCGCCGTACTATTTGAACGACAATAAACGAGTCATCTTCTCTTCCAACTACAACGATGCAGACAATGGATTTGGTGCCTTTGCTCTCTACACAATCAACGACGACGGAACTGGACTCGAGCGAGTTTGTTTCTGTTGTTTGTTTGTTGGAAATTTCAGATAACCTACGGCGACGCTTATCAGTTCAATTCGTTCGCCATGATGAATTACGAAGGAACTAAAATAATTTGGGGAAGTTCTAGAAATGGCACGCAGTACGAACTGAATCTAGTAAGGTTCTCTTCTGTCTCGAAATCTTTTAGTTTATTGCTGACTGGGTAGATACTGTAAGCTCAACTGCTTCTCATTTTTCTGTGATTTTATTTTTATTGTTTTCCTGGTTGAGAGAATGAAGAAAATTAGCTTCCACTTCCAATGTTGATTATGGAACTTGGTGATTTTCTTATCGTTAAAAGCCTCCTTTTGATTGGTCTGTTTATGAAGAGGAGAAGCCAGGCCGGAATCAAACAATTGATATCGTAAACGAAGCCTATTTTTGTTATTTTCTGGGAAAAAGAATACCTCTGATATCCATGGTTATACTAACAAGATATTCATCAAAAGAGACCCAATAGATGATGTAGATGAGGACCATAAAGACGAAAAGAACTCCGGTTGTGATGGAGAATCCAACCGAAGTCCAAAAAAGATTTACTTCTGCCTCTTTTGTGCTGGTCGGGTGTCTCCAAAGTGCCGTCAGAGAAATGGCGGTCGAGATTATTATTACAATAATACACACAAGGGCCAAAAAGGCAAGCGAGGCGTTTGGTTTGATCTGGAAATTCCTCATTAAAAGTCAAAGAAAACTCCTACGTGCGGCCACTCATCAACAAACAGCATGGTTAGATGATCCGGCGTTATAAAATCAATTCTTCCTTTCCATAGCCACAACTGGGATGAACAGCAAATAGAAAGCAAAAATACACCAAAAAGAATCCGTTTACTATATTTTTTCCAAATCTAAAAGACTCAAATAGCCGCTTGAATTTTACTTTTTCTGCTCTCATCGGCCATTGGATGACCCAGAGTCTATTGATACTGATCAACATGACAGAGAAAAGTTGACCAGGCATAGCTAGGGCATAAAGGATGATTATTGGCTTAAAAACATTCGTAGGAGTTTTGAAATGAGGATAGAAATAATGACAGAGAGCCTGGAAAATGGAGATAAAAGTCGATGAAGGAACTGACTGGATGAGGAACCACTCGAGCCATAAAGAACATCAAGCTCCAGAATATCATATTCTAAAAGGAGGTGAAGAGAGAAAAGGAATGAATACCATGACGGCAAGGAAAATGAATTGATAATAGAAAGGTTGTTTCAGTTTTGGACTCTGAAGAATTACGGCGATCTCGATGATATAGAGGACAATTGAGAGACTTCCGTAAGACAAAGCTGTATAGAATTCGACTTTTTCTCGGAGATCGAATCCATAGAAGCAATCTTTGAAAAAATTCTCCAAGGGAGGGAGAGTGCTGGCCATCTCTGGGGCTCTTTTGATCACAGATATTTATAGCGAGATGAGAGAGTTTTCTTCAAGACAGCAATTTACTTCGTTCAAAACAGTAATCCCGAGAATATGTCCTATCGGCGTCCTCTTGGAGTTTTAATTCAATGATCAGTTGAAAGGGACGATCAAGGCTGAAATGACGTTTAAAAGAGGAAGTTTCAAATGACAGATAATGACTCATTTTTGGTACTCTGATTTTTGCCGAAGGAGTACATTTTGTACTCAGTGTATATGGGAAGAACGACAGGCAGGCGATGTTATTCTGATTCATCATTGCTGATATTATTAGACTTCTCAAAACGAGAGAGACCATCAGAGAAAATAGATCCTATTGAATAGGCTCATTGCGCCCTCCTTTCTCAGATCAGAAAGGTATCCACATTGATTGAGAGAAAAGCGAGATTTTGCGTCCTAAGTGGTCTGATCGAATCAGATCATTATCGATCCAGTCGTCAGCTGTTCTCATCTCATCACGCGTCCTTCCTTCACATTTTAGTTAGTCATTGCTGAGTTTCTTCATCGTCTGTCCTCCCCTTCGAACCTCATAGAGTCTAATGAAAATTCTCCTGATTTTATTTCTCTTCGTCATTCCGACTTTGAGTCATTCGGTTGATAGATTCCAAAGAAAAAGTTTGTGCATTTTTGCAAGTCCTTCATCCTTTTTAGGTCGATTCGAGACTTCTCTCGAAGGAGTTTCCTGCTTGTCATGTAAAGCTACAGTTTCTGCCACCGCGTAAGAGAATCCCAAAAATAAAAAACTATTTTCAGGTTTATTTTAAAATTCCGCTTCACCGAACCAATGATCTTAAAACTCGCTATACTCATTTGCAAATTATTCGCCAAACAGCCTTGGGCCGTTTGTGATGGAATTTCCACCCAATTTCGAGTCAGCTTTTAATATTTCAATAACCCGCTTTAGGATGAATTCTTTTATGTCTTCCGTCGAATTGGCCATAAAAGCCCCTCAGAGATATGTGGAATTCTCATCTCAGATTGTGCCGATCCGACTGACCCAACGGAAGCCGGATGGGAAGTAGCCATCCCTCCAAAATTAAAAAGACTTCGCAAAAGAACCCAACGATATAATTTCTCCCAGCCTCCACCTCGTCCCCTTCGAGTTCTTCAACTATCCGATCTACACATTGACTTCGAATACAAGGCGGGAACTGAGGCTAATTGTCGTCTTCCTGTTTGCTGTCGTGACGGCAATGGTGAGGTCTTTTATAATAAAAGAGTTGAATTTTAGGTGTAGTCCCTCAAAAATCGGCCGGTTTTTGGGGTACTGTAGCCAACTGTGATATCCCATTCCACACTTTTCAACATATGGTTCAATACATCAGCAAGAACATCGAGGCAAGGAGACTCTTTTTGTTTTTATGGCGCTTCCAGGTCGATTATATAATGATGTCTGGAGATTATATAAACCACGTTGATTGGAAATATTCGAAGGAAGGCCATTTGAGTGTCCTGAGGGAGATTGGCCAAGTAATGAGAGAAAACTTCAACACAACGCCGATCTTTTGGACTGTTGGAAACCACGAAGGGGTTCCCGTCAATAGGTAGACTGAGCTAAACAAAATACTCCTTCAGTTTTGCTCCTCACACAGTTGATCAGAGATTTTGGCCAACGTGGCTTTACTCGGAATTGGCCAATTTGAGTCGTCCTTGGATCGACGAAGAAGCCAATAGGACAATGAACTAGTAAGGCTTTTGGAATTTAAATAGGAAGGAATTATAGTCGAGGATCATATTCAATAAAAGTGATGGATGGATTGAGACTTATATCATTGAATACTGGATTCTGTGAACAAACTAATTTCTTTCTTTATATCAACCAGAGCGATCCAGATCAAACTATGAGTTGGCTTGTTGCTGAGCTTCTTAAGGTTAATTTTCTTTATTCTTTTAAAAAAGTATTTTTAGGCAGAATTATCGGGTGAAAAGGTGCATTTATTGGCTCATATTCCTCCTGGAGACTCAGAATGTCTCGAGGGTTGGGCCAGAAATTATTATCGAGTCATCCAACGCTTCTCCTCGACCATTTCTGCTCAATTCTTTGGTCATGTCCATACCGACTACTTCACTGTCTTCTATGAGGACATGCACAATATTAGCTCGAAACCAATCGGAGTCGGATATGCTGCTCCATCGGCTACAACATTCACAGAACTAAATCCTGGTTTTCGGGTTTATGAGATCTCATTGGATGGGAAATATGTATGTTTTTCCGTCGGATATAAAAGTCTTTTAGGAGATTCTCGAGATTGAGAATTATTACGCTGACATGGATCTAGCCAATGCAACACATCCTCCCGACTGGAAGCTCTTGTACAAAGCCAAGGTTTTTGCTCTTTTCTAAACTAAACAACTTTTCCAGAGAGACCTAAAATTGCCGGATTTGTCCCCAGCTGCTTGGGAATCCTATATCCAAAAATTGTACAAAGACAACGAAGCTTTTGATCAGTTTGTCCGGTAGGTTTCCTTGCTGGTTATTATAGGAATTTCTTTAGCTATTCCTATCGAACAGAGACAAAGAGCTGCGGTCTGAACTGCCGAGAAGCAATCTTGTGTTCTTTGAGAAGTGGTCATCATAATAATACGATGTATTGTCCCTCCGGAATCGCGAAAAAGAATTTTTTGGATACGAATCGAGTTGATTTTTAACGAGTCTTTTTGATCTCTCTTTGGCCAATAAAACGGTTACTCTCCATTAGTGTTAAAGCTTTTCGGCCGCATTTTATCCCCTTTTGTTGATCTCGGAAAAAGCAGCGAAATGTCCTCGAAGAACCTACTTGAGTAGGTTTCTTAATCCCGTCTAAATACGCCGCGTTCTGTCGCTAACCATCACCGGAACCGGTCGCTTAGGGTCAGAGTGTGGGAGAAAGATTGAAGAATCAGGGAGAGTCGCCGGGAGAGAGCTGTGGCACTCTTTCTCTCGCTCTCCCGCCTGTTTATCAGCACTTCGAAATCTCAACGCAACCTTTATTCCATTTTCTCTTGTTGATCTTTTTCTTTTCCGTCAAGGGCCGTCCATTTTCGGTCCTCCAAAACCTGATCTCTTATCATTTTGCTTCTTGGAGTTTTGGAAACTTCTTTGATTTGCCGTGTTCATGCCGCAACTCGATACCCGTCCATTGTTTGCTCATCGTGTTTCTCTCGGCCTGCCATCCACTGTTTCCAAATGCTTTTCTTTGTTTCCAGCTACCTGTGATGAGTCTCGAGATTCCCTCGACCTCCTACGATTCCTCACAAGAACTTCACGTGAGTTTCCCTCTTTCCTCAGCCCTTTTCTCAGAGCAATGATGTCTATTTGGATGAGGTCCACACAATATTTTGGATAATTTTTGTTGCTTGGCTGATGTGTTCCGTCGTCTGGATTGTCTATTGTTTTGTTTCTCATTCGAGGTCAGACTAAAATGACAATTACGCTGTTTCAGAGAGATGAAGTTAGTCGAAAAAATAAATCGAGAGAATCGAGTGAGCCGAATAATTGAAATGCAGTGAGTTTTATTCACTATATGATAACTTCTTCAGACGTCTTCTTCAAGCCTACAACAGCGTGAATATCGAGGCTCCGATCCAAATAATTCCTCATTAGATGTACTATCATCTGGTTGTGATAATAAATATTTGAAGCGATGGAGGCCATCGGAGACCCGAGGAGGTAATTGTGACTTACGTCAACCGACAGCTGCTTATTAGAAAAACAGCTCATTCGGCGGGTCTTGAATGATTTTATAATTGAAACTCGGCGCTCGAATGGTCGTTTTGAACAAATATCAAACAAACAAAACCTCTTTCCCTTTTTGGCCCTAATGGACCTCGGACCATAATTGTTTTAATGGCTGTTCTGCCATTCAATTAACCCCTTCTCTTCCTGCTTCCACACTACAGTTTTTTGTCCTTTTCATGAGGTTAGTGTTGTTCCAATAGAAAACAAAAAGTGTCGAGGGGAGAATTCTGTTGGCCTTCGTTCTCCTATGAATTTCAAACCAAGAGAAATGGCCTTCTCTCAGAACACTTATCATCGTCTCTCCGGCTCTCTCGGTTGGCTAAACAGCTGGAGGCAGCGAGCTCTCTCTTTTTATCTTTAATTCTCAGCCCAGATCGACTCTCTCCAATTAGTCCTCTCCTCCAACTTTGTTTCTTTTGTGAGAAGATGCCAACTAATTTCTCTTTGATGACATCACCATCGGCCAAATGTTTCAGACGCATTGTTCTAATTTACATTATTGCCTCGACGAAGCATCTCCGCCTTCTTAACATCTGCATCTCTTCCTCTTAGTCGAACAGTTCTTCCAAGAAGCCTTTTTGTTCAATCTTCCACCCACCACAAGTCGTTGAATTATTCAGAAGATAATTATCTCGAAAGACTGAAACTGACCTTTCGTTTTCCCTACTTTTAAGCGCAAAAAGCTGCCAATTGGGTCATTTTATTGTCTGCAGGCCGTCTCTGACTCATTTTGATTCTCTTCTCTAAA